>OX421358.1:20833145-22201593 GCA_949126925.1 Cheilosia vernalis | reverse complement strand
TTGACACTTCGAAACCCGCTATAGTTGTTGTATTTGAGTTATGAAAAACCTACTAACGTAAAATAAATACCTTATGTTATGAATTAATTGAATTATTGGTATGCAAAAAACTTTATCTCGGTTGGACAAATGTTTGAACCGCAAACTGTGTTGCACGTAAAATCCCCTTTTTTTTGTACTATGAGGTTTCAAAAATCCCTTTGTCCCCTTTATTTTAAGTGAAAAAATCCCACAAAAAGGGATAAATCCCTTGATCTGGTATCACTGGTTCCGTGGTGTCAACAAGACAGTGCAACCGCACACATAGCACGAGCCACAATGGATATTGTGAAGGAAGCGTTTCCTGGTTGCGCAATCTCTCGGTTTGGGGTGTCCGATTTCACCATTCCTGACTTCTTTCTTTGGGGCTACTTGAATTGGTGGGTTTATACCAACAAGCATCAGACAATCGCAGCCTTTAAGGAGAATATTCGACAGGAATGCGATCAGTTGCCACCGGAAATCTTGCGGAGTCATGGCAAATGCGATAAAACGGGCACAAAAGTGTATCAACACTGGCGGCAGCAACTTGATCGTTATCACCTTTCTCCACTTAACATAAAAAATTTTAAAGATGCAAAAAAAGATTTTAACCACTCAAAATCATTTTTTTAATTTGGAGCAGTGCTGCCTTTTCATAGTTTTGTTGGGGCATTTTATATAAAATGTTTGAGCAGTACTGGGGAGTACAGAGCGAAAATGAAGAAATTTATTTCTGGCGAAGCTTTTTTTAAATGGGACGGTTTCGATGTTGGAAGAATGTGGAGGCCTTTTTGTTGTGTTTGGGATTCATTATTCAGTCACTGACTTTAGTACTATCAAAATAAGTGTTTGTCAGTGAAAACGATTTCCAGGATCAGCAAGAGTATGCTCGACACGAATGTAACAAAATCGAACGCAAAACAAATTTAAATGAAACATCCAGAAAGTAAACGTGGGCGCAGTGGCTTATTGGTTAGTGTGTTGGACTACTAAGCGAAGAGTCCCAGGTTCGAATCCCGCAAAAACCCAATTTCCAACTCAGAGTTTTTTCACTGCGCCACCTCTCGCGAACGTCTGACAAACATCCGAGAGTATAACTGTCATGAAACAATTAGTCGTTTGGAATCGGCATAAAATTGTAGATCCCTTCCAGTCGTTCCAAAAATGAAAACTCACACAAAACGAATGGTTGCGAGAAGCTAGGCCTAGGGTCCCTACGGACCTGTTGCGCCAAAAATTATTATTATTATTCAGAAAGTAACATTTGTTTTGCATTTTACTACGTAGAGAAATGTCAAGGCGATCATTTTGAGAGACTAAGAGGGAGAACTGAGCCATAATCCTAAAATTCACAAGGGGAGACGTGTATGAAATCCTTAAACCATGATAGAGAAGAGATTTTTAAAAACGGACTCAACAAAAAGTGCTACCCATTCAACTGCGAGCGTGGACATTCATAACCATAACCACACAATGTTAAAACAAAGTTTAGTAGTTTAAAATAAATTCATAGACAATTTTAAAAACAGACTAAAACACAAGGAACAAAAAAATTAAAATGTATATAAAGCAACAAAACAATAATGCAAATCAAGTCAAACTTACATCGATTGGACTTAAAATCCTCATCGGAAGCCAAATCGGAGGGCTGTTCATTCTGCGCAGGAAACCCCATTGAAAACCCTTTCGATGATGACTTGAACATATCCTCAATAGCATCTTGACTGTGTGAAGCAAACTTTTCGACAAAGACATCCTTTTCGTCGTTTGCGACACATTTTTCCTTTTCGCTCAATGAATCACTAGACGTGGTCGTTGGGAGCGACGAATAGGTGACCGTCTCATTGGGACATGGTGATGTTATGTCAACATCCATTGGCTCAATGTCTCTTGGGTCTTCGTCCACTTCTTGTTCGTCCAAGTTCACGGTTTGATTGTTAATCGAGGGGGAGGGACTTCTTCTTCCATTTGTCTCTTTATGATTCACTTGATTAGGCAGTATTTTCGCTGAATTACCGTCGAACGTTTGATCAAATACTGAGGCCGGGGGCTCGTCAGTGGTGGTAGCATTTACAATCTCAGGGCTAGCAGTAAATGTGCTATCCATGAGGTTGGGTGTATCAGAGGCGGGAAGACTATTTGTGCCATTGGGGCTTGTTTGGACAATGTCTATAGTCTGATTTGGGTCGACATCTTTGCGTAATTGAGTCGCAGATGGTGACCGTGAAAGATCTTGTTCCACAGCGGGAGCGGCGGGAAAGGCGGAAGGAAGTTCCGATTGGGTAGGCGACTTGGGAAAGGTGCCACTATCTGCAGCGGTTTTTATGGGAAATTTCGACAACGAGTTTGGCGAATGAGGCGACTCTTCACCTTGAGACAGAGTCACACTTCTAACGTCTAGCTGAAGGGACGAGGGATGGACGAATTCTTGGGTTTGATTCAAGTCATTTTCTGAACTTGTAGATAGTTTCTCAATAGTTTGTTCCACTGTGGCCCATGAGAGCACGATGCTTTCATTTTGATTTGATTTGCTTGATTCTTGAGTGATGTCTGCTGAATTGTTCGAGTCATTGTTATCATGAGAAGTTGACGCGTTATTTACTGGTGAAAACAATATGTCGGACTCAACAGCGACATTGTTGCAATATTCCTTTTCATCCACAGTGGTTGCACGGTTCAAATCCGTTGGATTAGTGTCACAAGAGGTTGACGCGTTATTTACTGGTGAAAACAATATGTCGGACTCAACAGCGACATTGTTGCAATATTCCTTTTCATCCACAGTGGTTGCACGGTTCAAATCCGTTGGATTAGTGTCACAAGAGGTTGACGCGTTATTTACTGGTGAAAACAGTTTGTCAACTTCAACAGTGACATTGTTGCAATATTCCTTTTCATCCACAGTGGTTGTACGGTTCAATTCCGTTTGATCCGCGAGCAAATCTGGACTTTTCGCCACGTCACCGTTTGTATGATCACATGAATTAGTGTCTACATTTTCAATTACACTTGCCACCTTGAGAACAACCGGATCTGGTTCCATGCTAGTGGCCACATCTAAATTGGTGTTCATCTCATTTTCCAAAACCTTTTGTTCGGGACTGCTGCTTTCGGTCTTTACAACTTCCAACTGAAGAGCTACTTCTTCCACCTCTGGAAAATTCAAAATCCCCGGAGCTGTGACTTCAGTCGGAGTCATGTCTAATTGAACATCCAACTGCTCGTTGGTGTTGTCTAAACTATCCATATTCATTTCGGTCACAGATGTCACCAAATCATCCCATCCATGCGATGGATCTGTAATTGATACCAAGTCCAAGGCACTTGTGAAACGATTCGATTCTTCGCTGGGAAGATGGGAGTCGGGAGAAAATGAACGACACTCGACGTATGTTTCGTTGTCGGAGGAGACATGACTGCTCGATGATTCTGGTTCAAGGGGAAGTGATAGCGCATTTGAATGATTGATAGTATCGCCTTCAAATTAAAGTAATCGAAATCAAGTAGAAATGAAGGAGAAAGCATAAAATGTAGAAAATAAATAAACAAAATGAAATTAGAACAAACGCAACCCACAGAAGCTTTTGCATGGAAGAACACATTTAGAGTGTGCAGAGGAGTGATGAAACGACTTACCAGTTGTTGTGTTTAGTACAAGTGCTGCGTCTAAACTAGCTGCAAGGGACGAGACAAGGCTGTCTTCCAAGGATGGTTGCGGTAGACCTGGAAAGTAAAAGAATAGATTAAAAAGGGCGATGCGACTATTGAATTATTATAGCTCATTCTCATGGACTCTACAACAAACTGCTACAACAACATCAGAGATATTGACAGCCTAGAACTTGGTTGCGAAAATCTCAATGTTGCCATTAAATCCGCCTATCATCAAGCTTGCCCAGAAAAAGAAAAATCAGGCAATCGTTCAACTCCTTGGTGGAATAACAAACTCGCTAAGTTAAGAAAAACTACCAGGAATCTTTTTAACAAAGCGAAACGGGATGGAGAATGGACAATATACTTTGAAACACTCACAAAGTATAACCAAGAAATTAGAAGAACTAAAAGAGAATCATGGAAAAAGTTCTGCCAAGATATTTCTGATACTCGAAGCAGCGCTCGTATCCACAGAATTCTATCAAAACAGCACACTAATAAAATTGGGCTAATGAAAAATCAGAATGGGACTTATATGGAAAACGGCATACAGACGCTAAAGCTCTTGGCCGAAACCCATTTCCCAAACTCTATAATAACACCCGACTCACCCAATCATCCTCTTCAAGTAAGAATGAACAGACCAACAAGAATGGACTGGATAAGGGCAAAAGAAATCTTTTATGAAGATAAAATAAAATGGGCAGTCAATTCATTTGATCCATTTAAATCTCCTGGAAAAGACGGAATATTTCCAGCACTCCTCCAAAAAGGCAGTGCACAAATTACCCCGCTGCTAATAAACATATTTAGAGTTAGCTATGCATGGGGTTACATACCAAAAAGCTGGAGAGAGGTAACGGTCAAGTTTATACCGAAGGCAGGTCGCAGACCAACCGATCTTCCCAAATCTTACCGTCCCATTAGCCTCACCTCCTTCTTCCTCAAAACAATGGAAAAAATTATTGATAGACATATAAGGCAGGGTCCACTATACAGCAACCCTTTGCATAAAAACCAGTATGCCTATCAACAAGGTAAATCCACAACACATGCTCTTCAGGAACTCACCACCAGAATCGAGAATTCACTCAGGGGCAAAGAAGTTGCCGTGGGATGCTTCCTTGACATCGAAGGAGCTTTTGACAACACCGAACATTCCCAAATATACAGATGCATCCTCAACACAGGCGTAGATAGTACTACATGTAACTGGATAAAGAACATGCTTAAAAGTAGAAACATAAATGCTACAGTAGGCAGTGACAGTATAAGAGTCACAGCTGCGAAAGGTTGCCCCCAGGGTGGTGTTCTATCCCCCCTGCTATGGTCCATCGTAGTGAATGAACTACTAGACTTACTCAGCAACAATGGCTTTTATGTCCAAGGATACGCGGATGACATCGCGATCCTAATCAGAGGAAATTTCGAAGATACAATCTCGGAACTCCTGCAGAGGGCACTCAACCTAGTTGCTGACTGGTGCAAAAAAGTTGGTTTAACTGTAAACCCCAAAAAAAGTACCATAATTGCGTTCACTAAAAGAAGGAGCAGGGAAAAACTAAAAAAACCCACTCTTATTGGTGAAACAATAGAGTTCTCAAAAGAAGTCAAATACCTAGGTTTAACTCTGGACGAAAAACTCACTTGGAACTCTCACCTCATGAAAACCATAGACAAAGCCAGGATCTCTCTGTGGACCAGCAAAAGTCTGATTGGTAAGAGTTGGGGTATAAACCCCAAAATGATGTTATGGCTTTATACAGCCGTAACAAGACCAATTGTCACATATGCAGCTCCAGCATGGTGGCAAAAAACGAAACAAAAGTCAACACAAGTCAGGCTCAATAAACTCCAAAGACTAGCTTGTGTTTACACTACGAGCGTTATGAGAACAACTCCCACTGCCGCGTTGGAAGTTATTCTAAACCTTCCACCTCTCCATCTACAGATACAGAAAGAAGCCATGACAAATGCCTCCATGCTCATATCTGATAACACCGAAAACTCCAAGCTAATCCATCAAGACATCGATATGGAACTACAAAAAGATGAAATACTTGGAATTACCATAACAGACTACTGTCTACCAAGATTCAACTTCAGCCGAAACTTCAAATCGACAAAACTGGGAACAGAATAAGCCCACATTTGCTAACAATTCTCATGTATGGTACACAGATGGATCGAAAACAAATGAAGGAGTTGGAGCTGGAGTATACGGGGTCAGTACAAAAACGTTCATCTACAAAAGCATGGACAAGTGCAACTCTGTATTTCAAGCAGAAATCTTTGCGATAGAACTATGTCTCAGAGAAAATCTAGAAAAATCCATAACAAACAAGAACATATATATTCTCTCTGATAGCAAAGCTGCACTCCTAGCCATCAATAGCTACGAGATAACATCCAAATTAGTATGGGACTGCTTGCAATTACTCACATCACTAGCCAGCACAAACAGAGTAAATCTCATTTGGGTGCCAGGACACAGTGGACATGTGGGCAATGAAATAGCAGACATATTAGCCAGAAAAGGATCAGCATCGACCTTCACGATGCCAAGACCATTCTGTGGATTACCTATTAGCACTGCTAAATTCTATATAAAAAAATGGCTAACAAACAAGGCAAACCATTACTGGACCAACATTGAAGGTAGCAGACAAGCCAAAATGTTCATGCCAACTATTTCCCTAACAAGAACAAAACAACTCCTAAACCTAACAAGGAGTCAGATCCGCACAGTCACAGGGTTCCTCACTGGACATTGTCAAGTCAAAAAACACCTCATGACTATGGGAATAACACAAAACAATACTTGCAGACTATGCAACGAGGACGAAGAATCAGCAGAACACATACTGTGTCACTGTGAATGTCTAGTCAGATTACGTCAACACCATCTAGGAAAACCTTACCTTGAGGCAGAGGACATATCTGACAGCTCACTCAAAGACTTACTAGGACTTATCACTAAGTCCGGTATCATGAGTGAGCTATAAAAGGAGGAAATCACAATAGGCCCACTCGTGGCCGCAGTGATATGGCAACCTGCTTCCACCTCCGCCAATTAATCTAATCTAATCTATAGCCCTGTCTGTTTTGTTGTCTAGGCTTTTGAACTTGGAAGTATGTGTTTTTTTTTACGTTACGTTGAACTGCTGAAGTTTTAAATCTGTGTAAGATAAGAAACAACAACTTTAAACCTATCCAAACACACGGCAATGATTCCTGTTTATAAGTGTTTCTTTCTTCATAGGCCGAGGCACTATCATATAGCGAGAGCCTAGTCCGGCTTTTGAAAGAAATTGAAGAGTTACCTCCAATAAAGTCCTTCATAAAATGGTGTTAAAATCAGAGATTCAGAGCGATAGTGAAGAATCAAAGGTTAGATCCAGTGTCTAAAGATCGCTAAAACTACAAAATACTTAGGAGTCGTTTTTGATTCGACAGCTTAATTCGCAATTAAATGGTAATGAAAATGGTATGAAGCCAAAGAAGAGATTTTATTCCGCGGAAAATGGGAAAAACACTTTGGCTGTCGCAATAAATTTACCCAAAGGTATCCGATTCGGAGACTTGCTGACGCAGTTTCTTCCAATCTGAGGTACTGGCCATCGTGAAAGCGACGAAATGATATTATTGTATTAATTGACATTCCGTTTGGACCATAAAAACAATTTCTCCTACTGAAATTGAATCCACACTAGTTCGCTAAAGAGCCCATGGCTTGCAGTATAATACGAAACTCAGATTGGCTCCTCAAAACGAGGAAAATTGGTCTACAGAAGAACATGATTGCGTACTTCAGTCAATCAAGCCATCATCTCATTGTCAGAAAACGAGGGGCACTGCCCAAATTTTAGTGTTGCCCTTATTGGGGCTGCACCAAATTAAACGGTGCTAGAGAAAAACAGGTATTGAGTTATCTTGCTTTCGCTAGTAATATGGAATTCAAGATGCTCTACTCACCTGACATTTTTCTTGAGGCTTACCTTCCCTCGGATTGGGTTTGGCGATCCAAATTGGTAGTAACCTTCGGGTTGCGAAAGCTCAACCATTAGCTATATAATGGTACTACGGGTATGGGGACAGTCTCTGTACCAATACTGGTGCAGGCCCATCATTTGAGGTTGGATTCGCGGGGGCTGTCGTTTATTCCAAATGCGGAGACTAGTCGCGTTCTTTCGGAACGAAGAGGTGTCAAGATAGGTCTCGCCCTTACCAATGGGTCTGACTGTTGCCAAACCGAAAGGAATGGCACCAGGGTCGGCACTTATGCTGGCCCTGGGGCGTTTGGTCAACGACTTTCGCAGTGACTCTAATCTGGGTATGCCCACCGTGAAATTAAGCCGTCAAGGCAGGTGCTCACGTAAAGCATTACTTTTCATTTCTGTCAGAAAACGAGTGGAAAATAAGAACCATGGCTTACATCATTCAAAAGACATTACAGTGGTTTAAAATAGACCTAAATATGGTTAGTTAGGGGCTACTCTGGTTCACCAACGCAGAAGCCAAACCACGTCTACATTTTTCTTGTGTAAGGTTAATTATCAAAAGTTGTGGTTGGAAGAAATAATGAATGACTCTTGCTATATCCTCGTCACTTAGCGTGCCTACTTAGTTGCGAGTACTTAACTCTGCACGTGTAAAAAGAAAGCACCTTTGTAGTGAAAAGTTCGCACAAGATTAGCTTAAATTAGTTGATAATAATAGTAAAATACTTACCAGAAATACTTTGTGGCTGTAAAATTTCCACAGGAAGTCCTAGTGGAGCTGATTCCAACGACAACTCGTTACCATCTGCAAATAACAAATAAAAAATCTATTAGTACACACAACCGAGTGAACAAATTTATGAAATGATTTTACAGAACAATGCAACAGAAAGGCGAACTGGAGTACAATTCAGACACGGGTGTCTATATGCCTTATTATCCACAACAGATTATATACCTCTAGTTGGTCAATCAATCAAAAGCCAAATTGACCAAACGACTGTTTAAAACGATAAATAGTACTCCTTTGAACGTCACGGATCATTCATCAGTACGAGCGGGTAGTGTGCAGTCTGACTCTGCTTTACATTCAGTTCTTCAAGGCGTTCCATACGATAGCGCGCCCAGACGTCTGCAACTAGAGGCAGCTAACAATTCATCATACAGCGTTTGACGTTTCTCTGCCGTTTAGAAATTTATTCACAATCAAATTGATACTGGAATTTGTACGAAATATTGCTTCCAATATTTGTGCTATTCAAGCATCTAAATAAATAAACGGTGTGCCAATGTAATTCATTGGTTCAAACGCAGGAGTGCCCCAATGACCTGAAATTTTCCAACTCTATTTCTTCGGCATATCAATGATGTGCGTAGGTTGACTTATGATCTATTAACCTATGAATCCACCTTCATGACACAGTCAAGAATGCGAGTAAATTAGTTCTCTTAATGAAGACCTGGTCCAGATCTTTAAGTGCGGTTTTATTTTTTATAAAGCGCTTGTGCTCAAGGGGTTTTTGCCCTTTATAATGCTAATGCACAGCACGAATGGAGGGTGAACAGAAAGGATAGAAAAGAGGTACTGATGCACATTGGCTTTAAACAGTTGTGTATTGTAAAGAGAGGGGAAGACCGTTTGAGGCGGTAAAGAAGATTTGGCTGTATTTAACCTACAAAAGACACAGCTCACATTAAAACAAAATGCAAATTAATGATACAGCAATAACATTAATTAGAAAGGACGACCATTTCATTCATCCCAAGGAGCCACAATCACAGTCAATTTAGAAGTAACATGGCAGGAACACTTATTCAATGTCGCTAGGTTAGCGTCTCAAAGTAGTTACCTATTGACCGAAGAGATATTTCAGACAGAAGCAGCACCTCATTTTCTTTGAAACTCATCTTAGATAATGCTCGGCCCTAACAGATTAACTTAACCTACTTGACACAACACGGAGAGTTCGACTACTCGAAGATCCTACATTAGCATCAAACCTACAGTCGTTTACGCGCAAAAGACTAGTCGCTGATCTATTACAATTATTCAATAGGTTTAGGGAGAAATTTATTTAAAAGGGATTTTTGTAGTACATAAATGGTCCCGGAAAACACAAAAACTACACCTCTTCTGTTGTACCACTTGTGTAGCGTTTATTGATGGTTAAATTTTGAGAAGAATTTCATAACGAAGCTCTGCAATAAGAAAAACTGGAGCAACGAATCCACGATTTACGGACTGAGCCACCGCACTGTAAAATGGTATACATATGGATCGAGAACGGACAAAGGAACTGGTGCAGGAGTGTTTGGACCAGGAACTAAACATTACTTACTTACTTAGGTGGCGCTACAGTCCGGGGTGGACCTGGGCCTCAACCAATACGCCTCTCCAGTTAGCGCGATCTTTGGCTAACTGCCTCCAGTTGCGCACTCCAAGTTGGTTGAGGTCCACTTGCGCGCGCCACCTAAGGCGAGGTCTTCCTCTACTGCGTTGTCCCTCTGGGTTGGAGTCGAAGACTCTTCGGGCCGGAGCGTTGGTGTCCATTCGCTCTACATGTCCTAGCCATCTTAGTCGACTGAAGCGTACTTTTTTGAACAGGTCGATGTCGCTGTACAGCTCGTAGAGTTCGCTGTTAAATCTCCTCCTCCAAAGCCCGTCAACGTAAACGGGACCGAAAATCAATCGAAGAATTTTGCGTTCAAAACGACCAAGGAGATCTTCATCCGCCTTTGATAGCGTCCATGCTTCTGCGCCATAGAGTAGCACTGGGATGATGAGGGTCTTATAATAGAGTCTCCTTAGTGGTTCTTGACAAGGTCTTACTTCTCAATTGCCTTCTTAGACCAAAGAAACAGCGGTTGGCAAGTGTAATTCTTCGATTGATTTTGGATGTGATGTCGTTGTCAGAATTTATAGCGGAGCCGAGGTAGACAAAATCCCTAACTACCTCAAAGTTATAGCTGTCTGTCGTGACGCTCTGACCGATTCGTCGATGTTGTGTGCCCCTTCTTGTTGACAGCATATATTTCGTTTTGCACTCATTCACAACTAAACCCATTTTTGCCGCTTCTGTACTGATACTTGCAAACGCACCAGTGACAGCTCGCTGTGTTCTGCCAATGATGTCGATGTCGTCAGCGTATGCAAGCAAGATTGTGCCTCTGGTGTTGGCTTGCGAGTTTCGCACAATCTTCTCAAGAATTATATTAAAAAAGTCACATGACAGCGCGTCACCTTGTCTAAATCCTTTTTTGACATCAAAGGTCTCGGTGAGATTGTTTCCGACCTTTATGGAGCAGCGAGCATTCTCCATCGTCATTCTGCACAATCGGACGAGTTTGGCAGGGATGTCAAAACTAGACATGGCTCTATAAAACTCGTCTCTATAAATGCTGTCGTATGCGGCCTTAAAATCGATAAAAAGATGGTGAGTATCGATCTGGACTTCTTGGGTTTTCTCCAGGATCTGCCGTAGTTTGAATATTTGGTCGGTTGTGGACTTACCGGGCCTAAAACCGCACTGGTAGGGACCAACCAGATCGTTGACAAAAGGTTTCAGGCGTTCACACAGTATGGCAGACAGGATCTTGTATGCGATGTTAAGAAGACTGATGCCTCTATAGTTGGCGCAGTTTAGAGGGTCTCCTTTCTTGTGGATCGGGCAAACGATGCTGAGGTTCCATTCATCAGGCATACTTTCCTCCGACCAAATCTTGGAGACGAGTTTGTGTATGCTCTCTACCAAGTCATCTCCCGCTGCCTTAAAAAGCTCGGCAGTCAAGCCATCTGGTCCAGCAGCCTTGTTGGTCTTAAGCTTGGATATTGCTATCCTCACTTCGTTTTGGTCGGGTGGACGGAAGTCTTGCTTTCATCGTCTAAGGCCCTTTTTATTCACTCGAAGTTGAACACAACTTGGGGATTTTTATATGGGAAACTTCCCAAGTTGTGTTCAACTTCGAGTGAATAAAATGGGCCTAAGTTGAATGGTTCGTTCTGCCTGACAGCGGAATTTGGGTCGTCTTCGCCGTTTAACAGTTTGCAGAAATGGTTTTTCCATATCCTCAGCACCGACTGTGACTCTACCACAAGGTTTCCTTGTTCGTCTCTACAGGTCTCTGTTCGGGTCTTGTTGGGTTGACACGTTCTTTTTACCCTTTGGTAAAACTTCCGAACATTGTTCCTGGAGTAGCACCTCTCTATTCGATCGCGCGCTTCTCGTGCTCTTTCTTCCGGAGAAGCCGATGTTCTTCCCTCCTCTTTTGCTCGTAGAGCTCACGAGCTGCTCTCGTCCTTCTGTGCAGGGCCGCTTCGTAACCTTGGTGAAACCAAGCACATCAGTTGCGGCGTTCCTGATGGCTTCTTGGCAGCGATGCCACTGGTCTTCAGCACTTGATGCTGGCCGTACAGGACTTCTCGAGAGGTTGAGGAATACACGATCGGCAAAGGTTCTGGCGGTTTGTTGCGTTTGTAGCCGTTCAACGTTGAATCTCCTCACAGCATTTCCCCGTTGTTGTGGCGTCTGGGGTATCCGCATTCGTACCTTGGCTACAACAAGGCAGTGGTCCGAGTCTATGTTGGCCGCTCGGAAAGTTCGGACATCTAGAACACTGGAGTGCCTTACGTCGATCGCAACATGATCAATTTGGTTGACGGTTTGATGATCTGGCGACCGCCATGTTCCTTTGTGGATATTGAGGTGAGGAAACCGTGTGCTAGCTATAGTAACATTACGCCCCGCAGCAAAGTCAATTAGCCTAAGTCCTAAACACTACGAATCAAGCAAATATACCAGAATCTTCCAAGCTGACAAGCTGAAATATGCGCTATAGATAGGTTGGTTCGAATCATCGTCAAGAAAAACTACAAAAACTGTAGCAGTGATGTCAGATAGTCAAGCTGTCATCAAAGCACTTGACGCCTATATCATAAAGTCTAAACTTGTATGGGAATGCCTGCACAGGCTTAACGAGTTAGATAAGAACAACAGAGTGACCATCTGCTGGATACCTGGTCATACAGATATCAAGGGCAACACGGCTGCGAATGCTCTGGCAAAACAGGGCGGGGCGGAGCCCTTCATAGGGCCTGAAGCATTCTGCGGCATAGGGGAACACACCCTACGAGAAGAGTTCAGCAAATGGAAAAAGAAAAAAGAACCGCAGCTTTCAAAATTGCACAAGGCCTGAGGCAAGCTAAGAAACTTATAGGGAACTATAACCTAAAAATATTCAAATCATGTATCGGTCTAGGTAAAAACAATCTACGAATCCTAACAGGTCTCCTAACGGGACACTGTATACTAAAAGAACACATGAGGAAACTGGGCTTATCGGAAGAAGGTCTCTGCAGATTCTGCGATGAGAGCGCTGAAACCACAGACCACATTCTGGAATCCTGTGGAGCACAAACTCACAAGAGGATTAAACATCTGGGTAAGTACCAGTTACTAGATAAGGAAATACAAACCATAGACCCACTACTCATTCTCAGATTCATAAGAGAAACTGGACTGGATGAAGTGCTCTAAAGTTGATATTCACGCCAAGGCAAAGACAGAGCCAGCCCTCAAACACGGTTGTTAATGGAACTGTGATGCGATGGTGCTCTGGAAAAGGGCACGAACCTTTCCAAGGTATTAGCATGGGGTACAATAGACTAAGGCCCATTTTATTCACTCGAAGTTGAACACAACTTGGGAAGTTTCCCATATAAAAATCCCCAAGTTGTGTTCAACTTCGAGTGAATAAAATAGGCCTAAAGGTCGCAGTGCACTAGACCCTCTTTATTATGAGTATTATTGAGCGTCCAATTTCTGTGCCGTTTCAAACAAATACATTTTTTAAAACAAAATCCAAGGTAGAACAAACAAACTATCAAGGAGTCACTTTTCTTTACTGACTCAGGAAAAATATTTTATTCACTCGAAGTTGAACACAACTTGGGGATCTTTATATGGAAAACTCCCCGAGTTGTGTTCAACTTCGAGTGAATAAAATGGGCCTTAATAAGTCCTAACAGAGCTGCGTAGCCACACAGATTTGATTGGTCGGAGACTGCTTTTCACAGCAACCTATTGAATGCAGAACTTACAAACTTTCCATCGGGTTTATTATTTATTAAATAAGCTTGATAATGATTTCTGTTGCAGGGTATACCTTACGATGAGTAAGGGAGTTGTCACGTTTTCCTCTACCTTCCCAATTTGTAGCACTACTCGTATTCATCAATAAATCGCAAATCATCTTACCAGCAAAACAATTGAATTTCTTCCTCTCCGCATTGGTGTATACATTTTCACTTAAAGCGTCATTGTTGACAGTAAAACTCAGATTTACTGCATCAATTTGTTTGTTGAGATCCTGTTGCTGCGGCTGTTGTTTATTATGCGGTAACTTGGCTGTCAACTTGTTTTGATTATTCCCCGATAGTGCTCCGCTCGTCTGAAAAAGAAGAAGAGAAACACAAATAAAACACATGCTCGTCATTGTAGATGTTCGTTTTGAAAAATATTTCTGTACATAATACGCCCTTGAACCTATCATTCGTAATCAAGAAACAAACACAATTAGAATAATTCCGAGATCCCTCTGTAGAGTATACCATTTATTAATAGAGCTCACCGCGATGCACTTGTGATGCATTAATTGAACACATTTCTATATTTTCTATCTTGTCACACATTTTCTCAATTAAAATGGCAAAATTCTATTTCGCAACAAACAAGGTTAGTGTCAGTGAGTACGAGTACACATTTAAATACGAGAATCGCGCGACGACATTTAGAAAATTGTGCCGTGCGAAACGTAAACGGGTGATTTTTGGCAATAGTGTCGCCGCCACAGCGAACATCAATTATAAAGAAAACAAAATTAAGAGCAGAGGCCCGGCGATTGCCCTTCGTCCGCAATTGTTTCATGTTTCACCTGGTTTGTTAGATTGTCGTTGATCTGCACAAGAAGCTCTTCAATGGTTGATTCTTGATTTGGGGACAATGTCGTTGCTGTGTTACTCTCCTCCATTTCGTCGGAACTCAGAATGAGGCTCTTGGGCCGTGTCATCAATTTGGAAATAAAATCCATCACAATTCTGCACACACTTTAAAATCGAATCAAATAAACGAGTGAATTGATTTGGATTTCCCCCGCACGCGCCTTAGAAATCACTTTATTGACTGAGGGAAGGGTTACAGTTTTCTAATGTTATTTATTCTGTGCAATTTGACAAATGCTGACACAATGGGAATGAAATTCCAACGCTCGATTGGCTTTGGAGATGTTTACTAGACTTGAACGGAAAAGTCTACTATGTTTCCGATCGTCGACCGATTTAATTTAATTTTCTTTTCCCAATGAAAAAGGAAAACAAGAAAACTCAAAATAGCATCTTTCGAGTGTTTTACTACACAAGACAGGCGGCGCTGGTGGTGTTGCAGAGCAGAGCGCGATCAACTAGACCAATACTATACAGTGGAGAGAGGCACCACCGATGATCATCGGTGGCGGCGCGCACCAATTGTGAGGCGGGTGTTATTTTGCTGGCGGCGATTGTCTTGACGGTGGGTGATGGTGGCGATCGTTTTGAATCGCTTGCACGGCGATGAGCGGCGCACATGCCAAGGGAGTGTATGTGGCTGATAGTCAATGTGTTATGCATCTTTCTTTTTACGGGGAATGGAAAAATCTCTAAAAATAAAAAAAAAATGCTCCGAGTGGAGGGGGGCACTGATGAATGAGGGTGGCGAACTCATACTTTGTTTTCATGGATAATGGGTATTATCTTTGTGCTGAGGAGGAGGCGATACATGTTCCATATTATTTTGAGTGGAATATTTAGGGAAAACCGCCGAGAAATGTTAATGACGGCAAATAATGTTACAACATGAACATGGAATGAAGTGGTAGCATATTAAGCGTGTGCATGTGAGTCGCTAAATGTTGTCATGATGGTTGAGTGAACTGGATGTCTGTCTATATTTAAAAATACACATCATATTCTTTGAATTCACAGGAAGGACTTCCTTATTCCTACCAAGACGCGCGGGTTCCCTTCAACGCTGCGGTGCATTGAAAATCACAGACGGGGCAAAAGTGTTTAAGTATACATAAATGGAGCTAACTCCGCATCGCAGAAGAAAAACTTGCAAGCAGAGTAGGACGCAACGCATTGTAAAAACTAGCACCCAAGATGACCAGACAGTAGACACACTTACTCCCCAGAAGGAATTGAGATGCTTGCACTGGCTTTTGTTGATCTACAATAAGGAAGTCGTTGATGCCAAATGCAGATAGTGGCACAGACTATTTATTCGTTTTATTATATTCTGGGTGCATGATAACTTGAAGTGGACTTCAATTAGCAAGCAGATGACAACAGCCGTTCAAGTCTTGCTAGAATTGCAGAACTTACTCATGAATTTCTCTGATGAATAACGATTTTCCTTCAAAACGCAAACTGACAGTCAACACGTTATTTATGTCGGATATAAGTTTGATGGGTGAGCATGTTAAAGAAAGCGCTGCACCTTTCACCTTCTCAAACCAATTGGAAAAGTGATCGGATTGCGATAACGTGTTTAACGGCGAAAGAAGAATATGACTGCTGAAGTTGTTTGGTCGTCATTTAACTGGCATACGAACACCATATGCATTTTTCTTATTATTACTCGCGTTTTACAAGCGTATGACGTGACCTTGGCTTATAAAAAAAACTAAAGGTCACAGCCTTTCTTTCGAAGGAAGCAATCTTCGTGCGATCGGGGAATTAGTCGTCTCATATATTTTAAATTATAATATTCACCAACTCAGTGTTTCGACTGGCGACTCTCGACAATACTTATGATGCAACGACATCTTCTCAAACTTACAGATCGAGCGGCTATTTAAATCGATTTTGGTATATTTTTCAAGCTCCCCACACCGGAAAGATTGAGTGGTCTCAACGCGATGGGTTTATAATGAACGGCAGTCAATATTCATGGGTTAAAAACACAGAAGGAGTCGGTTATGGTTCATTTTTCCTTCGACCTTCAGCAACACTAAAGGAAACCAGTCGGGTAAAAAGGATATCGCCAAATAGTCGGGCCTAGCGGGGTATCTATCGGAACAGAAAATACTCCACAGCGTATAATCCATCGAATTACATTCAAGGTGTCCGTTTTCGGAAAAAAACAATGCAAATGCGATGACGCATTGATTTAATGTCCGCATACTGTTTGCTTGGTTTTTTCTTGATCTTGGACTGGAAGCAATAAATACAAAAAATTGCGTTGCCATATTTTGTTGACATTTATTAAAATTTCACTCCAAATCGTAAATAAATTCCTCGACAGATTGTTGTCGGAGGATATCGGAAAAGAAGTCTTATGAAGAAAATTTAACCTAAAAACAAACTTTATCGGAACGCAAAGCAAAATGCGTTGAATTCCATCGTAAAAATTCTCTGAACAAGTGTACGGAAGAATAACTCGAAGCAAAACTCCTCTGAGTCCTATTAAATCGGGGAATTTTCCGTTTCGTCATATACCTCGCTAGGGCCCAGTATAGAATCACTCACTGCCATGTTCCAGGGAACTGCGAGGCTGACGCATTGGCTAAGCCAGATGCATTCGGATTAAATAGCAAAAACCTACCAAAACTTTGCAGGGGCAATGTCGTTTAGCGAAGCACCTCAGCACCTCACTTACTCTGATACACTTTGGAAGGCAAATCTCAGACAGACTTGCTGAATCAATGCAATACCTTAAGGCTAAGTCAAAAATTGCTCGGTATACAAAAGAGAAAACTATCTATCATTCGGCTGAAACAATTTCTCAACTTACTGACTGACCAGTGCTAAGTTCAGTAAGTTCAGAGCTACACTCTTCTCTCATCTTTCTTTATCGATCTTCAAGCCACCACCATGCGATGGCATTTCACGCGACGACTTTTATAAAGCCACGCTTAGTTTTGGCAACGTTGTAAACTAGATAAGCAGTAGATGAGTAGCTTGGCTTACCCGCCGGCCACAATCGGAGCAGACCTTTCGGTGAACTGGAGTCCCAAGTCCATCCTCTCCTATTGTTTTAAAGATAGGGAAGTTTTGGACCCGATAGTTCCAAATGAAAGGCACGGATAAACCGGGTGGGTACCCCTATAAATAAAAGAGACTGACGTCTGTGTGTGGCACTCATAACTCGAGAATGGATCGTTCGATTTTTACGATTTTGGACTTGGAGGATTCGTTTAGGAAGGACATTATGCTACTTTTTGTCGTGAAAATAAAAGTTTAAGGGGATGAGATTGGGAGTACTTAGCATGGCAACCGCACTTTGTAAAAAAAAAATATACTGGATAGGAAAACGGGTTGTGTCACTTCCAATACAACAAAACTTATTTCAAAAGTTTGATTTTTAAATTCTTTAGATGTTCCGGGCTCACCGCTATACAATATTAATTCGAAAGTCGGCTCAGTTATAATTTTGTTGAGCAACCCCAATTAACCGAAACTTTTTTAACGGATTGGGTTTGATTTGAATGTGAAGAATCTCAAATCAAATGTCTTGGAAGCGAAGATTTTGACTTAAAAATTCAAGCAACGGATTCCGATGATTTGCAATTGGTTTCCGACCGCCTTCAATTTCCCATGCATATCGCTTTCATTATGAAAAAAATATAATAAGTCGCAAGGACAATCGCTGGATATTTGTGACATCAATTATTGAATTCCCATGTTTTTCAATCGTATCAATCAATCGTATGTGGCGTGCTCACGTGTGAACAAAATCTTCCGCTTTGTACGTCGTGTACCGTAAAGCACTTTAGTGAAAAAATTAACGTTGGCTGACACGTCAATCATTGCGGTTTGATTTAAACACATCAACAATGCTATACTTTAGTTATTTTTATTGTTTTTAATATAACTTTTGAATAGGTACAGAATTGGAATTGACCGAATTATATAAAGCAGCACGTTCATTGTTCGTTCTCGGAATTATTATTTTTATTACATTAACGAATTTGGGCGGAACGAAGTTCGCCGGGTCAGCTAGTATTATATATTCGGATAACAATACCTCACCAGAAATTAAAAGAAGAATATCCAAGTCTTGCCAAACACTGTTTCGTTGGGCTGAGAAAGCGATTGCGTAGTAGATTCCTATCCCGAACAACCCGAAGCGTTAATTTTATTTAAGGCAGAAAAGGATATCCTCAGTCACTTCGAGAGAAAGATTTGTCGCAAAATTTTCGGTTCCATTTTCGTTGACGGACTTTGGAGGAGAAGATTTAATACACGATATGATCTGCACAGCGACAGTCAAACAAATTGCGCATCGGTCGTAGTAGAAGGCTAGGAAATGTAGAGCTAATGGACAGTCCTCCGGAGAGTCTTTTAATTCAACCCATAGGAATGAAGTAGCAGTGGAGGACATCACCTTGGGTAGCGCGCACAACCAAAAATTGGATTAAAACAACTCGGAATCCGCGACCAGTTCCGCAATCAGTTGGTTTGAGACTGCACCAACTGGAGAGGTGTATAGGATTGAAACCCAGGTTCATCCCGGACTGTTGGGCCACACAATAAGTAAGCAACTAGAAATAACTTGTTTGATAGAAACAGATTTGAACAATTGAAAATGATCTTTTATACTTTCCTACGTCCTATACTGCATGGGGCAGTTATTAGCCAAATGTAAAGATCACGAACCAAAAAGTTCAGAACTTTCTCTGAAAAACAAATATGTTCCTTACTTTCTCTGTTCTTGGAGTTTGTTGGAACTAAACAAACCATAAACACAGATCTTATGTAAATAAAACACCTGCGCAACTAATTTATCTGATGGAAGTTCGATAGTGGAATGATTACAAGTTAGAAACTTCAACCATTCATTTATGAAAGCACCAAATGTACATGTTCCAAATGTAGCGGAGAGGGTGAAGTTAGTTCAGCATGATTTGAACTTTCCCTTTTCCAAACGATATACGTGCACTTATTATCGATAAGGGTATGAATTTTACTACCAATAAGTTGCAATTTGTTTTCGCAAAATGCATTCATAGGGAACAATCACAGCTCGGCAAATCTGTTTCTTATCATCTAAACAGAAATCCAGGAACTTGCACAAATCGAGTCTGTCGTAGTGTGTGCCAGAAAAAACGTTCAGTTCATCCAAACAAACGCTATTTCGGGAAATACGAGTAAACTGAACGGCTAACCAGGTTGAATCTATTTAACTGTTATTTCTCCGCTTAAAATGACAGCTGTTGTGGATCCAAATAAAAATACTATGAGGCATTGCAACCACCATTGGAGGATTACCTCCTGAGTTGAGTGCGCGTATGTCAAACTACTGCGATAATACGGAAAGGAACCACAAAAGTAACCCAATTTATTTAAAACAACAAACGATTATTAAACTGTTGAACTATTGACGGCCAACGTAGACATCAATTTTGATCGGACTACGATATTCACTAACAGCTCACTCATTTCTCATTGACGGAAGCACTTGCGAAACGACACACCTTCCAGTCGCATGGATCACATTCCTTTACATAACGTCGACGAAATTTATTTTCAGACAATACACCACAATCACAATCACCACCCCACCCAGGGTGTATACTGTATACCTTCTTACTACTGCTGGAATTGCCCATAATTAAAACGCATTAAAAATGCAGCCCGATTTGAGTTTGAAAAATCAAATTTATATTTTTTTGGAGAAAATTTCTTCCGAAATTGCACTGATACGTAAATTTTCACTTACTGTCAACTACTCCCCCATAGAAATTGGCAGCGAGGCATGGACAGAGCTGATTCTGCTCACAACTTGCCCCCCGCCCCCTAGTCGCAGAGAATCCGTCTTCATCGACAACGTTGTCCATCGTCGCAATTTAATGTACACCGAGTTAAAAACAACAAAAGAAATTAAAAACTCATAAATAAATCCAAAAAGGAACAAAGTACACAAAACGGGACGTCATCCACCTATATTCGCATATGGGAGCGTAAGACAAATGATTCGATCGGCACCGTACTGTGGCAAGCAGCACGCAGTAGCAACTCGGCCTATGGTTCATAATTTGAATGTGTAATTATCTACAGCAGGAAAAACAACAACAACAACAACAACGGTTTGTACTTGCTGAGTTTGCTTGTTGAAGTTATAATTCGGCAAGCAAAATGAGCTGTGCAACACGTCATCCGGACGCGCGCGACCCACCAAGCTGATTTGTGTGCACAGAGACAGACACAGCGGTGGAGTGGTCGTGCAGCTCGCGCAGGGGCAGAGAAACACAAGAGGGAATGTAGAATTTACTTTTATAGTTCTATGAACTCGTGTGTTTTTCATTTTTGGGGCTGGCGATTTTCTCGTTTTGCGAGGGTAACGAGATGTAACGATATTGGGAACACAAATTTGCATCAGGTCTTGTATATGTCGTAAAAGAAGCAGCACAATAATTCGTAAAACACAGACTATCACGATTTGCGCCAAATACATCGCTATAAATAACTCCAACGAAGTGAATCCTCTCATTTAAGGGGTGAAAACATAACAACACACCTAGTGGGTCACACCTTTCATTGAAATACCAAATGCGTGGTGGATTTGAAATGAAAATTGATGGCTTCATTAGCAATTATATTTTAGTGAACGGATTTTCCACACATGAGAGGATTTGGTTGCCTTCTAGGAGTTGTGACTTGTGACACAGAACGATATGTCTTATTGCGAAACGCTAATGGACGTATCGTGCTAGTTTGGTAGTCTTTCATTTGTCATCTGAATCGTAAATGGAGTACAATACTTGATACGTTAAGAGGTGGCTGCAGATGATTACTTAACTCGTACTTTCCAGTTGCAAACAATTGTATGCTTTCTCGCTTTCATCCAACGATTTCAATGACTGCAACGTGCTGTTGTACGCAAGCTCTTTATGTTGACTAGAGTTCACGCAGAGGTAGAAATGCTATCATAAATGCTTATACGCAACGTATTGGAAAACAAATTACACACAGCATTGCACAATATTTCCAACAAAAATCAAGCGAGTATGTTGTGTTTAAGGCAGTGAAAGTGGTTCTTAACTATTTGCTTTCGTCTATTTATATATAAGCCTAGCCGACCCGGCGGACTTCGTCTCGCCCCAATTTAACGCCTTCAGATAAGCTCCAGAATGATAATACAACACAGATAGTTCAAATTTCAATGTGATTTATTTGAATGGAATCGAAACCAGTAGAGAGCGATATGATAAACAATGTTTTTTGATTTGTTTTCCATCGCAAAAACAAACAACGTTTTGCAAACAGGCAACGTATACAGCTGACCGTACGATGAAAAAAATGGAAATTTGAGATTTATCCCGCATATTTCCAACGATTGACCCTGCGATTATTGATTGTCATCGCAAAAGCCAATCGAACGGGGAACTGAATCTGCTTTAATTGGAGTGGAAGATCAAATGGAATAATCGGAATTCGTGGGATGAGGACTTTCACTCCTTTGAATTTGCCCTTGATGATCGTCACTTGAATCCCATTGTTCATCAGTTTCTCGACGGACAACCGCGTGCCGTTGCACAATTTGGGATGATGCAGTTTCCGCAACACGATTATGATCGATCCCACCTTCAGCTGTAAATTATGTGGCGTAGTTCCTGGTTAAAAAATTCCTCCCGATAGTTGGTCTCTTCATCGTAGTCGGTCTCGATGTCATCAGATTTGTACAAATGCAGTACTCCAGCGATTCGACTTTGAATATGAAATTCAAGCAATCGACGCACGTCCTTATTCTTCGCTGCTAGTAGGTATATTGACCGTTCACTAATCTAATCTTCAACCGCCTTCCAACAATGTGGCAGCAATGCCAGAGGATGCAACAATTTGAGATCTTCACCGAATTGTTCCCAGAATCAACGAAATGACAAATGCCTTGCCTGTCCGAAAGGGAGCATCGAGAAAGTAAATGCCTTTCGGTCCATCGTCAACAACCTTCATCAGCTTATCGTTTCTTCTGCTCGGCATTCAACAGCGGCATTATTTATCTCGTTAACTTCTACACCCAAATGCACACAAAACATCTTTTATCACAATGAATTTCACAATTATCCGAAGGTTTCCAAGCTTCACAACGAATTTTCCACCTATGTATCCTGCTCGCGCTAAATTTTAGCGTCCCTAGTCTCCACTACGTCTCTCCACAGCAAAGATAAATGGTAGCTAAATTTTTAAATATGATTAGATGGGACAAAAGCCATAAGTTCATGACAGAATGTCGGTAAACGCGATTCAAATTATACACGTTATTTTAAATTCAAACATCAAAAGCATCGCGATATTTAAAATAATACAACACAAATTTAAGAAGATGTTATCATTGCTGCATCAGCTGAAACAATTTCTATAGTAGCAAGTAGAAGACAAAACTTTCCAAAATCTCTTTACCGTGATGAAATGATTCTCAATTCTGTTTCCTTTTGTTTCTCTCGCAAATATTTTTTGCGTTTTCATATAACAAAACAGCAAACACGCATCAAACTTTTTATTTCGTTTCTTCTGTCAACATTTATCTTCGATTTAATGTGCCGGACATTTATTTCGCGGGCTAAATGAGTGGAGACTTTTCATCGGCCCATCTACATGAAGTTAAGAATTTAGCGCGCGAACAGGATACTGCTTTGCTAAACTGTCTCGCTAAATTTTATCTTTGTAGACATTTTTGTATGGGAGATAAAATTTAGCGCGAGCAGGATACTTAGCTACATCGTCCAAAATCATCAAATCATGCGGCAAAATTTGGTCGAAAAAAAAAGAATTAAAATTTTACGCGTGTTTCCGGAATATCCCGAGTTTTCCACTTAGAATTTTCTATTTGTCCATTTGAAAAGCCATTCCGGAACAATTGCACACAAAATGCCATAGAAAATATGAATTTTGAATTTTCCCAATTTTCCGACATTTCCGAAAGGTTTTTCTTCTTTCGTAAGAACCTTCTTCCGACTATTGCGAACAACTGATTAGCTCCGAGAGCGTTATACCAAGACAGGAGTTCAAAATACTCACCATAACCTAACAATATTGGCACTCACGGCTAAAATTCATTGCTAGATTATTCTTTTTTCTAACTCCCACATTTTATTTCTTTCCACAGAGGAATGCTAAATCTTCACTGATAGTTAAAAACCGTAAATGGGTTCGGTTTCAACCAAAATGTTAGGTTAGCTACAGTAGCGCTTTGGAGTAATTCTTGGAGAACAGTGCACAAATTTCTCCAATCAAATCTCGCAAAAATCGTACCGGAGAGACGGTAGTTTCTTTATAAAGAAGGCAGAGCTGACAATAACCAAAAAATGTTTTCAGATAGTGTTCACCTACAAACCAAAATTGTTTGCGAAATAAACTGATGAAGGGGGGCCTCATTAAACGCTGTTTCTCGAAACGTTTCCGATCTGCTCGTGTTGCTTTTGAAATATGTTCCATTTGTCTCCTTGTTCGAGTGATAGGCGGCACATTAGATGCGGTTGATTTATGAATTGGTTGTAGCGACGTGCTCCCACCAATCATTTGATACAATAATGTTCAAAAAAAGAAAAGATTCTCTCAGAAAATACTTGATAGATGGTAGCCGTACCGTCTAATCCCAAGTCGCCTTTCTATTCATTTCTGGATGAAGGAATAAGTCGTTATTTCAATCAATTGCAACTTTGTTGCTTGGGGAGGTGATTATAATAAGAGCAAAATAGGATTTGTTTCGCATACTGGATATAGTTTTGGAATGAGGATTTTAGATCGTAAATTGTTACCAAATGCAATCCTATCAATTGACGACAGTTAAAGCACAACAAAAGTGCGGATCCGACACTGTGTCTATAGTTGCGCATTGTAGATCGTTAAAGTGGAAAATAAACACCGAGACTGGCGCTCAACGAAAGGTGGAATTACGACACGTACATGTGAAATATGAGACGTGTTCTTCGTGCCAGTGCTGATCCAGACACAGCACCTAGCAATCTACTTAAGACTATTTGAGAAAATAAAACCAATCATAGCAATCATACAAAAACAAGGCGATCAAGAATTGTAAAAACCTGATGTCGTATCACAGTGGTCCATCGTTCATCCGACGACAAAAAGGGCGAAAAAGCTTGCGTATTCTTCTCAAACAAGTTCATATTTGATTTACCCTTGGCAGTGGAAGTCGGTTATGCATCTAAGGAAAGGAGTTCTTCAAAAAACTTCTTCTATTACAAGGTGATTCGTTCCGCTCCCGATTTATTGAAAGTGCAATATGGAGTGAGACAGAAGATTCTATATTTACTGGTAATAGTCAATGTGCCGACTACAACCGTATTAGGTGTTCTTGGCGTAAGAACGAATGGAAACTGGTTGTCAGGATAAGTCAGTAGACCGATGATATCTGTTCCGCAAAGGAAATTGGACGTTTTGCCCCGCATTCCAGAAAGATTTTCAAGAACATCTACGAGCGGGTTCTGAAATACGGTATTTTAGAGATTTTAGGGCCAACGCCAATTTGAAAGAAGGATAGTTGGAGACACCGCCCCCGAAAATTGAATTCGAAATTCAACATCCACATCGTCACGGAATTCAGCTTAGAATTCATCCGACAAAATGACCCCAAACAAAATTGAAAACATCATTTTCAGCGGATGATACTCCTCCGGTGTATGAATGCCCGGTCCGTTATGTAGGAGTTAGTTGCGATTATCACGTCTATCACAGAATCCGTCGTATTCGGAATTTTGCTACGAACCCCGAAAGAACTATCATAGAATCCGTCGTAGGGGAAAATGTTTGCTACGAACTTCGAAATTCATAGCAAACACTTCCTCTACGATGGACTCTATGATAGTTGTTTCGGGGTTCGTAACAAAATTCCGAATACGACGGATCCTTTGATAGACGTGTACACAAATCCAAGAACCACACATCATTCTGAACAGATCGAACTATGAAACGCTATAACCGTGAAAGTTACAGCCGCAGGAGACAAGTTCTATAATTGCCGCAATGCCCACTCCAAACTCATGACTTGATTTCGAATGCACACTACAAAATGTGGAAAAAAATACTTCCAGGTCAATAGGCTTTAGGTGCTCGTTCGATAAACGAAAGGGAAATATACAAGGCGGCTGTAAATAAGTGAGAAAATGAGTTCTTCACATAGGTAGATACTCACGTAATAAACTTGGTTGACAAATAGTAAAATCAACTGGCAAACTACAAATAATGCTGTATTCATAGACCTCTAAGAGGACTTTTGTCCAGAGAACGAACCCAAGACGGAAAAACTCATTCCATCAGAATGACGTCAAACTAGAGTGTCATATATCCCTCCATCTACGATTGATTTGCTATTTTAATACGACCATTCAACGCTAACTAAAGATTACAAAAGTTGGTCAATTGATTTAAATACGTCTCGTCCACTTCAATATGAATTACGCCACTTGAATTGATTTGTGTGATATATTTGATCGATTTTAAGCGGAAAGAAAAATACCCAACAAAAGTGGTGTGACCTCCCTCCCCCAAAAATGGTCAATCAAAACAAGACACCCAGTACCAGTTCATCGTTGCAAGTCTATATTTCGCTAAACCAATTAAATGCGAATTAAGCACAGCACTGATAACCGAGTTCATTGGATTTTATTTACACAAAAAATACAAACCTCGACTAGACTGCACAAGAATGCGATGCAAATATTGATTTTGTGCACTCGTGTGCCACTAGAAATGAATACGGTGCAGCTTTGTTACATTTTTGTATGCTTTACAATCGTTAGCGGATATAAAACTATTTAAATTATGCAATATTATTAACCATTCACTGTTGTAAACGTTTCTGAATTAATTTCTCTGCAAATGGTCCTCGTTTGACAAAACAGACATACTGTGTCGTAGTAGTAGTACTGAAAATGGCAATGGGAAAGGATTTTCAAAGGATGAACAAGGCGCGCATGGCCGTGTTTTTACTTAAACGATATTGTTGTTTAAAATGTCGCTTTGAATGTGAAATTCCGTTATGATACAATTACAAATCTAAATTGAGAATATTTTAGTGGAAAATTGTATTGTTATGTAGCTTACAGTTTCGTTGGAGTTGATTTCCTTTAGTGCCGGTCGATTGTACATGTCGTCCGAATTCATTTTGCTTGATTGTTGAGTTGTTTGCACACACGAAAAAACTTATTACTATGTATGATGTTCGCGAAATATTTTATCGACTATTTAAATCAAATTCTTCAAACGCTCTTCAGTAATAACATGTGAAATAAAATAATTGCAAAAGTGAATGCAAAAAAGTTCCGTTGCACAGAAAACAAATTCGATTTTGGATGTGCAGACGTACCAACATTGCGCCAATTGGCAAATCCAAATAAATAATGGCGGCGGTGCGACATCTACCCGCCGAATAGAGGTATATGCGAAATTTCCTCATTTGGGTGGAAATGCTTGGAGTCGGGCCGTATTCACCAGGAATAAGCCCACGTTTCCGGTTTTTACACTTGTTTTTATGTTTGATTGGGCGCTCTCAGAGCAATTTTTATGTTCGTGTGGTTCAAAAATATCACTCTTTTTCAGATTTCAGAGCACTTTTGCGAATCTGGGGTTTTTCTCAGATTTACCAATACAAAAACCCTGGTGGAGTTTGTTTAGGTTTTCACGCATTTCATCGCTACAATGCAGGGCCGGCATTCTGTAAGGTGAAAACGTCTAAACGTTTTCGTGCACACGAACAGTTTGCTTCATGTAACATCAAAAACGAAAGAAATTCTCGTGGGCGCGAAAAAAAACGAACGAACACATTTTCTTTGACGTTTTCGCTTTTCTTGCTTCATGTAACCTTAAAAACGATCAGTTTTTATCGTCTCCACGAAAGAAAACAAGCGACAACTATTTTGTTGACGTTTATCATTTTCCTATTTATTCTCTTTGAGTTTGGTGATTTTAACTTGTAAGAATGTGCTGAATATTTTACTAGAAATGCTAACAAACTATTTTTTGTTGACCAGCGAAAGCGGCGAAAGTGAAATGGAAAATGAACACGTAAACTTAAAAAAAATTATAAAAAATCTGCGGGAGTGTTCGAATCCTCTCACATTACCTGACAAAATGTTGGTTTATTTAAATTTGGTTCTTAGTCAGAAATTTATTTTTTTTCTTTTAGTTTTGTTCAACGTTTTAGTTTAAACATAGCTGCCTTTCATTTGCATACAGGTACACGAAATACATACGTGCCTCCTATTTTAAAGCTTTCCTCAACGTCAAAACAACTTAACGAAAGTAAAGCTACATACTGAGACTGCCAAACTACAATTTTGTTGTGACACAGTTTCTCAAACCTAAACGAATGTAAACAAAAAAACGTTAGGAGTTACATGAAGCAGATTTTCGCTTTCGCGTGATTTATTTCGCTTTTTGAAACGCGAAAGTGGTTTTCGTTTCGTTATTTACAGAATCCCACCCCAGAACTAGACTAAGTCACACTTTTACTAAATATCAGTAGAGCGATTTTTAAGTTGGAAAATGTATTTACTCCCAAACTATTTTATGAAACACCTTGACGTAAAAAAAACCTAAGTCCCAAGTCCGTGTGGTGGACATAGGTTAGTTCTGCCCTAAAAAGAAAGTTAAAGGACATAGGATTTTTTTGTATGATTAAAACTGTGTACGTACTATTGCGCGTAGGAATACAGTCATCACCTAGGAACGCGCAGAATGCGGCTGGCTATTTTCTTATGTAAAATTCGTAAATTTCGATATTTTGGACTTAGACTAGTTCTGCATTGTAGCGACGATTTGTTTCTACAGCTAGGAAAGGCATTGCATCGGGTGAATCTATTTTTGTAAATTATTTAAAATGTATAAATATTAAGAAATCAATCGGGACATAAATTTCGAATGTTTTAGCTTAAAATTTAACCAGTGAACGGAAATCGCTTAAAAAAGTGTCGAAGGCTACACATATTCAAAGAGAAAGTGACGTTTTTTTGTTCGATTAGCCACACCAAATGTAAAATCTGAGAGCAAATATGAAGAAGCCCAATCGAATTCCCAATTAGGGAACGCTTTTGTAGTAATTTATGAGAAAATGACAGATCCTACATAATTCAAATATTCAACAAAGTGGGACGAAAAGTTGTTAAAATGTCTGATAAACTCGAACTTTTTCTTCATGCTCGGACCTCGGATTCATGTGGAAGAGACTGATTGAACTTCAAGCATTTGAGAAAAGGAAAAAGACGCCATTAATATTTAATAATTACGTCGTGGAGATTACCTCTATCGAAAAGAATCTTGAATTTTATTTTCCTGCCTGTCGATACTGTGGTATGGAATGTATCGTGTAACCTAAAATGGTGAAGTGAAAACAACCCCTTAGTCACCAAACAAGTTCCACCCAAGTGTCACTTCCAATTGGAGACTGGAACCTGTCAAGTAAATGTATTTCACCACTGAACCTTGTTCTAGAACCACTTAGAATTAGCTAGAAAGTTCTCGTCAGATGGCGGAGGGGGTATAAAAGGACAGCTTTTAGAAGAGGGCGAGACAGTTGATTTATAACAGTGATTGGTTAAAGTTCGAGATAGTAATAGTTTGTGAAGATAAATAAGTGAAAAGTAATAGAGTAAATAAAGTGATTGGTTTGAAACGTTGAATAATTGTTTAAGTAATAGTGTTCTGGTACTTAATAAGTGAAATATTAGAATAGTCGATAAAAGTGTAATAAAAGTGAATTTTATTAGAAAAGTTAAACGGAATAGTGTTTTATCTTTACGAATCCCAGCCTGAATGTAACATTGGTGTCAGAAGTGGGATAAAACTTATTCTGTGCCTAAGTGTAGTTTCAAAAAAAAAAAAAGTGAATTTGTGTGAATTTCTAAATTACAAGAGACAAACAAAATGGGTCGTATATTGCTGCAACTAAGCATACCCCAATTAAAAAGTGAACTAGAAAAACGGAATCTATCCACAGCTGGAGGAAAAAGTGACCTCATCCTTCGTCTACAGGAAGCTGTCCAAAACGACGGAGAAGATCCAAAAACCATGCTATTCGACGTGTCAGAAGAACAAGTAAGTACAGGCGTTGACATTAGCTCTATGATGGAATTACTTCTTGCGAAGATGGAAGAACAGAAATATTCTATGGAATCTAAGTTCGCAGAACAAAAGAATTCTCTAGAACAACAGAAAAATTCTATGGAATTGAAGTTCGCAGAACAGAAGAATTCCCTAGAAGAGCAGAAGAATTCCATGGAATTGAAGTTCGCAGAACAGAAGAATTCTATAGAAGAACAGAAAAATTCTCTTGAAGAACAGACAAATTCCATTGTCGCCGCACAAAAAGATGCAGTGGAAGAATTTAAGAATGTTCTAGATGTAAAAATCGACGCGATTGATGAAAAATTAAACGAGCATGAAACAAAGTTTGAGGAAATTAACAAAACGTTTCAAAAACACGAGACAAACATCGAGAATATAGCTAAAGAGCTCGGAACAAACATCAAGAATATAACTAAAGAGCTCGAAATAGTCAAGAAACAGAAGGCTCGGGAATATTCTGCTGACTGCCCAAGAAAGAAGGAGATGCAGCCACCCGTTTTTGATGGTCACACATCATGGCCGATTTATCGGAGACAGTTCGAAGCAGCTGCAACGACCAATGGATGGGACGACGAGGATAAGTCGATTGCATTAACGCTCGCATTACGAGGTACAGCTGCAGAATTGCTTCAAACTATCTCCGAAGAAAAACAACGCGACTACGAGACTTTGGTGAAGGCTATTGAGATGCGATTTGGTGACGACCACATGCAGCAAGTGTATAGAGTACAACTGCGCAGTAGAGTCCAGAAGAGGGGAGAAACACTTCAGCAGTTGCAAGCTGATATTGAACGGCTTGCGCACTTGTCTTATCCCAATGCCGGAGAGGATGTCATCAACGAAATGGCTATTGAGGCATTTACACAAGCCATAGAGGATAGACAACTGCAGATGGCTCTACGAATGGCTGGAAAGAGAACTCTTCCTGAGGCACTGGCTTTTGCCTTAACGATGAAAGCTGCTGACCAAGCATCTCAAGGATTTCACCGCGTGAGAGAAATAACATCCGTTGAATGCTCATGCCAGAGAACAGAAGCAGTAGACCGTAACAGTAGTGTTCCTTAAACATCGATAGTTTAATATTTCGATAGTATCGATAGTTTCGGAGTAAAACTATCGATAGTATCGATACTATCGATAGTTTTATATAGGTACATACGTTTTCTAAAGACGGGGTTGTAAATTTGTCCATAATTTATTAATAAAAAAACATTTAAAAACAAACATATTTTATTAAACGAGGAAGACAAACCATCTTGATCATGAGAAGTTCTAGCGAGCATTCCCGACTGATTCTTACGCTTCAAGTGGTCGGAGAGATTACTCGTGTTACCAGAGTGCTTGTAGGTACTCCTTTTGGCACAAAGTACACTTAACAAATTTACTGTCACCTTCAACATTCTTAAAATATTTCCACACAACCGATTTTTTACTTCGATTCATTTTTCACTACAAGTTTTCACTTTAAATTTCAAGAAATAACTTTACTATTTTATTGTTATTGGTCAGTAAACTTGAACTCAACCCTAAGAACATCCACCTTCAAGTGATTTGCATCTACAAAGTTAGAAAACACGCAGCACTTGCAGCACTACCTACGATTGTAAATGCTACCATAGGATATGCACATATATGCAAAAATGTTTTATTTGTTGACACAGAAAAAACATAAAACCTATGTACAAAAAACAAAAATTCCAAATCACTTTCACCAGCGTCAGCGGCCACTTGTTGTTTCGTGGAAGGGTTAAAAGAAGTACATACTCGCATATGCACATTGCGCACATAGTCGCGCAAACGCAATTTTCTTTCTCTCTTTTGCCAAAGTTTTGTTATTTTTGGTTCTTTTTTTATTACAGCATCATAAACCAGATGCATACCTAGACCGTAGATATGTGGTCAAAGGACTCGCATTTTGTAATTCATTATAGTTTAATTAAAGGCGCTTATCTTTTTTTCAGTACAAAAGAAGTACTTCTTTATACGTAGAAAAGTAGTTCTCCTACTAACGAAGTACTTCTCTTACGTAAATGTTTCACTTGTTTTATTAGTACTTCTACTTTTGCTTCGAATATGTGCTCATACCTATATACATTTCGATAGTATCGATAGTTTTTTTGAACCATCGATAGTATCGATAGTCAAAAACCATCGATACTATCGATAGACTATCGATGTTTAAGGAACACTGCGTAACAGTTCTCGAAGAGGACCGATCCGTTGCTGGAACTGCAACAAAATTGGACATTTACAACGACAATGCAGAGCCGAACGTAGACAGGGCAGTTGTCCACATTGCAGAGCTAGGAACGAGGATACGTTTGAGCGTTCGGCGGATGGAACATCACAAAGCCATCAGTCGGGAAACGAGTAAAAACCAACTTCGCGGGGCAGAAGCTGGTTTCTGGAATCGACGCCCCCAGGACCACAATTCAGGTTTCCCAGACCAAACGATGTAATAGGAGCCTGACAGTGGAAGCCCATATCGGCCAGAAAAAGTATGTGGCTACAATCGATACAGGTGCCACCGCTTCCATAATCAGAAGGGACATCGTTCGCGAATCATGGCTGCACAACACCAGCAGCTACTGTCTGAAAACAGCAACTGGAGCAACAGCAAAGGTGTATGGTGAGGTACTCTTGACGATAAACCTTGCAGGAATAGTCTTCTCCCATGCATTCTTAGTGGCTGATATATGTGACGAATGCATCATCGGAATCGACTTTATGAAGACGCATGATATAGTGCTCGACATCGGTTCGCAAGTTTTAAAGTACAAGAACGTCGAGATTCCGATGGTTTACGGGAACGAGAACGTCGCAGCTCTAAGGACAGTTGTAAGTGAGGACGAAATATTACCACCTTCTTCAGAGACAGTTATTTGGACAAAGCTGGAAGGTGATCCTGGGAGCCACCGATTCTACCTAGTCGAGCCAAATCCAGAAAATTATTATCAGAGCTATGTCGTTGGAAAAATGCTGGTTGAACCTAAAAACAACTTGGTTCCCGTTCGTGTCCTCAATGTGGAACACAGAAGCGTGAAATTAAAACAAGGGGAAGTGATTGGAAAGTGCGTACCGATTACTGCGGTCACAAAGTTGTCCAATGCAAGTCCTGTGAAACCGGTTAGACCTACGGAGATATCGGATATCAACAGGAATATACTCGGAGAGTGCGAGCTGGATCAGGAGCAGCGGTCCATGGCAGTGAGTCTAATCAATGAGTTTGCTGATATATTTGCTTCACAGAACGGCGAGTATGGCCGAACACATCTCGTACAACACCGAATCGACACCGGAGATGCGAGACCGATTCGTCAGCCTCCCCGACGACTACCATTGGCTAAGCAGACGGAGGTTGCAGAAATGGTATCGACGATGGAAAATGAAGGACTGATTGAAAGCTCAAAAAGTTCGTGGGCATCGCCGGTCGTCCTGGTCAAGAAGAAAGACGGAAGTACGAGATTCTGCGTGGACTATCGCCAACTCAACAACGTCACCAAGAAGGATAGCTACCCCCTGCCAAGAATTGACGACACCCTAGACACACTATCCGGAGCCAAATGGTTTTCGACTCTCGATCTGAAGAGTGGCTACTGGCAAGTGCAGATCCATCCAGAAGACCGCGAGAAAACAGCATTCACAGCAGGAAACGGGCTTTGGCAGTTTACAGTAATGCCATTTGGACTGTGCAATGCTCCAGCTACCTTTGAACGTCTAATGGAGCGCGTTCTGCTGGGACTAACGTGGAAAACCTGCTTGGTCTACCTGGACGATGTCATCGCAGTAGGAAAAACATTTAACGAACATCGAAATAACCTTAAGGAGGTGTTCCAAAGGCTACGAAGTGCGCAACTAAAACTTAACCCGAAGAAGTGTTCCTTATTTAGACCAGAAATGAAGTACCTCGGGCACATCATCTCTTCCAAAGGAGTCAAGACTGATCCGGAGAAGGTCGATGCAGTGAAAAACTGGCCGGTTCCCAAAGACAAACATCAACTGAGAAGCTTCCTGGGACTTGCGACCTATTACAGACGATTTGTAAAGGACTTTGCCAGGATCGCAAAGAGCTTGCATCAACTGACAGAAAAAGGCAAACAATTCAAATGGTCAGGTGAGTGCGAAAAGAGCTTCAAGGAACTTAAACAACAGTTGTGCAACGCCCCCATACTAGCGTACCCCACCCCTGGGAAAACATTTATTGTGGATGCAGACGCTAGTAATGTGGGAATTGGAGCCGTCCCTTCCCAGGTGCACGATGGCCAAGAGAAAGTAGTTTCCTACTTCAGCAAAGTTCTCTCAAAGCCAGAAAGGAACTACTGTGTTACCAGACGCGAACTCCTTGCTTTGGTATTGGCGACAAAACATTTCCATAAGTACCTTTATGGGCGGAAATTCATCCTCCGCACAGACCATGCATCTTTAAAGTGGCTGCTGCACTTTAAGAATCCTGAAGGCCAAGTCGCAAGGTGGATCGAACGTCTGCAGATGTACGACTACGAAATACAACATCGAAAGGGAAGTCTTCACTCTAATGCAGACGCTCTCTCCCGTCGACCGTGCAAAGCAAATTGCAAACATTGCTTACGACACGAGGAAAAAGATGTCGCGTCCGTTCAAAGGGTGAGAGCTATGCCCATTGGTGGCTGGAGTGCGCGGGAAATACGGGAGGCTCAAAGGGAAGATCCGGATATCGAACCGATTATCGCCTGGAAGGAGCATGAGGGAAAACCAGACTGGCAGGAGATATCAAATGGGAGCCCCGAGCTGAAGGCATACTGGGCGCAGTGGGACTCCCTTCACGTACAAGACGGCATTCTAAAAAGAAGATGGGAAAGCCCGGATGGAAAGTCGTTCGTAATGCAGCTTGTTGTACCCAGGTCAAAGGTTATGGAAGTGCTCAGGGAATTGCATGATGGAGTGTCTGGAGGCCACTTGGGAATCAATAAAACGCTCGAAAAAGTGCGGGAACGCTTTTACTGGATTCATTCAAGGGAGGACGTTGAAACTTGGTGCAGGAAATGCGTTACATGTGCGGCCAGCAAAGGTCCGACACTGAAAGTCCGTGGCAAAATGCATCAATACAATGTTGGAGCCCCTTTCGAAAGAATAGCAGTTGATATTGCGGGACCGTTTCCTGAAACAAACAATGGCAATCGTTACATCCTCGTTGTTATGGACTATTTCAGTAAGTGGCCTGAAGCATTTGCTATCCCAAATCAAGAAGCTAAAACCGTGGTGAAGCAAATCGTCAATAACTGGGTAAGCAGATTCGGTGTACCAATGGAACTGCATTCAGACCAAGGACGGAACTTCGAGTCGAAGATTTTCCAAGGAGTGTGCCAGTTACTCGGGATTCACAAGACAAGGACAACCCCGCTTCATCCACAATCAGATGGGATGGTGGAGCGCTTCAACAGGACACTGAATGAACACCTCTCTAAGGTCGTTGGCGAAGACCAGAGAGACTGGGATAAGCAGATTCCCATGTTTCTATTGGCTTATCGAGGTGCAGTGCATAACACCACAGGACATACTCCATCTGAAATCTTATTTGGTCGAACAGTCCGCCTACCTAGCGAGTTGATGTTTGGATATCCATGCGAAGAGCCCAAGGATGAGGAGGACTACGTTACAGACCTCAGGGACATCATCAGGGACGTGCATCGAGACACTAGGGATAAGATTAAGATAGCCAGTGACCGCATGAAAACGAGGTACGATACTAAAACGACAACTAAAGGATTCCAGGAAGGAGATCTGGTATGGCTATATAACCCTCATCGAAGGAAAGGCTTATCGCCTAAGTTGCAACAAGACTGGGAAGGGCCCTATACAATCGTAAAGCGCATCAACGACGTTGTCTATCGCATCCAACGAGGAAGAGGCAAGCTGAAAGTCGTTCATGTGGATCGTCTTCATCGTTATAATGGTGAAAATGTTAACGAGTTTGTTCGGGACGAACAAGTTTAAGAGGGGGACATTGTGGTGTGGAATGTATCGTGTAACCTAAAATGGTGAAGTGAAAACAACCCCTTAGTCACCAAACAAGTTCCACCCAAGTGTCACTTCCAATTGGAGACTGGAACCTGTCAAGTAAATGTATTTCACCATTGAACCTTGTTCTAGAACCACTTAGAATTAGCTAGAAAGTTCTCGTCAGATGGCGGAGGGGGTATAAAAGGACAGCTTTTAGAAGAGGGCGAGACAGTTGATTTATAACAGTGATTGGTTAAAGTTCGAGATAGTAATAGTTTGTGAAGATAAATAAGTGAAAAGTAATAGAGTAAATAAAGTGATTGGTTTGAAACGTTGAAGAATTGTTTAAGTAATAGTGTTCTGGTACTTAATAAGTGAAATATTAGAATAGTCGATAAAAGTGTAATAAAAGTGAATTTTATTAGAAAAGTTAAACGGAATAGTGTTTTATCTTTACGAATCCCAGCCTGAATGTAACAATACCATTTTAATACGCAAAAAATGAAAACAAAAGCAAGCATTTTTGCCAAATTGTAAGGTGACTGACAGTGACAGCTGTCCTAGGACAGCCTTTCCAATTCCTACACCAAGAAATTTGATGAGTAAAAATTGGTAATGTCGTTTTCCATTGGGCAAAAAGAAGCGTCCGGGAGAGTCCGGACTCCGGAATCGAAAAAAATCACTTCTGAAACCGTTCCATTGGCACAAAAAATACTCTTCTGGTGATTCTGAGGAGAGAATTTCGCTTCTGGATTTGAAGTCAGAATCCACTCAAGAAGCACTCACACCAGTGTAGTTTGTGTATTTTATACAAGTCAACTGACAGCTGCCGTGTTTGGCATTTCACCAATACTCTTGTGGATTCAATCAGAAGCAGTTTTCTTGTTCCATTGGACTACAAAATGAGTGGATCCCCGAGTGAAACCAATGGAAAACGACATAAGATACTCAGTGGAGAGGTAATATCTCACTCTCTCTCTCTCGACGACGCTCTCTTTTACGAATTTTTTAAGTTAAAGAACAGCATTGAGTAAAAATTTGTAAGACCGAGTAAAAATTCGTAAGTTTTAAAAGTAAAGGAACAGACCTAATGTCGAGGACAATAAACGTTGGTTAGTTATTTATTAATTATTATCAACATCATTTACAATAGACTAATATAATCTGTAAGTTATAAACGATTTAATTTTTGACTGGTGGAGTAATTCCAAACATAGAACTTGCTGCACCGCATATGCATCACTGTGTTTTATCATTGCATACATTTTATCATTGTATACGTTTTTATCATTGCATACATTTATGAGCTGAAATAAAGCATGTTTTTGAAGTTATTACTTCTTTAGGCGCGTTGGGCACTTTTACCATCACCGTCACTGTTACCGTCACCGTCACCGATCCCAATGAAACTTTGTATGTGTGCATGGTTGTATGCAGCTAGAAAGATAGGATAGTTTTGGACCCGATAGGTGGCGCTGTTGTCGATTTTTTAAGAAACTCAACCGATCTCAATGATTTTTGATTTAAATTTATCTTACCGTATAGTATAGTATATAATAGTTAAGTATTTGCCATTGCCATATGCCTAAAGAGAGTGTCTTGGAAGGAATTCGCATAACAAGATCTTCTAATGCTACGAGGGAGAACCTTCCAAATACGAATGGCATGAACGAAAAATTGATGCTCGGAACATGGTGTAATTATACCGGGGGAGAACTAACTTTAAAGGCCGACTAGATTGCGTAAAAATGAGTTTATTATACAAATAAGGTGGTTGTTTAGAGGTTATAATCCGGTGAAGGCATTTAATAGTGCCAAATTTTAGGTATTGTTCTAATGAACATCCAAGAATATTTTTGAAGTGAGCAGAAACATGGTCATACCGTTTAAGGCCATAGACATAGCGAGTTATATTGTTGAACGCAACATTTAGTCTTCTCTTAATAGTAGCTTTGACGGAGCAGCAGATTTCGCAACCATAGGCTATGATGGGTATGAGAAGAGATTTTGCTAACATTAGTCTAGTTTTAAGTGGTGTGTAGCTTTGGGATACCTACCGATAAATTCCTTAGAGAACCATAAATTTTACCTATTATGGTAGTTACATGATCATCCCTACTTAGCTTAGAATTAAGCCAGATGCCGAGGTTCTTAGCCTTGCCAACATACTCGATTGGGTTATCTCCTAGGCATATAGCCGGAGAACGACTTACATCTAATTCAATTCTGCCGATGACCATGTTTCTCGATTTAGTAGGATTAAGTTTTAAAAAGTTTTCTTGAGACCAGTTAAGAATCCTTTGAAGATCGTCATTCAGCTTTAGTATAGCCTCAGAAGTTTGGGCTCAATGAATATTTTATTACTTTTGGGATATCGTTGACAAAGAAAAGAAGAGGACCAAGAACGGAACCTTGCGGAACACCTGCCAATATTTCAATAAATTCAGAAAAGATATTTTTGTAGAGCACAGCTTGTTTTCTTTCTTGGAGATAAGAGAGAATGAATTTTGCAGCGGAATCTAAAAAACCATAACAACTTGAGTTTATTATGTAATATCAAATGGTTGACTGTGTCGAAGGCCTTGGAAAAATCTAATAGCGTAAGAAATGTAACTAGGTTGTCGCCTAAAGCTATTCGTGTGTCATCAGTGACTTTGAGCAGTGCGGTTGTACAACTGTGCATTTTCCTGAAGCCGGATTGATTGGATTGGAAACGTGTGCGAAAATGTAGTGGAGAATTGTACCAAGCTATCTACTACAACTACCCACTTTTCCGTCATCATTTCGCTGCAGCTGCGTACTGAAAAACGAAAAGGAGAGCGAAATTTTTCGTTCATGATTTCGTTGTGTCATTTTTGTATGGGATTTTTCGTTTCGGAACATCTGAGTACGCTTTGAATATTAAGAAAATTGTAACACATGTTTTACGTTTTCGTCTACAGTAACCCATCTCCGGAAATAACCTTATTGTACGCTTTGAAGTACGCATAATCTTCTTGTGTGCATTTTGTTTGGTCAGTCATTTCTTTGTTTTAACAATTATGTATTGCCAACGATTCTCAGGCAAGCTTGCGCGGGCTTCTTCCGAGGGAAACTACTTAAAGCGAATGACTAGAAGTCAGAATAGGAAATAAAAAACCACAATCAATGATGTATTAAAAAAATATTGCTCTTTTATTTTCTAATCTAAAAATAATGTTAATATTTGTTCGAAATTTGTAGTTTCTCTAATTTAATAACATATTGTTTCTGCCTTCTTTTATTAAAATACTAATTATTATATGCAATTGTACGAATTGAGACTTTAGTTAAATAATTAGGTACGTAATCGCAGTAGGAGAAGCAAACGTTTCGCTCTCTATACGTATAATATTCTTTAAAATGAATTCAAATCTATGCTACAATGTTGAGACGACTTTTCAAATCAATTAAATTGTTAAACTCTATTTATTTTTTGTTTTATTAAATATATATTTAATATATATATCTCTACGAATAAAATATTAGCTAAAATAGTGTCTTTTTTTCTTGATTCTCTCCGAAGTAAGTAGATCGCTTCAAATTATTGTTTTCTGGTTAGTTTCACTATAGCTTACGAGTACGAAGTATTTTTCTTTTTAATTTTTTATCTTAGCACGAAAAATAAAATACTATATAATATATATATAATTATATTGATGGGTCTTTTGTTTAAATTTAACTACATCGTAGTAAACTTCTTTATTGTTAGCGTTATTATCGTAAATATTTCTACTTAAAAATTAATTAACAAGTTGTAATACATTTTTGTTTGTTCACGTAGAAGTTAATAATTATTATTTCCTCTTGTTGTGATTTAAGAAATAGAATAACATTCTTCGAATATAATATCTACTTTATACATATTTTATATATAATTATTAATTAGTGTGTTAATAATAAATTGCACTACGTTGCCATAAATATTTGTTAACTGAGATATAGATTGATTTAACAATATTGAAAAAATCTAGAATTTGTTCAAAAAATATTCTATAACGGTTTGAGTGTGTTTGTGCATTTTTATATTCGATTTATATATAGGTACGCTGTAAATATTGTAAATCTCGAGTAAAAAGTCATCAGCAGTTTTGTGTTACTTTGTGGGTGTGTGTATATAAATATATATGGAGGAAACCATTTTACAGGCGCTTTTGTTAACAACAGAAGAAACAGTATAATATGTATTTTAGACCGAAAAACAGTTAAAAGAAAAGCCAACATTTTAGAAATATAGATCACACTTGTGGGTGCTCATCGTGGGTTTTTGTGGTCCAGATGCCAGGTATCAGTTCCGGAGGTAGATTTGATTTTCTGTTAAACGTTTGATTATTATTCGAGGTCTGGTGATTGGGTGCTGCAGATTTAGCGTCACTTGTCGTCGTGCTTGTGAGTGATGTCTTTTGTTTGCTAATTGTACGTGGACTAGAGATAAGAGTGGATAAAACTCCACCAAATATTGAGTATAAGGCGAATGCCGTCTGCGGCAATAGTTCTGCAAAAATCACAGTTGCTCCCACAAAGGGAGCGGTTAGAAGCCATATTCTGGCCCATACTATTGTCGAGTATGCACAGATCTTCTTCTTTTCGTCAGTGACCAGCTCGGTTGTGCAGGTGGTTAGGATCGAGAGTGTTGTCGAGATGGCGGCCTTCGATATCATGGCCGATAACATTAGGAGTGCTACGCGCGGGTTGCCTTGAACTTTAAATTACTTTGTTAAAACATTTTGTTGAATTAACAGACTCTGATTAAGTATACTCACTGGAATCGGGTATCAACCAAGCTGATATCGCAATGAAGCCGGCCACAATATTGAAGGCACCAGTCCACTGCCATTTTTTGCTCGTTTTTAGAATGAGGAAGAGCCCAATAAAGGTTCCGCACATTTCGGAGAAAGCGGCTATGGCAGTGTTTATCTCCAAGTGATCGCGACTGAAGGTACGTATGTTGAGCAACATGCCATAGTAGATGATAATGTAGAGGGACCAGCACAGATGGACACAGATCATATGGCGAACGGCACGGGGACCTTTCCATAGAGACCACCAGCCAGCTGGAGGTGGGGCGTCCATACTGGTCATCGCTTGTAATTGTAGCTGCTGGTCGATGTCGTGTGGAAGACAATATTTGGTGCCGTTCATTTCGATGCACTCTTGGAGTATCGCCTTGGCTTCAAGCACCCGACCGCGTTCTATCATCCAACGCGGCGAGTCGGGAATCCATCTGAAATACAGAAATACATTGTCAAGTCATTGGGTAATTAAAGTGTGTTTTAAGTACGTGATAATATGCACTCGCGGTGTGACAACACTTCGATAAGAACGCGGTGAGAGAAGAATATAGAAAGCTGATAGAAAGACGAAATACCTGGCAAAATAAGACCTCACCTAACTGTAAGTAAGCAAGCAAAGGGAGAAGGAATTTATTTAAGGCCCATGCCAAACTCGAACTGTAGCGCCACCTACCCAAGAAAGAAAGCAATTAATTTAGGTGACCTATTAGCAGTTATTCGAAGTTGAAATCCAGTTCAGTTTGCTTGCATAATCACCCCCGTAAATTCTAAGTTCTCTGTTCCCCTGGAAGTTTGCACAATCTTCTCCTACGCATTCGCATATGCTTCTACTAGATCTTCGTATTTTATTATTTATTCCTCAATACAAAAGGAGAATATTGACATCCAGCCAGAAGAACTGTCATACAAGTTGTTTGTCGTAAAAGTGGAGTGTGGAGTGAAGTCGTGTATAGATCATGAATGAAAGGAATTATAGTTTTTGACATTTGCCATCAATTATTTCACGTTTTCCATGCTTCAGAGTACAATATCCTCAATATCCTTCAAATTCAAGATGATTAAAGGGATGCCCAATACTGAAGAGCCGTCTGACATTTTAATGCTGCATTTACACGGTCACACATTCCTATCACATAAACTTAAAGGGATGCTAAATACTAAATAGCAGTGTGAATGAAAGGGACAGCATCACCTAACACGCAAAAAACGTGAGACGTATTTAGGCCGGCCATCTTGTTTACGTGATAGGAATTATAGGAAAGCTCCGCATGTTGAAATTTTTATAGCGATGGTTAACAGAAATTCCGCGTTCCCATAAAACAATATGGCTTCCGGAAATGATGAAGTGACAATTATTTATTTTTTCGTGTAACTGATTGATGAACTATTGGTATAATTCACTGAAACTAATTACCACTCTCATTTCACGTGTTTTAAATCAGAGATAGAAATATTTTCAAGTAATTGCAAAAATGTTTGTGGCCGAAAATTGTGTATATTTCCGTTTTACGTATCTATAATTATGGGTAGAACATCCATGACACTTTAGACGTCTGATTTGTGATCTCATTATTTCGATTTTATTGGTATTAACTGGAGGCAAATGGATCTTTCTGTGCAAAAATGGAACCATGTAAATGTCGTTGTCTTGTAATTCTTTGTTCATATGCGGCTCCCAACTGTCAAAAAGTGTTGCTTTCTTTTTAGCTCAGCCACTTCTAAACTTGTGGTTCCTGTTTCGTTCAGAGCACTATCAGAGCGGGCTCTGTATGAGCTCAGAGTAATTTGACTAAGAAATCTCGAGAACAATCTTACGCCATTTCATTTTGGCAGCTAACCAACTATAACTATGATAAGTGATAAGAAATGCTAGTTCTGGTAGAGTTATAAAAAGTTGATTCGAAAAAGGGTAGTAGGTCGACAAAAAGCGTAGCCAATTAAAGAAATACAACAACCTACTGTTCATATTGAGGGCGTTCGGATTTCTAGTTTAATAAGTCTGACAGCTGACCGACTTTATATATTTCAGTTTTTACTGTCAAATGCTTTTTTTGTCGACTTTATCGACTTTGTCGAAATATCAAATTCGAAATAAACCCCGAGAATATAAAAACAATTTAAGTTAATTTGTCAAAGCGTTCGTATACCTAATCCGTACACATCTATTTAACAGTTTCCATTAAATCCGAACGCTCCCATTGATTAGTTCGTATAAGATACCGACTAACCTTGAATTTAATCAGGGAGCTTGACGTTGAAAAGTCGAAAAAATGCTATAGAAGAGAAAGAGTTCCTCCGATATTTCACAATCTCAATATTTTGTGAAATTTCCAACTGGAAAATGGTCACTGTTCAATAAATTTAGAAAACTTTATCCATATGTAGTTATAATGAAAATACCATACGGCTGACATTTCTCAGATTATTCAAAATCAGAGATCCAAAAACTATTTAGGGCTGTTAAGAATTTGACCTGAAAGGCTTGTGATTTTGACACATAATGTGTAGCTACAAAAATACAGTCTTTTGACAGTCCTTTGAGTGCCAAAGGTGCAGAGAGTGTGTCACAATTCAATACACAAATTTGTCAGTCACAGTTGAGTACTTCAAACTCATTATCAACGACAGATAGATGGCAGCATCACAAACAATTTTTCAAAATGTGTCATTTCAACCGGAGACAACACTGATGTCAGTTGCGGGGTATTCCCATGGCCCCACAATATGTTAAAAATAAAAAAAATACAAATCACAAATTACCTCCATAGAAATATTAATATAACAGTCGGCCACGATATCGCCATATAGAGATGTGTCCAACTCTTCGACAGACTAGCAACTAATGGAAGCAACATCACTCCAACTGACCAAAATTGCTCAAAAAGCGTAGTAACTACTGTCCGGTACGTTCCACCGGTAATATCCTGAACTGAAAATAAAAAAAGATAAATTACACAAACCCATACATACTAATATATAATTTGAGAACACAATCGCCTACAAATCATAGCACCAGCTGTATACATTTGGGCACAGCAAACAGCCGAAAGGCAGCGGAAGAACACATGAAGTTCATAGGACGTGACATGTCCCGTTAAATTACCACAAACTATTTGCGTTATCATTCCGAATAGCATAACGTTGCGAGGACTAAAACTGTAAAGAAAAGAAATCATATTTTTAGAAATAATTTCTACAATGTTCCAAGTTGAGTGCGCTCTCTGGTGTTTTTGTTACGCAACAGTAACCTAACTGTCACGTTCGCCTGAAGAAATCCGAAATGTCATGAGCCGGAAATGTCGAAACGGAAAACTTCTTTCTATTTAACTATTTACCAGCCAGTGTAATGATTCTGACACGGCCAGTGAAACCGATCAGAGTCATTGCAGCGGCTGGCTTCAAACAAACCGAACGTACTTATTCCTGATGCGCAAGCCTTTGGCCATAAATATCTTATTGATGTAGAAAAATATCAACTTACTACTTAAGTAAATGTGTGGCCAAAATGCCACCAGATAGTACTCCAAACAAATGGAAGAATTGCGTTACAGCAACCAAAATATCACGTGAGCAGACCAAATCAAATTCCGTTATCAAGGACGGATAATCTGATTTATGCTCGAAGGCTTTGCATGGAATAACGGTAGCGTTCTTCGTTGTCGGCTCCTCCCATAGTTTTGGCTCTGAGTCCTTATACTCGTAGTTGTAGTACTGATGGGCGTGTTCCAACGCATCTTGATAAACATTACAAAAGTCGATGTTGAACTCATGATCGTCGGCCTCCTCCATTTCGGGATGCGACACTTTGATCCACTTGGTGTGATTGCGTGGGCTGAGCTCTTCCGGTGGCTTGCAGTAGAATTCACCGTGTCGCGGTGCCGGTGCGGTGAATATGATGCACGCCATGAACCATGAGGAGGGTATTTTGCAGAGGAAGATCAGTAGAACTGTGCGCAGTTGCCATTTTCCCCATTCGCCGGTAATCTTGCCGACGGCGTCGACTTTAGTCTGCATTTTGGTGACAGGCTTTGGTGGCTTCCCTTCGATGATCGCGAAAGTGTCCACAGGATAGAGATTCTGAGTGTGATTGGGTGTGGTGTGCGGCGATTGTGTGGATGTGACGTCGTTTCCGGGTGTGACGCTACCGTCTGCGGCATCTAATCGTAGTACCGATGAAACCGAGCTGCGTCTTCTGCAGGTGAGATTGTTGATGTTGCGACAATCGGTGTTGTTGTTGTTGGCAGTGTTGCTGGCGGTGGTTACGGTTGTACGTGCCTCGTTTCTCACATTCGCCGGAGATGAGGACAACGATTCTGGTATGGCTATGGGCGCTAGAAGCGGTGTTGATATGTTTGTAATAGAGGTGGGTACAGATTCCGCCCGGCCTTGATTCGGTAGGAGTGGTGATTCCGCCTGGAGATGACAAGAATGCAATTTATTAGCGTATGATTGGTTAAAGGAGTTAAAGAGGTATGGGTTGCGGTTTTCTTGTATACAGGACAGTTCTTTAACTGGCTTTTGCTGGTGTGGCTGAAGGTTAATTATTTTCAATGCCAAACAGGTCTATAAGTAACTCAAGATAGAGAGAAATGGGCGGAATAACGAGCTTGTCAATGAGGTAAACGACTTTCAAGTTCCAGGCGGCTATTAAAACAGAAGAACTTTCTATCAACAGGCCTTTCTTCCGTCGCATAACTATCAATCTATTTTGTAACAAAGCTAAAACATAGTGGAGACATCAGTTTTTTTAATTGCCCATATCCTTCTAGTCCTGTATTATGTTATCTTTTGTTTTTTCTTTGTGCGTTTGACAGCACCATAAATACACCTGGAATATAGAAGGCACATTCAAAAGTCTTATAGACTATAAGTCGCCTAGATTTCTTTGTACTAGATTTTTAACTTTTCCCACTTCTACTACGCCAGCCATATCGCCCAAATGTCAACTTAGTACTCAGTCGAATAAATTCGTAACTGGATTTGCCACACAAACACAATCATCAATTGAAAAGAAAAAAACTGTTCAAGTGATCAATTTAGGCCAATAAAAGTTTTGAAATACAACGCGACGATGACAGCTATCAGACTAGAGTTTTTAAAGCCACCGACGTCTTGCTAAGAGAAGAGATTTTATAAAAAGTAAAAGAACACTTTTGTCATCTTTTAAGTAAACGTCATCAAAGGGGTGGATTTGATTTCGTTGTCATAATGGGCACATTAAAAAATCTAGTTATCTTAATTCTTGGTTGGACTAGATGTAACCTGAACGCATGAACTAAACTTTTCGGGAACGTCACTTTTCCTACATCAACTACATCGGCGAACTGTCAATTTAGTCAGTCACGATTTTCTTGACTAAATTCATCGGCTGGCTCTCTATAAACGTCAACTGAAACGGCTGTACATTAAGTCAGACAACTGTCAGACTTACTTAACAAGATAATTGAACGTTTTCAGTATTTATATTTAAAAAAATGTCATCAATTGATTTAAAGGTATAATGACGTAAATCAAGAACCTATTTTTGTATATGTGCGCTAACTGCCTCAATATAACGAAGAGCGGCAATCACACGGAACTTAAGTATACACAAAACTAAATTAAAGGAAAATTAACGAAATGGATGAATATTGCGTAGTAAATATATTTTTGACTTCATATCAAAAAACATAAGATTTGCATTGTGGAAACTACTTAAACAACAAATTACATACCAATAAAAGTCTGACAGACATATTGGAATAATGAAATCTGTCTCTGTATAGAACGATTTGGCAGCTACTTGATTCGAAGTTCCAGTTATTTGCACGGTTATAAGCAACAAGAAAACTGACGCTTGAAATGACGCAATTTCATTCAAGTAGTCATTTGGAAATTGTGATCCTTCTTCATCGCTCTCACGGAAACTAAAAGTAATAGTCGGATGGACAACAGAAACGAAAATCGATATGATTTGTCAAAATATAACATGACTTCTATTAAGTCGGAACCACACTTGTAACGTGGTGTGTCCCTATTACTCCAATGGATTTCATATGCTTTATATGATTGTGTTGTGATGCAGGAACGAGGCAAGTATATTATCTGAAATTAGCTATGGAAAAGAAAGAGTACACATGAACTAGGAAATCGACAATGTCAAAAAAGCAAAACAAACAACATTTTAACTCAATTAAAAAAAGCACAGCACACTAGTCAAGTTCAGAATGCGACACGACACGTTACAACTGTGATTCCGGCTTTAAAGTGTCAAATGATCTTAAGCCCCAACCACAAACTGACCTGTCAAAGCATTTATGTTGTTTTTGACGACTTCGACATTTTCATGTAGGTATATACGTTTTCACAGAAGAAAGTGTTTTATTACAGAAATTTGCGTGTAAGATGTGCTTCAGTGTGATTCCATTGGGGAGGTTTGGATTCGTAGTTTAGTAAGTATGACAGCTGTCTGACTAGATGCGTCTCAGTTTTTATTGGCCCAGATTGTTCACGTGTATAGTTTTTGAGGGAAAGACGACCAATCTAGTCAAGAAAATCCTGCGTACTCAGTTGACATTTCGAAAAGTCAAATTAAAATAAACAGAGTGGCCGTTGCAGAATTTTGCGGAGTCGCAAAAAGGTCTAACTTCTAATTTCTAAGGCCACTCTGGTAATTTAGAATTTTCACACTATATTTAACAACCATTAGTTCACATAAGACTAGAATAGTGTTGTGATTGGCAACCGTGTTACATTTTAAATGTAGGTACTTATTTGAAAATAACAATTTTTTAAAGGTTTAGAAGACCTTTTCCAAATAAAAAAGGGCAAAATCAAACAAAGGTAACGCGAAAATACAAAAACAATTCAATTTGCTTAGTCAAACGCGTTCGGATTCATAGTCCCGACCAATCTAGTTGACGTCTTACATAAACTAGGTATCCGAACGTCCCCATTTTTTTATTGTTAACAGTGACAGTTAATACTATTCAAGAATGAGATGTAAAACTAAAGGATACATGGTCAAAAGCTGTGTTGATTTTTTTGTAGTTGACAAACTATCCACGCGTATTATTAACCTGACTGACATTTTGATTACTCGTTCGTGTGAACAGGACCTCGTCTAATCAAATATTTCTGTTCTGAGCCATCTGCCTTTATATTGATTTGCGGTGCGCGTCCCCTGTGCGAGTTTTACTTCTACCCTCTGTAAGGATCAAGGACTCTGGGAGCAGTGGCTTTAAAATTGTTATTTTTTCCTTCCAGCAAACAAAGAATAAATCTATATGTTCTGTTGAAAATGCTCCCATTACCATTGGTTTCCCGTCTTATTCCGCTTCTCAGTTCTATTCCTAAGAGAGGACTTTATTTTTCACGGTTCTATGGAGGGAATTAAATTCGAGCATTTTTTGTCTAATAAGTTCAATGACAAGAAGCGGAAGACCTATCACAAGAAGATGTACATATATATAGTTCAAGGTTCAACCCAAACGTTTAATTGAAGTGAGAAATCAAAGTGTTTTGATATGGCTTCGTATCTACAGCCCACAGAGTAAAAGTCATACAAAAATATAATTGGGAGCGCAATTCATAAGACACGAACGCTTCCGATCGAAAAGGACGACATGAAGGAAAATTTATTATACCACGACCCCAACCCAATTTAACAATTTATGCGTGTGTCGTAAGAATTTTATTAAATTTTTCCTTTGAATTCAACCTAAACTTCTCACCCCATTCTATATATTGATACTATGGTGCCAACAGAACTGCCTCTTGGTGGTCGTCAATGTTGCGCATTAATTTGAGCCATTTCCCTGCAGGACTCCATCTTTATGATGTGTGTTGAACATTTTTATTTATGTAATGAACAAAGGATTCTTCACGGGAGACATCTCTTTCTCTTTGAAAAAAACTTTTATTCGAATATCAAAACCTACGAATATTTGTGTTTTTGTAAAACTTGTTTGTTCGCAATCTTTTGGCACACCGGCCAATCCCGCAGCATTAAAATAGCTTCGCAACGACTTACAATTCGTCTCATGTAAATCATCAGCTTCATGCATAAAAACTTCGAATGACAGCATTCAAGGAAGAAGATTTTACCGCATATTGAATTTTGTCTCCAGAAAAGTTATCGATTTCGACTGACACCATAAAGATTACCGACAGAGTATAGGCATAAAAACGGCAGGCATTTTCGGGTGCCATAAACTTATTTAATGGGCAGAAATATATGCCAATTGTGGTCTTCTTATAGCAGCAACAGAGCAATAAACTTTCTCTGTGGAGGATGCGGTCATTTAGATTTGGTTTTGGGACACAAATTGAATTGTTTCTCAAAGTAAAAGTAAATACTGAAAATAAACGATGTACAGTGGGATATCAGGATGGATTATAGCTGACCATGTCGAGGTGACACATCAAATTGATTATGACGCGGACCGGAGTGTGACTGGCACGTAAAATGGGTGGACTGTGGACATTGTTTGGCTAAGTCGTTTCTTTAGTTATATAGGTTATGGCGAAGATAAGATAAGATTTTGTTTTTGTTTTTGAAACATACGGCTTGTTTTGACTAGACGGGCGAAGAGACAGCCTCTTAAAGGAAACGAAAACACCTTCCCCTGACAGTGAAATGATATTGGGACCTTTTTTTTAATTATGTCAGAAGGGGCTTCAAATGAAACGTTCTGATAAAGTGCTCTGTTGATAAGTCAGAAAATAGGTGACCCTTGGTCATGTTAATTTGAAAGGTTCAACTTCCATGCTCTATGCATGGGGTCAAAGCACATCACATTTATGATACTTCAAGCCCCAAAGTCAAAACTTTATGTTCGAAGTAAAAAGCTGGTATGAAAGCCGCTATCAAACAAAAATTTAATAACTTTTTTCTATTTAATGAATTTGGTTAATTTCTTTTTTATTTTGCAGATTGATTTTTAGATTTAACAAAAATGGAAAACTGGTACACTGAAACAAGAATTTGGATTGTTTGCTGCTATCACGCACTGCACTGGAGTCCGTATTTTCGGCTCACACGTTTGGCAGCAATCCTCCGAGCAGATGGACCATAATGAAGCTTGTTAATAATTTTGCCGAGCATGACAGTCGAAAGAAGACCTTACCATCGACATCCTTCAGTTCGGACGGAGGAAACAATCGCTCCTGTAGCTGCTGCCATACAAAACAATCGAAGAGTTTCGACAAGAAGCTTATCTACTCCAAGGCCGTAGCCAGACTAATATTTCGGGGGGGGGGATATGATCTTTAAAAAATAACTTTTTAATTTAAAGGGTGGAAGCGATTGAGGAAAATAAAATAATCTTCAATTTCAAATTTCATCTTTCGATGTGGCCATGTTGTTTTGGTGGAGCCTCTCTAGTCTGCTGTTTATTATTCAGTCACTGAAATAAGTAGCATAATCATCGCAGCGGACATTTAAACGATGTTTTATTTCATGCATTAAGGCATGAATGACATTTTTAAATTAAAAAGTAATATTTCGTTAATACCTCATACACAGCTTGTTTCATTTCATTTAAAATTTTTAAATAGTGGCGGAAGAAAATGAATTTTCAGGATTTTCAAGAGTGTGTTCGAAGCGAATGTAATAAAATCGATTCACGAACAAAAATTTGTTTTGCAATTTATTAAGGCTGGTACGCAGTTCAAGTGAAATCCAATTTTTCATACAAATTTTCACTGCGAAATGTCAAAATGTACTTTCCAAATGAAAATTTCGGGTCGGGTGCAACTCATACCCAGACGATTCATCCCCTGCCAAATTTGCCACCCAGCGCCATCTACATCGCAACTTTACAACTAACAACCAATAATCTCATCACTCACCTTTAGAATATGGTGTTACCATATCAATCGAGAATTATGTTGAGTGCTTGGTTAAAGTTTCTTTAATAATTATGTTTGTGGAATTTGGAAATATATATATGGTGGAAAAAGGTAGGTAAAAAATGTATGTAATGTTAAGTAGAAGGTATAAGGGTGGGAAATGTTTTATGTGTGGTGTAAATGAAATGGAGTTATACGATTCCAAGACGGTTAATATTATTAATTAATTTCTATCAACCTAAAAAATTTTTTTTGAGAAAAGAAATTGACTTTTAGCTTCAGAGAATTTGAGAAAATAAAAGTAAAAAATTCGCGCGAATTTTTAACTTTTATTTTCTCAAATTCTCTGAAGCTAAAAGTCAATTTCTTTTCTCAAAAAACTTATTATTTAAACTTTATAGAATCTGAAAAAATAAAAGACAAACATTCGCAAAAATATTTATCCATACAAGTGTATCCGTATTCATAAGTGAATATAACCTGCCTACTCCATTTCACAAAATGGTTTACAAAAGCCACCACCAACCTTCGAACAAAAATTAATTTGTAGTATGGTAACACTTATTTCTGACATTAAATGTAATAGATTACAACTCGAACTATAAGGGTGAGTAGTAAGAAGGTAAATGTCCAGTTGTAGAGTTTAGATGTAGATGGCGCTAGGTGCGGGGTATGAGTCGTCGGGGTATGAGTTGCGATGACACCGAAAATTTCACTAGACGGTACGCAGTTCGAGTGGAAAATAGCGCTTCCAAAACTGAGTCGTAGGTGGCGATACGAAAATCCCTCCACAGCTATTTCATTGTCCGTCGCATTAATTTTTTGACATTTCAGCGTGAAAAATTAGTTGTAGGATGCGGTTTAGAAATTTATTGGAATTTCAGATGTTTCCTTAAGAGAATAAAAAGTTTTTCGCACTTATAAAATTGTTTTTTCATTGAATATAGTGCGATAGTGTTATGTTTACAAATATTTGGTGGAATGGATGACCTTTTCCATGAGCAGGGTGCCTCAAGAATATTTTTCTACCCAGTTTTGATCAAGCAAAACCAGCAGATGATGTTTGAAAATATGTAGGTATAATTTCCATGCACTTTCAATTATTTAAATTTGACGACTGTCCTTTTTATTTTAGAAATCAGACATTATTTGCCAAATTCAAAACTATTAAAATTGTCATGAAAAAAATACGAAACATTGTGTGTTTGGAGGTTCGCTGGAAGAAAATAATCGAAACTCATTCGCGTCAAGTAGGTACCTACCAGTGGCGTGGCGTCCATATAACTCGATTCCTACCGAGTTACCTTTTGAAATCTCCACCAGGCAACACTATCTGTCTACCAAAAACCGAATATACATGAAACACTACCAAATGAATTTGAATAATCACCAAATGGTACACACACAAAAGCACTCATATAAAAATTGTGTGTGTATCCATTTTCATACAACATCGTCATCGTCTCGTCGCGACAAAGCGAAGGTAACCCAAAATATGTCGGGTTATTAAAGTTCTCACTTTATAGTTCTTTTTGAGAGAAAATTTTCTTGTTATCTCTTTTTTTCTTCCCTGAGTACTTTGTCTGAGTCTGATACCTCTCTGTTCAACACCCATTGTAGAAAATAACCCGCTTTTCTTCGAGTTATAACAAGCTCTCACAAATTTCATTTTGACTGCCGAATCTGAGTGAACATTTGTTTGTATCTCTTTTTTTCTTCCCAGAGCTGAGCTGAGTACTGGTACTGGCCATGGCATGGCCACTGGCCACTGGGTTGTGTTTTGGGTATATCGTATGTGTTTGTTTGGCTATGATATGAATGAAATAACGCGCTTTTCTCCGAGTTATTCGAATTTCTTTTATTTCTTCCTTTCTTATTGTCTCTTGTGTGAATAATTGCAGGTAGTATGTTGAGGTAGGTAAGGGTGTGTTTTGGTTTACAAATTCAGTTGGCAGATTGCATTGCATGACTTAAGTGAATTTAGTATAGTATGAAAACGATTTTGCAAATGTGCAATGTGTGATTTTGTTTCAAGTTGCACAGGGTCACTGGGTCTAAGGTTTTTTAGATTTATAGGTATATGATAAATTTTTGCTTCGACTTCCCATTTTATAATGTTCACGCCACGCCACTGGTACCTACGCAAGAGATGCTTCTACAATAGGGAGGGCCGTTCAGCCGATCTAAAACACATGCTTTTTTCCTCAATTATTCATTGACTATGAATTTATGTTTCTTTCTAATATTTTTGAAACACCTTAATTTTTTTAAGAAATACGTTTGGCGCGGTCATACCCACAACTGGCCCGTAGGTCCATACTGGTTGCAGAATTTGGTTTTATAGCAATAACTTATTGTTATTGTGGTTGAACACGGATGAATATCTTCCAAAGAGTCAATACATTTCACTTCATCACATGATTCACAAAAAGTGAAGCTTCCAATTTGTTTCTTCCAGTTGTTTTCTTGTCTAGTAAAATAAAAGTGCGAGAGTTGAATATTGGAGTACCTAACTGCCACACAAAAAAAAACTTTTGAGCTCAGTCACCCTGCATAAATTTCTCCAACTAAAATCTCCAACAAAATATTTCACTCTCTATTTCACAGCACTTTTTGGAGAGGAGTGAAAATTTCACTTCACTCGATCTGCATACCAGCCTTTAGGTAAAGGAATGTTAAGGAAAAGTCAAAATAGTTCGATCCGAAATAAAAAAAAATAAGAGTACAATTTGTCGTTGGGGAGTACCGGAGTACTTTTGGAATTTATTTTATTTTTGTGGTATTCTTGTGTAGTGTGTAACGGTGCTTTGGTATTTTTAATTGAAAAAAGTCAATGCTATGCTTGATTTGATTTGAACATTCTTGCATTTTGGTTAACGGCCAAATTTGCTCATTTTTGTTTAGATTTACTCTGTTCTTGTTTTAAAAAAGTGCAATTGTTAATGTTTCGGGGGGGGGGGGGGGGGGGGGGGGTTCAAACCCCTGTGATTCCCCCCCTAGCTACGGCCTTGATCTACTCAAATGGGTATAAGCAGGCAGCCATTGTACACTGAGGGAAAAAATTAATTCTAAAATTAACTATGTTCTATTTGATTTTACGTTGAACAAAGTTATCTGAAGCATATTTAATTTAACGTTGAAAACTATTTGATTTAAATAGGTAATGTTATTTTAAATATAGGCAACATAGATTCAAAGTGAAACGTAGTCGCTTTTACATTGAAACCATTTTTTGTAATATTTAAAGTACTCTCAACGTTGTTTTAAAGTGCAACATGCTAATATTTGTCAAAAATTAAGTTTCAACGTGTCATTAACGTACTTTCAAAGTACTGCATAGTTATTTTAAAACGCCATCCACTTCAAAATGTTGCCTATTTATTTTTGTGTTGATATTTAAGTGTAAAAATAATGCTAACATACATTGTTTTTCCTACAATATAACTTCAAATTTGGATCAACGTTGATTTAAGGTGTTGCATATTCAGTTTAAAGTGACAGCGATGTAGAATCAAAGTAGATCATGTTTATTTTTACTTTGATGTTACTCATTTTAATAACGATCAACGTAGATTAAAAGAAAAACGGGTTCATTCTTGTGAAAAGGGAAATACAGCTAAGTGTCGCGGTAGTAAGCTCGTGTTTTTCGTGCAAAGTGAAAAGATGCAAAAAATTAGTTTCGTTGACGAAAATGGACAATTATTGGATACTTTCAATTTGAATCAATCGCAAGACCTTCAGCTGCCCGAATATGAAGAAAAAGTAAAAGATTTGTTAATCAAATTTTAAATGGAAGAGCAGAAATCAGAGCAAAATTATTTAAGTGGAGAATAAAGGAGGTAAGAATTATTGACAAAAATTAAAATTATTAACGGATATTTATAAAATATATTATAGGAACAACTTTAAACCAAATTCATTAGCAGCCCCAGAGTCGACAAATTCACCGGCAGCTGTAATTTCATATGAGGCTGAAATCTTAAGTAGGTAATAGACAAATTAATTACATTTATGCCCTGTAAATAATGGAAAAACCTATTTTAAAAATTATTTTATGTAGCCAAAAAATAAACTTATTTTAGAGATAGATACCTACATTAGTAAATAAGATATTTTAGTAAATAAATTTAAGAACTTTATGTAATTATGTTTGTTGGAAATAAAATTTATAAATTCTGAATTGCTGTATTTTCTTATGGTTGGATTAAATATTTAATGTGATATTTTCAAAGTCGAAAGCAGTTAAGTCTACGATGCGACATGGTTAGATTATTCTGATTCCTTTTGGTTGAACTCAAGAACAGACGTATAAAATTTGGCTTAAGCAAGAACTTTTTTTTTTTGCGATCGAAGTGCGAGAAGCGTAGAGGTTAATGAAGTGCAACTTATCTATTCAAAAGTATTTAAAATGCGGGAGTGTTTTAAATGTAAAAATTCGATACGAGGTGAATCGGGTATACAATGCGCTGGTGTTTGCGGAAAACAATTCCATGCAACGTTAAAGTGTAGCGGTCTCGAACAGTATAGCAGCGGTATACTCGAGACAAACCCGATGATTAAATTTATATGTGAAGACTGCTTATTGTATATTCACAATGTAGACATGGTTTTAAAAGATATGCAAGAAGTAGTATACAGAAATGGAATTTATTTAAAAGAATACAAGAATGAGTTTGAAATTTCTTTGCAAAAAAACGAATTAGAAATAAAAAAATTACTTGAAGCAATTGAGGGAAGATATAACGATAGACTAAATGAAATGAAAATAGCACAGGAAACGTGTGAAAAAAGTGTAATCGAGATAAAAAAAATGAGTGCTTTCAGTGATATGTTTAAGAAACGAAGTGAGGAAATGTGTAATAATGTAAACGAGATAAAAAATGACATTAGGAGTGAAATGAACAAAATAAAACATACAACGAATTCGGTTTCAAAACCACAAATGAACTATGCCGAGCAATTAAAGCAAACAGTGTACATCAAACCGAAAACAAAGCAAGAAAATGCAAAAACAACGAAAGAAATCAAAGAGAAAATCGACCCATCGTCTCTGTCATTAAAAGTAGACAAAATAAGTAACAGGAAGGAAGGGGCGATTGCTATTAACTGTGTTGGTGAAGAGTCAGTACAAAAAATTGAGAGTGAAGTGAAACAAAAGCTAGGAGAAAAATACGATGTCAAAATAATATCGAAAAAAAAACCGCAAGTAATGATTACCGATATGAGTGAAATGTGGACAACAGGAGAATTAGAAGAAGCAATCAAAAAGCAAAACAATTTAAATGGAACGGTAAAATGTGTAAAAGTCTTTAAAAACATAAATAGAGATGTGCATAGTGCAATTGTAGAGCTAGAGATGTGCAATTTTAAAGAAATAATAGAAAATCGAAAAATAAATATTGGGTGGGAAAAATGTCGCGTATTTGAACATATTAATTTGAGTAGATGCTATAACTGCTGGGGATATTACCATGTCGCGAGAAACTGCAAAAATTGCATGAAATGTGCAAAATGCGGAGAAAATCACGATACTCGAGAATGTAGCTCTTCGGTTTTAAAATGTGTAAACTGTGTGCGATACAATGATAAATTTAAACTTAATCTAAACAGTAGCCATGATTGTAGAGATGTGAATTGTGATGTATATAAAAAACTAATTGAATCCGAAAAAAACAAAAATGTGTGCTAGCAATTACATAAAATATCTGGTATCTACTGCAACATTCAAGGTCTAACGGGTAATCATGATGAACTCCAGCATAACTGTAGGAACAGAAATTTTGATTTTATAATATTGTCAGAGACTCATACCACTGAAAATATTGAAGATAATGAAATCATACTCGAAGGATACCAAAAACCCATACGCTGTGATAGCGACTCAAGACACACGGGTGGCATATGCATATATATAAAAAACAATTTTGAAGTAAGTGATATTAAAAAAACTATGGAGTCGAGAATCTGGTGGCTAAGATGTAAGTTGACAAATAACAATTGGTCTGTTTATATCGTGGCAATTTATCGTGCACCTACCTCATCAAAGCGTGTATTTTGTGATAAAATGAGAACCTGGATCGAGGACCTTGTAGACTCAAATAAACACTTTATTTTAGTTGGTGATATGAATATTGATTGGTTGGACAACTCAAATCTATATAGGAATGACTTGAAAAATATTATTGAAAATGAAAACCACTGCCATCAAATTGTCGGCGAGCCCACAAGGGTTACTAATAATACAAGAACTTTAATAGACTATGTTATAGCTGAAAGTAGCAATCAAACCAAAGCGAGGGTGGACTATGACTTAAAAATGACTGACCATGAGACTATATCAATTGAAATATGTTCCCATACTAAAATTATAAGTGATTGTGAAGATAGTATGTATAAAGTTCTCAAATACAACAGAACATCTTTTCTAGACAACCTTAAAAACAGTAGTGCGATTGGGTACCTAATCAATGCTGAAAACCCGAATATAATGGGAAAGATTCTTGAAGAAGAACTTATAAAAATAACCAATAAGTTCGAAGGTGATCAAAAGTAGATTAGGACAATGGTATAATGTAACGTTAAAAAATATGAAACGGGAAAAAATTGCAAAGTACCAGGAATTTCGGTTTTCTAATAGTGAAGAAAGTTGGAACAGTTATCGTGAAATACGCAATAGGTATAAAATTGAAATTGCAAAGGCAAAAAATAATAACATAAAACGTAGAATATTTGCCGCGCGCGATCAAAAATCGATGTGGAGAATAGTGAAGTCGTGTGTTTTAAATATACAAAAAGATGAGATCAAATGTATAAACTTTAATGGTGAATATGTTAAAGACAATAAACAGATAGCTGAAAAATTCAATCAGTTCTTCGTCAATAGCATTATCGAAATAAATAATTCAATTTCCTATACACAATACAGCCAAATAGTCTCCCAAACTACCGCGATATTTAAATTCAAGCCTATTAACATTAATAATATTAAAAGTATTCTAAAACTGATGAACCAAAAAAAAGACTTTAATTTTATAAGTGCTAAAATGTTACTTGATGCTATCGATGTAATCGGTCCTATCATGGTAAAACTAATAAATTCATCAATAGGCATTGGTGCTTTCCCAGAAACTTGGAAGGAGTCAGTAGTGACACCAATAGAAAAAATTAGAGGTACTAAAATGTGTGAGAATTTCCGGCCTGTAAACGCACTCCCAGTACACGAAAAAGTATTGGAAAAGGTAGTTCAAATCCAACTTGAAAAATACTTTGAGTCGAATAATATATTCATAGAAAGTCAATCTGGCTTTAGGAAGAAACATTCATGTGAGACTGCTTTAAATAACGTGATAATTTGTTGGAAAGAGGAAAAGGTAAAGAAAAACTATGTGATAGCCGTATTCCTTGACTTTAAGAGAGCCTTTGAGACCATCGATAGGAGCATTCTCCTAAGTAAACTAAGCGGCTATGGCATAAGAGGGACGGAGCTTAGGTGGTTCGAGTCGTTTCTGAGCAATAGATCACAACGAACGATGTTGAATGGTATATCTTCGAGCAGCATAGAAACAAAAATTGGCGTTCCTCAAGGATCAATACTAGGAGCCCTACTGTTCATCATCTATATCAATGACATAAAGACGGCAATAAAATACTCGCAGATCGCACTTTTCGCTGACGACGCCCTGTTGTTTATAGCGGGGAAAAACATCGAGGAGTGCGAAGAAAAACTCCAGAGCGACCTTCATAGTTTAAGTATCTGGCTTAAAGCAAATAAACTAAAACTAAATGTAGCCAAATCAAAGTGTATGGTTTTTAAACATGGGAACAGACTGAATCTAAATGTAGATAATGAAATAATCGAACAAGTTGATGAAATCAAATACCTAGGAGTAATAATTGACTGTAAGTTAAAATTTGATAAGCATTTAAATTATATCACTAAGAAAGTTTCTAAAAAAGTGTTCTTTTTTGGTAGAATAAGAAATAAAATATCAACAATAAGTGCAATAAATATTTTTAATGTAATGATAAAACCACACTTCGAGTACTGTTCGTCCATTTTATATATGTGCAGTGATAATATGTTATTAAATATACAACGTATCCAAAATAGAGCAATGAGAATCATTCTAAAATGTAGTAGATATACCCCAATTGCATTGATGTTAAGTATGTTACAGTGGCTAAGTGTTAAACAAAGAATTATGGTTAATGTTTTATGTTTTATTTTTAAAATTAAATACGACATGTTACCTATGTACTTAAAAAAATATCTAAGATATGTTGGACAATCTCAGCCATACCACTTAAGAAACGGTGGTGACTTCAGGCTCCCTCCATACCTATCAAATGAAACACATAATAGCATAGTGTACAAGGGTTTTCGTTTGTATAATTCAATGCCCCATGATGTAAAAAATGAAAGAAATTTCGTGACATTTAAAAGAAAAACTATAAACTATATTAGAAGTTATTACCCTTATTTGAATAATTAAGTGCCTCAGTTATTTATTTATATATTTATTTATAGAATTATTTTAACTAATGTAAGAAAAAAGTTGTTAAAAGTTCTATGTAATATCTAAGTTTTTTTTTAATGGTGGATGTTCGGTACTATACCGAATGTTGCGTCACGAGAGTACCACCCCCGCTGGTACGGCGCCCCGACGAGACCAACCAGAGCACGCACTCAGATCATGACATTGTCGTCATCAGATCTGCTGACACTGCGATTCGGCTGCTGCCAGGCCACGATCATTGTCCCACACGACAATGGGTTAATCACCGCATTCCAACGACTCATATCGCCGCCAACAATAACAAATCGAATGGCAATGCACTGGGCATATGAGTATCGTTGATATGGGACACGACGAGCGATTCATCGCTGGGTTCGAATCATCGTCTATCCATCCACTTGCCATGGTGCTCGGACACCCGATACCTCGCGCCGTTGTCGATGGCCGTATACATTCGTGGATAAATACGGCATCGACGACACACAGCGAGCACTCATAATGGACATCCGACGTCTCCTTATCTTTATTGCTGGTGCTGGCACATTCTTCGTGCTCGTTCGCTGGGTAGCCAAGGCATGGACTTGGTACCAGCTACTGGACTCCCTCCACTTGTGGGATTTTTGCTGACGGTGCGTGGCGACTGGCGAGTGTCATCTGATGGAGGTGACGAGCTGCTTCGAATGGCGAAGCAGTTTAAGTATTTAACAAACCGTGGTTCTATATGGGTGCGCTGGGCCCCATCACAATAAAGAAATTAAAACAGTGAATTGGTTTCTATTTATTTCGAATCTTTTCTCCAAACTCTAGACCCTGCGATCGGAAGCAAATCCCCGACATTTTGGTGCCTCCTGTGAGGACTGAAAACTATCTTGTATTATCCATTGTGCAAAGTGATCTCAGTGTATGTTCGGTTGTGACTGCAATTATTGGCTAGTGGTCTGTGCTTACGCAACAAGTGTGTGCGCGTTCGTTTCTCTCGTCTACGCTGCGAGTGTTTTAACCGTCCAGTTCCTAAGTTCAGACAGTGACAATAAATGGCCGAACTAAACCGACGTTCTGCGGCTTGCACCGCAATCAAACGCATGTATGACACGATCCGGGCCATGGACCCATCCGAGCTGGACGAGATCCAGATCCAACTGGAACGACGGGCAATCGACCTCCAGTATGCCCGATTCATGAACGCCCAGAACGCTCTGGCAGACGAGGCTACGCCTGAGGCCCTCGCAGAACACGACCGTGTGTTGGCTCTAGTAGACGGCCAATACAACTCGACGCTACGGATCTTCAGCGAACGCCTCCGAGAGCTGGCGCTCGGTCACGCAGAACCACCTAAGGCAGCCCCCATGGAACCAAGCACAACCTCACGTATGGACCTCAAGCTGGAGTCCATACAGATTCCCTCCTTCGACGGGAAATTACAGAACTGGCTAGCTTTCAAGGACGTGTTCGAGAACCTCGTCCACAACGCCCCCGACCTACCCACAGCCTACAAGCTACAAAAGCTGCGCTCAGCTATCCAGCCGGGCAGCGTCGGATTGGTGGGCGGTATCTACAGCGGTGGATACGAGAATCTCTGGAGAGAGCTCAAGGAGCGCTATGATAACCCGAGAAGATTAGCGAAGCGCACGTCTTGCGCATTCTCAATCTGACACCATCCCATGAGGAATCATCCCGCAACATCCTGCGCATCGTGGATACCGTGCAGGAGTCTTTGCGCTCGCTGGAATACATGGACCAGCCCGTCAGCTCCTGGGATACCCTCATGGTCCCTCTGGTAGTCGCACGACTGCCAAAGGATACGCAACAGGGCTGGCGAATGCATGGATCGCCAAAGGACATTCCCAAGTTCTGCGCCCTACTCGACTTCCTTAAGCAACGGGCCGCCAGCCTGGAGGCAGAGGTCGTCATTCCCACCACTTCTGGACGACGACCAACGACAGAGCAACGGGATTCCAAGCCACGTTCCACGGCTCGGACGCACCTAGCCACATCCGACGAGAATCGATGCAGCCACTGCAAAGGACCACATCGCCTATACCAGTGCAAGAAGTTCGCCGAGATGGACTTGAACCAGCGTTTGACCGTGACGAGAACGCTGGACGCCTGCTTCAACTGTCTGAGTTCGGGCCACAACGCCGGTCAGTGCCCATCCAAGGTGACCTGTCGGAAATGTAACGGCAAACACCACACTCTGCTGTGCAAATCAGCACAACCAGCCACTCCCACGGGCAGCAGAGGACAAGCAGCCCAGCCACAGCAAGCCCTGCAGTCGTATGCAGGCCCATCCAACTGGGTTTCCTTCCAGGACCGGAACCATGGACCTCCGGACCTCTTCATCGAAGAACAGCAGTGACTCCCTCAGCCCAGCTCCACAGTTCTGCTGGCGACGGCGCTCGTACGGGCCTGTGGAGCACCCTTGGAGTCTCTTCTTGCCCGCGCACTCTGCGACATTGGGTCGCAGGTAAGTTTCATTACAACAGATTTAACTAATAGACTTCGTCTCCGCAGAACCAGACTAGATGTTTCGGTACAAGGCATTGGCGCCGCTCAACATGCCATGGCCAAGGGCCAAGTGACGCTGTCACTCCGTTCCACCAGATCGACGTTCACGATCACGCTGAAGGCATTGGTAATGCCCACCATCACCTCGATACTGCCGGCCGTGCATGTCGACATTTCGCAATGGCCACACTTGCGTGGCATTCCACTAGCAGACAGGCACTTGGGTACGCCTGGAGCCATCGACCTACTACTAGGCGCTGACGTCTGGGGTCTCATCATCCAGGACGGGGTCATCCATGGGCAACCCCACGAACCCCATGCCCAACGAACTCAATTCGGTTGGGTAGTATTTGGTCCGGCTGCATTGGAGCCACCGCCACCCGCCATCCAATCACTCCATAGTCAGTTGACGGAAGAGTCAACCCAGGAGTACACCCTCGAAGAACTCGTTAAGAACTTCTGGAAGTTGGAAGAGGTTCCCACTGACGAGAATGCAAACGACGAGTGCAATCGACACTATGCGGACACACATTCCCGCACGCCGGATGGACGCTACATGGTGAACATCCCCTTTCGGCGCGATGCACCGACCTTGGGTGCGTCCTACCATGGCGCCTTGCGCCAGTTCTATTGCTTGGAGCGGCGTCTCCAGGCCAACCCGGAACTCCGCAGTCGATACGTGGAGTTCATGCGCGAGTACGAAGGACTTGGTCATATGGAGCGGGCAGGTCAACATGGCGACCACCCCAGATGCTATTACATTCCTCATCACGCCGTAATCAGCAAATTCCGTGTGGTATTTAATGCATCTGCACGAACCACTACTGGGGTCTCCCTCAACGACGTCCAGCTGGTGGGACCGACGATTCAAGATTCCCTCGTCCACATCATCTTGCGGTTCCGGCGTTATCCAGTTGCGCTGACCGCAGATGTGGAAAAGATGTTCAGACAGGTGCTAGTGGCACCTGAGCATCGTGACTACCAACGGATTCTCTGGAGAGAATCACCGTCCGACGAGCTCATGGTCTTTCGCTTGACGACGGTTACCTACGGTATGGCCTCCAGTCCATATACTTCCGTGAGATGCATGGTGCAGTGTGCCACAGACAATCAACACTTGGTTCCTGATCGGGAACGAGCCCGAGCTGCGAAAGAGACGATTGAGAAGGCATTTTATGTGGACGACCTTCTAACCAGCTGTGACAGCAGCGCTGAAGCGGTCAGACTGGCCTCTGATGTGAACACCATACTATTGGCAGGACGTTTCCAACTGCGCAAATGGAACTCCAATAGCGCACAGGTAATATCATTGGTGTCTAACGATGTGTCCCCTTCTTCTATTTCCACAGAGCTTGTCATCGACTGCCCGACGGCAACAGTACTTGGACTGCGGTGGGATCCGGCAGCCGACGAGCTCTTCTTTCGGGTGGAAGTAGATACCATTCATCCACCCCCCACGAAGCGACGAGTGCTTAGCGACGTAGCTAAGCTATTCGATCCTACTGGGCTCCTGGCACCGGTCATCATCACTGGGAAGATCTTCATCCAGACCCTCTGGTCAGCGGGCATCACCTGGGATGCCCCGCTCCCATCCGAACTACAACACACCTGGACATCCTTTCGAGATGGGCTCTCGGCACTCAACCGAGTCCGGGTGCCTCGATGGTTGGGCATGCGCAGCCAGCATGTTACGACTATCCATGGGTTCTGCGATGCCAGCGCTCGAGCCTACGCCGCTGTCATCTACTTGCGAACAACTTCATCCGATGGCCAGGTTGAAGTTTCATTGCTGACCGCGCGGACTAAGGTGGCGCCTCTCAAGGGTGCTACCATCCCGCGCCTGGAACTTTGCGCTGCTAGCCTGCTGGCGCTTACTTTGGAATGCGCCCGCAATGCCCTGGGGTTGCAGGCCGCACCCTACTACCTCTGGTCAGACTCCAGTATTGTCTTGTGCTGGCTGCGGAAGGAGCCATCTACCCTAAGACCATACGCAGCCAACCGAGTCCGACAGATACAAGAGCTTACCTCACCTGAGCGCTGGTACCACGTTCGCTCTGCCCAGAATCCTGCTGATTGTGCAAGCCGAGGACTAGGCGCTGCAGATCTACTTCAACACACTCTCTGGTGGAAGGGTCCGAGTTGGCTGATCAATGGCCCACTCCCACTAAGCCCAACCGGGCAGCTACGTGAAGAAGACAGGGCACTCCTCGCTGAGGAGGTCAAGCACACAGTCATCGCTGGGGTAGCTATCGCCATTCCCGAGCTGACGACACGACGTTGTGACGGCGTCAGCATACCACTGACGGAACGTTTTAGCTCTCTTCAACGGCTCCTCCATACTGTTGCCTACATGCTTCGATGGCGAAGCACTCATCGTCACCTACGAAGTGAACCCGTGGTCGGAGCGGATGAGCTCCGAGAGGCAATGGAACGACTGGTCCGCATCGAGCAGGCCGCTCACTTCTCACCCGAGATCCAGCAGCTGCGAGCACAGTCTCCTCTATCGTGCTCCAGTACATTGCTGTCGTTGAACCCATACCTGGACGAACGGGGTGTGCTCCGAGTCGGAGGTCGACTCACACACTCCTCATTACCAGCTGAGCAACGATTCCCGATCGTACTGCCGAAGACGGGAGCCTTGGTGTGGCTCCTAATCCGTGCCGTCCACGCGGAGACCCTTCATGGCGGGGTCCAGTTGATGCTGCAGACGCTGAGACGGAAATACTGGATCCTCCACGGCCGACAAGTGGTGCGCACTCTTCTCCACAAGTGCACCATCTGCAGACGTCAACGCGGCGTAGTCCTCCGACAGCAGATGGCCGTCCTGCCCACTCATCGAGTCAACGAAGCACGCCCGTTCCTAGCTACCGGCGTAGACTACTGTGGCCCCTTCTCTGTCCGTGTCGGGACGAAGCGTTCCCGCACAACAGTCAAGGCCTACTTGGCACTCTTCATCTGCATGGCCACGAAGGCTGTGCACATCGAGGTCATTGAAGATCTCTCTTCACAGGCGTTCATGGATGCCTTCACCCGATTCGTTAGCAGGCGTGGACCGTGCCCCAACCTTTACAGCGACAATGGGACTGCGTTCGTCGGAGCGAACCGGTGCCTCAAGGAAGACCTTGCTGCCTTCCACTCCCACTACAACCAGCAGGCATTGGCCCACGCCGGGACAAGATGGCACTTCATCACCCCAGCCGCGCCCCACCAAGGTGGGCTTTGGGAAGCCGCAGTAAAGTCCGCCAAACACCACTTGGTCCGACTGGTCGGGTCTCAATCTCTTTGGTACCATCAGCTACACACGCTGGCCACACGCATCGAAGCATGCCTTAATTCTCGTCCGCTGGTCCCACTCCACGATGATCCAGAGGATAAGCTGGCCCTCACCCCTGGCGACTTCCTCATTGGCGCCCCTCTCGTCGCCATCCCAGAGCCCCCAGTCGGTGACGTCCCCCTGAACAGGCTGAAGCAGTACCAGTGGATCCGTAAGGTACATCAAGACTTCTGGCAAAGGTGGAGCGAGGAGTATTTGGCGACTCTTCAGACCCGCAACAAGTGGGCGAACCGAGAGCCCAACATTCAACTCAACGACGTCGTCTTGGTTCGACAGGAGAACCTACCCCCCAGTCATTGGAGACTCGGTCGAGTGATCGCTGTGCACCCGGGCAGTGACGGCTTGGTCCGCAACGTCACCCTTCAGACACAGACCGGCGAGTGCCGCCGCCCCGTTCAGAAGCTCTGCCGGCTGCTAGACGCACCATAAGCATTGGCTTCTCATCTATTACGCTTGGAGACAACCATCTCCCATCGTTGGATCTCCTTTTGAACGACATCGAGCTGTTCCCGCATCACATCACACTTTGTTTCGAACCGGATGGTTCGACCGGGCAGAATGTTCGGTACTATACCGAATGTTGCGTCACGAGAGTACCACCCCCGCTGGTACGGCGCCCCGACGAGACCAACCAGAGCACGCACTCAGATCATGACATTGTCGTCATCAGATCTGCTGACACTGCGATTCGGCTGCTGCCAGGCCACGATCATTGTCCCACACGACAATGGGTTAATCACCGCATTCCAACGACTCATATCGCCGCCAACAATAACAAATCGAATGGCAATGCACTGGGCATATGAGTATCGTTGATATGGGACACGACGAGCGATTCATCGCTGGGTTCGAATCATCGTCTATCCATCCACTTGCCATGGTGCTCGGACACCCGATACCTCGCGCCGTTGTCGATGGCCGTATACATTCGTGGATAAATACGGCATCGACGACACACAGCGAGCACTCATAATGGACATCCGACGTCTCCTTATCTTTATTGCTGGTGCTGGCACATTCTTCGTGCTCGTTCGCTGGGTAGCCAAGGCATGGACTTGGTACCAGCTACTGGACTCCCTCCACTTGTGGGATTTTTGCTGACGGTGCGTGGCGACTGGCGAGTGTCATCTGATGGAGGTGACGAGCTGCTTCGAATGGCGAAGCAGTTTAAGTATTTAACAAACCGTGGTTCTATATGGGTGCGCTGGGCCCCATCACAATAAAGAAATTAAAACAGTGAATTGGTTTCTATTTATTTCGAATCTTTTCTCCAAACTCTAGACCCTGCGATCGGAAGCAAATCCCCGACAGTGGATATTCCGCTAAATAAATGAAATGAAAATGAAAAATGAAAATGAAAAAAGTTAAAAAATGATAATTCAAAATGGTTTCACTTTAAATCAATAATTGAAAGAAGTTAAATTAAAGTTGAAACATTGTATATTCAAAATTGGGTATATTTGAAACTAAAATGCGCTGTGATTAAATCAAAATGTATCCATAGTGATTTTAAAGTCGGACGCATTTGATTGTACGATGATTCATTATAAAATTAAAGTTAGAGCATAGTATTTTTAAAGTTGAATGCATTTTAATCTAAGATGCATTACGGTTGGAACAAAGTTGATAAACGTTGTTTTGAAGATAAATGAATTTGATTCATGATGATTCCACTTCAAATCAAGGTAAAAACGTGGTTGAATCAAATTAGAAATACATTCGTTTCAAAGTGGGAAAGCATTTTGAATTAATGTCATATCACTTTGATTTTAAAATTTTCGTATTCGAAGCTAAATCGTTCCGAAAAATCTTTGATTTAAAGTGGTTTACTTTGATTTTACGTTGTTTTTTCTCTGGGTGTAGTCAATTATGATTTATTCCCATATAAAATTCAAATGGACAACAAACTGAACGCAGCAGACTTGCAGATTCGCTTGGAATTTTGCCAGAAGATGCTTCAAATGGTGGAAGAGGACGGAAACATGTTGAACTGTGTTTTTATGTCTGACGATGCCCATTTCGATTTTAACGGCGACATAAACAAACAAAATTGTCGAATATGGAGTGCTTCCAACCCAAAGATACTCAATGAGACGGAATTGCATCCACTTCGTGTCACGGTGTGCTGTGCAGTTTCATCACGCTGAATTGTCGGGCCCTACTTCTTCGAAGAAAACGGTCACACCGTTACGGTTACCGGAGACCGTTACCTGAGCATGTTGAGACAGTTTTTCTTTCCAGAATAACGCCGAATGAGAATTTCTTTCAACTCTGTGCGGTTTCAGCAAGATGGTGCAACTCCTCATATAGCCCAGAAACTCCACATTCCGATGGCCCCCCAGGTCGCCTGACCTTACTGCACCTGACTTTTTCTTGTGGGGTTATTGCAAACAGGAAGTCCACAAAGCAAAACCAACAAATTTGAATGAACTAAAGCAATCCATTCGCGAAACAATTGCGGCTATTCCTGTCTCAACTCTCCAAGCACCAATGAACAACTTTTTGGTAAGACGCCGCACATGCTTCATCGAGCAGGGGGACATTTAAATTCCATTATTTTTAAAACTAATTAGATAAGCTATATTTTATAAAATTGAATGAGCTTTAAGCTCAGTACGCCGATGACCCGAAACGAAAAATCCCATACAAAAGTGACACAACGAAATGATGAACGAAAAATTTCGCTCTCCTTTTCGTTTTGCAGTACGCAGCTGGTACGCAGCTGCTTTTTTGAAAAATTTCTTTTTGATTTTGTACCAATATTCATCAGCCACCCGCTGTACATTAAACGCCAGGCGTTCAAAAAACGGCCGTAGAGAGGAAAATAGGAGAAAAAAAAGTTACTTACGGCAGCAAAAAATCGTTTTCCCTTAAATTTCTTGAATGAGGTAGCCATCCGTATTGAATGTCAAAATAGGAATCGACAATCCATGCAATTCATCTCTACTCTTTAAGTGAGTCGTTTCCCAAGATGCTAACTAGCCACAGTCTCCCCAACTGTAGCGCCACTTAAAAACTAATGGTGTGAACATGAACAGTGTACCCAGACTTTGAAGACTGGGGTGGGATTCTGTAAATAACGAAACGAAAACCACTTTCGCGTTTCAAAAAACGAAATAAATCACGCGAAAGCGAAAATCTGCTTCATGTAACTCCTAACGTTTTGTTGTTCAAATTCGTTTAGGTTTGAGAAACTGTGTGACAACAAATTTATAGTTTGGCAGTCTCAGTATGTAGCTTTTCGTTAAGTTGTTTTGACGTGAGGAATGCTTTAAAATAGGAGGCATGTATGTATTTTGTGTACCTGTATGCAAATGAATATTGTCCAGCACGTACTTAAAGGCAGCTTTGTTTAACATAAAACGTTGAACAAACCTAAAAGAAAAAATAACTTCTTAACTAAGGACCAAATTTAAATAAACCAACCTTTTGTCAGGTAATGTGAGAGGATTCGAACAATCCCGCAGATTTTATCGAATTTTTCTTAAGTTTACGTGTTCATTTTCCACTTCACTTTCGTCGCTTTCGCTGGTCAACAAAAAATAGTTGTTAGCATTTCTAGTAAAATATTCAGCACAATCTTAACACCACCAAATTCAAAGAGAATAAATAGGAAAACGATAAACGTCAACAAAATAGCTGCCGTTTGTTTTCTTTCGTGGAGACGATAGAATCTGTTCGTTTTTAAGGTTACATGAAGCAAAAAAAATGAAAACGTCAAAGAAAAAGTGTTCGTTCGTTTTTTTCCCGCCCACGAGAATTTCTTTCGTTTTTGATGTTACATGAAGCAAGCTGTTCGTGTGCACGAAAACGTTTAAACGTTTTCGCCTTACAGAATGGCGGCCCTGTTTTCCCCTTTTTTATGAGTCAAAGCATTCATTTTCCTCTAAATTCGAAAAAAAAGTTCACGTTTGTAATAATAAATTCCTAGTCTTTAGCAACAAGCTCAATATCTCACGAAAGCCCTCTGAAGTTTCCCCTTAAAAACCTAACAAATATTGTAGTCTGGTAGGTATTACTGCCATCTCTATAAAAAAAAAAACATTTCCGGAAAGGACCGGCCATTGTAAGAAAACGATTGTAAAAGACGAGACGTCACTTTGGCTGTAAAATAAAGAAAGAAGAGAAATCCAAAAGTATCGCCATTGTTGCGTTTTCTTTTCGCAAAAATCGAAAATAAAAGTAAGGTTAGGTTAGGTTAGGTTAGGTTGAGTGGGGTTGTGAGTTCATCACAAAAAAGACCAGGGACCATAGTGGGCCCATCGCCATCCCCAGGGAACCGTTACGGTTAAAAACCTAAACCAAATCGCCCAAACAATCAATTTCCCTGCAGAATTTAATAATGGTCCCAATATTGTTTGAGGAACCAACCTCCACTAAGCGATTAAAGAAGTACCTGCCAAGGTGCTTCCTTATACTCCGAGCGATTGCTTGACACTCACATAAAATGTGAAAGATGTCTTCCGTGACTTGTAGGTCCTCACAATACCTGCATATGTCCGAGCTAGCTAGTCCTAGTCTCATGGCATGCTTCCTTCGAAGGCAATGTCCAGAGAGTATTCCTACCGTTAACCTTAGTTTGGTTCTACTGAAGTTGATTAATTCTTCAGACTTTCTCCAGTTTTAAATGGGCCACAGTGCCTTTGACACCCTGTGACCATCTAGCTGTGACCATCTTGTGGCTGCTAAATGGGAAGTTTTTTCGAAAACAACCCTTCTAGTCACGGCCATTGGTGGTCTTATGCCCTCAATCATGGTGTTAGGTGGGAGCTCCGCTCCTTCCTTGGCCAGAGCGTCGGCCTTTTCATTGCCTTCAATATTACAATGCCCAGGTACCCAACATAATCTGACACGGTTCTGCGAACATAATGCCTTGAGCATTGTGCGGCAATTCCTTACTAGTTCAGATTAAGTGGTGTGTGACTCTAGCGCTTTAAGCGCAGCCTGGCTATCAATGTAGATGGCGATATTCTTATTGGATATCGATCTCATCTCAAGTACCTCCGCAACTTTGAGTACTGCCAGAATCTCCGCCTGGAACACACTGCATGTGTCCGGAAGTCTCAGGGCCAGATGTAAGTCCAGTTCATTGGAGAATACACCAGACCCTGTGCCCTCACTGGTTTTGGAGCCGTCCGTATATATCGTGGTCTCATTTACCCTCGACACCAAGTTCCTATACCAATCCTCTCTGTCAGGGTACAACACATCATACGGTGTGTCAAAATCTAGTGTACCAAGACCTTCATCCGACTTTTCCGGTATTTGGGAGAATGACTTCTTCAAAATACTGCTATGTCCTATCCTACTGTTCTTAAAGAGCCGTTTTAATTTTACATTTAAGCAATTTCAGTTTCACAGAGATTTTAAATTTTTCTCCTTTTTTAAAGCTTGTCCCTCACTCGTTTTCCGAACAAAAATTGCGCTTTTCCCTGCAATTTCGGATCAATCGGTGTAAATGAATATCGAAGCGAAACGCAAACTACCTTTGACTTTCTGTTTACGAACCCATGATTTTTTAACTACCTAATGTTTTTTCGAAAAATCACACTTCCAAATTAATCACCCTAAGCATAAGACTGAAAACCACTCCATCAATCATAATCAGCGTTTTTAAGCGTTTGCATAACGCCTAGTAAACACCCAATTACCACATTTTTCGGCTAAAGGTCCTTTCGTACACCTATCAAACGAAAACATCATGAACTCAAATAACTGCCGCGCACTAATCTACGTCAGGTTCAGTACACATTCAATACAAAACCTAATCTAAAAAAATGTTTCAAATGACGAAACACAAGTCAAGGTCTGTCAGTAAATCTCATAAAGCAATTTCGGCTCCCAAGCCAAAGTGCCTCATAAACGAAGTCCTCCCTCATTTCCGTTTACAGAAAACTCTAAGTGTATGGAAGGACGGAAAAATAAATTGCTCCCTCACTTCACCCCCGCATTTCCTGTTCCATTTACGGAGCTATCCACCCACCATCAACACACAGTGTCTGGGAGAATCCCAAGTGTCTAGCACTTTGCCAACAGATCATGGGAATTTTATTTGAATCTATGCAAGGACCGATAAAACCTTTACACACACACAAGAAGATGATTTATGCGTCAGCACTGTGGAACAAATTACTTAATCCAGTTTACGTATGTACATCATAACTAGATAATGTTTGGCAATCGGTTAAAGGAGACGAAGAAAATTGAGAAAATTATTAATATCCATCCGTCGACTGTGCGGGACTACAAAATTAAACGTTTTTCGAGAGCACATCGATATTGCACTCATGGACTCTCAAGGACGTACACACATGACAAATTAGGCAGAAGAGTGTACGATGTACGTACTATGTACTCGAATACCTAACCGACGAGAATGGAGGTCTTTCGATGTCAAAACAAAAGCAAGGTGTGGCAGGTAAGACGCGTACATCATGAAGTATTTGCACGCAAATCGATTCGTGCGTTTCTCTATTTTGCTCGCGTGCCAAATGTGTATACACACTTTAGAGTTATGCTCATTTATGTGTAGGTATCAGTCTTATTGGTTTTTGCGGAATTTTGTTTATTACACTTTCAGGCTTAGTCGGTTCAGGGAGGGATCATTGAGCCTATTGTTATGGGCGGTCCGAGAGCAATTACCGCATACAAATGAGTCAATTCCGGAAACACTTCCACCCGAAAGCACGTGTAAAATTAATGACACCTATTTTGTTTTTGTGGCAAACTAAGCGTGCCACTTGATTAACCAGGCGGTTCACCATTCGCGTGAGACGAAATTAAATTTGTAACTGTTATGGTGTAATAGGTCAGGAAATATACTCGTACAAGGACTGTAATGGGTATGTAATTAGAATTTGGTCGCGCTGCTTATTGGCGGTGATTATGATGCGAGTTTGATGCGAGGCCGTCGAAGATGGACTTTTTATGGTTCTCAATAACTCGTAAGTCCGTTTGGCTATGTCCGTTTGCAGTTGTACGGCTCAAATATGTGCTAGTCCATCACCATAAAATGTATAACATCTGACCTATCTAAGAAAAGCTAATGGTCAAATAACTCTTACACTTCCGAAACATCCGAAAGCCAACTGTTAATGACCTCTGAGAAGCTAAAGCGGAGCTTTGTAATAGCTTTAAATGAGCTGTAACAAAAATGCCATTGCCCTTGAATGTTAGAGCCAAGTAGTTAATGGCGTGCTCATTAGTAGTAAAGGTTATAGCATCCTTTAAATAATTCAATGTCTTCGCAAGTTTGATAAAATCGATGAAGGGGTAGGTCAACTATACAATGGGCAGACCGAGGTTTCTCAAAGTCAGCAAGAAGATGGTCACTATCATCTGGTAGCACTCTTGTGTACCAGATACGGCTCCTCCTCCTCGTATTAAATTTTGCAGTTAATTCTGGGAATATTTTCATTTTAAAGAATTTAATTTAATTTGGCTACGTCAACACGTCGCTCTTCAGTTTTCCTCACTCTCCGCAGTTCAACAAAACAAATTCGGCCTGTACTGTAACTAGTGAAACATAACCGTATCAAAACACACAGAAACTGTGAAGTTGCTATTTGATGTTACCTTTTAACAGCCTTAACAGCTACGCGAATTGACTGCGCGTAGTCTGATTTGCGATCATTGACTGCTACCTCATCAAGCGCAAAGTATCTACACAGGGTGGCACAGAAAAAAAATTCTTGAATGGTTTATTGATGAATATTTAAAAAGAGTCAATAATAACAACGATAACAAACAAATAAATAGTTGGCGCAACAGGTCTGTAGGCACCCTGGGCCTAGATTTTTTTGTTTCACCAACATGATCAACGTAGATCACTGATTTGCACGGTTTACAAAGAGAGTACGAGATCCAACTGTTGTTTTAAACCATCGAAATCAATTACCGTGTCAAGCTCAGTACGCAGATGACACGAAACGGAAAATCCCATACAAAAGTGACACAAGTGACAGTAGATTGCTTGGTACAATTATTCACCACTCTCTTTTCGCACATGTTTATTGTACGGGACATTATTTGCTTGCGAAAATTTGACATTTGTACTCCAGTGTTGCCAGATTTTGTAAGAGGTATGGAGGCAAGTTGGAAAATGTTGGCGCCAAAAATACCTAAACTCATTGGCAGACTTATTAAATTGTTTAAGGACGACGATAAATGAAAAATAGGCTGTCATAGCCACAAATTCAGACAGATGGAACAGTAAAGAAATTAAATATTTCCGTGGTTGTTTATTTTTTTTGTGGAATTAACTAAAGCTACTATTAGACGATATGCTGAATCATGACTCATATACCTGAATACCTATTTTTTCCAACAATTCTCAGCACCTTAGGCGGTTCAGGTATAATATTTGGGTGACACTATACTATACCCTTGTCAAACTCTTTGAAGAAGGAGTTTGTTCGTCGAGTAAGATTGACTTTGCGGAAAATATTGATTTCAGAATAGAATTGTCAGTAAAATACACACGAAATAAAAAAAACTTAGGAACTTCTGGAGGAATAAGTACGAGAATATTGTGTCGATTCATGGAAGAGAAAACATGACAGCTTTTATGCATAAAAATGTGCTCTTTATATTTTTCAGCGAGAATTTAAACTTTCGTAGGTTTGTAAGTTTTCCGAATTAAGTATAACAAGCCATATCATTTTTTAAAAATCAAAATTCCATTTGTTTTCAAAAAGGGAAGCGATAGGCTCTTAAAGTTGACCTCTTGTTTTTCATGAAAACAAATTATGAAATTTGAATTGTACGATGACAGCAAATGTAATAGTTTCTAATAAAGTTGTGGGACTAGGAAATGTGGGAGATATTATTGTTTTCGACATTAGTGCTTGATTTATTAGTAAAGTGTAGTATGTAGATGATCCGAAACGAAATTTTCCGGTGGTCTCCAAAAGGACAACGAAACGTCTGCGAAAAGGCAGAGGAAAATAAATTGTTGAGGTTTTCATCAGCTGCTACTCAAGTAGCAATGCTACCATCACTGTCAATTTATCTCCGATTTGGATACTCGAACTTTTCGCTCGCTCCTTAAAGTTTTCATTTGATAATTGTACTAATTTAGAATATTTACTTTAAAGTTTCGTGATTTTTTGGCTCCTTAGGTATTTAAAAAAAAAAAAAAAATACATAGGTAGGTACCTACTTCAATAACAAACGTATTCTTTTCGCATGACGAAACCGTAAACATTTTGTTTTGCTTTTTTTGACCACTTAAACTTGATGGCTGAACTCATTCTTGGTCTTCAAATGTTGCTTATGAATTATAAACTAAGTTTATCAAAAAAATATTGGCAAATTACCTTTAAATTTTCTAGAAAAAGATTTTAGAAATTTTTCCGTATGAACAATTTTTTCCGATCAACTTCTTAGTTAATTCCACAAAAAATTAATTCCACAAAAAAAAAAAACAAACAAATCATTCCACTGAAATATTTAATTTCTTTACTGTTCCATCTGTCTGAATTTGTGCTATGACCGCCTATTTTTCATTTATCGTCGTCCTTAAACAATTTAATAAGTCTGCCAATGAGTTTAGGTATTTTTGGCGCCAAAATTTTCCAACTTGCCTCCATACCACTTATAAAATCTGGCAACACTGGAGTAAAAATGTCAAATTTTCGCAAGCAAATAATGTCCCGTACAATAAACGTGTGCGAAAAGAGAGTGGTGAATAATTGTACCAAGCAATCTACTGTCACGTGTGTCACTTTTGTATGGGATTCTCCGTTTCGTGTCATCTGCGTACTGAACTTAAGGCCGGATATTTCTTGAGCGCGTGAGTTTTGCCAACTACAACTTACTGATATTTGTGGTAAAACTGATTTTCGTTTGAATGTTTTTTATTTGGGTTCGAAGATATGCAATTATTGTTAAATTCGCATAATATTACCTGCATTATACCATTTTCATGACATTAAGTATTTTAACATCTCCATATATGAAAGGGAAACGGTTATGTGTGTACGATTCTCATTGGTACAAGTATATTTACATATTTCACATTTCTTTTAATTAAAATGCATTTTAAGGATCTGAAAGTAGTTCCCCACTTTGGTCAGCGTTCCATTCTGTACGGGGAACAGCACTTTGATAAACTATACACACTTTTACTGTTATGGAAATATTGCGGAAATGTAGTAACCGCGCTTAAACTGTAACCATCAATTTCTACTTGAAAGAGCGGATTATTGAAGACCGACGTACGCAAGAAACAAACTATTCGTATTTTGCACGCTTCGAATTCCCGGAAGAAGATTCAGTTTGCCGGTGAGTTTATCTGAGAATCCCAGGCGATAGACCTATTCGAGGCAAAAATCATAGGTGGGATGGCATTCGTTCCATCCCGACCTTCACTTCATAATTTTAATTCCAATGCGGATCTTAATGCAAAATCGTTATTAGTTGAAGAATCGCCAGCGATTCTCCAAAAATTACGCAAAATAACATAATACGAACAACTGGATGAATTTTATGTGAATTGGAAAACGATATGGAAATTTTGGAGGTAGTTTCTTTGTTGAAGGAGTAAATGCGAAATATATTCGTCACAGCTTTATTTTTTATTATTGGGACGGATGAAAAAGAACAATAATTTTATGATGTACTAGCTGACCCGTGCTCGCCTTGCTTCGCCAGAGTTCAACTTTTCAAATTTAGAACAAAATAATAAGAGCTATACAAACCCACTTCGGTGCTGTAAGTGACGTGTAGCAAGAAACATAGGAAAGAATGACTTAGTTTTATAATAGTAGGGATTTTTTAATTATGTACTTTTTGTAAATATAACATAGACTTCAGTGGAATCCAGCCACTCTTACCCAAAAAAGAGAAGAAAAACTGTCAGTAAAACAACCCAAACAAATAGTTAGCCTCTTCTATTATTCCCTCACAATCTCATTTATGGTATAGTATTCGATTCGGCTTCTTCAGATTTGTTCTCAGATTTCCGATTTCGTGTGCCTTGTCGCACATAAAAACGTCACCTGCTCTTTTTTGTGTTGATACCTATTCGTGCGATTTGAATATGTACAGTCTTCGACACTTCTAAGCGATTTCCATTCACTGGTTAAATTTTGTATTAAAACATTAGAAATATCCGTCCCGATTGATTATTAAATATTTATACATAAATAATTTACAAAAATTGATTCACTCGATGCAATGCCTTTCTTTGCTGGAGAAAAACATCACTAAAATGTAAACAAACTCTACCAGTTGTCAAATTCAAACGCACTTGTTATTGGTAAATCTGAAAAAATATCTTGGTTCGCAAAAGTGCTCTGAAATTTGAAAAAGATTGCTTTATTTATACCAAGCGAACATATAAATTGCTCTGAGAGAAAAAAAGTGCTCTCAGAGCGCCCAATCGAATACCACATTACATTCAAATTATTAAATTTCCCTAGCGAACAAAAAAATCGACAACAGCGCCACCTATCGGGTCCAAAACTATCCTATCTTTCTAGCTGCATACAACCATGTACACAAACAAAGTTTCATTGAGCTCGGTAGAGTTTCTCAAAAAAATTGACAACAGCGCCACCTATCGGGTCCAAAACTATCCTATCTTTCTACCTGCATCCAACCATGGACACATACAAAGTTTCATTGAGATCGATTGAGTTTCTCAAAAAAATCGACAACAGCGCCACCTATCGGGTCCAAAACTATCCTATCTTTCTAGCGGCACACAACCACAAACACAAACAAAGTTTCATTGAGATCGGTTGAGTTTCTCAAAAAAATCGACAACAGCGCCACCTATCGGGTGTAAAACTATCCTATCTTTCTAGCGGCACATAACCACACACACAAACAAAGTTTCATTGAGATCGGTTGAGTTTCTCAAAAAAAATCGACAACAGCGCCACCTATAGGGTCCAAAACTATCCTATCTTTCTAGCGGCACACAACCACAAACACAAACATAGTTTCATTGAGATCGGTTGAGTTTCTCAAAAAAAAACGACAACAGCGCCACCTATCGGGTCCAAAACTATCCTATCTTTCTAGCGGCACACAACCACAAACACAAACAAAGTTTCATTGAGATCGGTTGAGTTTCTCAAAAAAATCGACAACAGCGCCACCTATCGGGTCCAAAACTGTCCTATCATTCTAGCGGCACACAACCACGCACACAAACAAAGTTTCATTGAGATCGGTTGAGTTTCTCAAAAAAAAAAACGACAAAAGCGCCACCTATCGGGTGTCGGTCGCTCGGTGTCGATGACGCGGTTTCGTTTTAAAAGTAACCCAAATTCATTAATTTCTTCTTATCTAAAAGTGCCCAACGCGCCTACAGAAATAATAACCTCAAAAAAACATAAGGCAGAAAAGGTGCAGTTGCATATACATGCATACGAAAAAAAACAATACCGAGCACAAACGGGATTCGTTCGTGGCATGCATCATCAGATCACAATCAATATAGCGCATTTTAAATCACAATTGCATCCCAATCTCAATTACATTACATACCTGACCTGACCTATCTCCCTCCCATGCACCACATTAATACTCCACCCACAACTCCACTCTCTCCACTATCTCCGGTTCAATTTCAATTTAAAAGAAGTGAGAAAAAAAAACAACACAAAGCACAAAAGGTGTATGAAAAAAAAGAGAAACAAAAAGCATTCAGCATTCAGCAGAGAGAGAAACAGGTTTTGCCGCACACACACACAAAATTTCCTCCACTGAATGCCGGGCAAATCCAACGATCTAGCTTCAATCGAACATTTTACTTTTTTGAGCTGTATAAAATTTATAGTTTAATGCTTATTGTACAGCTTCAGGACTACGTACAAAGATTATTTATATCTTAAAATCTTTGTACATAATTGAACTTTATATTAAAAAAAAACCTATTTTATTCGGTTGAGTCATTCCAAAGCTAGGAGCTAGAAGGCATTCGAGAATTACAACTTTTGTTAGATATCAGCTTAAATCTCCGCTTCCGGACAGCGGATAATGATTAAACATTATCCTAAATTCTAATATCGACAATTTCCAATGCAATTGTGAAAACCGAAATCAATTTCGTGCAGTACTTCTTGTGCCTTGAGCACACAAACTATTTAAAGCCGGAAAAAAGTTACAGTTTTATTATTAGTAAGGATAAGGATAAGGATAAGGATAAGGATAAGGATAAGGATAAGGATAAGGATAAGGATAAGGATAAGGATAAGGATAAGGATTTGAATATCTGAATCGAGAAGCTTTTAAACGATTAATGGCGAACATGATGTAATGGCGCAGTGGATGTAATTTATGTTTTGTGATGTGCCTTGCACGCTATAAGGCACTTGGAAAACGCTATCTTCCTTACACAGGATAGGGCGTCTATTGGACATTTTTATATCTGATACCTGACAAAAATCATAATTCGGTGCTGTCGTTTAGTGATTTACCTACTCAAAAACCGAAACAACTCTGAGCTTCTGGACCCGGCTTAAAGACAAACCTGTAGCTGAACTCACCCACTCTTCCGTATTCTTAAACTAAATGCTCACCGGTCGCGGGGTCCTTTACAAAACCGATGAATCTAAGAGGCGCTCCAAATCCGTCCGTCCCCCTCAAACCGCAATACTTCCATCACTCCGCATTACCCGATTATAAAGCACGTGACGATTTGACTCTCAACTCCCAAGGGTGTCTGCGGCGAAACCCTTTTTATTTTTTATCGACTCAAAATCCTCAATAAAAGTACATCCCAGTTAAGAGAGATATAAAAACTCCTCCACGCAATTAAACACACAATAGCATTTCACTCTGTTGAATACACAATTTATGAGCCTTTTCGAAAGGGATAACCCTTAATGCAATGAAATTGAATACTACTCGTAGTATCTATATTCTCTTGTCAATTGATTGCTTTTTATCCCCAATTTGTGAAGTTTTTAACGAGGGATCAAAATTAAAACACTGCCGCCTTTTATTGCAATGGCACTGCCGCAGACAGCGTCTGACGTCAAGGAAACTGACTGAAAATGTTCATTAAAAATTCGCCCCCATCGAGTACATTATTTTGTGTCCCACCTTTCTGGCCTGGGTCAATTAATACAAACTCTCAGTCGAATCGAGAGTTGAGCCGGCTCATTGCCCAAGGATGTCCAACCTAGTTCAAATTTAAAACAAAAGGCACGGCGACACTTTCTTAAAGAAAAATCAATGAAGCAGAGGAACGAAACTATATTTTTTTTGGTTTCGGTATTGGGTAACTGAAATTGGTGGCGAAATGGCGCGCCTCGCTGTCTCATTTGAATGTTCAAGGACCCGATATAGACCGTTTCTGGGGAGAATGGTCGAAATGAGTTTCTTATTTGTCTATGGAAACAAGCTATACGACGACTTGAAATTAATTGAAGGCGGTGTGCTTGAACGGTTTTATCGTTTGAGAAATTGTCATCAAAGGAGCGACTTTCATAAATCCTAGTTAAGCAAGAAATAAAAGAAGCCATTTAGAATTCATCACATTTTGAGATTGCGGTGGTGGTGATGATAAGTCTACTGCGAGATAATAATTATCGTATTTAGTATCTAGGCGAAATTTGGAGTATTTTGAAGGCTAACCTTGTGTTCACCTTACGAACTCTCATATAACCCAAGTGTCAACTGATAAGTGACTAGATTAAACTATAAAAAACTATGCATATGATCGATCATGGCTAAATAGAACTGAGACCTACTGCGACTACCTGCTGTCAAACTTAGAGCACTAGAGTCTCGGATCCAACATCCTCAACTTACACACGTTTCGAGGGCCAAACGTCGACGATTGTTCAGTAAATTGGTGCCAAGTTCTTTCAAAAAGAGTAGCAGGAGTATACCTAAAATGGCGGCAATTGTCAATTTCGTGTTGATATTTGTAAAGAAAAAAGATTCAGAATTCATGTCGACATGCAAAAGGCTTTTCTCCTCAAGATTGCGTAATACTCGTGACTATTTGCTAAGGTAATAATTCGTCGGTGATTTTATCGTAAATTATCGTTGTGCCTGTTCCAACAAATAGCTTTTGTGACTTAAGTTGGAAAGATGGGTGAACTGTCAACGACGACTTTACTACGCTTGCGGTTTAAAAGAACGGTGCAAAAGCACACATAGTTCGCATGACAATCGATATTTTGAAGAATGCGTTTCCGGGTCATAATGTAGGTATCGTTTTCGAGATTTTGGTGGTTAGTTTTGATCGGCAGATTTGATCGCACAAGACCAATTTATTTTGGGGTCTTAAAGTCACAGTTCTTTAGAACAAGCAGTGAAAGCTCTTAAGGAGACTGACAGTGAGGGAAAGGAGAACAATGACTGAAGTTCTTGCCACAACAATGCGGTAACCCAAAATGGTTATCAAACCTTACTTGATTGAAAAAGTAATGGACACAAAACTTGACTATCCAAATAAAAATAATAAAACAATTCGTTAATTTTGAAGGATTATAAAGCAAACCACATCGGGTGGGTGTTCTTGGTCTTCCATGTTTAATAAAAAAATTATTGTGGGAGTACCTAGACTAAAATTAGACTGTGCCAATATTTAGTGACTTTGGTTTTCACTTTAGGATTGCAGAAACAGTGGTTGACTAAAAGTTTATATTTTAAACAAATATAAATATTTAAACAATTTTAAGCACAATCGTAAATGAGTTCTTCGAGATGAATGTGCAGCGAACGCCTTTACAATTTATTTGAAATTAGAAAGGAACGAAGGTTGATAAATGTTCTTTTTACCCCCTAGGCTACTTTTCAATTTTTAAGATGATTGCGAAAGCAGGAAATATGAGCATAAATAACCCATTTCTTATTCGGGCCGACCTCTAGCACTTTACACGAAACATGTATCGCTTGGGATTCTCAGATGATATCGCCCGCGAACAATTGACAAAAAAGACTCATCCATTTAAAGTGCGTCTGGCATTAATTTTCTCATTAAGATGTGAAACTTTAGAGCCTTTATAGAAATGATATAACGTAGCTGCTTCACAGTAGAATGATTAAATGTAGTAGAAATTTATGCGAATTGAAAAAAAAATATTCAGAAATTTCTGGTTGGTGTGGCAACACTGATCAAAGCATCTTGTATTTGTGCCAGGGTTCGGACTTTAGAAATTGTATTTCGAAGCATGTAGATGACAAGAAAAAGCGAAGTAAGTTAAATTTGTTTGAAGTAGATTTTTCTATCTTTAAAAAGCAATGAAACATTTTTTTTTCGGGAAAAAAATGTAGGAACAAAAAAAAAAAAAATTAGAAGGAGTAACAAAAATTGTACATTTATATTACTAAAACAAAAACCATTTTCATCTTATTGAATTTTTTTAAGTAATTTTATTTTTTATGTAGGTACCTACCTACATATTTAAAAGAAATTTATCATGAACAAATTTATATTACTTTAAAAAATTTATGTAATTAACCTGTGGAACATAAGTATCTTTCCGATTTTCCAATTAAAGTTTTTTGAACATTTGATTTTCAACTTTTTCGGAATATGTTTCTTACTAAATTAATTTCGAAGAATTTGCTTTTAGCGGCTGCACTACTGTGTGGTAAAACAATTAAGATTAACATGGACTCTGTTCATTACTTAAACATAAATTCTTCGACACTAGTTTTATGCTGGGTTAAGGAAAGACAAAACTTGACTCAGTCTAGCACTAGAGAAGGACTAGCTTTTGTTGGGTAGCGTGGAGGCCAATTTGAAGTTTATTTGAAAAGAAAATCTTCGATAATTTGTGTTGCCACATTATAATTATTCTCTGATTGATCTAAACAAACAAAGGAATAAAAATAGTTTCCGAGTTAAAAAGTGATTATGAGAGGCATCGGAAAAATTACACTGTCAACTATACGTCAATGACATCCAAGTGGTAGAAGTGGCTTAAATCCTATGTAAGGTTACGCGTAACACCACGACAAGAACATTAAAGACGGAAGGAACGAAAAGAACTAAAGGACCATAAAATGGAGGAAGTTGGGTCCTGGACCAAAGGCTACGCTTTAAAGAGACCCCGTTTGGACTTCCAAAGAGTTGGCTTACATTCTTACTTGCCCAATTTATAAAGGGACATTATAGCTTCAAAATTACAAATGACCACGTTCCTTTTTGGCTATTAGGGTGGGGAAATTATCCGCAGCTATATGCAGGCTATATATTTTGACTGTTTACCAAAGTCGTCGCCCTTTCCATATTTGACGGCTGACATTAATAATTAAAGTGTCAGATGGGCAGTAAATGCCCCCATTGAAAAAAACCCGCTGGGTCGATTATTAAACAACATTTATGCTTGCTTGAGGTAAACATTTAGCATTAGCAGACGTATGGTAATGATGAAGTGACACATTAAATATTCAGTGACAGTAAATTAAGTCAAGCAACACATGGAAGTGGTACAATTTTTGTTTGGATTTCCAAATCTTCTTCCTACCTTCGATCGGATCAATATGACCGCCATTAGTCTTTGCTCTTGCGGGGAATACATACGCCCCGAAGTCTTATCTCCATACAGCTGTGTGTATTGCCAAACCCACAACAAAACAAGCACCCCCTACGGTTGTTTTTTTGTAAGGGAATACATCTTGCTACCTTCCTCCATCTTCATTAAAAACTAATTTTACAACTGAAACTGAATCCCCACAATGGGATTAATGATAACAATGTCACAAGCCCCTAAAAGCCAACAAAGCTGTCCTGCTCTCTCCCAATGACCAAACGCCGAAAAACTGTCACTGTCACTGCACACGTGGTCAGCCATCGCGAAAGGTTTTGGTAAAAGTGCTGTGGACTGCTTAAAAGTTTCCAAAGCTACAAGAACAAACAAACAATTTGAAAGTAATTACTCACCTCAAGGCCCAAGTTCAACGTGACGGTTGTCAAGAGAGCTCCCAAACTGCGAGTTCACGACCCCAGCTTTCCGCGAGCAAACTCTGTTGTGTCAACAAAAAATTCAGCAGAATTCTTTAATTTTTACCAGCTCTTTCCGCGAGTTGCCCTTGTACTCGTTTTATACGCATTGTGGCCTTGGGGGCGCACGTGATTTACACAATCCCGAGGGTGCGTAATAATTGTCAGCACAGGAAACTTCTTAATGGAAATAACAATTGCTGAGTAGCGCCCCATCTCTGGGTGTGGATTTGGCAAATTATTACAGAGATAAGAGAACGCCTTTTGCTGAATGGAATTTACGTAGTCCCAGGGAGCCAGGGACCCTGACAAACCCTCCCACACGCAAACACAAAATTCGCAGGTCGAAGGTTGTACTTTGTACACCATTGACTGGCAGTAGGATGGAAATAATCTTTATCACTGCCGAGGCAGCAATCGTGTGTAGCAGAGGACCTTTGAGCGGAGATAAATTGATGGTGCCTATCAATTTTTAAAGTCCATTGTCCGTCATGAGGAGCATATGCGTGAGAAAGCGCTCGCACGCAAAGTCAGGCCGTTGACTGGAGGAGAAACTAAACCAAAATACAACCAAGAAGTCGTAAAAGCCACAAAAGCTCCAGTTAGTTTGACATGTGATACGATACCATTCAGCATGTGCACATCGACATCCGCAGCAAAAGTGAATGCGAGTTGTTTGTTGTCTGTTCCTTTTCTTTATTCGACCCCAAAAATCGAAAGCGGAAATGAGGAAAAGAAGGTTATTCAAGGACGGATAAAGGAAAAAGAAAAAAGTGATGTTGTTTGGTTGCCTGTTGGATGTAGAACGTGGGTAAAAGCTACAAACATATGACAAACGAAATGGAAGAGAACGTTTTGTACGCACTATTATTTCGCCTGAACTTGGGGTGTTGTTTAAAGTTGTTTAAAAGAGTTGCAAGAATCGTTTTGCCTCCGAACTTCCGTTAGGGCCTATAATGTAGTCAGCTGGATAATAGAGTTGACACCTGTTTGACGATGAAGGGGTTGCATCCCTTTCAATATTATTTAATGGGCCTTACTAATAATCATTTTTAACCTTCACACTAAAAATTTTGTAGGTCACAATATGCGATTATGTATGGAAAATTTCGCTACTGTCAGTTTGAAAAATTAAGCCCGGACACTAAAAATATCGCGGAATATGTCCATCCAATTGGAGGGATGATATTTCACCAACAATTATTTTATTGAATTTAGTTCTATAAATAGATCGGAAGTGGTAAATCGATTATTACAACATGTGATGACGGACCGTCGATTGAAGACGGCTGGTTTGAGTGGGTTTCTCATGCGTGGGCATACAAATATGAATTGGCTGCAAATAAAAATAATAATAATACAGTAGAGGCTGTTGCCGGAAGCATACTTTTAGGTGAGTGACACTTAAGTTTGCGTTATTGTTTATTGAAATGTGGATCATGTGTACACTGATTTAGTTTATATTTAAGGGACATTGAGACAGTTTTGCGGGTTCGTTTCGGAAGTAGTTAAACCGTCGCAACCCACTAGCTTAAAAGAGAGAGTGTTTCTATAAACGAGTTTCGACATGGAGGAGAGTGCACTAGTTGGGAACTAAAAACGGAACTAAGAGTGAATTCTGTGTCTGAGCACTGAGCTATTTTAAAATTATAAGAGCTTAAGATTATAAAAGGAGTCTTTTTCACCGTTTTTTTTTTCGAATTGGCAACACTCTTTTCCAGCGACAGCCACTTTGAAAGATGACAACTGATTTGCAGTACTGCCATTTTGAAAACGGCCTTCCAGTCAGTCTTGACTAGACAAAAAATAGTCAAAAACCTAAAACTCATTCGAAAAAAAGAACAGTCATCAAAAAGTAATCTAAAATTCTCATTAAAAATTCATCCAAAATAAAACAACGATAGAAAATTCATTGAATCTGAATCTCACATATTAAAGTGAAGTATATTTAAAAAACCAAATACATTAAATTATTAACAATAAGAGCAAATAAATTAAATTAGTTCAACTCATAAATTAACTTTAAATAGTAGGTTTACCCTGTTCTCTAGAGATTTATTCTCTATATTTTTGGTGGCAAGATTCTGTTCTCAGAATTAGCCCAAAATATACTGTGGAGTGTATCGTGAGCATTCCGATCAACCGCATATTCCTTTCTCCGGTAATTAGACTTACGTATAAATAAATTGTTAAGGTCGAATGATAAGATTTAAGTTTGTAAAACTAATTGTTAAGAAACAATAATAAAAGGTGGAATTGTACAACGCCCCAGAGTTACCTAGTGTTTCTTTGGTGGCAACCCTGTACCCGACGAGCATACCCCAGCCGACGACAAAAAGCACATCACAGTTGGATATCGTATTGCTGCTTTTTGTAAATAATAGTAGTACCAACTTTTTTTGTAACTTCAAACGGTATATCAAAGTTGAAGCAGCATTATTTGTAAATTAACCAAGGCAAGCATAAGCTTGGATCAATGCAAACGTATTGTGATGTGGAATGTAGCGTGGAACCTTAAACGGCGAAGTGTAAACAACCCATTAGTCACCAAACAAGTTCCGCCTTCCACATTGGAGACTTGAATCTGTCAAAAAGGTGTACGTCTCCAACTGAGCTAATTCTAGAACCAGCCGGAATGTTTAGAATACACTAGAAAGTTCACGATAGATGGCGGATATAAAAGGGAGATTGGAGAACAGGGAAGTACAGTGGATTTTTAAACAGTGTAAGGCCCGATTCGCCAGGTATTTCACCGTATATTTTAAAACTTACTTTAATCCGGAGTTTTTTCTATTGGCTTTTTCAACTTTGGTCCATGCAAAAATAAGGGTTAAAACCGCTAAATCGACAGAAATATAAAATTCGGAAGATTGGTCCATTTTTGTTCGTTTTTGTTGTGGGACTTTAAACAAACATCCTATCTCAGCGAAAGTATAAATTACAACAACTAATGCCACCTCCTCGGAATCAGTCTGACATTATGCCGGTGTTTGATAAGTGCAAGTTAGATATCTCTGTTTTGGGGAGATATCTCGTAAATCGTGTCCTCAGGTCCCAATTCTGTGTCAAATATCCGGGTTTACTGGTCTTTATTAATTCAAAATTCTGTTGGAGCGGGGATCACCGAAAACGCTAATTCTAAAAACACCTTTTTGGCGATGCACCGGCGAATGAAATGTTTTTACAAATATTTGTTTTTTTATTTCGAAGACAGGAAGTTTGTCGCATTTTTGTGGTTGTTGAATCCTTAGCTAGGTACTACAAAAAGTTGAAGGGCAACGTGACTCACAGCTCGACAATCAATTGTGAAGATAAATAAGTATAAATTACCTACTACTGTGAAATAAGTGGTAGGTTTAAATCTTTTAAGAATTGCTTTAAGTGATACGTAGGTACTGTTTTGGTACTTAATAAGTGAATTACTAGAAAGTGGAATAAAATTGATTTTATTAGAAAAGTTCAACAGAATAGAGTTTTATCTTCCCGAATCCCAGCCTAAATGTAACAGTATAAATGGAACGAACGGACATATAAAATCAGATTTAAACAAATTCTGTTCTTCTTTTAATTTTTATTTTCTTCTCAATTTGAAATGTATACTTACTACTGATTTAAAAGAAATGAGACGAAACATTTAAAAGCAGTCAAACAAAATTCGTACCCCGCTAAAAAAAAATCGAGCTGTCGTGGGACGGCCGAAAGAAGCGAATCATTGGACGTAAAGTATTGGCCCGTGTTACGTGGCGGCCTATTTAAAATTCATTTTAATTTTTCATAGTGCCAGTTAGTTTAGATTACTCTCTCTGTTCCTCTATCGCTCTCTACACACATATATTTAAGAATTTTTCGACTTTTCTTTTTTCCTAAACCATCCCTGAATCAAGACGAACAACACAAAACAAAAATCATCCAAATCGGTGGAGCCGTTCTAGAGTTTTCATCTTCCAAGTGCGCCATGGGGGGGGGGGGGAAGTTAACGCTACGGTGACGATTTTTTTCGGTTTACTCCCCATCTTTTTGAATAATTTATATGCGTGACCCACCGACCGTCCGTAAAAAAGCTATATTCGCTTCAAAAACAGCCGGCTGTATTGTGGAAAATCTTCCAGTTAAATGCGTATCAATCTAGTCGCTTCCGACTGGATATCAGTCAAAATGGCAAATGCTAATTTTGGTTTGTCATTTCACCGTGAGTATTCACTTTCGATACATAGCCCCTGTTGTCTTAAGAACAAACACAAAATTCGACTTTGAGATTCCGCTTTAGTTGACAAACAAAGCCGCGGCACCTGTTATGTAAGAACTTGTACTTTAAGAAAATCATTGAAATCATGAACAGCTTTTTCGCGGCGTCAAATTAGGGTTATGAAATGCTTATCTATGCTCTCGTCTTAATTATTAAAAAGACGTTTTTATGGAAGACTTGTACACCTCTAAACCAAAGTAATTGAATCATTGAGGGAATGGCGTAAAAAGAGTTATCTTACGCAATCCAGTTGAGGTCTTCATTCATCAGGGAGAAGGTTTGTCGCAAAAATTTCACTGAAACTCTAGCTTATGACATTAATTCTTGCAGCCTACATTCTCTATAGCTTCAAAAGACATTACAGAAAGAATCTGAAACGCATCCAAAAACGGGCTGAATTGATAATTTTCTTACGACTGGTTGTCTTCAAAAATGTTGCCCATCGATTTTAACATTTTTAAAGAGAACCAGTAGTAACAAAAATCATCAATTCAGCACGTTTTTGACTACGTTCAAGAATCTTTCTGTAATAATATGCCACACGTAAGAGAACGAGCCTTAAATGAGTTTCCCTGGCCTCACATTTTGTAGCTTCAGGCCTTACCGCGAAATGAATACCTGACCTTCCTTAGAATGTTAGCTGAGGATAACTCAAACCTCTACTCCAGGCACAATTTCTGTCAGCCACACAATGATTGCCTTTAAGGTTTTACAAAAAAAAAAAAAATCTTATTAGCTGATCTAAGACGCTAACCAGACTCATTCTCTGTTTCTATTCGAAGAACAATTCAGTTTAACAAAGAAAATATGTAGATAGTGGTAAGAATATATTACAGAATTTTTGGCTTAATACTCTTACTTACCTTCTGAGGAAATGCTATAGATTATAACCGAGATAAAAGGTTTGATGGGCTCTCTATAAATCACTGAGTCTCGACGGTGATATGTTGCTGCCAAAACTATCAACAGAACAGTTAATGACTTGTCGCTATTTACGGAAGATTTGTACCCTGCTGGACTTCGAGTGTATCCGCCTCTAGCCGTGGAGATTCGTTCCGGTTCATAGCGAATATCCAAAGGCGAAATAAGTCATGAGACCGCGTAAGAGACTTCATGACAAGAGGTAGCCTTTCCTGTACTTAAAACAGTAGAACGTAATTAACTACTTACTTAAGGTGGCGCTACAGTCCGGGGTGGACCTGGGTCTCAACCAACCAGCGTCTCCAACCAGCACGATCTTTGGCCAGCTGTCTCCAGTTTCGCACCTAAGTTGGTTAAGGTCCCCTTTCACTTGCGTGCGCCACCTGAGTCGCGGTCTTCCTTTACTGTGCCTTCCCTCGGGTGTGGATTCGAAGATCTGCGTAGAAGGTAATATCGACCTTAATAATCTCTACAAGGAAAGTCAACAGAGGCTGCCCTGTACCAAGCAATGTGCAAACAACTGAGACGTCAATTCAGCATCAGAAAAATTTGTGAGCAACCTTTTAGTTATGGAAGACCCGTCCATACTCCATCCAAGTAAGAGTCTTTTATTGAGCTACAAGTAGATACCCATTCAGGTTAAACTACCAGTTTTCTAACTAGATCGGCAAGAAGAGCTACACCTTAAGAAGGGGTGATGTAGAGATTATTCTTTTTCGCGGATTCTGGATAAGAACCGAAGCCCCTAAGATGTTTACTAGACGTTTCCGAGAGGTTTTAGCGTTTATCTAGAGGCATAGAAAAATCTATTAAAGTCCATTACTCAAGAAGTTGTTTCCAGAAAAGTTTTCCTACTGACGCAGTAATCCACACATATGTAAAGAGACACAAAGCACCCCTTCAGCTATGACTAAAGTCATCCCCCATGCTTTGCTTAGATTCCAATCAAAAGACTTGACAAAAAGCAATCACCCACGGTTGTTGACTCCTGACATTAAAGTCGACTGTGCCTGGAAACCTGTGTAAATATCTAGCGCTGTCGCATTTTCTGAACACACCAATATCACAGTAGATTAACCGCACTCCATGCCATTACCAAACTCTATATACGTTTACCTCCAACTTAAAGCGATTCGTTGTACCCATTGAACACTTTAATGTGAAACCATAGGTCTGCAGGATACTAGCAGACATCGAATGACCTACAACAACCGTTTATTTGTGTGTCTATTAAGCTCCGCCATGCGTAGTACAGTTGAATTTTTGAAGCATCCCCAGCTCCTGTGAATCAGATTATTATTAAACATGACAGAAAAGAACCGCCCTTTTGTAAAGGACATTGATCAACATAATTTACGGACTTTGAAAAACCTGAAAAGGTATATCCTTAAGTGGTTCACTTAAGTATTTATTTTCGTCATTCTTCGCATGTTATATTATAGCAATATCGAGTTCACACAATCAGGATTGTTATCCTGGCGTACAATCTACCCGAGGGATACAAGGGAATCCAAGTATTTTTGATTTCCAAAGTTTGCTCCGACCATCTGTGTCGTGCAGGAGGGGAGTTTCTCTCTCCAGACTAATATTTGCCAAATGTGGCCAAAGTTTTCGGCTATATCATGTTCATTTTCTTTGAATATTTATGGTTATTGTTGTGTTTGTTTAGGATTTTGTTTCAGGGTGTGAGCGCAGGCAGTTGTAAATGTGAGCCAGTCGTCAGAGTCTATTATGCCAGTTTATGGTGTGGGCCAACTTTTCATTTTCTTTCTAGGATTGTCGTTAAGGACTTAAAATGCTCTCCGCAATTGCCAATGGCCTTCTTATCCGGCGGTTGAAAATTGCAGACATTCATTCATGTCAACTACGGAGGTCTTCGTAATCCTCTTAAAGTGAGATTAAAAACCACAACATCTGGTTGTCAATTGAGACAGTTTACAAAGATGGGAACCTGACAAAGTGTATACAGTCTGAAATGTTAATCTTGCGGTCTAATCGGATAGGCCGATTGGAAGGAATAAGCCATATAAATATTAGACAAAGGTCCTTCCAATTTTCACAAAGTGGCAGACACAAATTATTATTTTACCAAAAGTGTGAGAGACGGTTACGTACATTTAAAGTCTTTGCCCCAAAGGTACTTAAAAAGTTTGTCTAATGCAATTATTGTTGGCGATACTCATTGTGGTACCCACTTCATATAGCTACAAGAGTTGGGCTTAATTTCCCTCCCAGGGGGAGCCACAGAAGACAGTCTTGTCCATTCAGACTCTTTTTACTAAAGCTAATGATCGACGCAAGGCATTCCTCCAGTATTATGGATGTCCGAACGTTCCGAGGGGCCAACATTGACTCGGACCACTACCTTGTTGTAGCCAAGGTACGCCTTCGGATATCCCGAAAACCGCCAAGACAAGTAAATACTGTGAGGAAGTTTGACGTCGGACGTCTTAAATCGCAAGAGGTCACCAGATCCTTCTCCGATCGAGCCTCTCTCAATCTCTCAAGAGGTTCTACGCAGCCAGCATCAAGCATTGAAGACCAGTGGCAACATTGCCAAAAAGCCATCAGAGACGCCGCCTCTGATGTGCTTGGTTTCACTCGACCACCACAACGAAACCCCTGGTTCGACGACGAGTGCCGGCAAGCACATGCAGCGCAACAAGAGGCATACAAGGCGGCGCTGCAAAAAAGGACCAGAGCTGCTCGTGAGCTCTACGCGCAGAAAAGAAGAGACGAACACCGGCTTCTCAGGAGAAAAAAGAAAGAGCACGAGAAGCGCGCGATCGAGGAAATAGAGAGATGCTATAGCAGGAATGAGGTTCGGAAGTTTTACCAGAGGGTAAAAAGAACCTGCCAAGGCTACAGAGCCCGAACCGAAGCCTGCAAGGACGAACAAGGGAACATCATAACAGAATCGCAGTCGATGCTGAGGATATGGAAGAACTACTTCTGCAGACTGTTTAATGGCGATGACGAACCAAATACCGCTGTCAGGCAGAATGAACCATTCAACCTGGACAATGAAGACCAACAATTCCGTCCACCCGACCTGGACGAAGTGAAGATAGCCATATCTAAGCTTAAGTCCAACAAAGCCGCTGGAGCAGATGGCCTAACGGCCGAGCTATTCAAAGCGGCAGGCGATGACTTGGTTAGGAGCGTGCACCAACTCATCTGTAAAATATGGTCGGAGGAAAGTATGCCCGATGAGTGGAATCTCAGCATTGTTTGCCCGATCCTCAAGAAAGGAGACCCTCTGAATTGCGCCAACTACAGAGGTATTAGTCTTCTTAATATCGCCTACAAGATCTTATCTGCCGTGTTGTGTGAACGCCTGAAACCTTTCGTCAACAACCTGATTGGTCCTTATCAGTGTGGCTTCAGGCCAGGAAAGTCTACCATCGACCAAATATTCACACTGCGGCAGATCTTGGAGAAAACCCAGGAAGTCCAAATCGATACCCACCACCTTTTCATCGATTTTAAGGCCGCCTATGACAGCATTTATAGAGACGAGGTATACAGAGCAATGTCTAGTTTTGGCATCCCTGCCAAACTCGTCCGTTTGTGCAGAATGACAATGGAGAATGCACGCTGCTCCATCAAGGTTGGTAAAGAACTCACCGAAACCTTCGATGTCAAAAAAGGATTTAGACAAGGCGATGCGCTGTCATGTGACTTCTTCAACATCATTCTTGAAAGAATAGTGCAAAACTCAAACGCTAACACCAGAGGCACTATCTTCCAAAAGTCCGTCCACCTACTCGCCTATGCCGACGACATCGACATAATCGGCAGAACGCAGCGTGATGTCACCGGCGCGTTCGTGAGTATTGAGACGGAAGCGGCGAAAATGGGTTTGGCGGTCAATGAGGGCAAGACAAAGTATATGCTGTCATCAAGAAAGGACACCCTACACCGACGTCTTGGTCAGAATATCTCAATAGACAGATATAACTTTTAGGTGGTAAAGGACTTTGTCTACCTAGGCTCCGCTATGAACTCAGACAATGACACCAGCGCTGAGATTAAACGAAGAATAACTCTTGCCAATCGCTGTTTCTTTGGGCTAAGAAAGCAATTGAGTAGCAAAGCCCTCTCTCGAACAACTAAAGTGACCCTCTATAAGACCTTAATCATCCCAGTCCTTCTTTATGGTGCAGAGGCATGGACTCTATCAAAAGCGGATGAGGTTACTCTTGGTTGCTTCGAGAGGAAAATTCTTCGAGTAATTTTCGGTCCCGTCTGCATTGACGGTGAATGGAGGAGGAGATACAACGACGAACTGTACGGGCTGTACAGCGACATCGACCTAGCCAGAAGAGTGAAGGTCCAACGACTGCGGTGGCTGGGTCATGTAGAGCGAATGGACGTGAATGCTCCAGCCCGGAAGATCTTCGAATCCACACCCGAGGGACGGCGCAGTAGAGGAAGACCGCGACTCAGGTGGCGCACGCAAGTGGAAAGGGACCTTAACCAACTTAGCGTGCGAAACTGGAGACAGCTGGCCAAAGATCGTGCTGGCTGGAGACGCTTGTTGGTTGAGGCCCAGGTCCACCCCGGACTGTAGCGCCACCTTAAGTAAGTAAGTAAGTAATAAGACTGAATGCTGATCAGGAAGAAAATAAATGCTTATTGTAGGTGTTGTGGTTTATGGGTAAAAAAAAGACTGACCAGTGATGTTATTTGATCTATCGCCAGTGTTGCCGTGAAACATCAGTAGGAAACCTCAGGATCTTACGTGTAATCATTTTTTACTTTCACATTAAATATTTTGTGGGTCACAATGGAACTTCATAAAATCCAGCCTGGACACTAAATATGATTATTAGTATTGCGCTCTGTCTAAGTGCGTTTCATGGCCAGCGTTGCCACTTTAGGAGTATTTTTTCTGGAGTAAATTTTCTGACAAAAAATACAGTACAACAATACAAACTAAATGCAAATTTAAAAGCATTGTGAATAGGTTCGTTTATGGATAGTGCGTAGCGATTGCGTTCAGGTAAAAAATTCAACTGTTTCGTAAAGTTTCGTCGTTCTGTTTTCTGGTAAAATTGATGCATTTTCTCGATCTATATGTGCATACAAGCGCAATAAAAAAATGCAGTAGATCAAATTTCGTAGGCAGTAGATTTCAATTTCGAACAAAAATGCAACTGCAATGCAGCAAAGTGGCAGCACTGTTCATCACTTACACCTTATAACCAACGACCATACCACGCTGGAAAATCGGTTCTCGTCAGATCACCGAAATCAAACAGAGTTGGGTGCGGTTAGTACTTAGATGGTGGACCACTTTGAGAACACCGCGTGTCGTTGGCGTTACACCAGGCTGAGATGATTGCATTGTGCTGCATGCGTTGGACTGCTTGCTTGAGGGTCAGGTGGAGGAAGAAATTTCCTTGCACTGGACAATCAGGCGGTGATCAGACTCATGAAAACATTACAACATCATTGGCACTGGGATTGGCTGGCAGAAGAATGAAGATCTTGGGACATTAACTGGGTGGAGACCGAGTCGATGAAACAGAATTTTCACAGATGCTTAGCGGTAACACTAGGAATCGAACCCAGGAAAGAACTCTGGAGAAATCCACAGAGTCTAGCTGGGTAAGATTTACAGTGGTAGAGAGACGAAAAGAGACCCGTCAATGGTGGTCTGATTCGAATATCTCTCGAAAAAAAAATATATATATACACCTTATACCAGAAAAAAGTGGAAACACCGATAAACATCGCTTACAGACTTGAAGGCCGAAATCAAATCCGAGATATGAGCGTAGACACATACGACACTCGATGTCCAGCTACTTACAGTAATGTGAATGCTAAATGAGTTGCCAAGAACATACACAGATTGGAATTCTTTCTAAAAACAATTGGCGTCCATTTGAAAGACAATTAAGTGTGGGCCGTACAAAAATGACAAAAATTTATGCAAAACACCCTTCAGAGCCCACTAAAATGATATAACATACATTTAGAAGCATGGTCCTCTCCTAATTCCTCCTTATTCAAAAGGACTACTGACAAGCACAATTCTCCCCAGTCTTATCTTATACATCCATTCCGTTTGTTGAAATGCTAAACAATAAGCTCTCTAAGCAAATAAATTATGACTGACAATTTGCTTGCGCAAACCACTTCAATTAATAAATCCATAATATTCTTAATGTCCCTAGCTGGGAAGGATACCCATTTCGAAGGAAATTATCCCACAAAGATGGTATGAAGAATTAAACTTTTAATTGCCTGCATAAATTAGCAGCCAAAGTTGGTCCTTGTTTATTTGCATTTTGAGCATCAATTTGCAGCAAAAATTCCCGTCAAAAATTTAAATGTATATTCACATTTGAAGGAGCCATCCACATGTCCAACGACATAGTCAAAGCCTCCAATCCAATGACCGAAGCTGATTAAAGCCGGTTGAATATAAAGATTTTATTTTTATAGCCAACAGCATTGAACATCAGCTGGGACTTTTTTTTTGTCATGCCCTTCATTCGGGACAAAAAAAACAGGAAATGTTCCGCTGAGGTGTTCAGTTTTTCTGTTTTTTTTTATGAAAGCAATTTTAGCTGACGAGCTTTTGTGTATTTTATCCTACTCTGGCATAATGCAAATCCCCAAATGGGATAGCAAGATGTTAGGTAGCAATGACCTAGGACTACACACCCGTATTTCGTCATTGTTTCATGTACAGATTTTACAACTTTACTGACAGTTTGTGATGGTTTTGGGGCACACACACATCATACTTTAAGTCCAAATTACTGTAGTTTATAGTTTTTTTTTTTTTTTTATGTATAAGTACGGAAAGTTCGGCTTAAAACGAAATCCCTGTAGGCGGTTTTCACTCTACAGTCTACACTAATGAATTCATTGGAGAAATTGTCCTCCTCATGTGTTAACCGAACCCATGTGTGAGGAGAGTGAAGTGCAGACATTTTGACTGAGTGTTAGAGGCATGGGAGTTTCGAAATTTTCAAGGGCAAAATGATTCAATGAAAGTTCAAAAGTTTTGACGAAGGGTTGCATAATTTTTTTGCGTTGAAAAGTCGTTTAGGACTTTTTTTTTTAATAAATCTAGCCAAGCATTGAAGATTAATTGATAAGCATAGGTACATAGCTTGGGGTGATAAAATTGATGGGAAAAATTTGAAAACAAAATGTTTTCGCGTTTTTGTTGGTCAGAGCAAAGTTATACAGTGTGCTGTTTGTTTTGTTATTTCTATCTGAAGAAAGGCTCATTTTTCTGTTATTTATTAACATTCCCGTTTCCATAGCCAGCCTTGTGAGATGGTTGAAATATTTAACCCCATATAAATCTGAAAACCCGAGAGATTTGGCTATTTTGTCAAAAAAAAAAAAAAAAAAATACCCAACTTTTTGTCATTATTTTTTTACTATGTTTTTTATGACTTTAAATGGTGAATTATGAATTTGAAACGCGAACACGGAAGTTTGATTTACCGAATGAAAAAGGGTGCGCCAAATAAATAAAACGAGTGTTGCATTTTAAGACCATGTTCTAAGAATTTGCGCAGGCCTTAGCCAAATTTGATGAAATTATTTCCTATAAGCTTTACAGATGAGGTTGGTACTTAAATTCGGAAAAATATTAAAAGAGCTATTACAAAATACTAAAACTTTTTCCTAATGAAATTGACAATAGGTTTTTGCGAAAGACTTGTTTTCAAAACAAAAATAGTCCAAAGATATTAGGAAAAATAATATTAACTGGGAAATATAGCTTTATAGGATCGATCGATTATTTAAAAGAATTTTTAAATAGCAGGCCCATTTATTTCATCCAAGTGTCGTGCTTAAATTTGAATCATTGTGCACAGAGAAGATCGACGGTTCTTTACGGTACCTCATTCCTACGTTCACAGAAATGCCTATATATATATAATTTTTCTGCGGAAGCTCATTTTAAGGTTACTTAAAAGATCGTTATAATAAAATATAAAAATTATATAAAAATCCCATAAAAACCATTACCAATCTATTGGGAAGGAGTAGTATTTCCCTGACTCATAGTTGCGTAGTACAATTTTAATGAAGTAATATTTAATTTTTTCAATTGCTTATATTTAACAATAGTAAAAACGCAAAGTTATCCAGAACATATATTTTTTTTTGATACTTCATTTGTTAAGATTGGTTGAGCGTGTGAACTGCAAATACACTACAAAAAATTCCGAAATAATATAGAGGGGATAGTTTCGAAACTTATTTTAAAAACGATGTAGTATAGTCTTTACCTCAGGGGCTTTGCCAAGATCATAAGTGTTTATTTTTCATCAAAGACACTAAAGTTTGTTAATGATGTTTCACTCCCCCGAATATTTTTTCACCCACTGGACGCTGTACGTCGTTAATCGGCTATTATCGAGATGAACTTAACTAAGATTCGTAACCACCACTGACTTTCAAGACGCTTAACAAATATTCAAATACAGGGCGGGGCAATAGGACTTCCTTTTCAACTTTATCCATTACGTAGTAAGAGAAAGATATTGTTTTAGTAGAAAATTTCGAACTCGAGATCTTAATCAATTCTGACATTATAAGATGAAAGACGAACGCAAAAAAGTGGGTTGCGAAATTCTGTTCGCCTGTCTGTCTGTCCGTCCGTATGTCCCGTAGGCTACAGCCTATAGGTCTGGCCTAATTTGGTTCATTTTTCGGATTTCGAGTTTGGGGGCTTATAGTTCGGGGTCGTTTTCTTTTTTGCACGGTAACTTCAATATTAATGGTACTTACCATATAAAATGTTCACACCAGTTTGATTTGTTGGAAAACGGATGCAGAGTTTTGAAAGCAGAATTTCGACCCGCTCACAATATGGTCATAATAGATAACATTAAAGCTCAATTTTTCTCTATACATATTATCATAATGGATTTTTGTGCATAGTTAGAGTAAAATTAAAGTTTTGAAAATTCTTCCGCCCATATCTCGAAAACCGGATTTTCGATTTCGATGAAACTTAACCAAATAATGCTAACATTTCAAATAGTAGCTAATACTCAGCTTTCAGATAAATAATTAAGCAATATTATTTTTCAAACTAAACATTGCAATATTTTTGGCACAGGACATGGATATTTCATAATACAATGGTAGCAACTCGCGTGCGCCTAATTTGAAGTATTCGATGCCTAAGGGAGATCCACAACGTTTTGTTAAATATTATCTATAGTAAAATTTGGGACTAATGTCCCATTTTTGACAAAACAACAAATTGGAACTTATGTCCCGCTTCGGTGGAAAGCTGATTACAAAAGAGCTTCAAAGACGGGATTGGTGCAACACGGAATATCGCATAGCTGACTGCGGAAGAGTTTCGAAGACGGAAGATCACATAAATATCAACGAAACGATCTTGAACCTAGAGCAATTCTGCTACCAAAGCTTGCAAGATGCTGTCATAAATCATAAATCGCTCTAGGTTCTTGAAACATTGCCGAAGATATCGATGTAAAATTAAAGAAACAACGAATACGCAGAAATAGCTTCGATAGCGAATTCCATTGTGAGTATCCCGTTTTCGTATTGTACTTTCAAGAGCTATGAAATCTATGGCCGTCCTTCGAAGAAAGGCACTTAAATTGAAAATTAGAAGATTTCTTTCCAACTTCGTTTTAGTTCTTACGTGTGGTACAAAAAGGTAGTCAAGACGAACTTTGTAGAGGGTGTTTTGATAAGGGAATTCTGAGAAAAGCAACTCAATTTCTGTCTGCAACTGACCGTAATTAAAATTCCTTGGTAGGTATACCAACTTTTATAAAAGGTTATGAGCATCTTCAAATCCGTAGGATATAGGAAGCAACACGAAGACTTGGGGGAAACATTTGAACTAAATTTCGAACATATGCGTATTTTTTTAAGCTTGCATTCACTTGTACAATGTACATATATGTCAAGAGTCTGTTCCGTTGGAGCGGAGAAAACGAGTCACAAAACAAGTTATGTCAAGCTAATGACAACGAAGTCGAAACACATTTCACATGAATGACGCAGCCAATAGTTTTATCAGAGTCTTTAAGCACATGCCACGAAAAAGTTTTCATCGAAATGTGTCCAGTAGTTTCCACATCCACCCGAACAAACACAAATCCCCCTAGAGCTAAATTCTACGCATGGATATAGGGTTTCCCTCAACGAGCATCATATTGGGTCAACATCGAGCTAACGCATCTGTTAAAATAAATGCCACCATCCAAATCGGCGGCAATTATTTTCAAGGATCAAGCTCATTTATATCCAAACAACCACCCGATGGTAGCTCTCTCCAGTTATGAGCAGTGTTCCGCTCGAAGGAACCTTCATAATGGCCAGCACCTTTTTTTTTCTAGTACAATTTTTATTAAAAGGCAAACACAAAACCACCCCCCTTCCAGAAGAATTTCCGCCATAAATATGAATTTTTAAGATGCAATAAAATGTGTTGTCCTCCTCCACAGTTAATTAAACCACAAAGAGGGCAACACACACCCGAACGGCCATGCACACACAACTGATGCATTTTAGCTTCTTTTATGTCGGTAAATGACAAAAGAAGGACACTTGCTGACATCTGCAGAGGACTCTCTTTGACTCACACGAACCGAGAAATTACACTTTAAATAGTTTATGCTGTTGAATAATTCAGGGATACTGTGTCCAAGCACTTGTACATTGAACATGGTCCTGTCCACCACACACATTGACATTGTGTGATGTCACGCATGTAATAAGCAGTCCTACGAGACCAATATTCCGACAGGCACAATAAAAATGCTCCTCCAACAATGACGCAATTTCAGCTCGGGACTTTTTTACGAGTGTACAATATCTGCACAGGCATTCGATGAACAATTGAAAAATAAACAGTTCAATGTCCACCCACCGACTAGTGATAATGCAGAGCGAACAAGGACACACGGGATATTGCTGTCATAACTCATAAGCATAAAATGCGGGTACGTACGTACTGGTGCCAATTTGCAGTGTTATTGGTTTGCAAATTAAAAAAGTGTCGGTGGTCTCGTCCCCGGGAATACAATCCTTTCTCGAGTGCTGACACCCAGCTGACCGAAATGAATACTATTGATTTTTTATACTTTTTTACTCCTCCGCTCTCATACGGTCGCTGCCTCTCTGCTGGGAGTGGGTGGCATGGTTTTGTGAATGAATGAATCAACACTAGGAACATGAACATTACACCGCACACTACACCAAGGAGCAGTAATCCCGGGAGTTTTATCCGAATCACAGTCCTACGCCATGTCAATCAAAGACGCCTTTTCACTTTGACACCTCAACGAAAGGACTTTGGACATTGGTCGCCGACAAATCTAATCCCTAACCAACAGATAGGGGGATTTTCCTGGGAAAGGTTTGCTCTTCTGATCAACATCAACAGAAGGATCAGATAGAGACTCCGAGACGCAGCCAATCGAAGATAAACTAATAAAGGATCAGGATTACTTCAGCTTCAGATATTATTCATTGAATGTTGCATGTCGCATTCAATTACGACAGGATAACCGCAGAGATGGGGAAGAAAAACGTAATAATGTGTTTTTTGTCCTCTAATAGGAATAGTGTGTGTGGTACCGTCAAATCGTCTTCATCCTCGGCACTGCTGCTGTAGTCCTCGCCGACGAGAAACGATGAAGCCATTTCGCCTTTCAATAGTTTCACTTGTACTAATTTTTTTCCTTCTTTGCGCTTGCACTAATCGAACCCGCGACGGGCGTAGCGAACTAAATTTAATTTAAATTTATCTCGACTTTTGCTTTTTTTTCTTTTTTCTTTTATTTTTCATTCTCTTTCATTATCTACTCGTACTACACGTCTGCACTTGAAAGGAGGTGAAATTCCGATTTCAAACTTTTTCGATTAGATTTTCATTTTTCGTTTGCTTTCGCTTTTTCACAGGACTATTCAGAAGCCAGCCTCCGAAAATGCTAACAGACGGCGCTTTCATCGGAAGGCAACTGATTTTGGGTGAAAGCTTCTGCTTCGCCGGCAGTGGCGGCGGTCGTGCTGGCTGGAGTTTCATTTCATTTCCAAGGATTATTTAGTTGCGGTGTGTCTGTGTGTGGGCAGGCGTATAAAGCACAACGGGAATTTTGTTATCCTAGGATGTCAGTGGGACACCAGCTGTTTTTTGTAATTTTTGTGAGGTAAAAGGAAAAGCTTTGTTGGAAGTTTATTTTTGTATTTTTTGTTTTGATAGTGAGGGTGTTGCCATGTTTTCATTTTGAGTTTTGTTTGGTTTGGTTACTTTTTGGGAAATAGCACTTTTCAAAGGCCAGAAAGTATTTTATTTATTATTATTTAATTCAGTAAATGGAAGGCCGAGAAAGGCCGAAGACATATCATCACCTATAGCAAATTCGTTGGAGCATACCCATCGACGGACTGTCGGAGAATAGAGATGGGGTACACTGCTTTTGTTAAACTTTGGTTTATATTGAAGACAACACTATTCATGTTCGCGTAATTAAGTACATACTGCACTGCTACATAGAAACCATTCTGAGGGTTTGATGAGATTCATGATCTTGATTATTGATGTGCTGGATAGCTCGTCGTGGAAGTTGTGTAAGAAAAACTTCTCAAAGAACTTGAAACTTAATCGCGTTGTTTGTCTAAGTTCTGTAACTTCTTTGACGCAAAAAAAGAAAAGTCTCTAAAAAGGATCAGCATAGATGAAAGTATTACAAACAAAAAATGGAAGCTCAACGCAGATGTTGACGGGGTATGTAGTAAAGTTAAAGATTGTTTTTTTTTTTTTGACATATCCAATCTTCTGGGGCGACGTGCTTTACATCTTTTTGGAGAGTCATAAGTTTAAGAAAATAAATTAAAGGAAATTCAGATTTTTTGAAGGGAAACAACGAGAAAACCCAAAATTTAATAAACAAAAAAATTTAGCTAGTAATTGGTTTTGAAAATGTAATATCAAATGCCAGTTAGTAAGCAGTTAAATTAACATTTAAGTAAATCAACATATAACTATATAAATTAACAAATAAATAAATAATTAAACGAATAAGTATATAAATTAACGAATAACAAATTAAGAAGGTACACAAATAAATAATTTAGATATCTAGAAAAGAACACGCGTAAGTCAGTCTTATTATTGGTAACGGTAAGTGTTTTCCAATTCATTTATTAGGGGATTATCAGAGAATTTGCATCTGATCAAGAACGTTCCGACAAGTTTTCGAATTCTATCGGAGATCAATTAACTCTGTTATGTATGGCAGAGGCGGAGTAGTGCCAAGAGACGTTCAACATAGTTTTTAATAATTTGTTTTGCTGAATCTGCAATTTTTAATAAAAAGACGAAGTGTGTAATATTAGCTAAGAAGAAGTTTTGAGTAGATGTTATTACATTTTTATGAACGTGGTAGGTAATTTTTGAGAATTAATTATATAACTAATTTATTCAGACTTTTTGAGACAAAGTAAGTATGTTTTTTAATTAGAATTATTTTATTATAATAAAATATGTACATATTTTGATCAAAATCGTTAGAGCTGTTTTTGTAAGCTTATGCAGACAAAACAGTAACACATATTGCTATGTTTAGTTTGAAAAATACTATTGTTTAACTTTTTGGCTGAAAACTGAGTAAAGCATATTGGAACGTAAATTTTACCCCTGGTACAGTTTTCGGCTAAGCTTAAGAAAGCAAGGTTTTTGTTTTAAATTCATTGTAAGATAATAAGTTTAACTACCAAGTTAAAAATGACCATGTTCCCTTAGATATATTTTTTTTTTCAATCGTATGAACCGTTTTCGAATTATGCCCAAATTTAAAATAAGTACCGTTATTCGGTTTTTTAGCCAAAAACTGGGTATGCGTTCTCAACAAAAATTACAGAAAAAGAGAGAAAAATATTAAAACAACGAGTAACGAGCACTTCCTGTAATGGCTCGGAATCACTCAGTGAATTTCAACGGGCAAGTACTGATAAATATGTCGAATGTACAAAAACCCAAATTCCAACTCAGGGTTTTTTCACTGCGCCACCTCTCGCGAACGTCTGACAAACATCCGAGAGTATAACTGTCATGAAAGAGCTTCTCAATTAGCCGTTTGGAATCGGCATAAAATTGTAGATCCCTTCCATTCGTTCCAAAAATGAAAACTCACACAAACCGAATGGTTGTGAGAAGCTAGGCCTAGGGTCCCTACGGACCTGTTGCGCCAAAAATTATTATTATTATTGTACAAAGCTGACAATAAACTAGTTCAAAATCCGTCTTAAAAATCAATTGTGCAAAAATGCATATAAATAATAACTTATGTACATTTTAGACTCTTATTTTGTATAAACCTCACGCAAAAGCAAGAAATATTGTAGTAATGAGTATTGGTGTTCACAAAGGTACAACACTTATCAATAATTCACTATAACATTAATTTATATGTTGTCATAATCCTCATGTTGATTTGGAATTGTAATTGGAAAATGGAAAAGTAGTTTTTACCTCCATTTGTATTGATAATGATAGTACAGCAATAGAGGTGGAACCTTTGGACTGCTTTGGACAAGTCGGGATGCTCATCCATGAAGCTGACCTATTAATACTACATATCTATTTTCGATGTTATTTGTTATTATTAATAGAAAAAGGAATAAATTTGAATTAATTCCACTTTGCTATTTTCAAGTTTGCCGGCGCCAAAAACAAAATTGTTTGCCAAAAACTCATTTATGACATTTTAAACGACGTCTGATTGGAATTTTCATGTAGTTTGAGGGCCTCTGAAAGACACTCAATGCTCTCAATGCTCTCACGATTTGTATAAAATAAATGATAGACGAGACGATAGTGATAGAGTTACGGAAAGGAAATTGGAAACGAGATCGTTGACTACTATCGCGGAAACGATTATAGTTCTCAGAGTTACGGAATGAGTGCCCAGGTCGCCACTACTTAGCAATAAAAACTTTGTAATTAAAAAGAAACGCAAAAGAAACCAAATGTCATTTTCGTGCCGGGGGCTCTAAAGCTCTAGCTGGTATTCCGCCATCTGGGATTTCAGGCTCATGTGTTTTTGCTTGTTTGACACAGTTGTTCGGTTTACATCACAACATTGACAGATATCAAACGTGACAGCTCTATGTTTGACAGATAAATAATACAGAAGTAGAAGCACTCTAATATTCATGTGATAATTTTTGAATTAAGGCGGTCAGGATATGAGGTCCTCTTATCCGTATTTCTACGCCCAAAACATTTCAGTTGCTTATTGAAATGTTGAAGCTTTAAAAATCATGGCTCCCTACTTGACATGTGTTAAACAGAGTGACACATAGCTTGGTATCGTCGTTCATTTTGTTGTACCTATAGTTGACGAAGTATTTATGTTGGTCCTGTGAGTTACTAAAATTATGTTTTTTGTATCATTTGGACAAGTTTTTACTCTAAACAGAAGTATTCTTTTTCAAGGTCCCACAAAAGGGAATAGTTGGTGTGTATTTCTCAACCTCCTACCAATTTGCTGCAGCCTCTTAAAATCATTTGAATAAAGCGAAACCTATCAAATCTCCCAGTTGGTTTATCTAACTTTAAACTTTTTACACAATTTCCTTTAAACGTACTACCTCTGCCAACATTATATCCTTATTTGGTATTTAAATTTATTGTTGTTTGTGTACACTTACTCCCGGCAACACATAAACCCAAGTCTAACAATCGCAGCAGACGGAAGGAAGCTTCACTGAAAATAAACATTTTACGAGGTATCCCAAGCCTATATCCTTCTATAAAAACAAAAAATCTCCATGAATACATCGGCATCACGAATAAGCTTCCTGACTTATCCTAGCAAACACAAATGGAATTGAAATTTCTCAGGTAACAGTGTGTTCCTTTACCGGTGTGGCGGTGAGCACGTCAACACTGAACACCCTGGCTCACATTAACATAAAACCTCAACAAGGAAATTTGTTTACCTTCAACAACAAAGAATAATAAACTTAAAAACATGGTACAGAGTGTTACAAAGGATTTTTATTGAAATCGGCAATAATAATAGAACTCAAGGACAAATACCATTCTCATCCGATTTCCTTAATGCGTAAATCCTTTCTGTTTTGTGCTTTGGTACAGACATACACACGCACGCTAAATGGAGTTGTTTTGATTATGAGCCGAGTCTAGGTCGATTTTTTTATTATTCGCACGTCGCCATTCCCTGCCCAATTTTTAGACTTTCAGCATGGAACATGAGCTGAAGTTTTTCTTTAAGGGGCTCAGTGGCAATGATTCAGACGGATCGTATCGACTTATTAAAAAAAAAGGAATCACTTAATTACAGATCTGCTAACAAAAGATTTGTCCTTTGATTCCCAATGTGTGCACTGATTTTTTTTTTATAAGAAATCAAAGGTCTAACTGCCGCAATAAATTTAAGCCATTGTGGTTGCGAGGAAAACACGGTTTGTTGCTAGACTGTGGGACAAAGGTCCTTCTCATTTATTATGTTAATATAATTTTAAGCAATTAAGTGGAACCAAGTCGCATTTTAGTTTATTTTACAACGATTTTTTTATGAACTCACTTGCAGTGGCAATCAACTAGTTAAGTCCTCAAATCCGAAAACGATGTAAATAAGTAAAATCGAATCTCCTCCCTCGATGAAAATCAGTTAAAAATGTCAATATTTAATCACAAAGCCAAATTCCATCCGAGCGAATACAAGCGTATGTGTGATTACAAGAAAATCACAACTCTGCATCGTGGGCGTATACGTAACATTTTCCCTTATCAATTTATTTGGTTCATTATTGGATTTACTTTTTTTTCCACAAATCATTTAAATCTCTTGCACCGATCTGATATATTATTCCGAAGTGAACAATGAATGGAAGTACGCGATAACAGTAAAGCGTCGCGTGTATACCGCACGCGATCTCAGAACTAAATTATTGACAAGTGGCTCAACTATAGGAAATTAAACAAATCGAAGTGCTGATGTCTATTAGAATTGCATGGCGTCTGCTGATCAGGTAAGAGAAAAGCTTTACACTGAACTTGTAGTGATGTGTAATGCGCAGCATTCCCCGGGAATCACCAACATAAACGTTGGAATTTATACTAGAAAGTTGTAAGTTGTATGGAACTTTTGCATAGAATGCGTCAGCGATGCAGTAAGGCTAATTTTACTTGCATATTTAAAGGTCAATGTGGCGTTCGTATGGTACTGCTATATTCAGATATTGTCTTTGAAAGATTCATTTAAACTTCATTAAGCAATACCAGTACTAATACGATCTTCCAGATCGAACCTAAGAAAGAAAAGTAGTGATTATGGTAAACTTACGACGACGAAGTCAATTTGTTTAAATTTTACTTTCAAGATCATCGTCATAAAAGTGCTTATTATCAAATGTTCGATCGTGGGTATAGGATGCTTTAGTGGTTTCTTGTCTCGATCTTAACTGTAAATAATAAGCCTCAATCTCCTTCAGCAGAGATGACTTGATCCACCCATCTCATGTTGGGCTTAGAACGGGCTCCGTAAAATAATAGCCTTCTGTAAAAATATCATATTGCTGCGGCTGCACAAACTATAAGAAAAGCGTTTACATACAATATTTTTAAAATTAACAATTTTAGCCTTTAACCTAATCAAGGTATATTTTAATGAAAATAACGACATGCTTCTTTCAATTAGTGTAAGCAAAGCTTATTGCCGACTTCAAAGCAGTCTAAATCATGTAAACCCTCAAAGTTTGATAGACTAACAAGCTGTTTTTTTATCTTTTTAAGCCAGATCCAAGTAATATACTTCAAAAATTCTAGACTCAATGCAATGCAACTCCTGTTTTCACCAATGACAACATTTCTATGTAAGATTATTGTCGTGCGCGAAATTAATTCATAAACTTTAATTAACTATTCAATTAGCATAGATTCTATAGTTTTATATTTTCCGATTTATGTATATTATACTAATTAGGAAATAATTATTTTCTTGATTTGTTTTTAATAAATTAAGACTGACTAAACACTTGGTAAATAAACTTGGATGGCATGTGCGAATTTGGGTGAAATTTTAATTGTTTTCATTTAGCATATTTTTGTATGTGTGTATACTGTATACGTATATGTTAGCTAAACAAGATTCGAAGTTATATCTTAAGGTTTTTTAGGCCCACCTAATGAACACAGTCTACGGCCCTTGTAACGAATAACCGAAATAGCGAATTTGCGATATATAACCAGCGATTTTCAAAAATACAAAAACCCTAAAAACATATTTAAATGGGAGGACCTTCATCTGTTCAATTTAACATTAAACAAAACCTTTTAAATAGACATATTTTTCTTTTAAATCTTGTTTCTAAATTTGTTAAGAATAATGAATTTGTCGACGAAATGTAAAAATTGTGGATGCTATATAATAATAATAAGTAACGTAACTCCAAACAAACAGATCGTTCTGAAAGGATTTAAAAATGTTTATGTTTTCACTAATCACTTTTTGTCTTTTCTGTTTGCATATGTGTCCGCAAAAGGATCTAGAATAGTTTATTATCTTTTTTTTGCATACTTTCAATGTTTTTAGGCTTATGATGCTTGTAAATGGATCTACAATAGTTTCCTTTAGGTTATTTTTGTATTCTTCCTTTCATGACGCTTGTAAAAGGATCTACAAATGTGTATGATCTTTGCCCTCTTTTTATTTCTAGAATACCACCTGCTATTTAGGATTTCGAATAGATGCTGTAATGGAAAATCCAAAAAGTATAAAAGGAGGATCTGTGGTGAACGAAGGAGAGTTGAAAAAGTGTTCCTGACGAGTTTGCTATGTGCAAAAGCGTGTTTATAAACAAATTTTTTTTTGAGCGTTTTCTGTTTATATGCCTTGTTTTATTTTGTGCTGTGTTGTGAATTAAAGGTTTAAATACAATTTTAATAAAACGAAAATACTAAAAGAAAGTTTTTAAATTAATTTCCAAATAAAATAGTAAAAAAATAGATCGATATAACATACGCGCTCGATATATAAACCAACATTAAACAATATATTATTTACTTAAAAAATTAGCTGTAATAATTTTTTAAATTTTATTTTGGCTTAAAAAAATGTACTATTTATTTATTAGGTGCGGAATAGGTATTTATTTTATTTAAATCTCTCTTCTTCTATCTTCTCTGATATATATATTAAAATATTGTATTGTCGTGTTTGAAATCGATGTTCTTTGTATTGCGTGAACTGATTTTTTTTCTGGAAATTTCCCAGGAAAGGCGACGTCAATGCCAAAGTTTTTATGTAGATACGGTGTTTGTATGCGTATTGTTAACTGAGTTATATGGATTGTAAACATACGAGTATTTGTGCACAACGGGTGTACTATGTTGTTGTCGATCTCTGCTACCGCTGACAGAAAAGCCATTTTTGTTCACAAATTTGCAAACCATTTACATTTAATTTGAAATAAAATCTATTAATCTAAATCTAAAGATCACCGGTAGATTTCCATAAAATTTTGTGGTTTTTAGGATTGGTTACTGCTTAAAGCACAGGATTGTCTTGAACCTGATAGGTGGCGCTTTGGTCGGCCTATGAAACCTCTTAACCCATTTTAATGAAATTTTGTGGACGTATATTGTTAGTTGCAGCTTGAAAGATAGAATAGTTTTGTTGTCGAGATATAGACATTTTTTATATTTTTGGTAACTTATTTTTTGAAGTGAGTATCTACTTCTATGGGCATGCTGGAGCTAAGGAGTGAACTGGTGAACGTTTCGCAAAAATTGTAATCTGCCAAGACAAATGGAAGTGAATTCTCTCGAAATAATTTATTAAATATAAGTAAAAGACTTATGTTCCAATCAGGAGTTGAACATGACACTGCGAGATTCATAAGCAAGCTCTTGCACAGTCACTAGAGTACTGAATCAGTTGATTAAATTAAATCTAAGTTGTAACTTGCTTTATGAGACGTTTTTCTACGATTTGGTTTTTAAGTTAAATTTCTTAATATGATCTAATTACAGCTGGACAGCTCTATAAATTGTAAGGAGAGGAGCGTGTCGATGAGCGTCCGTTGCTCAGTGCCCGTTTAAAATTCAAGTGGACTGACTGCATCAGTCAGTCGCCAAATTTTCCCCTTACTAACAAAATAAAATGTGCGACTAGGTCGAACGAAACTTTCTCGTTCATCAAAAGTTTGGTTGGTTGTTTTGTTATTTTATAATGTAGGAAGATAAAAGTCAGTGAACCGATGAATAGTGTTACATAAAATCAAATAACAATGTGAGTTTTTATCAGGTAATTGTCGCAAGTTCTGGTTAGAAAGAGTTGAAAGCGCCTACTGTATTTTTTATAGGCTCTTACACTTTAAAAGATTTTTGAATACAAGGACAATCTTAGTAGGAGTTTCTGTTTTTTGATCTAACTACTGAACCACCGCTCTAAGACTCTTAGGTGACAAGAACCTAGGAGACTCCCTTAAAAACAAACTTCCTTATTTTATCATCTAAATAGACGGAATGCATTCCACTCCATCACAAGTTCTCCGGTAAAACTCGTCACTGCCTGAATGCTCTTCAGTTAACACATTCAATACCACCTCTTCGCCCTGTTTACAGTTTATATCCTTCAACTGCTGCTGTTTATTTGGCGCCATATAGACACTACCATTTTGCATAAGATATCAAAAGGAGATAGCTGTAATGGGAGCAGCCCCCAAGACAACATATGCAAACGTTATCGTTGAAAGCTGACAGATAAAAACGTCAATCACGAGCCAATGTCAACCATCCCACGCGTTTCATCCCTCGCAGCTATCCATACTCACGAGTGTCACTTACCAGCGAATTATATACTCATTACTATAACCATACAGCTATTTGCAACTTAAATTAAATACTTGAAATCAAATCTAAATAACGCGTTTGATTTACGCAATAGTCTCGAGTAAGTCGGTATGAGAGAGGGTTTAGGTTCGAGCGTCGGAAAACACACAAATTAAATTTTAAGATTTTTTCCACTGCGCCGCCTGAACGTCTAGAAAATATCCGACAGTTTCATTCCCATGAGCTTCTCAATTCGTTCGGAAACTCATAAAATTTTAGGTCTCTTAACTACGTACCAAAATAGCTCCCACAAAACGAATCGATGTGACAAGCTAGGCCTAGCTGTTGGACCAACAATTTATTTTGTTTTTTAAGTCATTTCTACAAAAGCTGCAGGGATAGAGAAGAGATGGACAAACAAGGACTTCCTGGCTATGTTTTCACCGCGTTCTAGATCTAAAAACGGTCATTACTTTTCCCAAGATATAAATAGTCCTATAATGACTTCTTCTTTAGGTAGGAACTGCAAAAGACCAACTTTGATATAATTGCAGCACCTCGAACCAACCGTCTAGTTTATATTGGACAAGTATTTTTCTTCCTTTAGCTTCTTGTCGTTTTCTTCGTTAGATAAAATCACAGACGCCTTTAAGGGGATCCTGCTGACGCATCATTTCCGAGAAAGCGGTCCATTTCACTTATGTGATACTGTAGCATTTTGAAGTGTCAAATGTGTCCATAATATTTTTCCAAATACACCATATGACTGTTCAACAATTTCCTTGTCGATTAAGATGAAAAATTGTGGAACAACAAAATAAAAATGTCCTTATACCTGCAGAAGCAGATATTCCCAAACAAATTGTGAACAAGCCAGTAATTAATACAACTTTGTTAGACGTCCTTGATAAATTGTATTCGCCGTTGATTTTTAGAAAAAAAAAAGAAAAAAAAAACATCAAAGCAGTGTGCTCATTAAAAGCTCATTAAATCGAACAAATTGAACAAGCGAAATTCACTGAGGCGTACGTGTACAAAATTCAGACAAAAAAGAAGAAGAAAATCCTTCACTGCACAACGACAATCAGGTCCATTCACTCACACACACTTCACCTCAACTTTCAATAGAACAATCTTTATCTCCATTGTTTTGGGTGGTTGCTCATCGGCAAGGGTGGTAATCCTTTTTGACGTCTCCTCGTCTTCTTCTCTTCCACTGTCAGACATTCTCCTTCAACTTTGTTATATAAGATCCAACCGACATGCAACGCCCGCCTAATATTTTCATTTAGTGTCCACCGCACCGAAGTTAACTAGTATTTCTCACTCTCAAATGGATATTTCGAAAATTTTATAATTTTTTCTTATTCCGTTTGTGTGGGGAAAAATTGCAATCGACTCTATCTACCGTTTCGTCTGTGCGATAACTAAAAGGGAAGTCTGTTTAGGATCATTTTTTTCCTCTCGTTTTTGTCTTTTTTTTTTTCGTTGGTCCCCGATCGAAAAAGAATTCCCAGAACCATTGCCAACTGTTACCAAATTCAAAAATTCAAGTTCAGCATTAGGCGAGCTACTTCAAGTTGCTGTGCTTGGTTGTGACAGAGATGTTCCGTTTTGGGGCACAAAAAAGTGAAAGCACCTTCATTGTTTCCTATTTTCTGTGTACGGCTGCGGGTGCAGCAGTTGTTATGTCTGGTGTAGTCTGTAGTCGCCTGCGCTCTGCAGACCAAACCGAAACCAATGACCAACAAATGCAAAAGCATCTTGGCATTGGCACCATGCTGTAGAACGAAATGCAAATGTAATGTGCACCTCAAAAGTTATCGTCTGAAATATATTTCATAAAAATAGATTGTAAAAGTTCGTCGCTAATATTTTGATTTGTTCGTGTTTTATTCGGTGTTGTGCATGCTTCCTTGTATCGCAGAGACAGAGAGAAGTGTGACGACGACCGAGACATTGAGTTATTTGCCTGACCGTGAACTTGAGCATGTTGGCCGCCGCCGTCTTACCAAGTGAGGGATGCACCAACAACAAGTCAGCGGGTTAGTGGTGCGCACTTGCAGTGCGTAATGGGCATCTGAGGTTTTAGTTCTATTTTGCGAGTATGTGTCCGAAGTGTTTTATTTTTGTTCCGGATCTAGATGCTGTCGAGAAGAGGACTACACTTTTATTGGCACATGTGCCAGGTGCGGGGAGAATTTTATTCGCTTAGGTATTTCCTCGAACGAAGATGAAAATATTTAACAAATTCGTGGGCTATTTCTTGAAGGATGTGAAACGAGGAAATACAATATAAATTTTATGGTGCATTGATTTTTTCCCATAAAGCAGACAGTTTACTGGGTGAGACATTTAGTTGGCAGGGTGGGATTTTTTAACACTATATTAGCGCTCGACACACCCGCTGTTGGTCAACAAAATATGCCAGTTGGTCGTAAGGATGTGTGTATTGTAAGGAATCAATGACACGTGCCAGTCGGACTGGTATCCTCCATTAAGCGTATCAAATCATTTGTGTTTTAAGTAGACACCCAGTGATCATTTGTTTTGGCATTTCCAATGGTTAAGTGCTTTACGAAAGTAGAATCTGTTGATGTCAACTTAATAATTTTTGAAAAATGGAAACAGTGGGTGTTGACTTGCCTTAGTAAAACGATGTTCAATTAAAAATATAATCACTAGAACTCCGATATGAAAACGCTTAGTTGGCGATGTATAAGGTAAAGCGTCTGCTTTGACAATTCTTTTAAATTTAATGAAATTTTTATTTCACAGACACGTACATATTTTATGGTATATATTGTCAAAGTAGGAAGTAAACATGTTTACTACTTAGACACTTAGGTGTCGCTACGGAGTACAGGTCTGCAGCAGGGCCTCAACTAAAAATTGTTCCCAGCTAGCTAGCGTTAGGGTTCCACTTTTAGGTTTACTTCTGAGGTTAGAATATAGTTTTTAACTTTGAACTAGTGAGAATTTCAAGACGGAATGTTCGACACGAGACACATAATTATGAAATTCTTAGAAAAATAAATAGTTGTTAGCGCAATACGTCCGAATGCCCAGGTAGCTAGTGCTACCATTTAAACTGTAATTAATTACTTTTTAAAATAAAAATAATAATAATGATATAGTAAAAACAAACACCCCTGTGCACTATATCGAAATTGTTCACTATTTTGATCGGGAGTTTTAAAAGATTACGAAAACTTTACTTCACATAAGTGATTCTATTTTTTAGATTTATTTTTCTTAATATAAAATTGTTGCAAGTTCGTTGTGACTTTATAACTCACGAACGGCTCAACCGATTTCAATGATTTTTTGTGTGTTTTATTCGGCTTGAATCAGGGATGGTTTATGAAAATAGAAAAGTTGGAAAACTCTCAACAGGTGGCGTTGAAGGCACACATTTCGTTTTTCATGGGGAAAGGCACTTTAAGAAAAAAATAAATTGGATTGAAATCGAGTAGTGACACTTCAAATACAAAAAAAAATATTTTATATTTTCAAAACAATTGTTGTTGTCAATTATTTTAATTATTTTCCAAGCAAATTGTTGTTGTCAAAAATTTAGAATTTTTTTTTTAAATATACCTACTATGTTACATTAAGTAACTTTTTGAAATGGAGTAGAAATTTTTACTTTGATTTATTTCATGGATTTTGAATCCATCATTTTTGTTTGACATGTATTTTCAGGATCTTTGCATAAGAATGTGTGAGTAAGTTGAAATGTAGGGGTGATTAAGATGACGTGGACAATGATGACAGGCAACAGGAGTTGTGGAGCGTTTTGAGTTTGCACGTAGGGGTTGTTACGAAAAATGAGCCTGTAAAAATTGTGGCATTCTGCTCATTAGTGAATAGGGTTATGAGGAGCGCAACTCAAAGGTACCATAACACCTTCGGTACCGGTGTAGAGGGAGAAGGGAAAAGGCTTATCTACCATTTACCAACCAAGTTGATAGGTGCTGTTAGTTTTCTTCATGGCTGTTAAAGTTACAAATATTTCGTCGGTCTATGGACTATACTGTTAAGCATAGTGTGTTTGGTTATACTCGATGTTGGATGTATTCAATTGAATGGCAAAAATGAGGTTTGCCTCATGCGCACATTCTCATTTGGTTAGTCGAAAGAATGCAACCAGACCAAGTTGATGGCATCATATGTGCCGATTGCCTTATACTAAAAAATCGTATACGCTGTAAGAGCATAAAATAGTACAGTAGGCGCTTATAACTCTCTAACCAGAACATGCGACAATTGCCCGTTACTCAGAGCTTTAACTTTTAAAAACTCACATCTTTATTTGATAACATAATTTAGTTCGACCCAGTTGGGCACTTTATTTAAAATTCCTAAAGAAACAAATTTACTTCATTTTGGTGCCAACAACTGCAGTTTCGTGTCAACTACTGTAGTTTTTCTTAGACTCTTACATTGAATTTAATTCAAAATTGAAACTTATTAACTTAAAAAAGTTAATTTTTAGTTAAAAGAAAATTTCTAAAGCAATATATAAATGAAGAATATATATAAACCGCGTTTAAAACACTAAAAACTAAACTTGTTTAAAGTCCAAACTTCCTTATGTGTGCCAACATAAAACACAAACAATGGAGATTCTAGGACCTACATATATCCACAAAGTGAACGAGGATGTCAATTAATCTGGCCTTGTAAGTATACGACTTACGTCATAAGCATCCCCTTTTTCTAAAACAAGAATCCCTTTTTTTCCCAGAAAAACAAAAAAACAGTTTTATTTTTATATTTTATGTTTTATTTAAATATCTTAGAATTATATTAAAAAAACATATATGCACCTTAAAGTTTGTACGTTGCACTATTGTGAAGTCTTAAGCAGCCCTTTTTTAACGCAAAGTCATAATAATTTTTTTATTTAATAAATTTTTGGGGTACAAAATTCCAGCCACAGTGGAAGTAGACAGTTTGTTTTTGTTTTATTTAAAAATAGTGTAGTATTTCGAAGACTTTATTTAAATAAAATTTTAAATGTTTTTTTTTCCCAAAAAATCCCTTTCCCCTTTTGTTAGAAAAAAATCGACTCCCAATCTGGGATCACTGCTTACGACTATCAATTGAGGAAACAATTTTTTTTACAAGTAATTCCTATTTAAAAAATATTTATTTGAGAAATAAAAGGTAAAGGCTATTTGAAAACAATTCACACATTGTAAGGATTTCTTAGCAAACTTACTTAATTCCGAAACTGGAAACGGAATAGTAAAGTCTCAGAATAAATTATCGTTTATACGTTAGGCGTGATGTTAGCAATTAGTATTTAAAATATATCTTTACATTAAATTAGCATATTGCCATCGCATTTGTGTATATAAATAAATGTAAACAATGCAAGTAGAATATTTGATATCACAATTGTAATATTACACGTGGGTAGATCGATGTAATAAATATATTCTGTTCTTCTTTTATCGCTTCTTTTGTATTAATCCTTTTGAAATGCGGAAAAGTTATTGTGCCACGCCCTCTTTGTTACTTAATTTTGAGCAGGTGACTTTGCGACCAACTTTTATGAGCTCTCCTTTTAGTACCTACTGATAGAAATTAGACGAATATTTTCAAGACCTTTAAAAATCGATGCTGACATTTAAGGGCGATTTATGTTTGGATTTGGACCCATGGTTAGGTTTACAAACTTTTGAGTAGGGGTCTTGTAAAATTGCAAGTCTCTTCCAACAAAGTTATAAATAAGAATTCCCAGGCTAAGAAATCCCGCATGAACCTATTTCGCCCAATATTATTTCCGTTTCTCTCAAAGTTGACAACCACAATCCGGTCTAAAAACCTGTGGTAGCTTAAAAGAAATACAATGAGAATACAGTGCACATACAAATTCATTCACAGAATGAAGTTAACGCAATTACACTCAGAGTAAAGCACACCATGATTCACGACCTTTTTACACAGAGAGACAATTACAATCTAGACAGTAGACAAGATTAGGTAAATCCAATGCACGTGATTTCGCATTACGGCTAATTCGATAAAATCCATTCGCAAATATGTAAACACAGCTTGATCTTCAATTTGAGCTCAAATACTGGCTCCTATTGATAAAGGTGTAACTCTCGTGAGTCGTGACCGGTGCAATTTGTAGTATTATCCGAATGGCTACATTATTTTATTATTTATTCACATTGATTTTTATAGAGAAGCACTGCGAGTGTCTAAAGTTGGGTAATGGCTGAACTACATTTTTAAGAACATGTGTCATGAGTGAGCAAAGTTTTCAGAATAAGCGACTGCTTTTCCCTGTTATTACCTGCTAGTTATTTTTAAATTATAAAGGCTCTGTGTGGAAAGGAAAGTCGGCGAAGTTGTATCTAACCGATGATAGATGGTCACAGACCAGAAAAATAAGTCGCAAGCTACCCACGTTAAGCTTAGTACGCTGCTCGAGCTAAACTAAATTTTGTCTGATATCCAACTTTTCTCTCCAAACATCAGCTAAAGTCCTAGCTAAATTTTGACGTAGGGAGAGCTGTGGATATATGTCACAAAAAACAGCTGATCTTATAAGTTTCTTCAACAATTACATACAGCTGAAATGCTAAAAAATTTTATTTGTTCGTTTTCTTTTTTTCTTAATGAATTTCTCTTCCAATTCGATAAATGACTCCAGCTGCAGATACTCCTCGTCCATATATATATATATAACACAACAAACAACAGAGCACAGCGATCTGTCAAAATTTAGCTCGAAAAAATTGTCCCGACCCATTAAATAGGCGCGCTAAATTTTGACAGATACATGAAGTACATTCTGAAACAAAAGTTTGATTATTTAGCTCGAGCAGCGTACCACTCAGCTAAATAAGTTCGCTAAAATTTAGTTGAGCTAAATTTTGGAGAAAATTTTGTATGGCAGCGAAAATTTAGCTCGAGCAGCGTACTAAGCTTTAGGCGTAAAAGAAAATGTTTACGCTTGAGCCACCATTATGCCGGCACCACTACAATAAGTTGTTACACTGAACAATAAAATAAGTAAATGAGAAATATTACTTAACTGACAGCAACCACGCTGAGCGGAATATAATTTCTCATTTAATCCCATGACGACGCGACGACTTTAATCGCAGTGATGTTATATGCAGTGGACGAAGTTAGTTAACGCTGTTGGGTATGCATCGTTAAAGCTCAATGTAATCGGGGGGCTTTTTTTCTGAAAATTAATGTTCTTAGAAGTAGCAATGAGTTGGAAACTTCAAACACTTTTTTACATAGACTAAAAGTTTTGCGATTAGGACATACGAATTTGATTTCACAACCCAAAATTTCGGTGCTTTAACAACTGAAAAACTGTTTTTCATTTTGTTGAAGATCGTTCGTAAATGAATTTTGAATTCGGTGCAACCTCATTCAAACTTTTCTTTTTAACCGGTCACATTGGTAACATTTTTCATCCACAAATCGTTTGTTCAACCACTTCTGACACTTTGGACCCTACAATAGTTGAAGAAACAGTTCTAATGCTGGTTGGCTTAAAGTCAGAAAGGGTTATTTTTTCAATAAATTAAAGAAACGAATCAACAATATACTCGTCATGTCTTCCACTTTTTGATTAAAGAAATTTTGATTTAGACGTGCCTTGCTGGACAAGGCCACTGGTTTCAAATATCTGAGACGTGATCGAAGCCTTTGAGTTTTAAAAAAAAAAAATAAGACGTTAAAGTTCAAGCTTTATAAATAAAATGCAGAATCTGTATGTTATAGTAATGGAAGAACTCGAAAACAAATCTCTTAATGAACATTTTCTGTACTTTTTCCTTGTTTAGTAAGAAATCTAATCACAGCGCGGTGCTCAATTTTAGTGATCATTGCGACGCCAGCCTTTTAACATAATTAGTCAAAGAGCCAAATGAAATTTTACAGTAAAACACTTGAATAGCGTAACTACTAAAATCATGAAAGAATTTTCTCACATCTTTGGAGTATCCTCGCCATACCGAGTGTATTTTGAACTCCCCTCGTAAGTCCTTGATCCCGGTTTGAGGTGATATGTTATGTCATTGCTTGCAATTTTTGAATTTATATTTGTTTATACTTTAGAATAAGTAACGGTGGCGATAGGTAAAACTAAAACTGGAAGATAAACTTCAAAGCTTTATATTTAAGATATGTGAAGTCGGGAAATTACAACTTTTGATAGCTTTTGTTAGGTAGTCGATTTCAATCAAGTTAGTTGAGAGGAAAACAAGTTTTTGGCTGAGAATTTATTGAGACTAAAGGTTTTTCAAAAACTATATGCTTGTAAAATTTCACCGCGAAAACTGCTCTTGGAAAATTTCCATACTCTTTCGCTTGCCAGGAAGTGTAATAGTTTTTGATTTCATAGAACTAAGTGAGTCTTAAGAAAGTTTGAGAATGTTTTCTTATAGCCATTGGCTTAACTAGGAATATATTGCAAGGACCTTTGTAGGGTCTACGGAAATAGATTAAAAAATAAAGTGCACGACTGGGTCGAACGAAACTTTTTCTCAGTAACTAGCAATTGTGACAAGTTCTGGCTAGAGAGTTATAAGCGCCTACTGTACTATTTAATATGGTCTTAAGGACCATTCACATGAGAGCGAATTGCGAACCACGAACTGGTGAATATTCGTAGATTCTGACACTTCATTTATATGAAAACTTTTTTTAGTCGCAGGTACCAGCGAACCATTTGCATTGTTGAAGGTTAAGTTCGAGCGAATTTTTCATTCGCAGGTTTGTGGATCGCGACTGTTTTATGTGGATGGTGAATAAAGTGTGGCAGTTCGCGGGAGAATTGCAATAATTGTAAATTTCGTTATTTTAATCAATCAAGTCTCGGTTTTGTTTTTAGATTAGGTCTTCTATTGAATTGAATATAATGCTTTTGTGATAAAACAAATATCAATTTTCAGTTCATAAATACAGATAAATTGATTTGTTCGCAGTTCGCGCTCATGTGAATGGTCCTTTACACCTCACAAGATTTTTGAGTACAGGACAAGCGTAACTAGTAGGGGTTTCTGTTTTGGAGCTACTAGGATATGTTTTTAATTTTTACTGAAATATGTTAAAGTTGTCAGTGATTGGAAGTATTGCTCGTGATAGACTGATATCTTAACATATACTTTGATATACCTACATGTAAGAATTCGGGAACTTGTGAATTTGCATTTAGCTATAACTTGAAACTTCAATATCGCGATGCTCGTGTGTGGGGTGCAAATGAACTGATTGTGAAAGCACCAAATGGTTGGCATTATTTTCAGATGCCTATTCAATATTTTTGAAAAAAAAAAGTGGTTGCATTTGCTAAAAATACGGTTTGCGTAGCTATGTTTTGAAAACATCCATTTGACTATAAGTTTGCATTTTGGTCAAAATCGTCAAATCGTTTTCCGGTAAACTGAAAAAATAAACTAAACTTTAAAAAATTTTCTTTTTCCAAAAATCTATTGTAGGATAAAATAGAGAAAAACAGAGTTTCCTATTAAGTTACAAATGACCACATTACCTTAGAAATTAATTTTTGTTACAATCGATCGTTTTCGAGATATGTCGAAATTTCAAAAGTACTCGAATTTTCATCCAAAAACTGGGTACGCAGTCATGGTAACCTCACCTACTTAAGCTTTAATATCAATTTCGGTTGAAATCGTTTGAGCCGTTTTCGATCAAATCAAACTGGTACGAAAATGTTATATGGGAAGTACCATTCATATTGATGTTACCTTGCAAAAAAAAAAAACGCTCCCTGGGCTTACAGTTCAAAAACTCCAAATCCGAGGTTTGAACGTAATACGGGAAGCCGTTTAGGCTGTAGGCCTGTGGAAGGACGGACAGACCGGACAGAATTTTGCGATCCACTTTTCTGATTAATATCTCGAGTTCAAAATTTTGAACGGAAATAATATCTTTCTCTTACTACGTAATGGAGAAAGTTAAAAATAATAAAGTTTCAACAAATCAGCTTTTGCGAAACCCAAGTCTATTAAACACAACGTATTCTACTTACGATACACCATTTATAACACATCGCCGCGAATCCGTTAAAAAAAAATAAAAATTCCTCCTCTGCAAGACATATGACGTTTATCTATAAAACTTAATTAAAAATAAAATTAATCTAAAAAGCTGTGAATTAGTGGTTTGCTCGGGGTCCAAATTTCGATTTCATATTCCCGAATTAGTTTTTTCCGCTGGTTTTTTTTTGTTGACAAACATCGGAGAGTATAACTGTCATGGAAGAGCTTCTCAATTACCAGCTTGGCCTTGGCCTCGGCGTAGAATTTAAAAAAATTAAGAACCAAAACAGTAGGAATAGTTTTGAGAATCTAGGCTTGGAAGCCTAGGACCTGTTCCTGCAACAATTTTATTTCTTTTTAAATACCTATAACCTTTTGGAAAGATTCTAAAAAGAATTTGGTATTTTTAATTGTCGGAAAAAGCGCTTTCAGCACCTTAATAAAAAGTTGGATAAAAAGGTCCGTATACAGATCCTAGGCCCAGCTTCTCCCAACCTTTTTTTTTTTCGAGTTTTTCGTTTTTGCGCCTAATGCAACATTTTTATGACAAATCAAAATGGCCATCTCCACTTGTCAAATTGCAAAAGTGAACTCTGTAGCATACCTAAGGACCTCTTTATTATTCGTGAAAATAACCAAAACGTTTAACTTTGGTGGCAGTCTTGCAGCTGAAGACCAATTCCCATCAGTTGATATTGCCTTCCACAAACACATATATCATCCTTGCACTACAAAAATTTATGCGCAACAATTATTGCGTCACCCTTCAGTTTGATATCATGAGTAGACTGCTAACTACCAAAGTAGTTCATTAACCCGTAGTCAGTTAAATATTTATATTTGTAATTTGAGTTGACCTTTCCATCCAGTTATACGGCTGAGATCGTAGCCCTCTGCCAAATATAAAGATTTCCTGTTTTAAAATTAAGTAAATGGAAATACCTTTTACGACCTCACGTAAAGGCGGTTACTAATTGCCTTCTTCAATCTAGAACCATATAATTGGACAATTATCCCAATGTTGAGTGAATAAATCGACGGTTTTACAAAGTGACTCACAAATATTTCCTCATCCACAAACATTTATTCACTGACATTCTAAATAGGGGGCCATCTTACTCCATTATAGGTAATGAAATTTTTAGGGTTAGTACAGCGGTTTTATGAAAACCGTGCAGGCAAATAATTTTTTTAAACCTATTTAGAGCATGCAATTTTTGAAGGTCGTTGTACGTTGAAAAATTAAAAAAACACCAAAAACTATCAAGACTACCGCGCAAAAAAATCTCAAGGACTTGGAAGGTTTTCTTTATATCTTTATATTTTTCAACAATTTCACTCTTCAAATAAGAAATTCAAACTCACCCGCTAGTAAGGAAAATTCTCTGATCCAATCCAAAGGGCTAAAGCTGGTTCGTTTCTGGCATTATTTTGGTCCTTTTGAACTTATTTCCTCTCACACATCAACGCAAACGATAATGATTTCCGAGAATTTTCACTTCAGGAGCACAACACTAGAGGCCGATTTAGACAATACACTTCCGAAGTTTGAACAGATCTGTGCGAAAACGCAAAACCAATCCAGCACCGCAGTTCCAGTTATACGCGCCGTGATTCTTCCAATAGCCGATTGTGATTTGTGACCCACAAAATCGGAAAACAAAAACAATATCTCTATCCACAATAGTACACTTGTCGCACTGTCACTACCCTTAGTTTGATCAGTGACATAAATATTTGTTCAATCAATAATAAATTAGCGTCCTTTGCGAACGCGAAAAAAAAAACCAACAATTGTACCTAATATTAATAAAAAATTAACGCAAGTTTGCGAGTTTTACCCGGTGGTAGGCGACTACCTGTTTCGCGAGCTCTGCCGAGCGCTGGCGTCAATAAGGGACAAACGTCGCGAACGACGACGTTATTGATGGAGCAACCTCGAATGCTTTTTTTTTTATTTATCAAAATTCGGGCTTGGCGTTTATTTGTGAAAATTTTGCCAATTGTTACTCTGTTTGAGTTAGTCTGTTGATTTAGCACGGATCAAGCAAGTCGATTGCATCAAGCCGACAGTTAAATTAATATATGACTGATGGAAGATCTTTCTATCATCGGAAGCGTTTCTGTTGAGATAGGTTTTACGGTTGTGTAAGGTACAGTGGTAAGAAAAATCATCGGAATATTTGCGCGTGCTGTTTTCGAATGGGAGGAAATTTTTGGGGTGGTCACCAATGCAAATTAGCGGGAAGATGGTTGAGTGATCGGTAATAAGCACTTTGTTGGAGTTGTGTTTATGTATAGAAACTCCTCAAAATTGAGTTGTGTGAGTATAAATGTCTTCGCACTTACAAAAGTTAGTGGTAAATATTAGGCGATTAGGGAAAACTGGTGACGAAATTTATTTACCTGCGTTTAAAGGCAAGTTCGTTGGGTGGGTATGTTCAATCTAATTAAAGAAGGTAGTAGAGCATTCGTTATGGAGTCCTTTTTCGAATATACCGAACGGTTTTCAGTGAAATTGGTTGCAAACAACTTGACAAGTTTGAGAATTAAGGAACTCGATATTTCAATACACGCTTCCGAACAAGAGGCTCTCATCACATAAGAAAGTAAAGCAATAAAAAGCGACAAAATTGTTATAATAATAATAATAGTTGGCGCAACAGGTCTGTAGGAACCCTGGGCCTAGCTTCTCACAATCATTCGTTTTGTGTGAGTTTTTCATTTTTGGAACGAATGGAAGGGATCTACAAACAAGAGCCTCCTATTGGGTGGCTCCATCATCTGTATGTTCTCCATGTTAGGAGCGATTGTGCATATTACATACGTGGAATGCAAAAATTAAAAACAAATATTCAATAAATAGAATAAAAGGCAGTTACACTGGCAAAGCCACCCTCTTCGGAGATTGGTCTGATGTAGATGAACTGAAAATATGGAAGTCCATCATCAAAAGGTGAATTAAAGTGCAAAAAAAGAACGCTGCACAGTCGCCTGTATGTATGCTACAAAATAGTACAACAAAACAACATCAAAATTAACTTGAAGGAACTTATGTACAATTTTATGCCGAATCGAAACGACTTATTCACCCCTATAAGGAATAATATTTCCCCCGGAATGTTTCCCATTCAGCAATCTTATTTACATTGCTAACAAGGGAAACATTTCCATCGGAACTTATTTGCGATAGCCCTAATTGAGAAGACCTTTCATGACATTTTCACTCTCCGATGTTTGGCAGACGTTCGCGAGAGGTGGCGAAGTATTGAACCTGATACCCCTCGTTCATTAGTGCAGCACATTAACAACTGAGCTACTACGCCTAAGAAGTATTTTTGTAATATTAAGAGGAATTAAAGCTGGCGTACCACAAAGTAGTGTATTGGGTCCAGTGCTATTTATTCAAAAGGCAATAAACTGAAGAACTTCAAAATGTGGGATTGTTATTTAAAGTCAGTTGCATCCCTGGCGTCTTTTTATATTATTTTTCTATCCAGTAAACCTTGAAACAAAAACTTAAGCTGACTGAACATGAACACATTTTTCGTTGCTAGTCAAATGTTGAATTTATTCGGTTATTTGACATCTTAGTCTTTTCTTTCTAAATCGATCTTAAAATTATAAATGAAAAAATTAACTTCGTTGACAATTGACATTGATCAGATCTCCGGCAGTGTTAAATAAACATTTTCTTTCTTTTTTTTTGTAAGGCTAAGAAAGTTTTTTTTTTTTCTTTTTGTTGTTACCTACTATGACTCCTACGAAATTGGAAAGAGAAAAAACGTAATTAAGTTTGTTTATTGCAAATATATAGCAAAATAAAGTGCACAACTGGGTCGCACAAAGCTTTTTTGTTTAGTGCGAGTCTGATTGACTTTCAGAGACTTCGGCAAATCGAAAACTAAGGACACAATGGTTCGGAAAACATCCATTTAACTGTAAGTTTGCATTTTGGTCAAAATCGTTATCGCCGTTTTCTGGTAAACTGAAAAAAACTAAATTTAAAATAATAATTTTTTTAAAAAATCCCGTGTACGATAATATAGAAGAGAATTTGGAATTTTCCGAGTTTCCCACTAAAAGTTTTCTATTTTTCCATTCGCAAGGCCATTCCGGAACAATTGCAAATAAAATTTTCAACATTTTCCATAAAAAAAAATCAATTTTAGATTTTTCCGATTTTCCCAAAACAACTGAAAACAATTTAGAGCAAATCGGCCAAGTTGTTCTCAATTGATGAATTACTATTTAGATATATATATATAGATTTACTTAATTTAATATATTCATATTTTTTTTCGGCGTTAGGTCTTATCGCCCAAAACCATAACGCCCAAATTGAAAGATGTCATAACGCCCAAAACATCACTAGGCAATTTGTTGTTGGAAAATTCTTGTAGATTTGGGTGATATGACATTGATTTTGGGCGTAATAACGTTATTCTTGCTTAAAGTAGCGTTGGGTCTTATCGCCCAAGGTTAAAGAACCCAAGTAAATAAATGTCACAATGCCCAAAATCCGTCACATCGCCCAAAATATTGAGAAAGAAAACGTCAAAAAGCCCAAATGTATGGACAAATCGCCCAAAAAAAATTGTAGAAAAATATCGACTTTTAATCCCAAATTCTGACTGCTATTATGTAAAAAAACAGAATAACATATTAGAAAATATTCTTGCGCGCAGCGAGGAGGCGCGGCGCAGCGCGACGCTAGGGCGGCCGGCCGCCGCCGCTTGCGCGTGCCGCTTCCGATCCGCCCCTCCGCTTCCGGGCGCGGTAGGTGATAGTATTACTTCGCACAAACATTTTCAAACATTTTTCTGATGCCACTTGAAGAATTTGTATCACTTTAAACCACTGCAGGACTAGAACATTGTTTTTTTAATTTGTTTTACTACTTTAAGCTCATTGTACATATTTTCTTGGTCACCATGCTTATGCTCCAAATTTTTTTAATTTCGTGCAGCTACCATCCGAAGTTTCTTTTATTCTTGCATTGCAATTGTTGTAATAACAAACGTACTACCCTCATCCACCGATTTTTGTTTGTATAAATGCTTTTCGTTTTTTAAATAAACTATTTTGGAAATAACCCTTATACTACTTATATATTCAAAATTTTCGCACTGCCTTTCTTTTCGATGCACTTCACAGGCTAATGACTTTTTTAACTGTAGCTGTATAGCTTGTAAAAAAGCAGGAATAAAATAACGGTTTGTGTAGAAAATAACAAAAATAAGAACGCCCAAACTAAATTTTTGCATCTTGGTTGATATTAAACAGAAGTAAGTTTTCTGGTTTTAAAACTGTCATAACGCCCAAAAACTATGTCATAACGCCCAACAGCTATGTCGTAACACCCAAACTTAATAACAAGAAATATTTTGGGCGTTATGACATTTATAGATTTGGGCGTTATGACATTAGATAATTACTTTGGGCGATATGGCATTCTATTTGGGCTTTGTGACGCTTTATTCCTTTAAATTTTGGGCGATGTGGTGGCTTTTGGGTGTTATGACATTTTGCAATTTGGGCGTTATGGTTTTGGGCGATAAGACCTAACGCCTTTTTTTTCTGCCAAAAGAAACCAGCAGAACAAACAAGTTTATTTTAACCAAAAAACCCGACTGACTCTAAAAAAAAGAATTACAAAGATATAAACAAGAGACGTTCAAGTATATCTATCTATACGAGCGAAATACAGTTTCCTCTCTGTGTCCAGTCGAGTAAAAAAGCGTTTTTCTTCAAAACAGATATATTCAAAAGAGTCCTCAGTTGAAATCCGTAGCTCTTGGGAAGGTGTACGTTCAATACGATGACTTACCGGTATCCTTAGTTTAATGACGTTTCGAAGGGTTTCCAGAGGCATGGGAGATCGTATGCTTGGCATATTTATTTTACAAATTGACACTGCACTAAACTTTTGTCGCAAACTTTACAAAAAAAAAAAAAACTCTTAACCAACTTTATTTCCTTCTTTGCCAGTTTTTGTGAGGCTGATGAATTAAGGTAAGGGTTTTTTTATTTCGTTCACTGACCCGATGTGGTAGCTGTTGTTTTGCGGCTTCGGTGGTGATGATAAAACTGCGGTGGGCTCCTGTGATGACGGTCGTGTACCTACTATTCAGGTGGTGTATTATATAATATCAACAATAACACTTCGTTCCGTCAAATTCGCTTTCGGATTTTGTCTGCCGATTTGGTTCTTTTTACAATGTAATATACATTTTTGTGTTTTTTCCCAGTTATAATTGGATTTCGGTGAATCAGACTCTGAATCGGCCTTTTTATTTTTATCTTAGGGTTTCAGTTCAGTTCCAAGTAAATATATCCTTGCCAATGTTGCACGATTTCTAATGATTGGAAATTAAAAAAAAATGTTTGCCGACTTTGTGAGCACTCGATGACTGACTTAGAAATATTCACAGCCATCCACGAACTTTCTAAGAAAAATCTAGTCATCCTCCACCGGATTCCAGCCCACAGAGGATTTGAGGGTAACGAATCAGCTCACTGGCTAAAATCGGAGCAACCACGTAGTCCACTTATCGGACCTGAACTCTTCTGCGGGGTTAGTAAAAACCAATTCAGGAACTACAATAAGAACCTATAGAGTCAAACGAGACTTGGCAAAATACAGCTGGGCAGAACTGCACCAGAAATTTTTTCCTTAAATTCTCCCCCAGAAAATCGCTTTTCTTGATTAACCTGGAAAAATGAGTCTAAAAATCCTTACAGGAATTATCAGTGGCCATGGTCACGTGAAAAAACATCTCCACCGTATTGGCGTCTCACCGGGACCGAATCCTATCTGCAGACTCTGCCTTGAGAGTGATGAATCCTCTCTTCACATACTCACGGATTGTCCGACTCCATGTCGTCTTAGGAAAAACATGGGATGATATTGTCCATTCAGCAACCCTTGCTGACATACACCCAGAGAAGATCCTTGTCTTGCTGATTGCCTCTGGAGTGAAAAGGTGGCTCTAGGAACCTACCTGGTAAGGCACAATAGCCGCAGTGCCAGAGCCCCTTGAAGGCTCTCTCGCCTTATAATCTAATCTAATCTAATGTAAGCACAACGAAACAGATGTTAAAGCGAGACATTGCCTGCGCACACAATTCTACATACTTATCGGTGTAGGAGCAACCGATCGTGCACTACCCTTCGGTCCTCTCATCAGTAGGATTCCATCAACAATAGCTGAAGGATACAGATGTGTCCTTAAAATAAATAAGTTCAAAATCAGTGAAAAAAACGGACGTGTTTTGTCCATAATTGTGAAACAGTTGTATTTGTTTACAGTCCACTACCTACTCCTACATAGCTGGCCCAGAGTGGTCACGTGTATAGGTTTTGCAGTTGACGTTTATAAAGGGGAAGCCGACAAATTTAGTCAAGCAAATCCTGCCTGTATATTGTGCGTTCTCGTCGTATTTTGCCTCTATCTATGACATTAGATGTATTATTTGGCGACATCAGACCAACATCTTGCAATGTGGCGGATACAATGGCGGCTCCTGCGCGATCAGAGATTCCGTACCGATCCAGGGTTCTTGCAACTACGGGAAAGGATCAGGAGTACTGGTGCCTTCAAAATATGTGTGCCTTAAAGAACGACAAGAACTCCCAGGTGGAACTAACTCAGATTTGTTCCTTGCTGCTTGGTTTTCTTCAAACTTTTGCTTTCTGATCAAAGAAGCTTGTTTTTTTTTTTAATTTTGTGATCTATGCTGCCCATAATCATTTGCCGACAAGTACGTTGATCAACTAAAAAGTTTCGTTCAATGGTGGGTATTTTACGACTTTTTTCACACAAACATATCTCAAAATTTTTGCATTTGCATGTGGCTATATCAAAAATAACTTGGGCTTCTTCTTTAAATTTATTTAGTTTTAGGCGATAGCTTGCAACGTCTTTTCTTCCCTTGTAGGGCTTCAAAATACCGCGATACTTATCATGGTAAGATTTTATGTTTGCCAAAATAGTGTGAAGTTCAACTATGGGAATTGATGCCTTTTTCCACACTTCTGCTAACTTAAGAGCCACTTCTTCACTTGTTTTAGGAACTGAATCTTTGAATGCATTGTTTTTATTATGGCTCCCCCAGAGAAAACATCTCATAACATCTTAGTAAGATGGTAAAACGTTGCGCGGCAAATCACACCCAGTACCGAATATAGGACAAATAACTTCACTTCTTAACAAAGCCATAATCTTACGCAATTTAGAAAATATATATTCCAATTAAACCTTTTTATTCAGTCACAAAATAACACTTGCCTCTCGACTGTCAAAACATTATATTCAAAACTGCATGGTAATCTAGTGCAGATAATTTTTTTTTAAATGGTCGAAATTTGTTCGCTTTTTAACATTTATTCAAATAGGGTGGGGCAGTATTAAACGTTAACATTTTGAAAAATTATTTTGGTATCTGTTACAAGTAAATGGTAATGCAACTTTTCGATACCCAGGGCTTTTAATTTTCACCAAAAAACAAAATGTTCATACAAAACCACTCCACCCTACTGTATAAGTATACTCAGTTGATATATACAGGGCAATCGCAAATAAGTTCCGATGGAAGTGGGAAATATTATTCCCGATAGGGGTGATTAAGAAAATAAACAGAGTGGCCGTTGCTGAATTCGAAAATGTCCAAAAAAGGACCGGTAAAAGGAAAAGGTGTCATTTCTGAAGCTACTCGCAAAATTTAGAATTTTCGCGAGAAATCTAACAGTCATTAGTTGTTCGCATAACACTATATAACAAAGTGTTGTAATGGAGAACCGAGTTATATTTTAAAGGTGCTTATTTGAAAACAAACATTTTTTAAAGAGGGCCATTTCCAAATAAAAAGGGTTTACATAGCAAAAATTGTGACAGGCTATCGAAAAAAGTGACAAATTTCAATTTTGTCCCAACAACAGTAACGCCGACCGTGAGAATACAACAACAATTCAAGTTGCCTAGTCAGCGCACAAGTACCAAGTCACAAGTTTCGAGAAAAAAAACGTTTTGAAAGTCTTTTTGCTCGGAAAATTAACAGGAAAACAGATTACAGATCAAATCTTTGCGAAATCGAGCATTTTTTTTCGAAAAATGTGTATGTAATTTTGTTTTGCCTATCACCTTTGCGCCATTTTTATCTATAACGAAAATTAACTAAATTAACAATTAGCGAAATGCCTGCGAAAAGGCAGCGTGAAATAATTTTGTGGAGAATTCCGTCAGCTGATACAAAAGCAGCAGTGTTACCAGACTATTTATCTCCGATTTGACTACTTGAACTTAGAATCAGAGGGCCTTACTAATAATCATTTTTAACCTTCACTTCACACTAAATATTTCCTAGGTCACAATATGCAATTTTGTATGGAAAATTTCGCCATTGTGAGTTCGAAAAATTTAGCCTGGACACTAAAAATGACTATTGGTACCGCGGAGAGAAAATACTGCGAGCTGAGACCCCCAACTTCGGCAGATTTCCCAGTGTTTTGTATACAAGCAACGAGTAAATTTTTACGGAAGAACCTTGATTTGGTGCGCTAGTATTGATACATAGAAATTCGTATTGACAAAAATAATGTCACGAAACTTCAAAAATATCGGCTCAACAACACACTTTCAAAAAATATGAACCACTTCCACTGTGGGCAAAGTTTCTGGCAGCGTTCATAGAATTTTGAATTTTATCCGTTAAATTTTAATTTATCGTTACGTGTGAATAGTATTTTTTATTTTAGGAACAAGTCTACTTTTGCTTAATATATTTATGAAAAACTAACAATGTTGATTGGTTGAGGAGAAACAAAAACATTTTGAGCAATTTTTCGTCAGTTATTTAAGAAAAAGTAACTCATATGAAATCGAATTTATAAAAGAATGCATACTTCTACTGCGATCGTTCTCTTTTCGTGTAGCTAACACTTTGTAAACAGTTATGTCAATTTCCATTGACTTAGATCTGAGGTTTCACACTTCTTCCTATGCACTTCCATTTCACTTACACTGAAAACTAATTGCAATTGATTTTCACACATTGAAACCAACGTATTTCGAAATATTTTAATACATAAACCCGTTTCCATATGCGTAAAACTAATAATTCAGCTAAAAAAATCAATACAAGAGGCGTGTGTCATAAACATTGGGATTAGGGCAAGAATGCGTAAATCTGAGGAAAACAAAATTAGGATTTCTCAAAATTGTTTCGGATTAAAAAAAAAAATGTTTTGCAAACCAATCTCGACGAAAAAAAAATTAATAACAATTGGCGCAAAGTTATAGACATCGTGTGTTAGGAGAGATTAGTAGAGAGATTAGATACTAACTAGCACCACTCTAACTCCAAAGCCCATGCCTAACTTTTCAGTAAATTATAAACGCTTTGTGACCTGCCCACAAAGCCTCTTCACAATTTATGCTTTCTTTAGGTACTTAAGCGGTTGAGGTAGTTAAACGAAGCCGCTTAAGCACCCAAAGGAGGAAGAAATCCGAATCCTCTTATCTACCTACCTCAAGAAGGTTGTTAACCGATTTTCTAACCTACGGAGATGAAGCAAATATGTGTAAGTTACAATTAAATTGCTCTTAATATTTGGTGGGCTTGATTTTTTTTTTGACGTAGAACGAGAATAAGAAGGAAAAAAAACTATCATTTTTGGCATATAACACGAAGTTTGCTGCGATCAAATTTTGTGTGTTTTGTTTGAGGTATATACTTAAACGAGTGTAACCTGAGGAAATTAGCAAATAAAATTGGCAAATAGAGGGCATTAAACCGAATAAATGTACACAGAAATGTGTAAAAAATGTATAGATCAAAGATTTGTGGGCACTTAAGCGTTTTGGGTACTTAAGCGTGAAGTACTTATCCGGGTTTTACTGTAGTAGGTACCAACCTTAGAGCGGGCGCTACGCAAATATTTTTCAAACAGACCCAGAAATGTATAGTTTAAGAAACTAAACACCGTTTGGAGAATTCTCTTTAAGCACATTTTAATGAAATAACAGCAAAAGAGAAAAAAAAAAAACAGAAAAATTAAAAATGCAGGAATGGAATGAACAGTTTTGTCATTGAATCTGTAGCGAGTACGCAATCTTCCTAATCAAAATCTTAAGAACGGATTTGCTCGAGTTTTATTTTGTTTTTCTTAGAAGCTAAACATATTTAAACATTTTGGGATCTTAAAAAAAATAAATATCCTGGGATCATTTCTTTAAAAATTAAAAAAAAAAAAATAGAAATAAAAATTTTTCAGTAGAAATGACAGATGGGTGAGGATTGAGACTGAGAGTCCATACTAAGGGATAAAATGTACTTTAGGTGGTTTCAAATTTAGTACCAATTTATAACGATATCGTAGGTTTTACCTCGACTATAATTATACTACTAAATTGGGCTTTATCCGACTATAGTTTTGCGCCAATATTATCAGAATAAGAGTGCCTAAAGAATTACAGGAAAAAATGCGCACTTTCGATTTATGTATTTATTTTTTTAGATTGGCTATTTTTCGCTGGAAGATTTTTCAAATTTGGCTCCATACCTCTTATAAAAGTTGGCAACACTACAGTACAATGCCATCATTTCGCAGCAGCAGCGTAAGCGTACTGCAAAACGAAAAGGAGAGCGAAAAATTTCGCTCATGATTTCGTTGTGTCACTTTTGTATGGGATTATTCGTTTCACAACAGAAGCGTACTTGACTAGGCACTAGTTCTTATAATAGACATATGTACATAACTAATAATAAAAACAGCTGAATTTAAATAGACATATTCGCCGAAATGACTTAAAACAACAAAGAATAGATCTACAAACTAATAACTACTGCCGTCACGTTTTTATCACTGTTCCCTAAGGACTACCCTCACTCGACGCGACTGTTTCGCATATGAAGAAAAGCCTCCACTCTTATTATCATCTTGCGCTGTATCCTTGCAGTTCATATTTTTTATAGCAAACTTAAAAAAAAATCCCACTTGTTGCAGGTAATATGTACAAGTTTACACCCCAGAGCGCGTATGAAATATTTATCAAAAATGCACCTAAACTCTGCATTTGCAATTTAAATGGCGGTTAATTTGTTTTCGCAAAGCACAATAATTATTCTTCACTGTTACATCACTTTATTGCGGGGGAATAGGTTCCCCCACCCTGGCTGATACGGTTTGTGTTGAACTTTGAATAAAATTATTGACTAATTTCCCTCTTACCTGTCCGCAGTCCATTCCATCTCACGTCAGATCGATAAATTCAATTACCAGCTCGTTCAACTGCAACTATTCTGCAACTCTTACCGATGCGATATTTTACTGCGAATTTATCGATGGCGCGCGGCTCTAGTCGTGTAAAGAGAGAGCATCTCTTAAAGCAAATAGATTTTTTTCCAAAAGAAAAAGTAATTTGAAAATTGAATTTAGTCGGTGAAGGTGAAGGCGATGCCGCTGGTTGTGTGGCTAAAAATAAATTTCTTTTGGGAAATCTTTCGATTCCTTCCCTTACATTCGTATTGATTCTACCGCTGAGTGCGGGATATGAAATGGCAAACATGAATTTGATGTATTAATATATAAACAAATTTCTCGGCATCCGTGTCGATCGATGGGTGGCAGTAAAAGTAGTATTTTATGTACTCGTTTTTTGAGAAAACAAAACGCGAGAGCAGCTGCTTGCTGATTGATTAGATAATCATTAAATAATTATTTGTTGATTTACTAGCACTTCCCAGTGGAAGTGAGGTAGATAGTCTCTTAGAGAAGAATACTGTCGGTAGTAAATCAAATTTATGGTTAGTGTAATTTTCATGGGCAATTTGTTTGCAATTTTTATTGTGTGGCGCTGATTGACGAAACAAATGAAAAAAGAAAAACTTGGTTCAAGAAAATCTGCGATGTTTATAATTACTTGTGATATATAGCTATCGTTCGATGAGCTCCCCAAGTTCAAAAACAAAATCATGCCCTTACAGATCACAAACAGAAACACCTATACTACGCTTATCCTCGTACTCCAAAATCTTGTAAAGTGTAAGAGCTTCGACAATAGTACAGTAGGCGCACTCTCAAGGCAAAACTTGCGAAAATTGCCTGTGTTGGAGAGCTAAAACTTATAGAAACTCACATTACGGTGCGGTGACAGGGTGCAGTCGCCCGAGGCGCCGAAGTGTACAGTGCACTGCACGCGTTAGCTGAATTTGAATAAATATGTCTATCGATATAAAGAAAACCCGAATTCGGCGTATTAAATATTCTATCTGGAGATGATTTGGTAGAGTGCATACACCAACTCGTCTCCAAGATTTGGTTAGAGGAAAGTATGCCTGATGAATGGAACCTCAGCATTGTCTGCCCGATCCACAAGAAAGGAGACCCTCTAAACTGCGCCAACTATAGAGGCATCAGTCTCCTTAACATCGCGTATAAGATCCTTTCTGCCGTACTGTGTGATCGCCTGAAACCATATGTCAACGAACTGATTGGACCCTATCAGTGCGGTTTTAGGCCCGGTAAGTCCACAACAGACCAAATATTCACACTACGGCAGATCCTGGAGAAAACCCAAGAAGTCCAAGTCGATACCCACCACCTGTTTATCGATTTTAAGGCCGCATATGACAGCATTTATAGAGACGAGCTATACAGAGCCATGTCTAGCTTTGACATCCCTGCCAAACTTGTCAGATTGTGCAGAATGACGATGGAGAACGCTCGCTGCTCCATAAAGGTCGGAAACAATCTCACCGAGACCTTTGGTGTCAAAAAAGGATTTAGACAAGGTGACGCGCTGTCATGTGACTTTTTTAATATAATTCTTGAGAAGATTGTGCGAAACTCACAAGCCAACACCAGAGGCACAATCTTCCAGAAGTCTGTGCAACTACTTGCATACGCTGACGACATCGACATCATTGGCAGAACACAGCGAGCTGTCACTGGTGCGTTTGCAAGTATCAGTACAGAAGCGGCTAAAATGGGTTTAGTGGTGAATGAGGGCAAAACAAAATATATGCTGTCCACAAGAAGGGACACACAACACCGACGAATCGGACAGAACGTCACGATAGACAGCTATAACTTTGAGGTAGTTCGGGACTTTGTCTACCTCGGCTCCGCTATTAATTCTGAAAATGATATCACCTCAGAAATCAAGCGAAGAATCACACTTGCCAACCGCTGTTACTTTGGTCTAAGAAGGCAAGTAAGACCTTGTCGAGAAATACTAAGGAGACCCTATATAAGACCCTCATCATCCCAGTCCTACTTTATGGTGCAGAAGCATGGACGTTATCAAAGGCGGATGAAGATCTCCTTGGTCGTTTCGAACGCAAAATTCTTCGAGTGATCTTTGGTCCCGTTTGCGTTGACGGGCTCTGGAGGAGGAGATTTAACAACGAACTCTACGAGCTGTACAGCGACATCGACCTGGTCAGAAAAGTGCGCATCAGTCGACTAAGATGGCTAGGACATGTAGAGCGAATGGACACCAACGCTCCGGCCCGAAGAGTCTTCGACTCCAACCCGGAGGGACAACGCAGTAGAGGAAGACCTCGCCTTAGGTGGCGCGCGCAAGTGGAAGGGGACCTCAACCAACTTGGAGTGCGCAACTGGAGGCAGTTAGCCAAAGATCGCGCTAACTGGAGAGGCGTATTGGTTGAGGCCCAGGTCCACCCCGGACTGTAGCGCCACCTAAGTAAGTAAGTATCTGGTAAGTGCTCCGGAGCTGACAGCATATTTAATACTTAGTTTATGCTGCTAACAATTCCAGTGACTGTTGCAAGTGGCGAAAGCTTCTTCAATGTCCCAAACAAGATTAACTATTAGCCGAAAGCCCTGGTAGCTTTTAATTCAATATTTGTTAATAGTTTAAATAATAATAATAATAATAGATTAACTAGTTTGACCTCACTGTCCAATGAAAATAAATTTGCAGAAAACGAAGATTTCGACAGTCTTATTAAAGAATTTGCTGACATACAATATTGGTACCATTCTATTAATTCAATAATAATAATGGTGCGTAATTGAAATTAAGTTTTTTTTTAACTACTATGAAATATAAAATGGCGCCCAACGCATGACTTGCCAGGGGCGCCTAGATCGTTAAGGCCGTCCATGGTCATATCGAAGGAATAACTTAAAAGTGAATTTTATTTAACAGAACCTATTCTTACACTTTATGTACGGCTGCTTTTGAACTGTTTACCAATTGACTCAACCAAACTTTTAATGAAGGCGAAAGCTTCGTGCGACCCAGTAGTGTACTTAATTTTCTTTTGTTTTTGAGAAAATACACTTCGGGTTATTTGAATAGGGACACCATATCTTAGAATCATTTCACCTTATATGTTTCGTTCCTTAGGTACTTCCTACGATAAAAATTGTTATACGGTACCTATGATAGGTTTAAGGTTATTTCATTGCCCTCTCACTAGATGTGTTACATTAACACATTCGGAATGTTTACCAATTTCTTTCCACAGTTAACTGCGATGATATAAAAACACTACAAAAAAAGTAGGTCAATAGAATAGGGACACAAGTAATATTCTGCTGACAAAAAAAGTATGCTTGTTTTTTTTAGTAATGAGTACCTACCTAACCTAGTTCCTCCTTTATTTAAAACTAAATCAGAAATTCTGGTATTGGTATTTATAGAATCATATAACGATTTTAAATAATAATAATAATAATAGTTGGCGCAACAGGTCTGTTGGGACCCAGGGCCTAGCTTCTCGCAACCTTTTGTTTTGTGTGAGTTTTTATTTTTTGGAACGAATGAAAGGGATCTACAATTTTATGCCGGTTCCAAACGGGCCGATTGAGAAGCTCTTTCATGACAGTTATACTCTCAGATGTTTGTCAGATGTTCGCGAGAGGTGGCGCAGTGAAAAAAAACCCTGAGTTGGAATTTGGGTTTTTGAGGGATTTGAACCTGGACCCCTCGCTTAGTAGTCCAACACACTAACCACTAAGCCACTGCGACCGACAACGATTTTAAATAATCTAGGGAAATTTCACCCCTAGCAAGTTTGATGGCGTCAGTAAGCTGATTTCTGTCCTTGAACTGCCTGCCACCTTCGTACACTTTTGGCGTCAGCCATCCCAAACATTTTCCATGATGTTAAGATCTGAGGAATACGGGAGCCATGTGATCAAATCAACACTTTGATCCAAGTTTTTATTATGCGGACTGTATGGATAGGAGAATTATCCTGCTGGTATGTCCACCTAAGGGGGCCGAAAATGAGCTGACATTGCGGAGAAGCTGTTTCCAGAACTTTTTAGTACGATTTTGCTGTCATACTTGTACCTTCTTTGGAAGTTTAATGGTATCATACCATAGTAGGAGGACCATAACGCCACCTTCCCTGCTGTGATGCCTCGTCAAAAACCGTTCTTCCATTCGCAGATCATGGAAATAGTAGTTAAATCCGTCCGGACCATCGAGGTTAAACTTTTTTTCATCCGAGAAAACTACTTTTTGCCACGCCTTTCCTCATGACATGTGCTGACGTGCAAACACTAAACGTTGTTCTTTCCTAACCGGATTTAATGGTGGTTTTTTCTTCATCTTTTTAAGTCGCAAATGTGGGACTCGTTTAACTGTTGACAAACTTGCACTTACTACAATTTTTCCCCTGATCTTCGCCACTGATCGAGCCAAATTAGAGGCTTCTCGTAAGAGTGCTCGCTTATCTTGAGCAGTTAGCACTTCCCCCGTACGTCCTTTCATGTTTTAGCCATATTTCTCTTTATTTTTTAAATAATTATGCACAACCGATTGTTTTTTTTTCGGGCTATTTCACGTAAACTGTGACCGTCCTCTATGAAAGCGTCGATTTTTGCCATTTCAGCGACATTTAATGGCTTTCCTCTACCCATTATTACTATAACTTTACTATTAATGCAAAACCACAATCTCAAAGCACACAGGCAAATTCACCAAATTTTAGTTATGCCTTTTTGATAGCACTTTTCGAATTGACGACCGAATTGCAACCTATTCTATTGACCCAATTAGTGAACAAAGAAAAAAATAAAGGAATATAACTGTCTTAAATAAAACTCTCTTATTTTGCTCAAAATGTGTGAGCAATGACGTAATTTATCATAACGAAAACTAATTTTTGCTTTTTGAAATAAAGATCTGGAGATTTAGAGTAAAACAAAATGATGAAGCGGTTGTCCATGACCCGCAGTCTATCTAACATTATATCTAAAAATAATATTGCCACTTAAGCAGATGACATTTATTTGTCATGGCCATTACAATTATTCAAGAACAAGCTGGCCCGGCGAACTTCGTTCCGCAAAAATTCGTTAATGTAGTTAATGAAATTAATAATTCCGAGCTCTCGCTTCCGGTCAATTTAAATTCTTTATTCAAAATTTATATAAAAAAAAATTGCAATAACCGCAACGATTTACAGCAAATTTAGAAATAGAGACATGTTGCAGTACTGCAGTGGTGCAGAATTTACGTGTGTCTATAACCATATCAACATGTATATTCTAATCTTGCTGCGCAGTGAGTTCTGCACATGTGTTTTGGGCATTATGGTACATAGCATTTTTCGTTCCATTTACGGGTGCGTACACGTGAGCACGCCATACAATTGACCATGTGAGAAACATGGAACGCTATGCTGATGACGATTATGAATGATATTGTTTTCCGAAGTTCCGACATAATTCTCTCGATTGTTAATATTCCGATTGTGAATATTCCTGATTTTCTGCGACGTGAAACGTTTGACCTTCTCACTGGCGGCATGATCAAATTTGTCTCGGAATCGCCGAATCCCACACAAACTTTCATCCCCTATATCATCCTGTCAAACTTTTGTTTCCGAGGCATAAAGTAGCCTATAGCTTTCTTTGGGCCCAATCGAAACCATCCTGTCTCGAGTTATGCGCGTAAAAACTCAAAACGCTCAACAACTCCTGTTGCCTGTCATCATCGTCATCTCAAACATTTCAACTTACTCACTCATACTAATGCAAGGATCCTGAAGTGAAAATACTTGGCAAATGAAAATGATGCATTCAAACACCATCAAACAAATCGAAGTATCTACTCCGTTTCAAAAAGCTACTTAATGCAACATAAGCAAACTTATTAGGTGTATTTAAAAAAAAATTTCAAAATTGTTGACAACAACAATTTGCTTGGAAAATAAATAAATAAAATAAAATAAAATAATTGACAACAACAACAACAATTGCTTTTAAAATTAAAAATATATTTTTTTGTGTTTGATGTATCACTACTCGATTTCAACCCCGTTTATTTTTTTGCAAAGTACATTTCCCCATACAAACTTTCATAACCTCTTTCATCCCCTCAAAGTTTTGTTTTCGCGACAAAAAGTAGCCTATGTCCTTCCTTGGCCCAAAACGAAACCGTCCAACAATCCGTTGGTTTCGAACTCCAATCCGAGGCACCTCGGGCTGAATCTGTCGGTCGTTGGACAGTTATTCTGAATGAAGGTGACACGAAAAAACGACAAGAACAGAAGAACGGGTAGTCCGTGTGGTGAGGCAGCTTGGTCAGAATGAAACCTGGGAGAGGAATGAAAAAACGACATCAGTGTAGGAAGGCTACACAAATTAAGGGACTAATGTGAATTGTGGGCATTTACTTCACCGGAACTAGCGATGGAACGTTGAGAGTACAAAGCAAGTATGCGATATCGACACATCATATTGCCTCCGTACAGTTGTTAAGAATATCTACGGCGATCGACACCGTGTTTTAAAATATATCTGATCTAGCGTAATATTAATATCGATCGACTTATTTTAATATCGATTTTAATGAGGTTTAACCTCTGTGGCAAGTCTTCCTAGGCTGACCACTTTTTTTTCACTTTTGCAGACCTTTGGAAAACTGGCAAATTGTGACTTTAGACTGTCAAATGTTGCAATGTCAAAGTATACAACTGACACTGACTCTGCTCCAACTACACAGGTTTGGCATCATTGACTCGAGTCGATTTAACTTATCCTGCAATTAAAACTTTCCGACAAAAAATTTGCGAACCGCTAACGAATGTAAATTTTGGTGGATTGCTCTTCTTTTTTTGTGCGAACTGACTCGAATGAAATTTAAAATTTTCTTCGATCACATGTGGAACTTTTCGGAGCGTTTTCAGCTTCCAGCAACAAAGGTGCTAATCCAAAAAAAAAACCCAAAAAAACACGTTAGACCAATCTAAACGATAAACACTGTAGGCATGAGCTGAAACGAAAAGCAAATATTTGAACACCCGTCAACATCTCTATTGCCTGTTGCCGTGGCGTTTAAAGTGTCACTTAACTTGTAAAAAATGTTCCCATTCATTAAGATATCGCACATCCGCACTATATGTACATAGTCGTGTGCAAATATTTGTGCTTCCGATTGCGAACGTGTGAATTGCTCTGCACAATCTTTTTTTTTTCTAATATTGACAACAACTACTGTCAATATTTTGCTAATCGAATTTCACATTGATATGTTCGGGTGGAGTTTTGCTAATTCAAGGAAATTGAGCGGTGTTTACTGTGAAAAGGTCCAAAAAATTGTTTTGATTGAGGGTATGCGCTAATGGAATAGACAACGTAGGCATTTAGAGTATGTGTCATCAAAGTGGTTCTGAAAATCGCCCTGACTTTTCGAGTTGACAAACAAGAAACTGTGGAGCTTGTTGCTGATTTGTATTTGGCTTGAAAATGAGCATTGACTTTGAGTAACAATTGGCTTAGTTTTTCTTTAAAAAACGCAAAGAAAAGTGTTTTCACGAATTACGGAACTTTAGCCAGTCATTTAAATATCACATAGATCCTTCTGGGACAGCTGTCCGTAGTATCTCAGAAGGAGCTCTTGACTCCAACGAATTTATCACGCAAAAAGCTCTTGTGTCATTGATGTCCCGTTCAACATATAAAAGCGAAGATGTACCTACACTCCAGCCTTATTTAGGCTTAAATCGCGAAGCAGAAAGCAGAGAAGGGTGACCAGATAAGAACGATAGGGAAGCAGTCGGTCCAATTGTTGACGACTTGGTAGGTCCGATGCCATAAGTCCCACCAAATAGTCGATCTTTTTAAACGCAATATTACTTGGTCGAACACTTCTGGATAGTTTTCGCTCCAAGAACGCTGAGATGGACGAGCCAAAAATCACCCTCGTCCGAGAAGATGATTTTTTGGCCCATCACGACGTTGCCTATGGTCGTCTGGCTTCAATTCCTGCGTCAGCACAATATTCTATAAATGCAGGTCCAAGCCGGGTGGACTCTCCGGCGACGACAACTGAGCAGGAATTTCAACTTTTTTTTTTTTAAATAATTTCTGCACTTTACGCGATGAAATGGCAAACAGTGCTGAAAATTTTGACAGCTTTCAACTGGTAACTTTGACAGCTGCTGAAACATAGCAAATGGAAAAAGTGTTTACCATTTCTATATGATCACCGTTATTATGCCGACTTGGTTTCCTTCAATGTAGTCAACGACGAGACGGTTAGGGAACGTTCAAAATCATTCGACCCCAAACTTATACCTTTCAGACATTCAGGCCTTGTAAAATTAAGTTCGGAGCACTCATTTGACCCCTTGACCCCAAAAGAGAGTCCCAATCTTGTGTATGATTACAAAAATACAAATTGCAATGATTTTTGGATGAAAATGCTCCAAAAAGCACACAAAAGCGTCTTTACAAAGTGAAGCTAAAATCCAAAAATGTCAAAAAACTGTTATAAGCTTTATTTTTGTTACCGATTGACGTCAAAACTGCTGAGCAGATTTCAATAAAATGTTGCCATAAATGTTTCCTAAGACTCCGAGAAGGTTAAAGAATATTTCATCTATTGCCGCGCCTACTTTTTGACAGAGCTTTTGACTATTTTTAGCCTTTTTCACTGTTTATTGACTTTAACTTGCTATCACTTAAATAATTCTAAATCAATAGAAAAAAATAAACTTCATTTTGACTATCAACGAGCTTTTTGACTTATCCAAAATCTGAGCTAGAGTCCAAGACCTATTGCGATCAAATTGATATTATGAATCATAAAATCTAAAAATGCCTTCAACAAATGTACTTGATCGTGGTTAATGCTTTTGAGTGGAGGATGCGCATCCAAAGCTCATTGTTGGGTATCACTGAAAAGTCCAAGGTTTTTTCGTTATTTTTCTATGCGACCAACTACGTTCCGAAATCTGGGAAGGCATTTTTGAAGAAGGTAATGATTCTAAGGCTTTTAACTTGTTTTAGTATTTCTTCAAAATTACATAAATAAGTTCCACATTTTCTATTGTTCGTAAAAAATCTGAAAATAGGTTAAAGCCTTGGATTACTTATTCCCTTTCAATAAAAATTAAGTTTGAAAATAAGTTAAGAAAAAAGTGCTTCAGACATCCTAATAATACAGTGCTAAAAATGCGTTTCAGAATATTGAGTAAGGAAGTTAACCATGGTATAAAGAGAGCTCGGAATAGAAATTTATACTCTAAGGTTCGTGATACGGTTGGTAATCTAAGAAAGGAAAATTATCTGTTCACTCAACAGCTCTAGATCATGTAGTTATGATGGAATTTGCAATTATACGCTTAAGAACATATCACTTTATGTTGTAGACGTATTAGCTTGTATTTTTAATTAAAGTATTTCGACTGGGGTTTTCCCTGATAAACTAAAACGTGCTAATGTGATCCCTCTTTATAAAAGAGGAAGTAAAAGTGACAAAAATAAATATAGGCCGATTATTGTCATCCGCCTCTAAGGTTTTTGAAAAAGCCATTAAGAATATAATGCTGAGTTATCTGGCAAACTTTTAAGGAAGGGCTTGCTACAGAGGATGCCCTTTTGGAGTTTTGCTCCTTTATTTATAAGGCTCTGTATGATAGAAAATGTTGCGCTTGTCTTTTTGTAGACATTACAAAAGCTTTTGACATGGTCAACCGCAGAGTTCTACCAAACAAATTATACTTGGCAGGATTTCGTGGTTTTATACACAGCTGGTTTGAGTCCTACTTAAAGGATAGAACTCAAAAAGTCATGATAGGTTACTTTGCTAGCAGACCAAAAACTATAAACTTAGGTGTGCCTCAGGGATCAGTTCATGGTCCCATACTGTTCCTTATTTAAATTAACTCCTCATTTAACCAACCGTTTATAGGGAAAGTAACAGCTTTCGCAGATGATCTTGGGATTGCATACCGCTCGGATAGTCCCCTAAAACCCTTTCCTTTCTAAAAGTAACTATTACAAAACAGGCAAAATTAAAAGAATTATAGTTCCTTTAATCGGGCAAGATCATTTCCTTTTAATCTATTGCAAATAATTTTATACGTTTTATCTGGTAACGATGTATTTTGACATTTTGCTCGTGGACGTCAACCTCTAGTGTTCTGTTGCCGCAGCGTGAATTTTGGTCGTGAATTTGAACAGGTAAATATTAGTTTTGGTGCCGGAAAAAAATGTTTTTGTGTAAATAACATTGTTCTACGATAAATTTAATAAAATATGAAACGAAATCGAATAACACGTTGCAGAAATGCACGATTAACCAGTGGTTGCCGATTGGCTACATTGGGGTGTTATCAAGCATTTGAATCGAGAAAGTTAACCGCTTTGCTGAATAAATTTATAACAAGAAAAACACTTTGTCATCCGATAAAAGCTTTGTGTTTTTAAGGTTCCGTACCCAAAGGGAAAAAACGTAACCTTATTAGTTTCGCTAGGATGTCTCTCCGTCTGTCTGTCTGTCTGTCTGTCTGTCTGTCTGTCTGTCTGTCCGAACCCACTAAGCCAATTTTGTTACCAGGTCTATCTCAAGAACCGATTGACATAGGAGGCTTAAATTTACACACAACATACGGTATAACCTCTAGTTAAACGACAAATACCAATGGAAGCAATACATCGATTGGTTTTCGAGTAATTAGTAATCTGGTGAAAAAAATATTTTCATTCGCCCAAAAAACGGTTTATTTCTTGATACACAAAAAATACATATATTCCTTTTTTGTAGATCATATTCTTAGCTATATATGTGCTGAATACTGTTTTGCCGAAAAGTTAATAGTTTACAAGATATTTTCAGAAAAGATAATTTTACCATGTACAATTCGTTGCGCTCATAAGTTTTAATCTCTACTACGCAGTTGTGCACAATTGACCCCATCAAAGACAGAAGAGGGTTCCAGGGTTCCCGCTTGCTAATTTCGTTGGGGAGTATAATACATTTTTTGGGGAGTACAGAACAAAATAAAAGTAATATTTTTTTAGTCAATAGTTTTTAATTGGGACAGGTCGCATACAGAATGGAAAATTGGCGTGGGTTGGGTACTAGGTAATAAATAGAAAATTAGATTCATGTGCGAGTAATTTTTGAGAGTAAAAATATTAAGTAATTAAATTAAACTAAATTGTGATGAATTCATGAAGAGGGGAAAGATTGAATGATGTTATAGATTTCAAATAATATCTGATGCGTTGGACTTTAGCCAAATACGGAACCTTCGGTGAGCGAGTGACACTCGCACTTGGCCGGTTTTTTTTTTATTATATTAATTTTTATTGACTATGATCTCTTTCAAGTCATTGAAAACAACATAATAGAGCCCGTTTTATATAAAGTTTGAAAAGAAAACAGGTATGTAAACAGTGCTATTTTGTTTAGTTTGAAATAGTAAAACATTATATGCTACTTATTTCCATTAAATATAGATCAACATGTCAAGTGAACGAAATTTGAGAGGCTTGGAGATAGAAATCTGTAAAGTTTTGGAAGGTGATTGTTCGGAAGAAGAGGAGGAAATGGAGGACGAAACTGAAATGCTAGTTGAATTATATAGAAAAACATTGCGAGAACATTCCAGTTGAGGACATTCAGTTTCTTGAAGAAATTGGTAGGTCTTGTATTTTTTACACATAAATTGTCTACGGTTACTAATTGCTCTAATATATATTAAAGGTGACAGCGCCATCGAAATAGTTGACATGATGGCAAATCCAGAACCAGATTCAGCAAAAGCTACTTGCAGCAAAAATATAAATAAGGAAGTGAAATGGCGAAAAGTAGAAATTGATGAAGTTTCAAGCCAGTGCAATTTAAGTTTTTCTTCTCCTCCCGATCCAGAGTTAACTCCTTTTCAATATTTTAAGCTTTTTATTGACGACTCTATTATCGAAGACATTGTTTTCCAAAGTAATCTTTACTCCGTTCAAAATGATATTGGCAATCCACTCAATACTAATTATGGTGAAATTTGCAAGTTCCTTGGCATGAATTTAATGGCAAGTATTGTACATTTACCTCAATATCCAATGTATTGGGCAAATTGTACAAGATTTGTACCAATAACTGACATAATGCCACGAAATAGATTTGATGTGTTGAAGAAAAACTTGCACTAAAATGATAATTCCAAAATGAAAGACCGCTCAGATATGCAATACGACAAACTTTTTAAAATTCGTCCTTTTCTGGATAAAATCAGAGCAAACTTCCTAACAGTCGAACCCGAAGAAATGAATTCTATTAATGAAGTATTGATTCCGACCAAGTGCAGAAACAGCATAAAACAATATATACGCAATAAACCACACAAAAGGGGAATCAAAATGTTTGCCAGAGCTGGATCAAGTGGTTTTTTGTATGATTTTGAGATGTATACAGGCAAGTCAACCGAACTTGTAAAAACTAAACTAAACGTTATTTTTTACTTAACATTACACTTACATTATTTATGAAGTAAGAGTTAATTTATATATTTTTGAAACAAAGTCTTTAGTTCCATTTACCATACTTGAAAAGTCTGAACTAATAAATATAAAGTCTGAATATAAAAATAATTTATTATTTAGTTAGCACCCCAATGTAGCCATATGACTACCACTTCGCCACGCCCACCCGATGACCCCCACTTAAAAAAAAAATATGCAGTTATCTTCAGAATGCCGATATTAACCTTAAAAGCATCCAACTTATTTTTTTACACACATATTAGTAATTTGGGAAGGAAAGGGTGTGCGAATTTAAATCATGAAATCCACCGTTTCGGATTTATAATTATGCTATCTATTTACTATTTCTTTATCTTTTTTATTGTAAAATTCAGTTTAATTTAATGAAAGTTTCTTTTTCTATACATACCTAAATAAACAGTTCACTTCAATTATTGAAGTTACCTTTTTATGAAGTGACATTATAACTATTTCTTATTATATAAATATAAATGTTCTCCTATTCTTAGTTCCGTGTTGTTATTGTAGATTAACTAAAAAACAAAGTTTGTGAAATCAAGAATAATGAATAAATAAATAAAAGAAATCATTTAGATCATCTAGATTCTGATTCCAATACCTTGAAGGAAACGGGAAGCTAAATATTAGGTAAATATTAGTTTTGGTGCCGGAAAAAAATGTTTTTGTGTAAATAACATTGTTCTACGATAAATTTAATAAAATATGAAACGAAATCGAATAACACGTTGCAGAAATGCACGATTAACCAGTGGTTGCCGATTGGCTACATTGGGGTGTTATCAAGCATTTGAATCGAGAAAGTTAACCGCTTTGCTGAATAAATTTATAACAAGAAAAACACTTTGTCATCCGATAAAAGCTTTGTGTTTTTAAGGTTCCGTACCCAAAGGGAAAAAACGTAACCTTATTAGTTTCGCTAGGATGTCTCTCCGTCTGTCTGTCTGTCTGTCTGTCTGTCTGTCTGTCTGTCTGTCCGAACCCACTAAGCCAATTTTGTTACCAGGTCTATCTCAAGAACCGATTGACATAGGAGGCTTAAATTTACACACAACATACGGTATAACCTCTAGTTAAACGACAAATACCAATGGAAGCAATACATCGATTGGTTTTCGAGTAATTAGTAATCTGGTGAAAAAAATATTTTCATTCGCCCAAAAAACGGTTTATTTCTTGATACACAAAAAATACATATATTCCTTTTTTGTAGATCATATTCTTAGCTATATATGTGCTGAATACTGTTTTGCCGAAAAGTTAATAGTTTACAAGATATTTTCAGAAAAGATAATTTTACCATGTACAATTCGTTGCGCTCATAAGTTTTAATCTCTACTACGCAGTTGTGCACAATTGACCCCATCAAAGACAGAAGAGGGTTCCAGGGTTCCCGCTTGCTAATTTCGTTGGGGAGTATAATACATTTTTTGGGGAGTACAGAACAAAATAAAAGTAATATTTTTTTAGTCAATAGTTTTTAATTGGGACAGGTCGCATACAGAATGGAAAATTGGCGTGGGTTGGGTACTAGGTAATAAATAGAAAATTAGATTCATGTGCGAGTAATTTTTGAGAGTAAAAATATTAAGTAATTAAATTAAACTAAATTGTGATGAATTCATGAAGAGGGGAAAGATTGAATGATATTATAGATTTCAAATAATATCTGATGCGTTGGACTTTAGCCAAATACGGAACCTTCGGTGAGCGAGTGACACTCGCACTTGGCCGGTTTTTTTTTTATTATATTAATTTTTATTGACTATGATCTCTTTCAAGTCATTGAAAACAACATAATAGAGCCCGTTTTATATAAAGTTTGAAAAGAAAACAGGTATGTAAACAGTGCTATTTTGTTTAGTTTGAAATAGTAAAACATTATATGCTACTTATTTCCATTAAATATAGATCAACATGTCAAGTGAACGAAATTTGAGAGGCTTGGAGATAGAAATCTGTAAAGTTTTGGAAGGTGATTGTTCGGAAGAAGAGGAGGAAATGGAGGACGAAACTGAAATGCTAGTTGAATTATATAGAAAAACATTGCGAGAACATTCCAGTTGAGGACATTCAGTTTCTTGAAGAAATTGGTAGGTCTTGTATTTTTTACACATAAATTGTCTACGGTTACTAATTGCTCTAATATATATTAAAGGTGACAGCGCCATCGAAATAGTTGACATGATGGCAAATCCAGAACCAGATTCAGCAAAAGCTACTTGCAGCAAAAATATAAATAAGGAAGTGAAATGGCGAAAAGTAGAAATTGATGAAGTTTCAAGCCAGTGCAATTTAAGTTTTTCTTCTCCTCCCGATCCAGAGTTAACTCCTTTTCAATATTTTAAGCTTTTTATTGACGACTCTATTATCGAAGACATTGTTTTCCAAAGTAATCTTTACTCCGTTCAAAATGATATTGGCAATCCACTCAATACTAATTATGGTGAAATTTGCAAGTTCCTTGGCATGAATTTAATGGCAAGTATTGTACATTTACCTCAATATCCAATGTATTGGGCAAATTGTACAAGATTTGTACCAATAACTGACATAATGCCACGAAATAGATTTGATGTGTTGAAGAAAAACTTGCACTAAAATGATAATTCCAAAATGAAAGACCGCTCAGATATGCAATACGACAAACTTTTTAAAATTCGTCCTTTTCTGGATAAAATCAGAGCAAACTTCCTAACAGTCGAACCCGAAGAAATGAATTCTATTAATGAAGTATTGATTCCGACCAAGTGCAGAAACAGCATAAAACAATATATACGCAATAAACCACACAAAAGGGGAATCAAAATGTTTGCCAGAGCTGGATCAAGTGGTTTTTTGTATGATTTTGAGATGTATACAGGCAAGTCAACCGAACTTGTAAAAACTAAACTAAACGTTATTTTTTACTTAACATTACACTTACATTATTTATGAAGTAAGAGTTAATTTATATATTTTTGAAACAAAGTCTTTAGTTCCATTTACCATACTTGAAAAGTCTGAACTAATAAATATAAAGTCTGAATATAAAAATAATTTATTATTTAGTTAGCACCCCAATGTAGCCATATGACTACCACTTCGCCACGCCCACCCGATGACCCCCACTTAAAAAAAAAATATGCAGTTATCTTCAGAATGCCGATATTAACCTTAAAAGCATCCAACTTATTTTTTTACACACATATTAGTAATTTGGGAAGGAAAGGGTGTGCGAATTTAAATCATGAAATCCACCGTTTCGGATTTATAATTATGCTATCTATTTACTATTTCTTTATCTTTTTTATTGTAAAATTCAGTTTAATTTAATGAAAGTTTCTTTTTCTATACATACCTAAATAAACAGTTCACTTCAATTATTGAAGTTACCTTTTTATGAAGTGACATTATAACTATTTCTTATTATATAAATATAAATGTTCTCCTATTCTTAGTTCCGTGTTGTTATTGTAGATTAACTAAAAAACAAAGTTTGTGAAATCAAGAATAATGAATAAATAAATAAAAGAAATCATTTAGATCATCTAGATTCTGATTCCAATACCTTGAAGGAAACGGGAAGCTATCTCTATTGATTCGATCGACTTTAAACTTTCCATCAACCTCCTTCAAATACTGGTCTTCGGAAGGCTTAAGAGCTAATTTGTAAGTTTTTTGAGGCTAAGTTTGCAGTTTCAAAGGAAGCCGAGTATCCCAAGAAAATCGATACATTAAAAGCATTTTTCAGCTCTCTGATGGCTTTTTGAGCTACGGGTATTTTAGTTTTAGCCCACGCGTTTTTTTGCCGTCGAATTCCAACAATCTTTGAAGGTTTTGAAGCCGCTGCATATACAATAGAAATGTATTCCTATCGAGCCAAATCTCCCTTTTAATGGTAACCATCCCAATAGTCCGGCTTACCCTTAAGTTTGCAAGTGTAACCAGTAACCACACTCTCGTGAGTAAATGCTGACATATACTTTTCCCGACTTAAAGAGCTAAGCCCGCCTCCCAAAGGTCAGCAGTTTTGAAACCTATTTACATTGTTTACATTCCATTGAAATGTCTGCCGAATTTATCTCAATCAGTCACGATCATGCCCTTACCCATTGCCCCACACGCTGTGGATGCGCGAAATTCAAGGTGACTAACGTAATTCATTATCACGCAGTTACACGACGCCAAACAGATAAACGACCGACGAACCGTCTCCGCCATACAGTCATAAAAGAGCGCATCTACAAAGATGAGTTTGCATTTCACCGAAGTTCACCATACATCGCTTAGCACGTGATGAAGCGGCGGCGGCCTTATCTCATTGTTTCATTAAAAACCCATACACATTGTGTATTTAAATGATTATGGTATCCGTATCGAAATTTAGCTCGTCTCCGACTCGTTGCCCACCAGTCACTTGGATATTATTGTTGACGAACACTCCGCACACACCGACACCCGCACTAGCGGGTATTATCTTTCTTGCAGTTCAACGAATCTGACAGAATCAATACGATTTTATTATCATCTTGATTACACCAGGCGTTTCTCTGCAGCTAAAAGTGTGTCCCTTTCGTAAGGCGACACACGTCGAGCTACAATTCCAATTAAATCTTTTATGACCGGGAGATCAGAGGAAATTTCTATGAACCCCTGGAGGTAGGAGAAAAGTCAATTGGATATAGAGGTAACCAGGTAACTCTACAACGTGCCTATTTCATTTGGGGTGAGGACATACCCGTAATTTCTGTTGTAGGAGCTCTTGGCCTCCAGCGATTCTTAGTCATTTAATTTCCTTGATGTGTTGTGATTGTGAGGCAGAGGCACTCACACTCAGTAATGGTCACTGGGCAGTGGGCAGATGGGAATGACGGAAATGTTTTTCAAGTGGTAAGGTGCACAAGAGAGGGGCCGTGCTGAAAAATAATACAGTGATGCTTGTTAAATCACATTTAGTGTAAATTGATTGCGATTGTGATTCACATTTGAAGGAAAGCAGTAAATAAGTAAAAACAAAGAAGCACGTTTTCCCGAAAAAAATTAAAGACTTAAACCGGTGCTCACCAACCTGACCCAAGAGCTTCATAGACATTTTCATTCAGGACAACGGTTACTAGTGAGCGGCCATAAGACTTTTTAATGGTTCCACCCACATCCACTCCTGGAGATAGCAGGGCAATAGCATCTCATTGATTGAGTTCCAACATGAAAGAAGAACGTGGGATATTTGAGACTCGATTCTTGGTACTGACTTTTCAAATTCAGGTCTTTAGTAAGTGGTATTTATGTACAAAAATTATTTTAAAGAGCTAGACAATATGTTAGACCACATTTACTTGTTTTACACAGTGATCTTCGTAGTAAATCAAGTTGTGGGTCGACAGTGTTACAGTACCGTGGGAAATTAAAATTAAAAAAAAAATGTAAGCTTAAAAAAACTTGTATTATGAGAAAAACGAAACAAACCTTAAAAGTATGTTTGAAAGTACGTTTTTATCAAAGTGAAATATGCACAAATGTATTGCTGCCATACGTCCTCTTTTTGGAGGACATGTCCTCTTTTTAACTCCGGCGCTGTTTTTTTTTTTAAAAGAAATTGTCTTTTTTTCCCCCCTAACAAGTAATTTTGACAATAAAAGAAATCATCAAACTCAGAATTAAAAAAAACAGAGCCAATACAAGACTGATAGAAAACATAAAATGAAATAAATCTTTTTTTGACTCCCATGTGTCAACCCTCTAATTTGTTTGAACTTATGGGCCTAGTTTTGTTCTCTTTTTGTTCTCTTTTAAAAGGTGGAAGATGTGCACCAATGTCCGGTATCATGAACTTTTTTGTCCTGGGTTAGATTAGACAGCCATGGCAACCATACACAAATGTATTGTAAATCTACTACTTTTTTGTACAGGTCATTAGCCTTACAATCATCATAGTTCCCAGAAATATAGATACAGTGTGGCACTAAATTAATCATTTAATGTTGTTTTTGAATGACCGTTTTACTAAATAAAAGAAAATGATTTTAAGTAATGGACATTTTTTTTTTTTTTTTGACTTTTATAATTTTTTCTGTTAAGTGCAAAAGAGCGCTTTGTAGATTATGATAATTTTCGACACAAATTTCTCCTTTTTCGTTGTTGAGATTATTATTCCACGATCTTGCGGAGTATAGGGCTCCATTTCTGGTCCGTTTTATACTGCGCTACTGTAGCTGCCTAGTTCAAAAATGTCAAATATGAATGACATACGACGCAATTTGCAAAAGATTGTTTTTTTTTTAAAGGTATAGAACTTTGAAATGGAATAAAACAAAGATGATTTTTTTAAATTGACATGAAATTTACTTATTTCGAAAGATAATTTCTGGCATTATAATTTAAATATGATTTGGCTGGATCGGACGTAGTGTAATCTAGATGTCCAATTTTCGATGACTTTTTGCAACATTTGTGGTCGTATATCGGCGGCGAATTGGTCAATCGTTTCAGGCTTATCGGCGTAGACTAGCGGCTTCAAATATCCCCTCAATATTCGGTTACCAAACGTTTCCTTCAATAAATCAATTGCGGCACAAGCTGTGCGACATGTTGCTCCGTCTTATTGAAACCACAGCTCCTGCACATCATGGTTGTTCAATTGATGAACGAAAGTCAGTAATGGCTTTAAAGCGGTCACCATTGACTGTAACGTTCTGGCCAGCATCGTTTTTATAGAAGTACGGACCAATTATTCCACCAACTCATACCTAAAGAACATGAAACAGTCAGATTTGTGGATGTAACGGTATCTCAACATACTTTTGAGGAATATCATCACTCCAAATACTAGAGTTTTGTTTACTGACGTATCCATACAACCAAAAGTGAGTTTCATCGCTAAACAAAATTAGCTTATGAAAGTTGACGTAGTGCGCGATACGTATTTCGAACAGAATCATGATTTTCAAAATAAATGTGCACAATTTGGAAGCGTTGTTCAGGCATCAGTCTATTCATGTTGAAAATTGAAATGCCAAACCAAACTAAAAATAAATCACTTGACACTTTGACAGCTGACAAAATGGCCACCAGTTGCCAACTTAAAGTTCTATACCTCTAAAAAAAAAACACCCATTATATTCTTAGGTAAAACACTCACAAAATTGATGGACAGTTTCGATAAAGCTGCAATTGTCTTCTTTAATTTGTATTCATTTTATAAAGATTCTGGGAACAAACCACAAAAAATGCGAGGGGAATATTTTCCATTTTCCAAGTTTTTCAACAGTAAATTTGTTTTTTACTCTGACAGATGCCCTGTGAAAAAAACAATTTCAAAGTTGAGATCACAATAGGGGTATTATTAGATTATTAATCATCGACATAATATCAGCTTTTAGTGCTGGCAAAACGTCAGAAAATACACTGAAACAAAAAACGCTAGTATACTTCTGGCTTTAACTATTTATTGCCATTAAATACTTATACAACTTTGGCAATCCATTCCTTACACCGGTATTTCTCTGGGAAATTAAATGTAGGAAAACTCTTTTCTCAGCTCGTCGACGATTGCCTTCATCTCCAAGTCAACTACGGGCTATGTGAGGAGTTGCACCATCTTGCTGAAACCACACAGAGTGTGGTGTAATTCTGGATAGAAAAACTCTCTCAACATGCTCAAGTAACGGTCTCCAGTAACCTTAACGGTGTGACCGTTTTCTTCGAACAAGTAGTGCCCGACAATGCAGCGTGATGAAACTGCACACCACACTGTGACACGAAGTGGATGCGATTCCGACTCATGGAGTATCTGTGGGTTGGAAGCACTCCATATTCGACAACCCTGTAGTCACGTGTCCAGTCTTAGACACGATTTTTGCCAAAGACTCCAATATTTCTCTAGGCCAAGTTTCAGTATAAAACAGTAAATATAAAATTAAAACAAATTTTCCAGCACTCCAAATCCGATCCGTTCCCACCTGATGAATAAATCCACTTAAGGCATTTCCTTTTTCATTTAAATTTATTAACAAGATTTTCTATGACTTATGAAATACATATTGTTGACAAAACAAAAAACAAAACAAAACAAAAAACATACAACAACAAGACTCTACAATTAAAAAAATGTTCCTAAGTACAGAGTACAAGCATAAACTTAGTTTATGGTACAAAACACAGCCAGCTGTGGCTCAATTATTATTAACTATAAAGTAAGTACACGAGATACTACAATTAAGTAACTAAATAGCTTCCCTTATAGCCTAGTGACGACATTGTCGTACACTTCAACGGTCCAAATTTCCTTATTGAGGTCTGCTGTCGACATTTCGTGCACCGCTTCCCCGACTCCATTCTCAGCCGGTGCTGAGGTTGACGGTGAAGGTTTCGGCGTGAGCAGGCAACACAGACAAACTCCTCCAATAATACTGAGCAGGCAGAAGGCACTGAGCGACATTGCAACGTCGATTTTCTTCAGAACGTTAACGAATGGTGCTGTCAGCAGCCAAATCCTGGCCCACGTCACAACTGAGAACATGAACGGTGCCTTCTTGTGCATTGGCACCAATTCTGGCAGGCACGCGATAAGCATTGACTGGGCTAAGGAGACCCCCGCTTTTGCTATTGAAGATATTATTATCCACAGAGATGCGAGCAGGTCCTGGTCGACTGGGAAAGAGAAATTACGTTTAGACATTAGTCGGATGGCATTGAATGGTTAAATATAGATGTTAAGTTTTTTTTTTTGTTGTTTGCTTCAAGGTTTTTTGACTTGCGAACTTCTTGCTAAAGTGGGAGGATAAGTTTGATGAGCATGCGGATCGATTTATTATGAGGGCGCTTCGTGTGTTCCGTATACAAGGACGCATGCAACAACAAGTAGTAAATGTTTTAATTGTGAAGGTCGGAGCACAGTGTTTTCAATTTAGGATAAATGGTATTGTTGTGTATCATTTTTCAATGCGGTATTAGTAGACGTTTAAGTACTACGTTAAAGAACTGGCAGTGATTATGGTGCAGTGCTACAGTGTTATACGTGAGTTTTAAGTTTAATTTTCAACAGGGAACAGGTATAAGTTGTTGACTACGGAAAAGATAAGTTTCGAGAGAAACTTTCTCGTTCTTCAAATGTTTCGTTGGTTGCTTTATTATTATTTTATTATAGGAAGGTAGATATAAATCTGAAAAGTAATGTTTCTCGTAGCTGATATTGTATTTGAAGGAAAGTGGGACACCGAGCCTTACAAAAATATACGAGCACAGATGGGGATTTGAGTAGTAATTTTTGAGAAATAATTAAGAAACTGATTTATTGACATTTCTTTAGAAAAAATAACAATGTGATCTTATTTACAGTCCGATTCAGCCATTGTGAGCGCTCACAAGTCACAAGCTCTTGTGAGGTTGATTTCTTGTGAGGTTTGTTGTGATTCGATAACTTTTTCCGAATTTTACAAAACTCATGGTTACTTTCAAATTGGCACAAATTTTTCCACAAAAGTCCGAACTCGTACACGAATTTAGTAAAAATATATAAAATAAAATATTTTTTGCGCAAAATACGTAAAATATGAACACAGAAATGGTTTCGAACTGAAGGATAAAAATTACTAACGACATTTGCCACAAATCCAGTTCCTCACTTTTTTTTATACAAATATGTATTTTTCCCGAAATGGTTATAAATATAGCATAATGTATGAAAATAGGCAACCAGGACCATAAAATGCAATAATGATTATCACTTGCGCCGTTTTGAATTTTTTGACGGGCCCTATTTCGCCAACCACTTTGCTTTCGCAATTTTTCACTTTATCTTTGCAAATTTCGTTTCACCAAACGCAAATTTGCAAAAGAGGAAATTAATTATTCCTTTGCAAAGTTGAAAATGTTCCCTCTTTGCAAAATTCGTTTCACCAAACACAAATTTTCAAAGTGCAAAGCATGTTTTTGCAAATTGCAAAGTTTTGAAAATTTGCAAAGAATTCGCCCATTTCGTTTCACCAAACAAAATTTGATTTGCACTTTACATTTAAAAGCGTGAAAAGTTTAAAAAAATATATAAACGAACTGTTTCGAAGCACTCTTTGAAGACGAAGAGAGTACAAATAATGATCAAAGGGTTGTAAAATTATGGACAAATTTTGAAATTGGAGATCATTTTTCAAACCTGGAAAGCTTTCGTTTAACGAAGACGAGTATGGAACGAGTTTTGTTAACATTTGGACAGGCTAAGGTTTGACAGCGAGCGAAACAATTGCTTAAGTTCCTTGCAACAGATTCTATGCACACTACGTTGGATTGGAAATGGAGGGCAATATCATGGAGTCGCTGCTATGCACGGAATAAGTAAAGCTACAGTCTGCAGAGTAGTACGACGAGTTTCGGAGGCAATAATCGAGGAATTGCTTGCAACCACCATTTGCTGGCCACAAAATACTTCGGAAATAGCTACCAAATTTTTTGCTCAAGGTGGATTCCCTTGTGTAGCTGGATGCGTTGACGGTACGATGATCAACATTGATGCACCCAGGGAAAATGAAGAGCAGTTTGTTAATAGACATGGGAAGCATGCATTGAATGCAATGATGGTATGTGGGCCGGACCGATCTTTCTATGCGATTAACGTAAGCTGGCCAGGTAGTGTGCACGATGCAAGGGTATTAAGGAATTCCCGTTTGGCTGCGAATTTCAATGCAGGATATCGACCATTTCCAAATGCAGTACTTTTAGGCGACAGTGCTTATTCTTTAAGTGAATGGTTAATAACACCACTAAGAACAAATCCGAACCTTCCAGTGGAACAGCGTTTTAACCGAGCTCATAAAAAGACTAGGCGAATCATTGAAAATAGTTTTGGTATGTGAAATGTAGGTACGAGTTTCTTTCATTCTCAAACATTTAATTTTTTTAGGAATATTAAAAGAAAAGTTTCCATGTTTAAACTATCTCCGCCTGCAGCCCACTATTGCAAGTAAAATCGTTTTAGCCTGCTGCGTTCTACATAATCTGGAAGTAAACAGAGAACAATCGACGTGGGAGAACAATAACAACGATGATGAAGAAAACAACATGGAAGAGATCGGAATAGAAGAGGGTGAATCACCAAATGAAAATGCTTTTTCAACTTTAAATAATTTAAGAGATTTCTTTTCGGAATAAAGAAAAATAAAAAATCATATAAATTCTAATAGTCCGTTAAATTTAATATATTTTCTTCACTTAAGCAAGAAACTTCGTTGTCGGTGTTATTCAACGCTTTGGAGAATTCCGATAATGGAACTCTTAGTTCACGTTCCAGCTTAAGTACTTCCAATGTGGTTTTATAAATTTCCACCTTTAACAGCTGTTTTTTTAAAGTTGTAAACTCTTCATCCACCGATTTTCTTTTCCTTGTGGAAGGATGCTGAGGTTGCGTTGCTTTGGATTTGGGTTCTGAAGGTGGTACGATAACGCCATCGCCACCCGCCTCTAGCAAATCCAGCCCTACAACAGTAGGCGAATCACTCCCGACTATGTCTAAAATTGTTTCATCGACAATATCAAGAACAACCGCCCTTCCACCCCCAGTCCCAGTTTTTGTTGAATTATCTCTTTTGGCCTGAGAAATATAAAACATTATGTATATTTATTTCATAAAACGAAACTGATATTTTTCTTGTTACTTACTAAAGTTCGACTCTTCCACAAACCAAAAATGTTGTCTCTGGCAAAGGTCCACTTTCGGTTGGCTGACGCCATCCCAAGGGACTTTGCTTTGGTTAAAACTTCATCCCAAGCTTCTTCTTTTAGCTTTTTCGTTACCGAATTATTTTGGAACGAAGCAAAAAGAATTTCCTTTAATTAAAAAAATAATCAATAATATAATACTCACATAATATAAAACTTATGTAAATATACAAATTACCTTTTTATTCTTTATAACCTCCAAGACAGCTAGCTTTTTGTCGTTCCTTTCACCGCGACTCATATTTATTTTTTAAAATATGTAAATCAAAGTAAACATGCAAGCACTAACGTTTTTATCAGTGCATACTTGCATAGTAAATTACAGTTAGTACAGAGTTTAAATGAAGGGTGAAACGTTGATACATTTCTTACTTGTTTTAATTGTTCTGAACTTAGACGCTTTATTTTAGGATATTATGTTATATATTGCTCAAATTTCAGTTTGAATCGAAATTCATAGACTATTAGAAAACATTTTTTTTTAAGCCCAACAAACAATTTTACGACAATAAAACTTGCTCTATATTACAACGGCTGCAATTAAATATACGAATATACACGCATATGTTTTTCACTTTGCAAATTTGCAAAACACGATTATAAATGCAAAGTTCTCTTTTTAGTTGGCGAAACACTTCTACTTTACACTTTGCAAAAAAGTCTAAAAAAGTGCAAAATGCAAAGTCGTGAGAACTTTGCATTTTTGGTGAAACACATATCACTTTTACTTTGCAGGAATTATTTTTTTTTCAAAATTGCAAAGTGCAAAATGAAAAGTGTTGGTGAAATAGGGCCCAGGTCTCGCATATCCATTTGCCATTAAATTTTATAAAGCCCCATTTTAACCTAATCTCATACTTCAAGGCCATACACCTTGTACGTTGGAAAAGTTCATGTATTTAACTTTGTAAAAAGTATTTTAATAAAGCGTTTCCCTGTGTACATAAAGTTGAAAACTTCTCGCCTTACTGTGCCACTAATGGGTTAGTATCTACCCTCACCAAGGTCTTTCGTCCCACCCCTATTCCCCCCAAAAAACTTTGCAGAAAACCAATTTTTTTTTGGGGCCAAAGTTGCGACAATTACCGCATCTTCATCAACACTTAATTTCTTTTCCGCGAAAAGTCCATTACCTCCCTCGCAAACAGTTTGTCCCACACACGAGCGCGCACAATACTCACTGGATCTATCGAACGTCCACCCGAGGAAGCCAATTAAACCGGCGACGATGTTGTATCCACCCGCCAGCTGCCACTTCCACTTATTGTGCTTGAGTGTGAAGTGTAAAGCAAGGAAGCATCCGACTATTTCACTGAATCCTATAAAAAAATAAATTCTATCACCCTTCAAGGACACCGCACCTCCAAATACCCCCCATTACCAGTAATTATGGTGTTAATCGCCAAGTAATCCCGTCCAAAGGACCTCACATTCAGCAGCATCCCCATGAAATTGATAATAAATACAGCCAGCGCAATGTGAGCGGCAATGAAGTGCGTCTTTGCCCTTGGCCCGGACCACAAGTCCAGCCAGCGTGCGGTCTTCTGTGGGTTCTCCTTAAGCACCTCCGACTGGTGGCGCAGTTGTTCCAAGAAGTTTGGCGGTATCATGTGGGTTCGATCGTTGATTTCGGCCGCCTCTCGGATGATCTCCTCCACGTGTTGTATGTCCTTGCCATTGCGCAGTAACCAACGCGGCGATTCCGGTGTCCAATTGAGCAGCAGGATGAGCACTAGTGTCGGCATTGTGATGCCGAAGTAGATCTCTGTCCAGTTTCGAAAGAACGACGCGAGTCCTGGCAGAAATATCACTCCAATGGACCAGAATGTGTCGTAGAGAATAATCACGCCCAGGCGGTACTTGCCGGCGGTTATATCCGAAACTGAAAGCAAATGTGAAAAGGACACCAAATGTGGTTGAATATATACGAGTACGCTTACGAATTTGTTGTCCCGCAGTGAACATGAGAGCACAGCAGGCCGCGGAGAGACATCGGAATGCACAGTGCAGGCTGAAGTCCCTGGCGAGACCGGTGACACACCCGCAAATGATTTGCAGCACCATTCCGATGAACATCGTCATCCTCGGACTCACCCTGAAAGAAAAGTAAAGAATTTGCCTTCTACTTGAACCCGTTTTCGCCTTACTTACCATATCATCATCTTCGTGCCGATAACGCCACCCACAAGGATGCCAAACAGATGCCAGTACTGTGTCCATGCGACGAAAATGTCCCGCAGGCATACCAAATCGAATTGCATTACAAGGGAGTAGAAGTCGTAGTCGTACTTGAAGTTGGTACACTCCTGTCGGGTGGCATTCTCGCTTATGTAACACTGATTGTCGGATACTGTCGCATTGCTGGAGGACGGCACAACGCACTCGAACTCGGATATGGGATACAGCTCGGGGGCGGTGAATATGACACAGGCCATGAACCATGACGCGGGAATTTTGCACAGGAATATAATGAGCACCGTTCGCAGCTGCCAAATGCCAAAGTCACCGAGGATGCTGCCGATGAGGTCGGCCGCTGGTGCTGGCGCTTGAGGTTTCTTCACATTATTGCGTGTGTTTGATGTCATCACTGTCGAGCATAATTAGGAACGGAGCGGGCAAAAAATCTGCAAGGATTTACAAGGTTTTTGTGGCGGTTAATGACTGCTACAAGAATTTTCGGGTGATCTAAGGCGGAATGGTTAATTATAGGTGTTTGTCAAGGAATGGAGGTCTTTTCAGATGAGAAGTATAACTTCGATGATGGGAGGGTTGGGGCTGGAGAATGTTGTCGGAAATGTAAACACTACAATTCACTACAACAATGACAAAGAGATCAAAGTAGGTTGGCGAAGTACATTCGGATGGGGGAATGGAATGTATTGCCTGGGGTGGGCTCTTACTTTTTGTATTGTGTTTACTAAGAAGAGTGTGTAAAGACTTGGAAAATCCTGGATTTTATTTATTTCGGGACGTTTCCTGAGTGGGGAAACATATCAAAGCAAGTGTCAGCAAGAATTACTTGTCGTTGCCATGGTCATTCATTCCGGAAAGCTGTCTGAAATATTCTCCGGTCCAATGTAGTATCCCTCTCTCCTTTACCCGAATGAGGAGTGCCACTGATGACTTGGGGGCAAAAGATTAAGAGTTATGGAAAGTCCACTTCAGCTTTATACACGCGCAAACCCCTTGGAAATGGAGAGACGGAACATTGAAAATGACGATGATAACGATTTTACAAAATCCAAAAGATCAATGGATCCAGAAGGACCTAAGGTGAAAATTATTTGTTCTAATATTTTTCAACTATTTTCGTTTACAAAACAAGTCTTTGAAAAAAGTTAATGCCAGTTTCACTAGAACAAAGTTTTAGTTTTTTTTTCCAGATTCAAGCACCAACCTCATCTGTCATCTCTCTACAAACAACAATTTCATCAAATTTGCGTAAGGCCTGTGTAAATTCTATGCTTATGAACATGTTAAACTAAGAATGCCAACATGTTTCGGTTTTTTAAGACTCATAGGCTCATACAATTCCAATTTGCCATACCAGCACACCAGAATGATATACTGGACAGACGGATCTCTCTGCATGAATTTATGCAGGCTATAACTACTTTGAAGGATGGTAAAGCTGCACAGGCTCGGGCGGTATACCTTCTGAATTTTATAAACATGGTACCAACGATCTGCACCTTAGGCTCATCTCTTTGTTTAACACCATCTTAGAAACTGTAGAAGCACCACAACGATTTAAGGAATCTTTAATTTTTCCAATCTTAAAAAAGGTTCTACTACAGATCCCGCAAACTATAGAGGTATTTCATTTCTAAATGCAGCATACAAAATTTTCGAATGAGTGCAAATGAAAAATGCCATTATAGAGGCGAAATAATTGAAGTTGTGAAGAAATATAAATACCTGGGGGTACTTGTTACCAACAATTTTAGTGCGAATGTTCATCTAGAGGAAAAACTGATGAAGTCTAAAACTGCTTTTATAATAAGTACATAGTACTAACTTAAAAAGTTTTTGAGGCGGTGTCCATTCTCTTCTATGCAGCACATGTGTGGGGATGTAAAAAATACGAAACTGTCGAGAAACTGCTTCGATTTTACCTCAAAACAACATTTCATCTCCCGCCCAACACGCCAAATAACATTCTAATGCTGGAAACAGGTGTACCACCTCTTTTTACAAAGACGCTAAAACTCCAAGCGGATTATATAGTAAAGGTGCTTAGCATGCCGTATTACCGACTCCCAAAAATAGCAGCCTTACAGGCTATACAAAGTAGATCTGGATGGTACAAAGAGTGGTTTGTCATTAGCTCTGAACTCTAATGTAGATATTAATCATGATGATGCAAGGGGTTTAAAGAACTAGCTGTAATCATTAAATATACCGATGAACTAGCTAGGGCGCGGTACTTAGAGGAAGCTGTGGGATCGTTACACAGAACTATCTACAGCCTAATACTAATTCATTTTATTTTCCTATAAGATATTTATCATATGACGGCAATGCCATGCTAACTAATTTATTTTGTAAACTTTATTTGTAATGAATTTTAAAGTGAATAAATAAAATCTAAATCTATTTTCAACTCTGAGGTTGTTTCAGATTTATCTGGGGGAAATATTTTAACCGTATGGCAACGCTTTCACTGGATATCTGTCATCATCTGTCACAATACCCATTGAATAAAATGTCCCTCGATTTTTACCTTTGTTCACAAAATCTCTAACAATATATCCCATTCGTTTTCAGTTTTATTGTTCGTCTTTGAGGGAAGTCAGTTTCTGTTCTTTTCTATAGAATCTGCTGAATTAAATTAATTAGCTAAATCTCCGAAGTGTCTCGTTGAAAGTTTTAAAATTCAGTAAATAAATAAAATTCTAAGTTCTCGTTGATCATCTTTTGCAATAATATAGAAAGAATTCTTTGCAGAATCGAGAGGGAAAATGTAAATGGGAAACTATTGTAATATTCTTCGTAAACCTTAGTTTAGAGGATGAACAATTATAATAAAGAACGATTAAGTCAATCTAAAAATAAATGGGAACCTTCCCAAAGTCAATAACGTTGGGTAATAATATTTAAGGATCTAAATCTTTGCAAAGGGACAATAACATGTTTGTTAATTTGTTCCTTTCAGAAAAAAGTACTCAGACACATTCTATTTATATGTGTTTGTTTTGACGGGGAATACTTCCCGAGGAACTATTTTGAAATTAAGTGCACGACTGGGGTCGCACGATACTTTCTCGTTTAGTGCGAGTCTGACAGACTTTCAGAGTCATCAGCAAATCGAAAATTGAGGACACAATAGTTTCCAAAAACATCCATTTTACTCTAAATTTTCATTTTGGTCAAAATCGTTATCGCCGTTTTCCGGTAAACTGAAAAAAATAAATTTAAAAAAATGACTTTTTTCAAAAATTCATTGCACGATAATATAGAGAAAAACTTAGTTCGATATTAAGTTATAAATGACCACATTACCTTTGAAATTCATTTTTGTTACAATCGTATGGACCGTTTCCGAGATATGTCGAAATTTCAAAAGTAACGTTGTTCGAATTTTTAGCCAAAAACTGGGTACGCACTCATGGTAACCTCACCTACTTAAGCTTAAAAATCAATTTTGGTTGAAATCGTCAAAGCCGTTTTCGATCAAATCAAACTGGTACGAACATTTTATATGGAAGGAACCATTAATATTGAAGTTACCTTGCAAACATAAAATCCCTCCCGAAGTGTAAGCCCAAAAACTCCAAATCCGAGGTTTGAACGTAATCCGGGAAGCCGTTTAGGCTGTAGGCCTGTGTAAGGACGGAAAGACCGGACAGAATTTTGCGATCCACTTTTTTGAGTTCCTCTATCATCGTAATATCAGAATTGATTAATATCTAGAGTTCGGAATTTGGTACGAAAACAATATCTTTCTCTTTCTAAGTAATGGAGAAAGTTAAAAATACTATATGAGGGATCATCAATGAAGGCATTGATACGATTGGTTCAACAAACGGACCAACAACCTATTGATGAAGAACAGCCAACCCGATCAAGAGCATATTACGGGATGACGTTAGATGCAATCAACAAATACTGGGAGATCATGGCTATTAACCATCAATCTATGAGGCTAGAGTACGGTTAAAAATATGGGGGCGTTTTTTAAAACCTCCGCAGTATTACAGGTCTATGCAATACAAGAAAAAATTGTTTTTAATATTTCAATTTTTTAAACTTTTTCTGTAATATTCTCATATTAAAATTTAATAATTTGTTCATTAAAATGATCATTTCAATACGAATTTTCTGAATTTTAATATCGAAAGATTGAAATCCAATATTTTTAATACAGAATCTGAACCAATTTTTTGACCCATTTATACTACTTTTTCGCTTGGTTAAGAATTAAGAGTTAGTTAGAATCATTCGGATAAAGTTTTTCTAAAAGAAAAATGCTTGACAAATACAAACGAGTGAAAGTAATAATTAAAAAGAGAGTTGCGTGGATATCCAATGAGAATATTATTCTTACAAGTATCTAAGTAGATTTAAATTAAAAATATTCTTGTAAGAGGTTACAATATTTGCCTTTTGTCTTTAAGTTGTGCAGCGCCAGAGATGTTCCCAGTGGGTTCCAGGTCATTGCCTCCGAAATATAGCTATTGCTTTCCAAAAAGTAAGTAATTCATTAGTTCTCTTCATTTAAAGGTCTAGAAAAATAAACCCACTAAAAGAAGCACAGCGGCACTTTATAGGATTATTTTCAAAGGGGATAAAAATACACAGGAATTTGCCTACTCTGAACAATTTTGTATAAATGTATTGTAATATTTAAAGCCAATAACAATTAGTATTAAAAGTAAAATATTTTTGGTGTTGAAATGTATCCCATTGATATTTAAATCAAATATAAAGAAGTTTTAAATATAATAAGATTGTATTATAATTTAATATTCCATGGGTTATGGAAGTATTGAATTTGAGGTTAAAGTATTAAATTTTAATCTGCAGTTTATTGAATTCGAATACAAATGTATTAAAATTCGTTCTTAATAATATAAATAAGGGTTTAATTTAAATAGTTTTGCATTAAAACTCGTCTCCATCTATATTAAAATTTAATATTTCAGACATATTTAGCAAAAGCAGACATTATTTAAAATTAATAAATCTTGTATTTGTTGTTTAATTTAAATATATGCAAAATATTAAATTTTAATATTTTCCCGGTGTGGACTTATATATCTACAACCTCAAAAAAATTAAATTTAACGTCAGGATTTTTGACCGTGCGACTATTATAGTCTATCGGTGATTATAAAGAGGAGGAGTATTTTGAGGTAGAGTATGCATACATCAAGGTATTTAGAGACACATAGAAGGAATGTGTTAGTGATGTAAAACTTCCAACTATAACATTACCCACATTCAACGGTCAATACAGACAATGGACCGAATTCAAGGACTTGTTCTTAGGGCTCATACATAGGCGCATTGAGCTAAGCGCTGAAGTTGCACTACCTTAAGGCGAACTTTTTGGGTGAACCAAGTAAGCTACTACAACACCTCAACACAACTGAACTGACCAGAACTACAAGACAGCCTGGGATATGTTGGTGGAACGTTACGAGAATATGCGGTTGGTGGATATAGTTTTACCGGTAAGCTAGGTCCCACTTCCCGAAGAGCGACAAAATCAAGAATAATGCAATTAAATCCCATGCAGTTTGTTTGGCGAAATTCCAATCCAATTTCAATGCGTGGAATTTATCTCATAGAGAATTTCACCTTTTAAAACAATTGAGTTCAAAATAAAACATTTCTCTTATTGTATACATAACTAAAACACCCTTAAACAAAAGCAGAAACCGTGTTTCGTGTGAAGACACCTGTTACTTAATAGTAAAATCCAGCTGGCTGCATTACGTACTCTTGCGTCAAACAAGGTGGACTGATAAATATTCATTATCCATCACTAAAAGCCCCCGCAAAAGTGAACTCGATACACAGTTCAATTAGAACTGTCATAAGTGGAAAATTGATCTGCACACATAATTTACATAGAGCGAGAAACTGGAAAACTGCTTGATTAATGGTTCACGTTCGAGTTGAAATTCCATTGAGGTATGGCGGCAAAACTTAAACTCTTAAAGAATCGTATACATCTCTGTGTCGGTCAACATGTCACATATATGCGATTTTTCGGTAATAAAACCACAGAGATCCAATCACAAAAAACACATGTACAAATCAACCTGGAAACAACATAATTAAGAAAAACTGCATTCATTGGTACATTCACTTTACTGCGGTTAAGGGTTTCCACCACTTAAGGGGATTAACCATACCTGACCAAAAGCCCAGGGATGAGTAAGCTTTTAACACTGAAGAAACGGGGTGTGCCCAGCTGAAAAGTACACCTACGCCAGTCATCTACATGCCAAAGGTATTGCAGATAATTTTTTTAATTTCAGAGTGAAAATACCCTCCCATAGCTTTTGACAGGAATTTATTTCCAATGAATTATTTATATTCATATTGCAACTGAATAAATTCATAACTGTAGGTACATAATTTATGTTCTTGCTTAATGATATTTTGTTCTTACAGATACTTGCATATTTAGACAGTACTGGCGAATTTATCTTTTCAAGGCCACTTACATTATTTTTTCTTTAACTTTAAGGTTTCATACCGCTATCACAAAAAAAAAAAAAAAAAAAAAAAACACTCTTCACTCAATAAAACACAACACGTGAGAGGTAAGACACAACAAAATTTCACCCTTAAATACACCGCCCACAAATAAAGCCGCACCGAGATCGACCAAGTGTGTGTCCACCTTAAATTTATCTAAACAGCTTAGCAGCGTCGCGCAGCAGACACTGGTAAATGTGAGAGTCAGTGGCTGTTACCCCCATGAGTTTTAGCAGTACCAACGGAGTTCTGAGAAATTCAAACAAACTCAAATCAAATACAGAAACACTACAAGCTGTCACACTACGTGCTCCAATAAAATCGTCGGTTCTGTATATAAGTCGCATCCTACATTATGAACTTGTTGATATTTTTAAGCGGTTGTTGATTTTTTTGGCTAAGGTTGTCAATGAAAATTACATCGATTTTAGGGGAGTATACAATTTAAGGAAATTTTTGCTAGATTTATTTTGCACTAACTACTGTTTGATAGTTTATTAGATTGTTGGTGAGTTGTTTTGCTTAAGCTAGAGGTTACAAAGGTAGTTAGTGTCCGCTCATAGAAAATATCTGACTAGAAAAAATTTCTATTGAAGAGACACTCCGGTATTTGTTGTAAAAATGTACAAAATATGAATGGTTTTGCAATCGAAGGGTATATAACAAGGACAACTGTGGAGTCACGGTGAAAGCGTTCGTTACAAAAATGCTGCAAGCCGAGGGAAAATTTCGATGATTCAAACTTACTCCGGGCGAAGCTCAGCGCTAAAAAGGCGCCCCAACAAATTTGACAGCTCGCAACCCCATCTAATTGTGTCTCCTTTCAAAATGTTTACGCACCCTTAGTTGAGGCCATTCTTTTCGATCTTATTTCTAGCTGCAATTGCCCGTAGAAAAATCACCTACATGTTTAAAATCAACCAGGCTTCGATTAAGAACTAGGTACTAATTAATAATTTGAATAAGGCTCCAACAGAGTTACTAGATTTAAAATCACCGAATCAGCTTTTTAAAGGAAACTCGGGTAAAAATAACCTATTTGTCAATTTCCTCCGAATCTTTTTGGTCGTAGAATTTTACCAACTAGTTGATATTAATCTAAAAACTAGGTAAATAACAACTTATAATCTTTTTATTTCGGTAGTCTCTAAGATTTCCTTAAACTTATTGCGACGTATATATTTCCTCTGCGTTTATCGCCGTTTTCTTACTTTACCACCTTTCAACTGACCTAACTCAAACAGTTCTTAAGCAATAATAAAAGCAGAGCAAAATTAGAGATCCATCAATATCAACCAGCTTTTTGCGTCATCCAGGAGCTGAGCTATATGCCAAAATAATATTACGGTTAAATAAAATTTATTTCTGTAAATCGCAAAATGGCAGCGACGGTTCTTATTGATCGTGGTTCTGTATGAAGGATTGCTTTGGTATGCGATGTCCAATGCAATCGAAATATAACACAGGAGTGGGTACTAGTGATAACGACATTTAACCTTAGGATAGCAACACGCTTTTTCCATACGCGAATAGCAACAGGGGTGAGCTGTCATCCCAACGTATTCAACTTTAATAAATAATACCAATTTGGTAAATTATTTTGATAAATAAATAAAATAAATAATACCAAATTCACTCAAAATTTCACTTTTATTTTTAAAAACATTTTATTGAATTCATTAGAAAAATTTATTTAATTACATTTCTGGGAAAATTTACGAAAAAGTATTTTTTTTTTTATTAAAACAGTTTATGCAATTTTCAGCTCTAGACACATTGGCAACCCGCGCATTTTGCGCAAGCTTTCTCAACTTTTCTGTCACGGTTTCTTGGACTTCTTTAATTTTAATGCCTTTTTATCTGGCTTTGAAGCTACTGTTCGTTAATTGTCAAGTAAAATCGGGGCTGATAAGACTCTTAGCAGCTTTGTATAAATGTGTCACCCCAGACATGCCTGTAAAACAAAAAGTACGACATACTGCAGCAAGATGTGACCCAGAACGGAAAGGTCAGCTGTCAAGAGCTTTTTGTTTCGTTGGGGTGCTGTATCACCCCTGTTGCTATCCTAAGGCTAAGAAAAGTACGGACCTGCTTCAGAACGAAAAATCCCGCACAAAAGTGACACAACGAAATCATGAGCGAAAAATTTAGCTGCTGCTGTGAAATGATGGTGAAAAGTAGGTAATTGTAGTAGATTGCTTGGTACAATTCTGCACTCCCTTTTCGCACACAGTAATTATACGGGACATTAATTGCTTGCGAGAATTTGACGATTGTACTCAGTGCTGCCCGCTTTTATAATACTTATGGAGCTAAATGGAAAAATCTTGAAGCCAAAAATTGCCAAACTAAAGTATCAAAAATTGATTTTTTTTTAAGATCACCAAACTCTAATGTAATTAGCTTAAATTATGATAATTCCCAAATGACAATTTAAGGAGAAAGCTATGCGTACTAGGCTTTAGCAGAAATAAGCTGTCATATGTCAAATCACTGGTAACAAGGTAACAATTTCCAACTTTTTGTCACCCTTTTCCCAAGTGAATTTGTTGAGTGATACCTTCTCCATTAACTTTTATATTCTATTCGTTCGTCGCCTACGTTTAGAACAAATTGTTTGTGGTCTTTAAGGACACCAGTCAGAATACAATGAGAGCGGTTTTTTTGCGGCTTACCTACAACTAAGACAGTTCTGCTATCGATGGCTGTGTTCAACCATCAATGGAAATCCAAACCACAGAAATTGGTATGTAATATTGTAGTCATTATATTTATTTTCCATAAATTCAGGGGTTGAATAACCGCACCCATGACCGGGTAAAATGCTTTGAATGTAAAATCCACAAAATTCAGTGACGTATTACTCGCTCACAGATGCGGTAATTCAATCCCACATTTCTTTCTGTTTCAAAGTATCAAATATACACCTTTAATGTAAGATGCTGAGTCAAACTCCCGCCATTAAAGAAAAAAATATTTCTGCAACCGATAATCGATAATCAGTGTTACTTTGCAGTTCAGTAGATAATCGGGAATTTTTTTTTATGATATTCAACATTTAGTTAATACGACCAACCGGTGACAGTTTACCCTACAATCAACTGTCATTATAATAATTATAATTATTATTTAAATATTCTTTTAAAATGCACATATTTATGTGAGCATTGAGGCAGGCTACGTATTTTTCTCCCATATTAAAAACATGCAGCTAATTGCAACCACTTTAATATTGCCTTTGGGGGCGACACTATTGTCTCAGTAATTAATTAGTGCATGTACGTAATTTTCAATGTCTTCCCTATCACACAACACAACAAGCTAACAAAATACCAGATATTAAGTTGAGGCCACTTATTTCGTTTCTATTAAATTGATTTCTTCGTAGTGTTCAAATTTGAAAACGGTCAACTGGAAATTTGCCTCTGATTCATTGATGCTACGGATAATCCAAGAGCCGAGTCTGGCTCCAAACAGTCACCCATTGCTCAATGCTCAGCGATAGTTACAGGCGGGTGCTTTGCGTACAAATGTAATACGGAAAAGTAACTGACCAACGCTATGAATTAATTACAAATGTTTATGAATATATAGTTATGAAGAACAGACCTTGCCAACGCTAAGAGATTCTGTATGTGCCAGGCAGTGGGGTAGGAGATGGCTGATGATAGATAAATGGATTTTCCAGTTTTGTCTGAGCAGCAATTCGAGTGAAGCAGTGAAATGCTTCTATTCGATTTTAGAACTAGTATTATGTTGCTTACAATTTGAGCTGGATGAATGAAACGTATTAATAACTAGTGTTTCTAAGGTGAGGCGAATACCAAACCAGAATTAAACTCAAGGAGACTGACAACTATAAAATATCATACATTTATAATGGCACGAGATCAGTTTATATCTTGTGATCCAAATAACATACCGCGTCAGCTTTAAGTATGCTATACAAAATCATCTGGCTAGTGGCTAAAGTATACATTGCACGCTTAAGCTAGGTTTAGTAAGAATTTTTTAACACAATGTTAAATTGGTCATGTTTTTATGACAAGGCTCCTGAGAGATGGGTAGTTTTTGAATTGAAAATAAACAATTTTTGATTTGATGCAGAAAGACATTATACGCATACAGTGCTCTTGAAGATTCTCTAAGCAACCTGAAATCTTTACTTTGGCGATTCGTAACAAGATTCCAGTTGTAAGCGATTTGCAGAATAAATATTACTGAATACAGTTTGAAGGAGCGAAACGACAACGAAATAAAAGATCGGTTTTGACCACCGATGGCGTTTTGAGCGGCTACCATGCATTTTTTTAGAACATATCTTAAAACTTACGATAAATTATTTTATTAATGTAAATTTTGTATAAAACACAGAGCCTTCTGCTGAGTGCAAAAAAAATTAGCACATTTTCCAGTCTTGTGATGTTTGTACTTGTAAAATTCACAGTATGGTGCTTATAGAAAAAATAAATATAATAAATTAGCGAACCCACTGCAGCGCCATCTGCCGGGCTGATTTGTGAATCTAAAACATCCAGGGCGCCACCCAAACGCATACAAAAAAATTCATTCACATCGGTCCAGCCGTTTAGGAGGAGTTCAGTGACATACACACGAAGAGTAGATAATATTAAAATAGTCACAACAAAAATTATAGCACTTTTTATTTATTTTAAATACATTTGCTTTGAGATCACAAACAATCCACAGAAATAAATAAATTAGACAGTTGAATTGTGCCTAATGTTGGCTATACGAAAAACGTTAAAAAATAATGCACTGACATAAATGTGGTATACTTTTCCGTAAAGCCAGCCAGCATGACCAGTGTGAGACTAATGTTGCAATTTGGTACTTTTTCCGAAAGCCTGGCACATATTTTTTTTTTTTGCTATTTTGGCAATTTTCTTAGTTGGACGAGGCGATTTAGAAATGACACTTTTTTTCTCATTGGCCCTTTTTGCTTGCGACTTTTCATAAATTAGCTGCGGTTACCCTGCTTGGCAGATCACTTTTTAAGGTCGATTTTCTCCAGGCCATATCAATATTTTTGAAATCTCTGTATGTATAGGTGGATGCTTCTGCGTCATTGCCAATATCAAAGTCATACGTCAAAAATATTAAATCATGCCTCGAGAAAGCTGGTGCAGAGATTTGGTCATAGAATAAAACTTTGTCGGAATTATTTATAAAAAAAGACATCTACTATTGTACTAGAGGAAGTGGTAAAGTGCGTAGGGACTTGACAATTCACGGGTTTTAAATCAAACAATTGCATATTTTCACTTAAATGACTTTCACATAACAAATTACTATTAATATCACCACAAACAATGACATTGCTTGCGCAAGTCGAAACTTCTTCCAAAACATCGTAAATAGGTGTCAGATCAATATTCCTATTTGGCAAATACTTCTTTCGCCCCGAGTTATACATTTAAATAAATATTGAGAGGCAGACCCTTTCGGTGAACGACATTTTCGTCGACAGACCAAGCCCATTCTAACGTATATTGCAACTCCTCCACCAGTATGATCACACCTATCTGCTCGAATGAACCTTCAATTTTGATTTTTGAAACATATGCTCTACCAAGTTGACGGAAGTGTGTTACTCCATTCCATGTTGGGCGCTTTTATTACCGAGGAAATTCATATACATTGGTGGAATGTAGATAATACTTAGAGGACTTTTTTAATTGTTAATATTTATTCTCTTAAAGTTAGGCGTTCACGAACAAAATTGTCAATAGGACTGCTCCTATTTAATATACTAGCAGATGATTTGAATATTTAAACTTCATTTAATAATATTTTGTATATTGCCATTCAAAATAGCTTTTTATACATATTTTTAGAATTTCAGAAAAATTCTCTACTAACAAAATTGCAAGAACTTATTTAAATTCACAAAATTTTACACTAAAAAAATCACTAATAAGTGTTTTGATTTACAATTATATACTTCCAATTTTGTTTAATGTAGATAAGGATGTTAGGAAATAGCTAACCCCTGAAATTTATAAGGGTTAGAGCTGCTTGGACCAATATTTACTTGTAATATATGATTCTTTGAAGAAAATAGTTTATGAGGTCATTGCCAATATAGTGAAGGCAGCAGACATTCCTAAAAAGACACAATTGTCAATTGGCTCAAACAAAATCAAGACTCTACATAAATTTCAAGTGCTACTATCCAGCTGAACTGAACTGTGCGTCTAAAGATTTTGTTTGCAGTTCTTATTATCATTCGCCACAGAGGAGAGCTAATTTTATTATTTAACAGGCGTGAATTCACCGTCAGATTTAGATTAGTTGGTGGTTCCCATACCAGCTTGACACATAACTTTAAATAAATTATGTAACTAGTACCTAGATATTTAGATTGCAAAAAACTTTCCGCGTGCACCCATGTGCCATAGTTCTGTTGCTTTAACAGGTAGGCAAGCCTTATTTACCCCAAATGACATTTCCGGGTGATTGTTCCGCTGACCAAATGATGAAATTCTACCCACTAATTGATTGATCAAAAAGCTATGTATGTATTGTAGGTACGCATCTAAGAAAGGTGTTAATTATGTGCTAATATGATGAACATCAACGGGTAAAAAAAAATATGTATGAAAAAGAAGCGTGTGAACTCAAAGTCGCAAACTTAATTAAGGAAAGTTTTCAATTGATTGTCGCAGGCGCCTATGTCCATATTTCACGAAACGTGATGAACAGAGAGGTTAAAAACGTACACGCAGAAAATTCACTTATTTAAAATCAATCAACTTTCGGTTAAAAACAACCAAGCAATACTGTTAATATGGCACCTACAGAGTTAGTGGATTAAAAATAACCGTCAACTTGTTTAACGAAACTCGGTTAAAAATAACCGATTTATCAATTTCCTCTCTAAATTTTCTCGGTCATAAATAACAAACTAACTAATAACAACAGAGTAACATAGTTGATACCAACTGATAAAATGTGTTATTTTTAACAGTATGATTTAACCTTTTTTTTTTTTTTTTTTCAACAACAAATACTAGTTTATTTTCTACAGAGACATAGTTAATTTTAACCCATTTTTTTTTAACCGAGCAAAAATTCCACTCGGTTTAGGCTTAAATTTCTGCTTCTTTAAAATATTTTCTTTTATCAACATAAAACAAGAACTATCGCTCGTGGGATAATTTTATCTTTGCTCAACAAAAACACACGGGTAAAAACGTTTTGCGCATTTTCTTCTATTTTCGGTGTCGGTGTAGTGTTCGAATGATGTTTATAATTTTGTTGGGTTCTATAAGTATAGAAATTCGTGTAGTGGGTAAGAAATCTTGCTTTCGACGTGTGTCCGACAACCCCATAGCAGAATAACACAGTCCTTACTATTATTCGTTGATTTAATGAAGTAAACTTAATTCAATCGAGATAGACTTGGATTTATTGCTCAGCTTTTGTATAAGGCAGAAAGAAAATGAATGGCTTAAATAATTGAATGAAGTGTTGGATTCCTAAAATATTCTATTTATTTTTTCGTATTAGTTGAGAATTATTTAAGTTATGACAAGTTAAGGATACCTTACCAATAGTCCCGACTTTAAATTTTAGTAATTCAAACATATTTATTTTCAAACAAAAAAAAATGTTTGCGATTGTGAGCTTCATTCAATTTAAATTCAATACTAATAACAGTTCGGAGCAGTGAAGAAAAATAATACATTTTGGCTACAAAAAAAAAAAAACCCTGAGGGTCGAAATAAATGTAACTACAGTAGACTCGCGGTGAATTGAACTATACAAATATTTGAAACCAAGCTTGTTCTCGTTCACAAAGCTGTTCATGTTTACGAATGTGTATTTCTTTAAATTTTCAAAATAAACTAGACGCGTGTTTTAACTCAAATTTATATTTGTTTTCCTGTTTTTTGTATGTAGGGTAAGGTAGGGAGGACTTGACATTCAGGAGGAATTGACATCAGCACTTTTCTAAAAAAAAAAAGACCTTGCCAGTGCTTTAAATAATGAGAAAACGAAGCTAGTAACGATTGGTTTGAGTGATAAATAAACAATCACTGTGGTCTGGGTCCTAGACTCTAGGAGATAAGCGAAGTTGACGTCTTTTTAAGGTTCCGTACCCAAAGGGAAAAAACGTAACCTTATTAGTTTCGCTCGGATGTCTCTCCGTCTGTCTGTCTGTCTGTCTGTCTGTCCGAACCCACTAAGCCAATTTTGTTACCAGGTCTATCTCAAGAACCGATTGACATAGGGGGCTAAAATTTACACACAACATCCGGTATAACCTCTAGTTAAACGACAAATACCAATGGAAGGAATACATTGATTGGTTTTCGATTAATTAGTAATCTGGTGAGAAAAATATTTTCATTCACCCAAAAAACGGTTTATTTCTTGATTCACAAAAAAATACATAAATTCCTTTTTTGTAGATCACGTTCTTATCTATATATGTGCTGAATACTGTTTTGCCGAAAAGTTAATAGTTTACAAGATATTTTCAAAAAAGATAATTTTACCATGTAAAATACGTTGCTCTCATAAGTTGTAATCTCTACTACGCTACGCAGTTGTACACAATTGACCCCATCAAAGACAGAAGAGAGTCACTGGTGCCATACCACCAGGGTTCCCGCTTGCTAATTTCGTTGGAGAGTATAATACATTTTTTTGGGGAGTACAGAACAAAATAAAAGTAATAGTTTTTAATTGGGACAGGTCGCATACAGAATGGAAAATTGGCGTGGGTTGGGTACTAGGTAATAATTAGAAAATGAGATTCATGTGCGAGTAATTTTTGAGAGTAAAAATATTAAGTAATTAAAATTAACTAAATTGTGATGAATTCATGAAGAGGGGAAAGATTGAATGATATTATAGATTTCAAATAATATCTGATGTGTTGGACTTTAGCCAAATACGGAACCTTCGGTACACGAGTGACACTCGCACTTGGCCGGTTTTTTATTTTTGTGCCCATTTCACCTTAATTTTATGGTAATCAATCCAACTGTAATATTTAAATTATGTAGCTTTCGACATTGAAAGTACAATGTAGTGCACATTCATTCATTTTAAAATCACTAATAAACAATAGTTTATCCTGAGCACCAGCACAAAAGTTTTTTATTGTATTAGTTCCAAAAGTTATCAAAAAGGAGGATTTGACATTTGTGCTGTAGAAGGAATCGACAAAGTGTCAAATCCTAATTTATGAGTCAAAATAAAAATTGTGCGGTGAAACAACTTCTTACTCTTTTTTACAATGCGAAAATGACATAAATATTTACAAAAACAAAAATTCCCACCGCAACGTGTCGATGAAACAAGTGTTGAGAATGTCATTAAGGACATTCAAAACAAAACAGAGTCGATAAGAGCAGTGCTGCCCAAAAAATTGTTTACTAAACGTACCACTTCAATATTCACACCCCAAAAAAACAGGAAGTTCAACAAATTAATGGTCAATTCAGTTCAAAATATACCTACCTCCTTAGGCGGATGGCAAATCCTCCTTCATGATAGGAGGAAACAACACTTAAAAGTATTTCTATAATATATCGATTAATCATTAATACTTTATATTGTTAAAATCATGTTGTAGCTTATGTAAATTTTGAAAATTTTAAATTGTATTTGGATTTTAAGATATCTCCAAATGTTCGTTAACGTGTCAAAACCTCCCGACCTTACAAAAATAATTATTCATATATGTTTTGTTAGGAAAAAAAATGTAGGTACCTATATTGAATTTATTTAAAAAAAAAGTTTTTGTCGCTGTTTGAGGAACCAACGTTACAGGCCCTTTTCCATTTTAGGAAGTTCAGAAAAGTTCAAATAAGTGTATTCAATCAATCTGGCCGTAGAAATTAATCAATACCTTTTGCATTTAAGAAACTATTTAGTCCAAGAAGGTGTTGTCAGTCGTTAAAGTGGAAAATACCTAACATCAACCAACTTGGAAATCGGAGACAGTTGGCCAAGCTAACGGAGGAATTGTCAAAGGAATAATTAAGCAAAAAAGACACATCCTGCCCTTTAAAAGCAGCAGTATGCTATAGTTATGTCCAACAAAACACGAGGTATTATGCTGCATTTACACGGTCACACATTCCTAACACGAAAGATTAAAGGGATGCTAATAACAGCCGTGTGACTGAAAGGAACAGCATCACCTAGCACGCAAAAAAACGTGACACGTATTTAGGTCGGCCATCGTGTTTACGTGATAGTGGTTATAGGAAAGCATGTTGATATTTTTATAGCGATGGCTAAAGATTGCTCCCGGAAGTGATGAACGGACAAATACTTATTTATTTTGTAAAGCTGATTGATGAATTGTTGGTTTATTTACTGAAACTAGCTACCACTCTCATTACACATGTTTCAACTAAGAAATATAAATGTTTTCAAGTAATAGGAGAAATGTTGGTGGCCGGAACTTGTGATTATTTCCGTTTTATGTATATCTATAATTATGGGTAGAACATCCATGATACCTTAGGAGGCGTCTGATTTGTGATCTCATTCTTACGGCTCTTAGCATTGGCTGCAGATATACGGATTACTCAGTCCCGTCTCGTGCAAAATTGCGCGTGATGGTGTAAACGCAGTTTTAGTATCTAAGGGAAGTATAGATGCTTAAAATAACCAAGATTTGGAAAATTAACATAGAGCCGTAATTTTACCTAGTGCTAGTCATTTGAGTATTTTTCTCATTTAAAATACGTCCCAAAATTCAAGCAAAATCTTAATTTAGGGGTGGGATTCTGTAAATAACGAAACGAAAACCACTTTCGCGTTTCAAAAAACGCAGTAAATCACGCGAAAATTAGCTTCATGTAACTCCCAACGTTTATTTGTTCACATTCGTTTAGGTTTGAGAAACTGTGCGATAACAAAATTATAGTTTGGCAGTCTCAGTATGTAGCTTTATTTTCGTTAAGTTGTTTTGACGTTGAGGAAAGCTTTAAAATAGGCGGCACGTATGTATTTCGTGTACCTGTATGCAAATGAATATTGTCCAGCAAATCATACTTAAAGGCAGTTTTGTTTAACCTAGAACGTTGAACAAAACTAAAAGAAAAAAATTAACTCTCTAACTAAGAACCAAATTTAAATAAACCAACCTTTTGTCAGGTAATGTGAGAGGTTTCGAACAATCCCGCAGATTTTTTCTAATTTTTTTAAGTTTACGTGTTCATTTTCCATTTCACTTTCGCCGCTTTCGCTGGTCAACAAAAAATAGTTTGTTAGCATTTCTAGTAAAATATTCAGCACAATCTTAAAAGATAAAATCACCAAACTCAAAGAGAATAAATAGGAAAATGATAAACGTCAACAAAATAGCTGTCGTTCGTTTTCTTTCGTGGAGACGATAAAATATGTTCGTTTTTAAGGTTACATGAAGCAAGAAAATCGAAATCGTCAAAGAAAATGTGTTCGTTCGTTTTTTTTCGCGCCCACGAGAATTTCTTTCGTTTTTGATGTTACATGAAGCAAACTGTTCGTGTGCACGAAAACGTTTAAACGTTTTCACCTTACAGAATGCCGGCCCAGGGTTATTAAAATCAGAGCATCGCACGAAACACAACACAAAAAATTAAGCTGCAGTAGGTACAGTTTTCGTGCCTTAACGCTCAAAACGGTCGTGAAAAGTTTCAACTTTTAATAAAATTCAGCGAATCAATACAAAATTTCCAAATTAAAAAAAAAGCTTCTGTTCTTGAAATCATTATTTTAAAAAATACACAGAAAACATTCGGCCTTACCAATATGAAAATGTATAACCCACACCTTATTTTATAATATTTTGTAGGTAACAATATGGAATTTAGTATGGAAAATGTTGCCATTTTGAGTTTGAAAAATTTTGCCTGGACTATAAAAATGATCATTAGTATCGGCGATTGCTTTTTTAAATTAGAGATCTTGGTTTAAAAAAAAAACGCCAAATGAACAAATTATCCCGAAAATATATTAACTAAATTACTATGTATGACATCTGAAATCTCCCCTCCCCTGCGCCACTGCAACCTACCTTACCTACCCACCTCATTGCACTTCCAATATTTGGGTCATCACCTAGTGCATTCTGCTTTATTTTATCAGCTTTAAATATGCTTTCTCTTCAACTTACCTTGTGTTCTTATTTTGTGTGTCGGAAGTAATTCTTTTTTTGTCAATTTAAATAAATGGAAGCAGTGAAAAGTAAACATTAAATTTTGGCTATTAAAAATGTCAAATTTTAATTGCCGACAATAATGACTTGTGTTTTATGGCGCTGAGTGTAAAAATAGTAGTAAAAATATTTTATTAATAGTTTGTTGTCAAAGTTGATAAATGTTTGACGAAATTAGTGTTTCCATGATCGCATCTTGTGTAGGTATGAATAATTATGTTCAAATTCAAAAACTATATTTTTGCGGGGTTTTTTTTTTTTGGTAGGGATTTATGATTATTAACGTTTAAAAATAGGTACCTACAATTTTTTATGGGTGATTAGTTTGAATTGCCATTCAAAGAAAAGTGTCATAAACAGCTCCAAAGTTCAAAATTCCTATGCCAATCTCGTAGGCTTGTGAAAAATGGAGATAGACTTGGCTTGTTGGTTGAACAGCAAAAATAGGACCAGTGAATGAGGACAAGGCTAGGTATATCCTGTCAGCAAGAAAATACAAAAAAATCGTCCCAGAAATTAAATCTATCTATATATTTAAAAGAGTTAAAAAAAAGTCCGTGTGTGCGCGCATAACTCGAAACCGGATCGTTCGATTTTCACGATTTTGGGCCAGATGTGTTCGTTTTGTCCCAAGGAAGGACATAGGCTACTGTTTGTGGCGAGGGGATGACAGTTTGTATAGGGAAAAACACTTTCAAAAATCTAAACTGGAGTGTGACTTTAAATACAAAAATTATTAAAAAATTTTAAAATAATATCATTGATTAATTTCGGCGCTTCCAAGTCGTAATCCGCCAGTGAAAAGGTCAAATTTTTCACGTCGAAGTTGTAATGCACGATGTAAACGAAAATGGGAAATAGACAATAACGCAATCGGAATCAGCAGAACAGCACATAATATGCTGCTTTTAGTTACTTCATTTGCTCGAAAACAGATGACGCTTCACATCCTTTGATGTTTGTTGATGATTCGTAAAACCGCCAGGTGAAGTGGTGAATCCAATTGCCATTGCGCAATTGACAGATATCCTTCAAGTTTCCTCATTCAAAAAGAATTGAGTACAACTGGATTTGGGTAATTTCTCAATTTGAAATTGAAAGTCGGCTCAGTTATAATTTTGTTGCGCAACCTCAATCCACCGAAACTTGGTAACGGAAAGCGTTAGGTTAGGTTAGTTAGTTAGGTTAGGTTGGGAGGGCAGTTTTGCAAACGATGCAAATTTCACCCAGAAGCCATGAAAGGCCCATTGTGAATACCCTGTTTGTACATGCAAGGACATGTGGCTAACAAAACCACTTCGATCTGTTTAGGAATAGTTTTATGTCCGATAGAGGTATCCCTGCCAAGTCGTCCAAACCTTTGAAGAACCTAGCTCCCATACAGGATGAGCGGCGTTCCTGTAAAGCTGGGCAGTGGCATAGAAGATGTTCCACGGACTCTATTTCCTCTTCGTCTCTACAGCTTCTGCAGAAGTCATTTGCAAAAAGTCCTAGCCTTTTAGCCATGTTTCCTATGATGCAGTGTCCGGTTAAAACGCCGACGAGCATCCGGATTTGGCTTCTATTAAGGGAGATTAGGAACTTTGATCTTTTGGTGTCAACCACAGGCCACAGACTCCGGGTTATGACGCAACCGATGGTGTTGCTCCATTGTTCCTTAGCCAGTTGTGTGGTGACGCCTTCAATAAAAGTCTTAGCAGTGTTGAAAGGCGGTAACACCTCTCCGTCCGCTAGTTGAGGGTTCATATCAGAGCCGTATCTGGCCAGTTCGTCCGCCTTTTCATTCCCTTCCACTCCAACGTGTCCCGGAACCCAGCAGAGTAGAATTGAGTGATGACTTATAGCCCTAAGCGCCACGAGGCAATCTGTAACACATTTCGCATTTATAAGATTTGAGCCGATAGCTTTAAGTGCTGCTTGACTGTCCACACAGATGGTTATTTCCATTGCTGGTAGTCCCATCGATAAGATAGTCTGTGCTGCTTTTTTAACCGCATATATCTCAGCTTGAAAGACACTACAGTGATCGGTCAGTCGGTACGACTGGCTAATAGCAAGCCTTTCTGAGAATATGCCGGCTCCTGTTCCATTTTCTGTTTTTGAACCGTCCGTATAGACGGCTATACCTTTAATGATGGTACTGGGTGACTTCCAGTCCTGCCTTTTGGGTATAGTGATTCTGAAATTTTTCTCGAAGTCATATCTGGGTTTCTCGTAATCGGTGAGTGACGTGAGTCCCTTCCGATCGAAGATTTCAAGTATGCTTGAGTGTCCGCAGTAACCAGGCTTCCAAGTTCTGTTCTCTCTTAATCTGAGAGCGGCTTTGGCTGCAACGTTCTTAGTGAATAGCTCAATGGGTTGCAGGTTCAATAGCGTTTCCAGACCTAGTTGTGGTGTGGATTTAATTGCGCCTGTTATTCCCAGACAAGCAATTCTCTGCACCTTGTTTAGGTTCTTAAGATGGGATTTGGTTTTAACCGCCTCCCACCAAACAACTGAGCCGTAGGTAAGAATGGGTCTCACAATCGCGGTGTACATCCAGTGCACAATGTTCGGTTGCAAGCCCCAGTTTTTCCCAAAGGTCTTCCTACATGCATAAAAGGCATTAAGTCCTTTCTTCATTCTTTCTTCAGTATTCCGTTTCCAGTTAAGTTTGGAGGTGAATATCACACCTAGGTACTTGGCCTCGGTTGAAAGATTAAGTCGGACACCTTTAAGCTTCGGTGGGTCCCATCTTGGTACCTTATATTTCCTGGTGAACAGAATGAGTTCGGTCTTTTCCGGATTAACCGAAAGACCGTTATGTTCCGTCCATTTGGATAGTTCTGATAACGCAGATTCCATAATATCTCTAATGGTGGAAAGGTATTTTCCTGTTATTAGTACTACTATATCATCCGCGTAGGCGACTATCTTGATACCTCTGTTGACAAGGGATGTAAGTATTTTGTTAATCGAGATGTTCCACAGTAGAGGAGATAGGACCCCCCCTTGTGGTGTTCCACGATTTGTGCTTTTCTTAATCGAACAGTCTCCTAGGCTGCTGTTAATAACTCTGCTGTTAAGCATAGTCTTAACCCAGTTTGTCAGAAACTGTGGTGAACCTGACTCCTCAAGTGAGGATGTAATGGTTCTTGTATTCAGGTTGTTGAATGCACCTTCTATGTCTAGAAAGGCCGCCAACGTAAATTCCTTGTTTCCTAGGGATTTCTCGATTGTCTTCGTTACTTCATGTAGCGCTGTTTCCACGGATCTGCCTTTGACATATGCGTGTTGTGCACTACACAGAGCACCGCTTGTTTCGAGAGTGTTCCTAAGGTGTAGGTCCAATAACCTTTCTAGTGTTTTCAAAAGAAAAGATGAGAGGCTAATTGGTCTGTAATCCTTGGGTGTGGAGTGACTAGGTTTCCCTGCTTTGGGAATAAAGACCACCCTCACCTCTTTCCAGCAGTCAGGAACAAGTCCGAGTGTCAGACAACCACGAAAGATTGCCTGCAGCCATGGGACGGTCCTTTTGCTGCTTCTTTGTAGCATGGCAGGTATAATTCCGTCTGGTCCCGCCGACTTGTACGGTTGGAAGGATTGAAGAGCCCATGTTATTCTATTTGTGCTAGTGCAGTCACTGATGATAGCCAGTTCTTCAACCGGAAGTGAGGAGAGGTTGCCATCAGAACTGTGTAGCAGCCTTCCTGGGATTATGCATCCCGGAAAGTGTGTTCTGAGGAGCAGGTCAAGAGTCTCCTGGCCACTAGATGTCCAACAATTATCTTCCTTACAGAGGTGCCCTATGTGAGAGGGAGTTTTGGCAAGAACCCTCCGGAGTCTTGCTGCTTCTGTGGTGGATTCTATGTCGGAGCAGTAGTTTGCCCAGGACACTCTTTTGGCTGCTCTAGTTTTCTTTTTAAACTCGTTGAAGCTATTGCGATATATACTCCAGTCTTCATCGGTTTTTGTCAGTTTGGCTCTATTAAAAAGTTTCCTGGTTTTGGACCTGAGAAGTCGTAGTTCCCTAGTCCACCAAGCCGCGTGTGTTCTTTTGGGAGGGCGACTAATAGGACAGGATTTTTTAAAGGAGTCATTTAGTGTCTTGGTGAGAAAATTTACTGCTTCGTTAACGAGTGTCGCCTTCGACAAAGTACCTATGGGGTTAGGTGGAAGTCGACGTTCGACCAGTTCAGAAAATTTATTCCAGTCAGTCTTAACAGGGTTCCTAAAAGGGAGTTCTTTTGGTAGTTCAAAGTCAATTGTGAATGTTATCCTGAAGTGGTCAGAGAAGGAGCACTTCGAGGAAACCTTCCAGTCATCGACCCTGAATCTGTCTACTGGGAGTGCTAAAGTTAGATCAATTACCTCTTCCCTAATTTTGTTGTGGAAAGTAGGATGGCTACCCCTGTTACAAATATGTAGGTTGGAAAGTAATATAAAATCAAGTATAGACTCACCTCTTTTATTTATATCCTTGCTGCCCCACTGCGTGTGGTGGGCATTTGCGTCCATACTTACTACTAAGTTGGCTCTAGTGTTGCTGGCGTGCTGTACCAGGTCCCTTAGTAGTGGTGATGGGGGGTCTTCTTCCTCGTAGGGCAGATATGCGGATGCAAGAATGAGTTGGGGCTCGTTCTTGCGGTCGCATATCGCCACTGTCAGATCGCTGTTGCTGAAACGATAAGAGAAAAGAAAGTTAATTGATTTCTTTATCAGAATACAGCTCCTAAGTTTACCTTCACCACTGGAATGCAGGAGTGTGTATTTTCTTGACCTCAGTCCTTGGATTTTGGCTTTGTTTAGCCATGGTTCCTGGATTAGGGCCACGTCCACACTCTCGTCTGTCATGAAGAGCAGCAGGTCGTCGGTGGCAGCTTGAGAGTGGTGCAAATTAATCTGCACCACCCTTAGCTTTCCGGCGCTGGTCATCGTTATTGGGGAAGGAGAACTTGATGTTCCCCAACCCAAATTTGACGACCCCTGCTGCGGATCTTATAAAGTTGGCGGATTTTGGATCTACCACAATGCGTAGGTCCTTACCGCCACCTTTCTCCCGCGGTTTGGAACTTACGATCTTCCATTCACCTACGTTCAGCTCTTTGTTCCGCAGACCTACCAGTTTAAGTATGGATTGTTCCTCCGGAACCGGAGGAGGTATCCATACGTGTACTAGGGTCCGCAGTGGTAGGGCTGAAGCAGGGATGGCTTCAAGTTTGGCACCAGGCCACAGTTCTTCTAGGCTTCGAATGCAGCGCGTTAAAAAGTCAAGCGACTCTTTGTTGCCGCACCCGACGACCTTTACTCCCTTCCGCCAACCTGCCCCATCGAAGTTGCAGGTGTTATTGATATCAGCGGATTCTCCCTCTGAAATCATGGCCTCCAGGATCTTTGCCTCAACTTGGAGCCATTTATCGGTCGCAAGTTTCCCGTCAGGGTTGCTGCGGTCAATAATGGCTAGGGTGAGGTCTTCACTGCTTTTCAGCTTAGCTTTCTTCGCCGAATTCCCTGTTACCTCGTCGGCTGAGCGGATTCTTTTGGGGGCCTGCTTAGCTGTTTCCTTGCCTGCGGCCGTCGAGTCCTTGGACTTTTCCGACCGTTGGAGGGATTGCTTGGCATTGACCTCCTTTCGAATAGTGCCCGGCTTTCGTGGTGGTAGGACGGCGGGAACCTTCGCCTTTGAGGTCGATGGGGTGGGGATTGCCTCCGAAGCGGGCTGTTCCTCTCTCTTCTCGGCTTCTTTAGCTTCTTTTGTTTGGCATTTGGGTGAGACCGAGTCCTCAATAGTCGCGGGTACGAGATGTGTCTTGTCGGCAAGACGGTTCTCGTACTGTTTGACTAGCTTGGAGTGCTTCCTCACCAGCGCTCTATCTCTTTCAGAGAGCTCAGCCACATTGCGGCCCTTCATTTTTCTCAGGAATCGCAGGGAGCATCTATAGCCCTCTCTTTTCTTCTGCTGAGATGTTTTGGGTGCTCTTGTTCTTTTTCTAGGAACGAGAGTGTTCTCCAGAAGTCTGTCCTCCGTCTCAGAGTCAATGGACGAACTGTTACTGGCTTGAGAGGAGAATAACTCCCCCAGCACGGTCATGTCCGGCCAAGAACTCTCTGACAGAGCCTCAACTTCCTTCGAATCCTTCGCGTCCTGTCGATTTAATGTCTTTTTGTCGTCAAGTAGCAGTCTGCCTCCACACCCTTGGCTATCAGTGTGGTCCTCCATGAAAGTTGGGTCCTCCAGAATCCGTGACCCTGCATTTTGATAAAACAACTGTAAAATTAACATTTTTCGGTTATAAAAGTGATCCAACATTAAAAATATCACATTTGGTATACTGATCATATCACTATTACATTTATTATGATTTACTATGTGAATTGATATATTGAAATTTAAAATGTTAAAGTGATAAAATTGTTTTAATGTTTCTTAATTGAAATTGAACATTATAATTGTTAAACTGATACGCGGGAACTGATATTGCTGATGCTAATTGAAAATTAAAAATATCAAAATAATATGATGCAATTAATGTTTCTGATATTTGCATATGGAAATTTGACATTCTAAATGGCAAACAGATATTGCTGAGAATAATTGAAAATTAAAAATATCAAAATAATATGATTTGATTGATGTTTTTGATATTTTTATATGTAAATTTGACATTCTAAATGCCGAACTGATATGCAAAGACTGATATTTCCGATATATTAACTGAAAATATTAAATTGATATGCACTCTTATCAGTTTAACATTATAGGTACTTACCAATATTTTTAGCTTGCTTTTTCGTAAATAAAACCCCATTTTTTTCGATTTTCACATATAGGTACATTTTATTTATGAATTTTGTTTGTTATATAGGTAAATGGTTTTAAAAAAGTTTTTTTCTTATTACCGAAGAGCGTTCTGTTAAGAAATTAAAAAAATTTATTAAAAAATATCAATATTGTCCCCAATTTAGTAAAAAAAAATGTTAAATTGATATTAAGAAATATAAAATCTTGTTCGATAAAAAATTATACACGATAATTTAGATAATCCGAATAATATTTGATTACATTTCAACAAATTGTTTGATATATGTACTTACATATCAAATCCTCAAAAACGTGGCTCAGTTTCCATTCTTTTAAAAGAATTTGCAGTTCATTTCCAGAACTTTCGTCTTCAACGCGGTCCATTGACTGATTTGAATCAAAAAAATGTTGTACTTCTTCCTCTGTTAACACAACACAATCATTATAGTTAACGATAACATTTTCATTATTATTGTTTATATTGTTTATTGCATCACCAACATTTTCCATTTTTTTTTTATATTAAAACACAGCACTTCAAAACAAACGTCTTAACGCATCGGTAATTACAGGACAATTGGTAGTTAACAAGAATAATCACGTTGGCTACCAACAAGTGATGTGAAATGTAATTGAGAGAGAGAGAGAGAAAGTTATTCGCAAGGGCGGAGGAGTGATTGGATAGGCGCTATCGCAATATGTTTTGCGACAGATTTGGGGTGCAACACAGTGTGACCAGAATGAAACTTCTCCAATCCAATAAGATTGATTATATCTACAATATCGTTTAAATAAATGCACTACTGAGTTATACCCGAATCACGGTATGTACTCCGTTCCGTTATTCGGCTCAGGCATTTTTTGCTCCTAAGCAGTGTATGATTTTATTTTCCAAGTACAGAACTATAAACTCAAACAAAACATAATGTGCAAAAATTGGTTTTTGTTTAACCTTATTAGAAAGGTTTCACTCTACTACTAATTGAGTGCGTTTTTGACAAAAAGGGAGCCAACACTCTAATATTGCTGATATTCAATCAGCTTCCAGCTTAGTCTAGATTCTAAGTAAAAAACCAAGACGATAAAATCTAACAAGATCAAACGGACCAAGTTGAGGGCTTTTTTTCAATATCAGTCAAAAATCGTATGCACTGCTTTACAAGAAAAGGATTAAGTAAAATACAAAGTCTTCTTTCTTTATTATATATTTGTAATAATAATAACCATCTGGTACCACCTACAACAATAATGTAGTTTAAGGATCGCAATCACGTTGATATTTTAAGATATCAAAATAATATTAATTCACAGCTCTTTGTGCATCAATAATATAATAATAACATTAATTTGATATAGAAGTTATAGAAATATGGTTAAATACAAACCAAATTTTGATATTAATTATTGATATTACAATATAAAAAAATATTTAAATTTTCTTATATTTTAATATCTACCTTACCTTATAATTATTGATCTAATATGTTTATTCTCATAAATACAAACTTTCGTATCATTTTTTGAGAAATTGATATGATATGCAATTTGATATTAACTAAATATTAAAATGATATGTCGTTTTTTTTTCGGTGGCCGCTTTCGCGAGTGGATTTTCACTTTCGTGCGTTCCACCTGGAGTAGTTACATCATTTTGTTGTTGTCCTTTCATGTTTGTTTGGGGGGGGGGGGGGGGGGGAAGCGTTGGATTGTGAAGAACTTGAAGACAATTGTCATTCAAGCAACGATTTTAAGGTTAAAGTTCGAAGGCGAAGATTTTAGGTTTACTCCTTTACTTTTATAGTAAGAATGAAAAAGGATAAAGGATAGAACGATAAATTTCAAATTATGTGTTAATTGTCAGCAGAGTGGAAGCTCTGCCACTTGGGTTGTTCTTCTTCTTATTTGACATTGCCGTTGCCGCCAGCTACACTGTTCAATGACATTTTTATACTTCAGTTGAACTTTTGAATAAAGAACTTGAATTGACAGAAGTAAATCAAGCATATGATTATGCATGCTCGGAATTATTATTTTCATTACATTAACGAATTTAGGCGGAACGAAGTTCGTCGGGTCTGCTTTGATCGATTTTGATTTGATTTTGGGCTTGATGGATTCGAAATGGCCCAAGGAAGGATATAGGCTACTTTTTGTTTCGAAAATAAATTCTTAAAGGGTGAAAGCTTGTATTGGAAGACGGTCTTTGAAAAATAAAAACATATAAAACTGGATAGAAAAACGTGTACAACAAACGAATATACAACAAAAATTATTTTAAATATATTATTCAATGAATTTGGATGTAACGAAGAAGTCCCCCTGGTCAGTGAGTTACTACTAAAAAGAGAGAAGGCTATCAGAATGAGAATCCGTCTGGGGACGGGTAAAAACGACACAAAGTAAAAGGAAACTATAATAAAAAAAGGTTGTGAATGTCCAAACATCGAGAGAGAACAGAAGGACTACCTAAACCATACCTTAAGGGACCCACTCTACTTCCAAATTCAAATACTAAGCTGGGGCTAAGAATTTTATGCATTTGCAAGACGAACCAAAATAATGTCGACAATCTGGTTGCAAAGTTTGATATTGATTACCAAGTGGCTGGGTGAACTATCTTATAGCGGTAAAGTATACAAGACCGTGCTGAGCGAAGGATCCATAGAAAACACACAAATTACATCTCAGTGTTTGATTTTGCAGCATTACCACTGGCGAACGTCTGACAAAAATCAATCACTGGGTATAACATTTCCAATGCAGTCGCATGGACTCGGCATAAGTCATCTTCTTTTCGCGCCCAAACATAGACACAAAAAAATAACTGACACAAACGTAAGGTTGTGAAGAGGGCAGCTAATCCTACACGGATTTGTTACATCAACTAGGTATTAATTAAACAATAACTGTGGGCCACTTTAGAGTCTCGCTATACACTGCTGTACCTCTAGATCTAGATCAAAGTCGGCACAATCCCGCCAATCAAAACCGTATTCACTTATTAATCGCGCACCGCACTACTATTTCATGGTTTTGCTACAACTAAACTTCCAAATGCCACTGACATGATTGTCAGCGACTGCGAAACTCTGCGCTGAAAATGTTTACCGACAGTATCTCTATACAAATACAATCCGTCCTTAAGCAGCTCACAATGTGCAGTAAAAATAAAAATTAATAACCAAACAACAAACAGCGGGTATCCGTATCAGCTGTCAACCGGCGACCGGTATAGAGGGCCAATAAAATCCGCATACAATCACAATAGATATCCACTGCGAAGCAACGATTAGTTTTGGCAACCCCAATGAAAATGAACTCGTCACTGGATTGGAATATCCAATCAAAGTCACTTAATTGAACGGCAACGGCACACACTAAACAGAACCAACTACCGCTTACCGCATCATAAAGATTTAATGAAACTCAATTGGCTATATAAGGGAGCAAGGGCATATGTGCAGCATTCCAGTGATTGTGGCACGTGCCCAGCTGTACATCCCTGTGGGTGACATCCCGGAAAGCAAATATAATGTACCTTCAAATTGATCCTCCTCTTCCAGTATAAATCGCACTAATTACACTGTCAATTGACTGTCCGATTAATAAATTGCACTCAAAACTCATTCACCGATACCGAACCCGACTGGTACTGTGCGCGAACCAACTTCGCCCGCTCTGGTCGGAGAATGTCTCGTGAATTATTGTTGATCGGTTCGATGGCGAGAGATACTCCCTTTGCTGGCAAAGTGGCAACCGACAACGTCCTCGTTTATAAGTGCGAAACGCTCAATTGCCGGGTTGATTAAGTGCCTCGCTGGTCGCATATAGCCAGAGCCGCAAACAACCGAACCGGCACACACACACACAGAGGCGAACATCTGAGGCTCTAATTGTTTACACATTTGTCAAGAGAGTCGATTAATTAAATTGGAATATCACAATTCACAAATTTATAGAAAATAAACGTGTGTGTCGGACTGTCGACGGTGGGCGAGGGGCCGGCCACAGTTTTCAGTCATGCTAGTGAAACGCAAAACTTCCGAGGAGTTAAATTAAGCCAACGGCAAACATTGTTGCTTCAGGTAGCCGCTGATGATGTACCCGTATTCGGTGTTAATCTTTAATTAGTACAAGTGCCTTTAGTTTTAATTATTTCATAGCGCTGACGCTGTCGTCAACAGATCTGGGGGATGGTTCCGATCCGTCATTTACCTAAGATTATAGTATCTGTGGCGATGAGGTGTCAACCGCATAACCGCCATATAACTTCTGGGGACTGGGAGAGACAATCAGCGAAAAGTATGTTTCCTAAGTGTGAAGCGATAAACTTTTTATATTCCTCCAGCAATTGAGGTTTGCTTGGGTCGATTTTTGGCAAGAACTTTATTTGGCGGTGGAATTTTAGATGCAGATTAGTTGAGCTTGACTTGGTGGTAGGTATGGCCCCACCAACTTAACATTTGGCCCCTCCGACTTGTGGTGAGGAGATGAAAAACAAACTTCACACGAAGTATAAGTATGCGGACGGACTTGGCCGGAAGGCAGGAAAATCCCCCGATTGACACTTTAGCTGTAACAAGACCAAGTAGATAAGAGTGCGCAGTACTTGTCAACCATTTGAAAAAAGCCATTAGAACTCGAGACACAAGTCTCAATAGATAATATATACTCGTAGGTAGGAAGTGATCGTCGAAGAACGATGAGCTTGTACTAGCTTTATAATCAATTGCAGAGGTGGAGGTGGTTCTGGTTTGCCAGCGGCAGGCCCAATTTTACTCGCAGTTAGGGAGAAGATGAGTTGCGTGGAACTTATTAAAAACCAAGAAAAGGAAAAGCAGAAGACATAACTAGAGCAGACATTTTCGATGCGGTACAGGGAATTGGATCTACAGTCTATTCGAAGTAAGCTCGAGACGCAATCGTCCAACTGTAGCCTTGTGGAGTGGGACGCTTGGCTCTCACATAACGATTTCCTACTAGTGAAGCTTGGTAAAAAGGATTTAAAAAGAGACGAGTGAGACAGTTCAAACCAGATCTAGACAATCATTATAGGTGGTTCGGACATTTTTAGTCAATTTAACGACCGTGGGAACATTTAAGCTCTTCCTTTTTCCTTCTGAAAAGTCAGCGTTGCTGATTGATAAACCTTGTTCTTGGCTGCATCAAACCAAGGGTTCATTTGTAGTCGCCTATACTGAAACCCATCACAACAAATACTCCGTATTCTTAACCACCATTTCGACTACAAAAATCTCGACAATCTTTGTAGCACAAAAATGTCACCTACTGGAAGCAACACGCATGACGACTTATTAAAGTTCAACTAATTGGCTATCTACGTAGCTACTGATTAACATCCGCCACTAAGTTCATAATAGAATGGTTTTCGTTGCGACGATAATTGCCAAAATCGACCATGCTTCTTTTTAAGGTTCCGTACCCAAAGGGAAAAAACGTAACCTTATTTTTTCTATAACCTATCGATATTATTTAATTTGCAGAAATTTTCTACAATTAACTTGAGGGGGTCCATTTGGTAATCGAATGCTATGTGGGGATTTCTTCTTTTTGCGAAAACTTATGTGATAACTGTATATTAATGGGTGGTTTGACTGCCAGTGTTATGGGACCTAATAAAGGTCGTTCAATACCTGCACATAAATCGCTTGTAGTGGGAGTGAATCGGAACAAACGCTAAGTGAAGGACATGACATCATCCTAGAAGAGGTCCAATGAACGGATGCAGACTTGTACTTCATGAGCTATTTTTGTATGTGATATCAGTTAGTAAGAGGTTATTTTTGGCCTCAATATTATCGACCACTGTATATGACAGTCCACTTGCTAAATACAGGCCTAACTGAAAAAGCAAATATCGTGGTATGTGGCTCTAGAAGTGTTAAAAAATTGACTTTGTAAAAATTAAAAGTAAGCTATTTTCTGAGTTTTGGAATCGGGCAGCTGCCGTAGATTATTTTTCGCCATTTCACAAATAATTTTGTAGATTCAATCAGAAGCAGTTTTCTTGTTCCATTGGACTATATAACTATAACGACAATATAGAGTAGTTAGTTGCATGTTGCATTCCATTGGTATTTAAGGTCAGTTCATGACTCTGATTTTGACAGAAAACTAGGTAGGTACATACGAGTATCTATGGCTAATTTCACACACACCGATTTTGGACGGCCAGTATAAAATCGGCCGACATTTTACCGGTAGCTGGGTGCTTGCACACTCACCGGATTTTTACCGGTCACAATCAGTTGCTTTGTTTTCGTAATCGTGATACGAGGTTATTGTTTAATAATAATGGCCCAAAATTATTGACATCGTGCATTCCAACATCAGAAAACTATCAAAACTAGTTTTAAACGTAGTAGGTATGCGCCCATAATTTGAATGAAGCGAGTCGAATGGTCAGCAAAAAATCGGTGTGTGTGCAAGCGTCTATTTAATCACGTACGCCACTACTTCCCGATACTGCCGGCGATACAGTGGCAGTAGACGGCTGCTCACCGGCATTTTGCCGACACCGATCAGCGGTCGGCGTGTGTGAAAGGTCCCGTTTATACATGTGGTTCACTATAGGAATTTGGACGACCGGTATAAAATCGGCCGTCCGAAATCGGTGTGTGTGAAATTAGCCTATGGGTTTCACATGTCACGAATTTTTCCTTGTTTATGCTGTCCCCCACCGTCAGACTGCTATTAAGTATAGAGCAACCCTTTAATCTTACGGGTTAGTGATGTGTGTTGTTGTAGTGCACAAAATGTTTTTCACTTAATTGAATGGGCTAATTTCACACACATTTTTTGAATTAAATCTTAACCTCCCCTTCGACTTGCAGAGTTATTCACCTCAGTCGCAGCCCCTTCAAGTATGCTTACAATAAAAGGAAACTTAACGAATGAAGCTAGAAATTAGAAAAATGTTACTGGTTTGTGTACTTACTAAATAAAAATGTTTGTGCAGATGGCGCGCAAGACATCAAAGAGGAACAAATGGTTCCACTTATCTAGTACAACAACCATCTATTGTTGGACTACTGTGACTTGCCTACAGTTTGTATCATTTGAATTTCTGAAGTAAAGCAATAAAATCCACTGTAGGTAAACTACCTTTTTACAACTCGAATAATAAACAATACTGTCCGTGGAGTTTTATATTTTTCTATATTCTGTTGCATTTGTTTATGAAAACAACACTGAAATATCGATTTTCCTTTCTGTATATTTTGCAACTTTTCAGTTTTTATTAAAATAAAAATATTTTGTAGCTGTTCAAGTGTTCAGCTAGAGAAATGGATTTTATCGTGTGATTGCTAATAACGTGCACACCTATATTTTGTTTGTGTTTTGTTACTGGCTTTTATAAGTTGTTTAACATAAGAAAATTAAGTTCACCTACCATGGCGAATTTACAAACCTTGATTTAACTATCGATAAAAATGTTAACCAACTGTTTGCGAGACCGAACTTCGCTTTTAGGATTTGTCATTTGTGTGTGTCGTTCAAAACTAAGAAGAGAACACACTTTAACCCGAGGAGAGACCGTTTCCAACTAACAGCGCCCATTTAGGAAAACATTTCGAACGACCGTCGCTTCGGTTTAAGAAGCGCATTAAAAATGTAGGTATCCTTTTGAGTCCCTTTGCGCATTTTCAAATATATACCTCCCAATAGTGTAATCTGGCTAATGGTAGGAAATTTGTATTGCAATGGAAAAAGATTCAAGTGTCCCCTCTACCTTTTCATTTCATTATTTGTGTATGTTTTCCAGATCTGAAACCCATCGCTCCATTTTTTTGATGTCACTGTATTATATAGCTTTTAAGTAAGATTGCTGAGAATGTGGTAAACGTCGGTCGGTGGTAATGTCCGAACTTGAACAGCACTGCACTGGACACCGAGAGTACTAGTATTGAGACGAGACGCTGGTCCTGACCCTGGACAGTGGTGAGGCACTCTACCGAGCTGATACATTTTTTAAGATTGACTTAATTTCCTGCGGATGATTGTCGTATCCAATGTGATAACTTTCAGCAACAGCGATTTTTGAATTTGAATTCAATACAGCACTACAGCCCCTCAAGCATATAGCTAAGCGTAAATGACATTCCACTCTGATATCGCAGCCTTTTCCAATCGTATTTTATTTTCGTCCTTCAGGGTGAGCCCGAGTTTTCACGGGAAAAAGAACAGAAACGTCAAGTCAACTAAAAGATACCACTATATTTTACTATAAAAACAAAACTCATGACTTGCTTAGATCGATTTGTTCTTCAAGCAAGGATAGCTATGCCAACAGGACCCCAAACTGTCTAATTCAATCTAATTGAAAACACGATCTGTTATAGTTTTTTCAATCATTCCAAAAACGTCACATTGACACCACAAAATTGGACAATTAATACATTTTCAATGTTTAGGTACATAATCCATGGCAAATAGCCAGAGTTTTACTTTTCTTAAGAGAGTTTTGGTATGATCTAATATTCTTGGGTACCTAATTTACGAAAATAAGAAGAAATAGAAAGACGAAAAATTATTTTCGTGTGCAATTGGTACATCAACAAGAGACGTTCAGTATTATAACGTAAATTATTTAAATTCTGTAGTATCTTGTAGACCTGTTAAAAAAACTTAAAAAACGCAGAGTTGTCTTCAGTACTCTGCAGTTTGGAAACTGTTCTCCCCTTTTTTTCTTTACAAATGCATTGATTTTGTCCGAAATTCGAAAAAAAAGTTCCCCTAAGTGAAATCTGCAATTATGTTTATATGGAACAAAATAAAAAATTGAAGTAGTTTTTATCAAGCACTGCATTATAAACGTTTACATATTGGGCCTTACCAATAATCATTTTTAACGTCCACACTAAATATTTCCTAGGTCACAATATGCAATTTTGTATGGAAATTCTCGCCATTGTGAGCTCGAAAAATGTAGCCTGGACACTAAAAATGATTATTAGTACCGCGGATTACCTATACAAGGATCAGTTAAGTGAATCTTCTAAAAGTTTCAATTTGGAATTATTTCCGTTTCTGAACGCATTCAGAAAAACATAAAAATTCTTACGTAGACGTTCGACGGGCTGTTTTCTTTCGAGTAAGCTTTCATTCTAATGTGGTATTCCATTGGGCTTGTTCAGATTTGATCTCAGATTTCGTGTGCCTAATCGAACTTGAAAACGTCACTTGCTCTTTTTTGTGTTTATATTCGTGCGATTTGAATATGTGTGGTCTTCGACACTTTCATTCACTGGTTAAATTTTGTATTAAAACATTCGAAATGTAAAAAAAAAAATACGAACGTAAGAACTATTAAATTGTCTTTACACCGATAGGAAAACAAAATGGCGAATTTGAAAAAAAAAATTGAGTGGGCCAGCGGCAAGAGGATTGTGAGTTGGGGGTCTCAGTATTAGCCCTTTTTTATTATCAGCCATGATCTATTTCTATATAGATCATCGATATGGGTCGGGTGCAACTCATACCCAGACGATTCATCCCCTGCCAAATTTGTCACCCAGCGCCATCTACATCGCAACTTTGCAACTAACAACCAATAATCTCATCACTCACCTTTAGAATATGGTGTTACCATATCAATCGAGAATTATGTTGAGTGCGGTTAAAGTTTCTTTAATAATTATATTTGTGGAATTTGGAAATATATATATGGGGGAAAAAGGTATAGAAGGTATAAGGGTGGGAAATGTTTTATGTGTGGTGTAAATGAAATGGAGTTATACGATTTCAAGACGGTTAATATTATTAATTAATTTCTATCAACCTAAAAAAATTTTTTTGAGAAAAGAAATTGACTTTTAGCTTCAGAGAATTTGAGAAAATAAAAGTAAAAAATTCGCGCGAATTTTTAACTTTTATTTTCTCAAATTCTCTGAAGCTAAAAGTCAATTTCTTTTCTCAAAAAACTTATTATTTAAACTTAGAATCTGAAAACTTAAAAGACAAACGTTCGCAAAAATATTCATCCATACAAGTGTATCCGTATTCATAAGTGAATATAACCTGCCTACTCCATTTCACAAAATGGTTTACAAAAGCCACCACCAACCTTCGAACATAAATTAATTTGTAGTATGGTAACACTTATTTCTGACATTAAATGTAATAGATTACAAGTCGAACTATAAGGGTGAGTAGTAAGAAGGTAAATGTCCAGTTGTAGAGTTAAGATGTAGATGGCGCTAGGTGCGGGGTATTAGTCGTCGGGGTATGAGTTGCGATGACACCCATCGATATACATGCACTTAAGCTATGTTCACACGATTGCCACATCTGGTAATATTGTCAGGTCTACAAATGATCTGGAAATGAGCTGCAAATGATCTGACAATAGGAAACTACCTTACAATACAAAATTGCCAGTTCACACGGTTGCCAGGTTTTGTCCCAAACTCTGATGATTTCATTTGCAGATGGCTTGCCCACAAATAATTTTTCTGGCAACGTTGATAGGTAGAAAATTGCCAGTTCACATGGCTGGCAGATGTTTGTTTACAAAACATTTGCAGATCCTTTTGCAGGCACTTTTTCGTTCAGTGGTGAAGTCTTGATTGAGAAGGACGCAAGAAAAAAAAATTACTGGAAAAAATAGATGCAATTCCCATTGTTTTGGCCGCACACGTATTTGAGAGCAGCGAGGAGGATGAATTGCAATCAGCGTGTTTAGATGAAGGATTTGGTGGCACGCCGACAGCAGGAGGGACTCTACGCAAAATTGCTTGTGGAACTGAGAGCTGAGGAGCCAGAATTGTATCGCAATTTTTGCGTATGGTTTTAAAACAATTCAGTGATCTTCTAGCTTTGGTGACTCCGCATATCCAACAGCAAGAAACAAATATGCAATCCTGTGTCAAGCGATCTCGTCCATAATTCCAGATGTTTTGGATGCAATCTACAAAGTGCTCGTGGACATCGAACGCAATAGCACGATGCACAGAAAAGGGTTCAATTCTAGACGCCGAGAACACCATAGAGGCCTGGGATTCTGTTGCTACCAAATTTAACAAACTGTGGGCTGTGGCAACTGCATTGGAGCAGTTGGATGGAAAGCATGTGGCAATGATCGCACCCCCCAATTCTGGCAACATATTTATAACTCTTAATTTATGTTTTCGACAGAATATTTAACAATAATTTCTCAACAAAAAGTTGTTATATTAATATTAGAAAAAATATGCACCGAAATAAAGATAAGACAAAAAGCAACTTAAAAGGATCATAAACATTTCCAGATACTTTTACAAGCATCATAAAACGTAAAACACAATTATACCTAAAACAAAAAGTTATTAGAACGGAACATAAATATTTCTAGATATTTTTAGAAGAATCATCAAAAAAGGAAAGGGTTCTTCTTAGATCCTTTCCGTTCACATATCGAATTCTTCGTCCACGTACATATTTGGAATTCACACATTTAGCACCAATCTACACAAAAATGAAAAGAAAATAGCATTCGGTCAATTATGAAAAATATTTGTGTGAACATAGCTTTACAACAATAGCATATAACATATATGATCCTGCTTCTCATCGAGATCATGAACCATGATCTGAAAATTATTTCTAACGCTGTTTGGCGTTTTTTCTTTCATTCTTGAATGTTGGTGTGCCTGTAAACGATAGCCACACAGTCACGTTGCCAGGCTAAAAATTCAATTCTCTTCATAACACAAAAAATCAATAAGCATTTTTTTACATCCAATAAATTTCCCGTCCTTGGAGATTTTGCTTTTTGATTCTGTAAAGGTATGACAAGCCCAGCGAATTTTTCAATAATTTTTTTAGTGAATGTTTCATTAACATTTATTTAACAAAAAAATGTTTATGAACTTTTTCGCAGTTCGTAAATAATATATGTAAATTAAATAATAATGGTGGAGTTTGCTGGTGGCGTGATCGTCTTTTGAAAGCCACAACTCGAAAATAATCCGTATTGTTTTATTTTCGTGATCTGATTCGGATCACGCTGATAATAAAATACACCTTTTATCTCTGATGTACAGCTCCACAGAGAACTTTGATTGTTTCAACGGACCTCGTACAAGTCGTAAACTGAACACCAACCACTGAACTCTCAAAATTCATTAATCAAACTCATCAAATTATTTGTTAAACTGGAAATGAATATATTCTTAAAGTAAATGTAAATATATCTATTTAAAAAAAAAACGAAAACAGTAAAAACGTGTTAAAAATAAGTATGTCCCTGCTTAAAATTGGCTGTTGACGCTAAATAAATTTGTCAAGTTCATACTTTCTGCTCATCGTCAACCTGGTTATCCTGAGACACGGACCACAAATCGGTTATACTGATGCGCCGTGGCAACTCCGTGGGGACATGCAAGTCTGACGCCACCGAACTGCGACGTCTCATCAGAATCGCCGTATTGGTTCGATAGGTTTCCAGTGACGGCACAGGCTGCGCAGTGGGTTGGTCATTTGCCCAGAACTCTGTATTCAAGTAGCACATCAGCAGTCCGTTGAGCACGGCGAACGTTGCAAACATGGTCAGCGGTGTCAACGGATGGATAACAGTCATGGCCGGTGACAGCGGAGCGAATGTCAACCAAAATCGACTATGCGTCACAAGCGAGAACATTAGCGTTGGCCTGCGCTCCGGCTGCACCAGCTCACCCGAGCAAGTGGTCAGCACAGACATGGAGACTGCGTTTGCCACTTTGAGGAGTATGCAGAACATCATTCCAAGTCCAACGCGACGCGTCTCGTTTACTACAGAAATCAAGTTATAGCCATGTACACAACCTTTTGACTAGCTTACGATTCTCCGGGATCAGCCAAATGAAGTAGGCCAGGATGCCAGCGCAGATCATCAGTAAGCCGGCCCATTGCCAGTGCCGCTTCGTGTACAGGATCAGGTAGAGCCCAATAAAGATGCCAATCATTTCCGCAAAGCCTTTATAAAACATACCACACCCTTTAGCCATACATCTGTCTAAAACTTTTTACACTCACCCATGGAAGCTGTGTTTATGTGCAGGTGGTCGACTCCGAATTGCCGAATGATCAACAGCGTGGCAGCATAGAGGATTATCGCCCACACCCAGGCCCAGTGTGCGGCCACGATGTACTTCCAGTTGACCTTGCCGTCCCAAATGGTCCAGTAGGAGGGTTGCTTCGCATTGTTCGTCCTCACTCCGTAGTCCCTGAGTTGGTCCTCCAGGTCTATTGGTATCTCCTTGTTATTTGTCGCCGCCGATTCGAGCAGTTCCTGCAGGGCTTCGTCGTACTTTCCGTGCGTTGCCAGCCAGCGCGGTGAGTCAGCTATCCATCTGTGTGAAGAGAGGGGAAGTGTAATGTGACTGTGTGCCTGGAGACAATATTTGTTCGCTTTGTTTGGACTTTTGCTTGACTTGTTCGAAAATTAGAGGTTAAGTCTGTTTGCAAGAGCGATAGATACGGCTGTGGGCCGGATAGGCGCCACCACACAAGAGAGGAACGCGCAAATATTGACCTTCCTATCTGGGAGGTACGAGTAGTTCTTTAATTAAAATTTTGCGGCGGCAATTGTTTGGTTTGTATATGTACAATCTGGCGAGAGTAGACTCGTTGTCGCCGCATGATGTCAGGTAAGTAATCGTGGGGCTGGGGGCTTTCAAAGTATGACTTTGTCGCACACAAGAGCAGAAAGACCAGACACCAAGGGAGCTGGTCTATCTCGCTTGAGTTTAGTTTTATGGGCAAATGGAAGGGGTCCCCTCATTCTCTATCCAAACGGGTGAATTATGAAGCTTACGCTGTCAGAATAGGGGTTTTTTTTTTTGGGTTTTCCGGAGGTTGAACCTACCACCTCTCGCTCAATTTCTGTTAGAGGTAGACCTGAGCACAGCGATCATAGTAATTTTGGAAAGGAACCGTCCTGGAAATCTCACTGGGAGGATTGGGAAAGAAGTGGAGTTTGAAAATGCAATTTCTTTACCTAGTAAGGTCCAGAGTCCGAGACTTACACGTGGCCCTGCAGCTTCCGATCAGTGCAGTGTATTCCAGGTAGAGGTTCTGGCGTTACTTAAGGATGTGAAGTTACTCGAGATGATATAAATATTCTACAAGAATATCGCCAACTGCAATGATAGTTGGGCAGCCGTCAAGGCGCTAGAGTCTTACGTCAACAAATCTAAACTTGTTGGGAGTTACCGCAAAATATTCGAGAAACTGTTTCAAATTATGTTGGGTACTTGGACACTGTAATATTTAGGGTCAAATTTGGCTACAAATGGAGCGGAGTCAATGTTGGACAATTAAGGGCATAAGACCACCAATGGCCGTGGCTATTAGAAGGCTTATTTTCGATAGAACCTTCAATAAGGCAGACTTAAGATGTTTCCACCTAGGTTTCAAAGGCTGTGTGGCCCGTTTCAGATCGGCAAAAATCTGGAGAATTGATAAAACTCACCACAGCAAGGTTAAGACTACCTATAGGGATAGTCTTTGGGCATAGCCCTCTGAGAAAGTACGATATAAGAATAGGGATACATGTAGGAGGTACTATATCACGACTTATACGAGTCGCGGAAGATATCACCCGCCTTCTCTGCGAATGTCCAGATCACGCAACTATAGACCAGAGCTTTGGGTCCATTGCGATACCACGAAAGCGCCCTCGGAAGTTGAGTCTTCCACAATATAAAGGTGTTGGTTTCGCAAGCTGAATTGAAAACCTATCTAGGTTCTTTAGGGAAAATAAGTTCGAGGGCGAATTGGTTTAGTTTCTGACCATGAAGGCTCCTTAGAAATGGAGACGGATTTGCTTTACTGCCTGAACGCATAAGACACCTATCAAGCGTAATGCTTGCATGTAGAAAGTTGGTAATGCGACTGAAAACGATTGTCGCCTTAACGAACAAAAATTAATATTGCGCATCCCACAGGTCAGAGACCGAGTGCTGAAGAACAATTGTAATTAGACTTTTTGAAGGCACTACGATTTGTCTAGAGGAGCTTCTTGAGAACAACTTACGAGGGATAAGGTCTTGGGGTTTATATAGCTCTGTTATTGGACAAAGGGTTTTCTCCCATTGTTCTGCAAACAAGACAGACGGGATTTTGGAGGTTCTACGGGTGCCTCCGAATAAGGCCGTGAGCAAATACCTGCGACGGGAAGAAAGGTATAACAAATTTTATTGACTTGATCGGCTCTAATGAGTTTAAGATATTTGGAAAAGAAGCTTGGGGGACAAAACAATCAAGCTTGTTGTAGGCAATTACAAAATAAATTAGATTAAAGTCGTTTTAAGCTCCAAAAGTCTATATGACAGACTCTTCAATTTTGAAGTCTAAGGCGGCTTTTGGAAATATATTTCGTGTAACAGCCTAGGTTAAGACGAATTTTACTGCGTGGACGACATAAATTAAGGGTATGACACTCCGAAACGCAATTGGATATTGATAAGGGTTGGGGTCAAAATTCTGGAAGGGTAACAATTTTTCAAATGTTCCAAATGCTGTTTACAAAATTCTGCTATCTCTTTTGAACATTTTGCAAAATTTTAATTTTGTATTTTTTTTTTTAAATTTAGTTTTCAGTTATTTTAATGTCTTGATTTTTTGTTTTAATATTTAAAATAGCTTTTTTATTTTCATTTGTTTTCAACAGTCAGTTTAATTTTTATTGATTTTTTTTTTTATTTAACTCTCGACTTACAATTTTTTTTATAAATTCAAACATTTATTTTTTTTCCTTTCTGTATACCAATTCGCAAGTTGGGCAGTTGGCAGAATAGGCAGAATTTTATTGCTTTAAATTTGAAAAGCAGATTTTTGTAAGATAGAACAAAAAAAATATATTTTGCAAGCAGAATAGGCAGAATTTTATTGCTTTAAATTTGAAAAGCAGATTTTTGTAAGATAGAACAAAAAAAAATATATTTTGCAAGGCAGGATTGAGACCCGCTCCCAGCCGATAAACTGGTGTAGACCTTAGAGGGTGGTCTAAAAAGACGACTTCATCAAAAAGGAATGCGAAAAAATTGAACATCTGCCCGCGGCTTTTTGTTTTGGTTCCAAGAGCAGGGTCTATTTGGATGAGAATTTGTCAATGGAATGGACGATTTCTGCCGAAAGTCTCGAGACTGATCAAAACCAGGCTGATTTATGCCGAGGATAGGAACGACAGTGATGGACAAAAATGTTTCTAGTACCTCTTAAAGAACTCATATTATGACTTATCGATTTCAATGACAGAATAGGAAAAAGTATCATTCTTGATGGTAATACCGTGGGGTATAGAACACCACATCGAGGAGCGGTAGGAGGTAGATAGACTCCGAGGCGGACTAAAAATATCGTATTTCCCAATATTTACTTTGAAATATAAGGGGGAAACGTGGCTGTCCCATGATCAATCAGCTCCACTTTTGACATCAGCACACTACGAGGTCAGCGAAAGACTCATATCCCTATACGTAATAGAAATCAAGGTAAGATTGCGTATATCAAAAAATCTAAATACAGTGAGAAAGCACGTAACGGAGAATAGAAAAACTAAAGCCGAGAAAAAACTGCCTATTAATTCCAAGGCAGATAAACTTTTCCAAATACAAAAAAGGAATACAGGGGCCCTATTATGTAATACGAAACGAGCGGCAAATAAACGATAATAAAGAAAACGATAGTCACAACAAAGACCGATTATGTAAAACGATAAAGCTGTTAGAAAGATTCTGCCAACTGAAACCGAAAATACATTCATTTTTTGTAGCGCAACCAACTTCACACCTATGTGAAATGCCAAAAATTTAGTTTATAAACAACTTTTTGTTACTATTTTTCAAGTTTATTGTAAAAATGTTCTTCCATTGCGACTTTTTTTGGATAGTGGAGAGTAAAGAAAGTATTTTAGACTTCGCCTTAGCTTGGCTGTTGGGCAAATAATTTTTAGTGGGTTGCTTTTCATAAAGCCAATGAGCACATCCATTTCCACGCAATAATATTTATAACAGCTGAACGAAAACGAAAAAAGCCATACGACTGCTAAATGTCAGTCGTTGAAAAAACGAGTATCGTTGAATCTTAAACGATTCTCGTTTTATGCAATCGCGTTTACACGAAAACGATTTCGTTTCAACGAAAATCGTTTTACATAATAGGGCCCCAGACGAAAGGCGTCAATTTTAACCACAAAAATTAAAAAAAGGTATACAAAGCCTTCAGAGAGTGAACCGATATACCTGTGGGAATATTATAAAAGGCGGTGACCTTCGAAAATACAACTTTTTGCAAAGAAATGAAATGGAAAAGCCGAACGGTCTTCTGAAAACCCCTGTACAGCCGTATTTTCGCCAAACATTTAAAGTAGTCTAACTGAAGTCGTACTTTTGAAGTAGGATACAGGGTGGAAATGAAGAAACTAAACTTTTAGATGGTCTTCGAATCTGCCATCCCACGCTCAGTAGCCTAGAGCAAACGACTTAGCCCTTAAACCCAGGCTACAACTAAAATCGAACATACCCCGCATGATGTCAGCTTAGCTGCTACCTTTTTAAAGCCAAAGGGACATGGTTTGGTACTTCACATGTGCAAGTGGAAGGAATTACAGCAACAACTAGAAAGCCTTTGCGTGGCTAAAGCCGACCTTCAGCCGACTGTCAAAAATAGCGTGCGGGAAAAGTCCACCGAAATTTTACTCAGCACAAAAAAAACTTGGTACCTATACAAAAAAAAAAAAAAAAAATACTGGAGATGCGGGGCATCGATCCCCGTACCTCTCACATGCTAAGCGAGCGCTCTACCATCTGAGCTACATCCCCCACGTAAAATTTGGAACAAAATTGTCAAGTTGTCGATGTGCAATAAATTGAGGTTGAAAATAATATTTTAAGAAATTGCAACTACCATCTCTGTTCATCGGGCTTTAAACTGTTTTTGATATTGCATGTATGGATAAGGTGTACAGCGTTATTAGTAAATTCGTCAAAGTCGTAACACGAAGTCGGCATGCTGCAGAATGACGTTAAAGAGCCGTAGCTCTTTAAGCTCGTAGCTCGGTAAGAATCTAACCTTTTGATACAAGAAAAGGTTTAATATAGAGAGATGTGCTTTTAAATCGCCCGAACCCACTTACTTGAAAGATCTGTAAGGTGCCCATCATAAGCCACCGGAGGTACAGTACAGTTCAAAAGTCTGTGTGGAATGTTTTCCGTACTCCGATAATTAGTCAAACAAAACAAAATCAGTGAGGTATCAGTGGCGTGTTTGATTTATTAAACAAACAAGGCGACTGATGAAAAAACACTTCAATTTCTCAAAATTCATCGCGAGGGCCTTAAACAATTGCATGGGACTTGCGGGACAATCGAAGCACATTCTTGACAAATTAATTTGTCTAAATTTTTCTAATAATTTAAAACCTAAGCTGAGAAGATGGATGGGCTGCTAAAACGAGGAGAAAACTAAGTATGATCTGTCATAGAGAAATGACGACTTGAAGAATAAGCGACTTATATGGTGAGATGATATAACCTCGAAGTACCTACACCTGGGCTCTATATTGTATATTTCTCTCCAACACCGAGGCAAAGAACGAGCGAAGCTTTGCTCTTGCCAGTTGCTGTTTTTTCGAGAACAGAGCTGAATATTTTTCTTATAGAATCAAGGAGATATTGTACGAGTCCCAAATTACCCCATAGTTTAATTTTATGGTCCCAAGGGGCTGACCTTGCTAAAATCGAACGAAAACCTGTTGGAATGCAAGATTCTTCGAGAGATATTAGGTCCGGGCTGTACAGCGACGTTAGTCTCGTGAAAAGGTTTAATTTTCAATTGCATAGGTGACTAGGTCGTCTGGAGTTTCGAAAAACAAAAGTTTACCTACCCGACGAGTATATGAGTCCACCTCTAAGGGACTATGACTAAACCAGAGGAGAGTGACCTCTATCAGCTTGCTGCACGTAACTGAAGGCAGCTACCTAAAAGCCAAACTTGCTGAAGGGAGTTTGTTCGTTAGAGCTGCGATTCAATTCGATGTCCGCGACATCTAGGAAAACTAATCTCTTTTCTACAGAACACACAGCACAAATAGGGAATATATTGAGAGTATTGTCTCAGTTGCCAGTACAAGAGGCCCGGGCTCCCCCGTCTTACAAACTAAAACAATCTATAATCTATTCCACTTGCCCTCAAACCAGTTGAAAGGAAACATCATTAGACCGCAAAGGATAACAGAAAGCCTCACTTACCTGTGAAGGAACACCAAAATAATAGTGGACGACGAAATCACATAGTACAACTGGCTCCAGCTGTCCACGAAGATCGAAATTCCCGGTAGCAAAATCAACCCGATCGACCAGAAAAGCTCAAACAGGCATCTCACAATGACCTTGCTCTTCCCGCCAGTGATGTCCGTAACTGCAGTGAAACGCGATGTATAAGGGAGGTTCATATAAAAGTGACAACTCTGTCAGCTGTAAAATGTATTTTTCTTACGAATAATCTGTCCAGAGGTGTACATAAAACAGCAGAAGGCCGACGTCACCAGCCTGAACAACAAATGCAGATTAAACGTCGGCATGACACCTGTCAAATTGCCGCAAATTATCTGGCCTATCATCCCCACCATCATCAGTTGACGGGGACTCAAACTGGAAAAAAAAGAAACAAAATTTCACTTCCTATTCAAACACAGTAAACCACCACCCAACTAGTTCAAGCCACTGCGAGCAATCAGGCCGCCAATCAATCCGCCTATGGCGTGAAACGTCTGTGACACTCCGACCAGCAGCGTTCGCGAACACACCAAATCAAATTGTGTCACCAGACTCTTGTACGCCGAGTTGTGCTCAAAGTGCTCGCACGGTATAATGTTATCCTTGTGGACGGGCTTGTGGAACGGATTTGAGTAGTTGGCGTGCCTGGCGGCAAAGTTCTCATGCAACGACTCCGCGTACACATTACACGCGTCTATCTGGAACTCACGATCGGTGCTGCGTCCCTGAATCACCGGATGCGACACCTTTATCCAGTCGTCGGTGGAGTTGATTTTCACGTTCAACGGCGGCTTACAGTAGTACTCGCCCTTGTGCGGAGATGGCGCTGTATAGATGACCGCCGCCATCAGCCACGCCGACGGAATCTTCAGCAAGAAGATTAGCAAAATTGTCCGCAACTGCCATCGTCCAAAGTCGCCGTTCACCTCACCGATTACGTCCTTACTATCTGACGGAGGACCCTTCACCAGGATACTCGGCGGCGGCGGCGAACCGTGCTTCGTCGACATCGTATTTCGAGACTGTTACTTTTCGGCGCGAACTCACAACTTAACTGGAGCCTGCCCGCCTTCGAGGGTCATATTTTAAGCGATTTAATTGAAAATATTTGCCCTTATCGTTAGATAAATTATTTTTTGTCGGGTCTGGGTAAACAGGCAGAGCCAACAAACTGGTTCCGTTCTGCCGAACAACCGAAAATACATCTCTCTCGCGGGCGCGGAGACGTATGCCAGACCAAAATAAACACTCGACGCACAGATTCTACAGATTCTCGTTCATCCTACATCGTCGCAGCATAATTTGTGTGTATGCTTTGCAGTTGACATTAGTATTGTTTGGCGCAACTGTAATTAGATCGCAAACAGAGCAGATTTATTGAACAAACATGGCGGCCGCAAAAAATTCCTCAACTTATCGAAATTTATCGCGAGCGCGTTAAAAAGTTGAATGGGAACTGCGAGACATTCGAAGCACCTTTGTCCAAGCGGACCTCTCTAATAAATAAGTGATAATGCCGCGAGACTTCGCTGCCCTAGTCTCTGGATCGGATTAGTTCATTGGATTTAATTTTCCGAAATTAGTCATCTGTTGGTGGATGTTTTTATTTTGGTTTTCTGTTTCTTTTTTATGTGTTGATTAAAAATAGGTTTAAGAAAAACTAATCTCATACAATGACACTTTGAATAGAAAATTTATTTGACTCCAAAAAAAAATAAGAGTGGAGTGTGTTAAAAGACTCGATTGTGTTGATCTTTATGAGCTCAGTGGGAAGCTATAAAGTGAAGTAAAAGACGTTCCAAACTTAATAATTCAAGGTGGGCCTGGGGCACTTGTCACAATACATATACATAAGCACAGCATGGGAATAGCCCTATACCAAGGTGCAGTCGCAGCGCTCAGTGATACCTGCAGCATAAATGCATCCGAGAGGAACAGCGATTTTTGTTGAAGCACTTTTTGACATAACCTTGAAAAATGTGCGAGGTATACATTGTTTTTTATTTTTATACCAGAAATAGAAACAGAACTGCCAGGTTTCTGTTCCGTTCCCACTCAATAATGAGATGTCAAATATGGAGCCAACTTTGGATTGCTTCGAGGGCCTTCTATTTCTTTAGAGTTTAGATTTTATTAATCCACTAGCGAACTAACAGCGCCATCTGCCGGGCTGATTTGTGAATCTATACCATCCAGGGTGCCAGCCAAACACATAGAAAAAAATTCATTCAAATCGGTCTAGCCATTTAGGAGGAGTTCAGTGACATACACACAGTAGAATTATATATATAGAGATCGTCATTATAAGGTGTTGTGTTAAAATTAACACCCAAAACAAAGGTCCTTTCCCATTCCTCCTATTCCTGACCAATTTTTCATTTTCTTGGCCATTAGTACCCTTTTTTTTCTGGCATCTTCCGGGGGTTTTCGTGTCGCCCATGGATGAAACCGATTGTCTTAGAGCCCAGACGGACGATAGGGAAAAGCTTGACGGGCGAAGGGACGGTCCCCAATTCATAGACGGAAACGGACGGGCGACCCCATTTCGATAACAACAAAAAAAAAAAAAAACGGGACGGCTGATCCCCACCGAAATTCCAAAATTTTCCTGCATGTCCTTATCGAATCAAGTAAAATTTTCCAACATGTCCTTATCGAATCAAGTAAGACTAACAATCTTCCAAAGGCCTAGTGCCCAGCCTCAATAAAAATTAAGAAAAGCCAAATAATACTGTAGGGGATATTTTCCAACTACAGGGTGGCGCAAAATTAATCATCCAGTTTTGTTTTTGAATTACTTTTTAAATAAATAAAAAAAAATATTTTGAGTAATGGAAATCTTTACTTACAATTACATGATCTCTCAAAAACCTTAACAATTTTTTCTGTTAAGTGGAAAAAGGTGGTAACTGTCAAGTGGCTGCAGCCTGTGTTGATACATATTTGTGTCCGTTAGATCTCATTTTCCATGACTTTCCGCAAGATTTCCGCTGATAACTACTGTTCGCATTTCTGTCGAATATTCTAACTAAGAACTGCGATTGCCTGCGGCTTGTTGGCATAAGCCCGAGACTTCATGTAGCCTCAAGAAAAGAAAGTCTGGGATGGTTAAATCGGCCGATCTTTCTGGCCATGCCAAATCGATGAAACGGGACATTACGCGACCTGGAAACGCTCCCTTCACAATATCCACTGTGGCTCGTGTTGTGTGCGGTTACACTGTCCCGGCTCATCCAATTCCGGCAGTAAGAAGTGACGAAGCGTTCGCCAGTAACAGTTACCGTATTGGCGATGGCGTTCTCAAAAAATGCGCCCCAATCACTCCTCCCACCACATAGTGGCTTTGAGTGGATGTAATGGCTTTCGTGCATCTCACTATGATTTTCAGTGCCCCACAAACAAAGATTTAAAGATTTATGTGGAAATGCGCCTGGTTGCTCATGGCGATTTCCTCACAAAATTGTCCTCTTCGTTGTTGACAATATAATTGCACTATCTTCGGAGTATAGCGCTCCATTGCTTGTCTGTCTTATTCTGCAGCCTTATAGTTCACAATATTATTGACGTATACGAAGTCATTTGCAAAAATTATAACATCTTCCGATCTTCCGAAAGGTTGATTAGTTTTGCTCCACCTTGTACCTGGGTTCGATATTAGTATGTGGGTCGCGAATTACTTATTTTTAGAAATTATTACAATAATAATAATAAGTCTGGTAGGGGTTGGTAAAGGCGAACCTTAGCAATCACCAGGACGTTTAAAAGAACAGAGCGAGATCGCTGGGATAAATGCAGCCGGTGGAGAAGCTGTCGAATCTGATTACCTTTCCTTAACAGGTGCGACAAAGCATTTATATATGTTTAGCTGGAGCTACAATTCCGGGTAAACCAGGTCTTCCACTAACAAGCCCCATCATTTAGAACGATCTTAAACTACTGTGCGCACGACCTCTGGGCTGGATTCAAAAAGACTTCATGCTGGAGCACTGTTGTCTAGCTCTACATGTCCTAGTCATCTTAGGCGATAGATGAGCAATTTTTTGACTGGATCAATGTCGTTGTACAGCTCGTACGCGTATAGTTCCTCGTTGAATCTCCTTCTCCAAAGTCGGCCAACGCAAACGGGACCGAAACTTTTACGAAGAATCTTTCTCTGGGAGCAGCCAAGAACAACTTCATAGGCCTTAGATAGAGTTCAAGCTTCAGCGCCATATAGCAGGACTGGTATGATCAAGGTCTTATACAGAGTCTCCTTAGTTGTTTGGGATAGGTCTCTGCTACCCAATTGCATTCCCATCCCAAAACAACAGCGATTTCTGATGAGATGGTATTTTCGGAGTCTATGGCAGAGCCGGGATAAAAAAAGTCCCCTACTAGCTTAAGTTTATACCTGTCGATTGTGACTTCCTGTCAAGTTCGCCGATGTTGTCTGTCCCTCCTTGTCGACAGCACATACTTGCCTTTGCCCATTGACAGCCCGCTCTGTTCTGCCAATTATGTCAATATCATCGGCATACGTTAGTAGTTGCACAGACAACTGTCACATAATTATTTGACATCAAAGGTCTCGGTGATTTCTTTATCGACCTTGATTGAGAAGCGACTTTCTCCATTGTCATCCTGCAGAGGAGCACGAGTTTTGCAGGAAGGCTCAAGCTAGACAATGTTAAAGAGCTCGACTCTATAGATGTTGTCATATGCGGCTTTGAAATTGATAAAAAGATTAGTGGTCTGTATCGATTTGGACTTCTTGCTTCGTTACAACTTGTGAAATTCCCCGTTGTGGGAAAATAATTAAAGTATTTTAACTCATCGATAATTGTCGCAACAAAGGTTTCGCAATCTTCCTTTTTTATTTCAGTCCTTTTTTAGTAGTTGAAAAAGTTTTTATCGTGATCGAACCCACACCCAACGTGCCGCTTCTCTCCTCATTCACTTCATATTTGACAGATCGAAAAATTACCTTTTCCAATTGCAACTTCCAAGCCATAGACTCGTTTCCTCTTTTGTCAAAAAATTCCACCACTGTTGCGCCAACAAATTGTTTCAAAAGGTAAACCGCCTTTAAAGATAAAATAAAAAAAATGAATCCAAGTTCATCCAACTTAACGACAAAACCACGTCTTAATTTTATAATTATTGTTTATTTAAAAAATCAAATTTTGAAATTCATTATTCGACTAAAATTTTGATTATACATTTAGATAAATTCACATACACGCTCATTTATTTATCGCTAGTTAGCCAGCAATTTACTCGTTACTTTAATAATTATGTTTTGGAAAATCTCAAAGTTTAATTTAATCAAACAGGAAAAAGGAAAACCAAAACAAGACGAAAACTAAAAACACTACACAACTATTATAATCCAAAAGATTAAAATAAATGTCTCTTCATTTTACTTATGTCTTTTTCGTATATGTATAATATATATATAATTTAAGAAATATTACTAACTTTAAATGTAGTATTGTATTTATTTTAAGGGCGACTAGAAAATCAAATATATACCTTCACATAGTGTATATCATGTTGGTTTGTATAATATGTCTATATAAATGTATTAGTATACAGAAGAATTCGATTAAAAATAATTCCATTTAAAACAGTGTGGACTGGACAAGTACTCTTTAAGATATATATGATGTAGTAACTTTAATTTATTTATAATATAGATACAGTATTTGTTTTTATTTTTTTCTTGCTTTGATAATTTACAACCTACTTGTACTTAAATGTAATAGTACACCAACCAATATATTAGCATCCTTATTATCTGTTGAATCTAATCACTCGCTACGAACAACTTTTGTTTTTTTTTCTTAATATCTTTGGTTGAACAATGATTTTACTTATAAGCTAGATTTATTTTTATAATTAACATTGCTTGTTGTTTTATTTATTTTATTTTTACATAGTATAATGTATGTATATTTGTGCTTAAAAATATTGAAGGATAAAATTGTTGTAATACTTGTAAATTGATAAACATCGGAGAGTGTGTGAGGGAGAGAGAAATATTGTTTTGTAAACAATACCGAACTTGAAGTTTGTCTTTTTGTTTTTGTTTCTGACTGATGTGGAGAGTTCTTCGTACTTCTATTACGATTTTTTTTACCACAGAAAATAAAGATTAACCGATTAGTTTTTAGATGGAATATGAGATGTTGCTTAGAGCTATTATTTAGATTGAGATACAGTGGTGAGGTGTGTGTTGATATTGTTACGGAAGATAAAAGTCTATCAAACGAAGACATGTTTCACGAAGGCGCAACGGACTGAATTGCTTAATGGAAACTGAAATTTGCATGAGGGATCTTGGGCAAAATTTGGAGGCTGTTTTAAATTAAAAGTATTTTTTTTTAACAATTGTGAAGAAACAATATTGGACTGGGTTTCGAGTGGAAATACATGAAAGCAAAGGATTTGGATGCGACTTACATGGTCAGCAGAAATCAATTTAGGTGTGTTCAACAATAATTTTATGGCGCAATTCCGCAAGAGGCAGTTCGCGTACACAAAAAAATGTATTCAATATTTGTCAGTCAGAAGATGTCTAGTATTTGAATAAATTGATGTACATACTCTGTTTCAGAGCTTTAGTTTTTAACGTATGATTAAGTGAAACACAATAATTGACGAACAAAATAAAAGATCGAGTGGAAACGAATGGTAAGTTAAAATAATCGTTTTCAGGTACAAAATATCATTCATTAGGAAATAAAAACAAAAAATAGGTAAGAGTTCCGAATGGGACCATTGACAGAAGGTAGACCCCGTCAGACATCACAGCAACATTTGTGTGAGTTTTTACTTTTCTGGGACTAACGGAAAGTGCCTACAATTTTTATGCCGAGTCCGAACTCCGAATGGCTGAATTGACAAATTGTTTCATAAAAGTTACACTTTCGGAATGTGTTTAAGGCGGTCGTGAGAGGTAGCGGCTGGCTCCTGGCTCTGTTTATTGTTTTGCATAAAAGTTGACACCCCTCGCTCAGTAGTCGAGCAATCTTACCACTGAGCCAATGACTGCAGGTTAGAATTGTGACACCGTTTTGAGTTTCTGTTGACACGTTTACACGAGTGAAAAGTGAAAAGTGCACGCTAACGAAATGGGGTATCATAATTCACGCTTTGTCGGAGAAAGTTGTCAACCATTTTAACATAACTATAGGTCTATTTGTAGTAGCAATGTGTCAAACCCAAACAATTTAGTGGAACTCTCTCAAAGAGCTAAAAAAAAAACTCCAAAATACGTGTATAGACTACTTCGAGCTACTTTAAGCCACTTATATTTTTGACATCTAGCTAATCCATATACAAATAAATATATATCACAAATAAACATATAACATACCTTTTTGCAATGATACGTTCTAGGAGAACATTGGACCACCACCGATTTCTCTTTTTATTTTGACAGATTTTTTTTTCTTTGCAATTGACAGATTTTGAATTTGTTTCTTGTCAACTTTTTGCATTTGACATATTTATCAGAACTTGACCTTTAAAATTCTCTGAGTTGTTTCGAGCCAAGACAGAAACTAAACCTCATAGTACAAAAAAAGGGGATTTTACTGTTTGGTCAATTTTTGTTCCTAAAATGCTAGGTTCCACTAAGAATAAAAATAATTAGTCCTCCTACGATCACATTAAATATTTTCTTTCTTAGAAAAATGTAATTCAAAATATTTGAATGCATTCATTTTCTTCTGCGGCAAAACAAAGATCGTGCATCACAGTGTGCGGTTCAAACTTTTGTCCAACCGAGATAAAGTTGTTTGCATACCAATAATTCAAATAATTCATAAGGTATTTATTTTACGTTAGTAGGTTTTTCATAACTCAAATACAACAACTATAGCGAGTTTCGAAGTGTCAAATATAACGTAGTTGTTGTAATTGAGTTCTGAAAACCTACTAACGTAAAATAAATATCTTATGAATTATTTGAATTATTGGTATGCAAAAATTGCGTGCTGAAAATCCTACTTTACTTTGCTTTCCTGAGATCGAAGCTCAAAATAAACACGATTATTGTAACTTCTTAATGATAAAAAAAGCCTAAATTTAATGAAATACGTGTTTTTTTTAATTTATACTTCGTGGGATAAATGTGGGACTTTTGAAATTTCGGCGAGGGATAAAAGGGATTTTTTGGGTATGGCCGTGGGATAACCTGCTTCTAAAGTCTGGCATCACGGCTCGTTACTTGTTATTTTGCCAATTTTGTCTTTTTCTGTCATTTTTGATGAGAACGTGTATAGACTTTTAAACCTCGTAAGCGAATGAACCTAATGTGTTTTTGCAATGAAACGGGAGACCATTCGACCACCACCAAATTTTCTTTATTATTTTTGTGTTCAATTGATTTTTAGTACGGATTTTGAATTAGTTTCATGTCAACTTTGTGTATTTGACATATTTGTCAGTATTTTTTGTCGGTTTAAAACTCTCTGATTTGTTTCGAGCCAAGAGAGGAACTGCTCGTTACTTGTTATTTTGTTAGTTTTCTATTTTTCTGTCATTTTTGATGAGACTTTGTGCGATTGCCATTGATTTATATCAATTGCGTTCGATTGATAATATCCGTCTGTGGAATTATGCGAAAAATATTGCAATAATTTTCTGCGCACAAAATATGTACGTTTTATGGGACTGCCTTCGTGTAATGCGAATGCGATGCGATGGATTTAATGCGTTGGGGAGATTTCGCTTGCGACACAGAGAATATAAATTGGAATTAGTGCACTGTCTCCTTTTGACGTCAATTGTTGTGAAGGCGGTAAAATACTGCGGACGTTCAATTACCTCGTATAGTAGATAAGTCTGACAGATGTCTGGCTGGATGTATCTCGGTTTTGATTGCTTGAAATCGTTCATATGAACCACTGTTTAAGTTGACGTTTATGGAGAGGTAGCCGACGAATCCAGTCAAGAAATTCTCGACTAAGTAGGTACTGGCTGACGTAGGAAAAAGTGACGTTCCCGACCAATCTAGGCTCAGGTTACATCTAATCCAGACCAATATATTCGACTCAATATAAATAGATTTTTGAATGAGCCCAATGTCACACGCCGTCATTGAAAATTTCTTGGCTGCTACTAATTTTATCACAGTTGTGAGAGTGAAGTCTCGAAGTCAGAAGGCTGCCTCTAAGGACAGGCACGGTTTCTTTTAAGTCTATCTTCTCATTTTGACACATCAACAAACATGTGTCACTTGTCAAATAGGCAATTTACTGTATTTTCTGTTCGCGATCGAACTATAGTTTCGAAAGAATTGCTTCAACAATCAAACTATGATTCTGATAAAGCTGAGAATGCGAACACTAATACTATTCGCAGTAAGAAATAAATTAAGTTTTGGAAAATCTCTCTCAGGGCCCGCGAATGACTAAATCCGCTACTGGTCGACCATCGACTTTTTGGTTCACGCACGCGGTGACTATCTGCTCTAAGTTTTTACAACACGCGCTTGCAAAGATTCTCTTTAATTGTCCTTGCGCGAGGACGTTCAAAGTTTGACTATTAAGGACAACAGATATTTGCATAGATGTTTAAGGGTGGATATGGATGAGGGAGAGGATATTTAAATTTATTTAAAGGCTCTATAAATATTGGTTTCTTGGTTAAGCTGCATTCCAGTTCTAGCCCCAGCTCGATTCAGTGCAGTGTTGCCACCTTGGAACTCGAAATCTATTTTTTTTTATTTTCCGCACCAAAAGACACACCTTCACCACTGCACTTTTGTTTTTTAATAAATGTACATATAAATTTAAGGATATTTTATTTGGATACTGATACTGTTGTGGTTGAAACTCATGTGGTTCGATTATTGGTGGTTTCGATTTTTCGATACAAATTCACGGAGAGATAGAGAGGAGAGAGACAGAGAGAGAAAATTAAATATTGCAACAATTGAGATAAGGATACCTAGAGCTAGAGCTGTAAGTAAAACTACTCTCAGTTTCTGATAGACTGTTCGCATTTTGTTGGTTTCTATATTTTGTGGAAGATTCGATAGTCCATGGTTTGGCAATCGGTTCGGATAGGAAATGCAGCACAGCAAACAAAGGACACAAACTCCTGTTTGCTATTTGGAGATCCGTAACTGATGAAGCGAACAGAAATATGTATAAAAAAAAAAAACTCCTTTTTGTGACGGAGCTACTTATCTAAAGTGGAAGTCTCTCTATTGATTTAATAGGGTGTTGGTCACCTCAGAGAAGGACAACAGAGGACTCCCGTCCGGCTGATCGGAGTACGCACTGGATGCGTATGCGAGAGCTGTGTGAGCGGTGATATTTGAGATATGGTGCCGCCCGATGCTGTGGCTACTGCTGCTGCCACCACCGCTGCCGCCGCCGCATGATGTGGATGATGAGGATGAGGATGTAGAGGATGTGGGTGGTGGGGGTGGTGGTGCTGCGATGATGATTGGTGATGCGATGATTGCGAGGTGGTGGTGGTGCTGTTGTTGTTGTTGTTGTTGCTGCTGCTGTTGTTGATGCTGCTGCTGTTGTTGGTGGTGGTGGTTGTGGTGGTGTTGGTGCTGCTGTTGCTGTCCGGATGGTGAGGTGGTGGATGATGGTGATGAGCTGGATGATGCTGATGATGGACATCCATGTATTCGCTGGTGAGGTTGTTGCTGCGCAAAGGATAATGATGCGATGGATTGCTGCTGCTGCTGTTGTTGTTGTTGCTGTTGTTGTTGGTGTTGTTGTTGTTGTTGCTGTGTCCCAATGAGGATCTGTTTACAGAGAGAAGACGGTTAGGTTAGTAATGAGCTCAGGATGGGTATCAATCTACCCAGTAAAGATTTTGTGTAAGTGCGAGCTACAGTTAGTTGGGTCAAAGCTATGGGAAGAGGGACTCCACAGAGTTGTTCTTCGAGGAAGCTGTAAGCAGTGCATCTTGACATTTTTGCAAAGCGGCTGAGGTCATTAATTATACATTTTCAGCTTGGTACGACAACACACAACCATCTACAGTCAGTTCTACCTATACCTCGCTTCTCCAAGCCCCCCTCAGTGCAGGTACAGCTGCATTCAACTGCTCCCACACATAGAACAACTCTGCGGCAACTATTCTACTCACAAAAAGAAACAACTTCAAATTTAGCTAAAGCGGGCAAAAGGATCAAAAGGATTATATTTTTTTTTTTTTTGAGGGGATTGTCAACTTTTTCTCTAGTTTGACACTCACTGAGTGCTAGCGTGCTGAGTGGCTGAGTGGTGGTGGTGGTGATGGTGATAAGTGAAATACTGCGAGTATTGCGAGTAGGACGCAGGACTCCATACCTCGCTGCCATTGGAACCGGCTCCAACAACAGTTTGCTGCTGCATATGGTGATGATGTTGATGACCCGCCGCCGCCGCCGCTGCTGCCGCAGTAGCGCTGTGATGAAGATGATGTGGATGGGAGGTAGCTGCATGCGGATGGGACAAATGATTGACGACTGGCTGATTTGGGGCACCATGGAGTAACGCTTCCGCCGAGTGACTGTGCGGCGATTGCAGGTGTGTGCCATCGGTAGCGATTCGATGATGTGCGTACATTGTCGCTGCATCATCGGCGGCGGCAGCAGCAGCATGCTGATGGAGGTGATATGATTCGGGAGTTGGAATTTTGCCGTCCTTTCCGCTGGCAGTGCCATTCACAAGCTGTCCGTCGGCATACAGTCCATTGGCAGCAGCCGACACCGGCGACGTATCCTGCGGTGAACGAGGTGTTGTATCACGACTGCTGCTGTTGCCGCCAGCTGTAGTGCCCCACATGAGCACGGTCTGGCGTTCGTATGGATCTTGTGAGGCCATTTCGATTTTGGGAGTGACACCGTTCGTGTTGTTCGAGCTGGTGGCATTCGCCGATGCGGGATTGACTGGCGACGGACCATCTGATGAGCAGGACACCACCTCCATTACCTGAGGCGAAGACTTTGGCGTTTTCAATGATATCTGTAAAAGCATTCCTACTTAAGTTGGGCAAAGACGACTCTTGGTTATGATACCTACCTGTGGCGTGGAGGTCGGGCTGCCGTAGCCACTGCTGTAGCCGCTGTAGTACTTGGACGACTCCTGCCACTTGTCCTCTTTGGGCGCGATCGTGTATCCATCGTAGGAGAGGAAACCGTTGGTGACATACGATGCGGGTGCTGCGGTGTGATGGTGATAGTCGGGATAGTAGCCGCTCACGCCCTGCAGTCGATACTGATGGAAGATGTTCTCGCTCACCGGATAGAAATTGGTCGAGTGCACCGAGGGGCTCATGTAGAGATTGTCAGCTGCAGCCGCGTATGGCGAAGTCGTGTACATTGGATTGAGATTGGAGTATGCGGCGGCAACAGCCGCAGCGGGATCGGGAATGTATTCTACCACTGGTGCTGGTGGCGTGACCTGCAGGAGGAAAAGAAATTGAAATACGAGACTGTTGAAACGGACGAGCTGCATACCTGTCCTAGGGGTGAGGATTGTTGCATTTTACGCTTGGACCGGCAGGTTGAGAGGAAATCTCGCAGCTGCGTTTTGTAGCGTCGATTGGGCCGCGTCGGCGTCACGGGCGGTGGAAGTGAGTTGGGCGAGCTACTGGGCGCCACCACGAGTTGATCGGCTTCGGAGAAATACGTCGACGCTAGGCCCGTATCCAAGTAGCTGACTTTGAAGTCCATTGTCCTCTTGCCCAGAAGATCTCGCCCTTCCTCGTCCATCAGCTGGCGGTGAGTGCAGATCACAAAGTCTGGCTTGGAGTTTTTGTACACCAAGCGCGAGCTGAAAGACCAATTGACACTTGCATTAGACATCCCCCGCACGTGACGCTGTAAAAGGTCAAACCTGGTCTGAAGCCATTGCCATTCGCCGTCCTTCTTCTGATACCGATACGCAATCATTCCAGATGCTCCCGTCTTCAACACTGTGGAGGACAACAAGTTCAAAGGGTTGCACTCTAAGCCTCATCCATTTTAATACTTACACTCCTGATGCGCGCTGGCAACATACGCCAAGTCGTCGTAGTGCACCAAGTCATAGCCGCCCATGTTGACCAGCTCAGAGTCGGAGTAGCCCAGAATCATCTTCCCTCTAAAAGGACGATATTTCACATCGGAAATCCTTCGCCAAACAAAAAATCTCTTACCTCTGATCCATCGAAACCAGCGACAGATCCAGCTTATGCTTGGACTTGAACATGTTCTCCTTGTGGGGAATCTCGAGCAGACTTGGCGGCCCGAACGGTGTGCAATAGGCGAACAGTGCTAGCGGCGGCTCCTCCGTCTTGCGGTTTTGCCCGTGGAGAATTTTAATTCGACCGCGTATGTCAAGACGTAGGAAACCGGAAGTATTGTCCAGCAGACATCGGAAGCGCACGGTGAAACTTCGTTCGAGGAACGCAGCCTTGTCGGGTGCGAGCGCGTCCGCCAATTGCATGCTGGACATGTCGGCGGGTAGGAAGGAGTTCCACAGCAATTGTCGTTGCAGTTCTTCGCGGTCTTCCGAGTGAACCAACTCGTAGACTGATTGGTGGACGATGTCGGACTGAAAAGATATTTTCAAATAAAAAAAAAGTTGGTATAAAAATTAGCTTAGAAAGTAGCGCCATCTGTTGGGTAGATTTTGAAGTGCATTTAGTTAAAGCAATCAGTTGCTGGGAAGTTGGGGGAAACTAAGACCACAAAATCATATCATGAAGACGACAAATGCAAGATCGCATTTTGAAGGAAAAAAATACCCAATAAACTAGGTCGTACACTGTCACCTGGTAGTACGTAGACCTTCCGCTATGATGTTGCTGAAAGTAAACAAACTCCAGCTCAAGTTGTTGTGATATTTGGACAAGAAGGTGTACCTACGCGGAGAGTTCAGGAAGCACATACAAATTTGCGCCATCTACCAAGGAACTTACGAAGTACTTTAAGTTGGAATTTTATCATTTTTTTAGTTCCAGAGTGGACTGGAAACACCTGGCTATAAAACCTTGGGCCTGGGGTGTTGCCACAGCTTTTGTTTTATTTTTTTAACATACATTTTGGATACCCGAAAATTGTCAGCACTTGGTGGACAGTTGACACTTGAACAGTCTACTTTAAAATGGTCTGTCAAATGATTATGAATGATATTGTTCAGTAAAAAAGTATTTTTAGGAAAAACACTTTCGAAGTTCCCTGGTAGATGGCGCTAATTTTTATCTGCCAGTCAAACTAATAGCGTAGGTACGTCTAGTTTTACCAGGCTACATCTCAACAGCATTATGGAAGTGTGAGGAAAGAAAGGGATCTAAAATTTTATCAAAAAATGCACATTGGGGTCCTCCGCAACTTCAAATCATACGAGTGAAAACCTTTTTCCATTTTAAAAACACCGAGTGCGTTAGTAAGTACCTCCAGTCCTTTTCATATTTAACATACGCTCAGGGGGCTATAGGAATACCATTTTTAAAGGGTAAGTAGCAACTATGTATGTCAGCGTTGGATTTAAGCTCTGATGTTCTTGAATGTCTCAACTGATGCTTTGAACACTTTTTACTTGTTTTGGCTTAAGCATTCCTGAATCAGTCTCTTCAGAGCTTGGAGAAAGATTGGTCATAAGCTTATAGGTCTGATATTGTTATTAAAAGTGAGATCGTACCAAACTTCGGTATAAAAACTTAGACTCACGCCGTCCATCGATTTGATATTCGCGTAGCCTTTTTAAAATATTGACCGTCTAATCTATGGATAACCAGATGCTAGGGGATCTTTTTAAACATTCCTTACTGCAAGTGGACTACTTTGAAGAAAAGGTTAAACAAAAAAATAATGAAAAGAGTCTACGCAGTGACCCAGTAGGTTGAAGCCTGTAATTTAGGGGCTCACGGGAAAAGTGAGTGCCTATAAAGGGAGAAGATTTATTGTAACTTTATTTGAAGCTTTAGAGCTCCTATGTGCCCTATGTTCTGAAGACATATATAGAAGGGTTAGCGGAGAGATTCATTTGGAACCTTGATATATCGGAGGTGCATCACACATCTCCAAAAAAGTCTTCATGATACTTCTTATGCAAATTTTGCAGTAAAGACGAGTTGACAAGTTTCTGCGGGGGATTTGACTTTTTACAATCCTTGTTTTCAGCCTTTCATAAGAAGATTGGATAAAGAGTTTCAGCAAAGTGATTCCTTTTATTGTTAAATTTACGGGTAGGAAGCCGAAACATCGATATCAAACTATTTGTAGCCTTGGTAAAAGTTCGGAGAACAAGAAGGAAGGTTTATGCCTTAAAGTTCGCCTTTTAAAGTTCGCCTTTTAAAGTTCGATTGACTTTTCCTTTAGTCCGCAAAAGCTTTTCAATCCACAGGGTAGTCTTCTAGACTGATACAAAGATGACTGTGATCGTAGAAAGAATTCTCATTTCAAACCTTTCCATCTTTGGGTTCCGCAATTTTATCTGAAAACGAAATCTCTCTACATATGAAACAAAAACAAACTAAATAGTTTATTGACAGTCTTTGTTTGGTTGAACCAAGGTAGGCTACTTTGAGGCTCCCTTCCAAACAGCTAAAGAGGTTATAAGAGGCCTTAATAGCTCCAGTTCCGATTTACGTATGTTAAGCTAAGTTCTTTTCGGAAGGAAACTTCTTCGCAGGGTACAAGCCCATATTTGTGTTCACGAGTTTTGGAGGAGACGATTCTAGGCCGCACTGTATAAGTTGTACCGCGACACCTACAGTGTCGAAAAATGCAAATCTGGTCATTAGATCGAAAGAACTGGCAGAGTAAATGGACATAAACCGTAGTACCTTCATTCTAACCCAGAAAGGAAGACCTCGCCTAAAAGTAGAAACAATCTCAACCAACTTGGAGGTGAAGCTGTGGTTCACCCGAAACTGAACAGGGTCAAGGTATCCACATTCATTGCAGTAGCTAAGTTCGACAAGTTCTCCCATCTCCCACTGATTAGAAATCCATCCTTGACAGATTTAATACGAACAGAGCTTCATAAGGCCATGAGTAAACCTTGATCGCTTACCTAAGCCGGCAATAGGCTCCTTTAAGAAGCCGCAGTGCTTGAGCACTCTGTAGGCTCTACCGCTTCCTAATCTAATTTAAGCGGGCCAGGATGACAATCGGCGGACGTAGTTCTCACACACATGTACGTTTCTAACTAGGATTCCCTTCGATTTACTACTCATTTTCAAAATTTTGACAATATACGTACGAGCGAACCTTGGTATACGGAGCCGACTTGCCTCTCGTCTCGGGCGATATAAAAACCGAGAGTGCCCACATTCACCTGCTGTTTCCATTCCCAACAAGCCCCACTAGCAAATTGGAATTTCGCCAGTCCATTTGTCGAACAAAAGTCTCCCACCTCGAGGGCGCAAGGAGGCTAAAGTCCCAGTGTATAGGTTCTTGTTCTTTCTTTTTTTTGTAATTTAAAATTTTTCAGATGATTATCGGAGCGCGCGGACGAAAATTAATCACCAAGTTCATACTGGGCCAAATTGAGACATAAATTCTTGTGGCACCCATAAATACACAAATACACACACATATGCCGGCCGGCGAGCGGGCGAGGGTAGCGTCTGCTCACAAAGAGGTATAACAAGACAACTCGATCGATACCATTCGCAACTCGATTCGTATGTGGATGCATCTCTCGCGCGCAGCGATACATTTCCTCTTATGATCGGATTTAGATTAATTTTTAATGTTTTCCGATATTTCATATGTAATACTGGCAGAACAGCAGAAAGCCGGTGGTAATCAGTGCTTGTTGAACAAATAAAGAACACACGGTGCGGAGCGAACGATAAATAAAACGCAGCATCACATCGCTGGGCAAGATGCTTCTGTCTCCTCGCGCAGTGGTCGCTCCGTAGTGGGTCTGTGTCTGGGTCGAGGTGTTCCCCCTCTGGTCCTGTGGTCATTGTGAATGTTTGTGTTCTTAGTGGGTGCCTGTGGGATCTGGCTGGTGTGTCTAATATCACGATGGAGCCGCAACAAGCTCAGCTGAGTGCGTACTTGTTTGTTGCAAAAGTGTTGCGCTGCGCTGCCTCCCGTTGTTGTGTTTCTTCTTCTTATCCGTATGGGTTTGGGGTTTTGTTGCTCTTGTGCAGGACTATAAGGAGGATTGAGTATTCAATCGAAAGTTGTTGGCATAAATTCATGGAACGCCGCCCATTGCTCATCCCACGGGGTGGAGGACCTACTCTGGGGTTACATAAGTTCGATTAAAAGTAAGAAATTGCCAATTGAGGCTGAAATTAATTTGTCCGGGTGTAAATGCCTTTTACTAGGAGTTCATTCAGATCTTTTGGAATTAACATTCCCCCGGTGTTGGGTAATTAAATGGGCGCGCAACGCTTGGCAGAGATTTGTTGCTGGATGTGTTATGACCGCGGCAGAGAAATTGGAAGCCAGTGAAAGGCTGGGTGGGAGAAATTCATGAAGCCGCCTTTAGAGAGAACTCGAAGTGATCCGCCTTAGACTGTGAGGAAGGTGGCTTAGCTTCTTTTTTTTTAATCCATTGCCCTGGTGGCTGGCACTGCGACCTAAAAGATCTATTATATCGATTGGGAGAGGTTAATGTAATCTAGCTTGGGTAGGTACTATTCAAATGTTTACCAAGATCGCTGTTCGTCTGCCGAATAGTGAGTGGAATTGCGACAATTATCACTTGGGAAGCAAGAATAACCTCCTATACTTGGAATGCATTGAAATCGAAGTGTAGCAGGTGGACCAAGGAGTACATCGTCCAGCTTTGATGAGGAGGGGTCTCAAAAGTTGGACCAACATAAGCTTACCCATTGAAAGTTTTTATAGTACCTACATTGATGGAAGCTGCAAGAGAACTTGAAATGTATCAAAACAATGGTTTCCAAAAAAAATATACTCGGATGAGGCAGCCTGAGCTTACCCGGAGTAACCCACAAAGGCACTCTCATCACTCAGTTGCTAGGTCTTTCCTTAAGCGAACCTCAAATTGGCAAGTAATCGCTCGCTACCAGGAAGTTAAAAGCAGAAAAGGGGGCAACCAGGCAGCACAACACGGCAAAAAGTAGATGGACGGACAAATTGACCTCCGCCATTGAGGTATGCACCAAGAGAATTCGCAAGGACAGCAAACACTACCTCACGCATTTCGCAACCGATTTTTGTGACTATCGAAAATATTTCTATCGATTTGGACATGATGTGGATTTTAAAAGCCAAACAATAACAAATTCAGTTACGCAATTTAAAGAATAGTCCTTCTGACTAAATGTCCAGATCTAGAAAAAAAAGGGAAGAGCTCAATTTTCCACCATAGTCGCTTCGCAGAAGGAAGAGAGACCCTGCCAAGAATGCCTTTAGTAGGCTTCTGAAAAGCTATGTACCACTGTCAGAAGGCGACTTGTTGCAGATCTGATCCTTCCCAATGATCGTGCAGAGCGAGCTGAGAATGCACGTCAAACTAAGAACTGTCGACGTGACAAATGCTTATAACTTGGCATAGATTACTGAACAACCTGCCTTACAATAGTCTAGCGCAGCGGTTCCCAATCTTTTTTAGTCGCGGAGCACTTTTTAGGTCAAAAATTTAGCACACTTTGGGAAATGCTGTCTAGCGGAAAGATTGGCAGACGAGTGTATCAGAGGAGCGGTTTAATACTTGCGTAATGCGTAAATACTAAGATGTGCCACTGATTGTGTCTATGAGTGACTTCGTCTAGTGGCAACATTTTGCCAGTACACCTTGTTTAACTAACGTAGAACACTGGACAGCACCAACAATTAAACAAAGTGAAGATCAGGTGTATTTGAACATATGCTTCCATAGTATATGATGCAACAAAGTCATCCAAAAGAACACCATTTCTAAGCTTAACAAAGGTTCAATACTCCGAATGCTTGAGCCATTCCAGAGGAATGCGGACCTGTCTTGGAACTCGTTTAAAAGCCTTAATAGAATTTACACCTCTCCTCAGCAGCTCAGCAAGTCTAGCACAAGGTAAAGCTCTAATCTTAAGCAATCATCCAGTTCAAATGACTCTTGTCTAGTGACTTCCGGAACTTGATATAGCTTGCGCTGTAAAAGACACTATGCTTCAACAAAAAAGCAAAGCAGACCAAAAAGACAATTTGACTTTAGTGAGGTGCTATTGGAGCTAATTTTTTTCCTCCCCCAATACTGAATAAGGCCTAATGGAAACACAGGTTTTAATTTGTATAAGACTTCCTGAAAAGCTTGGTTAGACCTTACAAAAAACACAACTTCTGAACTTCGGAAAGGCAATTAACATCCGCGGTAGGCTTTGGCTTCGCAAAAGAAGCATCTCACGTTTATCTGCAGTAGATTATTAGTTCGGCCATTGCTGAAATTTTTTATAAGCTTTAAAAACAAAACTATTTATGTCTTTTTTTATCCTATTAATAAATACTATCCAATGACATTTGTCATTATTCATGCAGTTTGCATCTACGTATACTCGTTATAATGGCACTGAGAAAATCGAACATGGGTTCTGCTGCGTATAGCAGTCCAATACACTTCCCCCTGGGCATTCGACACAATGCTGTAGCAGTGGTTAAAATATCACGCAATTCATTTATGATCGGAAAACCACTTTAAAATCACATTACTGACATAATTTTCAATTTATTAAAAGTGTTTTATTTTTCGTCATTTAATGATTTTAAATCATATTCTGTCGTATACAAATTAATCTTACTAAGACTGCACTCACTAATCTATTTCTAATAAATCAATAATTATATTTTAATCCTATGATTTGTAAAACAAACTCGTAATAATCCACATCCTCCTAATTTTAATATAATACCAGCTAAAATTCTTGAACCAGAAACTTGAGCTTCTACATCATTGAGCTTTTGGTAATCATAAATTAACTAAAAATATAGGTATTTCTACTAAAAAAGATTAAATGAAAGCAATATATAAAATAAAACAATTATTTAACATATAAAAATTTGTAGTCCTTGTTACATAAATAAAAAATATGGTACGTAAGCTGTTCACATGACAATTCATAGCGTCCATAATGCCTCCTGTAGAAGCTCTAAGGAAGGTTTTTGACAGCGCTTTGAACCACAAGTTTTATCCCATCAGATCCACAAATACTTTAGAAACTCTATCAAAGCAGTTGCCTACATAAATTATTAATTCTACTTAATAGTTTCTGCTTATAAGAAACAAATTCTTATATCGATAAAAACATGCACAACAGGAGAAATTCATGGAAATTCATTTTGGTTCACGTTTTTGGAGTTTGCTTCCTTATACGCTGCATACAAGAACTTAATTCCAGTATACAGGGACGAATACTAAAAACTAGTCTCGGCTCTCGTGTTGTTTTAAAATAATAAATTCATTTTATACTCATATTTAAACCCCATCTACTTGATTCATATTTAGTACAAATAACAACCAAGTTCTTACATGCAATAAATCGTCTCTTTCGAAGGAGTCACACACACATGTTTTTGTATTGCTTCGAGCTTGCACATGCATAGCGTAAACAGTCAGTCCATTGTCTAATGTCTGCTTCTGACTTAGTTAGTCCAAGTGTTAAGTTTCGTAAAAATATTAAAAAGTAAAAAAGTTAATTTAAAAAAAAACCGACTGACTGTGTAAAAAAGATTTAAAGAGATTGCAACAAGACATTTTCAAGTATAACTAATTGACAATCGGAGACTACTTACACATAATCTGACAAGAATATACGCAGCCTCCGACTGCTAATAAGCTATCTACTTGAAAGTGTCTTGTTTTAATCTCTTTAAATATTTTTTACAGTCTGTCAGGTTTTTTTGATTTTTTAAATTAACTTTTTTATTATTTTTTTTTTTTTTATAAATTCATATTTTTTTAATATTTATTTGTTTGACATTCTCACTCTTCAAAATCGGTCAAGCCGTGTGGGCTACATGACTGTGTCCAATCGGGTAAAAAGGTGATGTTTATTATTTTGGTAAGTTATATTTAATTAAATAATACTATAAGTGTTGGCGTAATTTTTATTTTAGATACAGTCTATTCAATTAAAAAACGTCTTACTTTAGTTTTTCCATTTATTCTTCTACAACTTGCATCCGTTTTCCGTACAAATTATTTAGTTCCGTCGAAAACTCTTTATTTTCGGAATTTTCGAAGCTATACTGGGGTATCAGAAGCAGAAGCTTGTTTTTGTTGTACAAATTGTTGGGAGAAGCCATGTTTTATGTACTTGGTTATGTCACTGTCGCTATTAACGTACCTAATTATTTTATTTTGTTACCATTGATCTGTTTTTTTTTTTATTATTATTATTTTATTTTCGATTTGCCTACATAGAAAAAAACATGTGAATTAATAAAATAAGAGATTTTCTGCATCGCTCTAAAGGTTGATGATAACGAAAACTTAAAAGTTCAACATGCAAATAACAAAAAAAATCAAACAAGTAATAGTTTAAAGGGTTATATAATTTAAAATAATTAAAACTTTGTAAATTACTTTAAATTTTGCTTTTCTTATTCCTTATAATTTTTTTCTATTTAGCTCTAAATCCGTTATAACTGAAGAAAATGATTTCAATGGAAATCTTAAGAAGTACGGTCTTGATATCGGAAAATGAACTTACAATATTGATATTTCAAGAAAAGTCTGGTTCCCATAAATTAGTCTGAATAATAAATGCTCGATTTAAGAAAAAAAAGTTATTTCAATAAAAGAAAAGTTCTTAAGGTCACATTTCGTATTCAACATATTTTTTCATTGATCAAGAATAGTTGTTGAAGGACTTCAGAAATAAGTAATGGATATAACAAAATTATTTCTGATGGCTCATATATAATTAAGCAAACAGTTTCTTAGGTCAAGAAAAGATATAAAAAAATACGAACGATTTCAGAAAACAAATCTTATTGGAAGAAAATAATTCTTGGGGCAAAAAAGTTTATTTAACATTATTGATTTCCTAGAATTTCCTAGGTTGAAGTGGCGGTCCGACACACTTCGACCATTATATGGTCCTTTTGTGATGAATTTCTTAAATCAAGAATAAGTTTCTAGTTTTCCTATTTTTTTTTCTCGTTCATGACTGTTGCGTAGAAAATTAAAAAAATAAGAAATCATTGGCCTGGACCGCAACCGTCTTCTTCTTCTTCCGTTTTATCAATATTTCAGGTATTAAAGGCATCCATACTATGTTCAAAGACAGTCAAACAACTGTAACGCCACCAACTCACTATTAACAGTCTCAAAATCAGCCCTGAACTGCCTCAAAAACCCTAAGGACACTCCGGATTGAATGTTCCTTGGCATGAGGATATATATTGAGGGAAAGGAAAATGCAAACGAGCTGGCCGGAAAAGATTCACAAACCGCTTTTATAGAACCAGAATCGCTCTGCTTAGTTACTAAATCAGTTGAAAATTAGGGCTTAAAAAGCTGCGGAAAGTAGTCCAGTGCCATGTACATTCCAAAGGAGAATTCAGTCATTTATCAGTAATGCTCAGAAAGTTTTAAGGCCCATTTTATTCACTCGAAGTTGAACACAACTTGGGGATTTTTATATGGGAAACTTCCAAAGTTGTGTTCAACTTCGAGTGAATAAAATGGGCCTAAATCTACCTGACGATGTCAAAAACTTTGCGGCCCATCTTACAGCTCATTAAGATCCGCGATTTCTTTTTCTTCTTCTTCTTTGGCGGTGGTACTGTTCGGGGTTCTTCCACAAACACACCCCTCCCAGTTGAAATGATCCTTAGCTAACTACCTCCAAGCTGGTTGAAGTCTTCATCCACTTGTAAGCTTGAACTAAAGCAAGCTCTTTCCCTACTACTTTGTCCCTCTGATTTTTGCGATACCACTTGCACAAAATGCAACTAGTCAACTCCCTGGGCTGCCGACTTTGTCTCAAGAAACACGAAACCGATAAGCGTATTATGTGCGGATGCCCCAGATCTATGCCGAATTAGAATTAGGTTCTTCTTCAGCGAAATCTTACTCGTAAGTGCATCAAGTTAAGAAAATCCTCCGCTGAAAGAGGAGAAAGAGGGAGAGAGTGAATCTATTAACCCAGTTCTTTTATCTGAACTTTTTGGGACATCAAAAGATCTTTTATGGTGACGTGTCTGCACACTGCCACTGATTAGAGTACGCCCTCCAAAAAGTGGGTTTCAGTGGCCTACAGTTCGAGTCTGAGTGCTAGAGAACTTAAGGACCCCCTTTCGAATTAAAGGAAAATCCCTTAAGTACCATTGTAGGTAAATCGTTTTCCGGTTTGTCACTCCTGTCTATGATGTCTTATTCGAGGATCCACCTACCTCTGGTGTCCGCACTCTTGCACTATTTTTGCGACAGCGGACAATCTCTTCTGCGGCAACATTTTGGCGTCCATTGTTTTAATTGAACTCGGTGCGCAAAATACTAATATAGGCTGCCTAAAAACTGAATTAGTTGGAGGATCCTTACGTTTGAGAAGAACAACTTCTCCTATGATCTCCCATGTTTGTTTACTCTAACGTAAGTACCACTTGGTCCCCGAATTCAAGGAAACTTCGTCAGGCAACCGATCCAGACCAACGCCGCACACCCGGATAATAATTTAATTCCCCGTTTAATTCACAACTTCTGTACAGCATCTCAATGAACCGAACCAAACCTGTAACCACACTCCAGTGCAACGAACACTGTCATCAGTGAGTGCACTCCATCCGCCTTAAAGCAAAATCATTACAGAATTATTTATACAAAACAAAACCGAAAGAGAAAAAAAAATATTGATTCACAAGTTTGTTGCTTCATTCAAAAAAAAAAAAAAAAAAAATACTACACACAGATACAACTCACCTGATGAAAACCCAAGTAGCTCTCGATGCTGTGCGTCGCGAAGAACACCTCGCCCTCGCATGTTAGGATCATTAGAAATCCATTTAGTGCCTGAAAATACAACAAAAAGATTCATGTTCATTCACTTGCTCCAGATTGTTTTAATGTCGACCGACAGCAGCAACAAGACAAAAAAAAAAAAAAAACAGAATCGCCCGACAATTATGAGCTCAAAATGACCCTTAACCGACACTTGCTGGGATGCTGTATACCTATACTCGGACCTGTGGTTTTCGACTCTTCACCGGCTGAACCAGGAAATGACAGATAATTAAGTCGGTGGAATAAGTTGGTCGCTCTCTAAAAGTTGCGCTGGCTCATTTAAAATGTGATTTGGGTGAAAGAGAGCCGACACGACCAACCGTTGGTTGGGAAATCTGGCGACGGATGTTGTTTGTGGTCCAACTCTGGTGTGCCGCCCCAAAAAACCAACTATTTCTACTACTATTTCTACTACCGCCACAGCTACTTCGTTTACCCGCAGTCGCTTTCGCTCTAGGGGAGCACTTGATTGAGTAGCTGATGTGCCGTCCCGCCACCGCGCCGTCCCGCCACCGCGCCGTGTGTTTGCTGCTTAAGTGATTTTTCCATTATACACCAAGTCGAACCGAAGCGGGGCGCTAGCGATAGTTATTAAAATCGCATTAGAATGAAAGATTGTTTGGCTATCTGTGCGCGTTCGCCTCGCCTCTTAATAATGACAACCGAATAAAGGACGCGCCAGGCAATGACAACCGCCGAAGATGCCATCACCCCAGCAACAAGTCGCTCCCTCAACCCAAGATGAAGAAACAATTAATGAGATGCGAGAAGGAGGAGTACACGGTACACCGCACATACAGAGTGGAGAGCTGGTCATCAGTTCCTTGGATTCGAATACTGCCCCCAGGATATACTCGCATGAGAGTATAGATACTGATGCGAACGTAGTTAATTGAGGTTTTGCTGGGTGATGCGCGGCAATGATCTGCGCCAGAAGATGAAGCCCAACTTTGGCGGGATTGAGGGCGCGGATTCGGATGCGGTGAGTATCACTCTGTCGGCGAATTAATAAATAATAATTGTTGTTGTTATGATGATTAAGATGATCAGCAACCGTAAGAGAGACGAGAGTCGAAGTGGGCGCTCACTAATCACTTGACCGAGAGATAAATATGCAGATGTCGCAATTAAAGGCAAATTAAATTAATTTTAACGATGCACTTGTGTGGAGGTGAAGGATTTCACCAAATTAACAAGGAATGCTGTGGTGGTGGTTTAAATATAGGGATATACAAATGTCGCATAAGAGTTGGTGTTGATTGCTAGGACGGAGTCGATCTTTGAAGGGAAGTGAAGAGCTACCTTCGACGATACTTTCAATGATCAGCAAATGCACTTTCTACAGCAGTTCGTCTTCATATTGGAGTAAGGAGCGTTTTCTAAAAAAAAGAGCAAACTCCTTGACTTACCGAGCTCATGCAAAGCACAAAAAATCCTGAACAGGCATTTGATGACTACAATTCCATTTGGGAGAAGCTGTAGGAGGTCTGCAGTTGTGGATGTGAAGAGTGCCGTGGCAGAAGGAAATGAGATAACCGTCTATACCGGGGGTTCGAAAATGAAAATTAGAGCACCTTCAGTGAAACCCTAGCTCTGAGAGTCATTTAGACGTAGCGATGATTGCAGTCTCTTTCAGTCAGGTTTAGCTGATATAAGCCGTGTTTTTTGAACTTCGTTCTCAGCAAAGCAAAGTAAAATAGGATTTTCAGCACGCAAATACAACAACTATTGCGAGCCTCGAAGTGTTAAGAACCTTAATCACAGACGTAGAACAACTATGCTGAACTTGGAAACCGGACTGCACTAGAGACAATGAATTAAAGTGATTAAGGTGGCTTGAAATCTGCTTAGAAAGGATTTTTTCAAAAATACTACCTGCAATATAAGGGAGTATCATTTTTAGGAAGCGTGGATATGTTGCATCTTCCCCAACTGCTCTTTAAAATGAAGTATACCATCGGCTTCTGAGACAACTTCAAAATCCAAACACAGAAAAAAAGGTTGCTATCAGGTATAAAACAAGAGTTGGTCCCAGGACAAGAAATCAATGAGTTATTAAGTTCTTCAATATCAGGTATTTTTTTAATACAGTAGGTACTCCCTCTCCCGTCCCCGGATAAAAGCACATGCGCTTGGGAAAAAGTTATAGTGCTTATAGCCGGGTTTTCAATGAAATTCCTACTAAGCGGGGACCTTTGTAATGCATAGGATGACGTTTTTGAGTCCTAACACTGACTAATTTGTTGCTTTTAATAGGTTTTGCTATTAAGAGGGTTGCTTATATCCGGGGAGTACTGTACACAATTTTTACCAAGTCCAATGGACCGTAGATTACTCCAGAGTTCCTTTGACGGACGGTCAGTACTTAATTTGGACAGGAACTATATTTTCTTTGGTATTTTGGTTATAAAAACCGAATAGTTCCTGGCTCCACTAAATGCCACCCATCTTTCACTAGAAGGTCTTAGTTTCCATTTGGCATACAGTCTCCTTCGAGTTTTAATAGTCTTGTGAACCAAGGGTATTTCTTATTGCGCACTGCAAGATCGAAGCTCAAAAAAACATCGCTGTAGTTGAAGCTGGACTCAAGTGTGTCTATAACATAAGTGGTCAAGTTATTATATATTGTTCATGTCAAGGGCAGTAAGGAAGTTCAAGAAATTTGTTGTCTAAATAACATTTAAAAATTCGTTGCCCCTTAAAGTTATTCCTAGCTTTGACAGAAACGGATCAGAAATGCCCTATATAGTCTGCGAGAATTCCACTAAACACGTTTGTAAGGCTGATTTTTAATCTGTAAGTATGTATAACAAACCTACGCGTAACGTCTGGGTATACAATTCGGCATATACGACTTGGACCTACCAAAAGATGCTACATTCGAAAGCCTCATCTGGCTGAGTTCTGCGACTTAGCTCATGTGACCCAATCTGGTTACCCGAAAAATGAGAAAAATGTATCAGTGAAAGGTAAAATTTTCCAAGTTGGTAAGAGTCTGCTTGTTTTGATCTTTTCATAAAAATTGTTAAAGGATTGCCTCCTTTTCGACAGGCGAATTAACTTTTTGAACTAATTTTGCTGGATCGAAAAAGGTTTCAGTGTGCAGAATTTGTCTTGAGCGACCGTCTTCATTTCTAAGCTTCTGCAGTTCAGAGTTCCACCGGAGAGAAATGGCGACCAAAGGAGTTTAAAACGTCGGGTAATGATACTAGTCAGGTTTTAAGCAGCATCCTGTGGACCATTTACTTCGACAGACTGTTCGGCCTCTTCCATAAATCGTATCCAGTTGTGTTTTTGCAGGTTTCTCCTCTGCGATATGCCTATAATCGAAAACGAATACTTCCAGCAGAACTCTCCATTTCACACGAAGCTGTGACAGCTTGCCACAAGAGCATCCAAACTGCGTACCTAATTTCCGTCGAAAATCATCCTAAACAAAGTTGCTAGCGACTCAGACATGAGCTTTTGTTTACATACGGGTAAAACTGGATCCGTCATACATTGGAATTTCTACAAACTTTAATTTAAACTTATGGGACTCAATACCTATTTAAATGCTCTATTCTCGATTCTGTCGCTCTACCGGAAGGGGTAGATTTTGTGGCGGACATAGATTACCGGTAAAGCTCCATGGACCCATTGCGATCTCCAGCAAAATAATGGTAAGAGTCGACGTTGCCGAATGTGAGCCCTTTCGGATGTTAAAAGCTTACCTATATTATTGTGCGTGTTACTAAATAAATAGTTGGCGCAACAGGTTTGTAGGGACCCTAGGCCTAGCTTCTCACAACCATTCGTTTTGTGTGGGTTTTTCATTTTTGGACCGAATGGAAGGGATCCACAATTTTATTCCGATTCCAAACGGCCGATTGAGCGCTCTTTGAATACAGTTATACCCTCGGACATTGTGAGACGTTCGCGAGAGGTGGCGCAGTAAAAAATTTAGGTTTTTGCAGGATTCTGGGACCCTGGGTGCGTGTTACTAGCTGCTACAAAAAGACCTGAAACCTTTTCGTTTATTGAATTTCTGGATCAGATTCTGTAAGGCGAAAACGTGAACACGAATGATTTGCTCTAATTTGCTGAAGTAAATCGTTCGTTCCCACGAAAAAGTTTGAACTTTTCGCCTTTCAGAATGCCGACCCTGGAGCTTGTCAACTAACTAAGGTCTTGCCAAGGTACTTCCGAGTACGATGTTAGGCGCCGAAGTCTATAGAACTCTTCCCCCATATGCGGTTTCTCATCTTGAAAGGGCTACGTGCACATTAAGGTTCGTTTTGAAAGGTTCCTTTGAACAGCCAAGGGGGCACTACCTCATCACAACACTCGGAAAAAAATCAACCAGAGTTAGAGCGTTTAAATGTCACCCTCAGTCACGAATGCGGCAGTTCTCCTCGCCGCATTTTTTATGGTCTACACAACATGTACCCCCAGGAAGTAGCTATACGGTTCCGATGTTGTCATAACGTACTTCGCGAAATTCCCTTCTGAGAGTCACCTACGATTGCTTTCCAACTCTCCATTATTGATGTGCTGCTGATGGCAAATTACAATGCAATCGCCACCCGATGTTAGACTACAAAACAAACTATCCAAATCCATCAAACATCAGATATAGGTACATTGTTCGTCAAAGCATAATCGCCAGCTGAGTGCTCGCTCGCGCATATTCAACTTATTGGAGCAGTGCAAATTGCGATTTCTTGTTTTGACTCCCCAGTGATGCTGTTCCCAATAATTGTGTTTAGAGCGCTCACCCAGAGGGTGCACATTAAAGCTTCCAACAGACTGTGCAATGAAATTGCTCCGCGCACCGCCCGCTTCCATTATCGTGCAGCACCAATCTCGCTAATGCGGACATTGCCACTGTATGTTGTATCCACTCAGCTAATAACAATCAAAATAGGAACACAGCCAACACCATGCACCGAGTGCTCATAAGTTCCGAGCTAATTAATGCGCTTAATCATTTGACGGAGTGAACCTGTTAACCGGAATATCCGTATCCAATGTGCAGCAGTGCAGCAGTAGGTGGGCATACAGTGATCGCATATAATCGTCTATGGCTCTGTCTTTGTCTCTCTGTATAGTAGATGAGGGAGGGCGCATCAGTAGAACTTGCTTTCCCATTCGAGTCTATCTATTACTGTGACGCGACTTACCTCCCAAAGCAGGTGCGAAAGTTATAAATGGATACAAGTTTCGAGGCGCAGAGATGGACTCCTGCCGTGCCAACCCAGTGATAGATGGAAATCCATTTAAATATTCGCCACCGATTCGGCGATTGTTTGCTGATTGCAGTTAATAATATTTATAATTTTATTGTTGCTGTTACTGCCGATATGAGTACGCCCCGTGCATAAATTACCGCTTAATGCGCACTATAAGATTTGAGGTTAAGTGGCTGTTAATTGTTAAAGTGCATGCAATTTAAATGCGAATCGCCTGGTGCTCTCGGCGCGCAATCCGTGCATGATGTAGACGCACACGCAATTGCGGACGATTAAAAAAGAAAAAAAAATGGAATATTGCACTGCATCTGGCGATTATGTATACAATTGGATATGAGATGCACACACACACAGCAAAGCATAATGCTATTCATATGCCGGGGCGGTGAGATGAAGCTCGTTTCGGTCCTTTTCTTATTGACGAAAGTGGAAGTTAACACTCTTCGCAGATGACGGGGACAGCAAAGTGAGTCGTCGAATATGAATGTGCAGGGTAGAGTCGCTGCTCTTTAAAAATGGAGGCCAGCAAGTCTAGCCCATTGCAAGGTAATTACACCTCAATAAGAGGCTCAAAAGGCTTTGAATTTAAAGTGACTATAAAAGTCTTCGAACAATGCGTAGTAACTGCAGGATTTTAATAACAGAATATTTAGCAACAGAAAGAATGTCTAAAAGAAAGTGTCTATAGAGAGAATAGAGCGACTGTCTGTAGAGAGACGGGCTATGGAGAGACTTGATAAGGCTCCAGAAATTGTTTGCAATAGAACGGAGTACTTTAAACACTACGGAACGACGTTCAATAATAGGAATGGTAGGCTATTTGTTACTGTCCTCCTTTGTCAATCAGGGCGCATTGTCTACTTTTAGTCAATTGCATTAAGCATAATGTCTGTTGTCCACTTAGTGCGCAGTGCATCATTTTTGAATTCGACATACTGAACTCTAAACTCTCATGAATGTATTCTGTGCAGTGCAACCATTGTATGTTTGATTTTATGAGAGATTTTGAGCAACGAGTTGCTCAACAAATGCACTGTTAGTGTGCGAACTCGTGTTTCTCGTTGGACATATGGTTCTGCATTGAGTTGGGCACCAGTTTTAAAATAATGTACGGATTAATATCTGTTCAACTCGTTGCTCAACTTCTGGCATTTTTGGTTGGCATGGACTGTGTTTGTTGCTACGCAATTCGTGTGCCTGTGCGAATTGTGCCAGTGCCAAAGGAACTAATCAACTCACGTAGGTCATTTGTTGTCATTTGCAATACAGCCTGTAAATATTTTCATCGGCAGACACTTTTTTTTAAAGCAATATGAAAAAAGTCTGGTTACTGTCGGTCACAATTCGATTGAATTAAAAATAATTAACAGAGATCCAAATGGTGTGTAATGCATAGGAAAATATAAAATTGATTGATGAAGTGCGCACGTAGTGTACGACCGGCGTAACTGATATCGCAGTATTTCATGAAGTGTACGAGGTTATGAGCGCATCCATCAACTCGTTGAGCAACTACATCGAAAAAACAGTTGACTAAATGCTACGTTTCTATTTAGGGCAAGACATTACAAATAAATTCTGAAGTGTTTCCATTAAAAAAAAACACCAGATGATGTCAACTAGTGTCAAGTCGAACAACCCAAAATTGTGACAATAGGAAAAAAAAAATATTAAATTGATAAATATTATTAGCTTATAATTTAATTCTACACAATAAAATGAAAGTTGCATTTCTAGGAGAAGTCGCTATATTACAGAAATAAATTCGGATATGTTTTTTTTACGACACAAAGTCAAATACAGCTCTGTTTGCTTGGTATTTTTGGCATTTCGATCTGTCGAAAGTGTATTCACAAACCGGACTCTACATGTAAATCTGGTCAGTTTAGGAGATTAAATCCAAATCTCCTTTTTATGAGATTAACTTTTGTATGATAAATCCCGAGATTTATGCGGGATTTACGGACATTTTTTTAAACGGATGAAACATAGCATAACTAAAATTTGCCAAAATCGGACATGTTGAACAATTAAGTTCAAATTTGATGAGTTAATCAAATAGGTGTACAGGTCCCGCAACGAGTTGAACAAGTAAATGCTTATTTTTACGTTGGCCAATATGAACAGCAGGAGAATAAACTGCTAAATACAATTGGTTGATGAACTAATCAACAACGACGGGCATAATAAATTCGTTGCGTTTATTCTTGCAAATTTTTTAGGAGTTCACATGAAGACTGGGAGGTAGAAGTGGCGGTTCAGCAATGAACCCAAGTAGCACATGTGAAGTTCTCATAATATATTATTATCGACACGAAAGATCTGGTGCAACAAATATGTCGGATCAACAAAATCATTGGTAGGTATAATTTCTTCTGTGGGAAATACTATTAAATATTTAAAATTCGCGTTTGTTCATTCAAAAACATCCAGTTCTTTTTCGAGCTCTCTGTGTGAAAGACGCAAAAGATATGAAAGACGCTCCTGGCTATGCTTGCGTCTTATATTAATACAAAATAAGACAAACACTATGGAGGTCAAAGTCAAAACGTTTTCGTCCAACTGCTAATGGCGTTATTTCAATTTTTATGAATTAAAAACCCATTAATGAAAGGCCAAATTTAAATTTTTTGATCATTCTATCGCACCCGGGTAACTTCTTCCCGACATTTTTCGATTTTACAATCATCTTTCAGCAATGGACCAAAGAAATTTCACGTTTTTTATGGAGGGGAAATGTGTTGTTCTTTTCGGCTCTCTTCTGCCAAACTTTCGCATAAGGGGACGATATTTTTATGTTATATGCTTATTTAAATCTTGTCAATAACAACGGCTACTTTTTTAGTACAGGGTGGCTGATGAAAGCCGCTACCAAAAAAAATTTAGAATTTTTTTTTGGTTAATTTTTTTTTTATTTTGCAGATCGATTTTTAGATTTAACAAAAATTAATAACTGGGACCTTGTAACAAGAATTTGGATTGTCCGCCGCTATCACGCACTGAAGTTCGTAGTTTCGGTGCAAAGAGCAATCCTCTGAGCAGATTGACCATAATGAGACTTGTTAACAATTTTGCCGAGCATGGGACAGTCGAAAAAAGACCTTACCATCGAAGCCCTTCAGTTCAGATGGAGGAAACTATCGCTGCTGTAGCTGCTGCCATACAAAACAATCCAAGAGTTTTGACAAGAAGCTCTTCTGCTCGAATGAGTATAAGCAGACAGTCATTGGGTCATTGCACAATGATTTGGACTTATTCCCATATAAAATTCAAATGGCCCACAAACTGAACGTAGCGGACTTGCCTCTTGGAATTTTGCCAGAAAATGCTTCAAATGGTGGAAGAGGACGTAAACATGTTGAACATTTTGCCTGACTTGGCCCATTTCGATTTAAACGGCAACATAAACAAATAAAACTGTCGAATATGGAGTGCTTTCAACCCACAGATACTCCATGAGAGGGAATTGCGTCCATTTTGTGTCACAGTGTGGTATGCAGTTTCATCACGCTTTGTTGTCGGGCCCTACTTCTTCGAAGAAAATGGTCACACCGACCGTTATTATTTCTAAAACTAATTAAGGTATATTTAATAAAATTGAATGAGCTTTAACATGAATAAAAGAAAAATGAATTCCATACACTGAAAAAAAAAGTTATTTGAGTTTCTTAATGTAGCAGTATTCATCAGCCACCCTCTATTTTCAAATAAGTGCAAATTTTTGCTATTAAAAAGGGAAATCAGTCAGGGAACAACGAGTCGAATACAACACTCGCTATAGGCGTTAGAGCTGTAAAACTATACAATACGCCCCACTTTCAAGAAATCATCAATAAAAGACAAAAAATAAAAGAAAATCACAAATCTTTTATTGCATACAAATAAAATACTCTCTTTTCTTGGCTTTGGCATTTGAAATTTTTAAAAATTTGTTTTATTACTATTTTTTCAATTTTTTTTTAAAAATAGTTTAGGTGGGGCGTTTTGTAAATAGGTTGTTGGGTAAAAAGCCCCAATTTATTGACAAGACGTTGCATTGTCCGTCTCTTCTCTTTTCGGCAAAATTCATGTAACCAGCCCTGACACAGTGTACACTGGATCCAATCTTCTAAAGAAGCGGTCTTGTAATAATTTTCAGTACTTTTGATACACCTTTTACGGCTCCAGGAAATAACCCCCCAACGAAATAACCCCCCAAATAGAAAATGAAATAACCCCCCAAAATTGGGGAATAATTTCACTGTGAAATTATACCCCACATCGAACATGAAATTAGTCCCCAAAATGGTATGAAATAAGTCCCCAAGACGGTATGAAATAAGTTTCCAAATAAGTAAGAAATCGGCCCTTCTTTCGAATAAATATTAATTTTTGAGACAATGGTAATTTGCGCAAATTATGAAATGTGTAAGGGGGGTCATGCTGCCCCCCTGCAACCCCCCTGCTTGGGTTTACTGTTGGATTACGGGGTGGGTGCGAGATTTTTTTCTTATATTTTTTGTTGAATTTTCAAATTGTTGGGTGGGACATATGGCCAAAAATCTCGAATTTACTTCAATTTGGGGAGTTATTTCACAGTGAAATAACTCCCCAATTTGAAGTATGAAATAAGTCCTCAAAAATCCCAATTTTGGGGATTTATTTCATGTGAAATAAATCCCCACCTCCATACAAATTTTGGGGGGCTATTTCATTTTCTATTTGGGGGGTTATTTCGTTGGGGGGTTATTTCCTGGAGCCTTTACAATCTTCATCTGAAATTTCGTCTTTGGTTGTGTTTTTCAGACCATGATGCCCGCAGTGTAGTCCTTTTGTAATTTCACGGCATTTCTATTAAAAATAAGTAACGAAAGAAGTTCTAATGACGATGTTTATCACAATATTGGGGGTGGCGTTTTAGACTTACATTTTGTTGTTTCTGAAGAAATAAAATTTTTATTGTACCTACCGCAATATGTTTGGGCGCCAAAAATTGCTTTCACAAAATATTTCGTAAAGTGACAACAAAAACACAACCGCCAACTACCGCAAATCATCAGTGAGTGAAACTGGTTGGAACAAGCTTAGCGTGGGTTATATAACCACACTATGATGTAGGTCCCAGACGCATGGGGCGTTTTGTATAGTTTTACCCTATGTGTAATTCGTTCCTATAAAGCTCGCTAGCTATACCTAATCAGAGGTAGACTCAATGGGTCGCACTAATAATAATTTGTAACCTTCAGCTTATGTATATATTTTATAGGTCACAATATGGAATTTTATATGGAAAATTTCACTATCAAATTTCAGTATCAAAATTTTTGGGATATTTCTTCGGATTTGGTCAAATATGATCTGTTTTCTACTCAAAATACTATTCTCAAATATACAAAGAGCAAATATATCATTTTTAGGCAATATTTTCGTGAAAGTTGATCAAAATAAGATCAGTATATAGGTAATTTCTATACATTAAAATTCTTCGCATCTTGCAACTCGGTGCAGTCGTTGGTGCAATAGAATACTTAGCGAGGGGTCCCACGTTCGATCGCCGGAAAAACACACAAATTCCAGCTAAGGAATATTTTTTGAGAAAGTCTGAAAAAAATACGAGAACAAGAGTACCAATGTGCTGAAAGACCTTTTCAAGCCATTCGGATCATTTATGTGTAAAATTGTACCAAACTCACACCAAACGCATGATTATGAGAAGCCAAGCCATGGGTACCCAAATGGAGTAGGAAATTATTTCTTTTTTTTTAACTCAAGGAAATACCTACTGTAGTTACAGAGAGAGACGTCTTGTCACATGTCAAATGTCCCTATAGCTATGTAACTATCTTAAGTCCGAAATCAAGATGGCCAGCCATCATCATCATTGTCAGTCGTTATGCATCCAACACCTTCTTCAATCAACTGCAGTGCACGCGAGTTCGACAAATTAACTAAGAATGCGCACAAGTTGTCCACAACGAAGACGACCCATCAAATCGTATCACCCAATAAATACCGTACGAGTCCCCTAAAACGAATTAAGCCAAATTAATTGCCCAACACCTAAGCCAACGATGGCGGAATGTCAAATGGCCGATTCTCAAGTAACTACATTTCCTTTCGCAATTCACTCTCCACTTGCAACTGCAATTGCATGCATGCAACTTGAAGGAGCTCCCCACCACCGCACATACCGCGCACCATCAATTTGAATGCGAAGAAGAAAAAAAAAAAACTCAACAGCAATCAAATTTGCAATTTCACATATCAAACCAATCAACAAGTAGTCCAGTTGAAGCAGCAGATACACTCTGGCAGTGCCCAAATGGAAATTTCAAAACGGCATTCAATATTATTGCCAGCTTTGGTTTTTTGAATAAATCCAAAGGAGCCGCAGGTAGAAAAATAAAAAAACAGACCACCTAACAAAGCTCGGCATATCGTGACTAAGGAAAATTTCCAATATTGCGTTCGCAACAGGTCCTGGACAGGACAAAGAATAGGCCGCCAGGATATGCACTTTGTGCAGTTGCAGTCCGGAAAATAAGCGCGCACAACCTTGCACCGTTCCGCCGCGTGTGTATTTTGCACGACAGACTCGAGTCCTCTGCTGCATGTTGTTTTTCAAGGACCTCGCTCTATAACGCGGAAGACTTATTTTCGATAGAAACGCGAAAAATCCTCACCGCGCGCCGAATGACATAGGCCTACCCAGTGCAGCAGGCCCCCAAAGCCGGCGAATGCACTTTGGGGAGGCATTGTGCACACTAATAACTCTCCTCACGGTTTGTGGTGTGCCAAAGTGCAGTTATTATCTTGGCAAGGAATCACGTAACTCTAGCTCACTTGTAGATACGTACAGTCACTCACACCACACACAAGGATGTATTAAAAAAAAAAAAACAGCCAGTATAAAGCCTCCCGCGTGGAAAAGAAGCGTGCAACGCTGCACTAAAAATCCCCCGATACTTGACATTGAAACTGCGCTCCGATGGCGAAACGAGGTGAAGACCGTCCGTCGTCGTCATCGTCGTCGTGCGCCCAAGGAAACATGAATGCTTAGGCTTTTCCAGTTCCCACCTATAAGCTATATGCAGCACTCCGTTTGCGTTGTGTGTATTTGCAGATGACAGCGAGTATATGTGTTCAATGTCCACGACCACTAAATTTGTGGTAAATTAATTCATCGTTTTGTTGCATGACATATACAGCACTGCCCACCCTCGCCCCCATCGCGCATCGGATTGATCAATCAATACTCGAACAGCAGCTACTAGCCGAGTGATTGATGATTAATGATTGATTGTGCAGCTGATTTTGTGTTTGTGTTTGTGATTACAGCATAATCGCCTTGTAATTGATATGGTAAAGATTTGGGTGTGGGACTTTTGTCTTACCTGCAGGAACATATCACCGTCGAGAAGGCCATGCTCGAAGGCTCCCAGCTCTCGGGTCCGGTACGCATCGTGCGAATGGATGTGAGGCATCAGGCCGTTCTCCTCCTTGTCCTTATGCATAACAACTGAAACGATAGAGAGAAACGAGCATTAGTGATTAAGACGAGATAATCAGGCGAATGGGAGATTTAATAATTGAGATGTAGCTGTTGAGGTACAGTGTAATTAATAATTATCAGAGGTGGTAGGTACATAGGTATATTGAGCAGTGGAATCGAGTCGGTTGGGTGAGCCTTGTTTATTATCAATTGGCATTAGTGTGTAATTGCAGACATTTTTCGCAGCGGAATATGTTTTGTGCGATGTTCGAAGGACATTGATATATAAGCAGCAGTTAATTGGGTAGATGGAGCTTGGTCATGCTTGAAGGTCTGTGTCTTTTGCAAAAAAAAATCAGAGACCCCAGATCACTTCCTTGCTTTTTATTCATTTTTAAGAAAAGGCTTTAAGGCTTTAACTTTCGGATGGGAACTGGAAAACGTAAGCAAGGTTTTTACAAGTCAAGAATTTCAATCGATAAGTTTCTCAATTGAGCGAAAAACATAGGAATGGTCACTTTTATTGCACACCGACACCGATATATCTTTTAATAGAAATGATATATGAAAACCCAGCGTTGATTTTTGACAGTTTGTTAATGCATATACCTACCTCACAAGAATGCTTACCTTATACTAAAAGAAAGATATTGTACTTGGGAACAAATGTTTTTTTTTTATAATGCACTAGTGCTCAATTGGTTTTTATCCCTCATAATGCTAATTCACAGCACGAGTGGAAGGGTGAACAAGAAGGATAGAGAATTGATACTGGGCTGGTTGGTTATTACTGACGTCAAATCGTCCAAATTTTAATTTGACTTTTTATTTGATTTAATTTATATTTCGTGCTTTCATAACATAAAAATAGATGTAAGACGCAAAAGAATTGAAGTTTTTAATTTCTGCAGTAAAAGCAATTCAAATCTTGGTCTTAAATATAAATTTGTGCTTTGTTCTACTGATATTAAAATATTGAAGCTTAGTACGCTGCTTGAGCTAAATTAAATTTTATCTGGTTTCCAACTTTTCTCTCCAAACATCAGCTAAAGTCCTAGCTAAATTTTGACATAGTGAGTGCGGTGGATAGATGTCACAAAAAACAGCGGTTCTTTGAAAATAACTTACTTCAAAGATTCAACTCTCTCTAATTCAAACCATTTCCGATTCTAGGTACCTACTCCTCGTCGAGGAATTTATTTTAAAAAAAAATTCATCCTTGCTTACTTCTACCGCTCTCCGCACTACGAAAACGCAACAAAATAACAGAACACAACGATCTGTCAAGACCTAGCTTGAGAAAATGTGCCGCCCCATTAAATGAACACGCTAAATTTTGACAAGTACACGATGTACATTCTGAAACAAAAGTTTGATTGTTTAGCTCGAGCAGCGTACCACTTAGCTAAATGGGTTCGCTTAAATTATAAGCTCAGCTAAGAATTTTGCATGGGAGCGAAAATTTAGAGCTCGAGCAGCGTATAATCACACGTTCCTTTTCTTTTTGGTTATATTTCATTTCGGTGAGCGAATTCTCTTGTAATGAGAGATATGTGACATATTGCCAAAAATTAACCAGAAAGTAAGAGAACAGACCTAATAAATTTAGCCGTTGCACTGTCATTAGAAAATTATTTTCGCCTCTTCTGACCAAATTTAGATATATCCTCGTGTGTATAAATAATTCATTTGTATTATTAGGGGAAAATTATAGCAGTAGTCTGTTAGGAGAGATTAGTAGATATACTAAACAACAACACTCTAACTTCAAAACCGATGCCTAGCTTCTTAGTTATTAATTATAAAAGTGTTTCAGCCTACCTATAGCTAGTACCAACCTTATACGCTTCATCTACCTACTCGAAAACTTCATCGAAAACAGAAGTTTTCCTATACATTTTCTATTTTGAAAAACGAGTCGTTTTCCACATTGTTGACACAAACACACCTTTTGCAATGTTCAGCAAAATGGCTGACCGAACAAATGTCACAATTCTCAACTTTAAATCACTTTCCACAATCAATTGATGGGCTAATATTATTTCTTAATGCACTAAATTCATTTCATTTGTTAATGAATGCAATCGAAATTAAAAAAAAAAGTTTTGCACTGAAGTTTAACGACTAAAGTGTCACAGCTGATTGAAACGTCAAACAAAAATAAGATGGTGGTCGGTGTCATGCATCGACGAGTTTACGAAAACGCGGACGCGAATTGACGAATTGACAGTTTGAGGAAGCAAACACCGTGTGGGGAATTCTCTTTAAAATAATTTCAATTTAATGAAATGCAGAAATTGGAAACGCGCAATATTTTGGTGCTCTTAAATAAATATTCAAATGTTCGATCAAGAACTGAACAGTTTTTTTTTTATTAAATCTGTAGCCAGATGAAAAATTATCATCATCAAAATCTTTAAAAGGATTTGCTAGCGTTTTATATTCTTTAGTTTTTCTTAAAAGCCCAACATCTTTAGAATTTTGAGATCTTCAAAACTCTTAATATCCTGGGAACATTTTCTTAAAAATCTTCAAAAAAAAATTTAATTTCAGTCTCGCAATAGATATGACAGATTGGAGACGGTTGAGAGTCCATACTAATGCTTTAAACGTACTTTTCGGGACCTTAAATTTAATACCAGGTAATAAAGATAAAAAGGGTATATTGTCGATTATAATTGTTGGGTATTGCCTAAATAATGAAGATCTGGCATAACCAAAACGCTCTTCTTTGTCATTTTCCTTTACTTCCTCTTCTTCCTTTTCTTTCTTTCGTTTCACATTTTGAAGTAATAAACACATTATTATAACCACCCATCGAAACCACACGTGTTTTACTTTTGTTGGTCAGTCGGGACATTACATATAAATGGCGACGAGTTGTCTTAATTAAAAGTTTTTATTTTTAATAGTCTAATTTTAACCTCGTAATACGAGACAAAATTTAATCAAAAAAAAAAAAAAAAAAAATTATTATTAACGTAAAACCAATTTATTGAGCAATGGCATTAACAACCGAGCAAGCGACAACTAGTGGAATCACGTTGTTGCAAACATCTGGAGTTCCAGAATTTTCGCCCAACAATGAAACCTTTTCAATTTGGAAAGAAAAATTGGACATTCATTTCTGCGAAATAAATTGCACGGAGGACAATTCAAAAAAGGCGGTTTTATTAAAATCTATTGGTGCAACTCCATACAGTGTTTTACATAGCCTATGCAGCCCCGATTCACCGGTATCGAAATCATACAAAGAGTTGTGTAGTATTCTTAGTACTCATTACACTCCACCTACAATCATATTCCGAGAAAGAAAAAAGTTCCATTCCTCAGCAAAAAACGATGGAGAGACAGTTGCAGAATGGTATGCACGAGTAAAGAAGTTGGCATTGAATTGTAAATTTGGTACAAACCTGGATGCGTTCGTGTTGAATCAATTTGTCATGAGTTTGCCAAGCACAATATTCGAGAGGTTATGTGAAGAAGACGAGAAACTAACTCTTCCGGATGCGTTAAGAAAGGCAATGATCCTGGAAACAAAAATCTGCGAAAAATTTGTCAGCGAAGAAGCGGTTCATTACATAAAAAATCGCACTTGGACTAAGAACAATGATAAAGTAGCAGCTAAAAGTGGAAGATTTGCGGGTGGCGGAGGCAGTGGCAGTACAGGCAGCAGCAGCAGCCGTGGCTCTGGTGGAAGCAGTCAAAACAAACAACAAAAAGTTTGCTCTCATTGTGGTTGGCGAAACCACAGCTCTCAGTCCTGTAAATACAAAGAGAGTAAATGTCATACCTGTGGGAAGATCGGACATTTAGCATCGGTGTGCCGTGTCAAGAAAAATGCAATTAATTACGTATCTAATTCAAATAAAATATCATCTTGTAATGATTTTAATGATCTATTCAATTCATCTATTTATAGCATATCATCGAATTCAAGTAATGGCATCTACACTCTAACAGTAGTTCTTGATGGTGTTCACATGGAGGTCATTTGTGATACAGGTGCTCCTTGCACATTGGTCCCAGTTTCGTTTTATGAACAAATCCAACCTAAGAAGTTGCTTAGACCGTGCCATATCCCATATGTTGACTACAGTGGGCAAAGGATTTCGCTTTTGGGTGAGTACGATGCATCAATTACGTACAGAGGTATCAAAAAAAAAATAGTTGTTGTAGTCTCTAAAAGTAAAAGTCCTCCTTTGCTTGGTCGCACGTTTCTGAGAGCGTTTAATTTCGAACTAACGCAAGTAAATTCCGTACAAGTAAATAATAACTACTCAATGATTGCTGAGCAAATAAAAAACGAGTTTTCGGAAGTGTTCAAAGAAGATATGGGAGCTTATAACATAAGCAAAATATCATTAGACGTGTGCGATAATTCGAAACCTGTTTTCTTTAAACCTAGACCATTGCCTCTTGCATGGAAAGCCCGAGTTGAAAAACAGTTACGAGAATTAATTCAGAAAGATGTTCTGGAACATGTTGATAATTCTGAGTGGGCAACACCTTTGGTTCCTATTTTGAAACCAAATGGTGACCTACGAATTTGTGGTGATTACAAAGTCACTATCAACAAATGGTTGTTGGATTTTAAATATCCTTTGCCTCGTATAGAGGAAATCTTTGCATCCTTCAATGGAGGTGAATTATTCACCAAACTTGATTTATCTAATGCATACAATCAATTGTTATTAGATGAAAAATCACAGCTTCTTTGTACCTGGAGTACACACATCGGCTTGTTAAAGGTTAAGCGATTACCATTTGGCGTTAAAACCGCAGCTGCAATTTTTCAAAAAACAATGGAAACGTTGTTACGTGGAATTCCATTTGTTGTGGTATACCAAGACGACATCACGATCACCGGAAAAGACATTCAACAACATATTTCTACGCTAAAGTTAGTTTTAAACAAGTTAAAATCAGCTGGACTTAGGTTGAATGTTAAGAAGTGTGAATTCTTTAAATCTAAAATTTGCTATTTAGGATTTACCATCGATAAGCATGGGTTGAGTAAAAACAACGATCGTATTTCAAGTGTCTCATTAGCACCTATTCCGAAAACGGTTCATGAGCTCAGAGCCTTTATCGGCATGGTAAATTACTACTCGAAATTCATTAACAATTTTTCAAGCAAAATGTTTCCTTTGTATGAACTGTTACGAAAAAATGTTAAATTTCATTGGTCAAAAGATTGTCAGGAATCGTATGACTTGATAAAATCTGAAATAACATCAGATCAGGTTTTAGTGCACTTTAACCCCGATAAGCCTATAATTCTCACTACAGACGCCAGCGGCAATGCTGTAGCCGGGGTTCTTTCTCATGGATTCGACGGTGGGCCCAGACCAATAGCTTTTGTTTCAAGAGCATTAACAAAAAGTGAGAGTAATTATAGTACTCTGGAAAAGGAAGCCCTCGCGATCATTTTCTGTGTTTCAAAACTGAAACAATATCTCTTGGGAAACAAGTTTACCTTGCGAACCGACCATAAGCCTCTCTTGAGCATATTTGGTGAACATAAAGGACTACCTCTCATGGCTTCTGCACGCATGCAGAGATGGGCGCTTATATTGTCAGGCTTTGATTATACTGTCGAGTATATTAAAGGTTCTTCCAACGATGCAGATGGACTGTCAAGAATGCCCCAAACGTTCTTCACGAATGAATGTGAAGAGTTTAGCTATGTGAACTACGTTGAGTCAGAAAATGACTTACATTTGAGTTTCAAAGACATCGCACGGGAGACTAGACGTGATCCAGTGTTGTCGAAACTCAGTGAAGCCATCCAAACGGGTTCGGTTCGTAACCTAACAGGCAAGGATTTTGTTGCATTTCGTAATAGATCAGAGGAGTTGTCAGTAGAATATGACTGTATATTATGGGGTTATCGTACTATCGTACCTAAAAAGTTACGAACAAATATACTAGCTGAGCTTCACGCCTCGCATTTAGGCATAGTTAAGACGAAAATGTTAGCTCGGTCCTACGTTTGGTGGCCAGGTATGGACGCAGAAATTGAAAATTTAGTTCAAAATTGTAGTTCTTGTCAAGAATTACAGCCAAGTCCGGAAAAAAGCTCATTAATACCATGGAAACCCTCGTACTCAGTTTGGAGTCGGATACATGCAGATTTTGCAGGTCCAATTCAAAACCATTACTTTCTTATTGTTATTGACTCGTTTTCCAAATGGGTTGAAGTAGTCAAAACAAAAGAGATAACTTCTTCATTCACCATCGGTACACTTAGAGAATTGTTTTGTCGTTACGGATTAGTAGATGTGCTCGTAACTGACAACGGTCGACAGTTCACTTCAAAGGAATTTAATAAATTTACAACTATGAATGGTATTAAACATATCTTCACCGCACCGGGGCACCCGGCAACAAATGGTCAGGCCGAGAACTTCGTTAAGGTTTTAAAGAAATCAATCCTTGCAAATCTGAAGGATAATAAAAATAATTGTATGGATACTATTTTAAATCGATTTATGATTGATTATCGCAACACGAAACATTGCTCGACTGGTGAATCACCAGCTAAGCTTTTCTTTGGACGCGTTCTGAAAACACGTTTTAGTATTTTAAAACCACCAACGACCAGAGAAAGGATAATTGATAGTCAACAAAAAAGCATGTTGAATTATAAAGGCAAACGCAATGCTGCGTTTTCCGAAGGACAACAAGTTATGATTAGGGACTACAGAAACATTAATAAACCAAGCTGGACTCAAGCAACAGTAAAAAAACAACTTGGTCCTCGAACATATTCATGCATCGTTACTCAGAATAACAGAGAGATCAAGCGGCACCTAGATCAAATTCGAAACCAAAACAACAATCAAATTGATATACAAAATCAACAAACTGATATCAATGTGCAAGTAGAGACATCGGGTAATAATAATAATAATAATCGTTCGGTTTTGACGGAAAGTAGTTCCGATGATGTTTCCGTTTTGTCCAATCAGACACCTCAAGGCGGCGCTGTGAGAGAGTTGAGGCCACGACTTACTAAAATAAATTATTATAAATAATAAGTTTAACATTTTCTAAATATTATCATTATTTATCGTTATCTAATATAAAAAGTTTTGGATTTCAATTTATTGTAAAACCTTTTAAGAGGGGGCGTGTTGGGTATTGCCTAAATAATGAAGATCTGGCATAACCAAAACGCTCTTCTTTGTCATTTTCCTTTACTTCCTCTTCTTCCTTTTCTTTCTTTCGTTTCACATTTTGAAGTAATAAACACATTATTATAACCACCCATCGAAACCACACGTGTTTTACTTTTGTTGGTCAGTCGGGACATTACAATAATCAACAAAACTCTAATATGGACATTGTTTCGTACTAAATTCATTTCAAAGTGGACTTCATCCGACTGTAATTGTTATTATAAATTTTCTTTAAATTATCCTAGTATTAAACTTAATTTTTAGTTGAATATAAGTAATTATTTATGATTAGACCATTTTTATTCTATTTATTATAGTGACTAGCTCCATGATCGCGTTCATAGTTCTATGAAAAATTTTGTTGCCTATCTTGTCTTGATATCTATAGTTCTACTGTACGTGTGTATGTCACTGAACTCCTCCTAAACGGCTGGACCGATTTGAATGAATTTTTTTGTATGCGTTTGGGTTGCGCCCTGGATGGTTCAGATTCACAAATCAGCCCGGCAGTGGGTTCGCTAGTTCTCTATTATATATGTTAGACTCCGAATTATTCTTCATCTGACAGAGGTTTGCATATATAGAGGGCAGCACTGGTAACCAGCTTTTAGTAGAAAGGTTGAATTGCGGCAGGGCATTGCTAAAGGTGTAAGATGTTGACTTATTGCATAGAGAGAAAAATCCCAGCAAGGAATTAGTAGGAGATCCAATTTTGAACACCCTTCTCTGTGGAAACCCATTGCAATACAACAAATTGCCACTGTGCTGGCATGTTTTTTGAAAATCCCATTGCACAACGTTGCGTCGCGTCACATCGCGTAACAATTTCAAAGTTATTCCACTTTTGACACCACCCGAATGTCACTCTGTATTATTTATCTTTTCTAATTAAATTATACTTGTGTCAAAACGACCATAAATCCACTCGCTGCGGACCTGACAATTCAGGGAACCTAACCACGATGACACAAAAGACTCTCAGATTGCGATGCGAACACACCGTGCTAATAAAAGAGAAATATACATTTCCACCAATGCAGAGGTAGACCCGGCCGGCCCTCCTATCTCCTGGCATAATAATTTCATGTGAAAAGATTATGCAACCCGATAAGCGTCAACTTCTCTTGAGTTACTTACTTAATTAAATCAAAGGTGCTTCGCTGTTCCCCCGCCTTACAAACACACACGAGGTAATTAGACAAATTAAAATCACTGCAGTGGATGCATTCAAGCCAAAGCAGACGGTTCCCATAAGAAATAATGCTCTGCAAATCTCCCATCGATGCGGTGCAGAGTGCGACACCCATAATCCGCTGATAGGGAAATGCGAGACGTCGCGTCATGCGTAGTGTGTGGTCCTTTCCTAATGCCGCAGTACACACCGACACCAGAAGGAGTGTGCGGGAGTGAGCGCGCCAATAAAAGTAGCTAATTGCCAAAATGTCTATATGTTTGGCATTTTATTTATGATCGTCAGTAAAAGTCCTTGTTTTATCTGCAAAATCGAAATTTATATCCAAACACAATAGCGACCGGGGGTATATATAAAAATAAGAATAAAACGAACCGAGAGAGAAAGAAGTCGAGAATATAAAAATTGTTTATTTGTTCCTTTGGGTTTTTTTTTTTTTTTTCAGTCACTCGGGCTAATTTGAACGACGGCTGGTGGTGGCAGCACACTGCCACCGATGCCATTTTTTTTTCTAGCATGATGAATTAATGCGCTACCCTAGATAAAAACCCATAAAGCCACCAATAATCGAGGGGGTGAGGTTATTTGTTGGCAGCCGCTAAAGGTGAACTACTTGGAATTTTAATAACACAGTCGAGGAAAGAAAAGGACATGCGGTGGTGTGTAAGGGTTCAGATTAAGTGCAGAAAGACAGGGCCGGCCGAGGGTGCAGTTTGGGTGGGACGTTTACCTTTAGTTTCGCAGGGTGGTGTCGTCGCAAAAAAAAGAGTCTTGTCTGCAGAGAAACTTATCGTTATCTATAGATGTTGTATGAAGGAGACGCACACTAAAAATCGCCCTAGCCGATGCAATAGACCTGTAGTCCTTAGTGGTCTTTTTTGTATAGATACTGAAAGAATAAAGAACTTGACTCTGAATGATATTGCACGTTCATCCTCGAAGACGGTGGCTGTGGTCTGTCATTATTTGTAAATCTTTGGTCTTTTCAAAGAATTTTTGTACCTTTTTTGAGAGGCCGGATCTCCCAATTAAATCCACATCCTAAAGACTTTCTTTATCCCACTTGTGATTTTTTTACCACCGGGCACCACCGGGTCGCCTCAATTCGGCCAGCGTCGCCGCTGAAAAATTTCAAAAAGGTGACTTAAAAGGGGCCCGAACCGAAAAAGTGGCCACCACAAAATACTTATAAAAAAAAGAAAACAGACCAACAAAGACATTTATTTTTAACAAAAAGCTGATTGACTTATCACGAAACACGTCTTTTCATATGTTTGCAGTCTTTTTCGTTCAATAAAGAATAAAATCTTACTTAAATTGAAAAAGGGGCCAAACGGCAACGTTGATCCGCAGGCATCTTCTCCTCACTGTTGAAAAAACCACCATTCTTCCTGAGACATTTCAGTTTCGAGATACCTGCCGTTCAAATTTTACTGTCTGACAACCGTCCCCAAATAGCACATCTAACCTTTTAAAAGATATCTGATGATGGACTATTGATGTTATGGACGTAAATGTTTCGAGTCGTAAGCCGCCAGCATGTCCGGTCCGGCTTTAAAGGGCTCCGTAATTCGACAAGTTTGAAAATATTCAAGACTCCCTTTATTCATCTTGGGTTACTTTCGCTTCGTTAGCCATAGCTGAGTGAATCAGATATTTTCACGGTTCACCATGAGAACGTCCAGCTCCATCGGAAGACTCTGCGCAGAGTCTACGAAAAAATCCAAAAACAGTAACATCCAGTCCAGCGTTACATAGTCGTAGACAATGCACTTTCCCGTGGGTATTTTAATAGTAAAAAACTTTCTGAGTGCAAAGAAATAAAAAAAATTCCTGAATTTCAACCTCTGTTGTGTTAGGTTAGTTTGAGTGGGGTTGTGAGATCGTCACGAAAGACATCCAGCGGTTCCATCGCCATTCCCAGACATTTAAACCTAAGAAATTAAGGAATTGTGTACGTACTAAAAGTATTTTACTTAATACATTTAAGGAGCGAGAAAAGTTCAGCTGCAAAGCCTAAAAAATCATATTCATTTCTTATGGAATACAAATTTCATCGTTTTTTTTTGGAGTAGAAGCTCACATTTTTCAGGCCACTTACAACCTTATAAAACTGTCCCAAATGAGAATAGAATCGATAACCACGTAGCCAAGTTTTTTTTCCCCAATTTTTGTTGTGTATTAAGTAAGTGCTTTTGCTTCGAAGTAATATCGGATCACGGTTCATGTACGCGATAGTAGAGCAATGTAATCTACAGAGAAATATTAGGCTAGGCATAGACAAAATTGTGTAGGCGCAGTGGCTTAGTGGTTAGTGTGTTGGACTACTAAGCGAGGGGCTCAGGTTCGAATCCCGCGAAAACCCAAATTCCAACTTAGGGTTTTTTTCCGCTGCGCCACCTCTCGCGAACGTCTGACAAACATCCGAGAGTATAACTGTCTTGAAAAAGCTTCTCAATTAGCCGTTTGGAATCGGCATAAAATTGTAGATCCCTTCCATTCGTTCCAAAAATGAAAACTCACACAAAACGAATGGTTGTGAGAAGCTAGGCCCAGGGTCCCTACGACCTGTAGCGCCAACTATTTATTTTTTTTTTTTTTTTATAGACAAAATTGTATTTTTTTTTTTAAGTGTAATCAGTCCGAAAAGTCAGGCATCCTAAATAGCCCCAAATAAAATCGATTTCACTATCAAAAATATAAAATCGGAAAGGAAAGAAAGGAAATCAATTTGTAATAAAACATCAAGAAGAAGAGGCTGCACCTGGAATTACTGGATATTTATGGACTTTCTATATAACACTATTCTTTGAACAGTTTCTTTTGTTACCACCATGCTAATTTTCTTCGATCTGTATTTAATTTGTCAGTATATACTCAATTTGTTCAAACTTGCAGCTTCAATTGATTTCTAAGTCTTGATGGTATAGTATAGCGTTGGGTATAGTTCTTAACCAGTAACGGAAGGTTATTAAAAAATGTAGCGAAAAAGGATGGGTGATGTATTGAGGAAAGTACTAAAAACTTTGGTAATTTCTAACCAAAAATATCTGCGTGTGGTCTATTTGTATAAGGAAAGAGCCAAACAAACTGGCGGCAAAATTTCAAAACCTAAAATATATTTTCACTATCATTTCATAGATTAAGAAAAGATAATCGATATTTTTTCATGCGGTCTATACCGGGTCGTCAGTAACTTTTAGTACAGCTAAATGGCAACTATTTGTTTTCTTCTAGCCAGGCTGGAAAGTACTTCGAAAAGCGGGCGCCATTTCCGTTTTACTAAAACCGGTATCAATAATAAAACGTAGAAATTGCTTCGAAAATTAAGGTCCGCTATTTAGCTGACTCAGACCTTTTGCTAAATATTTAGTAAGAACATTTGTTTAATTTGTCTTCTTCAGCAAATGGATCCAGCTCGGATATTGACAAAGAAAGCCAGTAAGGAGATTTGGTTCAATTTAACATTTATAATAATTCATTTATTATACGCAAAATTGTAACCTGTCAGAAAAGGAAATGGGATTTGTACTTTGTACATGACAAAAAGAGAGAAAAAAACTATGCAATGGAGTGAAAGAGATAACTAGTTATTATGGCAGTTAATACAATAATTGTATTTAGAGATCCAACAACTTTTTCAACATAAAATAATTTAACCACTGTGAATTTTCGAAGTTTTGTTTATAAAAAGTTAAAGTTAAATTCTGTTTGTACAGTAAAAAACCAACAAAATACCTCTCAAAAAGGTAGCAATAATTGTTTCGTGTCACACGAAGTATGGACTGCGGACTATTTGGCTAATATTTCTTACAGATGAAAATGTTTAGACAGAACCATTTCTAGGGTATATTGGATATCCGGACTTTTAGGTTGACAGTTCAAAAATCTCTCGGTAGTTCATTTCATAGTTCTTCTTTAACTAATTGGCTAGTCGCTAGTGTGTCAAAAAATATTTCCAACAATCCTATGATGGGAAAAAAATTCCCGACACCTGAAGAAGAAATGAGACTTCAACCAGCTTTTTGGCAAATACAAATCATATTTCCAGGTTTCAATTTCAACTTATACAAAAGTCGTTAGAATCTCAAGGAAAATTTAAAAAAAACCGGCCCAGTGCGAGTGTCACTCGCGCACCGAAGGTTCCGTATTTGGCTAAAGTCCAACACATCAGATATTATTTGAAATCTATATCATTCAATCTTTCCCCTCTCCATGAATTCATCACAATTTAGTTTAATTTAATTACTTAATATTTTTACTCTCATAAATTACTCGCACATGAATCTCATTTTCTCATTATTACCTATACGCTATACCTAGTACCCAACCCACGCCAATTTTCCATTCTGTATGCGACCTGTCCCAATTAAAAACTATTGACTAAAAATATATTACTTTTATTTTGTACTCCCCAAAAAAGTGTATTATACTCCCCAACAAAATTAGCAAGCGGGAGCCCTGGTGGTATACCAGCAGTGACTCTCTTCTGTCCTTGATGGGGTCAACTGTGCACAACTGCGTAGTAGAGATTAAAACTTATGAGAGCAACGTATTTTACATGGTAAAATTATCTTTTTTGAAAATATCTTGTAAACTATTAACTTTTCGGCAAAACAGTATTCAGCACATATATAGATAAGAACATGATCTACAAAAAAGGAATTTATGTATTTCTTTGTGAATCAAGAAATAAACCGTTTTTTGGGCGAATGAAAATATTTTTTTCACCAGATTACTAATTAATCCAAAACCAATCGATGTATTCCTTCCATTGGTATTTGTCGTTTAACTAGAGGTTATACCGGATGTTGTGTGTAAATTTTAGCCTCCTATGTCAATCGGTTCTTGAGATAGACCTGGTAACAAAATTGGCTTAGTGGGTTCGGACAGACAGACAGACGGAGAGACATCCGAGCGAAACTAATAAGGTTACGTTTTTTCCCTTTGGGTACGGAACCTTAAAAAGTACATTTACAACGAAGTAAGTGCAATGTTTGAATTTTCAAACTAACTTAAGCCAAGTAGCCTTTCATTCATACAGACTCAAAGCGATTGCCTAGGGCATTTACTTTGTCACAGCCTTTTGCTCAAAGCAAATGATTGAAAACGTTATATTTGTATATTTCTTTTTTTGTGCAGGATTTTTCGATTTGACAGAAATGGAATTAAGCGAATAAGTCGGAAATTGCAGATAAAAAATTATTTATAGATGAGATGAGAGTCGGACAAAAAGCGGAACCTTGGAACCAGGAATTACATAGCGAGTTACAGAATTAAAACCACCCAAGACAACGTTTTTATGACCCCAGAAAGAATGGACGAAAGTGCGCTCTGTGTCGGTAATTGGTGGAAGACGATTCGATGTTTTTATGGACCAGCTGTCAGCTGTAAGAATGCGGTAACAAGATGGAAAAGTTTATGCAATGAACGTTCGGCGAGATACAATCCGGACCAGCGCCTTTATTTATATTGAGATCATAATGTCAGCTTCGCAGTTTGTAAGATCGAAGACTCAACTCCCTTGATCTTATAGCTTATTTGCAGTTGGAGTTCGTACCACACGTTTTTTCTATTTTTTGGTTTGATGGTCTTTATCCATTTATTAAAAGGGGCTTACATACCTAAGGTGAATATAGATATTTGACAATTTGGTACTACATAAGCGGTGACATCGACTTCGTCATTACTGAGGAGGCTTATGGCGACCAGTAGGTAAGCATTAAATGGAAATCATAAATAAATAGTGTCCTTTCGGACCTTGCGCCAACTATTTTAAATAGATGGCGGAACAGGTCCGTAATGTCCTTTTTCATTTTTGGGGCGAATGAAATATAAGAATATCTCTTCTTTAGTCAATCAATATATATAAAAAAAAAGTTGTATTGTGTTTGTCGCCAATGTTCTCTGTAATGCGTGAACCGATTTTGATTCTGGAAATTTCCCATGAAAGGTGACGTTAATAGCATGGTTTGTAATTATTTACGGTCTTTGTAGGTGTCTTGGTTCATGAATTATTTAAAATTAACATACAATCCTAGGTATTTTCGCAGGAGTATAACTCGTGAACAGATCGTCCCATTTGAGCTATATTTTCTTTGTTGTGTTTGTCTACGCCTAAGGAAGGTTCATACGGGGAGAAAACTGGAAAATTTTAAAATGAAATTATAAAATTAGTAAAAATGTATTTCCCATGCATTTTCTATTGGAAATTAATTTTTGTTTTATTTTGATCGCAATATACAGTGAAATGGTATTTGTCAAAAATTCCGCATAAATTTAATTATTTAGTGGTTTTCTTTACGGAATTAGTTCCAATGAAATATATGTAAATCATTTTATTTAGGGATGTGTTCATAAACTGCTAGTTCTAACAGGACCACAATATATAAGGGATCTACAGTTTTATGTCGAGCCAATTGAAAAGCTTTTGGAAAAAAACCTTAAGATATAAATTGTGTGTTTTCGGAGGATCGAACCTGAGAGGCCTCGCTTAGTAGTCCAACGAACTGTCATTAAAAAAATAATTATTTTTATTCAAAAAATATTAAGTTATTGTTTTTACATATGAAGGGAGTTTTGACACCAAGCAGAAGGAAATAAGATCACCCACCGACCCTTTGTATCTTAAATAACAGTTTTAAGCAAAATCTCTAAATTAGGCCGACTAACTTTTAAAGTTTGATAGCTTAAACCAAAAATTGACATAGGACCTCCTTTATTCAGCGAATATAGTTGTGATAATCAAAAACAAAAATGCAATGCGACAAATTGTTGCTTACAAATACAAAGGTACACTGTTTCGAATTCAACCTTTATTTTAATTTACTGTTTGATATTTTATTTTTATTTTGTGTTATGTCGTAAAAATGTCAATTATAATCTAAAGTGCGCCAAACTTTGTTATGGGCCCCAATAAATTAACATATACCTGCTCCGCTCCACCCCTGTGCAACTGGGCGGCAACAAACAAAAGGGATGAAAAATTATCTAGCCGTCTCCCTTACCAAACGCAAGGCGAGCTCCTTCGCAATAAATTATGATTTCTATCGGGCGCAGAAGGTAAAAAAGAAATATGTATCAAACAAAATATTACGCCAACCAATTTACGCATTCGTCCGACAGTCTGGACAGAGCGAAACCCATTCCAAAGACTACGATAAAGCCCCGCAAATAATCAACAACCCCCATCGGTATGGTATCTCGAATCAATTTGACCATTTGACAGTTTCGGGTGGCGGTTTGTTCTATAGTTGTAGCTGTAGTCCTACAAGTCACTCGAAGTGAAAATAAAACGGATTTTATTACCACTTTTATTACGTAAATTTATTTTCTTTTGTTTAATGTTTTGTAGAATTCAATTAGTCCCAACAATGACGACGGAGAGAACAAAAAACTAAATTATCAAATTAATGCGATAGCGGGACACTAAAAAAAATAGAAACAAACTTCTAAGCCTCTCTAAGAGTTGACCCTTTTCGAATGAATTTGTATGCTTTCTCTGTCCAGTTTTTATTTTTTTTTTTACTTTCTTGTGTTTGCGGTTATTTTTTTTTTTTTTTTTGTTATTTTTTTTTGTTATGTCAACCTCGTCGTGCGTGTCCTTTCGAAGTGAAAAGGACGCACATAATTCATAATTTTAATTAGAGTAAGTTTCACGTACTCATTATAGCGAGCGGGTGCTGTTGATTTACATGGGCATAGCCGGGCAAGGACTCCTGATTTGCTGCCGCAGAAGGAGAGACGAGTTTTTTTTTTCTGTTTGCCACTGCAGAGACTTTAAATTTATTGCCGACTTGCGAAACAATGAAATGTGATATGTTAGCGTTAATGTGGTCTGTATTTAAGCAAATGGAAAACCCCAAGTGCTGCTATATGATATCACTCGAGAGGAAGTATATCCTTCTTGTTGCTGCGGGAATGGAAATGCTGGGAGTTGCCGCCTACTTACCGAAATGGAAAGATTAATCAAAACCATTTGCAGATTAAGTGTAAAACATACAACAATCCGGGAGCCCGAAGGCAATTGAAATGAGAAAGTTGCGTCAGAAAGCTGAGGAGGTTCAGTCGTTTTTTGGGTGGGCTAACGCACTTATCGCGACCGCAATCTTTGGGAGTAGCCGCCTCATGCAAACGGTCAACCTTCTTGTATAATCCCGCATTAAATGGAAGAATTTCTGTTTTTAATTACAACCTGTCGTCGGCTTTAATGTTATTCAAATTAAAAGTAGCAAAAGCGAAGTTGGTTACTTGCAGTTGCTGAAAAAATTGTAATTCCGAAGGGAGTGGAGATTTCAAGGACATTCAAATAAAAACTGTTGACATTTCCCACAGTTTATGATGTCTCAAATTAAGACATTAGTCTCAGCCAAAATTAGATTAAATGGCATGACCACGGAGTTGGAGAGAAACGCGCGACCAAAAGTGGCATGCTCTTAAGATCTATGAACTAAAATTCATTTACATCAAGTCGATGCATCCGTTGACGGGTTTTACAAATTCCACAAACTAAACCAGAACAAATTCCATCACATGTTGTTCGTTCACGGATGAGACTTTGTTGTCGCTTTTCTTAAAAATCTTCAACTTGTCACAGGATTTTTCCTCTCACTGACCATTGATTTTTCACAAAGAAGCCTATTTTTTCTAAGAGATACTAGATTTACAGTTCAAAAGTCAAAACCACGAATTGGAGTAAGTCTACAAAAGTTGGTCCGGTCAAAAATCGACTGACGAGTTTGGAATTTAAACTTTGATCTGTTACAGCTTTATATTGACTTCAAAGTTCGACGCCTGCCTTTGGATAGCCAAAATCCACTTAGACCAATTGGAACCCCATGAGAGCAGATACCGCCAGGAGCCCTACTCAATTCCCCACCTAAGTTCCAACGAAAGTTTTTGCAAAGTTCCGCTGCAGTTTTATCAAGGTTGAGAATTATTATAGGGCCAAGTCGTTCTCAAGGTCCGCAAGGAACCTTGGGGCTATTAGCTCCCAATCATTCACATTTTCATTTTTGGCTCGAACGGTACCTACTATTTTGAGACGATTCGAAAAGATTGAATTTAAGACCTCCTGGGAAAGTAGTGATTTCGGGTATTAGTCAGACACACAAATTTCTTGTTTTTCCCAGAATAAAGCCTTCGAGATCCTCTCTCAATCCAACATATTAACCACTGAGTTAACTAGCGCATAGTTCGTCGGAGTCGAAGTTAAAAAATGTAATTTGTGAAAATTCATTAGCAAGATGTTTACGAAATTAAGGTCTCAGTATAACTTGCCTCTGATTTTCTTTGAAACCATTTAAAACATTCAGATTTGTTCAGTGTCCTCCTTTACAGCCTTGGAGTTCCTTGTAAACAAATGTCCACAAATACTTTGACTTGACCTCATGTACTAAAAGCTTGCTCTCGAAGCTAGGTTTGGGACTTTTTTCAAATAACAAATAAAGATCCCTTAAATTGTTTTCAAGTTTCTCGCAACTAGTTTTTCCATGCGACTTCCTGATGGACTGATAGACATGCCGATAAACTTGGCCACATTTGTAAACGGAACTTGGACCATGTTATGGGAAGTTATTTTATTTACACTTTTGGACCGATTTTGTTGTGTGTATGTATGTATATCCGAAAACTTTGGAAGTACATAATTGGAGAAAGGTCGCCAAGACTTTTTTCTATTGGTGGTTTGCATGATTATAGAACTTTAAGGTGTTCTGGGACTCATTGACACGAAAAATTTTGCAAACATACCGCGGCGCTTACAATTTAATAAACGCCAAACTAAAAAAAAATGCGAATTTTGACAAAACGAATTTCGTTTAACGTATCTAATAATAAATAGAGTTTATTAAATTAAACCACTTTTTAACAATATTGTAACTATGTGTTATTTATAATACATTTAGGTATAGCGCAATCAGTCAGTTTCAAAACAAAGAGCGGGATTTCTGGTTTTACAAAATTTGAAAATCTTTATTATTTCAAAATTAGTTTTTGTTTTTGAAAATTAAAAGTTAAGATTTTTTAGTCTTTTTGAGGGAATATTGTTCAAATGATTACCATTTTGGTATATTGGATAAGATTTTTAAAGAATTGACCAAAATAAGACCGAATCAATAAAAAAAAATAGGTTCAAACTCTGTAGGTACTCAGTACATATGTGGTGTTAATTTAATTGCACATAGTTTTATTGATATCAACTCATCGTCTAATTTAAAAATCTTTGTGCGTATTATAGCTTTTCCTGTTTAATGGTAAGAGTATGATCTGGATTTAAGATTATATAAAAAGTAAGTGAAATGGCTATCTTTATTACCTAGGTATATAGAAATTTCAACAAGAAAGTAAAAATTTTATTAAATTATTTTTAAATTAAAATCGTTGCTCCATAAAAATTTCGAAGACACCTCTCCCTTAAAGTGTTAGTTTTTCCATGAAAAGAAATAGGTAAATTCAAGTCATAGACTTACGCACCTTTGACGCAATGGAAACTCTTAGGGGCAAACTTTAATAAATACTTTATTAAATGTACTTCTGATGCTTATAGATGGCATAGAACTGTCACTCTTATTTATGTGCAGAATGTAAATTTGATACCTACCTAGTAAAACGTCAACTAGATTTGTCTGGACCAGGTACACGAAAGTCTTGACTAGGCAACTTGAATTGTTTATGTATTTTTACGGTCAGCTATCCCTGTACGACTTAAGTCGAATTTTGGTACTTTTATCAAGATCCCGTCACAATTTTTTTCAAATTTTTTTTTAAATAAAAAAACCGTCCACAATTTTCCAAAAAAATATTTTTTCTAAACGAGAACATTTAAAATTAACTATTATAGTACTATGAGAGCTAAATATGGTGCCAAAATTCTAAATTAGCTGATTAGCTTCAGAAATGACACCATTTTCTCTCACCGGGCCTTTTTTGTTCTTTTCAGAATTCAGCAGCGGCCGACTTGTTTATTTTCAATTTGACTCTTCCAAATGTCAACTGAGTATATGCACAGGGTGGAGTGAATTTTACTTTTACTTTAAATCCACTTGCCTGGGTGTGGTTGCATCAAGGGATAAGAAAGTAACCTGAAAAAGAAATTATCCGATATTTCAATTCCATATACTGCCCCATCCCCTTCAAAATTTGACTTATTTGAGTGCTAAAAATTTCCAAGAAATCAAGTAAAGCGGAAATAATAACCGGTGGATTATATCAAATTTTATTTAAACTAAAAAAACTAAAAAAAAAATAAAAATAAAAACTCTTTTTGAGGATAATGCATTACTGCAGGAAGTAGTCCTTTTTCGTCCCAAAAAAAGTATTATTTGACGTGACTTCAACTTAGCCCTTATGATACTATCTCGTCGTATAGATCCACAGACGAGAGGCTTCCGTTACCAGTTTAACACATCGTTCGGTAGATGTAAAGGTTCGAATATTTAGATCGACGTGATTCGAAAGTCGTGCTTTTAATATACGCCATAGTGCGAGTTCTTGACTGTAAGAACAAACTTTGTCAATATTTTTAAATTTTCAGACTGCGTTTCTGAAGAAATATAAAGACGAAATATGCGATTTGCTGTTGCTTTGCCTGACTTTAAGGCTATGTGTCCGATATATTCAGAACCAGGTTCGAAAACTAAGCTGATATGTTCTTCCGTTATAATTTTTCGACGATTATCTTCCATAGATACGGTTCTTTCTTTACGCCCATCAAAGAATGCACCGAAAAATTCCGGTATTATATCTAATACTTGATTAGATAGTAAGTCCCTTTCCTTTGTGCGTTCTCGTCGTATTTTGCTCCTATCTATGACATTAGATGTATTATTTGGCGATATCAGACCAACATCTTGCAATGTGGCGGATACAATGGCGGCTCCTACGCGATCAGAGATTCCGTACCGATCCAGGGTTCTTGCAACTACGGGAAAGGATCAGGAGTACTGGTGCCTTCAAAATATGTGTGCCTTAAAGAACGACAAGAACTCCCAGGTGGAACTAACTCAGATTTGTTCCTTGCTGCTTGGTTTTCTTCAAACTTTTGCTTTCCGATCAAAGAAGCTTGTTTTTTTTTTTGAAATTTTGTGATTTATGCTGCCCATAATCATTTGCCGACAAGTACGTTGGTTGATCAACTAAAAAGTCTCGTTCAATGGTGGGTATTTTAAGACTTTTTTCACACAAACATATCTCAAAAGTTTTGCATTTGCATGTGGCTATATCAAAAATAACTTGGGCTTCTTCTTCAACTATGGGAATTGATGCCTTTTTCCACACTTCTGCTAACTTAAGAGCCACTTCTTCACCTTTTTTAGGAACTGAATCTTTGAATGCATTGTTTTTATTATGGCTCCCCCAGAGAAAACATCTCATAACATCTTAGTAAGATGGTAAAACGTTGCGCGGCAAATCACACCCAGTACTGAATATAGGGCAAATAACTTCACTTCTTAACAAAGCCAAAATCTTACGCAATTTAGAAAATATATATTCCAATTAAACCTTTTTATTCAGTCACGAAATAACACTTGCCTCTCGACTGTCAAAACATTATATTCAAAACGGCATGGTATTCTAGTGCAGATAATTTTTTTTTAAATGGTCGAAATTTGTTCGCTTTTTAACATTTATTCAAATAGGGTTGGGCAGTATTAAACGTTAACATTTTGAAAAATTATTTTGGTATCTGTTACAAGTAAATGGTAATGCAACTTTTCCATACCCAGGGCTTTTAATTTTCACCAAAAAAAAATGTTCATACAAAACCAGTCCACCCTAAGCAGGCAGGATTTTTTTCAAATATTTGTCGGCTTCCCTTTCATAAACGTCACCTGACAAAAATATCCACGCTACCACTCTGGGCCAATAAAAACTGAAATCCGTCAGCTGTCAGACTTACTAAAGTAGGAATGCGAACGTCCCCATTACGAAGTTTTTTTTTTTCTGAGTATTGGATCACACTTCTTATCACCCATTGCAAAGTTGTAATACGCGCTTTCGTTTCTGTTTGTGCCACTTTCACATATTCAGATCGATTTGGGAATAATTTTTTGTACGTCAAATTCGAGTTTTCAAGTGAAGCTATGCAGTCTATTTTGTAAGAAACTAACTTCGCTTTTACTAAATTTCAACGTCTATATCTGTAGATTGCTGTAGAATGCTTTTTCAAATTTCAAGGCTAAAGCTGTCATAAATGTCAACATATATAGTGCTATATAAATACAACTTTGTTGTTTTCCACGCGCCTCCAAAAGCCTTCAACAGACAATACATACATTCTAGTTTTCATATTTTCAAGGCTTCGGCTGTCAGTGTCAAGATATAGTGCTTTAAAAAATTGAAAGTCCCACGCCACTTTACGACTTACATTAAATGCTGCAACAAAAGCAATATATTTCTAACTTTTCCAAATTTCAAGGCTCTATCTGTCAATATCAAGTTGTGATATTTTAAAAACTTATGTCAGATGGAAAGCGCCACACCCCTTTGTTAAATGCTAACCGAAAATTGTTTTTTTTTTAAGCAATTTGCATTAAATGCTTACAAAAATCGATACATGTACCAATTTCCCAAATTTTAAGGCTAGAGCTGTCACTGTCAAGATGTGGTTTTTTAAAAACTAAGGTTTGGTATCTGTTGCCGTTGGTTTCGATTAAAACTTTGCTCTGCGTCTGCATATCGTTCAGGGTCTACTCACATATGGAGCGAATTTTTTTGTCCTTTTTGCCCCACCCGAACACCATTACCAATTCTGCTCAAGGTTAGATTGTGACAGGGAGACGAACGCAGACTATATTTCAATGCGATCTAATCAGTAGCTTCCATGGGGGGAACTCAGATTCCCTGCTCCTTCTTTATACCAATTCGATGCAAAAGAGAAGATATTTTCTTACCTGTGAATATTCTGCCACATAATTCGTATAAAGGGCGCTGACAAAAATCTCATTCTGGTCCGAGAATTTCACATTTTTGAATTTTTACTTTAAAATTTTATTCTGCTAAGGCTGTTTTACAATTTAAAATAAGTTACCTGCAAACGTTTCGATGAGCTTACCACGGACATTATTCAATAATTGACGTCCGTAAGAGAACAACGCCTCAACCATAAACTCACGTACTTAATTGCAGTCCCACCTACAATATATATACGGACGAATTTGTCAGGAGTGCTTTAAAATCCGCTGCTAATCCCATGACCAGAAGACTTCCCCCCTGCATTCATTATAGAAATATTTACTGTTCATAATAAACTCATTAATAAAGCAGTGTTCAATTGATAACGGCTATTATTAAGGTGACTAATGGCGAAACACGTGAATGAATTACCTATACCCCAATGTCCAATATCGACCCTGATGCCGTACTACTCCCCGTGCCAGCCCAGTTCCATTTGCCATATACAGCCCCTTTTAATAGTGCTTGCGAATTTTTCCAAAGGCAGTGCGCATGTTCCTCATGTAGATACAAGGGTGCTTTGTTCATCAACCCTCCACACCGCCCCAATTATATAGGGCAGACAACAAAAGTATTATTCCTTTCCCAAGGAGTAGTAGATAGGTACAAACCGTCTTTGGTGAATTGACAGTACAACCTTCTCCCCCATCTCGGGGTAATAAATTATAGAAAAATACGGAACCTTCTTTCAGTATTCGATAAATTAGGTATCAACTCCTCGTAGGTTGGTAACCTTGTGTTCCAAAGAAAACGATACATACAGTTACACTTCTACACCATCCGCAACCCTTGCAAGTAGGTATCGACATTAAAACGGTTAAACTTATAAATTATTCCCCGAGGGGAGTTCGCTCGCCTTATGTAGTCAAGAGCGAATCTTCCCAGGCGGGGTGAGCGCAAGTAGATAAACAATAAGCAGAGGGAAAATCAAAAAAAAAAAAAAAAAACAGCAACCTTCAAAGAGTATCTGCGCAAAGGAAAGTTCGGATTTGTAACCTCAAAATGAACGAAGAAAAAACAGCACACACCCAGACGCCAGACCCAAGGAGAACTATTCGGAAGCGATTTTCCGGGGATTTGTCTTCGAAGAGGGTTGGTTTTTCGGAGCACTGAACGACGCCATTTCCCAGAGAGATGTCAAAAGGGAAATATAAATCTGCCAACAAGATGGCTGCCATACATAAATATTGACATTCTAAGGGAGGCAATTCGCCATCAATATTGTTGACAAATAACGTTCGCGCCAAGTGACTTGCCCCCGCCATACTAGTTAGTATCAGCTGTCGCCGAGATTGACGTGTCGTATTTTCATTTTTTCCCCCATTCCGAGGATTAGGAAACATGCATGTTTACCTACGTTTTCTGGAAGAAAGTCAACTTTCGATACACAATGCACTCACTATCACTATATCCGCCGACAGTCTAGCTTCGTAGTACTACTGGCATGTATACGCTACGGTGCGGTGGTAGGCTTATTTGTATCTCGATCGTCATGTCACGCAATGGCGTGACCGTTTGCCAACAGAATATACAGAAAGCAAAAAACGAAAACACAGGAGCTGGGCAAACTATGCTAAGTTTGATGCACGCAGAGCCGATTTCAACTACCGTCGCCGCCGATATACTGTTACAGACGTCTTCGGCACACATATGTATGCCGTAGCCGTGTGTGAGTGTAAGACCTTCCTGACCAAATGACCTTGTGTTGGGTTGGTTTTTTAAAAATTAATTTACTCAAATTTTGCGATTTTTTGCTGGGTATTTACTCGACGTCGCGTCGACCCCCTTCCCAGCCTAGGGTGAGAGAGCTTGTAGCTATCAACGGAAAAACAATTATCGCTAGTGGGACTGGGAAATCGTTGGCCTAGTTCGGTAGTTTTTTTATTCTCAAGTTGTATTACTGCGGCATAATGTCTCAATTATCGTTTGGATGCATGTTATCATAGCAAAGCCATGTAAATTGTACAATTTACAATTTAACAAGTTAATTGCGATTGGATTTCTATATATAAAAGACGGGAGACGAAACGAAATGAAATGAAAAAAAAAAAAAACAAGGTAATTGCTGAAATTCTCTATTACCAGTTTGACTGTGTGATTGCAGAAGTGGGTTGTATATTTTTTTTTTTTGTATGCAAGAAAACAACAATATGGCAGCGATAGTTTTGCAATCACATTTTGATGATATAATTGTAATTGTTAAAATATTCTATATACGCTATTACGGCGGAGATGGTTTTCATTTCAAGTGTTTTGAAAGGTTAACAAAAATGGCAAAGTTAATGGGGCAAAGTGTGCAATCGGATGAAAATGTGCGCTGCAGGACAGCAGCTATTCCTAGATAGGTACTGTGATTAATGTGAACGCAATTTCCAAAACTTTTTGAATTTTGTAAGGCAGCAATGTAGAAAACATTTTTTTTAACTTTTAACTTCTCGTTTCTAAATTTCTATAAATTTCTCCTTTTTAAGGTTCCGTACCCAAAGGGAAAAAAAAACCGGCCAAGTGCGAGTGTCACCAAGTTGTGTTCAACTTCGTCCCCAAGTTGTGTTCAACTTCGAGTGAATAAAATGGGCCTAAGCCAATTTTGTTACCAGGTCTATCTCAAGAACCGATTGACATAGGAGGCTAAAATTTACACACAACATCCGGTATAACCTCTAGTTAAACGACAAATACCAATGGAAGGAATACATCGATTGGTTTTCGATTAATTAGTAATCTGGTGAAAAAAATATTTTCATTCGCCCAAAAAACGGTTTATTTCTTGATTCACAAAAAAATACATAAATTCCTTTTTTGTAGATCATGTTCTTATCTATATATGTGCTGAATACTGTTTTGCCGAAAAGTTAATAGTTTACAAGATATTTTCAAAAAAGATAATTTTACCATGTAAAATACGTTGCTCATTTCCGCTTGCTATAATTTCGTTGGAGAGTATAATACATTTTTTTGGGGAGTACAGAACAAAATAAAAGTAATATATTTTTAGTCAATAGTTTTTAATTGGGACAGGTCGCATACAGAATGGAAAATTGGCGTGGGTTGGGTACTAGGTAATAATTAGAAAATGAGATTCATGTGCGAGTAATTTTTGAGAGTAAAAATATTAAGTAATTAAATTAAACTAAATTGTGATGAATTCATGAAGAGGGGAAAGATTGAATGATATAGATTTCAAATAATATCTGATGTGTTGGACTTTAGCCAAATACGGAACCTTCGGTGCGCGAGTGACACTCGCACTTGGCCGGTTTTTTTTTTTTAATTTTTTTTTAGTATTTATTACAGTGCGACCTCAATAAAAGCAACCCTCGATACGCGCTCGATGAAAGCAACCATCGTTTCATGATCACTTATATCTAGTACCTATCGCAATAATTTTTCTTCAATGGGCTTAAGAAAATAAGGCTTCACTGAGTAACATGTAACATTTAAGCATTGCAAAACTGACGAGAATCAGCTTTTTTGAATTTATTTAAAACAAATAAATTTGAATTTTTAACTTTCTCCATTACGTAGTAAGAGAATTTAAGAGACTGATTCGTATATCGAAGAACAACTCTTATAGGAAATTTTGTGAGGAGGTCGTATCACTAAGTGCAACCAACTTTAACAAGCTTAAAGTTCTCAAAAGGGACAGACCAAGTAACCTGGAATCGCTCCAAAAATCTGATGGTACATACACTGAGACAAAGGCGGAGACTTTTAGTCTCCTTCTGGAGACTCACTTCCCGGGAAATCAGGTCACTACGCGTTCTTCAGTGGTACCGGCAACGGTGGGCACTTGCATCCGGAGTGGTGACGGATGAAGCTATCAAATATGCAATTGCATCGTTTGAGGGTTTCAAGTCACCGGGTCCGGATGGAATTTTTCCGGCTATGCTGAAACATGGTTGTAGCCAGCTAATGCCGACGCTGAAAAATAATTTCACCGCCAGCTTGGCCCTAGCCTACATACCTTCTCCTTGGCGTATGGTTAAAGTCTGTCCTCCTTCTTGCTGAAAAGCTTGCAATGCAGCCAGACATCATGGTGAAAATGAAACATTGGTGTTGTGGATTAAAGCAATACTAATGAACAGGACGCTGATTGCCGAGGCGGACTGTGGCAAATACGTCATGACAGGGGTAAACAGGGGCTGCCCTCAAGGTGGTGTTCTGTCTCCCCTTTTATGGTGTATGGTAGTTGACTCTCTGCTAACGGCTCTCAATCTTCCTGGTACCTACACACAGGCCTACGCGGACGATGTCGCCGTTCTGTCTGTCGGTTCAGACCTAAGGACTGTCTGCTCTCAGGCGCAGAGATCCTTGGGCTTAATCGATGATTGGTGCGCAAGTAATGGGCTTTCAGTGAATCCTCTTAAAACTACGGTTGTTCTCTTCACGAGAAGGAGGAATGTCACTGGTCTGACTCAGCTTGTGCCAAAAGGCGTCACTATCCCGATCTCCAACGAAGTCAAATATGTGGGAGTAATCCTCGATAGAAAGCTTCTTTGGTCCAAGCATGTTGAATCAAAAACCGATAAAGCACTGTCAACTTTCTGGCAGTGCAAAGGCGCTTTTGGCATAGGGCTTATCTTCTAAAAGGGTCCTTTGGATCTATACGGCAATGGTAAGACCACTTCTCTCATATGCATCGGTTGTATGGTGGAACAGGCTTTCGCGGAAACGTGTTACTGCCTCTTTTGCCAAACTTCAAAGAACGGTCTGTCTTGGATGCACAGGGGCCTTCCCTAGCACTCCGGGCTCTGCTCTAGATGCTATATGATGAACCTCCCCCCTCTTGATATTTTTATCATGGGGTGTACGCTGAAAACCATCGCTCGATTAAAGAGAGGTGGTTTTTGGTACCACGCGCATTGGAGTTTTGAAGAACTTGTGCGAGAATTATCCTTTGACCCCTGTCTTATGGATATGCCCTCTGACGCAATGACACCAGAAATCCTACTGCGACAAAACTACCAAGTCAACTTTCCTCAGGCGACGGAATGGCTTCGGCCAGACTCTGAGCCAGGAAAAGAATGCCATCGTGTATTCACGGACGGCTCCAGGACCGAACAAGGATCTGGTTCTGGGGGTCTTTGTGGAAAGCGAGAACATTAGACTACACTACCCATTAGGTAACTATGCGTCTGTCTTCCAAGCTGAGATTTTCGCTATCCTTATGGCTATGCGCTATATTGTGACAAACAGGTGGAGGGCTAGAAGCTATGCGTTTGCAGCGATAGCCAAGCTGCATTAAAAGCACTGCTTAACCCTCTTACCTCGTCTAAATTAGTGCTTGAACTCAAGCTATCTCTGAACTTAGTCGGCAGACACACAGTGAATCTTGTTTGGGTCCCAGGTCACACTGGCAACAAGGGAAATGAGATCGCTGATGAGCTTGCCAGGCTTGGATCGGAAGAAGCTCTCTCAGGACCTGAACCGGCGTTGGGTCTGTCCGCATCTGCGGTTAGGTCATCCATTGATACTTGGGTTTCTCGTGAACACGAGCGTCGGTGGCGTGACTGTACTGGGTGCAGACAGACCAAACGACTGCGTCCGGACATCTGTAAAAGGTCCGCGTCTGTCCTTCTGTCTCTCAGGAGAATTGACAGCAGACTGCTTGTGGGTGTCCTTTCGGGCCACCAAGCTTTTGCCAAACATTTGAATATGTTGGGCTTGACCGCTACAGCGGAACACTTCCTCTGTAATTGTCCTGCCTTTGCTCGCATCAGATGGCGGATCTTTGTGGCTGATGTGGTGAGTACCGAATATCTAAGCTCTTCATCACTGAAGCTCCTTCTAATCTTTCTTCGAAAGACGGGAAAACTAAGTACAGTAATATAAGGTGTCCGTTTTGGCAGTACAATGGACCAGTAATTGTGTCTGAGTGCTGCATCGGATAGTAACAACCTCCGACAAAAAAAAAAAAAAAACGTTGTAAGAGAAAGATATTGTTTTCGTACAAAATATCGAACTCGAGATATTAATAAATTCTGATATTACGATGATAGAAGAACTCAAAAAAGTGGGTCGTCTGTCCGTCCTTCCACGTGCCTACAGCCTAAACGCCATCCCATCAGATTACGTTCAAACCTCGGATTTGGAGTTTTTGGGCTTACAGTTCGGGAGGTGTTCTTTTTCTTCTAGGTAACCTCAATATTAATTACTTCCCATATAAAATGTTCGTACCAGTTTGATTTTATCGAAAACGGCTCTAACGATTTCAACCAAAATTGATATTTAAGCTTAAGTAGGTGAGGTTACCAGGACTGCGTACCCAGTTTTTGGCCAAAAATTCGAACTAGTGTACTGTTGAAATTTCGACATAGCTCGAAAACGGTCTATACGATTGTAACAAAAATGAATTTCTAAGGTAATGTGGTCATTTATAACTTAAAAGCAAACTCAGTTTTTCTCTATATTATCGTGCAATGAATTTTTGAAAAAAATTCATTTTTTTTTTAATTTACCTGTTTTTTTTTGAGTTTACCTACCCGAAACCGGAGAAAGCGATTTTCACCAAAATGTAAACTTAGAGTCAAATGAATGTTTTCAAAACTATTGTGTCCACAAATTTTCGATTCGCTGAACACTCTGATTCATTCTTCACTGATTTCTCTACGAAGTATTGATCGAAACGGCCCGAAATGCGCCTAAGTGGGCTTAAGTAAGTGCACGCCTTTACGTTCAATCAAACGATTGAAATAATCCCATTACTGTCAGGTAATGTCCCTATAGCGTCTTAAGCTAGATTACTCCCAAACAGAGTCACATGCTCCTGTCTTGAACCTCCATTGTTGTCTAAATACCTAAGCTTTCCAAATCTAGTACTACCAGTTTGTTCCCCTGGGATCAACGGTTAAGATTACTTCCGGTATCCGGAAAATAAACTGTGTACACGTGTTTAATAAAATTAACTAGTATTTCACGTCCTCAAGATGACGCTTATTCTCCCCGTTGATTAATGATGCCGCGTCATCCGTCCTCGTATGCATAGCACACGTATATTACAACAACTTAGCCCCAGCGAAACCAATTTACGAAATTAAAAAGTCATTTATATTTCATTCGAAACGCATCCTGTAGATTACCAGAGCTCTCCCATTTAAAGAGGATCAAGAGCAGGACCCAGCGAAGGCAAATATTCCCATAACTAGTGTACGCCCGTCAACAAACACAACAAAGAGAAACAACCAACAATTTGGCTGATTTACAATGGCATATGTTTCCTCAAGAGGATCAACCGACAGTCCTTTGCTGCACTGAACCGAATTAAGTTAATAGGCTTTTTTTTTCTTCTTTATTTTCGTTCCAGAGAGGGCAATGACTCTTCTATGTACGTACCGTACCGTATCTTACCTATCTATAACAACAGCACCTTTTGTTTGTTGTGTTACCTGACCGCCCGCGCAGCCAGCGCGCAGCGGTTGATACGAAATGGAACCCTTCCTAGGATTGGCCTCTAATACCGCACCGTATGGTCGAGTGACTTCGCCCCTCTCACACACAGGAACTATACAGACTATACGGCCGTTCACTACAACCGTTCATTAATGTGTGTCCCAATTCATTTGTCCAAGTTTTCTTTTCTATTGCCATTTCTCGGTTTTATAGCGATACCACTCAGCAAAGTCCTTTTAATCCTTGGAGAGGAATTAATGACGACTATCTGGAATATGTGTCGCAGGTATCCGCGCGTGTGGTTATCTGTGTAGAGGGTAGGGTTCGGTCTTGGTATCAAGCGAATCAGTGGGTTGCCGTTCTGGTCCATTAACTCTTTTGGGTTTGTTTTGACTCGAGACGCGTGTCCTCAAGTTAAGTAAACTCTGTCGAAATGTATGTTTGTATTATGCACTTTGGTGGCCTTTTGGTTCGGTCATTTGTGGTGTCCACACGGGGAGAAAAAAATACAAACAAACGATGGACGATGCGGTTGGTGGCGCACGTACAGTGGGTTCTAGTCGACTTCAGTGTTTTGCGAGCGAAATCAATTTATAGCCAGTTCAAGTCGTAGAAAGTAATAAATCTGAGATTAGGTCGTAAGCAGTGCCTTATCATAACCTTTACAGAAGTCTCCTGCTACAACAAGGGCGCCACAAGAGCTTTCAAAGGTTGAAAATCGCAGAGACTTGCCTTAAAATGTTTTCCCAAAATAAATTTTTAAGGGCAGCTCTCTAATTTAAGCGGAAGACGTTGAGATTATCGCTTTCCACCCGAATTGAATTGCGGAATGGCGAGAGGGCAACAATTTAAGTCGATCAACATTTCATATCGTGGGCTGACACAAATTCATAAAGCGGGACTCAACTTTCAAGAGCTCAAGGCTCTACAATTTTGGACGTAGAATAATAATATTGATGAACTGATCGTAGGTACCAAAAGCCAAGATTAAAGATGCGTAAGGTCTCTCACCCCACCATCAAAAGCGATTAGTTTCCTGGCATTTTTAACGCGCGCTCCAGGTTTGACCCCAACAGAAACAAGTTCCATCTTAAGCTATCACAAGTTTGACAAACATCTGACAGTATAATTCGCCTTTTCAATTCAGTGTTCTGGACATATGGCTTTGTATTGCAGGTTTCCTCGATCAGATTCAAAAATACAGTTGCAAGATGCTAAGTGGCTAGGTTTAGGGTTCTAACTAAGTGTCCGAAATTTATTCAGAACAAATGCGTATACTTGCCATTTGGATATCAAATTAGGTACAAACAAAAAGCTACACTTAAGGCGTAAGGTCCACGAGAAGGAGTGACCGACGCCAAACGTAATTCCGATTACGATCTACATAGACCCCCTTCATTTGATTACATTGAAATAATCCAGCTTAAGCCAATGATTTATCACATTGCAATCCCGACAGCAATATAGAATAAGTCAGTTATTCGAAATGTTTGACAGAACTTAAGTGGACTTACGTCAATATTTGACACTAGCTTAAGTCGACGAAAGTGTGGTTGTGACGAAATCTTAAAAACTGGAGATTAATGCTAACATACATATTGGCTGTTCTGTTGATATGTAGACGTGTCAAAATGAAAATAGGCATTTGAATTTTAATACGATTGGCAACTCGATTTCGATATTTTCATTTTACAAGAGCTAAACGTCAAATTTTGCACTTTTTATGTCTCTGTTTTTATTAGATGTAAGGCTCATCTGTTTATAGCAAAGGAAAAGCTGAGCGAGGCAACCACAAAATAAAATGCTGACGTCGGATCCCTTACATTTGTAACAAAGTGTTACAGGTCCCGTTCTAATGTTGTGGACAAGTTAAACAGGCTTTTTTCTCAACCTTTTTATGAATCGAAAAAGACTTCTTAGCTTTGAAAGGGACGCCGACTTATAAGAACGGTTGGGCCAACTTCTGTTCGAGTTGCTATCGTAGCATCGTCAAAGAGTTGTTTTACCCAGAAAAGGTTACCTTAAAAAGGCTGGAATATGCTAACCGGAAGGATATGATAAGAGCTGCACATGTAAAGAAAGGTCAGCAAAAATCAAAGATAGAGAAGTAGACTCTGCCTAGCGAAAATAGCTCTTACATCAGCCTTCCCGCAATCGAAACAAAATCCATCCATGGATTGTCTTATAAAACGCAGACTAGTTTTGACTAGGTACGGAACGAAGACTTGACTGTGGAGGAAGCCTAGCCACGGAAACCTAGAAAAGAGTTGATATATATATTAGGGCAGGCATGAGCAAAGACATAAATGCTACCAATAAACAAACACCATAGCATTGCAGCCAAGGGCAAAGAGCTAAATTTAGTTGTACATTGGTTTTGGTTTTGATTTCCAATGCCAGTCACTTGTTTGTCACATTTTGAACGTAAAAAACGTATGCTCGTAGGCAGACCTATAATTTGTTTAATGAGTTCCAGCTTCCAGCGCTGCCACTTATTAACATATTTTTCTAAATTTAAACCTTCTGCCAAAAAATTATGTCTGCATCTTCTTAGGAAGTCTACTGCGAAAAAATAGTCCTAAAGTGGCAACGCTGCTGTGTACACGACATTTTGTCAAATTAATTCGTCGTCAACCGTGCTGATTCTTCGAAGCAAAATAGTAAAACGAATTTTCTTACAGTGCCACCAGACCTGAAAGGGAAATTCCCTCTTTAAATGAAAAAATGTACATTTTCTTAAAAACTATTTTGAAAAACTTCTTTAGAACTTGCCACTTAGAGAAAGTAACTATTAAAAAACCTAAGAATACAAGTTTTAAAAAATTAACAAAACAAAAATAAAAAGAACCACACATTATTGTAAGTAAGTTGTTTAAAGGAAATTGTTAAATATATACCTACCTATAATAATCGTGAGTGAAACGCCGCATAAACAAATTATAGAACAAGCTTCTCCGAATACCCGAAATTGATAAAGAAACGAGTTTCGGACAAGGGCTAGGACAATGGTTTGCCATTGATTGAAAACTTAACAGCCGAGATAGCTTCAGAGGGTCTAAATTTTATCGTTAGTTATTTTGGTATACATTTTCACTAATTCTGGATTGATTTTCAAATTTACAGAAAGTATGTTTCTTAATTTGGTCAACAGCAGAATATATTTTTCGACTTGGGTTCACTTCATATATTTTTATGTTTGCTTCAATAAGTAAACAAAAAAAATAAGAAAATTGTAGTAGTCTTACAAATTTGCATTTTCTTGCTCAACCAGGTATAAAGTTTTCGTATCTCCCTTTGACCTCATTTCGAGTCCGGAAATTCCTCCAAAAAAGGAAATATTATCCCACGGTCTGGCACCACTTATATACACTAAACATTACTCTATGGGAATCGCGCCCGCTTGTCTTTTGCGATCTTTCGCATTTTTCCTTTACTCTAATATTTCATACCCACATAGTTGTCCATACTTCCTATGATCTATCGTACATGGCGTGGGTAATTAATTCATATTAAAACGAAAATTAGAAAACCACATTAGTGTAATTCTATTCACAGAACCCATGTCTATATTCTGTCGCAACTTACTATACCTTGATCGGTTTCAAAAAATGCGTCAGCGAAAAACTCTCACCTCAAAAACAATTCCCGCACTTATGCCGACAATCGGTCGATGCCACTTGCACTGCCATTCGACGCCACTGTGCACATTGCTGCAATATATAACTCGTATCTATACCCATACAATTAGGCCCATCCCAACATGCGCGCTACTCGTCCTTTTAATGCGGTCAAATGGCCGGATATGTTTTCTCCGAAAATTCAGGAAATCTATTAACCAAAGAGTCCTTTTCCAATATCTGAAAAGTCTTCGGTATTTTATGTTCGACACGTGTCGAGGGTTTGCACAGAACACCGATGTTTCCCCCTCCTTTCATCTATGTTGACAGTTTGTTCGACATTTGTCAAAACCGCAGGAACAACAACAGACATTTGAAAAGCAATCTCCAAAGACAAACAATTTTAACAAAATGTACAAAATAATTACCGGTCCCCGAGGCGATTGACGACGGTCTACCCGCTCCCAAACACAACTATGCGTACCACCCGACTCAAGGACACACGACGAAAATTGACAAATTGTCAGACTGTTTGTCAAACTAATTAAAAGCAATTAATGGACAAACCGGATGTAGATTTACTACCACCACCACTCACCTTGAAAGTAACTTTTCGTCCTTAGGTAACTAACAGACAGCCTTAGTATGCTCAGTCGATCCAATTTGCTAAGGATATTCTGTTCGAAGGGCAGCAATGACGCCAGCAGATCCAGTTCGGCATTCAGACGTTCCCGATGTCGTTTTGATGGATTGCTCTTGGTGACGCCATCTTTTGGTGGGGGCTTTAAACTGCAAGAAGAAAAACGAAATAAATATAATTATTGTGTCGAACGGTAAGCGATTAGAAATTATTATTCTAAATCAATATGCCAGGGTAATTGCTGCAAGGACCCATTTGTTTCCAATTTTTTTGTCCTTTTGTTCACAAAAATGTGTCCGTCTAATATGCATAGTGTTTGATTGTCATTTTCTGGGTGCGAGGTAAACAATGGTACAACAAAAGGCAGCCGAATGCAGTCAGGGGTAAAGGACCTCGTCATGGGGTGAAATCGATTAGCCATGCCCACTTGATCTCATAATTACAGCAAAAGGTTGTTCAACATACATCGGAGGGTTGATGTAATCAATATCCTATGGTTTCGCAATCTGTTTCGGGTGCTTTTGTCGAAGGGTGTCTGGTTGGTGCCGACATTGGCATTTTGAGGGATTACGCAGCCGAGTTCGGAGTTTATCTATCTGACCTGGGCTGGGATGTGAGCCAATCCCAGAAATTCGATTTGAGTGTGGCGTTGATGGTGTTAGACCTGGAACAGCTTGAGATTTTTCTATACTCGTATATACCTATGCTTTTTCATAATTTAATTATGAGGGTGTGGCGCTGTGTTCATGTTCGTCGTGCGTATGGTTTTGCCATACGCGAGGGATTATAATTTATCCTTCTGTCAAAGTCTGATAATTCCCTTTGTTATGGGTGTCATGTTGAATGACTTGTGCAATTGTGTTATGGCGGGGCCATATCCTTTGGGCATTTTGTTGATTTGAACAAAATCAAGGTGGGATAGGTGCGAACGGAAAATGCTATATTGTGAACATTTGGAAACACTTTGTTGTAAATTAGCTGATAGCTCAGTGGTTGGGGGTGAGTGGATTCAGGGAGGGGCTCATGGCTTTTGAGAAAAAAAAAAACTCTTTTGTGCGCGGTCAGAAATTTTCCTTTATGATTGATTTGGGGATTTTTTCACGGTTTGTTGCTGCAAATTGTAACTGCTGTTTAACACCGCTCTATAGGAGGATTCGATTACGAATTTGTTCCTTTAAGAATGAGATCTGCGTTCTTTTCTACAGTACATTTTTATTCAACTATGGCAGTGGTATTTTATCAAACGTGGTAGCGTCACCGATGTGTAAATCTGTGCCGCATTTGTTTAGGAGCCTTTAGTCAAACGAGTTTAAACCTCGAAGCTTGAACGTCCAACTGTCTGTTGAACAACAAACATCGATTTAAAACATATGAGAGTTCAAACAAGGTTCATTTATACGTCACTGGGTTAACAAGATTTGTGAGTGTACGAAAACTAATGCTTGAAAAATGGGCTTTCTTAGCCAAAAAATGTAATAGTGCTGCTGGGGATTTTTAAGAAAATATGATCGTTATCGAGGATGTGTAGTAAAAAAAAGTCTCGTGCGATGCAACTTGAGATTTGAGAACAATGTCTACACGGCATATCTTAGAAACAAAATTCTGTAACCGCTTTTATAAACAATATGCCTACATATGAAGCAGGCTTAATTTTTAAAGTTAGTAGCTTTTAGGTCCAAATTTGCTTTTACGTGGAAGGTTATGATCAACTTTTTATATTTTTTTTTTCTTTAATTTTGTTAATTTTCCACATTCCGATTAAAAATAAATAAAACTCAGGGAATTCTCAATTTTAAGCTTAAAATTTGGCTTTTTACCCGATTTTTTGGCCGATTCTTAAAATTCCGCTTTTTTTAGAATCCAGCTTTTAATAATCCCGCTTTTTTAAAATTCCGCCTCTTATAATCCCGTTTCTTACTACGCCGCTTTTACAAGCAAATGTAGTTGTTTTATTTTAAATATAAAATAAGAAAATTAAAATAAATTAAGCAATGAGTGTTTTTTTTAAATGCAGTTTATTTTAATACTTATCAATTTTAGAGGAAGTAACAAAATAAGAAATAAAAAATATCAAAATAAATTTTTAAGTAATAAATATGACAATCTTCAATAAAAAAAAAAATTATGTATAAAGTAATGTTAGGTATATGATATTCTGCAAAAGGGAACAAAAAAAAAAACTTGAAACTTTTTACAGCAGTAAAAATGATAAGGGTAAAACCGTTAGCAAGAGGTAGGTTTTTATGTGCATTATATACTAGTTTCGCAATGCGTAAAATGCACATAACCAACATATTTTTTATTTCTCAAGATAATCTCCTTTTAGCTCGATACACTTAGCCCAGCGTCTTTCCAATTTTTTTATTCCCGTCATTATGTGCTGGTACGACCACAACAGAACTCAGTAAAACACTTTTTAACCATTGAAATTGATGGTGCGGATAGTATTTCTCTTGCCTTTCCTTGGTTTTGGTGATGTTTTTTTTACCGTAAAAAATAATGCTTAATCAGCTCACAAAATTCACTTTTTTCCATTTTTTATTAAAATTGTAGGGGTTTATTGCTTTAAATAGCTCTCAAACACAAAGTAAATGACGCCGGCTACTCAAAATTTCACAGTAGTCTAATAAGAGATGACAGTTGACGATATTATAAAATAAAAATGTACAGTTACTGAGCAAAAAAGTCATTGACTTATCAAACTGCCGTAGTATATTTTTATTTCAAAATTTTATTACCTATGCTTATTTTAAAATTTATTCTGTTTTCTTTAAGTAGGTACTTGGACCGTATTTTTTTCCAAAATAAATATATTAAGGTAAAAGTCCATTTTATTTGTTTAAAAAACATATTTAAGTATAAGAAGTTGAATATGTTAGTTAGTTAAGTATTAATTGAGAATATTTCTTTATTTTCTTAATTTGTTCAGTTCTTAGAATTAAAAAAAGTCGCTTTCATCCATCTTTTCACATCTTTATTAGATGTTGGGGATTCTCTTATTCAGATGGTAGCTTCTTCAATAAACCTTGGTACTAAAATGGTGTATAAGTTTTACAGTCTAAGTATAGGTACTGCCATTGATGCTCAGAGAACAAGAGCGATTAAAAATACATTTTTTTTACTGGCAATCGTCGAATTATTCTTCCTTGAAGATCTAAAAGGCTGTGTTTCTTTCTTAATAAATATAATCAGACTGCCCTCATTAGCGTGACCGTTGTGGGACTAAAGTTCCAATTTGGCACTATTTTCTAGATAATGGAACAATTTGGGCAAATTTTTCAAAAACTGTTATTTCCAAAGCAAATATACCTTGAAAATGTGTATCGCGGTTACCTACCAAAACACTATTATAGCCAATGCTTGTGAAAACTCTAAATTTGCACAGTGGTTTCAAAAATTATACATTTTTGATACTTTACAGAACTCTGCAGTGTTCAACCTGGGCCTCATTTGATAACAGCTCGAAACAGTTCCCAGAACCTCTTTCTTACTACCCCCGCATATAGAGTTTTCACTCCAAGACGTCTTTTCAGCATCAACTCCATTCAATTAAAAAATACCGCTCAACCCATTCATATGAGTATCATTTAAATTCGATCCGTTTGCCAACATGACAATTGTATGTATATCATTGGAAAATCGTCTCACGTACAGACCAAACCTGCCAATCACTTAATTTCCACGATCACTTAAACTATCACCGGTCGTTTGCTAAGCCCGCTTTGACCCTACAATTTGAAGCGGCGCAGATATCAGCCACAGCGCACCAACTCGCATAATTTGCGCCGGACCGTTTTGTCTGCCAAAATTCACGAATAATGACAAAATTATAACAATTCGTGTTGATTTGGCACATTCTGCAGACTTCGTTGGACTGCGGCCCAACCGCGGACAGCGGACTCAGTCCATTTTACTATTTCACCTTAAATGGCAGTAATAAGTGAAATTAGTTGGGACCAGGGACCACTCACTCACCGTAGTATATCTCTGCTGCGGCGGGTTTGTTTCTAAGAAGAAAGAGAGAATAGCAAACGACTTTCTGTTGAGTGTGTGTTGAATGGATTTTTTTTTTTTTTTTTTTTTTTTGTTGAGAACAAAGTCCCCTCTACCTACATACACTCAAGGTCTGCAGATAATAAGAAAATTATACACATTACCACATACCCTCCGAAAAGCGGTTGTTCGGCAATCCTGTAATCCCTTATTATTTATGGTTAACTGTAAAAGCATACTCCGCCATAATAGGGTGTATGGGAAAAATGGAACAGAACGGTGATAGTTGGGACGGGCCGGGGGCAAGAGCACTGCCACTGAATGACGTGGAAATATCCTTGCGAGAAATAAGAAGAAACTGCTGGTGCTGCCTGATGTTCTATGGCGGAGCGAGGGACAGGGACCAGCCACAGAGAGCAGAGAGAAGAACAAGAATGCGAAAAGAATGCCAGCAATTTGGGGCTTTCAAATGTGTTTTTTCCTGCCCTGCCTTTATCGCCGTTCCTAAAAGTTCAACTGTCGGTGGGGGGGTTTTTTTTTTGATTTTTTTTTGTCTTTCATATTTATTTCATTCTTCTTTCTTTTCATCGGGGGGAGGGGGAGAGTTGGCGCCTTTGTAGTGCGGAGCTCTTACCTCTTACAATCTGCTAAAGTTTGCTATCTTCAACCCGTGTATTTAGACTTTTGTCGGAGTTGTTAAGCGGATTGCAGGGGGTGAGTGAGTGGGATTAGTTCGGGGCGAAAGGATAACTGGGCGCTGGGTCTGGCCGAAAGAGGAAGGAGTTTCTTTTTATGGAGATACTTTTAGTGAATTACTAAACAATAGCAGGGGGAGGACTCAGGAAAAAGAACAAAATATAAGAATAAAATAAAAATAAAACCGAAAGGATACCAAAAAGAAAAAGAAGAAAAAAAATTATAGAGAAGGATCGATTTTTTTTCTTTCGCTCATTGGGGGATAGTTACGACCATGTAGGTACATATATTCGAAGGACTTACGTTATACGTATTGAAGAAGACAATGGTAGCACCGCATCAACCCGACCAGTTAATTCGTCGAGGGAGGCGCATTTTATTGAGCCTGAAGGATATCTAAAAATAATCTTTTCAAAACTGAGTTGCTTATGGTTCTGGAAAAGATATGTTGCATGAAAGAGTGGGTAAGGTACCTATTAAACTTGTGCCTTCCCTATGACCTCAAAGTTATGATGGTGTCAGGACATGTGCGCACAATATTTGACAGGGCAACACCGTTGGAACTGACAGAAATGGTTGTAGGTTACTTCTCAGAAATCACAAAACATTGTCTTCGTTGGACTTCCTCTTTCTACTTGCAAAAAGGTTTTACTGTCATTGTGTTGTGTAAAAGTCTTCATTTTCATTTTGCCATCAACAATGATGCAAAAACGAAAAAAAAAAACTCATGGTCAAAGTTCGAGTTCGGCTGGCGGAATGTTCCACGGATTATAATTTAAGGAAATGCTTCCATGGCTGATTGGATAGTCCCAATTACGTCAATGGATCATAAATATGGCTCATATTTTTTTGTATCGTACTGCGATTACGTCTTTATTTCAAACCGACTTTATTCAAGTTTCGACCAAATGGAAGGTAGGTAAGTTTCCGCGTAGTGGAGGCGGAGGCAAAAATTACCGCTTAAGCTTTATAAATTCATAACGTCTTTAATATTCACAAGATTCGAACAAACATTTTGTAAATAAAATAATGATCCTCTAACGTTGTCATAGTAAGGAATCAAATAGTTGAATAAGGATAAGGAATAAGGAATAAGCGGGGGCAAAACGGACCTTTGCATGGGCCAAAATGAACCACTAATTTTTTTACGGGGTATAGAAGCTATTTATTCTATTCCTCCTTTTTCGGTTATAGACTTATAGTTCCGATTTGTTACGCACTGTTGTCACGCCAGTTTCCTCAACATTAAATAACTTTGCTGGCGAAAAGAAATGTTCGTCAAATATTTCTATAACAAGCTGAAAGTAATCTGAAACTGACTATTTTATTAAGAGCTTGTATATTTTTTCCGGATTTCCATGAACAAGTTTAGGGTGCCTTTTAAATGTTTAAATGGTGAATAACCAAATGTTGATACCATAAAAAATACCTTTGTATGAAAAAGAGGTGAACAAGGAGAAACTGTGAACTCTCAAAGAATATCTTCCCGTTTGTCAATTATTTTTTACTTTTAAGCAGATAAAAATAAAACGCACAGTTTTCGGGCAACGTTATAAAACAGACATATATTTCAAGCCCTTTATTTCTCTTTGTCAAAAAACAAATGACCCGAGATGACATTCCTTATAATCTGTTTTCTAACTAGCGCAAATTTTCAATACTTTAATTTTCTTGTTCAGGATTGAAAACTGTCTTAAACCGTTCCATTCCTTTTTCAGTTGAGTCATTGATCACTCTTTAAATGAGGGTAGTTTTTCGAATGTTAAATATCTGACTTGCTTTGGGACAACCCATTTATTAACTTCTTATACCGTCGATAGTTTTACGCATATTCTCAAACGTATGTTTGAAAATTAAATCGGAAACAGGGATTACCGGTCCATTTTGACCACTGACAAAGAAGACTGGTTTTTATGAAAATAAGATTGTTTTACCGTTTTTCTTTTACTTAAATAAAATAAATCGATAGAAGTTGTACTACCTACTAATACATTAAAAACAGATTTTTTTTATGAATTAAGGCGGCTGGCTGGATGTATATTAAAAACTGTTAGTATTTCTTAGGAAATTGACTGTTTTCATGATTTTACGCTGAAACCAACTTTACTCTGTCAACACTGAAACTAAAATACCAGGTAATAGGTATTGACAAAATTCTATTGTAGAAATTCAACAAAAATAGTTTTGTTGAACTGTGAATAAAATAGTTTTAATGATAAATGAAATTTATCAATACAACTTAAGTTTTATCAATTTGAGCGATTTTTTGTCAAACGGTTAAAATATTTACTAAAAAACTGCTTTGTCAGACAAAACAAAATTGTAAGTTTAATAAATCGGTATTGTATCAATTCAACAATTTTATTGTGGAGTCCACAAAGTTTTTGTTATATCCATAAAAACAAAACCAAAAACAATTTTGCAAATGTTTGTAAAATGGACAAAAATTATTCAAAATGTTTGTTAGTCAAATAAAATACAGACTATCAATATTAAAAGCATTTTGTTTAAATGAAAAAAATGTTTGTAGATATTAAAACATTTTGTAGAATTGATAACACACGTGTTGAATCAAGAAGAATACATTTTAAACATGGTACTCCTTTGAATGCAATGCTATTGTTGGCGTCATTTGTATTTTGACTCGGAAGGTGCATTAAGCAAGTAGTTTTTTTAGTGCGATAATAATAAATAGGTGTATAGCTAAAAATTGTTAACTAATTTATCGACCAAATCTTTTTTTATATTCTTGTATTATATATTACAACAAGAGTATTTTTTTCGTATTCGAAATAGATGACCGATTAGCCGTATTTTATTTGTATGACTATTTTTGTTTGATAAATCGAGTTATTAAACTTACTTGTTTTGCATATCATTTATTAATAACTTATTTAAAACACAACGGCAGTACTGACAAATTATTTCTGTATAATCAACATTATTTGCTGTCGATTTAACAAAATATAATAACTGAATGAACAAGCTACTTCGATAATATTAACAATTTTGTTTGTTGATTTGCCAAAAAGATAAATATATACATAAATATTTTTATTTTATTTTTAAAACCAAAAATTAATTGTTGTCTTGACAAAACATCAATGGTAGAATTGGCGAATCTTGTTTGTAAAATTAAAAATATTTTGACCAATTTAACAACTTTTTTTGATACGTAGGTACAGAAAACGATTTATGTTGGCACAAGATTTTTCTTGTTATCACAAGAAAAATTGTAAAGCAAGGTAGAACTTATTAATATTCCGTTAATCTGATAGGAACATTTTGTTGGATGTATGTATATTGACGAACAAATTGTTGAATGAACCCGAATTTTGATCAAATATACCAGGGTTTTATTTTCAGTGTATGGAACTGAGGGATGCGCTCGCATATTAGGCTTTCATTTAGCTATGACGATTGAAAATTAGTTGGAGCTAAAAAGTAAGCCGCAAATTGGTTGGGTGCTTTTTGCCCCCTTCTGGTGATAAATGTTGCCCTCTGGGTCTTTACTGTCCATTGCCATTCCCTATTTATGTTTCGTGGTTTAAATATACCATACATCAGATAGTTGCCAACATTTGTCAATAGATGTTAAAACAAAACTTGACCCGGCTCTTCGATTTTAAATAGAATCCTATTTGTGCCCCACTATACCCACTATTACGCTCGTGTTCTTCCAGTCCATATCCAACTGCAACTCAATTTGAGCGATTAATTTGCTGGTGTTAATCGAGCAATTAGCATGTTCACACTTTAGTTTTTATTTCTCAATTGTGCAATGCGGAAACAAATTGTTGCTACATATCGAACAGTCACCTTGCAAGTAAATTACACCTCAGCGACATACTCGTACGTGTAACATGTTCCAATGAGACATGCATATGCAAATAAATACAGCAAACACCAGCCTATACATTTATTATCAACAAGAAATTAAAAAACGATTTAATATTAATTAAGTAATCGGTTTCTATTTTGATGTATGTTGGTAGACAAATAGCTTTGTAGGTCCAACGCAATTACATAAACTTGTTATGGGTGTGTTCATGTATGGAGGCAGATATGTGGATATATTGTTTGTCGTCAGTAGAATTTGCTTCTAAAATCTAAAGTTCACGACAACTGGTCAAATTGATTTGAATAGTCTTAGGCACGCATTCGATCTTTTGCTGATTGATGTTGTAGGCTTCGTCGTGTAGTCTTGAAGAATTTTAGAAGTTTGGCAGATTTCGCTCACGATAAGTGATTCCATCATTATCAAATAAGTTGACATACCTACAGTTTAGGCGACCTACATCGGAATATAACATGAACTGGCTACGATATTCTATAATATATTCCAATAAGAGACGAGGCAGAGAATAAGCGTAATTTGCGCCAATTTTGCTCAGGTTGTAGACGAACTCCTTAATGACGAGCTCACGCAGATTCGAAAGACAATCCAACAAACTTTGTGAGCACTTTCGATCGGTCTCACACATCAAGGCAAGATCAAACTCGAATCAAACTCTAGTATCAGCTATTCTGCGACACTGCCAATAAGTAGAGGCATCCAAGATCGTTATCGACAAATTTGAAAGTATAGCATAGATCCAATTGTGGTGAGCTGTGTAATTTCGTGCAAGGAAAATGTGTAAACGAAATGATATTGACCAATTTGGCCATTTGACTGCGATGGTTCTAAACTTCTTGCATTTAATGTTAAATTTGATTATGAACGTAAAGTCATTAATACTCTTGCCCAGCTTGACCCTCATCAGATAAATAATTTTCCTAATGAATTTAATAATACCTATCCTTGATTTGGTGATTGTTGATTCCGAACTCGACATTAGTATCAACAACTCCACGATCCCACTCTTTCGTAGTTCTGTTTTTCATGTAGCTCGGATTTTATGAATTTTTTAAACCAGGTTCCGGTGATATTTATTTTAAATATAACTATGCTAAAGCCAGTTTCAGCAAAATTTCAAACTATTTAGAGAGCATGAATAAATTATATTATAATTATCTTTATTAATTGTAATTTAGATAATTCTTTTAATTTATTTATGAATACTGTTATAATGGTAATTGATTTTTTCACACCTAAAGTGAAGTCTGTCAAGGGTAATAAACCTATTTGGTTTAATGATATAGAATCATAATTTTAAATAATAGGAAAAATTATTTTTTTAAGCGGTTCCGTAATAGTAATAACAACATATGGAGCTTTTGAAAGTTTATCGGATGCTCCAAAAACGATTTGATGTTTTAAATGAGTTTCTTTACTGACAATAACATGTGCCTTCTGTCGAATGTAATTTAAAGACAAATAGTAGGTAAACGCCTTGGGACTTTTATTAATATTAAAAAACAATGGTATTAATAACTGTATGCGTCTTAATAGCATATCTTCGTCTGATCTGTCAACCATCTGTAATATGCTCGCTTATCGGATGCTATATTCTATATAGGTAATATTCTTGTGGTATCTACTACCACACCTATATTTTCTAGTAATATACCTCAATGTCCTGTGATTTCTTTAATATCGCCAAATTATAAAGTGTTCAATCCCTAAAGTTCAAATTGCTATTTCTTTATTAAATTTAGATAAAAATCTTGGTACAGATGGCATTTCGCCAATTTTACTTCAAAAGTGCTCCTTCGCGTTTTCTGTATACCTCTGTGTTTAGTTTTTAATTTGTCTCTCCGGTCTGGAAATTTTTTAAAAAATTGGAAGAACTCATTTTTAACGCCCATATATAAGCCTGGATCGAGACATGATATTGTTAACTATCGCCAAATCTGTAAGATTTCTACTATTCCTATAAGTTGTTTGAAAAACTAGTAACAAACTTACACCTCTCTTAAAGAGATTTATCTCCCCATTTCAACATGCAATGTTCTGTAATTCTGCCTTGAATTTCCTCGAGAATAGCTTGCAATGTGATGTGATGTAATATATACGGACTTTGCTAAAGCGTTTGATCGCGTTAACCACAATATTTTCATTTCCAAACTAACTGATTTAGGACTCCACTCCAATTTCCTAAAGTGGATTCATTCCTACTTAACGGATCGTATCCAGTATGTTCGCATAAATGACACGTTCTCGTCACCAGTTTATGTTACCTCTGGAGTACCTCAAGGTAGTCATTTAGGCCCTCTGCTCCACCTTATATTTATTAATGACATTCCTGACTTGTTTTTGAGTTCCCAGTGTCTTATGTTTGCCAACCGCAATGGTCGCACGAGCTATATAGGGATTTTAAAAATATTTAAATGATCCGACAACTTCATGTTAATTCTTTTAATCCCTCAACATCATCGGGGAAAACTAAATCATCCGCAATTGATAAGATACGACATCATTTACAAAAATAAGAAACAGAAAAGGTCCAAGGTGGCTTCCTTGTGGAACTCCAGGTGTTGCATCTCTTGTTAAGAAAGGATTCCTGTCAATGCAATACCCGTGAGTGAAAAAAGTATCTTTTATAGAATGATGGATGAATGTCGTTTTGAAAAGTCTGTATAAAGCATTTTGAAGTAATATCCCATGCTTAAAAATTGGCTCTTAACGAATGCTCGGTTAAAACGAAAAAAAAAACGTTGAAATTAACTAAGTCTCCGTTGGAAAAGAACGAGTCTATCCAATTGTTAAAAACTACTGAAATAAAATGTTTAAATATATTCTCTAAAAAAAGAAAGCACACTTTGTCAGTTGCTATCAACCAAGTTTCTAGATTAATATCAACCAAACAAAGTAAGTTGGTTCAATTATGATTTAGATACCGACTCTGCCGTTGTGAGCCCTCGCAAGTCACATGCTCTTGTGAGGCTCGTTTTGATCTAACAACTTTTTCCGAGTTCTGCTATAATTCTCAAAACGAAACTCACAACAAATTGTCCGTCTTTCAAAGCGGCTACTTATGGAAAACCTGACAATATGAAAAGACCCCACAAAGCCACTTTACAACTGAGAAGCAGAAAAACCATGTCCCGTAATTGGATATCCTCCATCAGGATGGACATATAGATGGACTGGACAGCCTAAATCGTTTTATCCTCAAAGCCAGGCGAATGCCTTTGACTCTGTAAATCGATGCCTCTTGCATTCCATGTCGTTCTTGACTCTTGTCTCGGTGTTACACAATTGCCTCACTAGCTAAATCCTAATTTGTCACCATACCCACTGGCGCGGATTAAGCCGAGACCCGCAGCAATGGCAAACAAGTCGCACTCGCTTAATCCGTAATCTATGTCCCACCCACCAAACCACCACCGCAATCGAAATCCGCATATATTGAAACGGCTTCCGGACGGCTACCCGGTGTAGGGAAATATAGGGAAATCTCCGCTATCCAGATACCAGATGTCTAAACGGATTTCAGTCGTCAAATCCCTTTTACACCTCAAAAGCTATAATCATTTCGCGGAAATCAAGTTCGGATTACATGTACACACACAGTGCAGGCACTCCTCCGTTCTCCATTGCCCGCGAGAGTCACCATTTTAAACATACAAACAGACAAATTAGACTAATCCTTCATCCAAAGGCTGCCAAGCAGTGCTGGATTTACGCCTAGGCCCGTAAGGCCCGGGCCTAGGGCGGCATGATTTAAGGGGCGGCAAAATTTTGATAACCCTGAAAATCAAGAATCGTAAAATGTTAGAATACAGTCAAAATTCGATAACTCAAACTACTATTATCCACAATAAAAGCTCGACTTATTAAGACTTCGATTTATCCAAATTGTTGATCAAAATTAAAACAATCAAACAATTCAATATGTATCTGAAATACATATGCACACACATTTTGTGATTTTATTAAGTCTAACACATTTTACATTAATGTAGAAGGTATATAAGTATTTACAACATACATAAAATTATTGCCTGTATGTACATATATGTATGTACTTACAACTTCCAACCAACAACGAAACATCTCGGTAATAAAAAAGTCAAATTTCTTAAACCTACATATTATTTTTATGTGTAAGTATCTCGTTTTCTTTTCAAATGAAAATTCGCTTAAAAAATTCGAATTTAAAATGTCCAGGTTGTCCAAGTTTGACTGTAATTTGAAATTGATAATTTTTGTGGATTAATTTACCTTTATATCTATGAAAAATTTAGAATATATCAAAAATTTTTTTTAGATCAATATTATTGGCCGTTGAAAATAATAAATAGGTATATTAAAAAATCGGCAGTGAATTTCTCAGTTTTTTTCAGTGAAGTGATTGCGGAATGCAAAATTTTTGTTCATCAGTTTAAAACAAATTCAAATTTACAAGTATAAAATTGTCGCAATTCAGATATAAATTTTTAATCAAATATGAGTGCATATCGAAATAAACTCAGTGTAATTTCTGGTAATTTCTGCAAAAAATATATGCAATATATTGCATTCACAAAATCTTTGTGATATTTACTTAGATATTGCTGTACGATTTTTTTTGAGCATCCCAGCAACAAATTGTTCTGGAGAAAGATCTTTTTCAACTCTGAAAAGGGTAAAATATTATTTACGTGCAAGTATAGGCCAAGACCGACTTAATGCCCTTGCATTATTATCTATTGAAGCTCAGTTGGTACAAGAACTGGGTTACGATGATATAATTGACGTTTTCGCACGAACTAAAGCCAGAAAGAAGAAAATGTGAACTCAAAAAACCTATATTCAAATTAATAATTTATATTTAAGACTTTATACGAAAAGTTATACCTATGTTAACTAATTAAATGTTTTATTGAAGTTAATAAATTTGAATTCATAATAGTTTAAAAATTTTAAAATTTAATTTTTAATGTTAATAATTTTTTCTCCATACAGCAAAAAGGGCTGCATATCTCACGGTGCCTAGGGCGACATCGAACATAAATCCGCCACTGCTGCCAAGTTTCATATTAACATGGTAAGCCATTTAAAACCGTCACCGATTGCATACAGGGGATTGATTTCCATTCGACAATAAACCCGTGTGTTATTTCCGATGTATAGTTGGCAGAGCGGTGCCGGTGGGATAACGTCCCCCTGCTCTGCAGTTGCTCCGTCTCCGCACCATATCATTGGGTAGGGTATACCTATAAAACAATTAAGAGTCATTCGTCCGTCCGTTCTTTATGCGCTCTTGCAGTTTTACATTTGGACGAGTGTTCTTTTGTTGGTGCGGACTTTATGATTTTATTGGCTCACATCCATTTATTTGGCCGTCAAAAACAACAAATACTCTCGGCCGCTGTTGACAGACGCTTTTCGCAGAAATGTCCAAAGTATGGTGTATCCGCGCAGCGGCATTTTCGAAAATCATAGTCCCAATCTTATATCATAGTTTGGTTAGAGACGGAGTGAGAGAGAGGGAGAGAGCCGAGAACACCCAGTCGCCAGTCGTTCAGGGGCCGACAGCGTATGATCCCATTAGGGCCTTTTTATAATCGATGTTAATGTGGGCCTGCCAAACGCTAGACCATAGTCATTATAAAGTTCCAGATACACACACGAGACACACATGCACACTCTTGTGCACTTTTCAGAATGGTTAGCATATTTTTTTTTTTAATTTTTTTTTTTTTCTTTATTGAGATGACCGTCCACTAAAAGCCGACTGAGCGACTGTCATTTATTGCAGTGGCTTTTAAATTGCTGTCGGCACGCTATACATATACGCGTACGCGATTTGAATGCAACAGCAGAAGCAGTGTGGTGAATGGTGGCGTTCAACTTCTCTTATTGCGGCGATAAACCCCACCGATGACGGCCGCCTTTCTGTGTGTTCATCGAATGTGTCCGGTGATTTACTTTAAATGCTCCACCCCGTCGTTCAGGCATAGTGTGTCGTATCGTATCTCGAAAATCAGGATATTTTTGCGCGCACACATGTTGGCTTGGATTTTTTCAACACACACAGGTTGACTGCACGAGTATCGTCGGTCAGGTGGCAGCAATTGATTTTTTTAATTATTGTTTTCGATACAGCACGAGTAGGTGCAACGGTGGCTGGCCCGTCAGCATATACTCGTATACTGAGAGTTAAACGCTGGCCACTTGATGGAGGTATTAAGTAATAAATTGATGCGATTAAGATGATATTGGCGTATGATTGTGCAAAATGGCTACGCCACACGGTCTACGAGTGTATCCATTGCGTTTGGCAAATTCGCGTCCAATTATCGGCAGATTGCTTTTGGGGATCCAGTCTAACGAAAGATTGAAAAAAGCTTTTGCTATTCAGTAAGAAGTTCATACTGATATACGAAATCGAAGAGACGATTTATATGAATACCCAAAAGACGCTGGAGTTCCTCAAGGGGCGGTATTTGGACCTATTTCGTTGAATATTTTCAAGTTTGTTTCAAAAATCTCTCTGTCCTCGGAAAAAGAACAAATCCATAGAAAATACAAATTATATACGTCTAAGACGGTCCGGAGAGCAAGCAAAACTTAAGAAGGACTTGACAGAAAAATACAAATTCGTCCAAAAATACCGCCAGGTGCCTTCGACAAGTAAGACGGTCATGCGGAGCATGCAAAACTTAAGCATGACTTGACAGAAAATACACTCAAGATAAGTGGGCGCTATACACCTTGAAAATCGGCCGCTGAATGATTGAAGTTTGAGTAACTTGACGGAAAGCGAGACTATCAAAAATCCAACGGAGTTGCTCCTATTTGGCGAAATATATCACATAACGGCGTTTTTAAAATGGCTATCCCGGGACAAAGAGAAAATCGTAAAAACATAAACCAATAAAAAGCGTCCGACCAGTGCTTTAATGCAAGCAGTCGATAGCAGAAAAACGCAAACCTATACACAACTCCCATGGAAAATAGGCCTAATGATGATCAAAGCTGGAGAACAAAGCGTATATTTTCCGAACAAGCCACGAAATAGTTAAGTTAAATGGGGAAATGTAACGATACCTACACCAAATCAGGTGGGGAACCACAGGGGTCTGTATTTGGACCTATTTTGTGAAATATCACGGCGGTGCGCCATTTAAAAATTCCCTATCTCCAGATGACTAACAAAATTGTGGAAATTCGAATTATCATACAAAGAGTAACCACAGGTACCCTCTTTGACACACTCACAAAAGCCCGGCAGATATGGGTGGATATACTTTCAACAGACGAGGACACCAATTAGTGGTTATTGCTGGGGATTACAAAAAAATGTTTCAACAGAATTAAGAATCCAAGATCGAGATCTCCTCGAAGGCCTTTACAAATAAGTGTAGTGAACAATGGTGAGCAGTGGCGAAGCGAGGGGGCAAGGGGGGCACAGGCCCCGGGCGGCACTTTACTAGGGGCGGTAATTTGGAGCTGCTACAGTTTTTAAATGTATAAAATTTCTAAAACGGATTCTTTTTCCTGTTCAACGAATTTATTTTAAAGGTTTAACAGCATTAACAGTAACACTGCTTCACAGTAAGTAATGAGACATTCCTTCTGTTGTTTATAGCAACAAAATTCAATGAACGCTGCTCCCTACTAAGCAACTACATTTTATTACATTGCAGATACCTACTTCTCTGTTGAGTTCGTGTAATTTTGTTTTATTTTGCTCAAACGAAGTGAAGTTTGCAAACATATACGCAAACATTTTAGTTGGCAATAACAGTTGCAGTCTTGTTTTGTTGCCGTGTTCTTTATTATTGAAAATTAATTTCCCAAAAGAAAAAAATCTTCAGCGTTTTCTCACAGAATAGATCTGTTCCTTTACTTTTAAATCTTGCGAATTTTTACTCAACGCTGTAAAAGATAGTGTCGTTGAGAAAGCCAGATTTTACCCATCCATCGAGATTTTTTGGAATTTTTACAAATTTCTTGTTGTAAGAATTGGAAAGGATGTCCGTCACCTTACAATAATTACCAGATGATTTGAAATTTGTTGCCCTGTTTGTCATAAATGCATGCATTTGTTTTGATTTTTTGAGTATTAAAATGGTATCAACAGGCGGCAAATGTCCTCCTCAAGATTCTTTTCGAAAGTGGCAACGAAATTTGCTCTAGCAAGGTGCAAACTCCACCATGTAATTCTTAATGCAGTGTCGCTTTTTCCTCTTCTCGAATGGTTGTAGTTCAATCAGCCAAACTCTTCCACATACTCGGATTCATCAAGAAGAAGTTCGATTAATTTCAGATCACAATTTTCTTGGTAAATTAGCAAATTCCTCGAGTTTATCAGACTTTTCGTACCACTTTTTTGAATACAGTCGAATCCCTCTAAGTCGAATTTTCACGGGAGTTAAAAAATAGTTCGAGTTAGAGGGATTTTTGTAAGTGAATTTATTTAAATTAAACAATAGGAAAGTAGGTACATTTTAAACAAAACTTTGTTATTTTTGTTTGGGATGTGAAAGTAGCAGTGTTCACTCGTTTAATAAATGATTCTGTTTTAAATAGGCAGTAGTGAATCTTTTCCGGCATATGGTCAGTAATGGTTTCGCCAAACTCCGAGTTTTTTTTTTTAAATTTTGTTTTCTTCAGACGAAAAATTCGACTTAGAGGTCAAGAATCAACAAATATGTTCTAGTTAGAGGGATTTCGACTTAGAGGATGACTTTTCTATGCAAAATTGAAGGGAATGCAAAAATTGGGTCGAAAAATTCGAGTTAGAGCGAAATTTGAGTTAAAGGAGGTTCGACTAAGAGGGATTCGACTGTATTTGAATTATAATATTTATCATATTTCATAGATTACTACAAAAGGGTTCCCTAACTTTTTCGTAAGTATCTCTCTCTGTGAGAGAATTTATCCTCACCATTTCCATTCTGACAGTCTTTTCCATTTTTACTACAAGTAAAGGAACAGGCCTAATGTAGACACGACCAGTTAACATATTTACGCTGCCAAACTGCGGATATTTGTGTGAACAATGAACTCAAATAAATTTGTGTAATTGTGTTTTGTTTTGTTCATACGAAATAAAGCTTGCAAACATCTCAGTCGGTAGTAGGTATAATAAAAATAATAAAAAAAATGTATACCTACATACATATCTATATAGGTGTTTTCTTCGGGCACTTCCTGTTATTTCAATAAAGTGCACGACTGGGTCGCACGAAACTTTCTCGTTTAATGCGAGTCTGACTGACTTTAAGAGTGTGCAGCAAATCGAGAATTGAGGGCAGGATAGTTTTGAAAACATCCATTTAACTCTAGGTTTGCATTTTGGTCAAAATCGTTATCGCCGTTTTCCGGTAAACTGAAAAAAACTAGGTAAATTAAAAAAAAATACTATTTAAAAAATCCATTGTACGATAATTAAGAGAAAAACTGATTTTGCTATTAAGTTATACATATATAAAATGTAGAAATTTGACCAAATTTATTGAATTATTGGTTGAAACCGTAGAAGCTTGCTTCTTTTTTTTAATATGTGAAAAAACTACTAAGCCCGGCATAAATTTAGTTCTGCCCGGGTGGCCCCATTGCCCGCTACACCACTGATGGTGCGAAACAACTTGCAAGCTCTGTCCGGCGGTTCAGCGAAGAATTTAACCAATTTTACCACCATCAGGCGATTATCTTTAACATTCCAAACCAATAACCATCTCACCACTACACAGCTCGCAACAAGAACGACACCTACGTACACCAGGATGGAGGCTCCGCTCAAGCACCGCAGGCCTACGATTGCACATGCCACTTTTCATGTCAAATTTTTACTTGTCGACGTGATGTAAACATTGGTCCTAAATTTTTCACTAGGTACATGTGGTCGCCTGTCAAGTTACCAGACGGTCACGCGGGCTGTCGCTGTCGCAGCGAACTCTCACGAAAGACAAACGAGTGAACACCGAATGGCCGATCACAAACAAACGCAACGAAAAATGAAACGTGATGAATCGTAGCTTTAGAAATCGGATTTCATACACTTTGCACTTGTCCCCAAAACCCACTAATGATTTGACGGGTATTGGTCTAACAGGTGATCTAAAAAATAGCTTTTAGTACTCCGAGTAGACGTGAAGAGTTATTTTTCCCAACACACCTAGCCCCCATCGGCCCATCCATAACCTAAACTTCAGCATTGACAAACGACAAATTCCCTACCAGAGGGGCCAAACCTTAAAGGTCGAAGTGGAGGTATTACTTTTTCGACAAAGACTCTGTCGAGGAAATTATGACCATCGACTTTTCACCACCGGGGAGTAGCGTGGACCTTTTTACAATGCAGCAATACATAGAAGATCCCCTGAAAGAACTGGCGAACCATTAATAATGGCGGTACGACAAAGTAGAAACGCTTTGACATACTGGCCCCTCCTACACCCACTCAAAAAAAAACCACACCAATGACAAAGGTCACAGGTCATAAATCACAAGCCGACCTTAGTTCCCTAAATCCGCAAAATCGCAAACAGACCAATTACTGTCAATCGTATGGATCGTCGGATGTCCATTAAAGAGTCCCAGAAATTGGAATAAGCTGTCAAAAATGGCCGTGTACCTACACCAGAGAAGTGATGACCCATTCTGTGAAGTTGTCAAATTGAGCTCTGATTTTAAAAAGACACATAGACTGATAATTTGCGAGAGTATATACTAAACACAAATCCCATCTTGGGCATCAAAAATGCCTCCCGTTTGACAGTTACTTAGCTTAAGCTGACTCAAGTGCGACTTCCTGTCCCCCCAGATCATTCAAAATCAATTTTCTAAATTATAAGTTTCTTTCAAAATTCCCCCCTTCCTGGGCAACCGTTCTTTCTTCTATTAAAAATCACTTAAATTGCTTACGACCCATAGGATGACCCTTCGGCAAGTTTAAAACAATATTCAAATTGCCCACATCCACACAGCAAACAAACTTATATCTGATTTGGATTTCTCTTCTGACATATCAATTAAAGTATTTCCTTTTTTTGAAAGAATTTCAATTTAATTTATGCATCTGTAGGTGTACAACTTTGTCCTACCACTGTATAGTGCATTCATAAATGTTGAGCGCAAAGAAATGACAACGACGACGACGACGACGACGAATTGCCTGCCCTATCGCGCGTATCGAAGCAGGTGATATTTTTACTTTAGGTCGTTCCCTTTGCCGGGGGTAAGTCACTTACTCATTTTGCTTCACACACACATCTACCTGTGTGACAGCGCACACACTATTATCCGTCATTAAAAAACAGCAGCGAAAAACCGAAGAAGTAAAAAGTAAAAATACCTTTTACAGCAGAGCGAAGGGCGGCCTCTATATTTCCACTCTGCTCGTATCTATACTGCCGAAAAACAGAAAGAAAAACAACAAAAAAAATGCTAGTTACAGATACTTTCCATTTTTATTTAGTTTCGACGGTTGCTAGAACCGTCCGTCGTGTACCACGGGTGGTGCCCTGGTGCCACCGTTGGGGTGCTTGTTCGGTTTTCGGTTTTCTCTTCGTTTTCAGATGCAAAGCCAGGGGGAGGGGGGTGGGTTGAGCTTTGTGGACAACTTGACTGTTGTCGTCATTTATTATCCTGAATTCTTTATATATAGCGCAACGCTAACTAACTGTACAGGAGCATAAAATAAAACACTGTAATGAAAATCGCGAATGTTTAATCGATAAAATTCACTTTGGCATTGTGTGGGTATCGTACGGTAGTTTGTCAGTTTGTGTCTTGTTATTAACGGGTCAGAAATACTACAGGTGAACTATATTGTCGGCTGGTGTAGGATGAGGGTGTTGCCCGGGGTGAACAATATTGAGTTATGCGATTCGGTTTTATCATTTCATATATACCTATGCAGCGCTAAGGACGAATGTTAAATCTATATAGTCGCTGGGGTCGACTGGATGGGTATAAGGTTGTTTATGACAGATTGCCAGAGAAGTGTCATAGTTTTCGAGAATGGAAATAACTTTTCGCTTTGAAAATACTAAAATAGATTGAAAGACCTCGCAAGGTAGAGATTCCAATTGGGCTTATATATATGAGCGGGCTTACGGAGACTGCTGAAGGAGGGTCCTTTGAGGTGCGGATTTGTTAAAGTCGGCAGACCTATGGAGGGCATTTTGAGTACTTGAAATGTGGATGAATGACAGTCCGCATGAAGGCTAAGTTTGCCAACAGCTTGACAATGACTTATGCACCTATAAAGGAAAAATAGTGAGACTGTTTTTTAGGAGTTCCTCTTAGTGAGCAACATCCTACAAGTATGTCCAAGGGTGGTTTTTATGTTAAAAGTAGATAAGGAGTAGCACCGGAAAGCTTCCACGGAACCATGTCTGGAACGAACTAAGGCTGGTTAACTGCAATGGTTGTTACACGCAGTGTTGCGCCAGACTTTTCGGACTGACTTTGCCCACCAAAAAAAAACTTTTTTCATGCCGTTTTTAGAAAAACTCCCACGATGTTCTATAAGATATTGAAATCGAATTTATTCTTCAGATTCAGAAATAAAAATGCTTTCTTTGAACTTTCTACTTATTTCGGGATGCAAAAAGCCCACGAAATGGGTAATTACCCGCGATCTGGCATCACTGGTTACACGCTCTCTTCACCTCACACCGTGGCTGTCAACATCAGCCAACAGACGATCAAACCGTCAACCAAACGTATCATGGTAAGGAGCTCCTTCAGCCATATGGAATGTTAGAGCTTACAAAGTGGCCAATAAGGAATCGGAACACTATATGTTCAAATGTCCTAATGCGGTATTGTGCTCCTGAAGCGCGTATCCCTTATTTTCTTGAATAATACTGCGAGATAAATATGCGTCACTGGACAGGTGAGAACTAAGAAACAATCATGTTCACTTAATCCGCAAAAAGTTACTATTTGGTGCGGTTTCCGTGCCGGTGGCGTCATTTGGGCCGTTTTTTTTTTTTTTTTTTTTTCGTCCATGAAAATGACTGTCACGTTACTGTACATATACCATTATCGATACAGAGACATGTTGGAACGTTGTTTCCTTAAGCAATTGCATGAATTGAACATCAGTGATAGGTATGTGGTTCCAACAAGACGGTATGCCACAAGCCACACAGCGGGTGCAACAATCGAGTTGTTGAAGTATCAGTTCGGTGAAGGTGTTATCTCGAGAAACGGACCCGTCCATTGGCTGCCGAGATCATGTGATGTTACGCCCCCATACATTTTTTTAGGGGGCTACATTTAATCATTGGTCTATGCCAACAATCTGGCGACGTTAGAGGAGCTCAGGCAATATACGATTATTGAATTAGAAATAGCGGCCATATTTGTCGAAATGTGCGGACGAGTCATCGAAAATTGGGTTCCACGTATCGACCGCTGCACACGTTCCCGTAGTGGACATAGGTACGAGTATGGACGAAGTCGACTTCCAATCAAAAATGTTTTGATAGTAATTCAAGAAAATAAAATTTAAATTTGACATATATAGTAGTTTGCATTTTATTTCAAAAAGAAGTTGTCCTTAATAAAAGGCCCTATGAAATGTATTTGTTGAGAATGAACACATTTTTATTAAATCCAAACTGTGGTGTCCGAGATACGAACAGTTGCTTGTGAAGGATGTTTTTTTACATTTGTAGAACTTTAAGTTGGCAACACTATTTGAACTGGCGGCATTCTGCCATTTTGTCAGCTGTCAAGTGGTTTATTTTCAGTTTGGTCTGCCATTTCAACATGAATAGACTGACGCCTGAACAACGCTTCCAAATTGTGCAAATTTATTTTGAAAATCATAGTTCTGTTCGAAATACGTCAATTATCATAAGCGAATTTTGTTTAGCGATAAAGCCCAATTTTGGTTGAATGGATACGTCAATAAGCAAAACAGTCGTATTTGGAGTGATGATAATCCTCCTCAAGTGTATGTTGAGACACCGTTACATCCACCAAAACTGACTGTTTGGTGTGCTTTATGGGTTGGTGGAATTTGGAATAATTGGTCCGTACTTCTTTAAAAACGATGCTGGCCAGAACGTTACAGTCCATGGTGACCGCTATAGAGCCATGATTACAGGAGCTGTGGTTTCAACAAGACGTGGCAACATGTCACACAGCTCGTTCCACAATTGACTTATTGAAGGAAAAGTTTGGTAACCGCATAGTTTTACGTTGTGGACCCGTGAATTGGCCTCCAAGATCGTACGATTTAACACCCCTTGACTATTTTCTGTGGGGATATGTGAAGTCGCTTATCTACGCTGATAAGTCCGAAACGATTGACCACTTGGAGGACAACATGAGCCACGTTATTACCGATATTCGGAAACAAATGTTAAAGACTACGTCCGAGCCAGCCGCGGCGGTCATATGCCAAAAATCTTATTTAAATTATAATGCCAGGAGATCTAATATTAAAAACAAAAAAATTGAAAAATACGATATCGAAATTTTGCGCCACTTGAATAAACTTCAATGAAAAAAACTTTTCAGGGAATTCAAATTCTTTTAAACAAAAACATTTATTTATTTATAGGTAGTTAATTGGTGTATTTCAAATAAAAAATAAAAAGTTTAATACTGTGTTGAGCCACCTTTCTGCTCCGATACTTCACACATCCGGTCTGGAAGGGATGCATATAAATTGGCCAAATAGTTTAGTGAAATCAAGCTCCAAGCTAATTCAATGGCTTCGGTTAGGTCGGCTGTCCTAATCCATATAATTGACGTGTCAAGCGGCCAGCTAATAGCTCCACATTTTGGCTCTCTATATATGTTTTAAAAACTCGGGCTGTATGTATGGGCGCATTACCGTGTTGATAAATCCAATGCAGAGGTTCAAAAAGGTTATGAAAGAATGGAAATACCTCTTTCAATATACGATTGTAAGACAACGCATTCATGGTGGTTGGCAAAAATCGCATAATAAGAAAGGGCCCCCAAACCATCAAACCTCCATCCAACTCTTCTATGCAGCCTGTCCAAGTGATGAGTTTCTGTGCGGGCGGAGGTCGTGAACATGGTAGATATAGCCATCGGGGCCTTACAAATTAATTTTTTTCGCGAGAAGACTATACGCGATGAATCTCCGAAGTCTAGGTCATATGTGTGCGACGAAAACTGAGGCATTGCGCTTTTCGAACCGAGTTAAGGGGTGGCTTCTTCTTTTTATGTGCTTAGCATTAGAAATAACACGACTCATAGTTGTGAGATTTGCTTAACACTACATTTGTCCAAGCTTGATCATCTTGCCAGTGGCGTACGCAAACGGGTCTAAGAGGGCCCCCCACACTTCTAGCCCAACAGCTCAGAGAGCTGCGAAAAATTCTTCGATGGATTCTATTGGCAAACCATTTATCACAAATTTAAGTCTCAGCCTCCGCAAAATACCTGCGTACTCTTCTGGACACTTAGTAGGTCACTAGTTATGAATACAAATACAACAGAACAACAGAACTGAACTACATCGAAACAAAAGTGAGAAAAGGTACAAAAAAGTGAAACAAAAATCGGATGTACTGCTCCATCCTTTAGTACACTCTGTATACTTTTGTTTTCACTTTGTGGAAAGCTCGAGCATGGTCCAGCTTTCACTTTGCTAAAAGTTATAGAAACAAATACACTCAAAGAATTCATTAGCGACTTTGCGCCAGATCACATTCCCATCATATAATTTCTGTCAATTTCAAGACGAAAATCTCTTTTTGCACTTCACTCTGCTAATTTGCTTATAATTGCTTGTGGAAAAAAAAGCTCTTAGCTTCCTTAGTTCAGATTTGTTCATAGATGTCATATAAATATGCGTGTGTTTTCAATGAATTTCGGCTACAAAGTTTTGTCGATCTATCGGGAACAGAAGTCTTTTCCTTTCATTTTCAAACATATTTTTTTGAATCTGACAGTTGCTCCGCTCCTTAAGAAGTGACAGAAAAATAATGTAATATATCGGTAGCGTACGAAGTGACAGACTGTACTTAAACGACGTTTCGAATTATTGCAAAACTTTATTTGTTCTGGTTTAAACGTCTCCTTTCATTTCAGAATATACAAAACTGCGCAGAAAACTGTTAAACTTTCCGTCTACGTAAAATTGGCGTCTTAAAAGAGTGCAACACGCGCTGATGAATAGTTAAGCTCGGGTGAAGGTGTTCTGAAATTTTCACCCATAGCCCGGTGTAACCCCTTTTTGACCACTCTATTCACCGAATGTAAGCGCAGATTCTACAGAACTTACGGGGACGGTCTTCGTTTTCAATTCGTTTAGAAGGAGTCGCTAAATTCCTTCACAGCCAGCAACAACATCCCTAAAATCAAAGCCACATTGTCGATCTATGAATGAGAAGGATTGTGACTGAAGTGATTTGAAAACAACTTTTGTCATGACCTCTGCACTTAAGAAGGAAGCGGTTTTTGAGTAGATCTAAGCTGGTTTCTCGAGTCAAAAGCAAACCTTCCTCACAATGAGAGTATCTACCACTCCTTGTGATGCCCCTCCTGTAGGAGTGTAGGCATATCCCTTGTGCATGTGCCTTGTCCGAGGAAATAATTATGCTGCTACCACCGATTTTATAAAAGAAGGCAATCCTCCCGGTTGCGGATTTTCTATAAGCTGGTCCAAGTGACGATGATTTCCATTGCCTAATGGTATACCTTCCTCAGCCCTTGTGGTTCGCTTTTTAACTCTGCCTGAGAGAGGCTCCATCAGACCGACTTTGGATGCCAATACCTCAAGCCACACTAGATCACCCTAAACTCTACAATTAACACTGTTTAATACGCGCAGGCCAGGCGCGGACCTATTTCAACTCCTCAAGGACCCACAAGCCACAAATACTCCCAGCTGTGTACAGGTTTGGCCATACCGCCTATTATACTCCAAACTATCTGTTATCTCTCGAATAATGCACATCACTTAGGTGTGTATACATTTCGCAACAAAGCCTTTCATTTCGCTCCACACACATGTCAACCGGCCACTATCTACTCGTGTGTGTGCACCGCTACAAATATTATTATCGGACAACTTAAGCACTATCATTGTGCGGTCGTATTCTACGATATTTACCCCTTAATTATTCATAATGCGTACGTTATAGCCTATTATTCATCTATTTACGGGTGTCGCGTTTGCTGTTGGCCACGACGAAAACTAAAAGCCCCCCCCAACCACTTACAAAGTGCTGTCCTCCTCCCATCGTTTTATCATTTCAAGATGCACCTGCAGTAGGTACTCCTCTCACTCTATAGTTCTCTCACAATTAATATGCAAATTGTGACACTGGGACAACGAAAAAAGGACATTGCTCCAATGCCAATTGAAATAGAGAGGGCGACCGAAGCAAACCGAAAGGTCTCCGCCGCATCCGCAGCTCTCGCAGATTAAAGTGTGACATGTCGGACAAAAAATTTACATTAAAGTCACCAGACGATTGGTATACCATTTAACACCGGACAGTGCGAGGAGAACAAACTGCCTGCCCCGAACAGATGAAGATGTCCTCGACAAGAATTGAGCTGATCTGGAAAGTGCTCCCGTTTTTTGCGCGCATCGCACTTTGAGAAGGGTTATCGACGAGTTATCTCCGCCGTTCTCGCTGCCATTTAAATGGCAAGCGAAAATGAAAACAAACAACAAACAAAAAAAGAAGCGAACTCCCGACCCAGCATCCATAGGGCGAACGGATGAGCGGTCCTCACGATCTGCTCTTGTTGTTGCGGCGGTCCGGCCGGCGTTGACATTATTTTTTAGGAGGTGTTCTCCAGCATTGCGAACACGAAATTAATGACATTGTTCGATTTTTATTGGTTTCGTGGCGCAAAAAAAAACAAAGAAAGGCGAACAGGAGAAAAGGTCCGCGGAGGACGACAGATAAATATTTTAATCGTTGTTTATACGGTAGCCGCTCTTAAAGCTGTTTTTGGCGCTCAGCGTTTAGTCACTTGATCGGCGGCCAGTGAGTTGTATAATCTCGCGGAAAATGGATTTTACTGTTTGCCGGTGTTGAGAATGCCGATTGTCGGCAACGCACATGCTGATGGGGCGAGGACATTAATGTGTCCCATTCATTCGCTCCTAATTATTTATTCAGAATTTTAATTCGATTTTAAAATATTCCCCATGCGGAGGGTGAATGAGAGAAGGAAGGGGAATTTTTTTTTTTTTTTACAACAAGATCGCGCCACTGCGACGTAGTGAGAGTGACAGTTTTATAGGTTGCACATACCCAGACCCAGTGGCGGACATCAAAACAGTGGTGGGGCAGAGTATGTTCTGTGTTCCTGCAGGTGCTGGGTGTTAATTTATGTCTGTGTTGTGGGAAAAGTTGGCAATTTCGGTAACTAAGTGAGTTTTGGTGAGCTTGGAAGATGCCAAAGTGTAGTCTTGATTAATAAGTCCGCTATTCAGGAAGACATTCTCTCCAAGTCGTCCCTGAAGGTGTAGAAGACCTCCAGCTTTTATTTTTGCTTCGGTCAGTGGGTTCCACTGCATAGCCCAGTACTGAGGAAGATGTGGGAGGTCTTCAGCTTTTTGACACGAAACGCAAGTAGAACTTCTACCCTGTTTTGGCAAAGCTATGTAGGAAGTGCTTTTGTGAGTCCAGGGACGGTAGGTATACAGCTAGGTGGGTGTGGTGGCTTAAGACCCAAGTAGCACTATGGCCCGTTTTATTGTTACAACTCACTTATAACCTCTTTGGTGAAGTTTGTTGCAGAGGAGAGTCTAGATTAATCCTGGTGAATTGCTGAAGGTTTTCAGTTCTTTTATACTGTTTTCGAAGGGTTTTTCTTAGAGAGTCCTGCGATAATGTAGTTGGCAGTAAATGACCAGCAAGGAACGTGAGTGCTTAGTAAAATATCTGAGGAATAATGATGGACTAGAATGATTTTTCTTAAATAGCCAGTAGTCAGAATAAGCAGGGATGCAAAATTAATTGTATATGGACTGTAAGCGAGTCCCAGTTCCGATTGGAATTCCTTGGGCTGAATTTTATTTTTTACTCGTATATACACTCCTCGCCACATGAATAGAACATGCAATTCTCGCTGACCTCATTGACAGCACTGATCTGCCTTTTATTTTTGATTATTATTTTGCCTTTTGAATGGTTCGTTCAACTTAGACGATGATAGCCAAAACTACCGTCCACCTGATCAAAATGAAGTGAAGATAGCAATAACCATAAGCTTAAAACCAACAAGGCTGCTGGGCCTGACGGTCTACCCGCCGAGCTTTTTAAAGCAGCTGGAGATGCCTTGGTGAAGAGCATGCACCAACTCATTTCTAGGATTTGGTCAGATGAATGCATGCCTGATGAATGGAATCTCAGCATCGTTTGCCCGATCCACAAGAAAGGAGACCACCTCAACTGCGCCAACTATAGAGGAATCAGTCTCCTTAACATCGCGTACAAGATCTTATCTGCAATATCGTGTGAACGCCTAAAACCGTTCGTCAACAACCTGATCGGCCCCTATCAGTGTGGTTTTAGGCCAGGAAAGTCCACCGTCGATCAAATTTTCACACTTAGGCAGATCCTGGAAAAAACCCAAGAAGTCCAAATCGATACTCACCATCTTTTCATCGATTTCAAAGCCGCCTATGACAGTATCTATAGAGACGAGCTATACAGAGCCATGTCTAGTTTTGGCATCCCTACCAAACTCGTCCGTCTGTGTAGGATGACAATGGAGAAATCTCGCTGCTGCATCAAGGTCGGCAATGACCTAACCGAGACCTTTGATGTAAAAAAAGGATTTAGACAAGGCGATGCGCTGTCATGTGACTCTTTTAACATCATACTTGAACGAATTGTGCGAAACTCACAAGCTAACATACGAGGTACGATCTTTCAAAAGTCTGTACAATTACTTGCATATGCGGACGATATTGACATAATTGGACGAACACAGCGAGCTGTCACTGGCGCGTTTGCAAGTATAGACACAGAAGCGGCTAAAATGGGCTTAGCGGTTAACGAGGGCAAAACAAAGTATATGCTGTCAACAAGAAGGGACACCCAACATCGACGAATCGGGCAGAACGTCACAATAGATAGCTATAACTTTGAGGTAGTAAGGGACTTTGTCTACCTTGGCTCTGCTATAACATCTGAAAATGACATCTCATCAGAAATCAAACGGAGAATAACTCTTGCCAACCGCTGTTTCTTTGGGCTGAGAAGGCAGCTATGTAGTAAGGCCCTCTTCCGAAAGACTAAGGAGACTCTGTATAAGACCCTCATCATCCCAGTCCTGCTGTACGGATCTGAAGCATGGACTATTTCCAAGGCGGATGAAGATATCCTTGGTCGATTCGAGAGAAAAATTCTTCGTAAGATATTCGGTCCCGTATGCGTTGACGGGTTTTGGAGGAGACGATTCAACGACGAAATATACGAGCTGTACAGCGACATCGACCTAGTCAAAAAACTGCGCATTGGACGTTTGAGATGGCTAGGACATGTAGACAGAGCGAATGGACATCAACGCTCCGGCCCGCAGAGTTTTCGATTCCAACCCAGAGGGTCAACGCAGTAGAGGAAGACCTCGCCTAAGGTGGCGCGCACAAGTGGAAAACGACCTCAACCAACTTGGAGTGCGCAACTGGAGGCAGTTGGCTAAGGACCGGGCCAGCTGGAGAGGCTTGTTGGTTGAGGCCCTGGTTCACCCCGAACTGTAGCGCCACCTAAGTAAGTAAGTAAGTAAGTATTTTACCTTTTATTTTTGGTCTTGAACATATCTAGAATCCGCTCATCCGACCAGGTAACAGGGAATTCGGCGAAGAAAGCTAAGCTGAAAAGCAGCGAAGACCTCACCCTAGCCATTATTGACCGCAGCAACCCTGAAGGGAAACTTGCGACCGACAAATGGCTCAAGGTTGAGGCAAAGATCCTGGAGGCCATGATATCAGAAGGAGAATCTGCTGACATCAATAACACCTGCAACTTCGATGGGGCAGGTTGGCGGAAGGGAGTAAAGGTCGTCGGGTGCGGCAACAAAGAGTCTTTTGACTTTTTAACTCGCTGCATTCGAAGCCTTGGAGAACTGTGGCCTGGTGCCAAACTAGAAGCCATTCCTGCTTCAGCTCTACCACTGCGGACCCTGGTGCACGTATGGATACCTCCTCCGGTTCAATCAATCAACAATCCATACTCAAACTGGTAGGTCTGCGGAACAAAGAGCTGAACGTAGGTGAATGGAAAATCGTGAGTTCCAAACCGCGGGAGAAGGGTAGCGGTAGGGACCTACGCATTGTGGTGGATCCAAAATCTGCCAACCTAATAAGATCCGCAGCATGGGTTGTCAAATTTGGGTTGGGGAACATCAAGTTCTCCTTCCCCAGTAACGATGACCAGCGCCGGAAAGCTAAGGGTGGTGCAGATTAATTTGCACCACTCTCAAGCTGCCACCGACGACCTGCTGCTCTTCATGACCGATGAGAGTGTGGACGTGGCCCTAATCCAGGAACCATGGCTAAACAAAGCCAAAATGCAAGGACTGAGGTCAAAAAACTACACACTCCTGCATTGGAGTTGTGACGGTAAACTTAGGAGCTGTATTTTGATTAAGAAATCAATTAACTTCCTTTTCTCTAATCGTTTCAGCAACAGCGATCTGACAGTGGCGATATGCGACCGCAAGAACGAGCCCCAACTCATTCTTGCATCCGCATATCTGCCCTACGAGGAAGAAGACCCACCATCACCACTACTAAGGGACCTGGTACAGCACGCCAGCAACACTAGAGCCAACTTAGTAGTAAGTATGGACGCAAATGCTCACCACACGCAGTGGGGCAGCAAGGATATAATTAAAAGAGGTGAGTCTATACTTGATTTTATATTACTTTCCAACCTACACATTTGTAACAGGGGTAGCCATCCTACTTTCCACAACAAAATTAGGGAAGAGGTAATTGATCTAACTTTAGCGCTCCCAGTAGACAGATTCAGGGTCGATGACTGGAAGGTTTCCTCGAAGTGCTCCTTCTCTGACCACTTCAGGATAACATTCACAATTGACTTTGAATTACCAAAAGAACTCCCTTTTAGGAACCCTGTTAAGACTGACTGGAATAAATGTTTTGAACTGGTCGAACGTCGACTTCCACCTAACCCCATAGGTACTTTGTCGAAGGCGACACTCGTTAACGAAGCAGTCAATCTTCTCACCAAGACACTAAATGACTCTTTTATCCTGTCCTATTAGTCGCCCTCCCAAAAGAACACACGCGGCTTGGTGGACTAGGGATCTACGACTTCTCAGGTCCAAAACCAGGAAACTTTTTAATAGAGCCAAACTGACAAAAACCGATGAAGACTGGAGTATATATCGCAACAGCTTCAACGAGTTTAAAAAGAAAACCAGAGCAGCCAAACGAGTGGCCTCTGGGCAAACTACTGCTCCGACATAGAATCCACTACGGAAGCGGCAAGACTCCGGAAAGTTCTTGCCAAAACTCCCTCTCATATAGGGCACCTCTGTAAGGAGGATAGTTGTTGGACAGCTAGTGGCCAGGAGACTCTTGACCTGCTCCTCAGAACACACTTTCCGGGATGCACAATCCCAGTAAGGCCGCTACACAGTTCTGATGGCAGCCCCTCCTCACTTCCGATTGAAGAACTAGCTACCATCAGTGACAGCACGAATAGAATAACATGGGCTCTTCAATCCTTCCAACCTTACAAGTTGGCGGGACCGGACGGGATTATACCTGCCATGCTACAAAGAAGCAGTAAAAGGACCATCCCATGGCTGCAGGCAATCTTTCGTGGTTGTCTGACACTCGGACTTGTTCCTGATTGCTGGAAAGAGGTGAGGGTGGTCTTTATTCCCAAAGCAGGGAAACCCAGTCACTCCACACCCAAGGACTACAGACCAATTAGCCTCTTTTGAAAACACTAGAAATGTTATTGGACCTGCACCTCAGGAACACTCTCGAAACAAGCGGTGCTCTGTGTAGTGCACAACACGCATATGTCAAGGGCAGATCCGTGGAAACAGCGCTACATGAAGTAACGAAAACAATCGAGAAATCCCTAGGTAACAAGGAATTTACGTTGGCGGCCTTTCTGGACATAGAAGGTGCATTCAACAACCTGAATACAAGAACCATTACATCCTCACTTGAGGAGTCAGGTTCACCACAGTTTCTGACAAAGTGGGTTAAGACTATGCTTAACAGCAGAGTTATTAACAGCAGCCTAGGAGACAGTGTGATTAAGAAAAGTACTAATCGTGGAACACCACAAGGGGGAGTCCTATCTCCTCTACTGTGGAACATCTCGATTAACAAAATACTTACGTATCAAGATAGTCGCCTACGCGGATGATATAGTGGTACTAATAACAGGAAAATACCTTTCCACCATTGGAGATATTATGGAATCTGCGTTATCAGAACTATCCACATGGACGGAACACAACGGTCTTTCGGTTAATCCGGAAAAGACTGAACTCATTCTGTTCACCAGGAAATATAAGGTACCAAAATGGGACCCACCGAAGCTTAAAGGTGTCCGACTTAATCTTTCAACCGAGGCCAAGTACTTGGGCGTGATATTCACCTCCAAACTTAACTGGAAACGGAATACGGAATGTACACCGCGATTAGATAGATAGATAGATATAATATTTATTTCTTATGGCTCAAAATACAAGAAAGTTTTATTGTGAGACCCATTCTTACCTACGGCTCAGTAGTCTGGTGGGAGGCGGTTAAAACCAAATCCCATCTTAAGAACCTGAACAAGGTGCAGAGAATTGCTTGTTTGGGAATAAGAGGCGCAATTAAATCCACACCACAATTAGGTCTGGAAACGCTATTGAACCTGCAACCCATTGAGCTATTCACTATGAAAATGGCAGCCAAAGCCGCTCTCAGATTAAGAGAGAACAAAACTTGGAAGCCTGGTTACTGCGGACACTCAAGCATACTTGAAATCTTCGATCGGAAGGGACTCATGTCACTCACCGATTACAAGAAACCCAGATATGACTTCGAGAAAAACTTTAGAATCACTATACCCAAAAGGCAGGACTGGAAATCACCCAGTACCATCATTAAAGGTATAGCCGTCTATACGGATGGTTCAAAAACAGAAAATGGAACAGGAGCCGGCATATTCTCAGAAAGGCTTGCTATTAGCCAGTCGTACCGACTGACCGATCACTGCAGTGTCTTCCAAGCTGAGATATATGCGGTTAAAAAAGCAGCACAGACTATCTTATCGATGGGACTACCAGCAATGGAAATAACCATCTGTGTGGACAGTCAAGCAGCACTCAAAGCTATTGGCTCCAATCTTATTAATGCGAAATGTGTTACAGATTGCCTCGTGGCGCTCAGGGCTATACGTCATCACTCAATTCTACTCTGCTGGGTTCCGGGACACGTTGGGATGGAAGGGAATGAAAAGGCGGACGAATTGGCCAGATACGGCTCTGATATGAACCCTCAACTTGCGGACGGAGGGGTGTTACCGCCTTTCAACACTGCTAAGACCTTTATTGAAGGCGTCATCACACAACTGGCTAAGGAACAATGGAGCAGCACCATCGGTTGCGTCATAACCCGAAGTCTGTGGCCTGTGATTGACACCAAAAGATGAAAGTTCCTAATCTCCCTTAACAGAAGCCAAATCCGGATGCTCGTCGGCGTTTTAACCGGACACTGCATCATAGGAAACATGGCTAAAAGGCTAGGACTTTTTGCAAATGACTTCTGCAGAAGCTGTAGAGACGAGGAAGAAATAGAGTCCGTGGAACATCTTATATGCCACTGCCCAGCTTTACAGGAACGCCGCTCATCCTGTATGGGAGCTAGGTTCTTCGAAAGTCTGGACGACTTGGCAGGGGTACCCCTATCAGACATAAAACTATTCCTCAACAGATCGAAGTGGTTTTGTTAGCCACATGTCCTTACATGTAGTTACAAACAGGGTACTCACAATGGGCCTTCATGGCTTCTGGGTGAAATTTGCATCGGTTGCAAAACTGCCCTCCCAACCTAACCTAACCTAACCTATCTAGAAGAGGTAAATTCCATGTCCTCCCCAGATGCAATACAGCTGAGGACGTTTTTAATTTTATGGGTTGATGACCATTACTTGGTGATGAAGGTCGCAAGAGGACTTCTTCTTGAAAGGATTGTCGACCAGAAAAAATCCGCACAATATCTATGAATGTTACCTGTTGCAAAACTGTCAAAGACTGCTTGTGTTAACCAGGACTTTAGTTAGAAAAAAGAACAAGGAACCGCTTTCAAGATGCGGAAGAAAACAAGTGCTATGCAAAATAAAACCCTCTTAAGAGCTTTAAAAGTCTACAAAAAATATGTATAGTTACTAAAAAGCCCCACGGTTAAATTCATTTCACCCACGACCAGTGGCAAAGAAAAGGCACAGGTCAACCCATCCAACCTTGTGGTACGCGTATACGCTCCTTCCTACGACCACCACACGGCTAAAGATCTTTTAATACTACGTTTGTTGGCCACCAATGTTGACCATATTCCAAAATGACCATATCACTCTCAACGTAATTGATTCACATGCGATAGGTTTGGAAAGTTTCGCCGCATTAGCTGCCCGAAGCTCCTGTTCAATTGGCCATCACAATCCATCATGAAAACGGTTTTTATTTTGGACCTCATTACAATATATGTATTGCCAACGCCAGTCCAGTGCCTGAGTGCAGCAACAATCTTAGGGGTTGGCCTGATCCTTGCATACATTTTTTTTTCTCTCTTTCTGAATCCTGCATATATGTTGGTAATTTGCACATTCATCAAGGATAGTGCAAATAGAGTCGTTCGCCTTGCGAAAACTTTTCAAATTGCATTTACCCAAAGACTGGCAGACTTATTGTATGTGTGTTTGTGTTGTTATCGTGCAGCGGTCAACCTTAATGGGCTCGTGATAAATTGCTTGTCGGTCCCGGGTATTTAAAATCGAATTAAGGGATTTTTTCCCCGCACGTTACGTTCCTTTTTTTTTTAAACTCTTTTGCAATCACAAATACCTATCGTGTGACAATTTGATCGTTGAGCGGAGCAGCGCCAACCACCATCATCAACATCGCGGATTGAGTTCACTTACTGGCTGCTCATGTGTCTATATAGTTGGATTGAAATGTTTATAAACAAATGGCACGCAAACCTTTTAACAGTGAGAGCGAAAAACAACAAAAAAAAACACAAATCTCTGCAAACGTCTTCTATTCGGACACGATAGGCGCTTAGAAGCTCTCGTGTCGGTATGTGTGCGTGCGTGTATCAGTGCGTCGCGTCAGCCCGAAAGGGTTGCACTTCATGTGTGTACGTATATAGCGTGCGCCGCGTCAGATAGTGCAAAGTTGAGGAGGCGCTCACTCGCCGGTTCATTCACTTTTGGGATGTCATGTCAATTTGTGCAAAAGGCGCCAACATTTTGAATCAATGCCGGCATAGGTGTGTGTGTGAAAGTGACGCACGGACCGACCAGCCGCACGATGAGGGCACAAAACGCAAAGTAGCGTGTTCGCATATACGAATCATGCCAGACGACGACCGTGTGAGTGTCGAATGTCGATTTTCAGTTTACTGGGTCAGGTGTAAATCGCAATCGAGTAGAGTTCGTGAAACGAAAGACGGAAGAAGATCCAGCTCGTCCTCGATGCAATTTTCCCTTCTCGCACCCCACACCGCCAGATGACGAAACGAAACACTTTCCATTCTCTACCGCTGGCCAAGTATACACATAGGCCCGATATCAAAGTGTACAGCCGAGCATAAAGTATAATTTTCCTTCCCCCATGCACGGTAACACTAACAGTACAGTATCCTTGCTCATTATTATGCCCATTGACCGACACCGTTAGGGATCCTATCTGTGTATGTGTGCGCGCGGTGGCATATGGCGCGCAGGACCTTCACTCCAGTCCAATGCTGTTCACTTGGGAAACATTGACTGACGCTGGCCCATTGTAATTATCTGCCTGTGATCCTGTGTGGTGGTTCAGAGGCGACTCCATATGGTGGCACTCCTGCTGCGCGACGCGACAGAATACTAATTAATTTTTAAAACTCAAAATAATCAACTATTAAAAATTGTTTCGTTAGTTTTTGTATCTTGTGTTGCTTGCCGTCGTTTTATATTTAATTAAGCCAGTGGACAGATGGTGGGGCTGCGGCCGCTGCCCGCACTCTGGCATAGGAATGAGGGTAAGTGCGGCATAAATAAGCTTTTCAAAAATATTGAAATAAAAACCTCTTTATGTAGGTCCATTGATTTTATCACAGAACAGACATTCTGGCCACAAATTAATTTATTAGTCGAACTTAGCGGAGGGGAATTTTTTAAATGAGATGGCGGATTTATTTGGACCTTCGAAAGTTAAAGGGCGCGGTATAGTTGTTTTTGACAGCTATGCGGCTGACAAGTGACACAACTATAGCTTCGTGAAATTTGTATATCCTTGAGGAAATAGTAAAATTTGGGAACGCCAACGTCTACCAGTTCTCTGTTACCCACTTCAAACCTACGGCGACATATCTTCGGAATGAGTTGACCGATTGCGATAAGATACGTCAGGGCCTATATTTTCCGAGAATTTAAAGCCGATTAAGGTGAGCAGTTTCAACGTGATGATTATCCAAAGCCACAGAAAGATGGATATAAGTTTGGCAGGAAAAGTTTGGAGCCCGGAACGTCCGCATGCACATCTTGCTTGGAAGGATATGCATAGCAATACCTACCAGAGAGGACAATGATTTTTCGTTAATTTGAAGGAATTTCTTGAAAAAGTTTTGGTTTTGGAGACTGGTTTCCATGCTGTACCTAGTCAAGATTGGGCGATGAGGAGTCCTGTTATTATCCATTTATTCACTCTCTGGATCTTTAAATCCATAAGCAACTTAGAGTGTGAAACTGCAGATAGCTGCCAAGAGATGGTGCTTACTGGAGACGCTTGTTGGTTGAGGCCCGGGGCCCCTCCGGACTGTAGAGCCATCGTAAGTATGAAAGTAGGTATGTATATACTCTCAGTCTTCTCAAGGGCTTGAGGCTTTGCTACACCTATCTACTCATATTTTGTAGACTTGGAGACGGCCTACGACCGTGTCGCTCATAGGAGTGTACTGACGACCATTGAGCAATTGAAAGTCGTTATTGAAACCTTTAAGCTGTGCTCGGATAATTTAGAAGAATATTTTAGACCGTCTACGATGGAGTTCGTCATGCTTTCGTTCTGTATCCTCGCCTTTCCTTGCTCGATGTCATAAGTCGACCTTAGGTTAGGTAAATGGGTATACGTAGAGCAGTGAGAACCCTGCGCTTCCCCATTCAGGTCCTATGGTGGACCCATTGTAATACCAGGTCAACCTTAGAGGAGAGTGTTTCGAATTTTGCGATCTCAAGGTAGGTTATTAGCTCATCCCTGATAAGTTGGCCATCCTTGGTTCCTCCCAAAATCAACTTAAGTACGTATACTTGCAAGATCTGAAGCTGTCTGTGTTAAAGCTGGTAAAAAGGTGGATCTGAGGCTATAATCGTCTGCCAAAAGCCTACTCGAGGCCCACTAAAGTAGATTTAGAAGTGTGAGCATTTTAGGTCTTCGCTATACGAAGTTTGGAATAAGAAATTTAGTCAGAAAGGGCCAATGTTGAGACATCAAGGTCATTCTGTTAGTCAGGGGGACCGAGATTGGTGTCGAAGCTGGGTTATAGGTATTTTATACAGTTTTTTTTCGAACCCTTCTTGAAACTTGTGATTTGACTGTACAAAAAGTCCCAAAGACAAGCTTTCGGAAAGAAATTTCTTTTTACTGCTAGCGTGACTCTCAGAAAGCTTAAGAAGCCCCAGCAAATATTTCTTCAGATTCTGCAGCTAGTAAGAATATCACATGGATAACCCGGTGTCCTATGTGAAGCAGCTAGTTCTTTAAACGGGCTGATCCACACTTTTCCGGTTTGGTCAAGTTAAACGCATGCCCCCATAACTCGGAGTTCATGACGTTCTATCAGGCAGGCTTTCCCTTCTCGATAAGCACAGGAGAGATAGTGTAACAGAGTTTGACACTTCTTCTCAAGTAGTATCAAATTGCATCTGCCGTTTAAGAGTCGGTGCCGAAACATCAAGCGTAAGGAGAATGGCGATGCTGACGACCGAAATCCTTATGTATTTGTCTCGACCCCAAAGGCTGTGATCAGACCGTTTATATTGTACAGAGCTTTCATAAGACTGCAGAGGTGAAAAGCAGAACAAAGCGGCAGGCCAACCTCAACAATTTAGACGCAAATAGTCAAATATTGATCTTTTTGTAATTAAAAGTGTCGTCCCGGCTCAGTTGAGGATCAAGGATAAGCTCAGTTCAGCTCAGCTTCGCTTTCAAAAGTCGGCACCGGGAAAATGGAACCAAATCGTTAATTTTTAGACATCTCTTGGAAACTTCTAAGGTTGCAAGATCGAAAACCTATAAAGCTTGGTTGGCTTGTCTAACCTTTCCCGTTCACATTCATGGAAAATGGACAAAGGCTCTGTCTTAAATGTTTCATAGCCTGTAGACTAACAAAAGTGTTCATCTCTGGTGATCCAGCGTCAGATTTTGTAAGGCACACGAATGATTTGCTCCAAGTTGCAAAAGTATATCGCTCGTTAACGTTTCGCCTTACAGAATGCCCACCCTAACGTCAACCATTGCTCCTCGAATGTCAATAACACTCTTCCAGCGACCCAATCCCGGTCTACGAACCCAGTACCTGTATCCCTCCCCAACTGTCTCCACGGGTTATCCACATCCACAAACATTTGACGTCCAACAACATTTGACAGATTTTCGCTTTCAATTTGACAGCGCAAGTGAGAAAAACCGCTCGCCTCTCTCTATACACACCAACGGACAAGTTACAACCGCGCACCGCTACAACAACTCTCCGTCTCGTTTATCTGTCTCCATATCTGGCTGTCTGTCGTCTTATATGAGTAATTGTGCGCACTCATGTGGCGCGCGCACTCGTGTAGGTTTTTTCACCATCACCGGGTGACAACTCTAATTACAGGTGTGGATTTCCACCAAACCAGGCTACTCGGCGGCGATCCTAACTTCGACGACGGTATACGGAGGCACGTCCCATCTGCATACTACAACGCGCCACAGTGCCCAGTTATCCTCGTATCAATTTATTCATCGCGTTGCAAAAATGATGAACAACAGCAAAAGGTTGCGCTGGCAGACGAACCCCCTTTTGGCGCTCTGACATTGCCCAGATCACACATATTGTTATTGACATAATTGCAGACGGAGAGCGAGGAGCAAAGGATAACAATGAATATTTATAGTGGGCAGCCAAGCAATTATTCTCATTACCGGCCCTGTTGAGTGGCTCTCTCTCTCTCATGATAATTGCCAGGCGCTCTGGTATAATGGCTGTAAACGACGGTGAATAATGCTCAGTGTGCATGAGTCCATGAGATGAGCTGGCCCTGGGATATTAGATGACCGACTCCAGATAGAAGTGTTATTGTTGTGTGGAAAACATTGGCGTACAATGTATCCATCAACAATGGGAGGTTTCTAATGGAGCGGAGATTTATACAGCAACCAGAACTATGATCTTATCAGTTGATTAGCGCTCAAGTGAGGTAAGACGTGATGGGGCTTAGCCTCTGTAATTAGTGAAGGCGTATCAGTCGGTGAGAAGTTTTGGTTTTCTGTAGCGCGGGGGTAGTATTACAGCCAAATATGTGTAGGTACCTGTCGCAAGAATGTGCTGTCGGAAAAGATCGAAGCTTGTAGGTACAAGCCCACACAGTAGTTTCGATGAGCTTCAGTCTTTAAATGTGGTCTGGGTAAGCTTGATTTCAAGAACTTTTTGCATCATCAATAATCAGTTGGGCGATTGCGGACTGAACGCAGATTTTTAAGGTTGCCATAAGATTGCATAAAAGTTTCATCAGAAGTTTGGAAGTCAAGCTTGATATGAAAGGTGTTGCGATATAAGGGAAGTTTGAAAAGGTCGGTCTTTCGAAATGCAATTTGGACGGCTGGGCAAAACTCCATCACATCGTTTGTCTGTCAAAATAGGAACTTTCTAGGCTTCAAACGATTAGAGAAACCTTTTTGAAAAAACACCTACACAGGCTTTGGTTCAAGGGAAACTATTATTTATATTTAACGACCAATGAAGACGGTTAAAAATAAGGTATGGGGCTTGCTCCTAACGACTTCAAGTTGACTTAACGAATATTACATCGGTTTCATGTGTTTTTTTTTTTTTTTGTTAAGATTTTTGAAAAAGCGGGTCCGAGAGACCCTGACAACTGAGCTGCTCCACTAGAAGCATCAGTCAAAGAAGCCCCACGATTCTGTATGGTCTCGGTATCAGAAAGCTCTTCAAAAACAAGTACAATACCCTACGAAAAAGAAATGGTCAATGCCGGGTAGAAAGCGGTCCAACTTCATGGAGGTATCCATGAGGCTCTACGACTAAGATAGGTTTCCAAGTGACGTGCATGCAGTCGTATAAGGGAGGGTGTTCTGTGAGAATGAAGGTTGGGGATTCATTACAAGGCAATCGGGAATGGTGACTCTCAAGACTCAAGCCCCGAACAATAGAATAGTCACAGCTTCTCAAAAATAGCTTCTTAAATAAGCCGCTCGTTAGTATATGACCTACAACTAAGTTTGCCTTTAAATGCGGGCCCTAAACCTAGCCCAATCTATATATAAGCTATGGTGATGGTGCCTCTGTCTTTCTCATTGCGAGCCCTGACAAGCTCGGTGGATTTAATTTTCCTAAATATAAATCCCGACCTACTCCTCTGTTCGGATCTGAAAATGAGGATTGTAAGAGGATAGTTACAGAAAAAAGGTATTAGATGGAAGGCTTCAGTTGAGAAAGAGGGTTTTCCTAAATATTTTCCGATGAAATTCAAATACATCATGTCTACGTCAGTTTAGAGACTTCCTTTGCAAATAAAACGCAATGGTACGGCCACAGTGTGGGAAACAGTTTTCCAACCAACAAGTCAGAGCATAAGTTTTGTCAACAATACCAACTTTGAATATGCAAGGACGGAGATACACCTACAAGATTTTTCTAGGAATAAACTGCGAATCAGTTGCCAAATAGTCGCCATTTTATAAGTAGTCTCCTGGAAGTCCCGCAGACGAGGGGCGGATGTGGTATGTCACCAAAGAGTTGAGATACAACCGTGCCCAGACACTTACCTATCCGCAATCGCTGAAGTGTTGTTTTTACATCTGGTGCTGAGAAGTCTTCTATAGATCAATCGCAGAAAAGGCACCTAATTGACATACAAACGAAAAGATCTGAAAGCTAAAATTGAGCGGTAAGGAATAGCGAGGTAAAGTTGCTTTTAATATATCCATCCATGTTCTTGTCCATACTGCAAGTACAGTCTAATGTGCTACATGACAAAAGCAACCAATAAGCTTGAAGTAGAAGTAGCTGTGACGGCCACTCCACTCCACTGACATAAAAATTGTCGAAGCTCCGGAAATCAACCGGCGGGATGTTAAGAATTAAGCTGAAAAGGACCAACTGTTAGCTAGAGGCCTAGGTATCGTGATTTCTGGGAAGCAGTAAACTCCTTTTTGACGATCGTGGATCTGAGAGCCTCTGCACCAAAACATGAAGTCTATAGAAGGGTGATAGATAGAAGTTGGTGAAAAGCAATAACCCATTAAAGAGTATGGGACCTTGCCCTATGATTAAACATGACTTCTGGTAGCAGAATGTTCCTCAATGACGATCTAGAGAATTAAGGTTCGATTGTCGGTAAATGACAGCGGCCCTTTGACTAACCGTGCTTTGTGGCGGCAAATTAAGGTCTAACACATGCGTGATTTCCTATAAGGCCCTATGACTAAGTCACAAGAAGCGGTCCAAAGCAGCCCTTGAAAGAATTAATAACTTCTCAATTAAGTAGAAGTCATAAATGTCCACCTTAAGTGCTCATAGTCTAGTCGTAGCTCTAGACAACAACCAGTGAAGGACCGTTCCTGACTTTTTTTTTGGGTTAGGAATACAGTCGTACATTTTCAGACCGCAGCGGCAGTCAGGATCAAATCAAATTCTTGATCCAAGCGTTCCAAGCGGATCGCCAACATCCAACTTTTTAAGCATTCTAACAAAGGTGGAGCCACCTAATAGACAAAAGAACCAAAAGATCGTCAAGTTTTCTAAAAAGGAAAACCTTAAGCTGCCCTAGAACTTGAGAACTTGCTTATTGATTGCAAAAGCCATACGAAAGTAAATTTAAGAACGTCATTGCCGCGCCGTCTCTTTGTGGATAATAAAAGATCTCTGCGCCGGCTACCAATCACCTATCCCCCCATTCCTACCGCGCAAAGATTTGGGAAAAGCTTCCGACGGTGACATCATCTTTTTTCCCTCACGTAATTTGTTCTTTTTTGTAATGGCTGTCTGAAAAGACTCACTGAAACGATCGTTCCAATAAATTTAATTTCGGTTCGAAACAGGCTCCGTCTGTTGCTCTCCATCATAAGTGCCTTCTTGAAGATTCTCACTGACCTTGTCTTTCTTAGAGCATTTTGCCATTAAGTATGACGCTGAGTATCCTGCGTGCCGCTCTTAAAAGTTATACCCAATGAAATAACAACTATATTGTCAAGCAACATTTATGTAAGTCACTCCTTCATAAAGAAGGGCTGTCATTTTAATCGGAAATGTGGGGTCCCGCAGGGTTGCAGTCGTTCACCACTAGTGTTTCTATTGGTGCTAAGCATAGCTTACCGATAAATGAGGACAAAATGAGGTCTAAACCATTCACAAGAAGGGACAGACAGCATCGACGAGTTGGACAGAACCTCACAATCGACAGCTTAAACTTTACGATTGTAAGGGACTTTTGTCTACCTCGGCTCTGTTAAAAACTCTGATAATAACATCGCGGCAGAAATTCAACGAACGATAACTGATGGCAATCGCTGTTGCTTTTAGCTCAGAAGGATATTCCTAGAAGAGCCCTGCCTCAAACAAATTCTGTATCGCTACAGTCTTGCTTTATGGCTCTGAAGTTTGAATTTTATAAGACGGGTGAAGATAATGCTCGATCACATCGAAAGAAATATTCTTCGCAAAAGGTTCGGTCCCGTCTGTTTTGACGAACTTTGAAGGAGGAGCGATTCAACGACGAGCGGGATAAGCCTGCAAACTATAAACTTAAGCATAGATCCAGTCCAAAAAAATGACGCTTTGAGCTTCTTCGATGGTCACGGTATATAAAGCGGACACAAAAAGACGCGGCCCGTAGAGTCTTCTCCGACCCAGAGGCACAACGCAGTAAAGGAAAACCTCGCCTTAGGTGGCGCTCACAAGTGGAAAGAGACCTTGACCAGGTCGGAGTGCGGAACTGGAGGCAGTTAGCTCAAGATCGTGTTCACTGGAGGCCTGGAGGGGCTTGTTAGTGGAGCTAGATCTATAACGCATACACTCACCAAAGACGAAAAAGAAGCGTCGTTTCGCGTCGCCCCAATTTATCGAGATTTGACGGAATAGTACCTAACCTCTTTTGCTTTTCAACTGACAAAACTGAAATACTTCGACTATGTTGGCGAGGTAGGCTTGCTTACTCATTCCTCACAAAGGATACACTGGACCTCCTTATATTGACAACAAGTGCTGAAAGGTAAAGAGAATTGTCGTTCGGCTGAAGAGAGAACTGCGAAAATAGATATCAGCAGCCTCGGTTCTAGCTCAGTATATCAAGGCGCTGCAATTTAACACTGCAAAAACTGATGTAAGTCGCTCGAGTACCTACCTAGGAACCTATGCTCCTCTTGACAGCTGATATAATGACTACACAGAGTACCTGCTTGTTTGGCTGTAGATGCTGATATTTTCCTCCACATCGCCGAAGCCAAACTTCACTTTGAAATAATGGAAGAAATGTCTAAGCACCGCCAGTATCTTAAATGACAAGCTAAAGCGGTCCCGCGAAGGGTAAATCCGTTTTGCGAGACAGATGTGACAGCAGAAAGTTTCACTGACATAAAGATGGTCGAAGCTCCGGAATTCAACCTGTAGAATATTGAGAAGCAAGCTGAAAAGGACTATCTTGCCAACCAACCACCCTAATCCATCCTAGTCACACTCAACTTATGACCAACTGCTCACATGAGCTGAAGCCATCTCGCGAAGGTTGATTCCGCGGTGCCATATGAGTCCAATTAGCTCAACTGTATCTCTAACGAACCTCCTTGACAGAGAGCTTGACAGAAATGAATAGAAGGCACAAGGTGCCTTTCGTGGTTCTTTTCCAACTTAATAGATAGCCTACAATGAAACCGATGACGCAAGAAGGGTCGGCCAATAAATTGGGCAAGCTTATGCGTAGCCACATATCTTATTTACAAAACGACTCTTACACATACCAGTGGCAGCCTTAGGACATGCAATGGGAATCAGAAGAAACAAGTTGCCAGCCCTAATGAAGACACTAATCAAAATTAGTCCACTACCAACCTTAAAAGTCGAACCAACCCCATACAAATGACTTTCAGCGGATAAACTCAACTTGTAACCCGTTTCGATAAAGTTGCGCAAACTAAAAGCCCCAGTTTAAGGTAAACACCAGCGAACTCTTTAAGAGGAATAATTTACCTACACAAGTACTTAAGAACTAGCATGAATAACAAATCGCCTCACATCCTTCCCATATCAGCGAGAGCGAGTCTCCTTAACTCGCGCCGAACCCTACTTGCACACATTGCATGCGGCTCCCCCTACATTCCCGATAATCGATATCAAAATTATTACTGCGCTGCCATAACTACGTTTAGCGCGCGCGAGGCGCACTGCAAAATTCCACACAATGGCCGGGCACTTTGCCTTCGCTCAGTAGGCCAACTCTTCCCCATATATCCAGCGCGGAACTGCGCTGGGGGGCATGCAGGCTAATAGGCACGCGTGTTGCCGACTGCAACCAGTAGCCCAAGTACAAATGCAATCGAAATTAAATTCTAATAAAATTTTCGCACGCAATGCAAATATTTGAGTGGGGAACCACTCAATTTGAGCGATGATAACGGCCCGAGCCGCCGCGCCGCAGTGCCAATAAATCGAATCCAGCAGCGATGAGTGCCCCAAAGAGGAGGATATTATGCCACCTGTACACACTTGTATTGTGCAGAAGTCAAGGTGCCACTGGATCATTAATTCACCCAGAGACAACAAAAGGAAAGAAAAATATAATCCTCGTCAACACTCTTGTGACGCCAACAGAGCGCCAGCACCGCCGAGCCGCCCAGGATAAGTCGTCAATGTGTCGTATGCGCTCACTGTATACCTACTATGAGGGACAAAATATCCCCCAGTGTAAGATGTCCCAACAACAACATACAGATTGATGGATGAACGAAGGCAGGCGATAGCGCCAGCAGGTGGGCGCAGATTGCCACTCCTGTGGCCCCCCTGCAAAGCCGACTAATGATTGAAATGCTTCAATCTATCTGACTGAAAGAGTCTCTATACGTAGTCTACAGACGACGGCGAAGAAGGGATTGAGCGGAGCAGCGTTGGCTTATAAGCCACCCTGCGGTGGACGCAAGACGAGATGAATTTGTTGGTGTATTGTAATGGTAATCGAATGAACTTACCTTTTGCCGTTGCGTCGCCGCCGTTTTGTGGCATAAACGGTGCCCAGCTGGCTCATTGCGAGGGCGCTGCTGTTGGTTATTGTCGCCGCCGTTTTGCCTGATTTTGGAGTCACCTTTTGTTTCGAATTTGGATGTCACTTCCGCGGATTTGGTGTTGATTGGATTTGAATTTTTATTTTCTTCTATATTTGCAAAGTCATTTTGTCGTCCTTTGGAATTATGTTTGTTGGGTGGGTTTTTTTGAACCTAATTGATTTTTCTGAAACGAAATAGGGTTTTTGGTTAGATTTGATTAATTTTTTTTTAGACAACTAGTTTAGTAAGAACATTAACAAAACGAGCTCCCGCCCACTGTTTGAAGGCTTTAAGTTGATAAGGCGGGTGCCACAAGGACTAGATTCAACCGGCCTTACCAATAATCAACCTAAGTCTGGCAGTTTACGAAAGACTCCAAAGTCCCTTTACCAATAAACAAATATAGTTGTCAGACTATCGCTAAGTGTACGGTCATATGTTAATTTTGAGAAAGTCATGTTTATCTCGGCCATTAGCTAAATGAGTCCTCCCTTAATGTCATTTTGAAGACAAGTGTTGCCCAACCGTCCAAAACCACGGTATTAAATTTTGTAATAGGAGCGAATTCAAATACGCTGTTGTTCAGCCTGAGCGTTAACGATAGATAATAAATTAATTTTAGTAAATTGTAAATGTTTTCTATTTTTTATTTATTTATAAGATATTAACTAATAATAAATTAAAAGTTAAGACTAACTTACAGCGCTAGCTACCAGGGCTTTCGGATTAAATGTTTTCTAATTTTATTAGTTGCGATACAACATTGAAAATGGTTTTTAAGTCTTACAAACACAGATTTGTACAAATGTATACAACAAATTTAAAAATATTGCATTTTTATATTATTATTTCTGACAAAAATCTGCACAGTCTGCGACTGCCAATTAGTTTTCCTTGAAAGTGTCTTGTTTTTAATTTTTTTAAATCGTTTTTACAGTCAGTCGGTTTTTTTGGTTTTTTAAATTAACTTTTTTATTTAAATAAGTTTTTCTAGAAAATATATTTCCATACAATATATAAAATATATTTCCATTTACAATTCCGCAATTGTGAGCTTCCGCAAGATTTGAAGTTTAAAATTTCTTAATAATAAGTACGACGCAAAGTACAATTTTTTCATATGATTAAAAATATGTACAAAGTTAAATTTCCATAAAACAATTAAAAATTGTATGGAGTGTGTAAAATGTATGTAGATTTACAAAAAAAAAGTATTAAAGCGTTTCTTTTGTGAATGGTGTGCTTTATATTTATTTGTCAGCGTTTTAGGAGTGTGGCTGAAGCACTTTACCAAAATCTTTAAAGCACTTCTATTTCATGTCGATCGGAAATGTAAGGTTCGATATGCTTATGTAATAAGAATAATAATTCTATTTAATTTAAAATAAATGAAATCATGACTAAATGCAGACACTCCACAAGGCCGCAATTGTGAAAACACCAGAAAGTAATTTATTTCACAGTTCAGTGTATTGCAGATCTTGACATTTCTCTCAGACATTTTTTGTGTGAACGAAATGTTTTTTTTTTGTTTGTTTTGTTTTTAATTAATATTTTTATAATATTTTTAGCCTATGACACCATGGGGAAGAATACCAATTTAATAGCACCCCACTCTTTAAAATCGGTCAAGCCGTTACGGCTACCGAGCGTCACGTAGGAATACGCGCGAAACACATAACCCTCCCTGTGTACAGTCGGGTAAAAATAGAATTATCAGCACTCAGCAAAATACACGCAAAATAACAAATTTATTAACATCTGCAGGAATAACAGATAGTACGAGAATATGTGTGAATTATTAGAAGAGGAAACATGACAGCTTTCGCCCTGAGCGCTTTATATTTTTCAGTTCGAATTTAAAGTTTTGTCGCTTTATAAGTTTCCCGAATTTAGTAATACCTATACAAGCCATATAATTTTGAATAGTCAAATTGTATTTATTATCAAAACTGGAAGCGATAAGTTCTTAACACGCTTCCTGTAGATTCCTACGTGAGATTTTGATTTATTCTGAAATGAATGAACCGGCTACAATTTATATTTTCAAAAATATTCACTTGCTAACGATTCAATTGTGATGTTTAGACCAGCAACAAGTTTTGATTTGCATCGTCAGCCTACGAATAAATGAAAGCATTCAAATAAACTGTGTTCCGTTTATTGAATAAATTGAAAAAAGGATTTTATTACGACACAAATAATGCCTTCATAAAACAATCGTGAAGTAGTATTAAAAAACAGTTGAAGCGTACTATAAAAAGTATAGAAAATTGTGTCCGATCGAACGATAGGGCATTACTGATTTGCATATGATGTTTGACAGATCAGCGGATATTTTGTGCATTTCCTATTTTGTGTTTTGTTTTTTGGTTATAATAAGAATCAAAAAGCCTTTGAAAGATATCTGATTATTTATATATTCCTTTTTATGTATTTCGTTTTTTAGAATGAAATCCTCGTTGTGAAAGAGACCATCACTGATGTTGTTTTTCGCGAAAACAAATTATGAAATTTGAATTCTGCAACGACAACAATAATGTAATAGATTCTATGAAAGTTGTCGCACTAGTAAATGTTGAGGTCTAATTGGTTATTGGTACCGTTTCACAAATGCTGTTCATTTTTATTAAAGCTTGACATCCAACTAATTGTCGACATAAGTGATTTATTATTAGTAAGGCCGATTGACAGTTTGGCGGTACGAAGTTCGCCGGGTCAGCTAGTTATATATAAAAGTCAAGACATGTAAAGAACAAAACAAAAACTGATTGATTGTCATAGTCATGGCGGACGCCAACAGAAATAATGGAGTTGTATGAAATACACATAAAGATAAAAAGTATGTATAGGTATATATATTTTTTTGAACATCTTGGCTCATTCAGTTGGTCTTACGACAAAAGTTACATTAAGAACTATTTTATTCTGTGAGTGTAGCTGCTTCTACTTAATGCCTATTAAAACTGGTAGTTCTCAATGGCTTTATTTTTCATACAAATATCGCAATTGTGAGCTATTTCAAGCGAATTTATTTTCAAAAAACTTAGACGACAAAATGTCAAAATTCATTTGGGAGGATCATTAGGACTAATAATCTGTCAAACATAAAAAATTTAGCGATACTCTCTCAGAGACCTGAAAAAATACCCCAAAGTACGTGGATAGATTTCGAGTTACTTTGAGCCACTTTAATCTTTAACATCTAATCCATATTAGAAATAAATACATAACATAACTTTTTGCAACATATGAAACGTTCCAGGAGAACATTCATTCGACCACCACCGATTTTTTTTTAGTTTCACAGATTTTTTTTCTTTGCATTTGAATCTTAGGACAGGTTTTGAATTTGTTTCTTATCAACTTTTTTGCTTTTGGCATATTATTTATCAGTACTTGTCCGTTGAAATTCTCTGAGCTGTTTCGGGCTAAGCGAGGAACTACTATACTCTGTCCAGGAAAAATTGTCAGTACAGGGAAGATAGGATGTTTGTCTCTCAGTCTGGTTGCAATGACTTACATAAATCGGTCCTCTTTAAAGCTCTCACAGGGTTGCCAAGGTTTATATGATAATTCGCCATAACTCAGAGAGCAATACTATTAGGGTTACCATCTTCCAATTTAAAACATATTGTTGAATGAAATAAATTACGTATCTTTTTTTTCCGGTAAGATGATAGGAGCTTTTTTTTAAGGGTATCCCCCTTACTCGTTATTTGCAAATTTTCTCTTTTTCTGTCATTTTTGATGAGAACGTGTATAGACTTTGCGCGCACAATGCAGAATACACGTGGAACCTTAAAAGCATTTTGTACAAAAATAAGCCCAAAAAGCAATTGTTTTGGAATCGAACACTTAAATAAATTAACAAATAACTCAATCACTGGAGGAAAATGCCGTACAATAGGTTCGTTTGGGTACCTACTTTCTTGCAAACGTAAAATTTTTAAAATTTTTTAAGATTTGACATTTTTCATTTTTCTATGCTGAAGGTACACGAACGGACCTAATGTTGAAATGTCAAAAAAAACCGGCCAGCAGCTTAAAAATGTAAATTGAGTGTATTTCAATGCATGTTTTATGACAGATATATTGTGTCGCAGTGGCTTACTGGTTAGTGTGTTGGACTACTAAACGAGGGGTCCAGGTTCGAATCCCGCAAAAACCCAAATTCCAACTCAGGGTTTTTTCACTGCGCCACCTCTCGCGAACGTCTGACAAACATCCGAGAGTATAACTGTCATGAAAGAGCTTCTCAATCGGCCCGTTTGGAACCGGCATAAAAATTTGGATCCCTTCCATTCGTTCCGAAAATGAAAAACTCACACAAAACGAATGGTTGCGAGAAGCTAGGCCCTGGGTCCCTACAGACCTGTTGCGCCAACTATTATTATTATTATTATTATATTGTGTCCTACGGGCTTTAGACTGATTGTTAAATATCGTGGGTAAATTACGAATTTGCTGAAAAGCTTCAGTAATGACACTTCTTTTCTCATTCGCCCTCATTTTTATTGCAACTTTTCAGAATTCTACACCGGTCACCCTGCCGTGCTGCACAAAAGTTATAATCCTGTCTGTTGAATGTCCCTACCATTAATGGACCCGACACGGTCCTTCTGCGAACATTTTGTTGAGAGATCAGTATAGTAAAAAAAAACATTGCACAATTGGATAAGGATTTGTTGATAAAATACCACCTTCAAGTTGCAAATTCTATTTTTAGGCTAATTTTGGTTTCTTTCGGTTGCGGATAGAAATGAAGCGCGGTTTAAATGAATGAATCTTACAGTTCTCGGTAGTAATGTTGTAGTTCATATCAGAGACAATACTGACACCACCAACTTCGGCCGATTTCAAGTTGATTTGCTTACGAGTTATATTTTTACGGAAGTGCCTTGATTTGGTGCGCTTGTATTGATACATAGAAATTCGTATTGACAAATGTCATAAAACTTTAAAACTTCATGTTATATATTTCGCTAACCCAGGTATTGTGTGAGCGCCTTTAATATACATTTGTTTCATATGCGTGTATAACACTTCGGTGCTTTTATTTGATTTGACTTCTGACATTTGTGTTCGAATTCTCTCGTTTTACTTTACCGCCGACTAAAGAACTTGTGAGCTATTGGATTTAATAAATTATAAGAAAACCTGCTTTGTTTTATTGAAATACAGAATACTTCAAAAATTCGGGCTCACCTAAAAAATCTCTCAAAAAATCTGAGCAACTTCCGCTGTCGGCAAAGATTCTCTCAGCTTTGATAGAAATGTATTCGTTAAATTTGAAATTATTCGTTACTAGTGGATCTTTTTTTTTTAGTGATAAGTAAGTGTACTTTTGCTTAAAATATTTATAAAAAATAAACAATGAATGGTTGAGGGAAAATAAAATCATTTTGAACAATTTTTCTTCAGTTAGGTATTTAAGAAAAATTTACTCATGAAATCGAAGTTTATGATATTCAAAAAGCGGAAAATATACACATACACGATACACAACCATGTTTGTCCTAATATACATATGTTTCTAGTAAACAAAAAATCTGATTTAGATAGTTTTATTAACCGAACAAAATACTCGAACATTATTCGTCTTTTAAAAATATGTGCTAATAACTAACCAAAAGCATTCAGCAATGCAAAACTTAGTTGTAATTGTAGTTTAATGGTAAATTTGTTTTCAACGTAATCAGTTAACTTTGCAGACGATTTATTATTACACCGATAGACCCCCCAGCTACCAGTTCACTTTTTGAGAATCACACCCTCAAAGTTCATTCTTTGCAAAAATAATAAAAAAATTTTTGATAACTACAACTATAATTAATAAAATTTTATTCAGGAAATACCCCATTACAGCCGTGCAAATTTCGAAAATAATATAGTTCGGACGATTATTTGAACAGTTCCAGTGCCGAAGGCAATATAGTGTTCATTGGCCGTGGGAGATTATTTATCTTTTCGTGAAAATGTCGACGAAATTAAGACATCTTGTAAAGGAAAAAAATCAAAAAAATTCTTCTGCCATTGTAATTGTTGTAGCGAAAAGTAGAACCAAATTTACCTTCCTGAGAGTTACTCAGTTGTTTGACCAACCTTTACAAAAAGTACACGTGAATTGGAAGCCAATTTAAAAGCATTTTTAATGCCATTACATTTGTAAGAAACATAACGAAAACAGAAATCCATTTGCGTTAGTCTTCGACCCGTGACTATTGTTAAACATAAAAAAACTTCACCAAATATAATATATATTTCTAGATTTTTTATTTGTTTTTTAAGTAGGTACCTATACCTACTCTTTGAGCTTATAGTAAGCTAGAGTTTCACAGCAATTTGCTTCATTCCATACAACAGGATGACTCTGCAAGTCAGTGTAAGAAAAAACCATAAAAATTGGACAACACTATGGGTGGTGACATATTTAACTTAATATGAGTAACCATACTAAAAATAATGATCTAAACTACTATAAAACCCATTATCAAGTGTTCACCGAGATAAATACCTAATTTGCCGTCAAAGTTGCTACTGTAGATGCGATGTTTTTTGGACTAATGGGATGTATTTCTTCGAAAACTATTCAGGACACGATTGGCGTCGGCTGTAAGCAATTGATTATGTCCACTGTGGTGCAGTGTTTATTATGCCGGACCACTGAACGAAGGGCGCTATGTCAAACCCCAGGAAAAAAAAAACTAAAATTGTCATTTAAACCATATCCGGCTAAACAGTCTCTCACGATCGCCTGACAAACATCGCACAGTATAACTGTTTTGAAGAGGCTTCCAATTTCAGGTGGCATAAAATTGTAGGCCAAATCTCAGGGATTGGCATTGGTACCAAAAATATAAACTCAAACAAAACCACAGTTGAAGTGCTGCTGCAATTGTTTAACTTTTCCATAAAGGAAGGTGTTGACTGAAATTTTGGAACCAGAATCTGACGATTCCGTTTCAGAAGGCGAGTGCAGTTTCAATATGTGCCTGCAGCCACTTCGCAAAGCAATAGCTAAACAGTGTAAAAAGTTAAATGACGTTTTAATTTCAAACTTTGTCTATGTCAACAATACTGTCTACCAATATCGAGGGAGTTGACGTTGTTGTTATTTAATTTGACACCAATTTGTGGATTATTTTTGTTAGTTATATTCGAAAGGTTGTCGCTCTACCATTATTACAAAACATTATAGCATACTGAGTACAACAATCACTATTCTTGACCAAGTGTGAGCCCGATATATGTGCGAAGAAATCATGCTAGATTCGTGTTTTTTCTTCTCGAATTTTGACAGCCTGCGTAACACGCGGATCCTAAGGCTCATCGAAGCACAGACACTGAAAAAGTATTGAGTTTCCTTTTCACTTGCAAGATCCAGGACATTGATTTAAGCATACTTAGTTAAATTTTGCGGGTTTTATTTTTATTTTAGAAATTAGTTCGTAGCAAAAGTTGCATATCACAAATATATAGAGGTTTCCCTACATTTCCCCTCATTGTGAGTGTCATTTCAAGGACTCCTCCAACATGTGTGCATTTTTCTTAATTAATCTATTGGTGCCACAAATAGCAAGTTCGAAATTCATGAGTTTGCGCGTCATCATGTTCTTATGAAAGTGTTTTACATTCCTGGGAAATTTCGTCATAACTCAAAGGAAAATTTTATTTCTCTCTTTAGGAGTTGATTGGAAAAGTTAACCCAAATGCCAACTGTTAACGTAGCTACTTCGATATAAATATAGAAGGTATATTTAAAAAAAAATGAGAACTTTCTCAAGGCAACGCCTCCCAAAAGGAAATTCTCACCAGGGTCGGCATTTTGTAAGGCGAAACGTTCAAACGTTTTCGTTTGCACGAATGATTTACTTCTGCAACTTAGAGCAAATCATTCATGCGCACGACGCCTATATTCCGACTTAATGTGCAGTAGTACTAATAACAAATTTTGGTCTCGATTTTAAATTTTCGGAAGATAACAATTGCGAAACTTGTATGGAAAATATAGCCACTGTGAACTACTTAAATTTAGAGTTGAAACTAAAAATGTTTATTGGTAAGGCCCAATTAAATTTTCTGACTTAGACAGGGAATGCTCTTCCAAAATGCTATACAATTTGTCGTTAAAGAACCCAGCTTTAAAAACATTCTTTACACAATCAGGGTTTAAATTTTAAGTGTCCATTTTTAAAGTTAGTCCTTTGACAATGTATTCCAAAGTCTCATGGACATAGAAAAGACGCCAGGAGTTGAAAGATAGCTTTAGCTAATTATATATTTTGCATTGTTATTTACCCTATTTTGAAAAACAGAAATGTTTGAAAAAAAAACAGACCCACAAGTTGCTAAGGATTGTCCAAGGATTGCTTTTTAGTACTTGATATATTGGTTAAGCTCTATACGAAGTCCAAACATATATTTATCTAACCATGTCACTAAATACAGTATGCAGGTTACAAGTTGGTTATTTATGCTAATTTGCTGAGAACGGCTAGAAAGGTGCAAGCAGTGGCTCCAGCAAGTCCCAGTCTTGTCTATTTTGCTTGTGAAACTTAAAGAAATGATCGAGAAATAGGCAGTCTTCCTTAAATTCGTCCGCCGACGGAAAAACTTAGCAACTTTTAATTTTAGCTACTTGCACAAATTTAACTTGACAAATGTTTGTAGGCTGTGATTCAACTGTTTTTTTATTTTTTTTTAAATTGGAATCGAACTCGAGTATGAGTCCTTTTCATTGAAATAAATTGCCTGTTCTTTGAAGAGTGGATAGAGGTCCTCACAAATATCCCCAGATATAGATTTTTTGTATCATTATAATTAAGAGTGAGCTGATGCAAATTTATAAGACAAGAAGAACAAAATTGGACCTAAAATAGAACCTGGTGGTACTTCTTATATATATAGAAATGGGTAAAAGACGCCCATATACACAAGTTGCTATGAACAATCACGTAAATAGAACTCAAACATTCTGATCTTTAGCTAAAGATATCGTTTCCGATTCGTAAGCAAAATTTTGTGATCCACGTGGTCAAAAGCTTTGGTAAAAATCCAGTAAACAGAGCATCATTGTAAGTCATACGTTACTTGCACATCATCAAGTATAAATGCATTATAGGCTTAAAGTGACTTTGGTTTGCCCGGAATATAGACCGCACTGAGAATAGCACGTCAAAAATTTCGAAATAGATAAGTCTGATGCCAAGATTAAATAATGTATAGACGGAGAGACACTCCGAAACGTCATTCCGAAGGGTCCTTCGAGCTGCATTCGTCCTCTTCGAAGAGCACTGTAGCTCCAAGTAACAATGCGAAACACTCCCACTCACGACTTTAGGCATATTTTAATTTCATAAGTCAAATTGACACTTGGACACATATTTGGGATTCCGAAAATAAAGGTTTTCCAACCGGTTGCAATTGGTTTAATTCATTTATATAGAATTCCCTAAAATGAAACATCTGTGCGCTTGCAAAATTAATTAAAACGTTACAGAGGCTGTGAAGGAGGAGTTCCCTAAGCCCATTCAGCGATACTCATAATCATTTTTAGTGTCCGAACTCCGAGCTTAAAGTTGTCGAACTCAAAATGGCGAAATTTTTCATACAAAGATGCATATTGTGACCGCAGCAAAATATTTACTGTCAATGCTAAAAATGATTATTAGTGAGACCCATTATCGAAAATAAGAGTTCTTCGAAAATAAAATTGAACCGAAAAATTGCACATAAATGTCCATGCAAGAAAGTGACAGCTTCGAATGAATATTGTATAATATTAACTAACTCATGGCTAATGCAAGTTATCTGTAAAAGTCACAATTGCAAGGAACTTCATTTGACACTCACGCCAGTAGACGGCTCTGGCTTAATACGGAGTTGGACGAAACTGAGAACGTATTTAGTTTAATAAGTCTGACAACTGTCTGACTTGATGTATCTCAGTTGATAGCATTTATGTGAATATGTGACGTAGGAAAAGTGACGTTTTCGACCAGTCTAGTTTTTTGCGTTCAGGTAACCAATCTAGTCGAATTAAGATAACTAGATTTTAGAACGTGTCCACTGTCCATTGTTAGATCACTTGCTCAACCTCATGCCGAAAAATCGAACACCAACTTCGAAAAAATTAAAGTCACGGCTCTAATGTATAATTAAATGGGTTAATTTCAATCCCGTGTACATATAGCTGAACTTAAAAGATTAAATCTACCCATGGTCCTAGACCGCTTGAAATAAGAAAGTATACTGACATCTAATTTCGAACAAAATTACAGCCTATTTCACGTCAAAATTATCAGCGAATGCTTGAAACAGAAAATAGCATTCAATTTTGTTAAACCCATTAAAATCATTGTCGAAAAATATGTTACAAATAAAACGTCAATCGAAATTTCGCACAATGACTTCGAAAGAATTAAGTGTCAGCTTTTAGAATATCGGCAGGTTGGAACAAAAGACGCATTTAAATAATTCATACGGGACTTAAGCCTTACATGGGTATGGGTAGGTACGTACTTTCCTACCGATACTGACTTGCAAGTCCGAAAAACATTGCATTAAACGTCAAATTTTAAATTACAACTTCGAATCGCATTAAATTCGCTAAGACCTTTCAAATCGTTGTTGAGTCTTTAAAAATACTAAATATACTGCTGGTTTGAATAAATTAGAATGGAATGTCAATCAAAGTACTCCAAACTGACTCCAGAACATCCAATGACCGATTGTATTCATTATTGCAACATCATTTTAACAATTCATGAGAAAAGAAAGTTTTGGGTACTGATGTCGTGAACCTATGGTTTGTATTAGAATAAACTGTCAATGGAGACATCGCACAATAACTTTCAAAGATATCAAGTGACAGCTGACAGATTCCACGTGAACATTGCAAGGTCGTTTTATTAACTCGTTTCCTTATATTGTTGCAAATTATACTCAAAATTAAGTCAGAGTAATGTCAGAATCTCACGTAATATTTCATTTGAATGATCGAGTTGACAGGTGCTTCTAAAGCGAGTTTGTGCCGCATTGTAAATATCTAAAAACTGCTTAAAATCGTCTTTTCAGTGTGAAATTTTCAACGAATTTGCATCAAATCGTTGTCGAATGTAGCAACTCGTCACACTGCAAAAATGAAACGTCTAACTTAAAGTCGCTCAAAACAATTTAGTTAGGTACGAAGCGATATTTCAATCAAATACATCAAAGGCACTTAAATAATAATTCATGACAGACAAGAGCCCATTAACAGTAAGCGAAAATAAATCAGTCCCATCAACATAAGTATGCATATCCTTTCATCTCGTAATTGTCGCACCTTTTCTGATGTTTGCTGCAAACTGTCGTTAACTTCGATTATCCTTGTTCAAAAAAAAAAAATGTTGTATCCATCAATTGCAGTTACACATTTGACACCTTCAATATACGATACATATATTATATACACAATGACACACACTTTGCCAGATTGGACACCGGTAAATTCTAGTTTAACACCAAACAACAACACATCGCGTTAACTGCACGCACTCACGCAAACGACACGCAATCTAAGGATCATTGATCCTCTGCGATGATGTCGCGCTAACATTGATGACATGACATTTCGTCATCACCGCTGACATGTGTACCTATAGGTATGTAGGAATTTTTGATTCGTACTCGGTATACTTCTCAATGGAAGTAGTATAACGACATGCACCAGGTATTTCGAGGACGAAAAAATTAAAACAACACGAACCGCACTCTCACAAAGGTCACAGGACAGGCGAATCCTTTCCGTTTCTTGTTGTACTGAAATTTTCCTTTTATTTCTATTTCTTTCTTTTATTTTCTCGTCGTCGTCGGTCAAATCGCGTCGGATATTTGACCGTTTCCGTTTTTGTTTTATTCGTTCCTTCGGCGATATCCTTCCGCAGAACAATGCAAAATGTATCTACTGTAAATGTTGGACGAGACCGAATTTGGAATGGTTGGTGGAGGGGAGCGGGCGGGAGTAAGAGGAACAACGATATCACACACACAAGACACAACCGACTAAGAGAGAACTACACGCGAGTGAACTACGGATCTCCTTTGTTCTGTAAAACGTAGCCAGGGTACGAACTCTTTGAGAATCCAACAAGAACTAAAATGGAAAAACCAGTCCTGCAGGCCATGGGCGAGTTTCATTTTACACAATTCCAGTACGGACCATCCTCCATGTCCGGTTTTCAGCTACCGCAACCGCTCGCTCGCTCACCACAGACGCAAGGAGTAGAGAAAGATAGAAGATCCGACTAGCGCCTACCTGACGGCGAGTGAGAGGCGCAGCAAGTGAATTGAGCGCGTCAGACAAGGTGGAAAACACATAGTACGCCAATCTGAACAGTAGGAGGTGCCGCCGTCACTGGAAGAGTGACTTGACACAAATGGAATCGGTTTGGAATCGAAACACTGCTGCTGCTCATTGGAAGGCAATTGTCTGTTGGCTGGGGTTGGATTAATGTTATGAATGTCGGAACGATACAAACGGAAAGGGTGGAGCTTGTGCGGTACAATTAGAAAAGCTTTGGAAATGGACACACAACAATGTGTCAGTGTCAGTTTAGTTGGCAATTCTAATTGGAAATGGAAGGAGCCGCGCTAGTGGAAAGTGAAAGTTTCCCATAGAAACCGACCGAAGTGCGTGTGTTGGTTTTTGACACTTCAAATGGCACACAATCGCCGCCAACGTCAATCTAATTTAATTTTAGCGCAATTGGCTCAGAAGATACAGTAGGTACGTGGCCAAGGTGAAGCGATACCGAAGGCAGCAGACTTGGTTGTTCAAACGAATTATGCCTCCAGCCGACAACAGTCACAGCAAGTAAGTGGATGTGTTCGACGGCATGTCACCGTCACGCATGTGCACATCAGAGTTCCTTCTTTTTCGGTTTTTGGCAGTTGTGACGTCAGGTTAAGTTGCGTGCCGGCGAATAGATGCGCATACCTATTCAATTTATTGGCAGAAACTGTTGCAGCTGTAACTAAGCGAAGCAGAATAGCCGGATCTTCCCTCGGGATAGGGAATGCAACAATCAGCAGGAGACATTGGGGAATGCTGATTCGAGTGCAGTTTGCATAGGTAAATGCGTTTTAATGACGCGCTGCTATCGCAATACGTCAGCGGTCAGCTTCGGCACAGTGGCAGTGACGTTTGCTGTGCCTTTGCACACTCATGCCGCGTAGGTAGCCGTGCTTACCTATTTAATTTGTCAGTTGGTTTTTTTTATCGTGTCAGCCAGAGTCGAGTGCACAGCGATTGTAAGTGAAGCTGAAATTTAAGCCGCCGGCCTACTGGAATTCCTGCGTAAAGCCAATTTACGTGTCAACTCAAAGAGGCAGGAATTTTGACATGCCGAAGCAGGTGGTACTGATAGGTGGGTACGGTACGACCCGTGGTCCTTAATTGCTTGTGGTAGGTACCTATATACCCATGAGGTTTTGAGTTTTTTGCTTGTTGCACACGAGGTAGGAGGTTTAGATCAAGTTAGCGACGACGTTTACTCTATATACAACATTAAAGTAATAGATTCCTGTAATAAGGTATGGTTATGTACCTATAGCTTATAGTACATCGTTTCGGCTAAATTACATCACACCTAAATTCATCGTTTCGGCTAAATTCAACATTTCAGGCCAAATGTCCAGCCATAGCCATATATTTCCCAACAATCCCAAATGTTGAATTTCTGCGAAATGTTGAATTTCAATAGGTTAACGCTCCTTGTCAAAAAAAAAAACCAATGATGATTTAACTTTAACGGGATATTGAACCAGAAACACACAGCTGGCCACCCCGAACCGCAGATTTAGTGTTATTTAATATATATGCGAACTGCTTTCCTGACACGGAGCGGAGAAGAGATCGTTTTTTGTAGTAATAAAGCTGTGGGATGACGTTCCTGAAGAAATGCTCAAAAAAATCGTCGAAAATGTTCCAAGGCAATTACCGAATGTTATTGAGGCTAAGGCGGTTACTTACTTACTTAAGGTGGCGCTACAGTCCGGGGTGGACCTGGGCCTCAACCAACAAGCGTCTCCAGCCAGCACGATCTTTGGCCAGCTGTCTCCAGTTTCGCACGCTAAGTTGGTTAAGGTCCCTTTCCACTTGCGTGCGCCACCTGAGTCGCGGTCTTCCTCTACTGCGCCGTCCCTCGGGTGTGGATTCGAAGATCTTCCGGGCTGGAGCATTCACGTCCATTCGCTCTACATGACCCAGCCACCGCAGTCGTTGGACCTTCACTCTTCTGGCTAGGTCGATGTCGCTGTACAGCCCGTACAGTTCGTCGTTGTATCTCCTCCTCCATTCACCGTCAATGCAGACGGGACCGAAAATTACTCAAAGAATTTTCCTCTCGAAGCAACCAAGAGTAACCTCATCCACTTTTGATAGAGTCCATGCCTCTGCACCATAAAGAAGGACTGGGATGATTAAGGTCTTATAGAGGGTCACTTTAGTTGTTCGAGAGAGGGCTTTGCTACTCAATTGCTTTCTTAGCCCAAAGAAACAGCGATTGGCAAGAGTTATTCTTCGTTTAATCTCAGCGCTGGTGTCATTGTCTGAGTTCATAGCGGAGCCTAGGTAGACAAAGTCCTTTTCCACCTCAAAGTTATATCTGTCTATTGAGATATTCTGACCAAGACGTCGGTGTTGGGTGTCCTTTCTTGATGACAGCATATACTTTGTCTTGCCCTCATTGACCGCCAAACCCATTTTCGCCGCTTCCGTCTCAATACTCACGAACGCGCCGGTGACATCACGCTGCGTTCTGCCGATTATGTCGATGTCGTCGGCATAGGCGAGTAGGTGGACGGACTTTTGGAAGATAGTGCCTCTGGTGTTAGCGTTTAAGTTTTGCACTATTCTTTCAAGAATGATGTTGAAGAAGTCACATGACAGCGCATCGCCTTGTCTAAATCCTTTTTTGAAATCGAAGGTTTCGGTGAGTTCTTTACCAACCTTGATGGAGCAGCGTGCATTCTCCATTGTCATCCTGCACAAACGGACGAGTTTGGCAGGGATGCCAAATCTAGACATTGCTCTGTATAGCTCGTCTCTATAAATGCTGTCATATGCGGCCTTAAAGTCGATGAAAAGGTGGTGGGTATCGATTTGAAGTTCCTGGGTTTTCTCCAAGATCTGCCGCAGTGTGAATATTTGGTCTATGGTGGACTTTCCTGGCCTGAAGCCACACTGATATGGACCAATCAGGTTGTTTACGAAAGGCTTCAGGCGTTCACACAAAACGGCAGATAAGATCTTGTAGGCGATATTAAGAAGACTAAGGCCCATTTTATTCACTCGAAGTTGAACACAACTTGGGGATTTTTATATGGGAAACTTCCCAAGTTGTGTTCAACTTCGAGTGAATAAAATGGGCCTAATACCTCTGTAGTTGGCGCAATTCAGAGGGTCTCCTTTCTTGAGGATCGGGTAAACAATGCTGAGGTTCCACTCATCGGGCATACTTTCCTCCGACCATATTTTACAGATGAGTTGGTGCATGCTCCTAACCAAGTCATCGCCTGCCGCTTTGAATAGCTCGGCCGTTAGGCCATCTGCTCCAGCGGCTTTGTTGGACTTAAGCTTAGATATGGCTATCTTCACTTCGTCCAGGTCGGGTGGACGGAATTGTTGGTCTTCATCGTCCAGGTTGAATGGTTCATTCTGCCTGACAGCGGTATTTGGTTCGTCATCGCCATTAAACAGTCTGCAGAAGTAGTTCTTCCATATCCTCAGCATCGACTGCGATTCTGTTATGATGTTCCCTTGTTCGTCCTTGCAGGCTTCGGTTCGGGCTCTGTAGCCTTGGCAGGTTCTTTTTACCCTCTGGTAAAACTTCCGAACCTCATTCCTGCTATAGCATCTCTCTATTTCCTCGATCGCGCGCTTCTCGTGCTCTTTCTTTTTTCTCCTGAGAAGCCGGTGTTCGTCTCTTCTTTTCTGCGCGTAGAGCTCACGAGCAGCTCTGGTCCTTCTTTGCAGCGCCGCCTTGTATGCTTCTTGTTTCGCTGCATGTGCTTGCCGGCACTCGTCGTCGAACCAGGGGTTTCGTTGTGGTGGTCGAGTGAAACCAAGCACATCAGAGGCGGCGTCTTTGATGGCTTTTTGGCAATGTTGCCACTGGTCTTCAATGCTTGATGCTGGCTGCGTAGAACCTCTTGAGAGATTGAGAGAGACTCGATCGGAGAAGGATCTGGTGAACTCTTGCGATTTAAGACGTCCGACGTCAAACTTCCTCACAGTATTTACTTGTCTTGGCGGTTTTCGGGATATCCGAAGGCGTACCTTGGCTACAACAAGGTAGTGGTCCGAGTCAATGTTGGCCCCTCGGAAAGTTCGGACATCCATAATACTGGAGGAGTGCCTTGCGTCGATCGCAATGTGGTCAATCTGGTTGACGGTTGATTGATCAGGAGATCTCCATGTGCCCTTATGAATATCGAGATGCGGGAATCGCGTACTTGCTATGACACCATTTCGCCCCGCCGCGAAGTCGATCAGCCTAAATCCGTTATTGGAGGTGGTGTCGTGTAGGCTGTACCTTCCGACGGTACTACCAAAGATGCACTCTCTTCCTATCTTTGCATTAAAATCACCTAGGACAATTTTAATGTCATAGTTAGGGCACTGCTCGTATGTCTTGTCTAAGAGCTCGTAGAACCCATCTTTGGTGTCGTCGTCTTTCTCCTCCGTGGGGGCATGGCCATGGGCGCATATAAGGCTAATGTTGGCGAATTTAGCCTTGATGCGGATTGTCGCGAGGCGCTCGTTTATACAGCTGAAACTTAAGACTTCTTGCCTAAGTCTGCCGCCAACGACGAATCCACATCCAAATAAGCGCTGTTTTTGTTGCCGATAGCAGTCGCCATAATAGATATCGCAGTTTTTCATCTTCTTCTTGCCCGGTCCATCCCATCGCACTTCTTGGATGGCGGTTAGGTCTGCTTTATAGCAGTTCAGGGCCTCCTCTAACTGTTCGGCTGCACGCGGTCTGTTAAGGGACCTAACATTCCACGTGCAGATCCGAAATTCGTTGTCCTTTGTTCGTTTGCCTGGTTCGTCAACAGTAAAATCATCCGTATCCGAGGCTCGTTGTCGTTCCGGAACTTTTATTTTTTTTCCGTAGTCGGGCAGTTACCCCGGCGTACAACCCCCAACCTGGAGGGCCAGGCCCTTTGTTGGACCCCTTGGACGAAAGAGGCCGGATTCCTCCGGTGTCAGTAACCCGCTACGGGGATGTGAGAGCTGCCGTTGACCCATTAAGGGCTCTTCCGCCACCATCTCTATTTCAACACCCTGACTAGTGTTTAAAATCCTCAATGACCTCAGCTCCAAATACGTCAGAGTAGCCCATTGAGGTATCTGCCATGTTGACTGTTGACGCCACCGTTGATTCAGCTATGTGAATTCATCCGCCGTACGTCCTCTTTCTGAGGGGCTCATGTTAGACTTCTGAGACTCGAGCAGACAGTCAATCCGACAGAGCATTATAGTGTTGCTATTTTCTTTGTGTTCAACACTCGCGCTTATAAGTTCAGCAAGTCACGCCCGGATGGGCAGACCAGTACCCGGTGGTTACCACTGGGAGGTAAAATAAGCACAGTTGATATGTATGAAAAGTTACAACAGCTGGGCACCGCCAGGTTGATGCCAATCAGCGTCTACCCGATTCATACACACCCAACCACCTAAGGCGGTTATATCTATTTATTAAATAATTTTATTTCATTCCTTTTGAACTTCAAAATATTTTTTTTTTTAATTCAAAATAATTATGCCAAAGTAAAAAGATAATTTTATTCATTTGAAAAACTTTGCAAAACTCTGTTTTCTCACACAAAAATTCAGCTTTTTTTAATTCTGCTTTTCAAAATTCTGATTTTAAAATTTAAAGCAATAAAATTTAGCTTTTTCCCAACTAACAAATGTAAACTAGGAGAAAAAAAGGTAATTTTAAATTTATAAAACATTCAAAAATTATTTATGTACCTACCTTAATTTTTTAAATAAAAATACAATTAAAATAAAAAGATAGAATAAATATTGACAAAAAAATCTTAAATAAAAATACATTATATCAATAGAAAAAAAATGTAAGTAGGTATGCAAAATTTAATAAAACAAATATATGAAGCAGTCAGAAATTACACCATACCTACACCTGTTTTTTAATACAACTTCATTTGTTTCATAATTTTATAATTTTAACTTACATACCTAATAGTAGGTACAATGTGCAGACACGTAGCCAGGGGCCCCTCAAGCCTGCAATTGCCTTGGTGTAGTAAGTGAAATAGCTTATTTCTTCCGCAACCATTCAAATGCAAATTTAACTTTCAAAAATGTCATTAAAAGACACGCACCTGAGAGTCAAAAACTAGACTTCTACGCCTTTGTGAAGAAAGGCATGACAGTATTGTTTCCTTTGTAGATCTTCAAATGCATCTCAATTGGTTGTTTGACGTGGAGTTTGACTGAGTTAACTCTAATGTGTTCGATATAGTACTAAACTCGCCCTGGTATACCTACTGAAAACCTGTGCTTGACGTGCTTGAAAAATTTTAAAAATTCAAAAAATTAAAAAATTTAAAAAAAATAAACTCCTTATTTGACATTTTCAACACATGTCAATTCCGCCCATCAACTTTTTAAAGAAGTTTTCATTCGCTCTTGCATTGCATCAGTATTTGTGGCGATGTTTTCAACTTTCTGGGGTCTGGGACGTACTACAGTAGTTGATGCTAGGTGTGTCGCTGACTGTTGTAAATCGTAATTCCCTACTACCAGCCTTATTTCATCAAGTATCACCACTAATGCTATGATTTCTACCTATTCCGCACATCCATCCATCTGGCACCAAATTCTGGTAAAAGTCATTTTCGAAAAAAAAAATTCCGATGACAAGATATGTATGATACAGGTTGCAGCACAACGCTAACCGTATAATCTATGATAGCTCTCAACCTGATCGGCAATAAAAAATAACCAACGTTTTTCTAAACTCAAACGAGCTAATATAGAAACTGTAATATCTTCATATAAGTTAATATTGATTTTACCGCATCATTACTAAACAAGCTGTTTTATGGTTCTTTTTTGTTGAGCTTCCAGTAATCTATACTAAACATTGACAAGCAATATAGGAAAATCTCAGTAAGTATTCCGAATTTCTAAAATTTCGATAGTTAACAATTGAAAATGATGACAAGAAACAGAAGAAAGTAAACAAAAATTGCCCAAGCTGGATAGCTTTTTTACGAAACCGCTTTCTGCTACAGTTCCTTCAACAGCCGAAATATCGGTCAAAAGTGACAAGTGTTCATTTATTGATAGCGCCGAAGCAGCTGTGTTAATTATGTCGTTTTCCATTGGGCAAAAAGAAGCGTCCGGGAGAGTCCGGAATCGATAAAAAAATCACTTCTGCAACCGTTCCATTGGCACAAAAAATACTCTTCTGGTGATTCTGAGGAGAGAATTTCGCTTCTGGATTTGAAGTCAGAATCCACTCAAGAAACACACACACAAGTGTAGTTCGTGTATTTTATACAAGGCGACTGACAGCTGCCGTAGATTATTTTTTGGCATTTCACCAATACTCTTGTGGATTCAATCAGAAGCAGTTTTCTTGTTCCATTGGACTACAAAATGAGTGGATCCCCGAGTGAAACCAATGGAAAACGACATTAATAAAGTGACTTGAGTAGATCAGGATCCAATAACTACCAATACTACCATCAATGCCCCTGCTGAAAATGACTACCTCGACGCTTCCGTGCAACCTACAGTAGATCTTAAATATTTTTAAGAAACAGCATTCGACAAGATCGCCTCCGACATTTATCGTTAATTGCAATAGAAAATTAGGCGGCATCAAACTTGGATTTGAGTGAAATTATAGACAAATTCGCAAAAATTAAAGCGCGCAAGAGATGTGTCGTTGTTTATTTACTACCTTTTTCTTCCATTGAACACATATGAAGATTTTGATAGAGACGTCGTATGGATTTAGCCTACTAGGGATAACTCAACTCACTGTTTCCTATTCTTATTCCCTATCAATAATTTTGAAGGCCAATATAAGTTCAAACTACAAGGAAAGAGGGGAGGAGGGCCCGATTCTCTCCTTATGCACCGGGGCCCTTGTCCCCCTAGCTACGCCACTGGTGACTTCTATGGCGCCCTAGTTGTGCCCTGAACTGACCCCAGTTAATTTGTGGGGGCAAGAATTCAGTGCTGAGTTTTGCTGTCCTTTCGCTTGCTGTCATTCGTTTGTTGAGATATCGTTATAAAGAGAAATGCAATAAATTTATTATTGAAAATCGAATTTTTTGAAAACAACAACGTTTATGAACTAAAACTTTATATTTTAGGAAAATGGAATGGGAAAAATCTGGAATCGAAGCTGCATACATTTTTTAATTCATCGCCTATATTGCAAAAATGCTAATCAACTTGTTTGTATTATGGCAAGCATTACAAGATCAGAATTGAGTTCATATGATATGAAAGCCGAATTTTCATGGTCTTGCGCAGGCGGTAAAATTAGCTGACACTTCTCAGTGCTCACTATAGTGGGCTCTAGTGCTAGCTACGTCAAACAAACCTAACAAGTCTTGAAGAAATAAAAAGCAAAACGTGGGCGATGGCTTCGAAAGCATCAAAACTTTTGGCAGCGATCCAAAAATGTGAATTCCAAGTAAGCCTGATTGTATCCTACAAAACTATTTAGTTTAACGCTGCCCTTATCACTTTTCCTACAGAACAAATCCTTAGATTTCGTTTCTGCAATCGACCGCACAAAAGAAGTTCTGAATTCTCTTAAGAACATCAGATAAAATGCCAACGATTTCTTCAGATATCCTTTTCAATCTGCATATCCACTTGCTTAAGAGCTCCAAGAACTTCATCAAAACAGACAATCCAGAAACCTCTTCTACTATGAAGCCTATTTTAGAGTGTCTATGTTGATTCCTTGCATAGATTCGTTAATAGGAGATCTTACGGACAGATTCATGGTCAACGAAGACGTTCTACCATCGTTTTAAGCTCGCTGCTCCCAGGTTTTGCTGTAGTTGAGCGAGTGAACGAAATAGAAAAGCCAACATGTTACTCTGATAATCCAAATTCGTTTTTAGCTGTAAAAGCTGAGTACCTACATTCTTTGGTGCGAAAAAATATCGTCGAGTTATCCTTCTTTTGAAGTTTTAAATTGCTTGGTATATGAGAAAAGACTTACTTTAGAGGTATAAACTTTTTGCTGTCGATGTTGCCTGCGCTTCCAGTGACCACAGCTAGTGTTGAAAGAAGATTTTCAGCTATGAAAAGGATTTAAACAGCGTCCCGAAGGGTTATGGGGAATGCCAGTGCCAGATTAAGCTCACTTGCTATGATATCTGTTCATTCGGATATTAATGTGGACTCAGATAAGGTGATTTCGCATGTCAAAAAAAAAAAAATTAAGACATCTTCTATTTAAAAAAAAAAAAGTGTGTAAAAAATAATTTAAGTATGTTTGCTTGGAATGTACCTAAATAGTTTTTTTGTTTAAAGAATTCCTCATAAGATTTGGAAGCAAGCCCATCCTCCGGTTTCGGTTGAATCGGCTTTAAGAAATCATTGTAGCTGGTTCCCGTCCAGTGGCGTAGCTATCATAGGGGCAGGTGGTGCAGTGCACCAGGGCCCCGGAGCATAGGGGCCCTCTAGCCTCAGCTTTGAAAAAAATGAAAAATTTTAAAAATTAAAAAATTGAAAAAAAAAATAAAATTTTCTATTTTTTTTTTATTCAATCAACATCACCAATGATAAAACTCCTTATTTGACATTTTCAACACATGCGCCAAGCGTCCTCGATAAGCATGTGCTGTTTGTTTGTCTGTTATCGTTATTTCAGTTATATGGTATTTTGGATGAGTACGCCCGTAGCACATTAGATCAGCTCACGTGCTTGACGGTCGTGAGATCAATTCGCCAATTCCGCCCATCAACTTTTTAAAGAAGTTTTCATTCGCGCTTGCCTTGCATCAGTATTTGTGGCGATGTTTTGAACTTTCTGGGGTCTGGGACGTACTACACTAGTTGATGCTAGGTGTGTCGCTGACTGTTGTTATTCGTAATTCCCTACAACCAGCCTTATTTCATCAAGTCTCACCACTATTGCTATGATTTCTATTCCGCACATCCATCCATCTGGCACCAAATTCTGGTAAAAGTCATTTTTCCAAAAAAAAAATTCCGATGGCAAGAATGTATGATACAGGTTGCAGCACAACGCTAACCGTATAATCTATGAGCTCTCAACCTGATCGGCAATAAAAAATAACTAACGTTTTTCTAAACTCAAGTTCAAATTGACAAACGAGATACTATATAGAAACTATAATATCTTCATATGAGTTAATATTGATTTTACCGCATCATTACCAAACAAGCTGTTTTATGGTTCTTTTTTGTTGAGCTTCCAGTAATCTATACTAAACATTGACAAGCAATATAGGAACATCTTAGTAAGTATTCCGAATTTCTAAAATTTCAATAGTTAACAATTGAAAATTATGGAAAGAAAAAAGGAACGTAGCGGTGCCGCAAAGCGGAAACAACGTCAAGAAAGAGAAGAAAGTAAAAAAAAAATTTCCCAAGCTAGATTGCTTTTTTACGAAACCGCTTTCTGCTAGTTCCTTCAACAGCCGAAATATCGGTCAAAAGTGACAAGTGTTCATTTATTGATAGCGCCGACGCAGCTGTGTTAATTAATAAAGTGACTCGAGTAGATCAGGATCCAATAACTACCAATACTACCATCAATGCCCCTGCTGAAAATGACTACCTCGACGCTTCCGTGCAGCCTACAGTATTTCTTAAATTATTTAAAAAACAGCATTCGACAAGATCGCCTCCGAGGCTCCGACATTATTTATCGTTAATTGCAATAGAAAATTAGGCGGCATCAAACTTGGATTTGAGTGAAATTATAGACGAATTCGCAAAAATTAAAGCGCGCAAGAGATTGTGAATCGGACGGGGAATTCTCTTAAAAATCGTTTTTTCTCTTAATTAATAAATATTCTATATTGTCATGTGCGTCGTTGTTTATTTACTACCTTTTTCTTCCATTGAACACATATGAAGATTTTGATAGAGACGTCGTATGGATTTAGCCTACTAGGGATAACTCAACTCACTGTTTCCTATTCTTATTCCCTATCAATAATTTTGAAGGCCAATATTTTTTTTTTTTTTTTTTTTTTTTTTTTTTTTATAATTAGCACGCACTAAAGAGGTTATGACTACTCTTATGGTGTAGTTTGAAGTACACAGCGCGGGCGTTAGGGAAATTGGGATAGAGAAGATAGGAGATTCCGATGCACATTGGTTTTAAATGTCTGCAAATTGAACCGAGGGGGAAAGACAGAGCCGGGCAAGGCGTTCCACATTCGCGTGGTACGGCTTATGAAGGAATCTCTATATTTCATAGTACGACCGAAAATAGGCTTAAGGGTAAACTGATGGGCATTCCTGGCTTGGCGAGTATTGCGGTTGAATTGTTGAAGGGGTGGAATGCAGCTGGCGATTTCACTTGAGCACTGTTTGTAGAAATAGCGATAAAACAATGAAAGACATGTTACATTTCTGCGATGTTCGAGCGAATTTATAGAATTCGCTATATTTGTGTCTCCAATGAGTTTTAAAGCACGATTCTGTAACCTATCCAGCAGGTGCAATGAGGTTTTGGGCGCACCAGACCAGATATGAGAGTTATACTCAAGTTTGGGGCGAATGAACGCCTTGTATATGGCTGCCAGATCAGAAGGGGTAAAATATTTCTTGCACCGTTTGAGGAAACCTAGACATTTCGCAGCGTTCTTGGCGACTTCGTGTATGTGGTCATTCCAACGAAGTTTGTCATGGACACACATACCGAGAATGGAAAGTCTTTCGGTTTCGGCGATGCAAGTGCCATTCATGGATAACGGCTGAGGATTCTGGTTTCGCTTTAATGACAGCAGACAGCATTGTGTTTTGGAAGCATTAAATTCCACTCTATTGGCTAAACCCCATTTTATAATGCTGTCGAGATCGGAATTTAATGAGCTTAACATACGTTGCCGTTCCAGTTCTACGGCCGAAGGGCAGGGACGTGAGTCCTGGAATGAATATGAGAAGCTGAGGGTGCTGTCATCGGCGAAGGAGTGGATTGGATTAGATGTTGCAGACAGGAGATCATTTATGAAAATGAGAAAGAGAGTCGGAGACAAAACGGAGCCTTGGGGAACACCAGCATTTATATGGTGAATTTCAGACTTGAAGCCATCCAATACAACTTGAATTGAACGGCCAGAGAGGTAGTTTCTAATCCATTGAAGAAGAGACGCATCGATCCCATATGCACGCATTTTCGACAAAAGAGCTTGGTGCCAAACTCTGTCAAATGCCTTTGAAATATCAAGCGCAACAATCTTCGTTTCACCAGAGTGATGTAGAGATTGGTTCCACTTTTCGGTGAGATAAGCCATCAAATCACCAGTGGATCTGTTGCCGCGAAAACCGTACTGCCGGTCATTAATGAGTTTTCGTGATTCAAGATATTTCATCAGCTGACGATTTATCAGCGTTTCCATGACCTTAGAAAGAATGGATGTAAGTGCTATGGGTCGGTAGTTGGTGGGAGAAGAAGATTCGCCTTTTTTGGGGACGGGCTGGACAAATGCTGTTTTCCACCTTCTCGGGAAGAGTCCAGAAGAATAGGACAGATGGAAAAGCTTACGCAGTGGTTTTGCCAGCGTGGAAGAACACCTCTTCAGAACGATTGGGGAAATACAATCTGGACCAGCGGATTTATTTATGTTGAGGTCATGAAGTACTCTTGCCACTGTACGAGTGCGAAAATGGATTTGTCCCATGGTGTGTTCGACGCTCTCAAGTACAGGTGGAGGCAAAGCGCAATCTGGGAGCATTGAGCTGGCTGCAAAATGTGCAGCAAGCAGATTGGCTTTGTCTAAAGAGTTGACAGCTGGAATGTCATTGTGAATGAGCGTTGGGATGGAAGGGGAGGCCGAATTCTTTATATTTTTTACAAACGACCAAAAGTTTTTACTACCCTTGGGACATTGTAGTATTTTTTGCCTCAACTTTTGGTCATACGAGAATTTTACACGCTTGATTATGGTATTGCAGTCATTTCTGGCTCGCTTGAACTTTTTTCGGTTTTCCTCAGATGGGTTGGTCTTATATGACCGAAAACTTAACTCCTTTAGTCTGATAGCCTCTTTACAGCTCGAGTCGTACCACGCGTTTTCTTTCGGTATGATACTCTTTATCCTGTTAGGAATAAAGGATTTCATACCTAAGGTGATAATACTAGACACCATATCAGCGGCGGCATCCACGTCGTTATCGAGGAAGCATAACGACCAGTTAAAACTCTTAAAGAAGCTGTTAAGTCCGCTCCAGTTGGCTTTCTCGTATTGCCATACGGTTCTTTTCGGAGATTTTTCTTTAACTGTGTGGTTGGAGTACGAGAAATTAGCTGATATGATGCAGTGGTCCGACGAGCCTAAAGGCGATAATACTTCTAAAGAGTATTTATCAGGGTGGGAGGTAAGAAACAAGTCCAGAGTGTTGGCATTCTGACCGTCAATATCAGGTACGCGTGTTGGCTCATTTACAAGCTGGGTTAATTGGTTTACCTCAGCGAAGATCTGAACATAAATTCCTTCGGGTGTTGTCTGTCCAGTATGTCGAAGCCAGTTAGAATTGTGAATATTGAAATCGCCCGCAATGACAATTTCAGTATTAGGATACAGGGAGGCAATTCTTGTAATGGAGTCAGACAGCGCATCAAACTCGTTAAAAGTCGAGTTGCTATCTAGATTAGGGCTTCTGTAGATAAAACAATAGTGAATGATTTGCCTACGGATGTGGAATTTCAGCCATATGAAATTAAATTCCGAATTGGAACATTGGCCATAAGAACCTGGAGTTTGGTAGGCAATATCATCACGTATGTAGATGGCGAGACCGCGGTGAAGAAAGAATAAAGGCACTAAACGATACCCAGGTAGATCAAACTCCGATTTATCAGAATTTACACCCACCTGGGTCTCGCTCAGCGCCAAAACAGCTGGTTTATATTTAGCGACGTGGACGTACGCCGAAAAGAGATTCGATCGTAGCCCACGAATGTTGCACATGTCAACTCTAAAATTCCCCATCAGCACAAAAAACAGACACAGAAAACACAACTCCGACGCTACTTCTAAGCAGGGCTGTGAAGTAAAAGTCCAATGTTAGAATCTCAAATCAAACTGTCATAGGTGTTATGCCCGTATGACAATTTGCTTTGATCCACCAACAAAGCTTCAACACACAACCCGCTATCCGCCAGATGTTGCTCTCACCCACTCATTGCAATCACCTTATGTACAACAGTACAAGCACAATCGCTTGTACGTTGGCGGCAGGCGATTGCGATGACCAAGAAAGTGCAACAGCAAACGAGTTGGAATGGGAGGGGAGGGAATTGCCCACGCTAGTGGTTTTTTTTTTTGCGTTTTCCTCTTTTTTTAATTTTATTCGCAACACTGCACTGGCACTGCACTCGGTATTGTCTTATTTTCGCGGCAGACGATTGGGGTTTTGATAATTCAATCGATTTTTTATTTTATTATCAGGGCGACTAAAGACGTGAGGGCTACGGCTGCACACACGTGTGCTCACGACGGGTTGCAGTTCGGAACTGAATATAACTGAACTGAATATAAGTTCAAACTACAAGGAAAGAGGGGAGGAGGGCCCGATTCTCTCCTTATGCACCAGGGCCCTTGTCCCCCTAGCTACGCCACTGTTCCCGTCGAAAACATTTTGCAGAGTCACACCTCTCATTGGCCTTATCCAGAGACTTCAAATCGTGGGAATTAATCCAGGCTTAGATAAAGGGCATATTACAAGCTGTATAGGGACACAACAGATCCAACTGATGCCACAAGAGCATCCATTTATAACTACCAACCATATAACAATATGTAAGCTATTGACTTAGGGACCTGTTGTGACTTCCCCGAGGAGCTATAATTATTAACTAGGCTCAAGTTAGGTTTCTTGATCTGGATCCATAGTTATATGGACCATAAGAGCTGTTAAAGCTCTCATTGAAGCCATAGACTTTGAATTGAAGAGCACTTGAGATATATGAACTCTGCTCGTAGATCTGATGAGCCTGCGCTCGGTTGTTTACCATATTTTAAAGCTTCTCACGCAGTTGTTCATTGCAAAGTTCTGAATATGTTCACGAAAGCCATCGTAAGCGCCCACGTTGTCACTTGGTCACGTCTAAATTGGTCTCAAGTTCTTTGGAACAAGTCTATGAGGTCCGTTCAGCAAACGCTCATAGCAATGGCTCTTTTAATGTGTTCTGGATAAATCAACAACAGTCCGCGTACGGTGCTAGCTCCTCTGCTTTTTCACTCATGCGTCCATGACCATTCCCTGGCGGATGCACTTTCCAATCCAACTTGTTCACAAGGGATAGTGTATCCCACATTCGTCTCCCAACAATACAACCGAGCGTCTTCCCGATGAAATTGTGTAACAAAAAAAAAATCCCCATACTTGACTGACTCCCGGATTCACTTCATATATAGTGACGGGCGGCGGTGTAAAAATCCGCGTTGTGTGGGCGCTAAACAAAGTACCGTTCTACCCCGAAACCGCACCCAAAGATATTGCATTTCGAAAACCGCAGCCGCCAATGAACCCAACAAACCGCACAACATATCGCTCGCGACATGCTGTCGGCTGCGCAAATATAATCCGCACAATGTTGCAGATTCCCGCCGATATGACACTACTCCCACACACACGGTATCCGATATCAAATTGGGTAATGGGCCAAGTGATGTGCACAAAGCCCCACAAGGACAACACCAAAAACGATACAAGTTGCGTCAATAATTGTCGCACGGGTTGTGGTTGTTCTTGCCAGCGACCTGTTGCGGTCACTAGAGTGTCAGTATGTACACCATCAGAAAAAGGAGGCCACGATCCTCCACCCTCGCTGACGGTAATCGATCCTGTGACACCGACTCGACTGAAGCCACTCTAGAAACACAAAACGGGATTAATTAACCTTTCCGAGGAGCATCAGGAGCAGGAGCCGAGGTTGCCATATGCAATTAGCCAAGAAGTGGCTTACATTGTTATTAAATCATCTCTTGCGGTCGTGTATACGGCGCCCTCGAGCGGTGTCACATTACATCACACACTCGTATACAGTTTGCTGCTCTCAGTCAAAGTGACGCGCACTAAAGGGGACACAATCTTGGTGGCACATCGCAAGACCGCATTTCGTTTGAAGCTCTTTTGTCCGATGCTGTACGTTGACGGCACTGTGCGGTTGCGATTATTGTGATTTGCGACGAGTTTCAGCCCCAAAATATGGTCTTTAAGGGTAATTTGTGCGCGCATACGGTGTGCGTCATTAAGTCTCCACTGATGCTGTGTGTGACAACCCATTTCCTTTATGACGCCTATTGCCGCGGGATTTTTCAAATTGCTACTGCAGAAATGGAAACGGGTGGTTACTGGTTACACTCGGGCTTTGCGGATCGATTGCCTGATGGATGACGGGACCCTACATCATGTGCATATGCTAATCAGAGTGAGTGTGGGAAAGTGACAAAACTGGATGGTGAAATAAAGCTTCGACTTTCGCGGGGTATTTTGAATTTTAATATTGATACTCGGTCACTGGAAGAGACAGCATATCACCTATTATAGAAGTGGATATGCAATTTAGACACAAGGGTTAGCCTTTTCGGGGACTGCACATAAAGGCCAAAAAAGTTCACAACAATTGCAGCAATATGATGAGCAAGCTATGAAGCTGAACTAGGCTGTAGATATAAAAAAGGAAGCAGCAATCATAGCAAAAGAATTTTGTTATGTTATCCGCCGTAGTTCTCCTTCATCATACACAGGTCCATAGGCAGATTAAAATATTTTTTTTTTGGACAGATGGGTCAAAACTTTGTTTGGGAACTCTAATTACTGCCAGAGTTGTTTTTACCACTGCAACAGTTCCGACGCTTTATGGGTGAATTAAATAAATGGCCGTCAAAAGCCGAATTCTTCAAATTTTCCAAATAATATGGAATATAATAATAGTGTGTCTAATAATCAGGGCCGCACCAACCATATGTGCAAGATATGCAAATGCACAGGGCGCCAAGTTCTGGGGCGCATTTGTAAGAAAGAAAAATTAAAATCAATTAATATAAAACGCAACAACCACATTATACAAACCCCGAGGTTTCATAAAATTTTTCAAACCTCTGAGTTCATCCATCTGTAAAAGGTTATCAAACCGAACAAGCCTTTACATTTAACTTTGGTTTATTTTGTGTTCATTTGTGGATGACAAAATAATAAACGCCTCAGCAATCAAAAAAATGTTCTTGATTTCTTCCGGTTTTTAGCTTATTTCCTTATTAGATGTAAGAGTTTAATAACTTGTATATTTAGCATTGTAATGAATTGATTTCTTGTACTGCGAAATCACCAATAAATGCTGCAATTATTTCCTTAATTTGTTCAGAACTCATTTTTTATATTATTATTTTGCGTCGACAAACAGCTGTTTTTACACTTTATGACTTTTGAACTCACTTCAACTCGGTGGAAACGACTTACAAGGTTTCGAAACCTCGCGATTTCAGTTTGGTGGGAACATGGTATTACTGAGAATTAGGCCTATAGGGGATACCTCCTCAATAAAAGAAGCGCATTGAAAGTCTACCTCCTGGGTGATGTGAAAAAGACTATATGTGTGCAAATATGAAAAATAGGCGCTATCTGTAAATCTAGCACAGGGCGCTAGTTTGGCTGGAGCCGGCACTGCTAATAATGGCCGGATCTTCCAAGCCTTCGAAGAACCGTGCTCCCAAACATGAGTAGCAGCGTTCTTGGAGGGCTGTATGGGCAGTGACACAGGAAATGTTCCACAGATTCTATTTAATCTTCGTCTCTGTAACTTCTGCAGAAGTCATTTGTAAAGACGACTATCCCTTTAGCCATGTTTGCAATGATGGAGTGTCCAGTTACTACCCCGACGAGCATTCGAATTTGTCGTTCTAATGCATACGGACAAACTGATGATTTTTTGGGATGAAATCCATGTTGCTCATCAGCAAAAATTCCACGTAGTTACAAATAATTTTTACTGGACAGTTTTGCGATTCCTCTATAATTTTGCATGTGCTGTTTGTTACCATTTTTATGTGGAGGCATGATAAAGGACGTTTTCCACATTATCGGAAAGACTCCACTGGACAGCGACAAGTTGAATAATTAGGTTGACGTTTTACAGATGAAATCTACAGACGATTTGACAAATAAACTTGGAACCGCACCATCAGGACCAGGAACACAGTTATCATCTAAAGTCTTTATTATATTGCACTATTTCATTTTCAGTCAGTCGGAATATCACAGTTTGCTTTTGTAATAAAGGGTTTTCCAATAAGAGGTGTTATTTTGGTATTGAAAGAAAAATGTAATTTTTTTAGATAAATGATCGGATGTTTATTTCCTAATGAAGAGGAAGGTATGCCGTTAATAATGAAAAACAACATCAGCCAAACGGCCGCCACGAGCACGCATAGAGGACCATATCCTTTTCATGAAATTTTCCATAACCAAATCGTAAAGATGCTGCCCTATAACCTCGCTATCCTCACGAATTTTATCTTTGGGTCTTGAATCGACGCGACGCTGGGCTGTTGGCGTAGACCTTATCTTTCACGTGGCCCCAAAGGCAGAAGGCGTTAAATTTTGCTTGTTGACGGAGCCACCGAGGTGGAAATGGGCCTCATCAGTCAAGATGATTTTTCGATGGAACTCCGGATCACTTTCATGCATTTCAATGACCCAATCAGCAAAGACACGACGTTGTTGATGATCGACCGGTTAGAGTTCTTTGTGTTAACTGAACTTTATAAGCCTTAAGACCCAAGTCTTTATGCAAAATACGGTGTAATCACGTTTGTGGAATGCCCAATTCCAAAGAACGACGAGAAATGGATAAACCTGGCTTTTCTTCAACACTGTGGGCTACATCAGCAATATTCTCAGTTGTTCTTGAGCTACGTGCACGGGTTTTATTCTTCACATCACTAACTTGTCCCAACAGCTCGAATTTTTCCACCAATTTCTGTATTGCGGTCCGACAAGTTGCTTCACGACGACCAAAAAATGCTTTAGTTTTGCGAACTGTGGCTGCAAGATTTTCACCATTTTTGTAGTGAATTTTATTAATTCCAATGCGTTGTTGAAGCGTGTATCGTTCCATTTTTAGTAATGGCGTAGTTTGTACTTGTCAAATAATAATAATAATAATAATAATAATAGTTGGCGCAACAGGTCTGTAGGGACCCTAGGCCTAGCTTCTCGCAACCATTAGTTTTGTGTGAGTTTTTCATTTTTGGAACGAATGGAAGGGATCTACAATTTTATGCCGATTCCAAACGGCTAATTGAGAAGCTCTTTCAAGACAGTTGTACTCTCCGATGTTTGTCAGACGTTCGCGAGAGGTGGCGCAGTGAAAAAACCCTGAGTTTGAGTTTGGGTTTTTGCGGGATTCGAACCTGTGACCCCTCGCCTAGTAGTCCAACACAGTAACCACTAAGCCACTGCGCCTACTTGTCAAATGTCAAAGAATAAAAGCTTTAAAAGTGGCAGCTACCGAAATAGCGGGTCATTCACAATAACTCCACTCGTTGGAAAACCCTTTACAACCGGAATAACTCGGAGTCAACGTATCAGGCCTTGAATAAGTTGTCTGAAAGAAGTCAGCAAACATATTACACAGGCCACCGTCCCCTTTGCCTCACCCATTTGGTATCACAAAGTACCTATACCAATCTGCTTTAAGTGCGTCTTTCAATACAGCTACGTTACCTATACCCTAACCTCATATCTGGCTTTGAGGGACCTTTCAAAGTTTTGGAGAAGACATCGCTAACTGTATGTTGAAAAAGAGTTCCATATAATTTATACCACATATCGCACCAACTTTCTGAAAGCATCCTTCCAGCCAAGGAGTGCTAATATGTGAGTTATTTTTGATTGCAGAGTTTCCCCGGCTTCAGGATCTGTGCCAAGAGTTTTCGACCAGACGCCGAGCAGTTGAGGTATGACGTGCGAAGAACCACAAAATCTTGTTAAAAACACATTTCTGCAGACATTGCACAAGTTGAGCCACAATCACGGAACGTATCCTCAAGTCTTTCACTAATACGCTGAGTCCACTTGAACTCATATTTTTCGTATATCGCTCGATACTTTGCAAAGCTCATCATCCGTAAATGATGAGACGTTGAGACGTTGTTCAGGAAATAGATCGTGCTTCCTTAGAGCAGTGTGCCGAAAGTTGAGTGTATTTCTACAACCATTGTCAATTTGGACTCTGTCAGGTTGGAATGGTCGCGTTTATGTGTACGGCTGTAACTAGGGATCGCCAGTTGATGTTCTGGTCAAGTTCATCTCAGTTCTGCCGGTTGGTTAAATAAAAATCACTCCTCCCTGGTCCGAGCTCTGATTCTATGGCTTTTGGGCCTAACTTAATACTAACTTCCTTTGTAGTCCGGAGGAAGCATCGTTTGCGCAGATTTGCTGCGTTTGTTTGACGTATATTTATAAGGAGTCCGTACACTAGCCAATTACTTTTCCTATCCCCGTTTTCGACAAGTATACCCTTCACTTGGACACCCATCCCCATCTAAGGACGAAACTACATCGGCTACCTCATCCATCGCAAATTAATGGACTCATCTCACTTGTGCGCTGACTTCTAGGGTCATCACGCTGATGATTGAGGAGTCCACAAAACGCCGCTCGCATCAGTGTCAGTTGTCAGATCGAACTCTCCCCGCTCCAGCGCAGCCAGAACACCAAACAACACATATTCGACATTCCGACGAACAACAACATGACTCCGATCCGGCGGTGGCTGTGTATATATACCGCGTTACAAATTTAGCTTCCATATCTGAGCCACCAACCATCAGTGGGGTGCGCGCTTGACCCAGCCGGCATATTGTATGCGCTCTGCGACTGGGACTTGTGCCTGCGCCAGGAGCTCGCTGATTTACTCGCGCGCATGTAGTCATCCGCCGCGTACACCCCCTGTGTGTGAGCTCGCTTTGCTCGCTCAGCGGCTGTCTTTCACAAGGTTTTCCCTTCTTTTTTTTCTGCTCTCTCTACAACATTTTTTCTGGCATCATGTCGGTGTCATAATTTGCACAAAAACAAAAAAAAACGAAAAACCGCGGAGAAGATTGGGGCCTATAGATCGCTCGGAACAAATTTTCTGGACTACTGGTGGCGCACCGGGAATATGAGAATGAGAACGCTCTTCGCACTGCGGGCGCTCGAAAGAGACCATAACCAGGAGAAAGAGAGGCGCACACATCCACTATCCACAACCACATCGACTCGTCGAGAGACGAATCATAATTTAATGAACATTTTTCCAGAATTTATTGCCCTGGGTATTGATTTCAGCGTTTGTTCTTTCTGCATTCGAAAATTATTCGGTAGTTGCCGACATAAATAGCAACAGCGTAACGCGTCGCTGCAGCGAGCGAGCGAGACAGTGAGCGAGCCGGGCTTACGAATGTTTTGGCCTTTAAACACTGCAAACGAAATTAATTACATATCGGATGTCTGCCTCAATGGGGAGTCATGATATTTCAAAATGTGATGTTTCGTTTGGTACGCTGCGCTGCGCTGGCTGGTGGTGTGTTAATGTGCGCGTATCGCAAATTCCTTCTACAGCCATAGGTTATAGGTATATCCTCCTCCGCGGATGGAGTTGCGGTGGCAATATTTTATAATCGGCGTCGAACGGATGACGTACTTACTGCGCTGGTTGACTATGGCTCCTCTTTGGATGGCGACGCAATGTTTTGTTGTTTGTCCGTTGTCCTGCCGAAAATGATTATTTATTTTATCAAGCGGCAGTTGGCAGTTTAATTTCGTATTCTTTCTGTGAAACAACTGCCAGAACAGAACTGGTTCAATGCACTAGCACTGCATGGGATTTGGAGTTGAGTTGGACTTTTTAGGGAAGTACTGTCCTTAACACATCAGAGGGCAAAGATTATAACTACTATCTAATTGCTGTGGGCAACTGCATTTTTGGCTTTGTGCGACACGCTTTTTGGGCGGACCACTTATAGAGCTGGATAGCCGGAATTTTACTCTGGCTTGTGCTGGCAGAGACCTTAGTTCAAGTCGACTTTTGTGAACTTTGTCACTGGTTTTTCTGACAGGTAAGTACAAGTGGTAGTGGTATGGGAATATTTTAATCTCCACATTTGGCCAAACGGCGCAGATTTCCAAGAAGCTCTTATATAGCGTCGACTGCTCTTCCACGAAGTGATCAATAGCTGGTCATAACCTGACATTATAGTCTTGCCCTTTGCTCAATGAACTATCAACGGAGTAGCGTGTCCTTCGCCTTTAAAAGCGAATTATTACAAATACATATCCAAACCTGCAAATAGAACGCCAGTGGGCCAGTCAATTTTAAAGAAGAGCCACCTGTGATCCTTGAAGTAAGCAATAAGTGTAATTACATAGGTCTAGTTTCAAAGATGTTCCTCAAAGTCGACTTAAAACTGTTGTTGAAAAACTATACCGTCGTTGACACAAATAGCCCAGGATTACCTATAATTCCTTGACAGAGCTTTCTCGTTTGAAGTGGCTAAGAGGGGTTAGCAAAAAGCTGGCGTGGCTAGATATTTCTTTGGCCTGTTCTCTGTGATCTATAGGCCTCAGATAACACAGTAGCAAACAGTCCTAATTTCTCAAATATTTGGCCAGAAACGGACCACAAGAAAATAAGGAAATTCTTAAGCTAAGCTGGAAAAACTTGAGCGTAGGAATAGTCTTGACTGACCACTGCCTACCTGGAATGCACAGCGAAAGATGACGGCTCTTAGGGTCAGATATGTGTAGACTCTCTCAAGACTCATACTCATACTCATACATATACATATACATCGCTGGGGAAATAAGATGCGTCTAACCGAACCTTACGCGGTGTATTAGGCTGTTTCTTAAAGAAGAGAAGCTCGATCCAACGCCAGTACCCAGTAGTGATGCGCAATATATAAAGAATCACTCGATTCATCGATATTTCCGTAAAAAAAATATCGATATTTTCACTTTCTAATTTATTTTCGATATTATCGATGCATCGACGTAATGACGCACTAACATCCTATGGCTGTTTTCCAAGTGCAAGTATATATTATCTTAATAAGAAGGAAAATCTAAATTATACACAAAAATCTAGATTATTCATAAAAAAATCGATGTCATCGATATTATCGATTATTTTCGGGCCGATTTTTTGTTTCCATATATGTATATATATTCATTTCGATATTAAAGTATCATCACTAAACGCCAGTTGATTTATCTTATAATTATAATTTCCCCAAAATGGTCTACTTTTAATATATTCGATTTGATAGGAACATTCTCATCATGTCATCATGACAATGACAACTGATTGTAGGTACTCCGCTATTTCATTCAAAAGGCTTTATTATAGGTACATTTAAAATCTGAATCTTAAAATGTGTTCATTTATTTTGTTTTAAGCTGCTTTTATAATTTATGAAATTTTCTTCTGCGTTCACCCCTGTGCTAAATAAACATATTTAAAAATACTCACCAAGTCTGATACAAATCTATCCAAGGTATGTTCCCTTACTTTCTGGCTCAAGTTTGGCAATGTGTCAGATTTTTCTCATAGCGAGAGAATTCGCTCACCGAAATAAAATACATACAACTAAAAAGAAAATGAGCGCTGTAAACCACAAATTTGAAAAATGAAATTCCATTATCAGTAGAACAAAAAACAAATTTATATTTAAACCAAAGATTTGAAATGTTTTAATAGCAGAAATTAAAAAATGTAATTCTTTTGTTGGTTACAACTATTTTAAACGCTATGCAAGCACAAAATATGAATGAAATCCAATAAAACGGTCAGTTGAAAATTTGCATTTGAACGACTGTCAGCAATAACCAACTAGTCCATGGAAATTTTTTTTGCTAATATTTGCAAGTTTTTTGTGGAAGGAAAATGTTTTGTTCTCTCTTTTTAGCTCTCTTCTGTCCGGTTTTTGCTAAGGGAACGAATTTTGACTAAATTTGGCTAATGTGTGTGGATGCATTATCGTTAGGGAAAAGACCTTCAATGTTGGGTAACATTTTCTAATGTGGTTATCAAAAGATGAACAAATCGATGGTTTTTTATCAAAAAAAATAAGTCAAAATTATATTCGGACCTAGCGTGGTATCCGTCGGAACGGAAAATTCTCCGCAGCGCATACCCTGTCGGAACAGCAAATCGCATTCGAGGTATCCGTTCTCGGAAAAAATAATTGAAATGCGATGACGCATTGATTTCACATCCTCGTATTGTTTGGTGTTTGGTTTTAGGCAAGATTTTGCACTGGAAACACAAATTTAGGCAATAAATACAAACAAATGCGTTGCTATATTGTTTATTATTAATTTATTTAACACTTTGCTGCAAATCGTGAATAAATTCCGCGACTCATTGTACTCGAAGGATATCGTAAACAAATTCCGCAACGCAATTTCTGTCGGAAGATATCGGAGCCTAGCTGTCAAAAATTTAACAAGAAAATGCACTTTATCGCACTTCAACGTAATTCGCATATATGCGTTGTAAAATGTCGGAACAATTTTGCGAACAATTGTTCCGAAGAATACCTCGCAGCAAAAATCCTACGAATCGTATAATTATTCGATTCAATTCAATTCAATTCAATTCCAATTTATTATTATTAAATAATATAAGTACAATAAAACTTGGTCTTTTATAGTACAATTGGAGAATTTTCTGTTCCGATCGACGGATAGGTACCTCGCTAGGGCCGATGAATTATATTTATTTTTTTTAGCGGACCCACTTCATGTTCGTCTCTCAACGACCGACTTCTGTAGAGTGATGACTTGTTCTTTTTTTTTAGTTTTGTGTTTGACACTGACAATTATTTAGGTCGTGTTCAACAAGTCATCACTTCAGGGACGTTTAAAATATTTTTATGATTAATGTGGACTTCTTTAGATTTCAGAAAAAAAAAGGGACCTGCTCTTTTTATTTTCTCGACTACGTATAGTAAAAGAAAGATAATATATTGTATGTACAAAATTTCCAACTCGAGATATTCATCAATTCTGACATTATGCGATGATAGACAAATTCAAAAATGGTCGCGAAAATTCTGTGAGTCTGTCTATATGTCTTTCCGCCTGTCTTACAGTCCGGAATTCCGACTGCCCGGACTTGGTTCAAAATTCGGATTTGGAGTTTCTGCAAGGTAGCCTCAATACTAATGTTACTTCCTATAAAAAATGTTCATCCCAGTTGGATTTTCTCGAAAATGGCTATAACGATTTAAGCCAAAATTGATATTTAAGCTTACGTAGGTGAGGTTATTATGACTGCATACCCAGTTTTTCACTAAAAATGCGAATAACTTTTGAAATTTGGCAATAGCTCCAAAACGGCCCATGCGATTGTAACGAAAATGTATTTCTCAGGTAATATGCTCACTTGTAACTTAATTGTTAGCTCAGTTTGTCTCTACATTATCGTAGTAGGTACATAGTTTAGCTGAAACGTTAAGCTGTAAAGATTTTGAGCAAAATGCATACTTTGGGCAACTTGCTCCAAACGCATTTGACAACAGTATTTATTTGTTTATCCACTGTTTAGTCGTATTCCGTAGTTTAGGTATTAAAATTGAGACTCTTATTCATCTATGCATGGATAAACTGGATAGTCAGTAAAAAAATTCTCAAATACCCGGTAGTTTGACATGAAAGCCAATATCCAGGGGGCAGATTCTGTAAGGCGAAACGATCAAACGTTTTCGTGTGCACGAAGAAAGTTGCTTGTGTAACATATGGCCAATCATAAGTGCGCACGAAAACGTTTGATCGTTTCGCCTTACAGAATCTGACCCCAGGGCCGACATTCTGTAAGGCGAAAACGTTTAAACGTTTTCGTGCACACGAACAGTTTGCTTCATGTAACATCAAAAACGAAAGAAATTCTCGTGGGCGCGAAAAAACCAACACATTTTCTTTGACGTTTTCACTTTTCTTGCTTCATGTAACCTTAAAAACGTAACCTTTATCGTCTCCGCGAAAGAAAACAAACGACAGCTATTTTGTTGACGTTTATCATTTTCCTATTTATTTTCTTTGAATTTGGTGGTGTTAAGATTGTGCTGAATATTTTACTAGAAATGCTAACAAACTATTTTTGGTTGACCAGCGAAAGCGACGGAAGTGAAGTGGAAAATGAACACATAAACTTAAAAAAAAATTAGAAAAAATTTTCGGGATTATTCGAATCCTGTCACATTACCTGACAAAAGGTTATGGCTTATATAAATTTGGTTCTTAGTTAAAAAGCTATTTTTTTCTTTTAGTTTTGTTCAACGTTTTAGGTTAAACAAAGCTGCCTTTAAGTATGATGTGCTGGACAATATTCATTTGCATGCAGGTACACGAAATACATACATGGCTCCTATTTTAAAGCTTTCCTCAACGTCAAAACTACTTAACGAAAATAAAGCTACGTACTGAGACTGCCAAACTATAATTTTGTTATCGCACAGTTTCTCAAACCTAAACGAATGTGAACAAATAAACGTTAGGAGTTACATGAAGCTAATTTTCACTTTCGCGTGATTTACTTGATTTTTTGAAACGCGAAAGTGGTTTTCGTTTCGTTTTTTACAGAAACCCACCAAAGCTTTTCGAAAAAAAAACGCAGCATGTAACCTTTCAGATTTAGTAGTCTCGCTCGTGTATATAATTTGGATTTACTATCATCGTCAAAAGATCGTTCTGCCTAACATCGGAAATCTGGGGCCAGATTCTGTAAGGAGAAACGATCAAACGTTTTCGTGCGCACGAATGATTGGCCATATGTTACACAAGCAAATTTCTTCGTGCACACGAAAACGTTTGAACGTTTCGCCTTACAGAATGCCGACACTGATCTTCGTAGCCGTTTAAAGAGTCTCTAAAAATATAGCTCCTCTTGTCAGCACCGACTATTTTTCTAAGATTTCCCTCGTCATTTGTTAAGGCTTCTGATGGAATTTACAGCCGAGTCATTTTCTTTTAACCGTTTGGTAAGACGTGAATCTCCCTCCCGTGGCTGAGCCTCACCTCCGCTGCTTCGGCGAGCTCAGCAAGATCTTCCTCCCGATCTTAAATTAATTAAAATTCGAATTAAAAAAACAAACCGAACATTGGAAGAAATTATAATTTGAATTCCAAAATAATTAGAGAGACCTATCGAAAATGAGGGTGACTGGAATGCACTTAAACCAAACAGCTCACGAAAACTGTGTGTGATTGAGACGAGGACGGCGACGACGACAACGATGCGACGCCGGCCGTCCATTCGATAAGAGTGGACTTGGCCAGGACCACTATAATATGTTGTTGCTGTTCGACAAACGTAATGCAATTGGCATCGGGCAGGGCTCGATGCTTTTGGCTGTGCCAGTGATGGTGGAGAGCTGCCAGCAAAATTTATATCTTCCTCAATGAATGTGGAAGCCAATTAATTTTTTGTTGCAACCTTTTTAACCCGAATCGAAGTAAACGATGTCGTCGATGTGTACCTACCTCAGCTGTAGCGCATTCGCATTGCCACTGACCCAATCCATTGGTTCTACACTGATGATGATAATGATGACGGCGAGCGACGACGAACGACAACCACTATATACGAACGACGACGACTATCGATGGCGATGATGAGGCTCTGCGCTGTGAAGTGCTCTTGGGAATCACACGGATGCATCTTTGGTGTAGCTTTTATTTTATTCGACTTTGTTTCCCTTTTGGGTGCAACTTAACAAACTTGCTGTCTGTAGCTGTGAAGTGGCTAATAGTGTTTTGTATACACAAACATTCCTTCAAACAGAAGCCGGGGTGATACGAGTAGTTGCGATTTGAGGGATTTATTAAAAAAGTCTGCTTTTATGGTAACTTATGGCAACAGTGCCTCTATGGGTGGGAAGAATATCCCTCGATGAATAGGTGAGCGACGTGTTCAACTGTTGCTTGAGAAATAGCTGTCAGATGTGAATTGTGGACTGGCGATACAAAATTCAAACGGAGGAGGGCATGAAAAAGGAATAAGGTGCAGCGATAAGAAATAAATCAAAAAACGCGTCCCGAAACGCGTAAAAAAACGTGTCCCAGCAAGCGTCCAAAAACCACCTATAAAACTCGTCAATAAACGCTTTAAGAAACTCGTCAAAAAACGAGTAACAAAAAAGCCCGTGTAAAAACTCCTCAAAAAACAAATCAAAAAAGTGGTCCAAAACAGCTTTTAAAAAAAAAAGGGTTTTTGACTCATTTTTTGACGCTTTTTCTGGCATTTTCTCTTGTGCATTTTTTAAGGAAATATTGGTAGCTACAAATATTCCTCGTTGAGACCTGTAAGTTGAGCTAGTATCGGCTACTCTGATGCATTTACAACTGCGATTACAGTCTATCCGGGAAAATATTTCAGCGAGACAGGGTTAAATGGGAGATCTCGTCCTTTAAGCCTTATAAATCACCGGGAACCGATGGCATCTACCCCTGCCTACTACAACAGGGTATGGATCTATTGGTGCCTCAACTAATTAGAGTCTATCAGCCTATCTCAAAGCTGGGCTAAGGTCAAGGTGGTCTTCATACCAAAGGCAGGTGGGAAATATGAACAACTAGCGAAATCATATCGCCCCGTCAGCCTTAGCTCCTTCCTCCTAAAAACCATCTAAAAAGTCCTAGATCAATATATAAGGGATCAGTTCTTTAAAGGTAACCCACTTCATGCGAGCCAGTTGGCATATCAAGCCGGCAAGTCTACCGAAACTGCCATACACAGCCTTACAACGACGATTGAAAACACTCTGGCAGCAAAGGAAACGGCTCTCTGAGCCTTCATAGACATCCAGGGAGCGTTTGACAATGTTTCCTTCGATGCCATAAAGAAAGCTATGATAAGGAAAGGCATTGCCCCACTAATCATAAAATGGGTTCAGAACATGTTAGAAAGCAGAATCATTAATCTGGCGTACGGAGGCTCACAAAAGACTGTTAAAGCCACTAGGGGCTGTCCTCAAGGAGGAGTTATTTCTCCTCTCCTGTGGACGTTAATCATAGATGAACTCCTCACACAATCGGGGTATATAATACAAGGTTATGCAGATGATGTAGTTATCACTGTTAAAGGCAAGCATGGCTCAACGATATCGGAGATCATGCAAAGGGCCCTAAATTTAACCTACAGATCGTGTCAGAATAAAGGATTGACCATAAATCCCTCAAAAACAGTCATGATACCATTCTCAAGAAAGAGCAAACTAGAACTGAAACCGATCAAGCTGAATAACGCAGTCATCGACGTATCAGGAGAGGTAAAATATCTAGGAGTAATCCTGGACAAGACTCTAACCTGAAATTCACACATCGATCAAGTCACATAGAAGGCGACAAAGGCAATTTATATGTGTCAGCGTCTTTACGGCTAAATCTGGGGCTTAAAACCAAAAATGATCTATTGGTCATACAACTCGATCATCGAACCAATGATCACCTATGCAGCGATATCATGGTGGCCAAAAACCGAACAAATAACGGCCCAACAAAAACTGAACAAGATATATCGCTTAGCATGCTTTGATATAACGGGGGCAATGAAAACTTGTCCAACTGCAGCCATAGGGGCATGCTCAGCCTGTTGCCTCTACACATTTATGTAAAGAAAGAAGCAGGTTTCAGTGCCCTAAGGCCCATTTTATGTTAATATTTTCCATATAAAAATCCCCAAATGGTGTTCAACTTCGAGTGAATAAAATGGGCCATAGGCTCCCTGATATATATCAAATCTTAAGGAAGGAAACCTCACAGGACACCTTCGGGTACTACAAATGATTCAAGATGATCCTGTGATTAAGGTATCAGACACCATGCTTAAAAGACTTTGCTTCTCCAGAAAATTCAAGATAGCCATATCTGACAGGAGTACCTGGAGGACCAACCAATTCGTAATACCACCAGGATCACAAATCTGGTACACCGAAGGCTCAAAGATGGAAGATGATGCCACCGGTGCTGGGGTCTATGGGCCTAGGTTCCAATAGCACTGGGAAAATCACCAGACATCTTTCAGGCGGAGGTACATACCATAGAGATATGTGTCCGAGAATGCATTCGAAGGCGCACTAAAGGTGACCGCATCTACATCCTCTCAGACAGCCAGGCAGCTCTTAAGGCCCTGAGATCGTATTCGATCAGATCTAAGCTAGTTTGGGAATGTTTCAATCTCCTCGAGGATCTGGCCAAGGACACTACAGTCACCGTTGCGTGGATACCAGGCCATGAGGGATTCGGAGGAAATGAACGAGCGGACTGTCTGGCGAGAAGAGGAGCATCACGCCTGCTCACTGGGCCTGAGCCCTATTTCGGGTTACCTTTCAGTTATGTACACTCAAAATTCAGGAAATGGGAAGATGGACACTTTGCCGAACACTGGATAAAATCCAAAGGACAGAGGCAGGCAAAAAGATGCAAAGCCCAGCTCGTAGTAAAACAAAAAAGTTACTTGAGCTAAGCAGAGAAGATCTAAGGATCCTACCGAGTTATCTTACTGTTCACGGGCCACTTAGGTACCTTCTCAAAAAAATTGGACTCTCCGACGACGAATCCCATCGACTCTGCGTTAAGTCCTCAAAGCACCCTAAAACTCCTCACCTGAAGGACGGCACCAGTAAAAACACAAAAACACAATACGGCATAAGCAAAAACGAACACAACTCCAGCCACCTAAAGTCCTAGCCGATTGAACGCACCGCACCGCTTAGCTGGCACCACAAATCAGCGTTATCAATGTCAAGCCATGGCACACAGTCGACAATTTGCATAATAAACCCGGGGTTTTGATTCATTGCGCCGGCCGCCAACTGCAGCGCGGATCCGCAATCTACGAAATTCCACGTCTCGAAGATATCATTATACATCGGGCAGCCAATTTGCATTTTTGCACTTCAATCAGAGCCTCGTTCATGCTCGATGCTTAAAGTGTTTTAATCTGACACTGATTTGCCTGCCAGAGCCCCACATCAAAGTATATGGCGTCCGATAAAAAACAGCACGAAAAAGGGAAACCCCGTCGCACGATATCGCTCGACCACCATAGTACGTCAATTGCATGAAGCAAAAACTTAAAAATCCAGCCACCAACTGCGAAATGAAATAACATCAGCGCACAGTCCTGATTTAGGACTGCATGCAGTCTAGCGTAGAGTGTCCTGCAACACACACATGCCCGTCTGCACCAGTGCACAAATGTGCGTGCTCAGTGATTCATTTCCGCATCGGGCATTCCCAGTTGTAATTTCTGTCACGTCACACTGCACCGCGTGGGTGGGTGTGGGGGTTGTCCTTTCGCCAGGACAACCGCCATTTATGATGGGCACACATCGCGAACCGCATTGTGAAATAGAACTTATACACTTTCAAGGAAATGCCAAAGCGATTCTGTCGAAACTGAATATAATCAGCTTGTCCTCTGCGTCGTCCTTGAAAACGTAATTAGCCGGTGCTCAAAGGACTGACTGCACCGCCGAAAATTGCCATTGACCATCGAATTTCGGAGAACCGAAACGAAGCAATTTTGTATTTAAGTTGTCAATCAGGCGATTCGTTGAGGGTCCTGTCGAAATGTTATCGGCACCGCACTTATACCTATTACGCTTACGGTTATGTTCGACGGCGACCGACGGCGATACCTAAATGCAGGCAAATATTATTGCTCGAGATTGATAGGAAAATTATACACCGCTCGCATCGGGACGAGAAAGTGTTGCTGGTGGAGGAAAAATAAACAAAATAAATAAATATAAATTGTTCGCGATGACCATGAACAAGGCGAGAGAGCGAAGTGACCTCTCTCTCGAATATGGTATTGACTTGAGTGAGTGGATTTCTGTGCATTTTGTCTGGCCAAGGAGTCGAACTGGGTCAATGGCATGATTTGGAGATCAGCCTCTGTGAATTGGTTTTCAATCTCTTTGTTATTGGCACGAGTTGAAACCACAAGGCCAGACAAGAATACGTTCATTCGTGGCATTATTTGTCTATTCAACAAAGCATCCTTGCAGATGAGGCTTTGTTGTCATCAATTGCTTGAAACACCAGTCAGTCGTCTACCAGTCCTTACTAATGAGAGACAGTTTTCTAGTAGACATTCTGGCATTTGTTGAGGGCAGATTCCAGCAAGCGCTGCCTACATAGGTTGTGGCCTTCGATAAGCAAGCTCATTAATAGAAAAGGACCTGCAACCCCCAACCAATTTCAAAGCTCATATTCCTGCGATCAAATCTAAGAAGACATTTAATGGCCATACCCCAGATTTAAAGAAGTTTACGGTCTAGGCCTTCTGGGTCTTCTTAGCAAGTGGCTAAGTCTGGGTTGATATTTTCACAAGACGCCAAACTGTTTCAGACGGTGAAACTTTCACTCCTTTCATTGATGTCCTTAACACAAGAAAAGTCGACTGCTTCTTCGCATAAGTACCGTTTAAGGTGCTATCGGGCATCATTCGGCATATTCATATGACAAAGGTAACATCCTAAAGCAACCCTTCCATAAGCGAGATAGAGCCTTGAGCAGCTTATGATAAATATCTCAAGAGATATGACTCAGATGGTTTGGTCACAGTTATCACCAACGCGACTTCAAGGACGTTCTAAGATATTAGTGACATTAGGAAGGGCGTTCTATGGGATGAGGTGTGACCGTATAGGGATTGTAACTGATGATCAGGGGTCAGTAATGAAAGATCGAGAGAAAAAAAGGGTTCACTTACGAAGAACTAGTCCACTATAAGGACTCCAACCAGTAGTCGAATATTGTTACAAAGGGAACGTTTAATTCGACCCAAAACAAGAGATAGTCATATTGAACACATTATACCTAGCGTTGGGCGCCACCCCTCACAAGTATTGAGGTTGCCACACCGATTGCTAATTGGTAGTAAGAAAATGAGAATTACCGATAATAGATCGCCTTAGAACCACTCCTTGGCAGTTTAATTGAAAGGCTGTGCAGATGGTTGGGGCTCAGTTGTGATCCGCCTTCTACGCGCTTCAAAAACTGTGCAGCTTGCCACAAGCTGGGCTTACAATATTTGTCTAAGCCTTACTGTATTGATTTAATCAAAGCCGACAAAGAAAAAAAAATGTGGGGCGAAGTAAAGACAGTGTCAAACCTATGGAACAAAGCTATGCTATCATGCCGCTCCCCTTTCCGCTTTCTTCAGTTCTGCTTTTCAAACTTAAAGCAATAAAATTGGGCTTTAGCTTATTTCCAACACACAAAATTTAAAAAAAATTAAAAACAATTTAAAATTTATGAAAAAAACTAAAAATGTGTTTTAAAACAAAAATAACATTTAAATGAGCAAGCAAAATAAAAGAAACAATAAAAATTAAAAATAAAAATGAGAAATTTAATTTAAATAAAGTGCACGACTGGGTCGAACGAAACTTTCTCGATACTAAATTAAAGAAAATAAAAAATTGGATATCTATCTCAAATGGCAGTTATATAAAATAACAATATAAGTTTTTAAAAGTTTAAGCTCTCAGTAACAGGCAATTGTCGCAAGTTCTGGCTAAAGGCCTATAAGCGGCTACTGTACTATTTTATAAGGTCTTACAACTCACAAGATATGGGGCATTAAGCCTATTACAAAAATATACCGTAGATATATGTGAAAATACATAGATCGTGATTTCTGTAGTATTTTTTGATAAACAATTTAAGAAACTCACATCTTCGAATTTTTTGAGAACAAGAAAGTACGGGATCTTATTAATAATACTTATATTATCTTTTATATGTATATTGGTCAAAATCGTTATAGCGCTTTTTGTAAAATTTGCCAGACAAAACAGTACCTACCAAATATTGCAATGCTTAATTTGAAAAATATACTATTGCGTAAATATTTAGGTGAAAACCGATTATAAGTTATTGTTCGGTATGTATGCATTGCTTCGTAGTTTTATCGAAATCAACGATGGGGTTTTCGAGATATGAGCCGTTTTTAAAATTAGCGTCTTCGGTGCTTGGAATTGAAAATTAAGGACACACTAGTTTTGAAAACATTGATTTGACTTTAAGTCTGCATTTTGGTCAGTATCGTTGTTGCCGTTTTCAGGTAAATTAAACAAAAAAAAATTTTTAAAAAAATACAATTTTCAAAAATCCCTTGTAGGTACGATAATAATGAGAAAAACTGAGTTTGCTTTTGTTCTAATGGACCACATTACCTTAAAAATGAAGGTAAATTTCAAAAGTACCGTTGTTCGAATTTTTAGCCAAAAACTGGGTGCGCAGTCCTAGTAACCTCACCTACTTAAGCTTAAATATCAATTTTGGTTGAAATCGTTAGAGCCGTTTTCGATCAAATCAAACTGGTACGAAAATTTTATATGGGAAGTACCATTAATATTGAGGTTACCTTGAAAAAAAAAACACCTCCCGAGCTGTAAGCCCAAAAACTCCAAATCCGAGGTTTGAACGTAATCCGGGAAGCCCTTTAGGCTGTAGGCCTGTGGAAGGACGGACAGACGGACAGACCGGACAGAATTTTGTGACCCACTTTTTTGAGTTCCTCTATCATCGTAATATCAGAATTGATTAAAATCTCGAGTTCGAAATTTTGTACGAAACCAATATCTTTCTCTTACTACGTAATGGAGAAAGTTAAAAAATTGAGATCATAGAAATTATAGAAAAAATACTAAACAAATCTGAAGAAATACAAATGAAAGAAGAAAATAAAGCGCACGAATGGGTCGAACAAAACTTTCTCCTTCATCAAAAGTTTGGTTGGTTGTTTTCTTATTTTATTAGGCAGTCATTTTTAGGTAACAATTAAGGAACCGATGCTATATAAAGAAAACGGTTCTTAAAATATGCGAATAGTGCTAAATAAAATCTACTTCTGGGTTATTCGTCTGGTACGGCAGTATTATATCAAATTACAATGTCAGTTTTTATAAGGTGAAGCTCTCAGTAACAGGCAATTGTCACGCTGTCATTTTTTTGGCAGAACTATTTTTAGAACTCAAACACTTTACAAGATTTCTAAGTACAAACCAAAGTGTAGCAGGAGAACAGATTCTCTGACCTGTTAGCATGTTTTTATTTTGGGTTTACCACGATATCTCGAAAAAAAATTATATTTGGTTTGTATTTTGATCAAAATCGTTACAGCGGTTTTTGTAAAATCTGGCAGACAAAACAGTACTAAATATTGTAGTGTTTAGTTTGAAAAATACTATTGCTAACTATTTAGCTGAAAACTGATTAAAGGTTAGTGTTCGCGGTGTATAAGCATTACTTCGTCTTTTTTATTTTTTTTTTTTGAGATATGAGCAGTTTTTAAAATTAGCGCTTTCGGTGATTCCAATTGAAAATTTGCATTTTGGTCAAAATCGTTATTGCCGTTTTCAGGTAAACTAAACAAAAATACATTTTTAAAAAATGTCTATTTTCAAAAATCCATTGCACGAAAATATAGAGAAAAACTGAGTTTTAAGCTATAAATTACCTTAGAAATGAATTTTTGCTGCAGTCGTAAGGACGGTTTTCGAAATAAGTCGAAATTCCAAATATTTAGCCAAAACATGGGTATGCAGTCATGGTAACCTCACCTACTTAAGCTTAAATATCTATTTTGGTTGAAATCGTTCTAGCCGTTTTCGATCAAATGAAACTGGTACGAAAATTTTATATGGGAAGAACCATTAATATTGAGGTTACCTAAGTTGCAAAAAAAAAAAGCTCCCAAACTGTAAGCCCAAAAACTCAAACTCCGGGAAGCGGTTTAGGCTGTAGGCCTATGGAAGAACGGACAAACGGACAGAACTTTGCGACCCACTTCTTTGAGTTCCTCTATCATCGTTATGTCAGAATTGATTAACATCTCGAGTTCGAAATTTTGTACGAAAACAATATCTTTCTCTTACTACGTAATGAAGAAAGTTGAAAATTGTTTGGAAAATGTTAAAAACTGCTCGGTTTTGATATAAAATTCGAATAAATATTTTGCTTCTAATTTCTGAAATTCTTTAAAGCTAAGATTCAATAGTTACGAGTATGTAGGCGAAGTGGCTCGGTGGTGATCCCGAAATAACCCAAATTCCAACTTTGTTTTTTTTTTCCACTGCTCCACCTCTCGCGAACGTCTGACAATCATCCGAGAGTATAAGTGCCATGAGAGAGCTTCTCCATTGACCGTTTGGATTCGGCATAAAATTGAAGGTCCCTTCGAATCGTTCCAAAAGTGAAAACTCATGAAAAACGAATTGCTGTGAGAAGCTTCGCCTAGTATCCCTTTACGGACCTATAATCTATTGCTTCAAATAATTATTTATTTATTTTTTTAAAAGTCATTTTATTTTCTCAAACAACTTTTTGTTCTAGCTTCAGAAAATTTAGTAAAAAATCTCCCCAAATAATAGTTTTCTTCCCACTTTAAACAATTTGGATGATTATTCAATATGAAAAATTGCCCAAATTTTCAATTCACAAAATAGTCCAAGCTTAAATGAGCCATCGGCCAAACTGCAATGGCCGCCGCTGAATGGTTAAGAGTCAGGCATGGCAGCTCTACTTTTAATTTCAATTAGCTTAAGCAACAGGTTCATTAAAATCCACTTTGGTATAGGTCATTCAAAATATTTAAACTTATGTCCCACTTCAGTCCATAATGGATGTACGTCTCGTGGACTTATATGCGCCTATATACCTTTGGACGTGGTTAGGGCTAGGTACGACAATTCTACAACAGGTCTGCAGGGAGCCTGGGCCTAGCTTCTCGCAACCATTCGTTTTGTGTGGGTTTTTCATTTTTGGAACAAATGGAATCTACAATTTTATGCCAATTCCAAACGGCCGATTGAGAAGCTCTTTCAAGACTGTTATACTCTCGGATGCTCGGATGTTTGTCAGGCGTTCGCGAGAGGTGGCGCAGTGAAAAAAACCCTGAGTTGGAATTTGGGTTTTTGCGGGATTCGAACCTGGGACCCCTCGCTTAGTAGTACAATACAATAACCACTAAGCCACTGCGCCCACAAACTCAAAACTACAATCTGTAATAAGGAAAAAGTTGAAGAAGATTGTTCGCATAAGGAAAGTACCTCAGCAACGGCTGCGTTCAACAAGTAAGCATTGTAATGTACTCAGTGTTGCCATCGAGATGTATATTTCACCATTAGTTTTCTTGTTGAAACTTGTTCAGGGGCTTAAAGGCCGAAATTATCCTCTTGCTTGTAGCCCGGAAGATTTTCGTCTTGGACTTGGACAATTTAACCTGTAGTATTCTCCTTACAGAGCTAGGAATTTTCTCGGGCGAAAGAAGCTTTCTTGCTCCAATGTGTTCCTTTGCCAGCTTATCATCTGTGAGAAGCTATATGAACGGTGAGAGAACATCACTCTCTGGTGTTCCCTTCTGACCTGTATCTTTATGTTCACATAACCGAGGTGTTTATTTCGCCAGCAACAATATCCGCACTGCTATTTACACAAGGCCTTCCTAAAATGACCCTAAAAAAAGATCCCAAAAGCAGTTCTGACGAAGACGGTCAATTTATGAGGCTTAACAAAAATTATCCCTTCCAATGGGAGCTCTCTGGCTTACTCAGACCCCTTTGTCCTGTTATGGACTCTTTCCGTTGGTCGCAACAAATTATCTCAAACCCGCATCGCATGGTTTTATTGAAACTTTTCAATGTCGCATTCGAAAAATAAACACAAATCTCTTCGCCTCATCGCCGTCGTCCCTCGACGTTGGTCCATCCTACCGTATATATAAAGAACTCCAAGCCAAACACCTTCTGGAAGCAAGACCCTTCAGAAGCATGCCCAATTGATGCTTGCAACTCCCGCCGAACGAGAGCCTGCAACGGATAAATACGACACCAACATCGCGTCCTCAGCGCAGATCTTCTCCAGTTGATATGACATTTAAATGGTTCTCCTCATGACTGCCCACACTTTGGTTGTCACTTCGTTGTTGGCAACAGTAGTACCCACTCGCTGGATGATTTCACGAGTCCAAACACTGTGCAGCTACTGTATTGCGCTAGTACGAGTAGTAACGTATCCGATAAACCGTCTTCTTCGTCATGTGCCCCGCACCACCTCCCAAACCGAATTTCATCACCTTGCCTGATGAATGAAAGAATCAGGCGCGGTAATAGCGAATTGAATTTGAATAAACAGCCGCTTGCATTGGTGTTAAACAAATTCGAATGCAGTAAAGCAAAAATGTTAGCAGATCGCTCGATGGCGATATTCCGGCAAGAGGCAATTTCGTTCTCGCCCCGTGTTTTCCTGTATATTAATCAAATCTCTAATTAATCAGACACAACCCCCTTGACTGGTCGGTCGGGTCGGTATATCAGATGGAGCCAAGAGGTCTGCGCTGATACGTGTAGGTACTAGTGTATGCGAAAGGCAGCCCGCGACCGCTCCATCTGATAACGAAAGGTGGAATTATTTTCTGGCAGCCCCTCTCTGAGAGGATGCTGAACGCGCGAGTTGGCTTGAGACTTGAGAGTTATATATACGTTCCCTCAAGTGATCAGCGTTGCCGTTGACTTTTTGAAAAATGTATCTATTTTTTTTTAAAAAATGTATCAAAAGTATCAAAATTTCGAGAATCAAAAATGTATCAAATGTATCACAAGAGAATATCGTTTTCTAAATCACTTTTCATGTTCCATTGGGACCAAAAATCAATATTTTGATGTATATTGATATTGATATTGCTATAGATTCAAAATAAGTCTGAAAAAAAATTAAAACATATGAAAAAGGGAGATTTTGCAGACTTATTTGAAAATTGAAAAATGTATCTAATTGAATATCTGAGTATCAAATTCCTTGCAAGGAAGCAAAAATGTATCTTTTTGATACAATTGTATCTTTGTGGCAACGCTGCAAGTGATCCATGGGGATGATTAAATTACGGCATAGGTACTCTCATAAAACTTGTAGGTGCTCGAGCTTTGTTTTCTTTTGTCCGCTATGACACATTTGGGTTATAGCTAGCGAGGAGACTTGCGATGCGGTGGAAACTATGCTGTCGTGCGCTCGCATAACGCAGCCATTTGCCCAGCGGCACAAAGCCTTTTACAATACGGAAACGAGTATTCGATCGAGTTCTGCGCAATGTTTCAATAAAGCACTGCGCGCACAGGCGCGTGCGACCGCACTGTCTCGATCGGTATGGTCTGGATTAAATCAGTTGTTGGGCACCTCGGTTATTACACCTTGTAGAGTGTGCGAGTGCGCGTACTCGAAGAATAACAACTCTTGGGAACCGCCGACCAGTGGTGGGCAACCTTGTTTTCAGTGGGGCTTTCGAGATGCCAAACAAATGGAGGGCGACCTGCGCCGAACCTCGAAATTTGTTTTTTCCAAAATTATTTCGCAAAATGGCGTCCGTAGGTAGCTAAAAAAAATTATAAAGGAAGAATTAGCCACTCCTCTGACACACAAATCCTTTATTGACTTCCAATTGGGTTTTCCCAATGACTTTTGACATTTGTCAAATGTCAAATTTGCAACCGGGGAAGAACAACCAAAGTTATTCGACACGTATTTAACAACTTTTTGACGAATCCACAATTCGGGTTATTTGGCACGTTTCTCGACGCATTTTTCAACCTGTTTTCGACCTGTATTTTAAGTCGTCTCTGATGCATGTTTTAACTAGTTTTTGACACTTTTTGGACTTGTTTTTGACTCGTCTGCAGACCAATCTTTGATGGGTTTTTTATTATATTTGGACTCGTGTCTGACCCATTTGACTCTTTTTTGACCCGTTTTTGAACAATTTGTAGATGCACTTCATAACTTGATTGTTAATGCTGTCTTTTGACAAGTTTTCCGGCACGTTTTTATTCGCATTTTCTAGACCGTTTTTAACTCATTTTCGGCGTGCTTTGATGACGTTCTTTTGGACCCATTTTTTTGACAAATTTTTGATCAGTTTTTGGAATAGCTTTTGATGTTTTCCTTAATACGGTTTTCGACTCGTTTGTGGACGCGTTTTTCGTCTTGTTTTCAATCCATTTGCCGAACCGTTTTTGATGTGTTTCTGACCATTTTCAGATGCATTCCTTGACTCATTTTTGATCCTTTTTTAGACTCGCCTTAAACCCGATTTCTGACGCATTTTGAATGCGACGCGGTTCTTACCCCCTTCTTGATGGATTTTAGACTCGTGTTAAACGCGCTGTAAGACGTTTTTGTTTCGAACTAATTTTAATCCGGTGTTGGACTCGTTTTTCATGCAATTGTTGGCTATTTCTGGACTATTTCTGACGCATTTTTGATGAGTTTTTGAGTAGTTTTTTTTTTTTTAAAACGTTTTTCGACTCGGTTTTTGAATTGCTTTTTTTGCCCCTCCTTGGTGTACTTTTGTACTTGGTTTGTTTTTTTTTTTTCAATACGGTTTTCGACCTGTTTGTCGACAAGTTTTTCATCTTGTTTTCAATCCGTTTTCTGGTGTGATTCTGATCATTTTACGATGCATTCTTTGATCCTTTTTTAGATTTGTCTTTGACCCGTTTTCTGACTGATTTTTGATGAGCTTTTGACACGTCTTTTTACCCCTTCTTGATGTATTTTAGACGCATTTTCTGACTTGTGTTTAAACTCGTTTTCTATACGTTTTTGACTCGTTTTCGATCCATCTTTTGTCCCGTTTATTACACCTTGTTGACGGATTTCTTTACTTGATTTTCGATGGTTTTTTTTTACTATAGCTTTTGACGCGTTTTTAGACTCGTTTTTGACGCATTTTTAAATAACTTTTGAAGTACTTTTGACGCGTTTTCGAATTGGTCTTTTTAATTGATTTTCAACGCATTTTTCGACGAGTTTTTGAACAGTTTTTGGACTCGTGTTTGACGCATTTTCAGGCGCATTTTTGACAATTGTTTTTACCTGTTTTCTAAGCGTCTTTTTACTCGCTTTTAACTGTGTTTCCACCTTATTTCGGCGGGAATCGGCCTTAGTCCGAGTCATAGCGAGCTGATACTCAACTCACTCCGCCATCCGGACGCAATCAAAAATGTTTGCACACCCGCGCCTAAGCCTTCATGCACCATTATGATGCATTTATTGGTCGGACAAACACATGCATCTCTCTGGGCGCCGGCAATCGCGATTTGTCGGGTTATTTATGACTCATTGTTTGCACAAGAGCCATACGGAACGATCTCTCTGCGCAGTTAACTGATTTTGGTGCCGCAACTCGCACCACGGTCCAATAGCGTCCCGTTCACCTTCGCGATTCTCTTAATGGCAATTGCGGCGATATGATGAGACCATTTGGCTGGGAACCACTTCTCGATTCAAAAGAAGATGTTTCTGTGTGCTTTTTCAGCTAACTCGCTCTGGTACGCAGCGCTGCTCCGGACGAAGTGCTACAGCCCATAAATCATCCACCTCATCCGTCCGGCAGATATTGCCTTTAACCTCTTGGCCGCGGACGAATGGATTGGCTGTGGCTCGTTTGTATAAGCGGCTAACTACCTAGTCGCCCGTATAGATCGATCTGTTTGTTTCTGTGTGCGCACGGCGCACTCTCGACTCTCAACTCTCCCTCTCCGGGGCTGTGCAAATTTCGTAATAGAAATGCAGTTCCTGGCCACTTTATCGGATTCCCATGATGCACAAGGCATAGGCATACACACTCGTATAGCACCACCGCGCGCTAGCCCAGTGTGCACTTTGGGAATTAAGAAATCTCCATTTGGAGATCTGTGGCGCGCTCGCATCGCCAATTGACCTTCGGGGCGGAAAAACAACCGCCGCTCGATGTAGCCAAGTGTACCATTAGCCAGCGCTCGTGATTAGATATCTAGGTAATGGCATTGCCAGTGCAACCCCCCCTGCAATGGGGCTATGCCGATACAATTTGATAGATACACTCTTGCAGATCGCACAGCCGGCTGGGGTTTGAGTTTAAGTGAGACAAATACTCGCCGCCGCCACCGCCGCCGACTATTTAATTGTTGGTTCTTGGGAAAGCAATCCGGTGGTGATTTTGGTGGCGCTGGCGATATACGAGCGCTGTGTGACAACCGTTTTCCCGCTCCAGTCCAGCTGTATAATTGCCGTCCGTCATCGCCGTGCTGACCAACAAAAGCGGCTGCCGCCACGATCAGGACCATCTTTTCGATGCCGCAGAACAAAGATTAATTATTATGATATACTGTGGGAAGACTCATAAATCATTTTGATTGACAGTACGGCGCATTGGCCGGCTGGCTGTCGCAGCGCATCCCTTTTATTTAGCTGTCATTATTTTTGAGAGCGCGCTCGGCCGGGGGAAGGAAGTCAATTTTGGGGAGTCGGTGCGCCGGCCCTTGTGCTCTCCGCCGCATTGTCGTGGTCGACCTCTGGATGGCGCTTCACTATGAAATTGTTGTTTTGATGGCGATCGCCTGTGCCCTTGTACTGCTTGTCAGCTGATGGTAATTACAGGGTGTGTGCTATAAGTTCAGAGGTTTGCTGTAGATGGTGCAGTGTTTGATGGAATGACAGATTGGATGCTGGTTCCGATTAAAACGAAATAATTTTCTGTCGGAACGGTGCGGTGAAAGGCACAGGCACTGCCTTATGGCATTCGAATTGATAATAATTGTTCTGTAACGATATGGAGAGGGACTCACGATGAGAATACATATACATACTTATTATCTTTGACAGAATATGAGAGGATAAGTGACAAGTTCTAATTTGGAACGCCGAACTGGTATTGCCTACAAGACAAAGGTTCTTTAAATGCAAATTTTAATATGTGCTTATATCTAAGAAGATAAGAAAGAAGAACAGAGACAAAAGACAAGAGACAAGATACAAGAAACGAGAGACAAGAGACAAAAGACAAGAGACAAGAGACAAGAGACAAGAGACAAAAGACAAGAGACAAGAGACAAGAGACAAGAGACAAGAGACAAGAGACAAGAGACAAGAGACAAGAGACAAGAGACAAGAGACAAGAGACAAGAGACAAGAGACAAGAGACAAGAGACAAGAGACAAGAGACAAGAGATAAGAGATAAGAGACAAGAGACGAAAGACAAGACACAAGAGACAAGAGACAAGAGACAAGAGACAAGAGACAAGAGACAAGAGACAAGAGACAAGAGACAAGAGACAAGAGACAAGAGACAAGAGACAAGAGATAAGAGACAAGAGACGAAAGACAAGACACAAGAGACAAGAGACAAGAGACAAAATACGCCGACGGCCTAATATGTAGAGCCGATTCGGTACAAGATGCTAGACAAAAGCGCAACGAAGGTCGGCAATTGTTATTTGTCGTTTTGAAAACAAAAATACTCGGCAAAATATACGAACTAGCAATTTAAAAAAAAAACTATATTTTCCATACAAATTTTGCAGGTTCCGTAAATTTAAAGCCGAGGCCAAAATTTGTTTTTAGTACAACGCTTAAAAAAAAACAAATTGAGCAAAATTGTAATCAATTTATATTTATTTTTTTGTGAAAGTTTTAGTTGTAGTTGGTTCGGGACCAATATTTCCTTAATACATGTTGTGTAATAAAAATTAGTAGTAGCTAGTAGGTTATAAAATGTCAATAAATGAGCGAATGTTGGAGCAAGTTTTTTTCTTAAAAAGACAACTAGTTCGTAGCTGACGGACGTCTAAAATCGCAAGAGGTTTAGTTTATTTCCAGATCATTCTCCGATCGAGTCTCTCTCAATCTCTCAAGAGGTTCTACGCAGCCAGCATCAAGCATTGAAGACCAGTGCCAATATTGTAAAAAAAAAAAAAAAGGCGATGCCGCCTCTGATGTGCTTGGTTTCACTTGACCACCACAACGAAACCCCTGGTTCGACGACGAGTGCCGGTAGGCATACAAAGCGGCGCTACAAAAAAGGACCAGAGCTGTTCGAGAGCTCAACGCGCACAAAAGAAGAGACGAACACCGGCTTCTCAGGAGAAAAATGAAAGAGCACGAGGAAATAGAGCTACTGTAGGAATGAGTTTTGGAAGTCTTACCAAAGGGTAAAAATAGCCTGCCAAGGCTACAGTGCCCGAACCTTAGCCTGAGGATGCTGAGGATATGTAAGAACTACTTCTGATGCAGACTATTTTATGGGATGACGAACCCGGTGTCAGGCAGAATGAACCATTCAACCTGAACGATGAAGACTAAAGATTCCGTCCACCCGACTTGGGCGAAGTGAAGATAGCCATATCTTAGCTAGAGTCCAACAAAGCCGCTGGAGCAGATGGCCTAACCGCCAAGCTATTCAAAGCGGCAGGCGATGACTTGGTTAGGAGCGTGCACCAACTTTAAAATATGGTCGGAGGAAAGGAGACCCTCTGAAATGTGCCAACTACAGAGGTATTAGTCTTCTTAAAATCGCCTACAAGATCTTATCTACCGTGTTGTTTGAACGCCGTCGAGCAAATATTCATACTGCGGCAGATCTTGGAGAAAACCCAAGAAGTCCAACTCGATACCCACCACCTTTTCATCGATTTGAAGGCCGCCTATGACAGCATTTATAAAGACGAGCTATACAGACTCGTCCGTTTGTGCAGGATGCCAATGGACAAAACACGCTGCTCAATCAAGGTCGGTAAAGAACTCACCGAAACCTTCAAGTAATTTCCGGTCCCGTCTGCATAGACGGTGAATGGAGGAGAAGATACAACGACGAACTGTCCGGCTGTACCTACAGCGACATTGACCTAGCCAGAAGAGTGAAGTTCCAGCGACTGCGGTGGCTGGGTCATGCGGATGGACGTGAATGTTCCGGCCCGGAAAACCTCCCGAGGGACGGCTAGGCGCACGCAAGTCATAGGGGACCTAACCAACTTAGCGTGTGAAACTGGAAACAGCTAGCCAAAGATCGTGCTGGCTGGATGGTTGGGGCCAAGGTCTACCCCGGATTATAGCGCCACCTTAAGTGAGTAAGTTCGTTGTTAATTGTTAAACATGAGCATGAGTTGACTATAGGTATGCGGAAAACCTTTTAAAAAAATACTTTCCGTAAGAGTGAACATGTTTTCTTTAGTTGATCTTTCTTTATCAGACTTTCGTACAGTATTATTTTGTAAAAAGTATTTTCGAATTATTACCACAAATTTAAAAAAACATTTTCCTATTACAATCGACGTTGGCTCGCAACGACTGCGTCAATGTTTGCATCCTCTCGGTGCAATGTAAAGCATGGGCGAAAGTCTTATAGATTGTGCCCAAAGGTATATCAATTCTATCGGCTGTTTACAACACAATAACTGACAATTTTCAAAGACACCTTCCAAAGTGTGTTATATCACGCGAAAGGACAAAACTTCAAATTGTAATTTATATTTTTTTCTGGGGGCTCAACAAGAGACCTTTCGTTCAATAGTTTCACATTAATGCCATTGACCCACTGCAACTTTAACCATTAACCAAATAACATCTGTGGATGTCATGCCCTCTGGTGTGAAAAAATGATTACATTTCATTGAGAACCATTCCACAGCAATAAAACATCTTTTTAGACTAAGCTACATAATCAAATGCACTCGTTCTGTGTCTATACACACCAGTGGCGTGGCGTCCATATAACTCGATTCCTACCGAGTTACCTTTTGAAATCTCCACCACGCAACACTATCTATCTACCAAAAACCGAATATACATGCAACACTACCATACCAAATGAATTTTAATACTCACACACAAAAGCACTCATATAAAAATTGTGTGTGTCTGTGTATCCATTTTCATACAACATCGTCATCGTCTCGTCGCAACAAAGCGAAGGTAACACAAAATATGTCGGGTTATTAAAGTTCTCACTTTATAGTTCATTTTGAGAGAAAATTTGCTTGCTATCTCTTTTTTTCTTCCCTGAGTACTTTGTCTGAGTCTGACACCTCTTTGTTCAACATCCATTGTAGAAAATAACCCGCTTTTCTTCGAGTTATTCGCGGTTCTCACAAAGTTGGTTTTGACTGCCGAATACTGAGTGAACATTTGTTTGTATATATTTTTTTCTTCCCAGAGCTGAGTACCTACCTACTGGTACTGGCCAATGGCCATGGCCACTTGGTTGTGGTTTACGTATGTCGTATGTGTTTGTTTGGTTATGATATGAACAAAATAACGCGCTTTTCTTCGAGTTATTCGATTTTCTTTTACTTCTTCTTTTCTTATTCGGCCTTACCAATAATCAACTTTAGTCTGGCACTTTACGAAAAGACTCCACACTTTCCAAAATCCCTTTACCAATAAACAAATATAGTTGCCAGACTATCGCTAACTGTAGGATTAAATGTTAGTGTTGAGAAAGCCATGTTTATCTCGGACATTAGCTAAATAAATCCTCCCTTATGTCATTTTGAAGACAAGTGTTGCCCAACCATCCAATATCGCGGTATTAAATTTCGAAATAGGAGAGAATTTAATACGATGTTGTTCAGCTTGAGCGTTTACAATTATTAATTAATTTTTTAGTAAATTGTGAATGCTTTCTAATTTTATTCGTTGTAATACAACAATGCAAATGGTTTTTAAGTCTATCACACACAAATTTGTACAAATGTATGCAAAATATTGAAAAATATTGCGTTTTTGTTTTATTTCTAAACACGTGAAACATATATTTCTGTGTTTTTCTTTCTGTTGCTTTTTGATTGGTTTTCCTAGTTAGTTGCTTATTAAAAAATAAATTTTATATAAGTTTGGGATAATTCCAAGACTTTCTTGACAGTTGTCGCAAACAGAATAAAATATCTTTTTACCAAAGTTTGGACGGCTTATAGGTACCTTTTTGCAACAATTCTCAGTACCTTAGGCGACACAGGTAGATATTTCGTTGCAACCAAACTCTTTGCAAAAGGAGTTTGTTTACCGAGAATGAGGATCTCTAATGAGACAATGGTTGGCGTGAAAAGGTTTCCTTCGCGGAAAATATAGTTATAAAAATAGAATTATCAGAACTCAGCAAAATACATGCAAAATAACAAGTTTATTAACTTCTGGGGGTGCAAGTACAGCCTAACAGGTAGTACGAGAATATGCGTTTTATATTTTTCAGTTCGAATTTCAACTTTTGTCGGTTTCTAAGTTTCCCGAATTAAGTAATATATAAGCCATACAATTTTTTATAGGTTAAATTGTATTTATTTTCAAACCCGGAAGCGATAAGTTCTTAACACGCTTCCTACGTGCGATTGTTATTCATTCTGAAATGATTGAGCCAGATATTATTTCTATTTTCAAAAATATTCTCTTGCTAACTATGCAATTGTGATGTTTAGAAGACCACTAATAAGTTTTGAATTGCATCGTCAGCGTACGAATAAATGAAACCATTCAAATAAACTGTGCTTTGTTTATTTATTACGACACAAATGCACTCATAAAGAAATCGCGAGGTAGTATTAGAAAACAATGGAAAGCGTACCATAAAAGTACTGAAAACTGTGTCCGATCGAACGATAGGGCATTACTGATTTGCATATGATATTTGACAGATCAGCGGATATTTTGTGCAATTCCTATTTTGTGTTTTGTTTTTTGCTTATAATAAGTCTCAAAGAGCATTGGAAAGATATGTGTTGGGCAAATTTAATTGCAATTTATGTATTCCTTCTTTTAGAATAAAATCCTCCTTGTGAAAGAGACCATTGACCTTGTTTTTCACGAAAACAAATTATGAAATTTGAATTCTGCAATGACAACAAATGTAATAGATTCTAAGAAAGTTGTAGGACTAGTAAATGTGGAGGTCTAATTGTTTATTGGTACCATTTCACAAAAGCTGTACATTTTTACTAAAGCTGACATCTAACTAGTTGTCGACATTAGTGATTGATTATTAGTAGGTAAGGCCGATTGTCTCTTGTGACAATAATTGCAGGTAGTATGTTGAGGTAGGTAAGGGTTTGTTTTGGTTTAAAAATTTAGTTGCTATTAATTAATTTTGCTTCGACTTCCCATTTAAAAATGTTCACGCCACGCCACTGATACACACTCTCTACGCGATGTGCTTAATCAATAAGCGACGTTCTAAACTGCAGGCAGTATCGGTCTGATGAATGGCGATTATCTGCTCGCATCACATAACAACCCAGCAATTTCGCACTCAGCCAACAGGTGACCAGGCAATTGCAGGCATATTTCTACTTTGTGGGATTTTGCGTAATAACAGTACCGCACATGGGTATACTTATGCCTTGCGCACGTAATGGAGTATGAAATTTGAAAACAAAAATAAACTACACTCGCAAAATCTCTCCAACTGCGGATCCGGTGGCGGAGGTAACTATACACTGGTCGCGCAGTGTCAACGTCAGGCAATGAAAGAAGGTTCCCCCGACCTTCAGCGAGTGGGTTGTCTCACTGTAACGCTTGACCGAGCCCAATTTCCATTGTCATACATTTTGCCATTGTCGCATTGTTTTGATGTCGCCCAAGAATATATAGCGGGTCCAGCGATCAACAGGTGCAATGCGTATAAGGTATTCGCGTCGCGCTACCTAATAATTTTCCCGATGAGAGGGTTTCTGTGTGAAGGCAACGTGGGATGTTCGGCTATGGGTTTGGAGAACCTTGAGTTGCATTGCTGTCTGACAAACGACGACATCAGGTATTGTGTTGTTGGCGTATTCAGGTTTACATATATAGGTAACGCATGTACAGCCAGGAGTCTCTTGACATGCAATTGGTAAGAGGGCGCGAGCTCAATATATGGCGGCAACTATTTCCACCCGCAATCCCTCAGCGGTTGTGATTTTGTGAATGAAAATTTAAATGATGGCCATTAGTCGTGGCGAAGTCGAATAGTTCATGTTACGTATATGGTTGTTGCATGTTTGGGTGTGTAATTATTGGCTTGCGGTAGTGGGTATAGCGATTCCGGTTCTTATTTGTTGGTCATCTGTTTGCTAAAATGTCACCTTATATGAAGTAGAGACCGGAAAGCTTTCCAATTCATCAGCTCGGAAACTCACTTAAACGAATGGGAAAAACCACTTAAACCTATTATTATTTTATTAATATACATTCCAAGATACTAATAATCATTTTTAGTGTTCAGGCTATAAATTGTCCGAACTCGCAAGATATTCCAAAGCTTAACAAAAAAACAGATTTTCCAAAGCTTTAGAACCTCAAAATGGTATGAAAAATTCATTCACGAAGCTTTTTAGAGCAATGAACAGTCAATGAAATTTCATGTCTGAAGCTTGCTGTTATCAGGACAAGGGGCTCGAAAAGTTAGGTTACCTATAGGTATAGAGCAGTGGTCATTACGAAATCCGCTTCAAACTTGCTACAAATAGGCCTTTGTATGGCAGCCGACTGTATATTGGAAGTGGGAAGCCCCCCAGAAAGTGTCTGGAGGTTTAGAGCCTCCTTTCTTCAACTGACCCCTTTTAAAATCGATCTAAATATACAGCAAGATCATCACCGACTTCTACGAATTTGGAGATTAGTTTTTGGCTTCACATCCATTTAATTCTTTCATTTCGACTAAAAGGAAAGGCTACAGGAAGCCATGGCACCGACTTCCGTAAAAACCTTTTCCGGCCTCTATTTATTTTATTTGTCTTTGCAGCAGACTGCCAAAGTTTTCCCATCCATTTTGAGGTGCAGGAGACCCCTGTCCACTGTGTGACAACGTTTCGCCTTAAAGACGCCTGACCAAGTCGATTACCCTGACTCGCTTTGTTGCTGTTGAGTCCAATTAATTCCAATTAAGACTGCGATCTTTATGACCTCCTCATCGTTTTTGGGGTCACGAAAAACTAACTTAGTCGTCCCTTTTATCGCAGGCGTCTATACTCTAAAAGGTCGTTTATGCTTTCTAGGTTGTGTGATCGAAACTTCGTCTGATGCGGACTTTACCATGGGAGATGGCTTCTAAAAAGACTTCTGCTTTGGTCATCCACAAGTCACAAACGCATATCAAAATAAAAGTTCCAGAACGTCACGATAGACGTCTTTAGCTTTGAGGTAGTTCGGGACTTTGTATATACCTCGGCTCCGCAGCTAGCTCTGAAAATGACATCACCTCAGAAAAAAAGGGAAGATAGTCACGTTTGCCAACCGCTGTTACTCCAGAAACACTTTATAAAGAGACTCCAATTAAGACCCTCATCATCCCAGTCCTGCTGTACGGTGAAAAGCATGTACGTTATCAAAGGCGGATGAAGATACACAGTCGCTTCGAACGTGACATTTCAAGGTCGATTCTTTGTTTGATTTCGGATGTGCTGACATTTTAAGGGTTCATGTCGGAGCCGAGGTGGACAATATCCCTGACTACCCTACTATTCGTTTTGTTAATATTCTCTACCCTTTTCTGTTGACAGCGCATCCAACTTTACTTGGCACTTGTGTTCGAATGTTTCCAAATGCGCCATCAACTTCACTCTCGCGAGTGAAACATCCGAGAGTCGAACTGTCATGAAAGAGCTTCGCAATTACACTCGGCATAGAATTGTAGATCCCGTCCATTCGTCCCAAAAAATTAAAAACTCACACAAAACGAATGGTTGAGAGAAGCTAGGACTATGGTCCCTACGGACCTGTTGTGGCAACTATTTATTTATTTTTTAGGTGGCTGTGAATAGATCGCTTCTAAATAAATGCACCCGTCCTTAAAATCGACAATATGATGGTAACAAACTAAACTTTTTGAGTTTCCTCAAGGATCTATCGAAGTTTTACCTTTTGATCGGTTGTGGATCGCACCGGTAGGGACAATTGGGTTGTCGACAAATGGTTTCAGGAGTTCAAACAGCTCAGGAGACAGAATTTTGTCTTAATTTTGTGACCAAGACTGGGGGGTTTATGGTTGGCAGTGTTCCGCAGTTTACAGGCCCCCCTTTCTTGTGGACTGTACAATCGATCTTGATGTATTCAATCCACCAAAATTTTGGGTAAGCTCTCCACCAATCTTCGTCCCCCGTTGAATTTACGAAATCAGCCTGTGGGCCGTCTGGAGCAGCAACTCATCAGCGTTGTTCCGAAGAAATTTTGGAGTTGAGCTATTTTCCGACCCATTCCTAACAAGTTTTAGCCACATTAGTTAAATAGGATGAAGGAGTTTTTTTTTGCAATTTTTAAAAAAAAATATATGCAAAATTAATGGGTGTGTTCACTTGGTGAATCTTTTAACAAGTAAATTCCCATTTCCTTTATAATTTTTTTTTATTTTTCAACATTTTGTTTGGAGACGAATGTGATCCTTTTCTCTTTCGAACAGGGCTCCTAGAGTTGACATCGATTTTTGACGGATACATGATCGACGAAGGTTAAAGCAGTTAAATCTCCTCTATCTAGCGGTCGTTGTGCAGTATACCTTCCTCCTAGCATACTGTGAGGTAAAAGTCTTCCAGGGTGTCTCTTAAGTCATGCTTATAAAACAGTTATGATTGTAGTTCGTTTTTTCGATGCCTTTTTTATTTAATAACATTCTTACACACGTTACAAATTATTGTTCAACCACGCGTTATTCTTTCTGACAGGAAAAAAAAGAAAAGAAGATGTATTGTCTCGTTCACACCAAAATGGACGCCTCTCTACTTCCTTCTTCTGCCATTTACACTCGTGCACATCTAGATGGCGTACCCTACGTTAGAAGGCTACTGGGTGCGTTCAAAATTACATTACACTTCGGAAAGGTATTGAGCCTCGCTTGATGCTACAATCCATAGCGATTTAAGTTCCATTAAAATCTTATGTGACTGTTTATGACATAGAAAAAGCAAACTTTTGTAGAACTTAAGTCGCTTTGAGTAGTATCAGCAAACGGGCCTGAATGATCAAAAATGTTTTGATGAAGAGCTATATACGAGTAGTAGAAGCAACCGATGGTAGTAGGCATTGGCTTTTTCATGACGGAGTGAGTGCATATGCATATCATAGGCTAATGGCAACATATTTCCCGTTCCGGGCGAACGCATTCACTGAAGTTTCCACATCCCAAGATATTTTGCCATGTTCGCAGCTTTCAGAAAACTCCCTGTCAAATATGAACGTATTTAATTGAATAAATCTCATTTCTCCGCTTTCATCTTCGGCCATTTTCAACTCAAAAACTGTAAGCGATTGTGCAGCCTTTTAGCTCCCAGGCTATTGGTAGACATTTAATGCGCCGACTTTTTTAAACCAGCAATAATTCGTCTCAATTCTGAACACCGCCATCCACAAACCAACTGCAAATTTTAGACACAATTAGCGGCAGTCAAATCACTATCCATTGAAACGCCAAACCCAGCCAACCAGTGCAGTTGAAAGGGCGCTCGTCATTACATACGAACCGTCATTTTAAATCCAAACTACCTACCCAAAGGTAGCAAGCAGACAAAAAAACAGATAAAAATAGCCCACTGCCCGCTCAGCGCCAGCTTCTGCGTGTTTAAATTGACGGCCCATCTCTCGACTCGAAATGGCTTCCACTTCCATGGAATTTTATTTTTGATTTGCTGCCTTGGAAGGCAATTTTTTTAAATTACCCTCTTCTAAAGGTTGCCGCGCACAGCATCCTCCTCTTGGTAGCTGTTCATTTGCTGCAGTCGCCGCCATTTCTTTTTTATTCCTCAAAAATCCAACCGCCACTAATTGGCTGATCATCATACGTCGATGATGACTGGCGAAATAAAATGTATAGAAAAAAAAATTAAGACCGAAAAATTTAAATTGTGGGTACGAGACGAGCGAACGACGTGGATCCGTCATGTTTGGCTGTGTGGCTTTTTGTTTGGAAACGGAAAACGGTTACTTTAATTGCGGTTATTATTTCATTTGAAGCCGCAACATATGCTTAAGGTCCTCCTCACAGTCGTCGTCATTACATAGACCAAGGTCTCAATGAGAGTTAGCATATCTATATATATAGAGAGCGACACGCAACTTGAGAGTATATAGCTGACCACATTGGCGGTCAGTGGAATACACGGGTCGTAGGCAATTTTCCCAGGCATGTGTATTATGTTGGTATATATATGTATGTGTCTAGTGCGACCAGCAGATGATCGCGGTCTAGTTGGCAATTATCGATCTTGTAATTTGCTGATCGAATTTACTGCAGAATTCGAGGGTGATCAGGGTGGCTTTGAAGGCAGTAGTTGTTTGTATAGGTAGACAGCCACAGCAAGGGTTTCGATATGGCAATAATTGAGATGTACCTACTGCTCATGGCAATCGAAAATAATGGCGCAACAGCCTACGCAACGAAAAGTGCGGCAAAATGTCTGTTCACACTGCAGAAACTATATACTGAACATCATGCTGGTAATTTTTCGTAAATCTGTCAACTCGAACAAATAAATAAGTGACGTTTAAACGAGTTTATGTAGTCCCGTTTTATTTGCATAACATTTCGTAAAATGATGGTTAAAAATATGTTCGTGCTTCTTTTTACACACCAGGCCAACAATTTGCATAGAAAATTTTCCTATATATGTACAAGTACCTACATTCTTTTAAATCTGACGTTTCATACGTTTGGCTAAGAAAAGTTCGGGAACAGATTTTTATCTAATCGCACAGGGCCTTACCAATAATCATTTTTAACCTTCACACTAAATATTTCCTAGGTCACAATATGCAATTTTGTATGGAAAATTTCGTCATTGTGAGTTCGAAAAATTTAGTCTGGACACTAAAAATGATTATTGGTATGGCGGACAGACAATAAGAATTTTATGCCCAACATCTTCTTTGTCAAAGTTTTACGTGCAGATTCTATTTCTTAGCACACTGTGTATTTGGTTCTTGGGTAGAGAATAATAATGACTTTTGACAGCAAATTTTACTCTAATTAAATATACTATAATTTTTATACCTAATTGGTTTCTATTCCATTCTATTTCTATTCTTTTATATTTATTTAAAGCCACCTTTACGAGCAAAAGTCAATAGATTTCTCTTATGAGCTGTCAAAAAACATGCAATCAAATCGCCTAAACGCACTCATGTGAATATATGACATTTCAAAAGAACAAGCGCAAGCAGTTAATACTTTTTTTTAATATTAGAACTGAAGTCGTTCCATTTAATACATTATCCACGGCTCTAACCCAGCGTTGCCCCTTTTGAGCCTCAGGACCCTTGGTCACAATTTTTTGAAATATGATTAAATTGGCCGTTTTTAAGGTTCCGTACCCAAAGGGAAAAAACGTAACCTTATTAGTTTCGCTCGGATGTCTCTCCGTCTGTCTGTCTGTCTGTCTGTCCGAACCCACTAAGCCAATTTTGTTACCAGGTCTATCTCAAGAACCGATTGACATAGGGGGCTAAAATTTACACACAACATCCGGTATAACCTCTAGTTAAACGACAAATACCAATGGAAGGAATACATCGATTGGTTTTCGATTAATTAGTGATCTGGTGAAAAAAATATTTTCATTCGCCCAAAAAATGGTTTATTTCTTGATTCACAAAAAAATACATAAATTTCTTTTTTGTAGATCATGTTCTTATCTATATATGTGCTGAATACTGTTTTGCCGAAAAGTAAATAGTTTACAAGATATTTTCAAAAAAAAATAATTTTACCATGTAAAATACGTTGCTCTCATAAGTTTTAATCTCCACTACGCAGTTGTGCACAATTGACCCTCACTGGTGGTATACCACCAGGGTTCCCGCTTGCTAATTTCATTGGGGAGTATAATACACTTTTTTGGGGAGTACAGAACAAAATAAAAGTAATATATTTTTAGTCAATAGTTTTTAATTGGGACAGGTCGCATACAGAATGGAAAATTTGCGTGGGTTGGGTAGGTACTAGGTAATAATTAGAAAATGAAAATGTGCGAGTAATTTTTGAGAGTAAAAATATTAAGTAATTAAATTAAACTAAATTGTGATGAATTCATGAAGAGGGGAAAGATTGAATGATATAGATTTCAAATACCTAATATCTGATGTGTTGGACTTTACCCAAATACGGAACCTTCGGTGCGCGAGTGACACTCGCACTTGGCCGGTTTTTTTTTCAGTATAAGTAAGATTTTATTTTTTATTGAACAAAAAATAATGCTAAACATATTCCGCGATACCAATAACCATTTTTAGTTTCCAGGCTAAGTTTTTCGAACTCATAATGGCGAAATTTTCCATACAAAATTGCATACCTATTGTGACCTAGGAAATATTTATTGTGAAGGTTAAAAATGATTATTAGTAAGGCCCGTTATGAAAAGAAGTGTTTCGTGATTAATTTTGTTTTGTTAAAAATAAATTTCTTTGTTGCTCTGTTTTTTTTTTTTTTTTTTTTGTTATTTTATGTGGAAGTCCCTTTTTTCGGCTCGGTCCCCTTTTTAGTCCCCTTTTTGACCTGAAGGTTATTGCTATTTTCATTGTCCTCCAATTAAAACTCACATTGATCGAGTTGTCAAATGATTAATATTCATAATTCAAACATTTAAAAATTTGCGTGTAAATTCAATTCTGACTTGCAGGTTGCAGCCTAATGTAAGGACCTAATTTAATAAATATTGGGAAAGTTACTTAGCCTACAGACGTCAGTTAGCACACAAATATTTGACGTAACTGCTGTGTATTGTGTTACCAATTAATAATTTGTATGCGGCCTTTATCGATATCTACCTTACTTATACATTTATGTACCGAAGCATATTTCCCTCTTAAAGTCAGAACAGAGCTTGAACTGTCAGAATAAAAATATCGTGTTTTTTTTACACATCTCAGAATTTATGTTCCTATTTTTATTCAGAGAAGGATCAGAACTCACTCTATATGCCTACCTCTATAGGTATTTGAATTCTAAACACTGCATATTTTGACAGCTTATCATAAATCGCTAATCAGAAATGCGCATGGTGCTACAGAAAAAGAAAGTAAATTGCAATAAATTGTAGTAGATCGATAAAATATGTTGAAATATAAAACAAATGCTGTCAAAATGTTGTGTTTTTATGGTCACCTGACAGCTATAGTCACAAATGTGTTTCATATAGGTAAGCCCTGTTTTTTTTTAACTTCGATCTCACCAAAGCAAAGTAGCAAAGTAAAGTAGGATTTTCAGCACGCATTTACAAAAACTATTGCGAGTCTCGAAGTGTCAGAGCATAGTTGTTGTAATTTGCGAGCTGAAAATCCTACTTTACTTTGCTTTGCTGAGATCGAAGCTCAAAAAAACACGGCTATAAATAAATCCATCACTGTAGGTAAACACGATCGGCTTAGAGTTCGAGCTTTGTTCAGTGATCTACTCACTTATTAATCAACTTTCGTTATTTATAAGTATTAATCGTCTTTACTATAAAATTTCCTGCAGCAATTTGCTCCCTATTCAACCTAAGAAGTCGCATTCACATTTAATTGAAATAGGTAGGTACTCAAGTACCTCAATTCTAAAACTTTCGTTCTTCAAACTGGAACGGGTTTCCTCAATTCTCAAGGCACTTTACAAAATGTGATAAGTGGGACCCCGCAGTCTGCACCACCTACCCGTCTGGTTTAATTTGTTTTACAACAATCATCATCAATTCCCCGCGTTAATGCTGGCAGTTAATTAGCTAGTTTATTACGTTTTTAAAACCGACCACACTTTTGCGTCTATTTATAGGTATGTAAATAAAATATATAATTTAATTACCTACTTACCGCTAATTTATAGGGCAACATACCTACCTTCTCTTCCACGCATCAAAGATCCGCCCTCGGATTAACCCTTTATTGCACGCAATAAAAATATTCTTGATTGCGATAAATATTACAATGTCATCTTGAGCTTAAACTGTCAAAGTTGACAAAGTTGATACCATGTGCTTGTTTGTTGGTTCCTCTCGATAAACATACACAAAAACGAAGCTCCTTTTGCGTGTTGTCTCTGTTTACCATTCCAGTTGCAGATGCCAAAACTGGAAAAGTGGAAATATGTACAAACAGCAAACAAGAATGAGAATATTTCCACTTCATTCCTGTCAACAAATGGAATCGAACACGACACAATGGAAATAAAAACAATCATGACGGCTGTACTTCCAGGCTATGCCTTGGTTTTCTCAGTCATTTGGAATTAATCATTTCCCATGGGAGGAGTTGGTTCCTCAACTATGGCGAACGGGAGGCGTTGCCAAGGATAGGGTTCTGATTTTCTTTTCCTAAACAATAATTTTCTATTTGTCTGCTGGAAAAAGGAGAGAGGGGAATGTTTCATTTTTTTTTTGGTTGATTTTATTCGGTTGGTGATTGTTGGCTGTGTGCATGTGTGCGCTGTGCATTGGGATTAATGTGGGATTTCGGGAAGTGATAAGAAACTATTATGGCTGCCGTCTTTTGGGGATGTGCATTGGATAAAACGGTAATCGTGAAAAACACAGTGGAATGGCAAATGAATAGGTTTCGGAAAGAAGATAAATGAATGTGAAATGCGGCTGCGCAGTTTATTGTTCTGCTGCATTGAAAGTGATAAGTGAGGGAAAATAAAATGGATACCAAGCAAAGTAGGTACTAGATACTAGAAGTACACTGTGTGTGGGAATGCAGGCAAATTTATGGCGTTTGCAAATTATGTTGGAATGTAGGTACTTACGCATGTCCAGATTGGAAATGTTTTTAAGTTTTAGTATTCACAGCTGTGATTGGGATGGCATGTGTTTCGCTTCTACCTACTTGGAGGTTAGGTTCGTGGAGATTATTATAAAGCCTAAGAATTTCTGTTCACCAGGCCATTATTGGTTGTCTCAATTATGTCATCAGATGTGTTGGTGATTGATATCGAGAATCGATTGGTAGGTAATAGATAGGTATACCTATATCTATCTAATTAGTTACATTTTGAGCTTTAAAATGTAAGTACCTATAGTGAACTTGATCTTGGGCATTGTTAAAAAAGAACAAACTATGCAGCTAGCTTTCGTTTTCTATCTACCTTTACCGTTTTTGTGCTCCATACCTAGATTAATCAGAATTATTTTTGTCGCTTCTGCATTAATGCTTGAAAAGTTGTTTCTGGTTGTAAAGGAATAGAAAGCTTTAGGGACATTTTGCCTATTTCTATGAACTACCCTAGGGCGGTTAGTTAAATTTGACCAAGAAAAATATAATCATTGTTTTATTTTTTGAAATTAATATAACTGCCCTTACAAAACATCACTTGATTAGCTCTGCACAACGTGCGCCTTTGAAAGATCGTTTTAGTACATTTAGGAAACTAAAAAGGCTGCTGCAATAACGGACAAAGTTGCACGAGACAGGACAAAGAGATCCGTTTGACCGCAGGCAATGCTAAAAAAGGCGTAAGAATGAGATCACAAATCAGACGCTTAAAGTGTCATGGATGATCAACCCATAGTCATAGATACGTAAAACGGAAATAAAAAAAAGTTCCGGTGGCCAACATTTTTGCAAATACTTGAAAATTAAAATGTATCTAAGTATCTACCTAATTAGTGAAATGAGTGTGCGGTAAATTAAATTAATTTAAACCAACAATTCGTCAAACAGTTATACGAAGGAAAATAAATAAAATTGTCCATTAACCACTTCCGGAAGCCATTTTTTTTTTCATATAGGAAAGCGAAATTTCGTATGTCATCGCTATAAATATATTATCTTTATTTCTACCACGTTAACAAGATGGCCGAACAAAATACGTGACACGTATTTTTGCGTGTTGGGCCGCGATGCCAGATGTGGGTATTTTTACCCATTTTGGGGAATTTTTTCACTCAATGTTGAAAATGGGTAAAAGTGCTCTAAAAATGGGGAAAAACGGAAATCCATGCGCATGATTATTAATTTTGCATAATTTAAAAGCAAAACTCGTGTAGTTAACTTTCAAATAGTTCCCAAAATATCACCGCGTTTATAGAATCTAAGCGATTTAGCTCCATACTGAAACACTTTGCGGACTTTTGCAGACGAAATGTATGCTGCAAAATTGTTCAAAAAGTTGCGTTGATCTTTGCATCGACAAAAAATGCTTGGTTTTGCACAAACAAATATGTACCAGTCCAATGACGATTAGTGTATGGATATTTAATAACTTGAATTAATATAATTTGTAACTGAAGTATGTAGGTACCCGGAAATATTTTTTTTATTTATATACATTTTTTTTTATTTATGTAGGTACCTTTTAAATTTATAATTTACTTTCAACCTGGCTCGTTGTTGCCTTTTTAATCTATTCAACCTACCTGCAATATTTGCTTTTATTTTAATTTATTTTGTATTAGTTTAAACTGAAAGACTTTGAATATATACTTTTTTTTCTATTACCTTCTTAAAAAAAAGATGGCTTAACAAAAGAAAACATTTTTTTACTGTATTAAAAATGCGTCTTTACTTCAATGAATTGAAATGGGAAAAAAAGTGGGGAAAAAACAGATATGGAATGGGGAAAATTTTCAAAAAATTCACCAAAAATGGGGATTTTAGGCAAAAAAAATCTGGCATCACTGGTGTTGGGTAATGATGTCTCTTTCAGTAAGCCGGTTATTTACGATTGGGCACCCCTTTAATCTTCCGTGTTAGGAATGTGCGATGTTGTAAATGCAGCAAAATCTAATAAGTTATAGTTATAAATAAACAAGAAAGTTGGTTTAGGTAGGTGCGTCTTATTTTTGAAGCGAACATTTTTAAATTCAAAACTTACCATCCCCTGAAAAAATGTCTTCGTCGGTCGGTTCCTGTGACTAGGTATACCTATGTAGGATTTTTTTCAGAAACTAATGGTAGGTACAACATTCGAACCTTGCTGTGGGCTATACTGATGATGGTCCTATTCTATCACCATTTTTGCAGCTTCTTCTGAACTAAATAGTCGTCTGTTCTAGGGTTTTATTACCGCATCAGTGATTGAATAATACATACAATACGTTTTTGGCTCGCTTACGGATGCGGTAACTCGGCCCGGCTTAAGTGACGGCCTCAGTTGTTGTTATCGCGCTTTTAATGTCTAATTTTGATCCATAAACAAAATCAGCTCCATTTTTAGGGCGATTGTTGCCGTTTTTTGATCTCCTTTCATGTTTTTTACATACGAATCTTTGCTTCTTAAATAAGAATAGACCACACTTTTGTCCAATTTTGTCAGCTGTGGATCGCCTGGTAAGTCCTTGTTCTTTTTTTAAATCGATTTTAGCTCTTTCAACAATATTTTGTGATTTTGATCTACACATTTTTTTTTGAATTTAAATTAATTAAATAAAATTCACTTATTTATTTATTTTATTTATTTATTTAAATTAATTTAATCGCTTAACATTGAGAATAATATCTTATAGTAAGTAGTACAGGTAGTATATATATGTCTATATTTTGAAAAATTGATGAAGAGACATGATCTGGAGGTTTGTTTAGATACTCAAAGTTAACTAAAAATTACAATTTCAACAAAAATTAAATTAAAATTAAATTTAAAGAGAACTATCCAGCGATAAATAAGAAAACACGGCAGGTAAAAACTGACTATGTTCGATTTTTTTCCTTAAAGAAAGGGGGAGATGATTCCAAAGGCTAACAGTGTAAATGAAAAACTGACGACGCGTTGCCAGACAGGTGAACGTACAAGGTCTTAGGGAAATACCTCTCCCTGACTGTGAAAACGTTAATTTTTCAAACAAGTAATTTGGCATTTTTGTTTTTATGATTTTTACAAGAAAGGCAATGCATTTGAAACGAAGGTAACACTGTAAGTTGCATCCGAGAATTTGTCGCGAGTATAAAGAAATGTGATCAAACCTGCGGAGGCCAAAGACAAACCTGGTAATGGAATTAAAAGCTAATTGTAGTTTGCGTAGCGAGGGAGAGTCTAAATCGGCAAAAATTTCGCAGCCATAGCTTAGAATAGGTACAATTAATGCTTTTACCAGCCTTGTCTTAACCTCTACAGGTAAGAAGTACCCACTGGTGGAAAGGCCCCGCAGCGAACCATATATTTTGGCAACTACGCTATTTATGTGGTCACTCCAAGACAGTGTGCTGTAAAATATTATTCCTAGGTTTTTGATCTTCGACACCATTTCAACTTGGGCTCCATTTAATAAAATGGGTGGAAAATCTACAAAATCTGGTTGGTGCCTTCCAATTGGTAAGCACTTTGTTTTAGCAGGATTTAACAGCAGACGATTTTGGTTTGACCACTCAACAACTGATGCCAGGTCCTCGTCCATTTTTACCACGGCATCTTCAACAAGGCCTATTGGAAAGTCGAGATCGAGTTGGACATCGTCAGCATAAATGTGGAAGTTGCAATATTTAATGACAGAGGGTAGGTCATTTATAAATAAAGAAAAAAGTAGAGGACCAAGAATAGATCCTTGCGGTACACCCCTTCTTAAAGGTAAAAAGGAGGAAAGATTATTATTGTACGCAACGGCCTGAACGCGATTATTTAAATAAGAAGAAATCATTTTAGTTGCACTATTGGAGAAATTGAAAAGATTAGATAATTTTTGACATAAAATAGTAGGTTCGACCGAATCAAACGCCTTAGAAAAATCCAATAGTGTATAACCAAGGTTGATCTGTCATTATCTATCGCTTGGCGAATGTCATCTGAGACCTTCAACAAGGCCGTTATGCAGCTGTGATTAGATCTGAATCCAGATTGCAGAGAATTTAATAAATTTAAACTATTTACGTGCTCCTTTATTTGTTTGCTGACAATTACCTCAAAGACTTTCGACAAATAAGACAGAATGGCTATTGGACGATAGTTATTCACGGTTCCTGAGGTCTTCGGTATCGGAACTATCTTAAAGCACTTCAACTGTTCTAATCTAATGTGTCAATCTCCACAGAATACTGATAAACAGTGAAAATAATGACCTTGTGTACCTATATTTAGTTGTAACAAAATAAAACTGCATTTTTTCATATTGAATACTTTGCAAGAGAGCCAGAGAAAAAATGTCGGTTAGCATTATCAAATGATATATTAAGGCACAAGGTCTTCAAAAAGTGAACAACGAATGTTAACAAATTTTTGTGCTTATTTAGTTGAAGCGAAGTGTACGTTCTCGTGGTGGTGAAATAAATAAATTGAATTGAACCGTAATTCAAGCCAACAAAATGTTGTTTTTTGAGATATCTCAAGTTGTGTGCATTTTATTTAAAAAAAAGTTGTCAAGTCTTTAATGAAAGACCCTTTATGTGAGTTTCCTTTATCCGAACGCTGAGAAAAATTTGTTTGAACACTGGCCCCAAGGATTTTGTAATGTTTTTTGTTGGAAAAGTGAAAAAAATTATTTCGTTACTTACAATATTTAGAGAATGAGCGAGAAGAAACTATTGTGACGAAGTTGTAGGAAACTATAGTAAAGATTAAGTTTCCCATGTTCGAACAGTAAAAATAAAATAAAATTATTCACTCTCAGGATCAAATTTGGTTTTAAATGAACAATAACAGACATAACGTAACGTACGTATGCGTATTTACCTAAATTGTTACCCAAAATACGGAGTTTCTCACGACACCCCTAACTTTTTTCTACTGAAGTGGATAATGATGCACTCTTTGAAATCCCAAAACAAACCACCATTTCTTTTGGCGTTGAAATTGATTGTACTAGTTGACAGTATCGCAGAGGGGTTACGAGGAATAACCACATCTAGAATTTCGCATTTACAGAATCAGGAAATCTGACATACAACACAGTTTGAATGGTTCTTATCAACAAGTGTTCAACTACCGGGAGGGTTCGAATTTAAACGACTCTACCCTACGCAGTCATCTCTTGAATAGAATATTCAATCGAACTCTCATCTTACAAAAACTTGCCATTTTTACTTTAAATTTATTGCGCACTTTCTTTAAAAATCTCCAAACTCCATCTCGAGCACTCTTTTGAAATTCCTGAGCTTAGTTTGATACGCCACATGTACCTAAATAGGTACGGGTTGTCGTCCCTTGCGGAAACCGCAAATTCCCCGAGTAGGGGAGCATATCCTGTAGTGTCACTCTCCAATCTTGTATGCACATAAGCGACGTTGACACTTGTTCCTATCGTCAGCAATATCGTCCTCGGTGTATCGAATCGAATCGAATTCTTAGCTAAACCGGCGGCTTTCACTTTTACATTCGAGGGTGGTATTCTTTCGTCCTTTACCCACGTCTTGCCCGCGTTTGATTATGCTCCTTTCTTTACATTCCTTCTACATGATGTTACGCATATCTTCAGATACGACTCCATCTTCCTCTTAATAATTTTCCCAGCCTCATGTAGTTTCCATCAAAACTTTCAATTAACGATCAATAACGTGCCAAACAATACTCGTACCTCTGCTCTGACGTTGCGCCACGCACTCGAAGACAATTGAGTTGGCCCGGCGGGTGGCACTGCTCATACTCACTTACCTGCAATGACGCCCTATCCCTATTCCATATGGCGTGAAGCGATAAGCGGATCAATCGGCAGGACATGGACAGCTCTCTCGTTATTATCAATCAATATTTATGCAGACTATAGTTGCATGGTGCGCACATCACCAGCATGGCCGACAGCATCTACCAGACCTTCATCTAAATCGTATCTGCAGGATGCTGCGACAAATAGACACTGCAAAGGATAATCTCGCCCCTCGCGAGTTGGGTAAACCGCCAAAGGAAAAACACTCTTGTGAATCCGCAAAAAGGAGTGACCCAACGTGTACCGAACAAAAATCAAATTCCTCTTGTGTTTGTGTTACGTGCGTATGCGAAAGGGCAAAACATGACACGTTGTGCATAGCCACATGTTGTCGCAAACAAACCGAACGCTCTACCTGGGATAAACTTGTTTTCCGCTAATTTACAGGACAGCTAAAACATGGCCGGAGTCCTTACGGCTTATTTAGTGGCATGTTATGTGGTGTAGTATACCCGACGAGATGCTTTGAAAATGTTTGTCATATATATGAGTTGGTACGGGGAACGACAGACGCAACGAGGCTTTGGTTTGTTTGGATCCCGGTGCGGAATGTCGTGTGAGAAGCGCTGAAATCGCCGCACATGGGGTCTTGGCGCCTAAGCTCTTTTATTTTGCTCTACGTCCAAATAAATATTTTGCGCTGTTGATTTAGTGAGATGTGAGCGAGGATGTTGATGTCGCATTGATGACGGTCAGGATCGTGTTTGGCTCTTTTTTTTCAATGAAAGTCGAGCTTATATATTCTACTGGCTATAGACATTTTTTGCATTCGTTGTGGTGTAAATATTCAATTCAAAGTTTAAGCAAATATGTGGTAGGAATCCCTTTGAAATCAGCGATGACACAAGTAGGATTTTCAAATCAAAGTGGAATAGGTCAGATAGTAATTGGCGTCAACCAGTGCTAAAGCCATATTTCAAACGCGTCAATTATCGCCTCACCTACCTTAGCCACTATGGTATCCATCCAGACTAATCGAGGGTTAGGCAATAAGTTTTTAGATTCAAACGTTAAAAAATTTGCATCACCCTTCTTATTCGCTGACGCACAGTTTCTACAAGCTTTTCGAACAGACGAAGGTACAAACAACGTCCACAGTATAAAATCGCCTTGTCAATCGCAATTGAAGACCTTAATAATATAGATATAAAAAAAAACTCCTTTAAGAGCGAATGAAGTTGTACCTACTTAATGGTTGGGAGAACAATTTTTTCTGAAGCACACTTTTCAAAGACGAAAAGTGAGTTGACATATGACATACGTGGTTATCGGTCGATTCTAATTCAGAGATTCGACGCAGTTGGGGAAGACTCCGCTTACTAAGGCACAATTGGTAAAACTATATGTCAGGTATAAGGAACGAGCTTCCTCAAAACACTTATTAGTTGAGTTTTTGGTTGACTCCAAACTGTGAATTAATTTATGAGCCAAATTTTTGCAGAGTAGGTAACTTCTGGAAAATCCTTTCCTCAACCTTTTCCGGTAAGCAGTTTTCTTCAGCACACTGAAACTTCATCTCCGCTGAATAGTCCGAAAAGATGTAAGTAGGTATAGGACAGGACTTGATAACTTTCTCTTATATTCGTCTTAAAGTAAAGAGATTTCTTGGGAATAGCTTCTAACAAAAACTGGTAGCCTTTGAACTCAAAAACTTTGTCGCTGATGTTGTATTCTTTACTATATACGAGACAAATTACAGCTGAGTTTAAATATTTAATCAAAGATTGAGATCAGCATATGACATCAGAATCAGCTCGCATACAAACATAGGTATGCATGAGTGTGTGTTGCCAGGTTCAATAATCCGTCACTCGCAAATTTGTGAAAATAAAGTTTGGAAAGGGTTCACAATTCACAGATTAAGTTGTTTTGAACCACGTTAAACTTGGGTGAAAATCATGTGTAACGATATCTCTGAGAAAATTCTGACATCCAAAATAAGCCTTTTGCTGACTGAAGTTTCGATCTCAGATGGTCGGATGTCATTATACAAGGTGAGCCAAAAGAAGTCATCCGATGTTCTTTGGCTCTCATTTTTTTCAAAAAAAGACTTCGATTCTCTTTTTTGATTATGTTTATTTGAACCTTTAGAATTTTGTTGGTCAAGTCGAGAAGATGGTGGGCGCCGTCAAAGTTGATTGCCATACGGGCTCGTTTTGTGTCATTTTTCATCACTTCGGCGAGAACTTCGGTCGAAAGATTCTCGCACTCGTGTCGAATGGTGCCATTGAGGGCTTCTAGGGTCTCGGGCTTGTTCAAGTAAAAACTGGACTTCGAAAAACCCCATAAAAAAAAGTCTGGAACGGTTAAATCGGGCGATCTTGCGGGCCAGTGCAAATCGCCAGAACGAGACCCGGGAACGCCACCACATGTCCATCAGTCCTATTTCCTACAATTGCGGAAGAAAAAACTCGGTTAACATGGCCCTTTAGCGCGCACCGTCCACTGTTGTGTCGTTTGACCAGCGGCGTTCTCGATGGCCCGATGACTCCTCCATAGCATGAACAGCGCACTATGCAGTAACTTTGAGCGGGTGTAATGGCTCCTCGTGCATTACTCGTGGATTTTCGGTGCACCAGAAGTGATAGTTTTGCTTTTTCACGTACCCGCTGAGGTGGAAATGAGCCTCCGCATTCTTGGGGAGTGAATCGCTCCATGGCTTATTCACTTGTATTCTACATCTGTCTAGTCTACAAATGTCAAAACAGATTTCATAGTATATTGGCGGCTATTTGCAAAAATAAGAGCATCTTCCAATAGGGTGATCTCTTTTGGTGTATCTGTCTATATAAAGAAAAACTAAATTCAGCGTTCCCTCCCGCGCTACAATTATTGTAGTTTTTAGTAGTTTTTGAGTAGATCTTCGCTAGTTAAGATCGGTATTTATAAATTCATATCAATAACTAATTTCTACGACTTTTTCTTTTCGATTTACTTTTATATACGCGTAAGGTTTCATTTTCCTTTATTTTTTGTGGATGAACTGAAATAATTTATGTTGAATTGAAAGGAGTTTCTTCCTTGTGATATTTTTCCTAATAAATAAAATATGTGTGTTCAATAAATAATAATATTTGAAAATTTTTAGTAGTAGTAGGTATGTGAATTTTGCATAAACAAATTTCCGGTTCTAATTGAAAAATATCATAAAACCGGAAACAATGTCTGCTGTTTTTTTTACCACTTTAAGATTAATGGTTGAGCCCAATCTCAATTTGACTTTTTTATTTAATTTTTACTTTGAAGATTTCGTTCTTTTTCTGATTAGGTACCTATACTATTTTTTGTTTCTTTTTATTTTTCAATTACAATTTTGCTTTAGCTAGGAGAAATGAATTTTCTCAGTACATATTTTAATGAGTATAAAATAAAGTCCACATGGCAAAACTGGCTATTAACCAAAGTGAGTTTATTTATTTAAATTTTCTGGAAAAATTATTTATTTATTTTTTCGGTAGAAAAACTTTTTCCGATCAACATCTCAGCCAATTCCACAAAATAAAACCAAAAGGAATTTTGTTTCTGGTGGATTCCAATGCGGATTTGTTGTAATTGTTTTCGTAGGGGAAACATTTTCAGACAGAGTTTTTGCTATGACCACCTTATTTTCATATACTGTTTCAACTTTTTCGGTTGCATGTTACATATAGCTATAACTGAGGCCTTCAGATCCATGTTAGTACCATTTTCTACCACATTGATAACTTTGAAGGGAACGCTGCTCGGGACCTGACAGTCTACATATTTAATACTCAGTTTATGGCGCTTACCAATACCATTGACCGTTGCAAGCAGGTTTTCTAAGCTTTAGTCGTTAAAAACGTGCTTGCGGTCTACAATGCCCAAGACAAGATTAACTAGTTTGGCTTCACTGTCCATTGAAAGTCAAGTTCCAGAAAACCAAGATTTCGACTGTCTTATCCGAGAATTTGGTGACAAAAAAAGCTATAAAAAATACAACTACATATACGATTTTAGTTGTTTTTTTAATTACATATTCCTTTTTTTGCTCAGTAAATGCTTCGTGACTTACTGACACACACTAACGGCACCTTTCTATTAGTTCACCAATTATATGGTACACAATTGAAAATATAAGTTTATTTTTTTTAATTTTAGTAAAATATAAAAGAGGGCCAAACGCATGACTAACCCGGGCGCCAAGATCGTAAATGCCGACCCTGATCCACAGACAATTTCGAGCATTCATATCTGAATAGTGACGTTGATGTCTCCGCAAATCTATACTGCAGGCTTTTTCCCCGTCGGTAACCCAGTGTTCGTATAACATTAAACCACTCAGCAAATTTAGAAAATGCTTTACTTCGTTCAAAATGGTTAAAGGTTTTTTTTTATCTAAAATACAACGACAGACGAAAAGAAATAGTTCAGCGCTTAGCTCGCCTTCATAATCAAAAGGTCTACATTAAATAAATTATTTCTAACACCCAGTTATTCCCCGATAGGTTCCTTTCAATCCTGTGTTTATTGAAGGAGGTCAGGGAGCTCTTTTAAATGGTTTCCACAGCTTTTTTCTATTCGGGACATCTCCTACTACCGCCAACCTATGTCCAGCGATGTAAATTGTGACGAAGGATGCTTCGTCTGTAAAGCAAATCACTAGAAACCATTTGAGTCTGACACAAAAAAGTAAATAAAACACACTTTGATTGCCATTTCAGGTCATGACAGTCTCCTCAGTGAAAAGTGGTAAAAGTTTCTAATTCACACTAAAGGTTCGTTCGTGAACATTCAGTACAGAAAAACCGAGAGAAAAATCTCTCAATTTCCAGGAAGGTATTTGACATTCTGACCGGTTTTCTTAAAAACAAGTTTGAGAAATGTCATTTTGACATTTGAAAAAGTTGTCTTTTAATGCAGCATCTACAAAATAACTTGGAATTTCATTTTTCATAAGCTACGCACCTTTTAAACTTACCATTTTGATTGCGCTGATATGTTTTAGGAGAACATTCAATTACAACTTCTTCCTACGACATCGTTGCATACGAAAACAAATAGAGCTTTACTTGGCAAACTTTCGAGCTGTCACTTAGTTGACAGTTTACATTTTTCAGTAAGTAGAAAAGTAAGAAAAGATGAAAAGAGGGGAAATGGATTTCTCTCTCATTTTTTCCATTTTTCTCAGTAGGTACGTGATCGCATTCGCACAGTTTCTTGGCAAATTTTAAATAATTTTGCGTTAGCTAAAAAGTACCCGAACGAACCTTATGTCACATCTGATGACATACAACTTGCATTTGCTCAACTAGATGACATCAGCTATATTGCTCTCTCTCACACTGCACACACAAAGCACCAGAAACAGAAACAGAAAACATTTGAACATGATTCTTTCACTCCAATTACGCTACGCCTCACACACCGAATGACAGAATGCTAATTTGTATAATTAAACAAGAGTACAGTGATAATTCCCCAAAAAGAAAAATAATAACTCATCTCGCAGCAGTCGAGAAACTGTTGAATTCCCATCTGAATATTTTTAATCCGCTTTTTGTTCGTCGTTCCTTTGTTAGGCGGCACTCAACGAAAGAAATACAAAAACACAGCAAATTACCAAAGTAATAACAAGTTATCTGTTACAGAGCAGCGCCCAACACACACACACAACATTTATGATTGACAGTTCGAGAAACAGTCGTCAGCTTCGAGGATAGGATCGGATTGGATCAGAAGAGAATACAAAGTCCGACTTGTCGAAATTATATTTCCGTCTCAGCGATATACCAAATGCCAACCGCAAACAATCGGCTTCGTCATTGTTGATAAATAATAATTACATCGTCGCCATCGGTGGTAGTGGTGCCCATTTCATATAACGACAAAAAGTGTCAATCTTCCTCAAAATGCCAGACACGGCGTTATGCCCCTTCAATTGATCGTTGATCCTTCGCAGTCACCTTAAGGGCTAGAGGAGATGCCGCACCGCATTCATTCGATTTCTATAGCATATTAGGGGCAATTACCACTCGATCCGTTTGAAGGCTGACTGCCGATCACTGGCTAAGTTAATTCAATTCCAATGAAAGATTGTTTCCTGCCGTCTGTATAGGTGCGCTGGGCGTCAGCGGTGCTGATTCGGGCTGACACATAGCGCCAATTCAAGCTGTGCGATGGTGATCTAGGAGTTGGGATAATTCGATTCTATCACGCGCAGAAGGTGTATTAAAGCGAAGCATATGGTAGTTGCACAGAGGAGCTAGATATTGACAGGTATAAGACGAGTTACCGCCGACTATCCGCCGGGGGAACTTGTAGTTTGATTGGGGTTGACTGTGCAGTTCTGCTTAAACTGGCTGTCATTCTTTGGATGCGCGTCCTATTCAAGGTCCTGAACATACGTGTAGTTGGCCTTTCTTGAATATACGTCGAAAGCTATTGGTTGCTTCGTAACTATGTATATTCTTTGACAAGGTTGGTAGTAATAACTCATCGCACAACTTCTTGCTCTTTTTCCAAGACATCAGGCTGAATGTTCCTGACGTCTGCGTCGACTCATTGAGCGCTCATACGGCGTCCTATCTGTGCAGCTTTACCTTACTTTCCTAACATCAGTTCGACATGTGTCGGAGTAGACCGAACCCAACATTTCGGTTGGATTTGCCGGCTTAAAAGCAGATGAGAACCTATCAAGGCGATTGCTATAAGTAGGAACAGTGGATATTTGGAAGTGGATCTACATACGCGGCAGTCTTTGACAAAAGGTTTTGAGCTATATCGGCGCCATTAGCGAAAGTCTATCTGGACCAAGACTTATGCTTGGAGAAGACTAGCGTAATATACTCTTCCGCCCTTACAGATGAAAGGAAGCGCTGCTAAAGACAGTTTACACGAGCTTGTGGAGAAGACCGTCGAAGAATTTCCGGAAAACATTCTAATTGATAGCTTAAATACTATGGAAACACCTTTGGAACGACAGTAAGGCAAGGCCTAAATATGACAGCACATCTGGCAAAAGGTTCCGGTTAACTGATTTTGCTGCGGGACGTGGTCTCTAACCTACAAGGCGTAAAAAATATGGTTTACAATGCCATTGACGAAAAGTGCGACTCCAGCCCTCAAGATGCCCGAGCCTTTAGAACAGCCAATATCAAATCAGACCATTACCTAGCACGACAAGCGTGCGATCGAAGAAGCTAAAAGATTCCAAAGTCTTCGGGAAGACAGAGGGTAACTTAAACCGGTCTACATCCGCTTATAACGGAGAGGGCTGTTATAGAAAGAGAAAGTTAATCCGATCGCGATTTGTCTTCAGGACGATGATAGGTTTCACCAAAACGATCTGCCCCTCGCTTAAAGCCTCAGACATCCCCTATAAAGAAGGGAGACAGGTACGGCGTGGAGACTGGTCGTTGAATTAAAGCCTCAGACATCCCCTATATAAAGAAGGAAGACAGGTACGGCGTGGAGACGGGTTGTTGAATTTGCTGCTGCATATACCTACTATCGTAAAGATGCGATGACGTTGATAAAAGTTGATGAAGCTCAACCTTGTTTTGTAAGCAGAAGAACCTTTAAAGAAATTTTATCATGTAGCCTACCCCGAAGACTTGAATAGGAAGTCGGTTGTGTACCAAACGTCTTCTTCCATCAGGCGCATTGTGTACCGTTAAAATGACAAGTATACAAGGTATTTTCTGTCATTCCCCACGAGTCACTCAGTCCCGGCTTAGCAGAAGTATATATGGCGGTCCATCTAGTTTATCCCTAGCTTGTGGCTTCTTTCCCTGCTCCCAGCCGGTTATGCCAGATTGACCGGAAAAACACTAATTTTTGAGAAAAACTAATAGAAATAAATAAATAGTTGGCGCAACAGGTCTGTAGGGACCCTGGGCCTAGCTTCTCGCAACCATTCGTTTTGTGTGAGTCTTTCATTTTGAAACGAATGGAAGGGATCTACAATTTTACGCCGATTCCACACGACTAATTGAGAAGCTCAACACAGTTATACTCTCGGATGTTTGTCAGACTTTCGCGAGAGGTGGCGGAGTGACAAAAAACCATGCGTTGGATTTTGGGTTTTCGCGGGATTCGATCCTGGGAACCCTCACTTAGTAGTCCAACACGCTAACCACTGAGCTAATAGCCAAAGAGCTAAAGAGTCCTAAAAGCCTAGGAGCACTGCTTCCAGCTAAAACTTGCAGGCTGGAATATTAACAGAGCTCGTTCTTAGACATCTGCGCTAAAACTTGTCTTGCTAGTTCTTCCTGATCGCCTGGAATGCCTTGATGTTCAAGACTCAACAGATCAATAAATTGAGCTTTTAAGTACAGCACTTCTCAAACTTCGATTGTGTTTCCGAAGCAGTTAAGGCTTTTATGGCTGCCTTGCTGTTGGTAGAGAAGATAGTACTTTTCGAAGGTATTGCCCCCACTGCATAAATAATCTTATTATTGCCAGGACCTCGTCCTGAATTATGTTACGCGAGGCGTATCGACATCGATATCTTTCTAAAAACCTTTCGAAAAAAATGATTAACACCACCGCGGTACCCATTTTTGACACCTTTATACGGAAGTTGATTAAGCTTTGAATTTAGGTTCACCTCTTCATTCTTCACTCCTGGAAAAAGCGCTTGAGAATAGTCTTATAGACTCTACGTAGGTACCTCTCAAACATACTTGGAGGAATTCTGCGAAGCTCACAGACCAATCAGTTTCAAAAATCGGTCCTACTTTCAGGTGAGAAGGGATCTTTGTGGTAAACCTCTGTCCGAACATCTAGTGCGAAAACAAACTGGTAAAAACCGACTCTGCCTAGATTTTAGGACAGTCAATTCATTTCCCTAAGAAGTATGCGTATCCATTGGCGCATATTGAAGGTTTGCTAGAGCCTCTGTAAAAAATACCTTAATAAACCCAACTCAACTCTAAGCACTCGAACATAAAGGGACCCATGGTTTTCGACTGTGAATCAGAAGTTCAACACAGAGAAGGCGTTGCCTAAAATAAGAAAAGGACCTTAACCACCTTTCGAGTATGTAACAGGAAACAGTCTGAGGATCGGGCTAACAATTGTAGAGGATTGTGAGTTGAGGACTTGGTTACTTGGTTTAAAATACCAATGGAGCATTATTTCAAGGGCATCTATATCACCTTGACATGGAGGATGACGAGTATTTCAATCTAGTACATTTATCTGTCGAACGACTTTGTCCCATTTTGTCATTCATTTCCAATAGAAAATTGAAGGTTAGCTTAAGTTCAGGTGGCGGGCCACAGCTAGTGACTCTCGGCTCCGCTTTAGATTGGAACACCATTTGATCCGAAGAATACAACAAATTCCGCGACAGTAATTAATAAAACAAATATGATCTCAGAAATGTTATCTCACTTCCTCTATCGATTTTATTCCCACGTTTGCCGAAAAAAAAAATAAGGAAAAAGGCAACAAACCCTAAAAGATACGAATACGACACACTTATGGCGAATATATCCACGGCGTACACGTGGCTCTCATGGGAATACGTACATATATATCGCCTCTATAAGCCAACTCATCGTCCTACCACAATCCGCAACTCTGATGGGGCTTCTCAAAATTCCGCAGCAGCAACAATTCACATCCACGCAGATATCCATCTATTTGGCATTTTATTTGGTTCGGTTTGCACACGAAGTGTATGGTGCGGTTGGCCCCGAGTCGAGACAGTTTGGCTGGTGGTTGGCGGTATAAGCTATAAGCTGTGCCTGCCTATGGTCACTGGTGCGGTGGCTTACTATATGCACATACGGCCGAGTGTTTCACTCCGCGCCAGTAGCCAATTAAATTAAGAAATCTGTTTTCGCGATTTCATGCACATTTCCTTTTTTGCTACTGGTACTGCTCATCCTTGTGGCATCAGCGCGAGCAGAGTGCCGGGACACTTTGACTACTCTGCGAGATTTGCCATTTAAACGATTTTAATATTTAACATAAATCGTTGGCACTCTCTTGAGTGGAGTAGGACGAGTATAGTCGCGACAGACAACCCGAACGAGATTCGTTTTCATTGAGAAACACTGAAGTGCTTCGGTGTATGTATAGCAAGACCCTCCTCGGTCGTATAGTATGGACGCGACGACCTTTAAAACGGTGGCAAAGAGGTGTTGCAGTTGCTGCCGACTCTCGCAGATGGGATGGGAAAAACGTATACTATTGCCCAGAGGTTCAGTGGTTCAGTTGGGGATATTCTCTTGGGTAGGACGATTTTCACAGGTGATATGGAAACACAAAATGTTAATGAGCAATTTGAGATGGTGCGAACAGATTTGCGGATTTGTTTGGTTCTTCTCGGTTTGTTGTCTGGTGCCTTTGGCAAAGGATATTGCTTTGCTATTGCCATTGCTATTGCTACTGTGGAGAAGATCAGCGAAGTAAAAAATTAATGGGAATGTGCAAAATTAATTATTTGCAATTTTTTGTTCTTTTGATTTCTTTTGGCCGTTCAGTCAGAGATTTCTCCATAAGCCGAAGATGGGAATTGGTTTTCGTTCGGGCTCGTTTGGGTGCACATGAGGAGGAGGATGGAAGTGCACGCCTAATTGAATGGTTGACTTGGGTGTTGGGTGTTGGGTGTCGGGTAGCAAGAGCTCCCCAACGAAACAGACGAGCAACCATGACGGTTAGTACGTACTAGTTCTAGTTGTACATCGCCATTACTAATATTTATGGATTTTTTTTAATTTTTTATAAAATTCGTAAACATTTGGAGTGGTTAATCTTAGTAATAGTGGTCGCAGTGGCTTAGTGGTTAGTGTGTTGGACTACTAAGCGAGGGGTCCAGGTTCGAATCCCGCAAAAAAAAACCCAAATTCCAACTCAGGGTTTTTTTCACTGCGCCACCTCTCGCGAACGCCTGACAAACATCCGACAGTATAACTGTCATGAAAGAGCTTTTCAATCGGCCCGTTTGGAACCGGCATAAAATTGTAGATCCCTTCCATTCGTTCCAAAAATTAAAAACTCACACAAAACGAATGGTTGCGAGAAGCTAGGCCCTGGGTCCCTACAGACCTGTTGCGCCAACTATTATTATTATTAATCTTAGTAATAAGAATGAAAATTCACTCCTAAGATCATAACTACATAGCCGCATTTAAAGGGAGGGCAACTGGGGTTGGAGCCCCGGGGCCTCTAAAATATAGGGGCCCCCACAATAGAGACTTCGAAAAAAAATACTGCAAATTCGAACACTGTAAACAACTTTACCTTTGATATTTTATTTCTTCGCTGTTTTACCTAAATTAGTGGGCTGGCCACAAATCCACTTTCTATAGTCGTTTACATGGGCGCCCGCCTGAAAAAGGCTAATCAGGTTAACTGGTTGGTGTCAGCCAAGGATTTACGCTAACGTTTTAATTGTTCGTCGTGATTTCATTTATTTTTCTGGTAAACCATTAAATCTGGGACTGGGTTAGCGGCGTCAACCGCGCCGTACTGGGACCGCTCAAGCTCATAGTCCCCAATAAACTAGCTCAGTCGCTAACGGTGGTACTCCGGATACCAGCAGGCCTCCTCCGGTTTCAATTAGCCTTATGGGCGGTATTTAAATAGCTTCTCAGCTGATGGATCTTATCTCTGTCTGTCAGCCTACAGCTGAACCTCTTCGTGATGGACGGACCAGACTGTCCTGCACCTCAGAGTATTGACAGCGACTTAGAATCCCTCGAAGGAGTATGATCTCTGAGCTCACGGAGGAGGATTACAGGAGCTGTTCAGACGCTCCTGAAACCGATTTCATCAAAAACTTAGGAATAGAAAACCTATCCCTACCACCTCCAACAAGAAGAAACTCAAACGCCTTCTTGCAGATGGTCTTTCATATAATGAGGCGCTGGAGAAAGTCAACGAATCAATGCACAATGAAGCTCCATAGCCAACAAACGCCCTCGGGTCTAGCACCAACTCACCTGCCAAATCAAGAAAGAAGGCGAAACCCAATGCTCCATTGTTCGCTGAGTAGCAGGAACCATAAAGGTAGGACTCCTATGTACCTACTTGATAATTTTCCGGATGGTCACCTTGAATTTTAATTTATTGAATAAAGTATACAATTTCGCATTAAGATTGATCTTATTTGCTGTGATTGGCTTAAAGTTGAACAATTTAAGAATAATACAAGATTAAGAAGTCATTTCAGTGATTCTCAAAATCGAAATGACTTCTATGACAAGTAATAGACGATTTACTTCAGTCCTTGTCAAATCAAGGGATCTATGCCATAGGATATGCCGACGACGCAGCAATCGTTGTCAGTGGGAAATTCGAACGCACGACCTCAGAAATACTGCAATTCGCCTTATCTGTTGTTCAGAGATTGTGTAATAAAGAAGGTATTTCTGTAAATCCAAAGAAGACAACGATAGTCCCTTTCGCAAAACGGAGGAAGCTTGATCTCCTTATTCACCCTATACCATGTTTGGTGACACCATTGAATTCTCCTGGGAATTATCCTTGACAGCAAACTATCACCGAACCACCAGATTGAACGTACAGTAAACAGAGCCACCTGATCCTTATGGATCTGTCGTCGAGTCTGCTGTAGGAACTGGCGTATTAGACCTCGGATGATATACTGGCTTTATTCACTCGTCGTTTAGACCAGCGGTTATACCTATGCTGCCGTGGTCTGGTGGACGAAGACTAACGAAGTCACCATTGTCAAAAAGCTAGAACGAGTCACTCAATGTCATCTTATGTCTAACACCTCTTCAAACACATCTTCAAATGGAGGATTGACCAGGATTCACTATCTGTTCCATTCGAAGAACCTTGACCCCTATTCTTATCATGGAGGTTATCTGTCTTTACTCTACACCAGTGATTCCCAAAGTGGTCCAGGTGGACCCCCAGGGGTCCACGGGAGACTCGACGGGGGTCTACGTTGGCTAATCTAATCTTCACATTTTTTGACGAGTTTTGGGAATATGGTAAAAATGTAGCAGCAGGGGGTCCACCGAAACCAGGTTAATTTTGAAACTGGTCTATAAGAAAAATAAGTTTGGGAACCTCTGCTCTACACCATGGAGCCTTCAATCCCATTCAGCATGCTTCTTGATGACTTGCTATCGGAATATGGCTTCCATGAAAACTTCTCCATAATCATCCGCCCTAGTTAGGAAAGGTTCAGTTCGTTAACGCAAAAATTGAGTTTGGTATAATTCTGGTCTTTGATTATAATTATATATGTTTGTTAAAAGAATTTAATTGATTTATAAAATTATGTATTTATTGAAAAACTTGACTGGAAAAAATTGTTCATATTATTTGGAAAATAAGTGTTGGTCAGGGGCCTCCATTCCTATGTTGCCCTAGGCCCAAGGGTCCTTAGACCACTTAGTCCGCCCCTGCATACCTATATTTACTAAATTCATTTTGAAGACACTTTGGTTAAATTTTCCAAAACAAAAGAGAACAGGGAGTGGTGCTTCTTTGACAAAAGCTTAACTGCCTTATCCCGCACATTTTTAATAGCGAAAGTAGCTGAGCGTTTTCTTCAACATCAGATGTAAAAAAAGATCGTTGTCGCCCTAAAAATGTGAGCTCATCAAAATACCCCGTTTCTGAAAGTAATACGGAATTAAGCTTGACAATAAGTGAAATATATTTTTTTCTCATTTCTAAACTGTTGAGGCTAGGATCCTGCCCTCAATAAATTTTAGCGTTCCTAGTCTAGTCTCCAACTCGTTTCTCCACAACAAAGATGGTGGCTAAATTATTAAACATGATATAGATGGGAGAAAAATCATGTGTTCGTGACAGATGTCAGTAGACATAATTTTATTCGGCCTTACTAGTAACTAAATTTAGACTCGACCTTAGGGCAAGATTCAAAATTAAAATAAATTGCGTACCAATAATCATGTTGTTGGTAAGGCCCATTGTACATACACGTAATTAGAGTTTTCGAATTTCAGATTTCAAATTTATTTGCAAAACAATCGATACAAAAAAAGTTAATAGAAGATAATATTAATATTGCTGCAGCAGCTGAGATGATATCTGCAGTAGCAAGTAGAAGACGATACTTTCTGTTGTAATTATTATGTCATGATGAGTCTTCCAGCAGCATTCAAGTCTTCTGCTATTGCCTTAAAAGTTTCCTCTACTACATTTTTATACATTTTATTTATATCATCTGTCAATTGCTTGACTGTATGAATTTTTGTGAATAATAAAACTCTTCTCTGAATTTCACATCAAACCAATTAGACGTCGCGTCGTTCTATTGTTCTAATTTGCTTAATCTCGGTGCGTCCAATTTTTGTAACATCACTTTCATACGTGTCGCGTACTTCATTCCCTGTTGGTCCGAAGACATTTTGGAGTTGAGATTTTCGGAGCCATTCCACTGAAGTTTGAACCATTAGCAAAATTAAGGCGGAGGGAGTTTTTTGGGTAATTTCTTAAAAAAATAAATGCAAATTTTATGGTTGCGTTTTCACTTGGTGAATCTTTTAGCCAGCTGTTGTTTTTGTGACGGGGCTCAGTCGAGTAAGTTTTCATTTACGGATTACCTAGATCTTTTTTTATTTTTCAACATATTTTATAACTTTCTCGATTACCTACGTATAGGTATAGCAAGAGAAAAAGATGTTACATTCATACAAGGCTTGGAACTCGAGATGTTGATCAGCTGTGACATTACCTATACGACGATAGAGGAACTCAAAAAAGTGGTTCGCAAAATTTTGTCCGTCTGTCTGTCTGTCTGTCGGTCCGTATACTCCTTAGGTCTATAGACTAAACGGTTGCCCTGATTTGGTTTAAACTTCGGATTTGGAGTTTGTGGGCTTAAAGTTTGGGGGCGTTTTTTTTTACAAGGTAACCTCAATATTAATGGTACCTCCCATATAAAAAATATTCGTACCAGTTTGATTTTATCGAAAACGGCACTAACGATTTCAACCAAATTTGATATTTAAGCTTTTGGCTAAAAAATCGAATAACGGTAGTTTTGAAATATCGACATATCTCGAAAACGGTTAGTAACAAAAATTTATTTCTCCGTTAATGTGGTCATTTATACATAACTTAAGTAGCTTTTCTCTATATTATCGTATAGGTACCTACCTACCTAATGGATTTTCGAAAATAGTAACTTTTCAAAAATTTAGTTTTGTTTAGTTTACCTAAAAACGGCAATACCTAACAATTTTGACTAAAATGCAAACTTGATGTTTTCACAATTATTGTGTCCTTAATTTTCCATTCGAAGCACCGAAAACGCTAATTTAAAAAACTGTTCATACTTATCTCGAAAATCCCATCTTCGATTTCGATAAAACTTTAAAAACGAAGTAGGGTTGTAGGTTATGCTTACATCCTGAACTATAACTTATAATCGGTTTTCAACTAAATAGTTAACCAATGTTATTTTTCAAACTAAACATTGCAATGTTTGGTACTTTTTTTTCTGATAAATTTTACAAAAACCGCTATAACGATTTTGATCAAAATACATACCTAGGATAATAAAATAAACTTAACTAAGATCGCATACTTAGTTTTTCTGAAAAAAATTCAAATAAATCAGTTTTTTTAATTTTTACTGAAGAATTTCTACACAAAAGCTGATCTGTGTTCATATTTTTTTTAAAAACTCAATTACGCACTCCCATTTAGAATGCGATAACAGCGTCGGAAATTTTATTTTCAGCAAATATAACGCACTTCTCAAATCTTACATATTTTTCCATGTAAAGATATCGGTCTAATACGAACTCTACTTCCAATCGAAGACACCTTACACCATCGTTCTATATTTAAGTCAAAAATAAAAACATGCTGATCTGCTAGGGATCAGAAAACAGAAACTCCGACGATACACTACGCGTTTGTTTTATCCAGCATTGCTTCACAGATCTTTATCTACCTATCTAAAAAAATAAGAAAACATAACCATAAACCAGACTTTTTGATCAACGAGAAAGTTTTGGTCGACCCAGTCGTGCACTTATTTAAAATTGTCCCTCGTTTTTCCATTTTTCATTCAAAAAGCGTCAAAATTGGAGCTTTTCCCATCAATCTTGGACCACTATGTATGCCTATATATTTGATGGAAATATCTGAGAACACCTCTATAACCACTATAAACCACTCTGGTCGATGGTCTGGTCGAGGACCCTTTCAGCAAATAATATTTCACTCATGCCAATCGAGGACTTCACCTGCGTCACATTAACTCGTCAAAACTCGGATCATCCGCATATCGGTTTCCGTTAATTTCTCCAAAATATGTTCGGCCCGTCTTCAGTGACAAAGTGTGTACACCAACAGCCATTCAACTCATCATCAAACTGGTCCGCAAATCGCAAACCGTAACATTTCCGGAACAGATGATACTAATTAACACTCCTTAGTTAATAATTGCAAAAGCAGAAAGAAAAAAAAACCTATTCACCTGCCCTTCAGGTATTCCGCTACCACACTCCGCAACCATACAAGGATCACCTGATCATGCACCCTTTGCTCCTTGTATAGTCATCCTGTGAAGCAGTAAATTAATCCTATCAACCTTAACATTGCAAAGAATAATTTTAATATTTTTATGGCAATAAAATTACCACAGCACCGGAATGCGAATCCACACCGCACTCACACTCGCACTCGCACTGACATGTCAAACACAGCTCTGCGTTTGAGTAATATTAATGATTGAGTTTAACGTAATAGCGCTCGCTCTAAAGGTGGACCTCCGCCGCCGTCCAGTGTCGATGTCGATGCTTATAAAACCGTTCCCGTTCTCCCTATCGGCCAATTAAAAATGTAAATATTTTGGTTGCTATATATCCAATTTGCTGCCGGAATGCCGGGGACGCTGACGCGCATAATGTGTAATGCGAATACACGTTATTGATATGCCATCAGAGTTAACCATCAGAGTCGGCCATATAAAGTGAACACAATGTAATTGCATTATGCAAAGTGGAAGTGGCGGATGCCTTTTGCCTTTGTGTTGTGGCGCGACTTCTAAATAATTCACTTTTCAACTGAGAGCGAGAGGTGGAGAGGTGCTCCTGGTGCACGGCTAATTTGAGCTAAATTACAAAAGCCAAACCGCCCCGAAATTGTAATATGTGAATACGGCGTCTCATTACATGGCTGGTGCATAGACCAGTCATTGGCGGAAGATTATCCCTTCGGAAGGCAACTGCACGTCCAAGGGAGAAACAACCCAAATGCAAAACAGGTAGGGCACATGTCGGAATCTTATCGGGGTAGAAAGATCTCTACCCGATACCATTGGCCAGGACCGAAAGTGGAGTATAGCTATCAAGGTAGAGTGTTTGAAGTGAAAGAGAGTTTTGTATGGCTCTAACAATTGTGCCCATAAAAAGGAAAAATAGCTCACTAAGTTATTCAGTAAAATGGTGAAAAGAGCGATGAAGAAGTGGGCTACAAACAGCAGATGTGGAGCGAATGAATATGGAATGAAAAAAAAAAACGCTGTGACGTTCCACTGACAAGTCGAATGATATCTGTAGTTTCAGCCTAAATTGTGATCCTGATTTAATTATAGTTTTCAACGGCAACAATATTAGTTTTTCTTCTCTCGAGTACTGCGTACCTACTGCCCTGAACAGAGCTCGAGCTCTGAAATTGTGTGGACGTGTTCAGAGCGATTTGATTTATTTACAAAACGCAACTGAGCACTAGCTGTTATGCAACTATAAAAATACTCCAAGTGAACAGAATTTGCTACACTTTTTGTCGATCTACTAAACTTTTTTTCACGTATTCTTGTTTTATTGAACATCAGTCTAACTAAAGTATGTATAACCTCCGTCACGAAATTACAAAAAATACAGTTGACGCAGCTGAGGTTCGCACTAAGTGAGCACATTTAAAAAACAGACAGACGGAGAGACATCCGAGCGAAACTAATAAGGTTCCGTTTTTGTCCCTTTGGGTACGGAACCTTAAAAAGTTAATAACATCAGTCAATTGGATTAGTCTGGACTATATGTTAACCTGAACGCAGAATCTAGATCGGTCGGAAACGTCACTTTTTCTACGTCAGCCACATATGCGAACTGTCAAATTGGTACTCGCAGTCACGAATTTCATAAACATCAAATGAAACAGCTGTTCATGTAACCAACGTATGACATTAAATTGTTTCCTCATTTTTGTCACATTATAAATCATGTTCAAATGTCAGCTTCGTGTAAAAGAGAAAAATATTACGAAAGGAGTAGATAGCAATTGTTTGCAAGGCTACCACAAATTTTTAAACCACAATTTATAACCACAAACTTCAAAGCGACGAGATGCAAATGCCAATAACGTTGAAATGTCAACAAAAAAGCTTAAAAATGTAAATTGAATACATTTTCAATGCATTTTTTTACATCTCTACATTAATTAGATTGGTGTGTATGCACTCACTACTATCGGGAATTTTGGTAGTAATTTTTTGTACTGCTCTAGTTTCTTTTTAAAAATCTAAAAAAAGGAAAAAAAAATGTAGTGTCATACGGGCTTAAGCCAATCAAAACTTATATACATCAAGTCGAAGTCAGTTATAGATGTCAAACTAACTAAACAGGATACCAATGTCGTTTTCCATTGGGACCAAAAATCAATCTTTTTTTCGATTCATATCACTTTTTGCAGATCTCGATATTTTTTCAGATCTACACACACTCTCACTATACCAATATAACGGGTGATTTTTTAGCTGGTTTGGTTTTGGCAACACTGGTTTTGACAGCTGACGTGTGTTTAGTACCTTGTGTCACTGTCAAACAGCTTCAGTTTGGTTTGCAATTTAACCTCGTCTTACAAATGAACAACGCTTGCAAATTATTGAATTTTACTATCAAAATTCGTGCTCGGTTCGAAATGTTCATCGCGCGCTGCTTCCATTTTATGATCGGCATTCTCGACCTTCTGAGCAGTCTATTCGGAAGATTGTCACCAAATTTCGCACCAAATTTACTTTGTTGGACATTAAACCACCAACACGTTTACGTACTGTGCGTAGTGAAGAAAATATTGCGGCCGTATAAGCTAGTGTGACAGAAGACCGCGAAATGTCGATTCGGCGACAGCTTTTTTGCCCGAAATGGAAGTTCTTGACTTGCATGATATGTGGTTTCAACAAGACGGTGCCACATGCCACACAGCACGCGAAACAATGGCGCAATTGCGAGGCGAGTTTGGTGAACAGTTAATTTCACGTTTCGGGCCGGTCAATTGGCCGCCTAGATCGTGCGATTTGACACTATTAGATTATTTTTTGTGGGGGTATGTCAAGGCTAATGTGTATAGGGACAAGCCCGCTTCGATTGACGCACTGGAAGCCAACATCCATGCATTCATTCGTGAGATACCGGCCGATATGTGTGAAAGAGTATGCCAAAATTGGACTCAGCGGATGGGCTACCTGAGACGCAGCCGCGGTCAACATTTGCATGAAATTATCTTTAAACATTAAATTGCAAGGTTCAAACTATCGATTCAAATAAATATTTCATTCATTTTTTCGAATTTTTTGTGTTTTTTTTTTTTAAGTTCTAAACCTCTTAAAAAATCACCCGTTACTTTGCACAGCTGTTTGACGTCATTTGAAGAAGTTTGCTTGGAAGACAAAGGGGGGTAGTTTCGTGAAAACCAAAATAACGAAATACATTAATAGCCATGGATATAATTCAGGAGGAAATATTATCTTATGTAATAGTTTTCCTCGTCAAGTCATCTGAAGACTACGAATCACCAAAAATAGTCCATTTGTATGTGCAATAGAGGAAACATTTTTCAAGTCGATATCCATTTGTGATTTTTGCAAAAACAAATCCAATTTGCACAGCTGATATTGCTGCCAAATAACGCACTAATACATTTACAAAAGCAGATCAATTTCGTTGCATGTTCCATTCGCCGCGTAAAATCTGAGATCTGAAGCAGGCACTTGTCAGCATCAGTTCATGCTGCAAGCCTTTTATAAACTGCTATCACCGCAACTCACATTCAACGCGAGAGGGAACAATGACAATCAAAAGTCGAGACACATTACAAAATATACCAGTTTATATAGCAATTAATCACTGATGTGACCGTGTTCTGTTTTATTGGGCCTTCGTCTGTTTTAATTTTTAGAGTAAGGATTCTATTGGGCCTTATTAAGAACCAATATAACTATAGTTTCGACTTTTAATTTGTAGGTGCCAACAATCAAATTATTTCGAACTTTAACTACATCTGGCTTTATAGCAAAATTATCACAGTTTAACTCAAATGCGCTAAAGTTTTTTCCTGAGCTTTCGAATAATTTGCTAAAATTGACAGTAGTTGGCTACTTAGTATTTGCTGTCATTGAAATATTCATTACATTAAAATGGAGTGAGTTACAGGATTGAAGAAAACTATTAATGAAATGTTCGACTTGCTGCACAAGACCAAAAAAAAAAGCTTTATTTTTTTAGATACGATATTTCTTACATATGTAAATAACAGTTTACCAATTCAACTTCCTAATTTAATTGAAAACTGCCAAATTTTTTAAACTACATCGAAAGTTACAGTCTCGATTGCCTTAAAGTCAAAGATAACTTGATTATTGGTACGCATTACGCAATTTATTTTAATTTCGACTATTGCGCTAATGTCGAGTCCAAATTTGGTTGTTGGTATCTAAGGCCGCTTAAACACAGGGCGGGGTAGTCTACTTTCATTTTCCGTGGTACCATTTGTGCTTCGGGTCCGAATAAGGAAACCTTATTAACCTGTCAAAATATGATGTGCAGTGTGCACAAATTTGTCTCAGTCTTTCAATTTATTTTGAGCTTGTAGAGCACGCGCTTTGAACATGTTCTACACCAGTGTTGCCAGTTTGTGGGTTTTCCGCCAGATTTGGGGGGTAGGAAATCGGTTTTTTTTTAAACCGTCTCTAATTTATTTGTGTTTCCTTATAATATCCTATTTGGTAACTGTTCAGAATAGCAGCCACAGCTTCTCAAAATACCTACTTGCCGCACACCATTGCAAACCTGGCAACCCTATAGGTAGTTTCAACTAAATAACTAAATATAAAAATACTATAACATCTTTAGTCTATATACTAAACCATAGTTTTCTTTTTGTTAAAAACTAAGTTACTGTTCATTCGTTTTGAAGTCACGCCTTCGATCAGTAATCCTTTGTATTAAATTTATATATCTAAGAAGAAAAGTTCGTTTTTTCTTTCTCTTTTCGTTTGGTTTAATCGCAATCGATATATCTGGCATAAAATAATGTCAGATCGTTCAGTAACCTTAAAATGTTTATGTTATTAAAATAACTACAAGAAGTTTTTAAAATGCAACATGCGTTGACACTGAGCTGTATTTATTTGGCGCACACTTTTGCATTAGGAGACTTACATGTTTTAGTTTCAATTTCGAAATTTCTTCTATGGCGTCTTACAAAAACAGCTTAGAAATAATGACATCAAGTGGGTTTTTTTTTTTTTTAATTAGACAAATCTGGGGGGAAATATTTTGACCGCCTGACAACGCTCATATAAACGATGAAAGCAAAAGAAACTCACAGCTCTTTAGGAGCTAAAAAAAAATGAAAACGAACTTTTTTTGACAGTTCAGACAGTCCAGACTTCGAACCACCACTCGTGCCATTTATTCACGAAATTATAATGAATTCCAAAGTGCTCGTTCAAGAATGACGCCATTTGAATACAGCAGTTGTTGACAGATCGAAGTTATATTATATACTACAACGAATTTTCGTACTACTGCGGTTGAAAAATACATGTATGTAATCTGAAGCATGAGTATTACCGCACAAGAAGATAAAAGTCAAGATGGCGGCGTTCTTTATGCAAGTGGAATATTTTGAATTGGAGAAAAAAATATTTGTTTTTAGTATTGAAATTGGCCAAGGTTTAACTGAACTGAAAAAATTAGATGTCTGTGCAACAGTCCGAAAATACTACCAACTTTTTACTATAAAACGGTAAAACTTTTTGAAATATCATTTTTAACATAGGTAGGTACCTATACAGTTAAGTTGACAAATTTTTGATCTGTTGTTTTTGGTTCGACCTCGTTCAAATTTGAGCTCGCAAGCTATATCTATAATGAATATAATATTTGCACCAGATGAAACCTTCCTGAAAGCGAGGACACCTGAATTATACCAACAAAAAGATATAGTCACATACCTACAGTCAACCATCCTGGCAAACAAATAATTATACAGGACTCAAGCGCGCCAAGTGCAATCGACTCGTCCTTTAGTGTTGTCAACCTATTTAAGCATACTTTTGCACGCGTCATGCAAATGGTCTAATTAATTGCCATTATAACCACCTCAATAATATGCAAAATAAATAACAATAAACCCCAGCCCCAAAGACGGCTAGTAGGTAAATATTTCGAAAACATATAAAATAAATGGCGTCAGACTCCCGGGCCGGCCTTCAATGTTATAGAAAATCGGACATAGTCTGCAGGAATATTCACTTTAATCTGTATACAAGCATCTAATGCAAACAGTACCGGCCCGTGTGCCATACAATGGAGTCCCCAATTAAGGGTAATTATCCCGATAAAAAACATGGCAGTCGAACATAGTATATATGTATATACTGTTCAACCCTCACCTAAGATGTAAACTAACTAGGATTTGCTTTCTGTTTTTGTGGCAACGCCATCCATAAATACGAGTATGCCGATGGGGGTAGAAGTGCAGCAGTCGGCTTGTTCCCATTTTAAGTATTCATTGTGCCACATTTCAGATTAATTGAGCGCGATAAGCGCCAGTAACAAGTATTAGTTAGTAATCGAAATCAAATGGGCGGAATTCGGGGGTGTTGCCGCATAGAAAAGTAAACTATCCTGGCAGACATCTAGAGCAGAGACAGAGGGAGAGAGGCTATTAATAGGTAATGCGCACTTTTTTGTGTGCACTTTTAGGACTATATTTGTGGCCGCAAAAGATGATGGCGAATTGATAGAGCCGAGCCTGATATCGTACTGAAATCAAGAAGTGCACTCAAATGGGATATAATCACGTTCAAGTTGCCATATAAAGACACTAAGCGCAGTTACAGTCTGGTATGCAATGGGAGACTAAGCTTATTTATTTGCTGATTATGTTGAAGGTGTTTTTCAACCATATGAAGATAAAGACTGTCAAGAAAACGAGGAATTGTGTGAAGGAGAGAGAGAAGAGGAGATATATATTCAACCGGTCACGGGAAAAGAAATAGCCAATGAAATAAAACAAGGCATCAGTACTAAGAAAGCCCCGGGATTTGACTTAATATCAGGAGAAATCCTAAAACAATTCCCAAAAAGGGCTTAGAGAAACTTGCACAGATTATAAATGCTGCATTCAGGTTATAAGTTATATGTACCCAGCATGTGGAGGTGATTATGATACCGAAACCAGGCAAACCGCCTAGTGAAGTCACCTCCTATCGGCCCATATCTATACTACGTATGTTGTCCATAAGTTATTCAAAAGATGTTGATTAAACGTCTGAACAAAATAATCGAAGAAAAATCGCTAATCCCAAACCATCAATTTGGTTTTAGAAATGAACACTCCACGATCGATCAGGTGCATAGAATAACAGATAAAATCGAAAAAGCATTTGAGGAAAAAAAGATATGCTCTACCATATTTCTCGATATAGCGCAAGCTTTCGATAAAGTATGGCACAGAGGAGGCCAATGACCATCATACAGCGCTGGAAAATCGGTTCTCGTCGCTGGTTCAATATAGCGCCGTTCTATATGGAAAAGCTTCGGGTGTTTGAGAGACAATGTCTCAGGGCCTGTCTAGGGTTGTTTAGAACTCCCGAATCTGAGTACACAAAATACTATCCCAACAGGACCCTATACAATGGGGCTCGACTGAATAGCGTTGACAATTTTCTTATTAAGGTGATTCGGAGGCACGTTGCAAAGGCGATGGCCAGTGATAATAGCCTGATTTCAGGGGCTTACTACCCCAATTTAATGTACCATGAGAGTACGCTTCGGTCTGGCTTTATCCCGCCTGAGGCATTCCTTCATGTAGACATGAAAGGGTTAGTCCATAATAAAGATGGTGTGCCGGTATTGACCAGAGCCACCGCGGCGCGAGGGATAAGCGGCTCATCCACGACGGGTACGCCGCTAATGCTCAGGAGCTCCTCCGTTTTAGCACCGCAATTGCGAATCGGGACAGGGTGGCTTGAGGAAGAGGTGAGGGTTGATACGCTTTCCCGGGCCGGTGCGCTACTGACATAGCATCCTCCTTAGTTTTAAGATAGATATTAAGTTTGTAGGTTTAGGATATAGGGGGTCCTTGGGAGGGACTGGGCTAGCCGACATGTATGTGCTACCGAAACGGGTGAACCCTTGTTGGCGGCTGTCAGGCGCCCATGGACGCAATCAGGATGGTGACCAATCCATAAGATTGCTCACCACCCTGATTATAATTAATTTAGGCTAAGTAGTATAGGTAGTTTTAAGCAGTTTTAAATAAAACAAAATAATAAAGAATTCAAGTTTTTAAAACAGTTTCTTGAAAAATAAAAAAACAAAACAAATTAAATATAGATAGATTTAAGGCCGAAAGGCAATAATTTTAAGGATGTTGTTAAGTTTAGAGCGCTCACCAAGAGCCAGTAAGCTAGAATTAAGATCAATGTTAGTTTTAAATTAGATTTAATCGTTTTTGTCTAGTATGTAAGTTTAATTAAAATACAAATAAAAATGAATTTAAAAGTAAAAAAAGTAATCGGTTCTCGTCAGATCACCGAAATCAAGCAGAGTTGGGTGCGGTTAGTACTTAGATGGAGGACCGCTTGGGAACACCGCGTGTCGTGGGCATTTCACCAGGCTGAGATGATGATTGCATTGTGCTGCATGCGTTGGACTACTTGCTTTGAGGGTTAGGTGGAGGGAAGAAATATCCTTGCACTGGACCAGGCAGTGATCAGACACATGAAGCAAAAACATTACAACATCATTGGCACTGGGATTGGCTGGCAGAAGAATGAAGATCTTGGGACATAATTGGGTTGAGACCCAGTTGATGAAACAGATTTCACATAAAAAAACACATGCTAGCGGTAACACTAGGAATCAAACCCAGGGAAGAACTCTGGAGAAATCCAGAGAGTCTAGCTGGGTAAGATTTACAGTGGTAGAGAGACGAAAAGAGACCCGTCAATGGTGGTCTGATTCGAATATCTCTCGAAAATATATATATGGCACAGAGGACTGATCCATAAATTGCGAAAGCATCTGCCAAAGCAATTTTCAGAAATGTTAGAATCCTATATAATACAAAGATTCTTTAGAACTTAACAAGAAAAAGACTACTCTACATTAAGAGAAATAAAAGCTGGTGTACCGCAAGGCAGTGTGCTAGGCCCTGTATTGTATCACTTATTTACCAGCGACTTGCCGAATAGTGATGAAACCACTGTGGCGACATTTGCCGATGATACTGCTGTCCTTGCTGTCGAAGTAGCGATAAAAAAACTACAGATGGCAGTGAACAATATATCAAAATGGACCAAAAAATGACATGTTAAACTATAAATGACCTAAAGTCGGTCCATATAAATTTTACGATCAAAAATGTTCAACACATACCGGTACTCATAAATGATAAAGAAGTAGACTACGCAAACATAGCCAATATTTAGGCATGACACTGGACGCAAAACTGCGCTGGAAAGCACATGTAAAGAAAAAAAGAGAAGAACTCAATATGCGCTATAGTAAAATGTATTGGCTTATAGGAAAATACGCTTGTTTGTCAAATTACAACAAACTACTGCTTTATAAGCAAATTCTTAAACCAGTGTGGACCTACGGTCTCCAGCTATTGGCATGCACATGCAAAACAAATCTACAGCAAATACAAACATTTCAAAACAAAGTACTAAGGAATATAGTAAATGCACCGTGGTACATTAGAAACACTGATCTGCATAGAGATCTAGCAATAGAAATGATTGAAGATAAAGTCAAAAAAGTAGCTAATAGGAATAAACTTAGGCTTCTTAATCACGTCAACACAGAAATGACGGAACTATTAAATAGTAGCAATCTGACTAGGAGGTTAAGAAGAGTAAAACCTTTTGAACTAGCTACATAGCTCCAAAAATAAAACGAAAACAGTATTTAATCCTCCATGGACGAATACATAACATATAAATACTAAAATATGAAAGATAAATTGCTGATTGGTTTAACTACTATAGGTGCAATAATTGGTTAGCTGGCTATCTCCGCCCTGGAAAACGGGAAGACGGGAGAAGGGGCTAGTAGGTTAAAATCGCCACACTGTTACTGAGTACGGGCTCGGTTTCGTCTTTGGAAGATTACCACCTCCCAGTGTAAAAAAAAAAATTTGGGTAAAGAAAGAGTAATTTTGTTGTACTAATTGCTTATCTCAGGAAACGCAACTTTAGAACACTATTACATCCCTCAACTCCGTGCAGATAGGTATTAGTTTTGATCCCCTAAAGCGCCACGCTTTTCTCTATATAGCTGTGACCTCAAATCGTTAGCTATGACCAGAACCGCATAACATCCATTATGCAATTCATCGGCGCGGTTTAGATGAAATTACAGCTCGATCACTTAGGTAATTCCAAAAAGCCTTGGGCCAATCTTATACACCGTCACTGCCTTCTATGCATATGTCACTCACAAATCACTCGGTTAATAGATGCCCATTGCGTTCCGGTTTTCTAATAAGAAAACAGCTTTCGCAAACTAATTAAATTTCCACCCAATAAAATCTTAAACAATACTCGTTGTTTTAGTTTTACAATTTATAATAAAGCTAATAGCATTGTGCGGGGCATACTTTAGCGTTTACGGGCTATAACCTGTGAATTGTTTATGCGGAAGGAATTATTATTGCTAGTCCATGCCCACTGGGAAACTCCCCGCCTATATTTCTTTTTTTTTATGGAAAAATTTGCGATAAAATTTCCACTTTTCACTTCGGTGTTCGGTGTGCGAGCGGGGGCTGATTCTGATGCAGGTGCATTGAGTGAACCTGTCGCTGCATTGTAGGGCGTCGGTTCTATTGTTCTATGCCACCACTGGAGTGATTAAGCAATACAAGAGTGGTATGCTACATTCTTCTTTTTTTTTATTGTACACCTATAGGTTAGGTCTGGTCTCTGGTGTACTGTGGTATCGCCTGAATAGGGGGGTCGGATCTCGGGTCTGTGGCGCACCACCAAAGAACGAGAAGAGCATATGAAATGAAGTCATAATTCATTAATGATTTATGAAATGAAAGAGAGAGAAGTGATTAACATATCAACTCACGCACGGGGTTCTTAAAATGTTTTTCTCTTTTCTTTTTGTGCAAAAAAAAAAAGGAAAAATAAAAATAAACAGAAAAACTTGCTTTGAACACTCTGTATACGGCCGGCGAGTTAATTTTTGTTTCTTATTTAGCATGCATTTAGCATAATCATGCAATAAACATGCATTTGCGCTTAAAACTGGGATACACCGGGAACAACGAGGGAGCCTAATGGATTATAAATACATTTTGATAGGCGTCATTTGAAAATGAGCACAGTAATGCATTTTATTGGCGAGTAAGAAAGTTGAGTTAGTGCACATGTCAGAGGAGCTCTATTGTGGATTACAGAATTAGGGTTGGTATGTAAATACAATTGCTTCTGTCTGCATCTTGTGTGGACTTTGCATAAGTAGGTTGTTACTATTTTTTTTTGTTAAGCCTAATGCAATGACTGAGAAGAATACAGGGATGTTCGATGTTGTATAACGCGTGCATAATGTGAAAATGGAGACGTTAAAAGTAGAGAAGACAGCATACTTGGATCACACTTTATTTTCAAATAAAAGTTTAACAGTGAATATAAAATAAAAGTACAGTCTTTAGTAGGTACTTTCGTCAAGGTTAAGCGCGTTCAGTCGACTACGAAACGTGCCAGTGCAGATGCATGGTGTGGAAAAAATCAGGGAAGTTTTACTTAAAACAGTTAACAGTTAAAATTCATCAACTGACGAAAAGCTGGTTTGTTAAAAATTGAACGTATAATTTGCTTTAGGTATATTAGCCGTGTTTTTTTGAGCTTCGATCTCAGCAAAGCAAAGTAAAAAGGATTTTCAGCCAGTGATGCCAGATTTTTTTTGCCTAAATTCCCCATTTTTGGGGAATTTTGTGAAAATTTTCCCCATTTCATATCAGTTTTTTCCCCACTTTTTTCCCCATTTTAATTCATTGAAGTAAAGACGCATTTTTCATACAATAAAAATTTGTTTTCTTTTTTTTCGCCGTTTTTTTAAAAAAGGTGTCACAAAAAAAAAAATAATATTCAAAGTTTTGCAGTTGAAACTAATACAAAATAAGTAAAATTAAAAGCAAATATTGCAGGTAGGTTGAATAGATTTAAAAGGCATAGGTAATTCACAAATAACGACGCACGTTGAAAGTAAATTATAATTTTGAAAGATACATAAATACAACAAATTATAAATAAAAAAATATATTAAGTATTTAAGTTATAAATTATATTAATACAAGTTATTATATAACGATTGGTAGGAACACTAATCGATCGTCATTGGACTGGTACATATTTTTATTGTGCAAAACCAAGTATTTTTATCGATGCAAAGATCAAAGCAACTTTTTGATCATTTTTGCAGCATAATTTCGTCTGTAAAATTCCGCAAAGTGTTTCAGTTTCGAGCTAAGTCGCTTAGATTCTATAAACGCGGTGATGTTTTTATGTTCGGGAGATATTCGAAAGTCGACTACACTAATTTTATTTTTAAATTATGCAAAATTAATAAACATGCATGGATTTCCGTTTTTCCCCATTTTAAGAGCACTTTTCCCCATTTTCCCCATTGAGTCAAAAATTCCCCAAAATGGGGAAAAATCCCCACATCTGGCATCGCTGTTTTCAGCACGCAATTACAACAACTATTGCGAGTCTCGAAGTGTCAAGTATAGTGTAGTTGCTGTAATTAGCGTGCTGAAAATCCTAATTTACTTTGCTTTGCTGAGTTCGAAGCTCAAAAAAACAGGCCTATTATCTATTATCTTTTGAAACTCTCTATTATTCTGCCCATGAAAAATAAAAACATACTTCAAACATAAACAAAAGGAAAGCCATTATTATATCTACAAATTCAGCTAGAATTTTTTTTTCTGTTTTGGTCTGTTCGTTTACTATTCCTGTTGATATATTCAAAACTGCAGTAAAAAATGTAATTTTGTGTTAAATCTAAATGATTTTGCCATTCTATCAGTTTAATTATGCTACTTATTGGAACTCCCTTTATAGCCAGTTATAGCTTAGGTACCTTTCGGGAATATTTTGTTTCATTTCGTCTACCTGTCCTGCATGTCCGATGAAATTCCCTGAACGCTGTTTCGAGTAAACGGAGAAATTGCTCGGTTCTCGTTACTTTCCTGCCATTTTCGATAACAACCTAAACAGTTTGTGCAAATGCTTTCGATTCATCTTGATTGGGTTCGATTTCAACGCTGATAAATCTTTCGCAGGGCAACAAGACTTGCTGTCGTTGTCAGTTCTTAAACAATAGTACTCAGTATTGTTTGACAAGTTATCAGGAATAACCTCACAATAGAATATTATACGAACTTATTTCGGTTTTATCAACAAATTTTGGTTGATGACGGGGCTCATTTGGCGCTTAAGGTTTCTTGCTGTTAACATAAAATACACATAAAATAGGATAACGTACAGATTAATACGAACAGCTTTTACAATCGTTCACCTGAACCAGCGAACAAACGCACCTAAGACTGACAGTTGTCATCGTCAACAACGAGTCTACTGTTTATTACCCACAATCGTGCTGAATTCGCAACCACAGATTTGAATATTTGCTAGGTGAATGAATTAATAACTTTTCCGTTAAGCCCGTAAGACACTACATTTTGCTCTCATTGTTCCTCAATTTTAATCACATTAAATCATGTTCAAATGTCAGCTTCGTGTAAAAGAGACAAAATGCGTATTACGAAATGGGTAGCAATAGTTTTCAAATCAACCACAAACTTCAAATGGACGGGAGGCAAATGCCAATAAGGCTGAAATGTCAAAAAAAAAAAAAAAAACTGCCAGCAGCTTACAAATGTAAATTGAATACATTTTCAATGCATTTTTATTGACATCTCCACATTAATTAGGTTCGAGTGTACGCATTCACTCCTACCGGGAATTTTAGTAGAAGTTTTTCGTACTGCTTTAGTCTCATTTTAGAAATCTGAAAAATGCAGAAAAACATGTAGTGTCATACGGGCTTAAGTAAAACTCTTTCGGGTAAAATCTTGTCAATCATTTCCACAAAAATGACAGAAATCGTTCCACTAAAATTATTTAACTGTTTCATATGTGAACTACCCCACGTACGTGGAGGCGGCCCATCTACTTGAGTGCTTAACTTTTAACTTTGATAACTTATGTGGTATTCGATTTGGCGCTCTCAGAGCACTTTTTTTGCTCTCAGGGCAATTTTTATGTTCGTTTGGTACAGGAAAAAGCAATCTTTTTCAGATTTCAGAGCACTTTTGCGAATCTAGATATTTTCTCAGATTTACCAATACAAGTGCGTTTGAGTTTGACAACTGATGGAGTTTGTTTACATTTTTAGTGAATTTTTTCTCCAGCAAAGAAAGGCATTGCATCGGGTGAATCTATTTGTGTAAATTATTTATGTATATATATTTAGAAATTAATCGGAACAGCTATTTCTAATGTTTTAATACAAAATTTAACTAGTGAATGGAAATCGCTTAGAAAAGTGTCGAAGACTACACATATTCAAATCGCACGAATATCAACACAGAAAAGAGCAAGAGCAAGTTTTATGTTCGATTAGCCACACGAAATCTGGAATCTGAGAGCAAATCTGAAGAAGCCCAAACGAATACCACATTATAATATCTTTTTTTGTTGTATTGACACATTCGGAGTTCAGAGCTGAGATCGAGAACGTGCAGACTGCAGTGAAACCATGCGAATCATTTCAATTAATTTCATTTTCTTTATCTTTTATTGAAGTATTTGTCAAACTTAACGTAGTATTATTACTGAAATATATTAAATATAATCAATTATTAAAATAAAAGAGCAAGATTACACATAGGCAGATCAAAAAGAAATTTTCTTGCAGCCGAATTCCTTTGAAGGATAGTTGTCTACTAAAGTATTGTACTGATCGTAAAAATTACAATTTCAGTACTAAATATTATGCTTGGAAGTACATAGTCCTTTTAATAATACGATGAATCAAAATTAAAATTCCATGAGAGAAATGATTTTAAGAGACAGATCTGTTCATATGGCATCCATTTCGTCAAAACTGGGGTTAAATTCGGTGAAGTCACTTGCCACAATAATATGTTTTGCTCTACGTAACGTGATAAATCTTTGCGTTGCTGCTTTTTTGCGATTATTTTGAGAAATTTCTTGCAATTTTACGATCATTTGACGTAGAAGACTGCCGATTGACTTTTGCATTTGGCTCTCCAAAAAAAAAATACTTTCAGCCATTACGTTAAGTTATTCCATGGACATATTCCCGTTCCGCGTTACACTGGTCTTTATAGAACACTACTAGGACTTACTTTTTTTATCTTTATGTGAGATTTATTTTTTTCGGAACGAATGGAAGCAACCTACAATTATATGCCGAGAACCAACGACCTTAGACCCCTCGCACAATACTAACCCACTGAGCCACTGCGCTTAAGCCGGACTTAATGGCAGTATTTATATTTTTCAGCAATATATGGAACTGATCTGGCACTGAGTCCATACCAGTGATGTCAACCCGTTTATTTTAATTTTAAATCTGATCAAAACGAACATAAATACAAGGTGATTAAAGTTAACAAATTCCTAAAACCAAAAATTGGCATCACTGGTTCAAAGTTACGAGCAACTGTTGCCTAAATGATAAATGGGTGTGTTCACTCGTACCGAAAACTGCTTAAACACGAACGATTATTAAAATACAAATGAAACCTACGTTTTTGCACTATTAAACCAATAACTTTGATATCATTCCACCGAATATGGTTATGTCTAAGTTCCATAGAGGAGGGATAGGTACGAAGTTCTATTGTGGCTCATTTACAAGCTAAAATGTCACCACACCTCAACAAAACATTCGCTTGAATATCCCAATAATAAAAGTCTAACTTTAGCCACGTCTTAAGAAAATACCTTAACATGGCTTATAAGGGTTTTGCAGGCAGCACTTAAACATGCGAGCTGAACACAGTGCGCACTGGGTTAACCCTAATGTGTTCGATATAACACTGAGCTCGCTCTGGTACTGAAAATCTGTGTTTGACATGGCTTCTAGGGAACCCTAGTTAATATGTTTTGGGTGAGAATTCAGAATTCAGTTAATTCATTAATTTTTTTAGATATCTGACTGAGAGACGTAAGGCCCCATATTTTGCGTTCGATATAGAGGCCGAATTTTCAGGGTTGTGCAGGGTTTTTGACAAACGTGAAAATTAGCTGACACATCTCAGTGCGCACTATTGCGCACTAGTGGGCACGTAAAGCAAACCTAATTATACGATTTCTTAGTTGGTGGCGATGTTGAGAAGTACCGACTAATTTATAATTTTAGTCTTCTTATTTGCTTCCATTATTTTGTCTTTAATTTGCATTAAGTAATAAAAGTTCAAAATAAATAAGTGGGTTGTATGATTTGGTTGCCACTTATAAAATACACCCAAACTGCCGGCACAGCCACTTATAGGTTATAGCCCTCTTAGCTCTTTATTTGTATAGTTAATTGGCAGTGCCTATTCAATTTTGAAATACTGCCGTATCCTTTTTTAACATTTCATTTACCGTCACAGCAATTAACTCGAATGCGAGAGCCTCGTTTTGTATATACAAGCCTGCGCGCAGTAAAAACACTAAACATCTTAATAAGTAGGTACCTACGTTTGGTATGAATTGAAATCGTTGTATTATATCCTGCCTTACCTTCTATACTAACTCTCTTTGCACAACGTGTCCTTTAATCCCCATTGTAGCAACCGGACAGGTGCCCACGACCTACTCTTGCGTTGTCTTCACAACTCAAGTCGCCAATTTGCCAAATTCCAGACTCATCGGAAACGAAAATTATTAAATTGATTGAGTCTTATCTTTCACCGCGCATTCACATTGTAGGACCCCAGCGTTGCACGTAATTGCAGGATCTCCCTGTTGTTGCTTCTGAAATTACCATGCCAAAGAGGATTAAACCGAGTTTTAAAACTGGCGCAAAACTCACCTCAACATACACACACGCAGCACAAGGAGAAAATTCCCTGCATTCCTATCGTCGAACTTGTCCAACTGGTAATATGCACACGTGTATCTTTCACATTTCGAACCAATTTTAATTAATTTAAATCAACTACCCAGTATGGTTGGCTTGGGAACGTTCACCTGCCACCGATTACCATGCCAGAAAAAGTGTCCGCGCACGCATATGCATATACAGAAAAAACTCTCCCCAGCTTCAGATCCTTATTTTCCGCACTGGCCGCCTAATTAAGGACGAAAATCGCACTCGCTCAAATGTATTGTTTACCCAAAAGAAGAAAAAAAAATGTAAAAGATCCTTGCAACCCCTCAAAGCGGTCGCGTTTTTATTTTGTTGTTGGTTTTCTCTTGGTGGTATTAATATGCACACTGCGCATCGATGGAAATGTGTCCCCTTGACGGATGAATGTCAAATTTCGCCACTAATAGTTGTCCATTTAATTAAAGTGCAATTTCAGGTCTTGTTTCGCAAAATACAAGTATCGACATCGGCCAGCTATCTCTGATCGTCCTTCGAACAGGAGTTGTATATAGTTTCCGGTTTTTTGTCGAGATAATTGTAGGGGACGTGTTCAGTTAGGGAAATGACAAATGGATGAACGCTTTGAGGATGAACAACCTGACAGTTTCGCAAGGGCCCAGAAGCGATTGATAACCATCGAATATGAATGAAACAAGCTTTTTTTTTTTTTCTGTTTTTTGTTTACAAGTCTTAATGGAAGGCTGGCAAGTTATCTGCCAGGCGAGTGATATTCTTGGTTGTTGGGCAATGGGAATTGATAAGGGTCAACGGCCCCCGTATGAGCTGGCCCTAAGTGCACTTAACCATGGTTTAATCGTTCAAGAGGGAGGCCCAAATGAATTTTTGACAATCCTGGAGCTTATGTACAAAAATGATCTGTGTGAGTCTCCTATGCTCCACGTGTGATCATATGAAAGGCGATTAGCTGGAAGATGTTGTTAATTGTTTATAATGGTACCCTCTACAAGCTAAAAGGTAATGGAAGGTTTGCTTTTCATTGGTTTTGACAGTAATGGAGAGAATCAGAGGATGAGAATTGCTGTTTCATTCTCGTATGATACTCGGCCGCTAAATGACGGGTCCAGATTGCAGATGTAGGTTAAGGACCTGGCTTGTAAAGAGACTGATACTTCAGTAGACATTTTTAAGTAGGGTTATGTGACGAGGTTGCAGTCCGACGTTGTTTTCTTTCCTTTTTGGAAGTTATAGACATCTATCGGAGATAGTTGGTTGGTTTGTTTGGTTGGTGGAGGGTGAGCTGTCTGCTCTTCAGTCAGGCATCTATGATGGGCCCGTTATGGCCCCCTCTTGTTTGATATGGTTGGAATAGATTTGCGTTAGGATGTGTGAAAGGACAGGGTGTAGGGGGGTTGGTTCAATTATGGATAACCACTGGATGTAGGGTTAGTGCTGTCTGCGAATCTGTTTGTTCTCTTGGAGAACTCCATAATCACCCCTATCGGGAATAATATTTCCCCCGGAATGTTTCCTATTCAGCAATCTTATTTACATTGCTGACAAGGGAAACATTTCCATCGGAACTTATTTGCGATAGCCCTAAATGTCGCTTAGTTCCCCATTTCTGAAGCATGTAAGGTCTGGTATTAAATGAGCTCCCAGAATTTTGGTACGTAGCCTCTCTGTTGCTGGAGAGTGGCAGAGAAAGTGTTCTATGTCTTCCTCCTCTTCTCGGCAGTTTGGACACGTCAGTGTTTCTGAGATGCCGATTCTATTTGCTTGCTTATTAAGATTGATGTGTCCTGAAATAAGTCCAACCATCAGTCTTAGCTGCGCTCTTCCGGAATTCATCGCTCATTTTCCATCAGTAGGTATAGTTGTTGGTGTGTCTATAATATTGTTTTGGCCACTCTGCGTGTTTCCAGATGTTCCCAGTATCTGCTAAAATCAATTTTGGCTCTTTGACTTATAGCTGTCTTGATAACCGTCAATGGTACGCCTATTTCTTTTTTCCGGTGGTTGCTAGTTCGTCTGCTCTTTCGTTGCCCCTTACACCTTCATGTCCCTGTACCCAAATTAGAGAGGCATTATTCAAACTAGATAGGACATTTAATTTGTTTTCGCAATCCCTTGCCAGAAAAGATTTCGTGTCAGGGTTGCTCATATGGCACTTATAGCTGCCCTACTATCTGAGCAGATATATATTTGTCTCCCTGTGATGTGGAGCGCTGTAAGCGATTCCACTCCTTTAAGCATGGCAAAGACCTCTGCTTCTATCAGAGATGTGCATTTCGTTCGTTTGGAGTTTCCGGAAGAAGGTTTTCGTTTGCCTGCAAGTTAATATGAGAATCACAGACGATAAAAGTCATGTTTGACATAGATAACGTGTTTTGCGGCTAATGTCAATAAGAAAGTCGTTAAAGACTCGTCAAAACCAACTAAATAAGAACGTTCCTCAGACCCTAAATGAAGTGCGTATGCTTTTAAATAGAGGAAGTAGACGCAAACTTTAGAAAGGAATAATTTGCAAGCTTGCGAGAGTGGATTATGCGAGCTCGCAAAAAAAAAAAAGAGTCCAGAGTTTAATTCTTTTTTGATAGGATCCAGATATGTACATAACTGAAATAGAAAGACCGCTTGGTTAGGTATTTTGGTTGTAGGATTTACTTATTGAGATACCTTAGCAACTCTGACGTATTTTGTGGTAAGGTCCAAGGCGGACTACTGACTCCGAATATTTTTCCCTTTTCGTTCATGCGCCCTTTATTCAAAGAGTCATTTCCAATTCGTGTAAACTTCTTCCAGATCTTCGGCTTTTATTCCTTCGCGTGAGTTTTGGTGAATGGACTACATTCTTCCATTGTTTAGGAATACTGTTGTTAAATTGTTGTTAAATGTACTATCTTGTTCATTCATGTATATTGTTAAATTATCGTTAAACTCATGTACCATGAAATCTGTGCCTCACTGTATTTGTCCAGTGACAAGATCGTGTGCCGGTTGATCGCAACAACAATTCACCTCCTATATCATGCTATTTCCCTAAGAGATAACAATAGTTGGTGTTGTTGGTGCGATTAACATGGTACCTACTTCCATACGGTTCATGCTGTGCTGCTTAAGACAAGTCGAACTCTCGTTCACTTGGATTTAGCTCTCAGCCGTAACACCGCTGGAATAATCGCTGGTAATAAATGTAAGATTTAATTGATTCGCTGACTTCGATTCTTCATTTTTGTTGGCGTTGCAATTCTCTTGCAAGTTTGGGGCTAAATTCATCGATTCTGAAACATCCATCGATATTTGCATTGATGGCGTCAACCATTTTCCGTGATATATGTATCGCCTGGGATTCTCAGATGATATCGATGGCGATTGAAATGCTCTTCCGAAAAATTCGAGGCGGATGAAATGCGAATCGCTTGGTTTGCTTTGACATTTTAGGTCATTGCAAATATTTTATTGCTTCAATTTTATGAGCTTTCATTGCTAACCTCCAACTTAAAAACTGTGCAGGCCACAATAGATAACTTTATATAAAAGATGTCCCTATTGTGAGTTCGTAGATTGCACTAAAATTATTATTGCTCAATATAACTATGTCTTACCAAATGCATGGGTCAAATGAAGTATCAACCGCAGTACCAATAATGCGTACAACCAACGCTTATTTCTGCAGTTTCCGTATATATCCTCAATTTTCAAATTGAATGCAGGTACTTAGACTTACTAGGTAAGTACTCGTACACATATTTATGAAGTTCTCTCTTCTCAGCACTGTTCCTCCATGGCAGATACAATTCAAAGCATAATAAATAATCAACATCAGCTACACTTTATAAATTATATCTCGTCAAAACAGTGCATCGCCATCAATATAAATAATGACTGTCAGACATTGTTCGCAATATTTCAAAAGTGTGTGGAATAAATCTGCAATCTTAGACAAGACGCTCCACCACCACTTTGATTAGATGCACCGTTGATGATGTGTCTAGTCTACTCAGTGATGCCATGAAAACCAATCGAACCGAAACGGCGAATATAAATCTTAATCTTATATTACGAAGCGCAGTGCAACAAAGTAACGAGTATAGCGGGCGTTGAGTTGAAGAACAACACAATGAGGCTTTAATAAATGGATATTCATATTTATTGTGTAATTAAATCTGGACAATAATTAAATTCAATTAAACTCCTGGAAATGGCAGTTCTTATGGCGGGTTGGGAATTATGATCGGTGATCTGGGTCTGGCGGAAATTTTCGATATCCAATTGACGAGAAGAAATATGAAGAAGCATACCGTGGTGTAGGCGATAATCGTAGCGAGCACCTGTAAGAGAAGAAGAACGAATAACTTTATTAGGGAAGGTTGTTGGAAGTTTTTTTTTGTATAAAATGTGAAATAAGAGTGGGTTCTTATTGGCGATTTATCTATATTCATATGAAAGCAAGTTGCAACTGCAGAAAATTTGCCTGCCGTCTATTGCGACTTTGGTTTGAAGGTTAGCAATTCTCACTAACTAGCGCTAGGTTTACACAAATGTCAAATTAGTGTCAATCTATGTAAACACGAAATGTGCATCTAGTAATTGCATTTAGGGTACATCTTGTCCAGAACAATCTGTTCAACTGAAGGTAGATGCATAACTGGGCTGGAATCGGCTAAGGTGATAGTTTATTGTCGCTTTTTTTATTGTAGTTTTCGATTATCAACTCTTCTGTCACATGAAATTGATCCCACAAAAGCGATTGTCAATTTACGTGGACGTAAAGCTTTGATTTTGATTGTCAACTATTAATATCACCTTAGCCGATTTGACTCCTGATGGATTTGTTAATGTATGAATACTTTGTTAAGTGTATATGCGACGGATTTTATGAGACTGTTATTCTTCTATTGAACACGGTTGACGTTTCTGTCAACGCAAAAGTCACAACGTATTTTAAATGTTCGGTCGTGAAATTTTTATCGCACTTCCTTGATGGCAGAAATTGGTGAATTTGATCAGAAGTCAGTTTCACGCGTTTTACCTTTCGCATTTTACATGAATAATGAAACTATTGTTAAAAAGAAAACTCGCACGTTAACAGACAATTCGTTTTATTGTGTCATATTATTAATTAAAAAAAAAACCAAGAAACAACCTACAGTCTTTCACTTCACGCGGGTTTTATCCAACTGAGGCGTCCTTCTACAATGTTACATGTTACGTATTATCTGGTGGTGGACATCTACTGTCCGGCAGATGTCACTGTGTGGTTTACACTATTTAAGCTAGCTTATACAAAAAATGTCAACTAAATGGATTTAAGCATCGAGTCTCTTACATAAAACGATTACTTATGTGAAACCATTTTTTAAATTATGTATGTAATTCACAATAAGATCAGCAAATCATTAGGCGCAATGACAGTTAAATAATGCATAAAGACCCCACTCCGTAAATATTATAAGAAATAATCACATACCAAAGATAACCCACTAATTATTTCGGACCACATCGGATTTTCCATATATTGATGCGAAGAAGGAGGAGCAAATTCTTGATAAGTACTTCTGGTATTCTTAATTCGGGATTCCTTAAACAGAAAAGAACATTATTTTTTGTAAAAGATGATGTAACGAACGATCGAAAATATTAAAAGGAGCGGGGATGTCAGGTGGAACGTTTTATTATATTATAGCTCCAGAGTTCATGGTGTTTCTTCGGCTTTCCTTTAAAGTCTTTAGGCCTGTTTCAATGAAATGAGTGTTTTGTTCATAGACGGAAAGTAAAGCATACGATTCAGCACGCAAGTAAAAGTAACACAATTACATGCTACTTGACACTTCTGAAACTCGCAATTGGTAGGTACCTATTTACTCAAGGTTAAAGTGAATTGTCAGAGTAGTTCGTTTTGACAGCTTTCTGATCTGGTGATGTATTCTTTTATTAAAATACTCTCAATGCCATTCACTTTTAGAGATCGGGAGATAATGTGGTTTTTGTGATTTTGCTCTCAGATTTCAGATTTTTCGTGTCCAATGGAACATAGGACGAGAGTTTTCTTTATTTACATTTGTGGCGGTGCGTGTCTTAAAAGTCAACTGTTAAATTATTGTTATTTATGTTTATATCCTTTGCAGCTGCCAAATATAAATTATTCTCTATTCCACGGACTCGGAGTCTAAAAACACAAAATCGATATTTTTGTTGATCTAAATCGCTTTCATGTTCCATTGCGTATGAAAATAAATCTGTTTTTCGATTCGGATTACTTTTTGCAGATCTCGATGTTTTTTTTTGCAAATTTACACATACTGGCATACAAAGCCAATATAGTTTCCACAGCTGCTTTACTTCATTTTAAGATGTTTGATTTCAAGACTTGCAAAGTGTCGTGGGAACCAAAATAATGAAATACGAGTACAATAGGCATGGATATATAACTTTGAAGGAATTATTATCTTCATAGTCTTCCTTGTTATCTGAAGACTACGAATCACCACTAATACCTACTCTATTTGTATCTACAACAGGATAAACATTTTTCAAGTCGGTATTCTTTTATGATTTCCCGAAAAACGTATGCACTTTGTACAGCTGATATTTCTGTCAAATAACGCATCAGTAGATTTACAAAAGCAGATCACTTTTATTGCAGCAGCGTAAAATCAGAAATCTGAAAAAAATACTATCTGGCGGTTCCACTTCCAATGGAAAACGTCAATTTAAAAATGATTGATTCAAATGCCATTAGAATAAAATTGAATTAAATTCCGAATTTCGCTTTTCAATGTAATTAGTTGGAGCACTCTTGCAATAGTGGTAGACACCATTTATGTCAGATTTGGTTTTCTGTTGCTACTTTTTTGCTATTTTTTAAGATAGTTATTAATATTTTAATAAGCCAAATCAATTTATTTCAATTAAAGATTACATTCGCACGCTTAAATTGCAAATTTTCGGATCACATAGCACAAATTTTGGTTCGAACAACACAATCAACATTTCAATCTGACATTTTGATATTGTGTGTTGATGAGTTCAGCGCAATTCTTTAAAAATATAGCGGACACTTCTGTCGTGCTAAGAATTGAAATGAAAGTGCCCTTTCCTCTTCAATGAAACATAGAAAACATAGAAGGAGCACTTATCCATTAATTGATCTTTTGACAGAAATTCCAATTTGTTTCTTCAGGGGAAAACGGCATAAATGACTGAGAACAGATTGTCAAAATGTGTAAGATAAAGTTCTAAAATTTTACCTACCTATATAATATATAATAGAATAATTTAGATTATCTTTCTGATACTTGTTTCCTAACCATCGGCATTAGGACTGAATTTATTTAACCAATGCTCTGCTTCGTTGTCCCGACTACGAAGATGTAGGTATATAGCTCAAATAAAATAAAGGCGAGTCCGGTTTGTTAACAGTTTACTACTTTTGAGGTGCGCTCAAATATTGCAATATGACATTTGAAAATAAAACGGCGACAAATGAGGTAATTTTCTTACAATATTAATTTTGTGGGAGCACGTCCTCTCTTTCTTTGAGGTCAAGAATGTCATACAAAAACGGTAGTTCGGTACATATTCCATATAAATGTATATACGTAATTAAAATCTACCTTTCAATTTATAATTAATGACGCTTATCATATCAGTTGTTGTCAACGCGTCATCAAACAAGTTCTCTACCTATGGATGTGTACTTTAACTGTCTGGGAAGGCAGCAATCAATAATAAAAAAAAAAGACTTTGGTGCCAACAACACACTACGCACCATAGGCCCCGGCGAGATTCGAACTCACGATCTCCTGTTTACTAGACAGGCGCTTTAACCAACTAAGCCACGGCGCCCTTGTTCGGATGAAAATCCACAGATGTATATATATGGGCACAAGGGCTTTCACAAAGAGAAATTTATTTTTACGATCCAAATAACACTTGTAAAAATAATATCGTAAAATAAAAAATTGATGTCAAATTCACATCTGTTAAACAGTGTATTCAGATAACGGGTACCTACGTTCCTTTATGAACACGGCCGTTGTCACTTGAAAATAAAGTTTCTGTCCAAAATTGGAAATAAAAATGACCAACTGCAGGTAAAAGTCACCCAAAATAATTGAAGTTAATGGGAAATTCGTCGATAAACTGTTTGTTGTAGGTTGTGGCTTATCCGATGACACTTTTAACAAGATAAAAAGAGCGACCACCAAGAACTTCTGATTTAAAAGTCCTACCGAAGAGATTGGAAGCATTGTTGACGTGCCAACTAGGCCGTATTGGTAGCCGCACCCACCAGAGATAATACTGAGACCCCCGCAACTTCGGTCGATTTTCCGTTACTTGCCTACAAACTATATTTTTACGGGGTGGCTAAGGCTTAGTGCGTTAGTATTGTTACATAGGAATTCGTTATAACAAATGCCACGTAACTTCGAAAATTCCGGCTCACTAACACTCGCACCTTGCATAAATGCCACTTCCGCTGTCGGCAAAGTTGCAGTCAGCGTTCATAGAATTTTATCCGTTAAATCTGAAATTATTCGTTACTAGTGGATAGAATATTTTTAGGAATAAGTGTACTTTTACTTAAAATGTTTAGGTATGAAAAATTAACAACGTAAATTTGGTTGAGGGAAAACAAAATCATTTTGAACAATTTTCCTTCAGTTATTTAAGAAAAATTTACACATGAAATCAAGGTTAATGATATTCAAAAGCGGAAAATACACAACCATGTTTGTCCGCTGAACCGTTAATAACGATTTATACTGGGAATATTTTCGTGTGTATTTTTGTTTATCAATTGCCAATAATGTATAGAAAATTAACTGCATTTAAAAAAAATAATAACTCGGTATACGTACTGAAAAATTTGCCCCAAGATCCAAAGTATTGTTTTCATATTTTTCACGTTTGATATTCTCTATATCCTCAGCATCCATTAATTGAGTTGAGTCAATACAGTCGTTTGCATAAATATCATAAATCTGAAATAATAAATTGATTTATTGTAATGTATTAAATTCATTTCAAATGACAGTTTACTTGATTGTCTCCCGAGCACTTAGGGACTGCTTCACACATCTTAGTTGTAACATTGTAGAAATTCCTTCTACCCAAATATTTCTCCTGGCAATTAACAGGCGTACAATTGTTCATGAAGTCCATGTCCCAATTAGGGCAGTTCAAATATTCCTTCCCTGTGTATTTAAATTGAGCAGCTTTGCTTTATCTTAACGGCATTTGACAAACTATACCCATACTTACGCCTTCTAAATGTGGTTCCTGTAGAATCAATCGTTGTGAACCTCGAGTCGAATTGAAGCTGCTGAGTGAACTCCTTTTCTTCACTTTTTACATTAGTAGAGCTGATTATAACGCTACATTGACCAACGCGATTGAAAATAGCCTTGAATAGTTTCGAGTTTACAATATCTAGTGAGAATAAATATTAAGAAAGATCTTACCGTTGTAGGCCAAATCACAGAAACAGTTTTCATTGCTCCTGGTTCAATATGCCCAAAGGAACCTCCAACAACTTTACCAGCCTTGATAAAATTTATAAATAAAATTATTACAATACCTATTCCATTCATCATCATTCTTACATTGGAACTGATCGAATTTTCAGTTAAGTTTACACAGCATTCTTTGTCTGAACGAATGCGATACTCCAGAAGTTCTTTCTCTTCATTAGCTGTATTTATTAGGTTAATATCTATATATTTTAATATTTAATTAAGAATTCTTTCGCCATTGATAATGTTTTTACCAAAGATTAAGCCAATATCGCCATCTTTTGGCGTTCTCATAACTACTTTGTTTACGGAAATTGTACTCAAAGCTGGTTCAATGACGTTTAGGATGTTCATGATGTAAAAGAACAAAATTGGGAACCGGATTCTAGAAGAGGGAAATATTTTATTTATTAGCATCGGATCAACGAACTAACGCTTGTCTTTACATCGAATTTTTTGTAACACACCGAATGTAGGTACCTACTAACTTGTTTCCTACACAAAATTTGTGGGCAAAAAATGAAAACCTCACTTCCTATTTTTTGTGTGAATATTAGTAGGATTCGAATACTTGCAGCCTTCGACACTTTTCATAGTGTTTTCCATTCACTAGTTTAATTTTATAATAAAACATTCGAAACTTGTATCCCGATTGATTTCTAAATATTTATACAATACGAACGAAAAGCTTCACAAACTCCACTAGTTGTCAAACTCAAACGCACATGTATTATGGTAAATTATAAAAAAATCAAGTTCCCCAAAGTGCTATGAAATATAGGAAATATATTTTTGTTTATACCAAACGAACATAAAAAATGCTCTGAGAGCGCCCAATCGAATAGAACATAAAATCCATTAGGTATACCTACCTATATTTTATTTTATAAAGTATTTTTTTTTAATTTGCAACCTCGCCAGTTTCATACCACAAAACAAACAGAACTTTCTAATATCGTACGATTTTGCAAAACACAAAATAAAAAAAAAACAAACGTTCTCCTCAAATTTGACACATGACTGTTATACCAAGAAGACGACTTCAATCCAAATAAAAAAAAATACATTTATTTCTTTTGAGTTTTCATTATTTTTTAATTGAAAAATGGAAGTGCACGTTCGTGATTATTCAGCCCTAAAGAACTATAAGTTCGACGACGAACGAGTGTCCACAGTCACGTCACGCGAACAGGTAACTTACTCGCTCACAAAAAACTATAGTCTGAAACGGCTGACTCATTACCCCCATTGTGCCGTTTGCAGCAAAAAACAGAAAGCAGTGTCGAGAAATGCTTCGATAGATATCAACAATTGCAATATCTTTGTCCAAAAGTAGCAAAATTCTATCGCGAAGAACATCAGCGCTTTGTGGATGCCTACCTCCGTCGGTTGCCAACAAACTACGAGTGCTTAGACTCAAGCCGTCCATGGAATGTATATTGGATCTTGAATGCAGCCCATTTGCTTAGTTTTAATTTTTCCGATGAGACGTTAGGTCATGTTGTTGAGTTTTTGACAAAGTAAGACAATTTAGGACTAAGTAATGCAGTAACCACTGACTGGCTGATATTTTAGGTGCCGATCACCAAATGGTGGCTTTGCCGGAGGACCCGGGCAATATCCACACTTGGCGCCCACATATGCGGCAGTCAACAGTTTGTGTATGATTGGTACAGAGAATGCATATCGTGCGATAGATAGAGATTCTCTTGTGAAATTCCTGTGGGCTATTCGAGAACCGGACGGCTCTTTTAGATTGCATGTAGATGGTGAAACTGATGTCAGAGGTGCATACTGTGCTGTTTCATGCGCGAAGCTAACGAATGTCCCTGAAGAGGAGATGAAAAGATTGTTTGCGGGTACCGCTGATTGGATTGCAAGCTGTCAAACGTATGAGGGTGGCTTTGGTGGAGCTCCAGATCTAGAGGCACATGGAGGGTATTCTTTCTGTGCGATATCAGCGCTGGCTCTTTTGAATGAGGGCAGCAAATGTGATACACAACAGCTTTTGGTTTGTTTGAGGCTAGGGAGAACGGAATTATATATATTGTAAGACTCGTCTCTATTTATAGAAATGGGCACTGGGGCGACAAATGCCGTTTGAAGGTGGTTTCCAAGGAAGGACCAATAAACTGGTGGATGGCTGCTACTCGTTCTGGGTTGGCGCAATTTTACCAATTGTCGAAGCTGTTATTTCCAAAGAAGGTTGGTAGACGAATGCGACTTTGGGATAGCTAGGTCAATTTTTTTGCAGGGAAATTTGACATGGTTGCAACGCTGCAGGTATCCTACACTTCCTCTAATCCTCTTGCACCCATGCTACGTAAAAGGAGTGCATTGGCGATATAGTCGCTAACTTAATTTAGTAAATTTTACATATGAAAAAACATCACGACTCGATCCTAGAAAGAGTGTACGCAAAATTTATTTGTATTGCCAATTCTTTCGTTTCTAGACAAACCTTTAAAATCCTAACTGGACAATCTGCAAAATATAAAAACAGCCCGCTTCCTGTGTTAGTCTGTTAGATTAAGCTAAACAGTCACGTTGAGAAATCGTCACATCAGCTCAAACTAAACCCAGTTTTCTTTTCAGGGCACCCCATCAAGAAATCTCTCTTCGATAGCGTAGCGTTGCAGGAATACATCCTCCTCTGCTGTCAGAAGCCCAATGGTGGTCTCATAGACAAGCCTGGCAAGTAAGTCATAAAATGAAATAACTTTCCCCTTCACTTGCTAACCAATCCGTTTTCTCTTAGACCACGAGATCTCTATCACACGTGCTACACCCTGAGTGGCGTCTCAATATCCCAACATTGCGAGTCTACATTAAACCCTCTCATTCTGGGAGATCCATGCAATGAACTCCTACCCACCCATCCGCTTTTCAACGTTCCACCACAAAGTGCGATGCTATCATTTCAGCATTTCGCCAAAGTCAACTTAAGATCAAGTGTAGATCGGTCAACTCGCTCGGAATCAGCAGAAAGCACGTCCAATTCTAAGAATGGCGTGGAAACCCCCTCCGAATCCGAGGACAATACCGAAGACAACTCAAGAACTACACCGTCGTCAGTCAGTTCGTATTGAACAACATCAAAAAACACACACACACACACAAAAACGGCAACAAGAAAATCCTATACTCACGTATGACAGTTACCTGTACCTGCTGATTGTTATTCCCACGATTATCATCTGTCCCAAGTATGTTCGTGTCGTCTTGAAAGAGAAGATTTGTTTTTAGTTTTTATTGTTTATTTTGGAGGATTCTTAAGACTGTGTTGCGCCAGGATATAAATTATATATTTTATGTAAAACTTTCAAATATCTAAAGAGAAAACAAACACATTTTTCTATGGAGACATTTAAAATAATTACACTTTTGCGATAGCTTTATCTGTTGTTATGTTGTTGTTTTTTTTTTCTGTTAAAATTATTCTACAGTGAAAGATTTTGAGTCGGGGCTGGTATTGTTATCGTCAGCATCGATTTTAAGGAGGTTAGCCGCTCGTTGCTGATGGACAATCGTCATTAAATGCTGCTTCAATTGATGCGCGCGGGTGAAGGTTTTTTTGCACACAGAACACCTAGATTGTGAGTAAAGTATGTTTGATTAGTTATGTTATAAGGGGCTAAATGAGTCTAAAAGAAGGCAGTGCGAAACTAACAGTAACCAAGGTCAGCGATGAGTTCCAGCTATGATGGTTACGAACATGTATGAAGTGACAAGAAGAAGTCACCGGAGTGTTACCAGCAGACTTGTATACATCGGTATAAAATTTGACAAAAGGTCTCGTTTTTGAAGATGTTGCACTTTCTTTTTTAACGAGTAGCAGTCAAAACAGCACCATGAATGACAGCAACTGTCACTTTAAAGGCGTACTCATCTAATCTTCTTACGTCGTTTTCCATTGGTTTCACTCGGGGATCCACTTGTATAAAATACACAAACTACACTTGTGTGAGTGCTTCTTGTGTGGATTCTGACTTCAAATCCAGAAGCGAAATTCTCTCCTCAGAATCACCAGAAGAGTATTTTTTGTGCCAATGGAACGGTGTCAGAAGCGATTTTTTCGATTCCGGACTCTCCCGGACGCTTCTTTTTGCCCAATGGAAAACGACATTATCATTGTATATAAATCTAATAGTACTCTCATCAGACGAATTTTTTTATTTGGGCCTCTGCTCTGTAGAGGGCGTATGGTCGCATGGTTAGCAAAAGAATAACCTTTTCTCAGAGAAGAATTGTTTTGAGTGAGCGAAAGGACGGAGAACGACAAAAAAACACACATACACTCTTGTCGTAGTACCTCGTGTCCGTGTGTCGTGTCGTACGCGTGCCTACTTGTTTTGGATTCCTTTGTGGGTATGTGATATGTGATGTGACTGGGAGCAGAATCGTTCGTCCTACCCGTGAGGTTTATGAGATATGATCATGATTGTGTTGGTTAATGGTTGGCTGTAGCTGTACGTTGGCAAGACAAGAGAAATATGTACCTGCTGTTACACTTAGCTCAATGTAGATCCATTCTGATGAGATATGATCTTTTTTATCAGCATCTGTTGTATAGCAGTTTGCGGCAATAGCATTAAAAATTCCAGCCGAAACATTTGCGCTAAAAACCTGAGTGGCCAACTTGACAGATAATTTTTCAAACGAATTCGGGCTTATATGGCTTTTTGTTAGTTTAAAACAAATTTGAACTCTCTTTTCTTCAATTTCAAAAAATGGCTTATTCTCATTCGCTCCAAGTATTTTGTATGCCTTTCTATTATTACTACCTTGGTCACAACATACAGCAATTACTGACAGATTGCACTCCATACATTTTGATATATTTATCTTCAATAGCTCAGCAATATCTGCTCCTGATGGACATCCTGTATAATAAGACACCGTCTGCTTCCAATTTTTATTTAGTCCACGAAGGGTGAAAACCATCACTTTGGAAGCAACTGTATTGCGCCTACCTAGCTCGCCAAAATCAGTAAACCCATATATTAAGTCCGTTTTCGTATTATATTCTAGTTCGGGCTTTATCGCCATTTCGTCGAAGAGCAGAATGCATTTTTTTCCAATGTCCGTCATAGTCGTCGCCTTTTTTTTTAACAACATTGTAATTTGCTTTGAAAAGCCTGTTGGCAAGCTTAATGCAGAATGCCAACGATAAATTGTACTTATTGTTGGCATACTAAATCCCGTATCTAGCATATGGGTATAAAGCGATGGGGATTTATAAAAAAATTTTAAGCAAATATCCTTTTCTTCGTCGTTAAAATGTGCCTTAGGCTTGTGAAATAGTTGCATATTAACAAACGTACTTACATCAGGGTTTTTAGATTCTAATTGAAGCTCGACATTTTTTTGCAAATTGTATTCTCTATTTTCTTTTAATCTTTTTGGGGTATCAAATAAAAAACGAGATATAGTCGTCTTAATGCTATTTGCTTCTAATGTTTTGTTATTTGTTTGTCTATGGGGAGATGGAAACTGCGAGGAAGAGGCCTTTATTTACTAATAATGGAGGTGAATCATTTTGAATTTCTTCTATCCCAGTAGCAACTTTTAAAATACCTGCACTTTCCCTAAAATTTATAACCCCAAAGCACGGGTCACCAATTACAGTGTCAGTACATTTACACACAGCTATAGCTGACATTGGATTTGCATTTTTAGTAAGGCATTTTCGTGTCCCCTTTGTTATTATATCTTTTGGGTAAAAATGTTTCTCGCAAAAATAGGCAGTTTTTTTCAAAATGTGTGTTCCGAGAATGTTTTAACCAAATTTCCTTTCGGTGGTCATTTGGAACTTGAAAAAATGATAAGGAAAACGTTTTTTTTTACGCTGAGGCAATGAGTATAGGCATCTCTAACAGGCATTTTCATTTAAAACTTAGGGCGTATGCACTTTAAAATAATAATAATTGTATTTTAATTAAAACAAGCACACCACTTAGTCTATTCTAATTGTAGCGCATACGTTACATAACTCTTTAAAACACATTAAATTTTTCAAATGAGCGAAACTTATAAGAAACTTCTAAATCTAAATTAATAGCTTTACTTTAAAATAAAAGGCAAAACACTTGTGGTAACTTTGGTTCCGTAATGCTTTTAAATAAATTTTTGCCTATGCCCACCGTATATATTTAGTATTGCAAGTACAATTTAGTTTCCAGCGGAAAGGGCGTGGAAATCCTTTTATTGGCATACCTACATAAAACATCCGAAAAATTTGTATTTTCGTCCAATTACCCTAATAATCAGATAACCCAAAAATTGTTAAAGTTAGGAATTTTTTAGGCAACGAGCTCTGTTGCACACAAACATCCATAGAAAACATACATCAAAAAAATATCACCAACAAGCAAAGATCGAAAGAAGAAAAAAATAGTTTGCGCATGCAAACGAGATGAGATGATACACAAATTATCTCATATCTATTTGTTCGCACAATCCAGAAAATTGTGTTGCACTTTATGCGTACACACACAACTATACGAGTATACGCAGCAGGTACATTCATGCGAAGCGAACAGAAGTGCTTCTGTCTTCTTCTCTTTTTTTAGATCTAACAACAAATCCTGCCATTTGTAGGGGTGGTTTCATTCTGTTTACTATTTCGTTTGGTTCTCTCTTGCATTTTTCTATTCTCAGTGACAGCAATTTGGTGTCTGTGGTGAGTGCAAAACTATGGTTGCCGTCAATGATAGGAAAATAAAGTAATCGGGCCCTTGCTCTATAGAGGCGCTAGTGTCGATTTCCTCTGATGAGAGTACTATTAGATTTATATACAATGACATTATGCAATGCTTTCTTTTTATTTAAAAAAAATGTCGGTTAACGCAAGACGCCAAAAAAGGTGATTGTCTGGGTTGCTTGTTACACAACAGTTCAAAGCTGGGTAGATTTGGATAGATAAATTGTTTGAGGCATATTATTGTTGTCAGTCTCGTAGCCGTAGGCCCTTAGGCCCATTTTATTCACTCGAAGTTGAACACAACTTGGGGAGTTTTCCATAAAAAATGGGCCTTAGACGACTCGAGTTGTAGCAAGACTACAAAAAGGAATACGTTGTAAAAAGCTGGTTAGTATATAACGTTCTTATTTCCAAAATGAACGGAAACAACAGGGTATTAGTTCAGTTAGTTGTACGATTCGAAAAGTTTACCTTACACTGACTCTAATTACAAAAAAAAAAAAAAACAAATGAGAAAAGTTGATTTATGTTAAAATGAACATCAAGCAAAACTCACTGAAAACGTTTCTCCCCAGTGTGTACCATCATATGAAATTTTAAAACACTCGAGTAGGTAAACGCTTTGCCACACGTATTGCACTCAAATGGTCTTTCGTTGGTATGGGTCCTCTCGTGTCTTGTGTTGCTGCTGCAATCACTGAATTTTCTATCGCAATATTTGCACTTGTATGGCTTGTCTCCAGTATGTATCCGTATATGCCGATTGATTTCCGATTGCGAAGCAAATGCCTTCTTGCAAATTCTGAAAAAAAAAAAACTCCGTGCTATATACCAATCCATGCTGATCTTTAGCAAAATTTGTATACTCGCAGATGTATGGTTTTACAGCAGAGTGTCTCTTCATGTGCGTCATCAGGTGGCATCGTCTTTTGTAAAAATTACCACAGTGTTCACATATATGAATTTCTTCTGATTTTGCTTTAATTTTTCTCTTTGGAGTTGGGAAAACGGTATTACGCTCCTTTTTAATTTGTCCGTTTTTGTTTTCTTTTACTTCAATTGGAACAGCTTCATTGTTAACGGCAATTTCACTAGTCAAGGGTTCAAATGAAATGTCTGGCTCAGGTGTGTCCCCCAAGGAATCACGGTCGGATTCGTATTTTACTTCTATCTTCAAATACGTACACATGTATTGACAAAAGGCTTTTGGCTAGCATAAGCAAACTCTAAACCGATTAGGACCAGAGCAAACAATGTAATCTTACCTTTTGATCCTCGAGTTCAATGATTATATTTCTCAGCATCAACTCAGTTGACTGGCAAAGTTGGCGGAAATCATAGGAAATGTTAAGAGCACAAAGGCACTTTCCACATATTTTTTCGGGCAAGTTATCCCCAATTTCCACCTGCAATAGAGTTGAATTTTTTAAAAAGAGGAAGACAAATTCGGTTTGTTTACCTTTATTCCACCGCAGATTTCAATTTTCTGTATTATATCTGCGTTTTCTTGGATATCTTTAAATACCGTTTGTGAATTGGAATCTTCGCTTGATTCTAGACAAATTCGGCAAGTATACTGCGAATACTGTGATTCCATATTAACTTCAAAAAGTTTATTTTTAAAATTCAAGGGATAAATGAATTGCGTCCACAGGCTTTTAGCAACAAAAAAACTAAACAAAAATTTGACAGTTGAGGTTGAGATGATTTTTTTAGTATTGTTTGTTTAATCAATTCGGGATTGGGTTCTGTAGGGGACAGAACGGGAAACTTTTAGGCCCATTTTATTCACTCGAAGTTGAACACAACTCGGGGAGTTTTCCATATTAATGGATAAAATGGGCCTTAATATCATACCTACCTCTGCTAAATACATAAGGCCTGTTTCTGTTGATCTCAGCAAAGCAAAGTTATAGGTTTTTCACACCAAGCCCAAAACCGCGTTTTCCTCGAAAAGTCGCATTCACACCGACCACCAATTCATTTCCGTTTGACGTTTCAATCAGCTGTGAGACACTAGTCGTTAAACTTCGGTTCAATCTTTTTTGGTTGCAAATTTGGATCGCATTAATTAGCAAACAAAAATGAATTTAGTGCATTGAAAAACAATATAAGCCCATCAATTAATTGTGGAAAATGATTTTAATTTGTGAGTTGTGACATTTGTTCGGTCAGCCATTTTGCTGAATTTGCTGGATATAGCAAAAGGTGTGTTTGTTACAACAGCCCAACGATTGGAAGTAATATTCGTGGTGTTTTTGTGGAAAACGAGTGCAAACGACTCGTCTTGAAAACGGAAATATGTATATATGCGAAAACTTATATGTTTTCGATGAAGTTTTCGTGTGTTTTTGCGAAAACCCGGTTTTGGGCTTGGTGTGAAAAGCCTATAAAGTAGGATTTTCAGCACCTGCCAACAAAATAACAAAATCTTAATTCATGTTAACTCGGACAACCAAATTGTTCGTAAAATATCGCATTAATGACTGAAAATCTATGTCTAGGTAGGTACACGATTCATTCAGTGCGTTTGTATTTTTTTTTTTTTTTTGTAGAAAATTAATAATTAAAGCCGTTTACTCAATTCATCCAGTTTAAACATATTAAATCCAAGGTATTTGTATAAAAAAAATCTTCCATCCTTACTTTATTTTGTACTATATAAGTATTATGCTGATATTTGTAATCCCGTTGAGTTAGGATATTCTGGCTGAGAATTGTTATTGCAGAAACCCTTGCTGGAGATATTTAGTTTGGCTTCTTTCTGCTGATGAGTGATGGTCATTAAATGTTGCTTCAGTTGATGCGACCGGGAGAATGTCTTGTTACATACATCGCACCTTAAAATTCAAAAGGAAATGAGAAAATTAAACTAGAGAAGTGAAATCAGGCGTTTATAAAGTTAACTATTCTGTCAACGAGGCACAAATCCTGATTCCTAATAACTTACCTGAAACTTTTCTCGCCAGTGTGCGTCAACATGTGATTCTTCAGCACACAAGAGTAGGTGAACGATTTGCCACACTTGACGCAGGTAAAAGGTCTTTCGTTCGTATGTGTCCGCTCATGTTTGATATTGGTGCTGGAATCACTGAATTTCCGATCGCAATATTTACACTTGTATGGTTTGACCCCAGTATGTACCCTCATGTGTCGCTTGATTTCCGATTGGCATGTAAACGTCTTCATGCAAATTCTTAAAAAGAAATGAAATTGATGTGCTCAATACCTCGTGATGAGCATCACTAAAATCATATTAATACTCGCAGTTAAATGGTTTCTCGGCAGCGTGTCTTCTCATATGCAAGATCAATTGATTAGATCTTTTATAAATATTGCCGCATAGTTCACAGACTTGGACTTCCTGTCGTTTAGCTTTCTTTCCCAATCTATTGGGGAAAGCTTTCTTTAGTGGTGTACTTTTTATTACTTCTTCTTTCTCAGCTTCCACTTCAGAATCAGCAGCATTGCAGGCGCTGGGCTCATTGGATAGTTCAGACAAGTAAACAGTCTCATACAAGGACGAGCGATCCGATTCTGATTCCTCTTTGATGTCCATCTAATTCAAATAAGTAATGTAGACACCTATTGTACACTGCGAAAACCAATTACCTTTTGGACGGTGAAAGAGTTTCTGAGTATAAAGTCGTTATCCTGGCAACGTTTACGAAATTCGTACGAGATGTTCAAAGCAAATAAACACTCTCCGCATATTTTCTTGGGTAAATCATCAGAAATTTCTACCTTTAGATGATATAAACAAAAATGTAAAATCGGTAGAGAAACAAATGTTTGGTTTACCTTTATTCCACCGCATAGCTCAAGTTTTTGTATTATGCTACTTTCTACCGTAAAATCCTCAAACAACATTTTTACTAGGTGAGGGTCTTCCTCTGAACCCAGACAAATTCGGCACGTATCCGGCGAACCCATATTAACTTGCATTGCTTTTCTATTCAAACAATTAACTATGCATTCAATCAGAAATCAGAAATCACATTCAACTGACAAATTATTATAAAATTGGAAAACCAAACGACGAAGCTGAAAATTTGTGTTGACGTTTTTTTTTAAAACTGTTCGTTCTGTAGAACGAAATTTGAAAATGGTGTGTTTGACTATCGCAGTAGGTTTGTTTGACGTGGCTAGCACTAGTGCCCACTAGTGCGCACTGAGAAGTGTCAGCTGATTTTCCCGCCTACCCAAAAACCTGCACAGCCCTGAAAATTTGGCTATCATATCGAACGCAAAATATGCTGCCCTGAAGTCTGGCAGTTTTTGAATTTGAAAAATACTTATGTTTTGGTGAACGAAGTACGAAGATGATAACACTTTGTTCTGTTTATTGTTAAAAATGAGTGAACTCAATTCTGATCTTGTGCTTGCCATAATGCAAACAAGTTGATAAAACTGTTTGCAATATATGCGATGCACTAAAAAATGTAATCAGCTTTGATTCCAAATTTTTTTCATTCCATTTATCTTTAAAATAAGGTTTTAGTCCATAAACGTTGTTGTTTTCAAACAATTCCCCTTTGAATATCAAATTTATTGTATTTATCTTTATTACGATATTCAAATAAACGAATAACAGCAAGCGAAATGACAGCGCAACTCAGCACTGAGTTCTTGCCCCGACAAAATAACTGGGGTCAGTTCAGTGCACAACTAGGGCGCCCTAGAAGTCATGTCAAACCCAGGTTTTCAGTACCAGGGCGAGCTCAGTGCTATATCGAACACATTTGGGTTAACCCAGTCGCACTAGTGCGCACTAGGGCCCACGTCAAACAAACCTAGTGAGTTCGGTTTTTCATGGTTATAGGTTTGTTTTAGGCGTTTTTCTTTTTTAGTTCAGAGCTGAGCACTGAACAGAGTTCGAGCATTATGAGCGCGCTCTGAACCATGCGTGCTCAGAGCGTTCAGAGGATGTTTTGTTTTTCCTGTTTTTTTTTTGTCCTTTAAATGTGACTGGAAGTGTGCATGTACATGTGTACTCAGCTTTTTACTCAGGATGCACAGTCAATTTATTCTGAGCTCATAGAGCGCACTCGCTGATCATGCTCTGAGCGAAAAAAGAAACACAAATTCGAGCTCTGAAGTGTCTGAGCTAAAAGAAACACGAACTTTTTGTATAACAGTTCAGGTTGTGCTCTGAACTAAAAAAGAAAAACGCCTTTTATTGAACAAATGTATGTAACTGAGTTTTTGTCGACCTCGTCATGGCTATAGAAACCTGATAGAAACGTAGCCGAAACAGATCAATTATTGTTAAATACAACAAATACATTTATAATTATAAGGGTTCGCCGCTTCGCGAGGATAGAGCAAAGTGTAGTCAGCACAAGTTTTTATATGTCATCGCTGACGGAAACGAAAGCAATGCAATATATTAGGTCTGTTCCCTTACTTTTGTAGTAAGAATGGAAAAGACAATTAAAATGGCAGTGGTGGGGATAAATTATCTCACAGAGAGAGACACTTACGAAAAAGTTAGGGAACGCTTTTGTAGTACCGTCAACTGCCTAACTTTGACCGGGCCCCTAACATTGACCAAAAACAGGAAAATGTTTTCAACCACTCTGGCGCGTAGTTCATGTACGATTTCAAAGTAATTCTTGGTTTTTCATGTTCATCTATTAGTCAACAGATGTCATATTATACGTTAAAGAGTACTGTCGAATGAATGTGAGTTTTGGCGGCAAATTTCAAAGTGGTACTAAAGTAGTGTAGTTTTGTGTGTTGCAAACTTTGGTCCGTTATACCTAAACAATCGCTTGTATAACAAAATAAACATTTAAGGTGAGTAGTTTAGAGTTATTTTATATTAAAAAATATATAGTTTGTGTATAAAAATACTAGGCAATTTGATGGATGCCGCAGATATTTCTGGAAAAAAGAATCTACTAAAGAAAACACGTTTCGATCGGTTTAAAGTATACAAGAAAAAGCAAAAGTTTATTTGTCATATTTGACATAATTCAGTGTTACCAGTTTGCATTTATTATAAGTTTTATTTACTGAGAAATGATGCCAAATCAACATCCCTACTAAAGCTTATATTAATGCAAGCCTATTAATTTTATCAAGTTTTTAATCGCTGGAGATGGTAGAGATTTTGTCATTATGTCGGCCGCCATTTCTTTGGATGGAATGTGTTCCAAATTAATTTTGTTTTCTGCTATTATGTCTCTGATGAAATGGTGACGGACATCAATGTGTTTTGTGCGTGGACGGTAACTTTCATTGGTCGCAAGATGAATAGCACATTGGTTGTCACAAAAAAGCTTTATAGATGAATCATTTCCTGTAAGCTCGTTTTGGATTCCTTTAAGCCACATCGCCTCTTGTATCGCTGTTCCCATCGAAATGTATTCCGCCTCTGCAGTGGATAAAGCAACTGTGGCCTGTTTCCTTGAGCCCCATGATATTGCGCCACCTTGTGACAAAAATATATATCCACTTATAGATTTCCTTTCGTCCCGATCATTGGCATAATCAGCGTCGCAATAACCAAATATTTCATTTTTTCCGTCACGGTTATAACAAAGTTTACTACTAGAAGATCCCTTGAGAAATCTAAGGACTCTCTTAGCTGCTATCCAGTGTTCTTTACCTGGATTATTGTTAAAGCGGCTCAATAAATTAACGGCGTAGCAGATGTCTGGACGACTAATTTGGGCTGCAAAAAGTAAACTGCCAATTAACTCTTGGTAAGGTATTTTAGCCATTTCGAATTTTTCTTTTTTTGTCTTTGGACAGTTATCCTTGCTCAATTTAACGTTGACATCCATTGGACTTGAGACCGAATTACAATTGTTCATACCAAATCGAGTTAGCATCTTTAAAATGTATTGTTCTTGATTTATATACAGTTTTCCAGACTTTCTGTCATGTTCTAAGGTTATACCCAAAAATGAATTAATATTGGAAAGCTCCTTCATTTGAAATTTCAATTTTAAATAATCTTTTAACCTTTTAGATACTCCTTTGTCCTTTGAAAAAATTAAAATATCGTCTACATAGACGGCCAATATTAAAAATAAACTATTTTTCTCGTTAGTAAAATATATGCACGGATCATACCGCGATTGCTTCAAGTTAAATTCTTTAAGAGCTTTACTTAACTTGAGATTCCATGTTCTAGAGGATTGTTTTAATCCATAAATAGATTTATTCAACTTAAGAACTTTATTTTTAGGAATATTTAAACCTTTAGGTGGCATAATATTAACTTCTTCTGATAACTCACCTTGAAGAAACGCTGTTACTGCATCAAGTTGCTCGATGTGAAGATCCATTTTCGCTGCAAGTGACAAGAGATAACGTAGTGAATTGTATCTGATGACAGGAGAATACACTTCATCAAAGTCGATGCCCTTCCGCTGAGCGCAACCTTTAGCAACAAGTCTTGCCTTGTATCGAGGAGCTTCATCATGAGGGCCTTTTTTTGTTTTAAAAACCCACTTCGAATGCAGGGCTTTCTTACCAATCGGAAGATCAACTGTATCCCATGTATGATTTTTAATCAACGAGTCTTTCTCTTCGCTAATCGCCTTCATCCAGTTCGATGCGTCGGATCTAGAAATTGCTTCAACGTAAGTTGTAGGATCTTCAGTTTCTGCTATCTCGTTCACAAAGTTAACATAATCTTCAAAGTTCTTGGGTTTAGGCTCTCGATTCGAACGTCGCACAGGTCCAACAATGGCATGACTATTTAACAATGAATTCGATGGAATGAAATCTGAGCTTGTGTCAAAATCGAATTCACCTTCGGGAATCTCAGCATCAACGTAAACATCCTCCACATCATTACTTGATTCTTCTTCAGCAGACTGAGAATCATCGTAAATTAGGTCGTCAACGAAACCCATTTCAGCAACATCAGCTTCAGCAACAGCAGGTTCAGCAACAACATGTTCAGCAACAGCAGGTTCAACAACAACATGTTCAGCAACAGCAGGTTCAGCAACAACATGTTCAGCAACAGCAGGTTCAGCAACAACATCTTCAGCAACAACATCGTTAGCAACAACAGACTCAACAACATCTAGATCGGAATTTCTTTTTAATTTCCCCACTAAATTCTGATCTGTAGATAAATCTAAAGAATTAATATTGCTTTTAGAACCAATTACCTCATAAAAACGCCGATTTTCGAAAAACGTCACTTCTCTAGTTATGTGTATCTTTTTGTCTGACGGGTTGTACATCCTGTAGCCTTTAGAAGATTGAGCATATCCGACCATGATGCACTTTATTGACTTTACATCAAATTTTGTTCTTTTTTGCTTTGGAACCAACACCATTCCAACCGAACCAAAAACTCGCAAATGAGATAAATCAACTTTCGCACCAGACCAAATCTCCTCAGGACAACGATTTTCCAAACTTTTTACTGGAGTTCTATTTATTAAATAAGCTGCCGTGTATACTGCCTCACCCCAATAACGCTTGTCCAAGCCAGCGTCAAAAAGAAGACAGCGGGCCTTTTCCACCAGTGACCGATTCATTCTTTCCGCTTTTCCATTCTGTTCTGGGCAATACGGAGTTGACGTTTGATGAATTATCCCAGACGACTCAAAACATTTCTTCATCTCTGTATTCAAGAACTCAGTACCATTATCCGAACGAAAATTTTTTATTTTTCTTTTCATTTGATTTTCCACCATGTTTTTGAAAGATAAAAAATGTTTCGCCACTTCGCTCTTATTTTTCATCGCATACACGAACACTTTCTTTGAAAAATCGTCTAGAAATAGAACATAGTACCTCGCTCCTCCAAGCGATGCTCTCTCCATAGGACCAGCAACATCCGAATGAATTAGCTGTAGAAAATCTGTTGTAATAGTTGTTGATGATTTGAAACTACGCCTACACTGTTTTCCTTCACAGCAAGTAATGCAACTTTTATCTACTTCCCTGTCAGAATCTAGTTCCAATCTTCGCAAAACTTCTGGATTCGGATGGCCCATCCGCCTATGCCATAAACTGTTCAAACACTCAGTAGCAACCCGAGCTGTGTTTATCGTAGGAGTATTCAGTTTGTATACTTTTTCAGTCTCAGTAGCCGAAGCGAACAAATTTTGATTATTATCGAAAATTTTACAACCATCCAAACTGAATTTGATTGTGTTTCCATTTTTGATAATTTGACTTATTGAAATCAAGTTAATACTTATATCTGGGACATGAAGGACATCACGCATAAGAACCTCATTAATAGCACCTTCACCGCACATCAGCATCGTTATATCGCCTTTTCCAGCAACTTCCAACTTCGATCCGTCTGCTAAAGTGACAAAATCCTTCGTAGAACTCTGAACGTACCTGTCGAACATCGTTGCATTGTTTGTCATGTGCGAAGATGCACCCGAGTCCACAAACCATGAATTAGAAGTTCCTTGCACAGAATAAGATGTAAATACAGCAAACTTACTTTGGTTCTCCGATCTTTTGGGACAATTTTTTTTAATGTGCCCAATACCACCACAACCAAAACATTTGACAAATTTGGCTTTACTTTTAGGTTTTCTGTTAAACGCCGCCATAGCCTGACTGTCAGCACCACTCTCAGATGATTTATTATAGCATTCGAAATCTTGCAACAATTTTGATTTGATGGCATCAGCTGTTATTTTTATTCCGCTGCTTTCGATTGCCATAATCATTGGCTGGAATTTATCAGGTAAACCGCTCAACAACAAACTACCTATCCATTCGTCATCTACCTTCATTTTGATTGCATTTAGTTTATGAGCAGTACCGATGATTTTGTTTACGTACTCGGAGATTGAAGAACAGTCATCCAACCGAGTAGTGGTCAGCTCTCGCAAAAGTCCAACCCTCCTGGGGGTCAATTCTGGTTCTGTGAAAGAGTGAATCGAATAAATCGTTTTCACATTCGCTTTCACGTATTGCTTTCATTTTTTCGATTCACTTTGTACTAAAATGCGATTCTGGTTCAATAAGTGAAAAAAGCTGTGGTGAATTCAATATCGCACACTGTGTTGTATGAAATTGGGCTCTCAATTTACAAACTCCACTAAAAACTTTCACTGGCAATTTGGCCCGTGAAAAGAATTTATTCATATGAAAAATTTTGACGTTTGGTTTCACATTTTCATGGAACGAGAATCGAAAATGCGGTGAAAGGGTGAATATATTTTCGTTTCACTTTTTCATAGAACCAGAATCGACCCCCTGGTGAGCCCTGAGTCATCAAATGCAGTCGCCAGTTTATCCCAGACTTCATTTGCAGTTGTGGCTTCCTTGATGTGTACGTACAGCGACGGGTCAATTAACAAAACCAATTTTGCTTTCGCTAACGCAATTTTTTCAGGTTTCACTTCGGTGCCTTGGACTGACTTCCACAAATCATCCAATATTAAGTAATTCTCCACCGCAAACTTCCAACTATCATAGTTTTCACGCCCTTTTAGACGTTCGATTGCCGGCAAATTACTCGTCATCATTAAACAATGAAGCAAACCGAAATTATGAAAAAATTGTATTTAATAGTACACTTCCTTTAGTAATCTTTAAAATATCGTAGTGCCTGGGCCCATAACCTGATGGATGCCGCAGATATTTCTGGAAAAAAGAATCTACTAAAGAAAACACGTTTCGATCGGTTTAAAGTATACAAGAAAAAGCAAAAGTTTATTTGTCATATTTGACATAATTCAGTGTTACCAGTTTGCATTTATTATAAGTTTTATTTACTGAGAAATGATGCCAAATCAACACAATTAGAAATAATACGGTTTTTGTGAAAGCAATTCGAATGCTCATGACAATTCCTAACATTGACCGCCTGGATCCTAACATTGACCACTGCTTCTTTTTAACTTTTTCTAACAATTATAAATAATTAATTGAATATATTACCCTAAATACTTCATAAAACTAGTTCTTCGTAATTTAATTTAATATTAATTTAATATTCTTGTAAATTAAATGTTAAAATTAGGTTTCTTTCAATTTACATTATTTGAGGTATTAAAAAATTTAAAAAATATATAATGTATATATATTAAATAATCAGTAAAGGATTTCCAGTTAAAATTAAATTTTTCTGATAAAAATAAAATAATAAAAAAATATACTTAAAAAATCTTTTTTGCTGGTACATTTTCTTCGCTGGTCAATGTTAGGAACTTGTTGCCCTAACATTGACCGCACACTTTTTCCTACATAAATCAAAAATGAATCGACAAAATTTGATAAATCCTTGGTTTTATGATACAGAACGATAGTCCCCATAATCTGAGAGTCGAAAGTTGTGGATATCTATAAACAGAGCTGTAAAATTCAACGTCAAAGTTCAAAACTGGTCAATGTTAGGGCAGTTGACGGTAAACTATGAAAAATGACAGATATGACAGATAAATAATTCCATAAATTGCAGTGGTTAAGAAAAGTCAAAAATGTCTGATAAACGAGAAGAATTATCAAAGAAAAGCAATTTTATTACAATGTACTTGACACTTCCGAGGTTCGCACCAGCATCCGTCCCCCGTATAAATAAGCGCTGCGTTAGGGCTATCAACTGGTTATACAGTTATTACGTAAATTTGTTGTATGCTAACTGACGTTCGATAGCTAACTACCTATCCTTAGGGGATAGGTATATATCCCAACTCCCAAGTGGAAGATTTTTTTCATTTCAAGTTGCAGAAAACTACAGAAAATTTTATTATCTGTAAATGGATGTGGGAAATCGTAATAATACGAAGTCGTAGGGAAAGCCATGTCCATTACAGTGCCCGAAATACGTTTGTTCTTTCCTGTTTATGTAGGTATATATATTGTTACATTCGGGCTGGGATTCGTAAAGATAAAACACTATTCCGTTTAACTTTTCTCTAATAAAATTCACTTTTATTCCACTTTTATCGACTATTCTAATATTTCACTTATTAAGTACCAGAACACTATTACTTAAACAATTCTTCAACGTTTCAAACCAATCACTTTATTTACTCTATTACTTTTCACTTATTTATCTTCACAAACTATTACTATCTCGAACTTTAACCAATCACTGTTATAAATCAACTGTCTCGCCCTCTTCTAAAAGCTGTCCTTTTATACCCGCTCCGCCATCTGACGAGAACTTTCTAGCTAATTCTAAGTGGTTCTAGAACAAGGTTCAGTGGTGACAGATTCCAGTCTCCAATTGGAAGTGACACTTGAGTGGAACTTGTTTTGTGACTTTAAGGCCTGGTTTCATCAAACTGTCTAAGGCCTGGTTTCACCAAACCGTGACTAAGGGCTTGTTTCACCACTTAAGTTACACGATACCTTCCACGCCACAATATTTTATTCTACATTAGATAACGACAATAATTATCTTAACGCTATGACTTAGAGATCTAGTTTTGCTTCCTTCTGCTGATGAATTATCGTCAATAAATGTTGCTTCAGTTGATGCGACCGGGAGAATGTCTTGTTACATACATCGCACCTTTAAATTCCGAAGTAAATAAGAAAATTAAACTAGAGAAGTGAATCAGGCGTTTATAAAGTTAACTATTCTGTTAACGAGGCACAAATCCTGTTTCCTAATAACTTACCTAAAACTTTTCTCCCCAGTGTGCGTCAACATGTGATTCTTCAGCACACAAGAGTAGGTGAACGATTTGCCACACTTAACGCAGGTAAAAGGTCTTTCGTTCGTATGTGTCCGCTCATGTTTGATATTGTTGCTGGAATCACTGAATTTCCGATCGCAATATTTACACTTGTATGGTTTGACCCCAGTATGTACCCGCATGTGTCGCTTGATTTCCGATTGGCATGTAAACGTCTTCATGCAAATTCTTAAAAGGAAATGAAATTATTGTGCTCAGTATCTCGTGATGAGCAACACTAAAAACATATTAATACTCGCAGTTAAATGGTTTCTCGGCAGCGTGTCTTCTCATATGCAAGATCAATTGATTAGATCTTTTATAAATATTGCCGCATAGTTCACAGACTTGGACTTCCTGTCGTTTAGCTTTCTTTCCCAATCTATTGGGGAAAGCTTTCTTTAGTGGTGTACTTTTTATTACTTCTTCTTTCTCAGCTTCCACTTCAGAATCAGCAGCATTGCAGGCGCTGGGCTCATTGGATAGTTCAGACGAGTAAACAGTCTCATACAAGGACGAGCGATCCGATTCTGATTCCTCTTTGATGTCCATCTAATTCAAATAAGTAATGTTAGATACCTATTGTACACTACGAAAACCAATTACCTTTTGGACGGTGAAAGAGTTTCTGAGTATAAAGTCGTTATCCTGGCAACGTTTACGAAATTCGTACGAGATGTTCAAAGCAAATAAACACTCTCCGCATATTTTCTTGGGTAAATCATCAGAAATGTCTACCTTAAGGTGATATAAACAAAAATAGAAAATCGGTAAAGAAACAAATGTTTGGTTTACCTTTATTCCACCGCATAGCTCAAGTTTTTGTATTATGCTACTTTCTGCCGTAAAATCCTCAAACAACATTTTTACTAGGTGAGGGTCTTCCTCTGAACCCAGACAAATTCGGCACGTATCCGGCGAACCCATATTAACTTGCATTGATTTTCTATTCAAACAATTAACTATGCATTCAATCAGAAATCAGAAATCACATTCAACTGACAAATTATTATAAAATTGGAAAACCAAACGGCGAAGCTGAAAATTTGTGTTGACGTTTTTTTAAAACTGTTCGTTCTGTAGAACGAAATTTGAGAATGGTGTGTTTGATTATCGCAGTGAGTTCGGTTTTTCATGGTTATAGGTTTGTTTTATTGAACAAATGTATGTAACTGAGTTTTTGTCGACCTCGTTATGTGGTTATGATGGCTATAGAAATCTGACAGGAACGTAGCCGAAACAAAACAATTATTGTTAAATACAACAAATACATTTATAATTATAGGGGTTCGCCGCTTCGCGAGGATAGAGCAAAGTGTAGTCAGCACAAGTTTTTATATTTCATCGCTGACGGAAACGAAAGAAATGCAACTTATGTCGTTTTCCATTGGTTTCACTCGGGGATCCACTCATTCTGTAGTCCAAAGGAACAAGAAAACTGCTTCTGATGTCGTTTTCCATTGGTTTCACTCGGGTATCCACTCATTCTGTAGTCCAATGGAACAAGAAAACTGCTTCTGATTGAATCCACAAGAGTATTGGTGAAATGCCAAAAAATAATCTACGGAAGCTGTCAGTCGACTTGTATAAAATACACAAACTACACTTGTGTGAGTGCTTTTTGAGTGGATTCTGACTTCAAGTCCAGAAGCGAAATTCTCTCCAAAGCGTTAGGGCTATCAACTGGTTATACAGTTATTACGTAAATTTGTTGTATGCTAACTGACGTTCGATAGCTAATGTCGTTTTCCATTGGTTTCACTCGGGGATCCACTCATTCTGTAGTCCAATGGAACAAGAAAACTGCTTCTGATTGAATCCACAAGAGTATTGGTGAAATGCCAAAAAATAATCTACGGCAGCTGTCAGTTGCCTTGTATAAAATACACAAACTACACTGTGTGAGTGCTTCTTGAGTGGATTCTGACTTCAAATCCAGAAGCGAAATTCTCTCCTCAGAATCACCAGAAGAGTATTTTTTGTGCCAATGGAACGGTTTCAGAAGTGATTTTTTCGATTCCGGACTCTCCCGGACGCTTCTTTTTTGCCCAATGGAAAACGACATAACTACCTATCCTTAGGGGGTAGGTATATATCCCAACTCCCAAGTGGATGATTTTTTTCATTTAAAGTTGCAGAAAACTACAGAAATTTTTATTATCTGTAAATGGGTGTAAGGCATCGTACTAATACAAAGTAGTACGGAAAGCCATGCCCATGACAGTTCGCTAAATACGTTTGTTCTTTCCTGTTTAAGTATAATATATTTTATTCTACATTAGATAACGCCAATAATTATCTCAATTCTATGACTTAGAGATCTAGTTTTGCTTCCTTCTGCTGATGAATTATCGTCAATAAATGCTGCTTTAGTTGATGCGTTCGGGAAAAAGTCTTGTTGCAAACATCACACCTGCATTAATCAAAGATTATTTTTAAGGAAGTATAACAACAACTCTACGAAAACAAAATTTACCTAAACCGCTTCTCGCCAGTGTGTGTCAACATGTGATTCTTCAGTACATTCGAGTATGTAAACGCTTTGCCGCAAGTAGTGCATGCAAAGGGTCGCTCATTCGTATGAGTTCGTTCATGCTTGATGTTGGTACTGCGATCACTGAATTTTCTATGGCAGAATTTACACTTGAATGGTCTGACACCAGTGTGTACCCGCATGTGTCTATTGATTTCTGATTGGCAAGTGAACGTCTTTTTGCAAATTCTTAAACAAGAAAGAAATGTGATTTATCTCTGCGAATATGAATAATAACGGCAACATTTTTATACTCGCAACAATATGGTTTTTCGGCAGCGTGTCTTCTCATGTGCAGCATCAAATGGCTGTTTTTTTTAAAAACGTTACCACATAGCTCACAGATTTGGTTTTCTTGTTGTTTTGGCTTTTTTCCCAATCTGTTTGGCGCGGGAAAAATTTTTTTAGACGGCTTACGTTTAATTGGTTCTTTTATGATTTCTTCTTTGATTTCAATTTCAGCTGAAGAAAGAGCAACAGAGGCATTAAAAACACTTGAATCATTGGACAGGTCCGCCTGAAACACAGCTTCGGAATTGGCCAAAAGCGAAGCGCGATCCGATTGAGGTTCGTCTTTTATTTCGACCTTTGATCAAATAGATTTGTACTTGTTTTAAATCAAAATCGTACAAATTCTTACCTTCTGTTCAACACAAATGTTTCGGAGTTTGATATCGTTAGACTGGCAAAGTTTACGAAACTCGTAAGAAATGTTCAAAGCAAATATACACTCTTCACATATTTTGCTGGGCAGATCATCACTAATTTCTATCTGCAATAGAATATAAATTTTGAAAAGGACAGAGGAAATTATGTTATTATTTTTGAATACCTTTATTCCACCGCAGATCTCAATTTTCTCTATGATAATATTCTCTTCGGGAATGTCCTTAAAAAGAGCTTGCAAGTCCGAATCTTCGAAACATCCTAGACAAATTCGGCATGTGTGCGGGGAATTCATACTTACTTCTTACTATTTATAAATTATTAAAGAATAAATATGTTAATTGGGGATAAAATGTGCCTAATAAAAAAAATAAAACAATCCAAGATAAATTTGTGTTGCTTGTGTAAAAGTTGACGTGCCTGAAACGTGTAAACTGTTCGTTTTCGACGAATTGTTGTTTTACAAAACTGACACTAGGCAAGTTTCCTCCTTTATTTCAGAGCAAAGTCTGAACTGTCAAAACGTCTTTTTGATGTCGTTTTCCATTGGGACCACCAGAAATCTTGTTCAAATCTCAGATTTTAAGCGGCAAATGGAACATTCAACGAAATTGATGTGCTTTTGTGAACGGATTAGTGCGTTATTTGACAGCAATAGCCGTGTTTTTTTTAGTTTCTATCTCAGCAAAGCAAAGTAAAGCAGGATTTTCAGCACGTAATTACAACAACTATTTCGAGTCTCGAAGTGTCAAGTAGAGCCTAGTTGTTGTAGTTTGCGTGCTGAAAATCCGACTTTACTTTGCTTTGCTGAGTTCGAAGCTCAAAAAAACTGGCCTAATATCAGCTGTTAAAATTGGATTTGTTTTGCAAAAATTACATATGGATATCGAATTGCAAAATGTTTTATTTTTGGTGATTCGTAGTCTTCAGATGACGAGGAAGACTATAGCCGTGTTTTTTTGAGCTTCTATCTCAGCAAAGCAAAGTAAAGTCGGATTTTCAGCACGCAAACTACAACAACTAGGCTCTACTTGACACTTCGAGACTCTCAATAGTTGTTGTAAATGCGTGCTGAAAATCAGACTGAAAATCTTACTTTACTTTGCTTTGCTGAGATCGAAGCTCAAAAAGCACGCCTAATACACACACACGAACCAAGAAGCATAAATCTCAAAAAGCAAAATCTGAAAAGCCAAATCGAAAACTACATTAGTGCAGAGTCACCCCAAAAATTTTTTTCATTCTGATTCGATACTCGACATAATGCAGACGCTTTGACAGTATTTCACGGGTAGTGGTATTCTGGCAACCTTTATTTTTAGTAAACACAAAAATTTTGTTCAAAATCAAGTTTTTACATTAAACGGGATAGTATTTATTATTTAAACATCAAAGTTTACACCAAAGTTCAAAATCTAACTTTAACTTACAATGGAAATATGTATAAAGTGGAATGTTTGCCGAATATGCCTTGAGGAGGAGAACAGTGCTGTTATTATGGCCCCAATATTTGAAGATGCTAAACTATGCACTGAAATTTTCGAGTGCTCAGGGATTGAGGTATTATAACCATCGACTAATTTTATATATTCTAACAGTAATTCGAAACATCTCCAACAGCTTAAGCCGTCAGATAATCTTCCCGAAAAAATATGTAGAAAATGCCTCGTCATATTGAAATATGCGGTGAAATTCCGCTCGACTTGTCGAAAGTCTACAGAATACCTTCAATCGATTCTTATAAAGACTCAGTCTGCATCTAGTATATTCAAGTCGGTAAAAAGTCCAGACGAAGAGCTACCATTCGAAAGTATAGATTTTCTGGAAGAAGAACAGATCGAGGTGGAACACTTGGCCGAAAGCGAACTACATTATACCATCGAAGATGTTGATTTCGTCAATACTGAAACTGCATCAATGAAAAACAGTGAGCCAGACGAGAATCAAGAAAATGACGAGCTAATCTACATGTCAGAGAGTGAAATTAAGCAAGAATTTGATGAAACCGATGATGACGATCTAGAACTGCAAAGACAAATCGAAAAGATTGAAAAAATCGATCATATTGACGAATATATTGTAAATGAGGAATCTATGACCAAAACCAGCGACGATGAACAAAAGGTTAATCTGCGGCGATACGTTCGAAGAACTATTAAAGATCCTTCCGACTTCATATGCGACGTATGTGGAAATCACTTTCAAAAAAGAGGCCTGCTCAATTTTCATATGAAAATCCACCGCAACGAAAAGAACTACATGTGCGAGTGCGTGAGATCATTGGCATACCCTAATCATCAACTATAACATTACCGTTTATTACAGGATATGTAGCAAGCGGTTTAATTCCCCGTGCAATTTAAGAGCCCACATCCGTGTACACACTGGAGAGAAGCCATTTCAGTGCAATTTTTGTGACCGCAAATTTGCCGACCGAAGCACCCAGATTAAACACGAAAGGTTTGTTGCTACTTTAATTATGTAACTCGAACTAAAGTCAATTGTATTTAGGATACACACCAATGAAAAGCCCTACCACTGTGCAGCCTGTGGAAAGTCGTTCTCGCTGTCAACCTCCTTGAAAGCCCACGAGAAGATGCACTCAGGCGAGAAGCCTTACAAGTATGTTTGCTTTTGTCGTAAAATACACAGCTAGCTAGAATAATATTCCTTTTCAGGTGTGAACCCTGCGCCAAAGCCTTTACGTTACCCCATCAGTTAAAAGCTCATCTTACGACAAATATGCATCGTGTTTTAGTAGAGTTAGAACAATGATAGGCAATTGCACTCAATCTGATAAAGTACTTTTGTTTTCAATGAGTGTGTTTGCATATTTCGCTAAGCTGAGAACTTGTGGATCTAATACGTATTTGTGGTTGTGTCTGTTCGGTAAGTACCTATACACCGAGTTTCATATCAGATATTTTGAAGGGAGTTTACCTGCTTTATAGTAAATTGTCCTGGCTGGTGTCTAACTGTCTGACATGCACCCAGGAAGTGAGACAAGATTGGTTGCTTGTATAACTTTGTCAGGAGATTCTTCTATTCCCTGTACAACTTTCGGGATAAACACCACTCGCACTGTCTTCCATGTTTGGAGAATGGTTATCGAAGAGTTACCTTTTGTTCGGACTTGTTTTTTTTATAGGTTATCTTTTCCTTGGTTACTTCATTTCATGGCTGTGTGGATGGTATAGAAATTGTAGGCATCACTAAGTTGTTGGCTGCTGCTCAAGAGTACACCTTTCAATGATCATAACCTTCTACTCTCCAAGGTTCAGCCATCGGCTGCTTCGAATCAAAGTCACTTACTTACAAAAGTGGCGCTGCAGATCGATCCCGACCTGGACCTCAGCTAATATGCTTCGACATTCATCACGATCTTTCCCTAACTAGTTATGATCCCCCAGAAATTCAAAATAATAAGTATTTTCTAGGTTTACGTGACTCCGAACGGACGGTTTTTTCTTCGGTGGTATGGTAGAGGTAGTGTCACCAAATCAGTTAACATGTAGGTAGATCAAGCATGATTATATCTACACACAAATCTCTCCTCTACGTAAATGGTGATGATTTAGAATCGGTAGTGGAAAATCGGCCCATGGAGGCTCCACTTAAGCTTTACCCGCGGCCCAAGTAAATGATAGGCAAGCCATTGCAAATGAATGAATGAAAAGATTTATTTCAACTATTTCGTACAGTTAACAGTAATAAGTTAAGTTGTTAAGTTGCAAGGTCCATAAAAAGAACTGTATTAAAGCTGAATCGGTACTTTATTCGAGATGTGCTACGGCGTCACAAAGGTGAGCATAGGACTAGAGGGTTAGATCGAGTCTGACATCTCTCTGTTCTCCTTACGAGAACACCCCCCATCATTCTAATGGATAGATGTACTTCAAACTACACCATAAGAGTAGTCATAACCTCTTTAGTGCGTGTTAATTATAAAAAAAAAAAAAAAAGACAGGATTTAGAAACTGAACGAATGGTAATTGGATAAAGGCTTTTTAAATCATTTGTCATATTCAAATCAGACAATCGTGCACAACCTTGCTGACTATTCATGAACGACTAGTTTACAGATCATGATTCCGGACACGTTTCGTCGCAAACTCTAATCCGCTGCAATATCTGTCAAAACTCGAAACACAAAAACAACAAAAAAACAAAGCGACTTAAATTAAAAGCATCGTTTTACTTTTCTCACGGGCCATTTCCCGGTGCCTAATTGTACCCAAATGTGCCTTTAGTTGATGTGACTCGGAGAACTGTTTGATGCAAATCATACACTTGAAGGGTTTTTCGCCAGTATGAACACGTTCGTGTTTCTTCAGGGTAGCCGAATATGAAAAGTGGGTTCCACATATAGTACAACCGTATGGCCGTTCATTTGTATGCGTCCTAGAGAATTCAAATGTCTTAAACTTATTAATTAGATTGAAAGTACGGTGTACTTACCGTTCGTGTCGAGTAACTCCACTACGATCACGGAATTTTCGGTCACAATAAGTGCATTTGAAAGGCTTCTCACCCGTGTGCACTCGAATGTGTGCCCGAAGCTCGCATGTTTGCATAAAACGCTTGGAACAAATTCTGTAAAATCAATCAGTTTCGCCAATTCGCAATTCATAACTCAGTCACTACTTACTCGCATTCGTATTTCTTATCGTTTTGATGCAGTTTCATATGATAGTTGAAAGTGGCTTTGTTCTTGTATAAATTGCCGCAGATATTACACATAAATATGGTCTTTGCTTTTGGCTTCCTAGTGTACCTGGCTTTGAAATTTGTTTCGGGCTTATCTTCTTCTTTAATTTTAATGTCTACGACTGTATCATCAGGTTGTTCCGAGAATTCTTCGAAACGTTCATTTTCGTCGTGTTCGCTTTGGACCAGTTCAGTGTTGTCCTCCTGTTGGTCTTCATCGTAGCTTTGCTCATCGTCCTCGTACTTTGTATCGTCTTCGTAATTTGTATCGTCTTCGTACTTTTGATCATCTTCCGCGATGATATATGACGGTAAATTTATTTCAGCATAATCTGGCTTCTGTTCATCGTCATCTAGGCAATTTTGGGTGTCACTTAAGTATTCCTGAGATCTCTGGCACAGCACCCGGAAGTCATATGCCACGTTGAGAATATCATAACATTTTTTGCATATATTTGAAGGTAAAGTTGGAATGTTTAAGATCTGTAAATGGTACATAATTATAATTGGAAGAAAATACAACTGGTACGTGATGTATATGTACCTCTACGCCACAACAAAGCGCAAGCTTAACAGTAGTGGAGTCCTCTTGGAACATATTCAGCATTGTTTCAACACTTTCCAAACAAATCCGACATTGGTCCAGGTTTTTGGTATCATCTACATCCATTTTTAGTAGATCGGTTATTATTTATAAGGAGAATAACAATCAACATTAAGATTTTTCGTAAAACATTTCTGTTTTTTGCGTGAACTCCAGTAATATGTCAAATATGAAAATGGCCATCGATGTGATTCGAGACTCGAACATATAGTGGACGCGTCCAGACAAATGCTTAAGGGCAATGCTCAGCGTTTTATATCAAGACACAAAAATGTTGAGTGCTAAAATTTTATATTGCGTAAATTGGCGTAAAGTATCGGCCAGCTTTCGATTATGACTTTGAGCATGGCTACATGATCATTCGGAAGTAAATCTGAACTTTCTCGTCCGAAGAATTGATGCAAATACAAATCTATGAGCTAGAGTTGCTCATTTTCACACATACCAGACCATGTTGGCAATCGAAAACCGTTTAAATATCCGATAGAGGATAGAGCATATTATAAACCTCTGATAGTAAACTGTGTAGGACAGCATTAAGTACATTTGTGTTGAATCACTTTTTTTTTAGTGTAAATGAATCTGAAATCTGCATCCCAATTTAATCATCCGAGGAAACATAAGGGCCGTACTAATAGTAGAACACAGCCACATTTACTGTATTTTGAAGATTAGCTACTGAGGCTTTACAAAACAAAAACAACTACACAACTTGATAAATTTAAACGTCTTCATTCAATCAAAGTACATCTTAGGATTAGAACTACAGAACTGCGAGACCAACTTTTGTGGGAGGAAAGAATTGATTGCACCAAAAATGAATTTTCAAACAAAAAAACGGCGGTTCATTTCAAATGAGCCATGGTAGATATTTGTTTTTGTATTATTCCAACAACTATTTGTTTTTGTGTACAGCCATGCCCATAATCTTGTCAGTCTTTGGTTCTATTTGCGTTGTTTATGGAAAAATGTCCTAGGAAACAAACCTTTCGTTGACTTCATCCACATTAAAAACATTAAAAATGCTCGTTAGAAAATACCTAGTTAAACGTTTTTACAATACATATTTTATTTCAGTTTATTTAAGACCTTAAAAAGCTAGCTCTTCCTCTGTTTCTATTTTAAGCATATTTTGTTGGTGGTAAATCGATTTCATGTGTGTTGTGAGGTTATGTAGCCGTCCAAATGCTTTATTGCATACAGTACACCTAAAAAGGCATTCAATAAGTATTTAAGTTCAAAACATTAATATAAGATCTTACTTAAACGGTCGTTCGCCTGTATGAGTCAGCATATGGTTCTTCAATACAAAATTACAAGAAAAAGCTTTACCACACTGTTGGCACGAAAAAGGGCGATCATTTGTGTGAGTTCTATAAGATATCAATGTTTGGGAACAATCGGTTTAAATAAGGTCTTTAATTTATTATGTAAATAATCAAAGAACAAGTTCTGTGTTAAATTATTTCTATTATCATGTCCACATTTAAGTGAAACTTAAAATTCCTTGTAGAAATATAGTTGGCACTAGAGCCAACCGAATGGGATATTCATTCAGATCCAAATTGAATGCATTTTGACTGTAAATTCTTGATTAACTAATGTAACGTAGCTCCTACAAATGGTGCTTTAAAACAAACTAACCAGTTGTAATAAGCCAGTTTTCAAATAACTGCACAAACTTTTACGAAACAAACAATCCAGTACCTAGCTAAGGGGCTATGTGCCACAATTTGGCGTCGTCTCACATCATCAGCACACTATCTTCCATTCGAAACCTGAAATAAATGCAACAGTATGCCAGCATATATTATCGCAAAAGAAGCTGGCGGATGGACACTAACTGCTCAGCCAGACATTTCGTAAATAGCCTAGACGGTGCTCTACCTTTTGGAATGCAAATTACCTCTCATGCTTAGCGTGGGTGCCGTAATCGGAGAACTTGCGATGACAATATTGACACTCATAGGGTTTTTCTCCCGTGTGTCGTCTCATGTGGCGTTTTAACTCTGAATTTGTGTAAAACCGATAGGAACATAATCTGTAATAAAGGACCACCAATTAAATAAAGGTCTTCACATGCAAGCATTATACACACTCGCAGTCATAAGGTTTTGTTTCGCTATGCCTTCGTAAATGCAATGAAAAAACATATTTATGCCGGAATACATTCCCACATATGTCGCAAATAATCGGAAAGCTGCTTCTTTCTCTCGGCTTTTGATTCACTAAAGTCTCTGCTTTTGTAATGGTGGACTTCTTCTTGACTCGCTTTAGAGACCTTTTAGGTTTGGTCGGAATCTTGGGTATTGAAATATTCTCGTTCTCATTTTCTACTTTTGCCTCGTCAATCAATTCTAGCATATCGTTTTCAATGTTGTCCTGCTCAGATTCACTAGGTTCTGCATCCTAGAAGAGATTTTTTCTTTTTGTTGTTCATTAGAATACGTGCTTTCATTCTACTTACATATTCAATTAATTTCTCCTCAATCTTTAGTTCAGGACCAGAATTCTGAAATAGCTCGTATTGAATTGGATTCATAGTTATGTACATATATGCATAGATGTGAACACACAAGCGCAGCATTGTGCACCAACGACTCCATACTCAACAATGAAAAGAAACATGCGCACAACGGCTTAAAATATGTAAAGGAGCCTGAGATTTTGTCTTGAATTTCTAAACGCTTTGATTACTAAGTATTAATATTTGATAATTAGTTTATGACTCAAACCCTTGAAACCGCATTTATGTGTACACTCGGAGCACACTGAAAGAGTCAATATTGCTTGGCTACTTACATATTCTTCTTCTTTGAGGCCAACATCGCATTTTCTCGATATTTTATCACGGTCGTACTTTGATCCATAGTATTCATTAGACTCGGCGCATTTTCTGCGAAACTCTTGAACGGTTTCCAAATCGGAATAGCATTTACGGCAGATAGATGTTGGTATACTATTACCAGTTATTATCTATTATTGAACAAAACTTGTTGTTTACTTATGTTTATAAAAAATTTTATTCAATAAAACAGGATCCATGCTTTTGCTTACTTCTATGCCGACAGCTTCTTTAATTTGTTTGACAATTTCCGTGTAGATTTCGTCCAGTTCCAGCAGGTGAGATGGTTTCACAAAAGTAGTGCATATTCTACACTCTTGTTTATCCATTTGAATAAATTAGCTTAAATCATGGATGGATAATTTATTATAAACAAAACAAATTCAGTTTGCTTGAAGTTTAGCCAAGTCTTGCGATTTTAAAGGATGAGTTCGGAAATGATAATGGGCTGTCATTTCGAAGGTTTGTTCGTTTTGAAAATGTGGGAATCCGCTGGGTGATTTGTTATAGATACGTAGGTAAGGTAGGTTTCTACCTGTCTATGATATATGTCATTCTCCATTGCTCTTTTGATTGCTTTTCATTATACTCACAGATAAAGGATTTTTACAGTGAAACATATCAATAATAGGGGTGTTTTTTTTAGCTTCGATCTCAGCAAAGCAAAGTAAAGTAAATCAAGCAAAAGAAGGTATTGAAAAATATCGTCAATAAAATTGGGCAAAAAGTGTATTAAAAAGAGAAATTTTATATTTTTTTATGAAAAATCGAGGTAGAAGAAAAATTAAGAATCCAAATGTCATTTTTGTTTCACTGGCGTCAAAGCTCTCCCGTTCCTGCATATTGGATATTATGTGCTACGCATTTGCCTTTTGCGCACCTTCTTTATAAATGTCTCATACCGTATTCATAATTAATTAATCAATTTGAACTACGTTTAAGCTAGCAAATTTAAGAGTTCAGATGGCATACACATTCTTGACGTAGCTGCTGTGTAATCGGTTGACAAGTTTTACGCAGCGTTTAGTAATGATGTGGTACAGTTTTAACTGGGTATGTAGGTATGCCCTTTTCGCTTATGAATTGGTTTTCTTAAATCCATGTTAAAAATGTCTCAATAAAACAGGACTATTAAGACATATTTAAGAAAACAAAAAACTAAAATTTATTTTAACAACATGCTTGAAATTGTAATGTATTCAAACTAGTACAAACTCATATGCAGTCATATACTATAAATCTCTTTCTAGTTCAGCTTTCTTACAATTTCTTAAGTGCAGCATGGATTTCAGATGTGATGTCAGATGACTAGGAAACACAAAGGACCTACCACAAACTTTACATCTGAAAATTATAAAGTTATAAATATAAAACATGAAGGAAATAATAATTTATACATATAACTTACTCAAAAGCTCGTTTTCCAGAGTGCGTTAAAATGTGGTTTTTCAAAATAAATGTGCTCGTGAAGGCTTTCAAGCAAATATTGCAGGAAAACGGACGTTCATTGGTGTGTGTTCTAAAAAATAAAGTTTAAGCTGAGAAATATTATCTTGAAGGATCTTTGTCAATAATTTATTCGTATATATAGCCAATTACGTAGTTCGAGCTCGGTGCTATGAACAAATCCTGCTTTAATTTGAAACGTACAATGTTATTATGTAAAGGTAAAAGTGACGTTACACATTGTTGGCTTTTGATTTTTCAAATAGTGTGATAATAGCCGTGTTTTTTTGAGCTTCGATCTCAAAAAAAGCAAAGTAAAGTAGGATTTTCAGCACGCAATTACAACAACTATTGCGAGTCTCGAAGTTTCAAGTGTAGTGTAGTTGTTGTATAATTAGCGTGTTGGAAATCCTACTTAACTTTGCTTTGCTGGGATCGAAGCTCAAAAAAACACGGCTAACATAAAATAAGTCTTTTGCTAGCTTTTTGACCGCATCTCTAAAGGCTTAGAAAAAAGTCAGCTTCTACTCGAACTTCGTAATATATGCATTAGGTATATGTTTAAGGTGGAAAATCGGACGAGAATTATTGACAAGAAATTAGTCATTAAAAATAATTTACTTTGCATTGGGTAATTTATAATGTTTTACGACAAAAAATACCTCTCATGTTTTTTTTGGGTTCCGTAGTCAGAAAATTTCCGATGACAATATTTGCATTCATATGGCTTCTCTCCGGTATGCTTTCTCATGTGGCAATTAAGCTCTGCATTTGTATGCGACTTGTACGGACAAAGCCTAATAAAACATTTATAATGAAACTCATTTAGGAAGTTGTAGGCGCTTGGAGCAATGACATAAGTTTATAATGGATTTCTTTGCAGTGTCAATGCGGATTGAGTCCAAAATTGAATGTACTTCCTCTAAATTTTGTTTCAATCTCTCAAAAACTAGAATCTAATACTTTGATCTCCTCTTGAAGTCCCAAAACTAGAAGCAATATATTCAAATTATGATTTTTACAAATTTGAAAAGGTAATTTTTGATGTTGGCTCGAACGAACATTTATTGTATAATTAAACGATTTAATTCATGAGATTATGAAAATATCTGCTTAAGAAACATGTTTGAAGTTCCGAATATATATATTTGTTCTCATTATAAACTTATGAGTTACGAATATCCCTGCGCCCAGTCGCTTACTCGCACTCGAATGCTTTATTATCGGTATGTCGTCTAAGATGTAATGCGAAATTTCTCTTGCCTTGAAATACATTCCCACATATTTCGCAAATTTTTGACAATCTGCTGGATTCGCTTTCAGTCTGTGAATTGGGAGATTCCTTGGTGTTGATCTCGGGCTGTACACACAAAATATATTTTACATTCTTTTTATTACATGCTTTTGAAAATGGTACGGAAATACTTTAAATAATGCTTGATCCGGTTCTAATCGAGATATACAATTCGTGAACTAGTTCCCTGTAGACATATCTTGAAACGTTATCGTATGTATGTAGATATTACTAGGTATGCGTCGGTCAACTTAATTTTTAATATAGAACACTTTATATTTAGAGTTTACCAATCTAAGTATAAATTTTGACAACTGGTCGAGTTTGTTTATAAAACTGTAAAATTTAGTTAGTTGACGGCTGACGGGAACACATATTTCAATAACACTAATAACTAACAATAAAGAAAACAATTTGAGATGTTCTCGTAAGTTTTCTTTTCGTATCTGTTTAGTAAAATTATTTTCTTCAAAAGCTTGTCTATTTAGGCCGAGGGGGAATTAATCAGGTGTATTCAAGGTACTTTTCTGTGTGTATTCATGATGAATCACAGTGTATCACAGTGTATTCAAACGAATTCGCATGCAATCACAAGTAGCAAATCTGTATTCAAGGACCACTCAAAAATATTGATTACTTCCCCCTCGATTTAGGCCCATTTTATTCACTCGAAGTTGAACACAACTTCGGGATTTTAATATGGAAAACTCCCCGAGTTGTGTTCAACTTCGAGTGAATAAAATGGGCCTTAGTTTGTTAAAACAAAATACCTTTTCTTGACAACCTAAAATTTCAAACTGAACCGGATCGCAAATAAAGAAAATTATAACTTATTACTATTCGATGAGGGTTAAGTTTTTTTTTGTGTACCTACCATTTTTTGCGGTAATATCGGTGTCTCCTAAAATGAAAACTCTTGAATTTTATTGGTTAACTATATTGCTAAGCCAACATACCTCTTCAAGAAGTCCTTCTAGGCTTGGGACTTCTTCAGCTGGTTGACTTGCAGCTTGCTGCTGATAGGTTTCGATACACTTTTTTCGAAATCCTTGAGCAGTTAACAGATCTGTGTAGCATTTCATACATATAAACCAGGGTTGTTCGAAAACTCCTTGGAACTTTTTATCAAAATACCGTTATCGTACACTTGTTAAACTTATTTGAAGGACGTCAATGTTTACTAATATGGGTGCACTTACATTCATTCCAGAGATTTCAAAAATTTCTTCAAGGAACCTTGTACAAGTGTTGTCAACAATTTGTAAAATATTTTCAAGAGAAACGGTTGCCTGACATATGCGACAGGTTTCAAAAGCAATTTCAGACATTTTTTTGTAAAAAATTGTTTAAATAAAGTTTTTTGTTGAAGAAAAAAAGGGATTCACAGCAGTTCTTGAACTTCCAACGGAATAATACAAGTGAAAAACAGAAGCGAACTGATTTATCCAATCTAATTACACAATACGCAATCTATTTTGAGCCTAAATAAATTATTGAGAAGCGAATTTTAGCGCTCAATTGAAGATGGAATAACAAAGCAATTGGTTGGCCTTCCCTTTCGCAGCCGCGGCACTTAAGATATAAAAAAAGAAACATCATAAAAACCTGTGATTGAAATGGATGAACGCATTTTGTTGACTCTGATTAAGTAGACAAGAATATTATAAATAGCAAACTTTATATAGAATAGAAAGATAATTATAGATAAAGAACGGATTTCAAAGCAATCAGTTTATTGATATCCAAAATGCAATTCCATAAATTATGTAGTCATTGGTTAACTCTAAATCGGATAACCAAATAAAAATTAAGGCCTCACGTCTCTTGAGATCTTAAAACATTTCGAAATAGATTTGAGATTTATTAAGGCACAAAAAGAAAATTTTGCAATTTATATTTCTAAGGAGTCATAACTCCCGACTGATTATTTTATGCAAATGTCCGATATGGCTGATGTTCTTATGTTATTGGTAACTTAAGGCCCACTTCGAGTGAATAAAATGGGACTAAGGGTCGCAGGTCATCGCACTCTGTTTTGTGAACTTTTGGCAAGTGGCCTGTCAAATTCGTATGTTTCATAACCGGTAGAAAATTGTAGGTCCCCAAACAAACGAACTGTTGCGTAAGAAGCCACATTTTGGATTCATGACGATCTAAGTTTTCCATAAATACCTCGTTCTGCTTCCGACCCACTTAAAAGGTCGCTCTGGTTGCTGGCATTTTTAGATTGTTTACATTCCTAACAATCTTTGTACGCTGTACCTAAACTTATGTAGATATGCAGAGTGCAAAACATTTGCTTAAAATAATTACCAACTAATATAGGTTAGGTTAGGTTTGTGGGCTGGCGGGGATTGCTCCGCGCCACACTCAGGTCAAGATTGACCCATTGTGATACCCTTTTGGGGTTTATCCCTTATCCGTAGTACCTATTCAGTTCGTCTCATTGTTATTTAGTTACTAATTACTTACTGTGTCATTGCATACCACTTTGAGGATTTGATGAAGTTCAAGATTCTGTCCGTTTACGTGCTGGATAGCTCGTTCAGATTATGGAAGAAGAATTTACCAAGGAATTTGTTTCTGGAGTGCTGGAGACCCGGGCAGTGACACAGGAAGTGGGTTGTGTCCTCTATAACTCCCTTGTCACCGCAGCCTCTGCACAGTTCTTCTTGGGTCAGTCGTATTTTCTTCATATGGTATCGTAGTGTGTTATGTCCCGTTAGGATATCTATGAGTGCAGAAAGATGTTTCCGTTTATTTTGTATGATCCTCTCTGTTCTGGTTTTGCAGAAGGATGGCCACAGTGTTCTTGTGACAGCGCACGTATCCATGGATAACCATCTGGCGTTCGCCTCATCTGTGGCCTTTTTCCCTGCTTCTAACTTGAGTGTACAAAGTGGGATGCGTACAGAGGGGCAAGTTTGATCTGGAGCGTTGGCCGAACCTTGTCGTGCTAATATAACTATTGAATTCTTAAAAACGTCGATACATTCTATTATTTTTTTTTAAATCTATACTTTTAAAAACTTTAAATTTCTCTTTTCCTCTCAAAATAAAATGCTTAAACAATTGTACCTAGTCGTAGGAAAATATTTCAGGTCAGTTTTCTTCATATTTAACGATTTTTAATTGTTGTAGAGTGATGGGACCTGGACTAAAAGAAAGCTAAGGAAAACGAGAACTTTGTAATGTAAAAAACTCGAATATGGCTTATGTCGACATTAAGCTACTTCAACTTATTGCCACATAGCGTTTTTACAACCATCACGAACTTATCCCTCGGTCTCGTGCGTTCTCGTCAAGCTGGGTTGAAAATTCCGATAACATCACATAATAATTTTCATTTGGCAGAAAACACACTAGAGCTGGGGTTGTCTGAAGATCGAAGGCTTGTCACTTTTTTAAAACGCAAAAAATTTTTTTGCATTTATTGATTGACCCAAAACGCACAAGCATAAGCCACTTTTTCAGTTGTCAACACTGCGTAGGTGGCTCAAAGCTATACGTAGACTCAACAATATGCAACCATTCACGTTTCCCTGGTGTCAGAATGCGTATTAACAGTTTCCTTCCATATAAATCTAATGGACCTGATAAAATAATACCAGTAGAGATAGGTATATACATCTATTCAGTAGAGATAGGTATATACATCTATCTCTACAATCCGGGGTGGACCTGCGACCTGGGCCTTAACCAACACGCCAGTAAGTGCGATCTGCTGCATAACTAGAGGTCTCCTTAAACTTACGCACTACTAAGCTCAGCAACAAGAATAACTGGAGCAATGAATCCACAATTCACAGACTGAGCAATCACACAACAAAGTGGTACACAGATAGGTCGAGAACTGACGTGGGAACTGGGGCGGGAGTTTTTGGACCTGGAACCAAATATTCTGAACCAATGGGAAAAGTACCAGCATCTTTCAGGCTGAAATCTATGCCATAGACAGGTGTGTCCAAATTAACCTCGACAGAAACAGAGTCAACTGTGATATAGCTATAATGTCAGACAGCCAACCTGCTATTATGGCACTTAATTCCTACATCATTAAATCCAAACTTGTATGGGAATGCCTACAAAAACTTAATGAACTAGACTCAGGGAACACCTTAGGAAACTGGGTATATCTGAAGAAGGTCTCTGCAGATTCTGCGATGAGTCCAGTGAAATCCCAGAACACTGGCTGGGATCATGTGGGGCACTCACCCTTAGATTCTTAATGGAAATTGGACTGGAGAGAGTGCTATAGGACTTGGACTTCCGCCAAGGAGAAAGAGGAGTACTAAAACCTCTAAAATGATTTCGAAAGGAATTATACTATGAGGGGAACTCTTTTGAGGGAATAAACCACTCTGAGGCGTAAGCAGGGGGTACAATAGATCAAAAGGTCGCAGTACAATAACCCCTCTCAAATAATAGGTCTATTCGCGTACTTTCCCGAGCTGAGCACTAAACATCTGTCAAACTAAAAAAATTGAGCGTAATTCTCTCAGAGAGCGAAAAATTGACTCCAAAGTACGTGTATAGATTTCTAGCTACTTCGAGCCACTTACATCTTTGTTTCCTGGATCTTGTCACGACAGTTGGGTTTTCAAAAATTCGTTTATTTAATATTTACCATTTTGCAACAAATTAAATGTTCTAGGAGAACATTGGACCACCACCGTATTTTCTTTATTTTCGCACATTTTATTTCAGCGCATGACGTTTGACGGATTTTGAATTTATGTGAACTTTGTGGATTTGACATATTTATCAGTACTAACCCGTTGAAATTGTCTGAGCTGTTTCGAGCCAAGAGAGGAACTGCTCGTTACTCGTTATTTTGCTAATTTTCTCTTTTTCTGTCATTTTTGATGAGTACGTGGATAGACTTTGTGCGATTGCGATCGATTTATACCGATTGCGTTCGATTCAAACCGCGTACGCGAACGAACCTAATAATAATAAACGTACGCACGCCACCTAAGACGTTCTCGTCCTCTACTGCGTTATCCCTCCGGTTTGGAATCGAATTTTTTTTGGCAAAGTTTTGATGTCCTTTCACTATGTATGCCCCAGACATCTTCGAAATTCTTGTCACAAGTGCATTCAGCTAAATCACGTTGGTGGGAACATGGTATCACAGCTGATTGAAACGTCAAACGAAAACTAGTTGGTGGTCGGTGTGAATCATCGACTAGTTTCCGAGGAAAACACGGTTTTGGGCTTGGTGTGAAAAGCTTGACAAGTAAAACTATTTATTTTCGTCTTCAACGACGTCAGAGAAACAAGTTGTAACTGAATGTTCTCCTAGAACATATCAGTGCATTCAAATGGAAAGTTTAATAGGTATTTAGCTTGTACAAAATTCAATTCCAACATATTTCGTAGATGCTGCATTTTAAGATTATACCAAAATGACATTTCTTAAACTTTTTGTAAGAAAAAGAATTAGGTAGGTACTTCTTTTGAAATTGAGAGAATTCTCTCTCGATTTTAGAGATTTGACATTTTCCATTTTTCTATGCTGGAAGTACATGAACGGACCTATATCAGAGATTAATGAATAAAAGAGATGGTTATCTTTCGTACGTCTATCCCCTCAAAACCCATTTGTTTACATTGTTGTTTTTGTAATTTCAACCCCCGTCTGTGAATACGTGTGGCTAACAAAAAAGCATGTTGCTAATGGACGACCGCGAATCATCTTGCTTTTATGAGCATCGCGGTGTTTAATTGTTTTGTGTTACGTTTTGAATTTGTTTAGTTTTTGTGGAGGTGTTGATTAAACTGAAAAAGATAGTGAAATACACATTAGAGAATACCGAATTCTTGCATTAAAGTCCAATTCATGAACTCACATATACTATAATAGAAATAAGCAGGTGTGTGTGACTTCATGAATTTTTCTGGAAAACAGCTTGTAGGCAGCCGCCCTTCCACTGGAAAGATATATATCTCTGTATTCCATTATCTTTGCCTATATTCTAGAAAAAAAATGAGCAAGTGTGCGTGATTTCGTGATTTTTTTGGGAAAAGATAATGGAATACAGAGATATAAAACTTTCCAGTCAATCTGCTGCCTACAAGTTGTTTTCCAGAAAAATTCATGAAGTCACATAGTTCATGAATTGGACTTTAATGCAAGAATTCGGTATTCTCTATTGTGTATTTCACTATTTTTTTCATTTTAATCCACACCTCCACAAAAACCAAACAAATTTAAAACGAAACACAAAACAATTAAACACCGCGATGCTCGTTAAAGCAAGATGATACACGGTCGGCCATTAGCTGATTTTTTGGTCGTCACATCTCACACGTATTCACAGACGGGGGTTGAAATTACAAAAACAACAATGTAAACAAATGGGTTTTGGGGAGATAGACCTACGAAAGATAACCATCTCTTTTATTCATTCATCTCTGGTAGACAGCCGCCTTCCACTGGAAAGCTATATATCTCTGTGATTCCATCATCTGGCGCAAACGTCAGGGAAAAAAATCTTCTGTAATTGATTCTTGTTATGTTTGGATAAAATTCTCGCATTAAAAATTAAGAAGAGATAGTTATCTATTATTTAAATACTAGTAAGTTTATTAAAATCGGCTTTAAAATGAGCAAAACACTACTTGGGTGTTTTCGAAATCAGTTGCCAATACGAGCGTACTCCTACAAATCGGTTAAAAGACCAGACTTGTCTGTAAACCGCAAACTCACATCACCACAAATAGCGATTGATCCATCAGATACAAAGAACCCTCGGAATTTGACTGGCCAAATTCGAGCTAGAATTCTTACCGGCGGGCCAATTACAGTAGCGGATTACATGAAAGAAGTTCTTCTTAACCCCTACGCTGGCTACTACATGAATCGCGATGTTTTCGGTAAAGAAGGTGATTTCATTACCTCGCCGGAAATCTGCCAAATATTCGGAGAGGTAAGCCAAAATCGAATAATTTACTCTCTGTTAAGACTTGTCTATCAAATACGAAGCTAATTGCAGTTTGGTGTCTAACTGAATGGAGAAAGGTCGGTTCCCCTTCTCCGTTCCAAGTTGTTGAACTTGGACCAGGACGAGGAACATTATCACTGGATGTTTTAAAAGTTCTGTCCCACTTCAAACTGGGTGGGCAATTTTCATTGCACTTAGTTGAAGTGAGTCCGTATTTGAGCAAGATGCAGGCTTCGAGGCTATGCTTCAAGCACGATCAAGTTGATGATTCACCCTATTACATGAAAGGGGAAACCCTTTCGGGAACTAAAGTATTTTGGTATAAGCGGTATGAAGATGTGCCAAGAGAGTTTTCAATAGTTCTTGCTCATGAATTCTTCGACGCATTGCCAGTGCATAAACTGCAGAAAGACAAGGACGTATGGAAGGAAGTACTGATAGATATTGACTCGAAGAACGACAAACAGTTTCGATTTGTTTTATCCAAGTCGCAAACGCCAATATCAAAGATTTATCAGGCAACCCCAAACGATACCCGGGAGTGCCTCGAGTATTCGGTGGAAACCGATGGACTCATTGATTTTATATCAACAAGATTCGAGGCAGACGGAGGAATTGGCCTTATAATGGATTATGGTCATTTTGGAGAGAAGACTGACACGTTTAGAGTAAGGAATTTTATAGACTTCAACTAAGTTTCTGTAATCAACTAATCTAGGCGTTTAAACAACATAAACTCCACGATCCACTAGTTGAACCTGGAACTGCAGATCTCACAGCCGATGTCGACTTCAAAAGAATCAAATACATTGCAGAAAAAGATTCGAAAGTGCTCACCGTAGGTCCCGTGGACCAAGGCGGATTTCTGAAGAGGATGGAGGGAGATGCTCGACTGAAGGTATGCCTGTCATTATAGTTGCTAATTATAAAATTAGTTCTCGCTAACCATTTTGGTTTCAGCTCCTTCTGGATAACGCACTTCCCGAGAACCAAGCCAATATCAAATCGGGATACGAAATGCTTACCGATCCCAAGCAAATGGGTGCAAGGTTTCAGTTTATTTCACTCTTTCCAGCAGTGCTGAAGGATCACCTTGCCAAATTTCCCGTGTCTGGATTTAATGGATAAAACGGCTGTTATCAAATAAATAAATTATTTATTTATATAACAAGGCTGCAGTTCTGCCAAGTTGCGAGCGCGCCATACAAATTGCAACATGTATAAGTTTCTTTGGTCATGTCGCGCTGTCAACTCGCAAATCTTCACATGCGTTTATTTTTTATGGAATGCGCTGTTGATGATTTGAATTTCGGCAGGAGTGAACTGCAAGACCGCTCCAATGGCATTCACCATATGCTGTTTACCCTCCACGCTTCGTGTGGACAGAAAGCTAATAAACACATTTTTTAGATATTCTAGGTTGGCTCCCTCTCGTGTTTTGCAACGTTCCAAGCTTCGAATAAAGAATAAAGTGTTAAGGACTGACGTAGGTATAAACATCTAGGTACTTACCGATCAACTTGTTGCTCGAGCTGAGCAATTTCGTCCCTTAAATCTTCTTCGGCGGTGGCTTTATCCTGCAAAGCCTTGCGAAGTGCTGTTTCAGCCGCGTATTTTGTCTTCCTTAGTCCGGCAATTTCAATATCCTTGCGTGCTATTTCATTGGCATAGTGCAGCATATGACAATTCTCACCACCCAAAGTCTTGGCTCCAGATGAAGATATTTTTCTTTCAGCCGACGATTGAGGATCACCCGACTGCATATTGATTTCCTCTTGAATTGAACTATCATTTGTGATATTTCTTGGTTGAGAAAATACCTCAAATGACGTTTGCAACGTTTTGATCTCGTTCTCTTTTTCGTCGAGAAGTTGCAGCGATCGCACGCGCTGCTTTTGTAACTGCTGCTCCATTTCATTCAACTTAAAACGACACTCGTTCTCCATGTCACTGAGGGCATTTTTCCATTTCGATCGTTCCTCTTTAACAGCCTGCCGTTGCCGCTCTTCTTGTTGCTTCAGCTCTGCTTCCTGTTCATCAATGTTTCTATTAAGAACCTGCACCTTCTCTTGCAGAGTGGCAATGTGAGACTTTTGGACCTGGATTACTTCGTGAAGTTTCGAGCAATCATTTCTAGCGGCATCTAACTGGGTTTGTAGCTTGATGGCATCTTCTTCGCATTGTTTGTGATTCGAGCCGACAGTGAAGATCTTGGATACATCAATTGGATTCGATGAATTCGCATTTTCCGTCAGAAGAAGCTTTTTCAACTGCATGATCTCGTCCACCACGGAAGACATATCATTTAGAGAGGATTTCGAAAGGCGTCTAGCTTCAATGGGGTTTTCATTGATGGTACCATTGGACTGAACCAAATTTTGAAGTTTTCTCTTAAGAGCTTGAATACTTTCTTGATCTTGCTGTCGGAGACGATCATAGGTGCCGACCGTTGCTGATAACTCTGCTAGACGGGATTCCAAATTCGCAACGCGGTCCTCATGAATGGCTGCGAGTTTCTTGTTACGCTCCTCAGCCAAATGAGCACGTTTCTGTTCGGATTTTATTGCAATTGCGTGCTGTTCCTTAAGCGAAGACATCTCGTTTTGCACCTGCTGCAGTATTGATTTGCTATCCGGAACGTCATGCGTCTCTCTTCTCGTTTCGAGATGTTTCAACTTTGACTTAGCCTCCTTTAGCTGAGATTGGAGATCTTTCATGCGCCCATCTGTGTTATCATTCGACGCAAATTGAGTCTTCAGATTGTTCAATTGCATTTCGATGTTTTCTTTGAGATGACGCTCATCGCCATACAACTTCTGCAGCTCCCTGATCATTAGCATTTGATTATTTGTTTCTTTTTCATGCTCCTGTCGTTCGACAATAATTTTCGCTTTGTAATTCTCTAGATCCATTGCAGCTTGATTGCCGGCGGCTTTGATTTTGTCCTTAAGCTCACCGATTTGTTGATCCTTTTGGGACAACTGCAAACGCAATTGCTTTTTATCTGCTTGAAAGGATGCCTCCATGCGCGATTTCTCAGCGGAGAGAGTAGCCAATGAGTTCATTAGAGTCATGACCTGGGTCTGTGTGGCATTTTCTGTGGAACTATTTTCAGGCGGTTTGGGTGCTGTTTCATTCGGATTAGAGGGCACTTTTTCCGTAGATTCTTTGCCTGCTGTAACAGCTGCTAGACTTGATTCAAGAGCTTCCTTTTCTTTAAGTAAGCCCTTGTATGCAGTAACCACATCTTAGATAAAAATATATAAAAATGTATTCCAATTAGGTTTTATTGCATCAAAATTGTTTTACCTTTCAATCGTGTTTCATAGCGTGTAAGTTGTTCCTTTTGTGATGTTACCAACGACTCCAGGTCGCGTTTAGATCGTTCCATGATTTAGTTCTATTGTGGATGTTTCTAGTTTTTTTTTATTAAATTACTGCATTTTGAAAGTGATTTTACCCACAGAATTTGCAATTTCGTGGCATAAAAACAATTGAAATTGACAACTTTGTAAGTTTGACATTTATACAATTTCTAAAGCATACTTCTAGGATGGATGGATGCATCCTACGGAGCAAACGTTTACTTGAGAAAGGTAATTTTACTTTCGATTTTTTTAATAAGGTTTTCCATTGGGACAAAAAATCTTTTTTTTGATCTAATGTGGTATTCGATTGGGCTTCTTCAGATTTGCTCTTTTTTGTCGTGCGATTTCCATATGTGTAGTCTTGGACACTTTTCTAAGCTATTCCATTTACTGGTTAAATTTTGTATTAAAACATTCGAAATTTGTGTCACGATTTTTTCTTAATATTTAAACCTAAATAATTTACAAAAATAGTAGAAAAACTTCAAGAAAACGTAAACAAACTCCACGAGTTGTCAAAATCAAACGCACTTATAATGGAAATCTGAATCAAATCTGAGAAAAAATCCAGATTCGCAAAAGTGCTCTGAAATCTCAAAAAGATTGTTTTTGTTTGTATCAAACGGACATTAAAAGTATTAAAAGTGCTCTAAAATAAGTTTTATTTATCTACACAAACTTTATACACAAAGCGTAAATATAATTTCCTACGATATTTGTTGATCCTCTTTTTGGATTTGTTCTATCAGTCGCTTCCGTTCCTCCGCTTGTCGCAGCTGTCTCAGAACCAAGCTTTCAAAATCTAAAGACGATGAACCAACCCTCGTTCCACTTACTTGTTGTGCTGGTGGCGGAGTAACCCACTCTAATGTCAGACAATTATTGAGATGTCCCTTTTCGTAGGCTAGTGCCATTTCAGCTGATTCTAGAGACTTGAATTCCACCAGCGCACTTCCATTCTTCTTCGACATCACAAAAGCCTCCATCTCTCCGTATTTCTTCAGAAAGTTTACCAGTGTTGATTCAGAGTAGCCTCCATTGGATGCATCCCCTTTCACTGCCTTCCATTTGATTTTTATGCGATGACTCGAAGAATCGAATGCAGGTTTAGGTGGTGCTACGTTCTTCCGCAGCTCTTGCTGCATAGATGCAAGTTCCTCTTCGAGTAACTTAGAACCTTCTTTCCGCAGACGATCCACTTGTTCCTGCAATATTTCTTCATCCGATTTATTCACTGTAGAGTACCCTCTGCGTTTACTTTGACTAATGGCAATTGCATCTCGTTCTCGTTGCTCCAAGTCTGTTTTAAGTTTCTGTCTTTTACTGTCTAGTTGTTTTGTTCGTAGTTCAGCTGCCTTTTTCGCTTTGAATACTTTATCATATGCTGCTCTGGCAGAAGCATCCGATAGTACTTCCAAGGCTCGGGATAGAATGTGAAAAGTCTCTGCTGCCTTTGGATTATCTGGATTTTTGTCCGGATGGCATTCTAGGGCCTTTTTCCTGTACGCTTTCCGGATGTCTGCTTCCGTTGCCTCCAACTCCACACCCAGGTATTCATACAAATTTAAATTTGAGAAGTTAGTCGACATATTTTGGTTGTAATATTATACTGAAACAGGTGAAATTCGGGTTTCTATTTATTCCACAAAATAGTTATTCACTTTAAAACGTTTTTCTTCTGCGTTATTTGTTATTCTAAATGACATTTCTAAATTTGACAACCGATGTTTGGGTTTGGAACTCCAGCTGAATTTAATTTCCTGATGTAGTCAAACGGTAGAATTCAGCACAGTAGTTTATGAATTTTTAGAGCGAAAGATTTGTGGTTGGAAATAGGTTTTTTTTATGAAATTGTTCTTTTTCTTGTAAATCATATTCTTAACTAATCTCGTTTTCGATTTGGAAGACAGATCAATCTTTTTGCTAATAACGTGGTAATGCAAATAATGAAATCTACCCATTTATACATTAGAATAGCGCAACGAATATATCAGCTGAATCTTGTGCTTATGCTTCAGACTCAATAGACTTTGTTTATATTTCCCTAATGATTATTATAGATAATTGATTTTTCTTTCTTACATACTAATTTGCTGAATTTGTATGCAACATTCCACATATTTTGGAGCATATATGGCAGCATCCTGGCATTATTGCGATGTGACTCGACGATCCTACGAAATTACTCTACTTATGCTCGAGACGCGCTCATTTTATAAGATGTCACTGTCATTGCACTCCGCACGGTAACATGTGTTTACTTCTGATTGTGTTAAAACAACCACGATTTTTAAGAATATCTTAAATTTAATTTGATAATGTTTTGTGAGTAAGCAAACATGAGTATTTATCATGACGAAGTGGAAATCGAAGACTTTGAATATGACGAAGAAGACGAGATGTATTATTACCCTTGTCCCTGTGGTGATCGATTCCAAATTTCAAAGGTAAGCACAATATAATATTTGCCCAAATGATTACTAATTTCCTCATAGGAAGAACTGACAGAAGGAGAAGAAGTGGCTACATGCCCGAGCTGTTCGCTTATCGTTAAAGTCATTTACGACCGGGTAAGTTGTCTAAATACCAATCAAATTCCCACTTGATCAAAAGTTTTTATTCTTTAGGATATGTTCCAAGCCGAAGAAGAGGATCAACTTACCGACAAGCTGAAGGAATTAAGTCTAGAGAAGAATTAAGCTCTGTTTTGATCGATATATAATTTTATTACTAGTTTTCTTCTTTTATATATTTTTAATAAGTTACATAGATGTATATATAGAATGTAATTATATACGTTGACTAGGTTAAACATCGTTTTTCATTTATTCTCTTACATGTCTAGGGGTTGCAATACTGGTTGTTAAAAAAATATGGAAATAAAAAGATAAATCTCTGCAAAGTGCAAGATTGACTACCACAGGTGAAATCCGTTCGCGTGGGACATATAAAAGTTATAAGAACTGCATTTTAAGTATGGAAATTGTGGTGTAGGTATGACCGTCGTTCTGATCATGGTTTGCTCCGTGTCGGCGGTTAAAATGTAGGTATTCATCGAAAGAAATTTAATTTTGAGATTGTGTTTATAAAATGTTTGTAGCCTAGCTAGGTAAATTACGTTCAAAAATGTACAAATGGACAGCGAAGTGTGTGCGAGCGTGATTATTACATTGCATATTCATGTTCTTTATTCAGATTTCGCGGCTGTTTCTTTTTTTTTCTGAAAGGAACAACAAACATTGACCGAAAGTAGAATTGATTTATATAATATGGGCACGCAACGATGTATACATGGGATTTAAATGTGTTTATCTCGGGTTTTGTTCCCCACGATGAACTATGGATGGGATACACTTTTCTGTTTATGAAAAGAAAAACTATGAGGACTTGATTGTACACTACTGTTCCAACCATGAACCTGTTGCTGTATTTGGAGATTTCAACTGTGGATGAGATGATATTGTCTTGTTTAAATTTGAAACGAAAATACTTTGAGATGCCTGTTACCTTAATGTTAAATTGTTTAAGTGTGCTCTCTAGAGCTATAGCATTCCCCGAGAAGTAAGCAGCAATTGCATTATGCAAAAGAACCAGCTGCTTATGCATTACTTTAATCTAAAATAGATGTAGGTTAGTTAGAGAAGTTTGCATATATATTTCTTTATGTAAAAGCTTTACCCTGTTTTCGTCTAGGAATTGCATTTTTACGGCCACATCGGCCCTCAGTTTTTCATAGAGCTCTTTTTGTCGTAGGAAGTTCTTTTGTGCCTCCTCCGATATTGGACTCTGTGGTATTTCTGGTCTAGAGTTCTCCAAATCCATCCGATAGGCATCAAATTCAATTCTGAAAATAGCATCCATTTAAATTAGATTTTGGTTAGGAGACTTAAAAAGCTTTTAAACAACTGAGTGGTGCCTGCGTGAGGCAATGCATTTCACTAGTGTGTTGGTTGACTTTTGAAAGAAGATAGGTTTAGAGATTAAACTGTTGCGTCTTTGATGAGTCATTCGAAAGAATTGTTAAAAGTGCAGTACTGTTAGTGGTACGTTTTGAGACTTCATATAAATGACCATTCCAACGAAGTTTGTCATTGACAAACGTACGGATTATGGAAAGGACTTCGGTTTTACCGATGCAAGTGCAGTTCATGGATAATGACTTAGAGTGCAGGTTTCGCTCCAATTATTTTCAAATGTCTTTATCAAGCTCAACAACAATCGTTATTCAAGAGTGGTGAGAGATCGGTTATAAGGTCTTGACTGTTCGCGTGGACAATGGGAAATTGCAGAAGTATTCGCGCTAAGAGCGAATTGCTCATTGTTTTTTATTTTTTTTTTTATTTTTCTAAGATCCGACTGCTGTTATGTCAGCATCCACGGCACTATCCAAAAAGATTTCTTTTAATACACGTACCAAATCGTGATATTTTCATTAATTTGTTAATTCTGCGGAAGCATGCACAGACATTATGACGTTAGGCACTGCGTAACAAGCGGATTGCATTGATGCAAAATTGTTGGCGCTTTCTTCTTGAATACTCAGATTAGATTTGTTTATTCAATTTTAAATCCAATAAACCTTTGGAGCTCCATTGCACAGCTTAAAAATGAGGGAAAACGGATGGCACTAAGAAGAAAAAATTAAACTTTTATCCACCTGGAAGTTTCAACCCACTGAATGCCAAAACCGCTGGTTCGAATTGAAAAAAAAATAATCATACATAAAAAAAAAGAAACTCACCTAGCGGTTTCATATTGACGAATCGTCAGGAGTGTATCATCAATTGTCTTATTGCACAAAGTGTTCACAGACGATATAAAAAAGTTTAACGCATTCAAAAGTAGTTCGCCGTTTTTCGTTAGATTTCTTTGCGTTTCCGAATTACAAGTGAACTCCTCCTGAAGTTCGGGACTCTTTTGAGCCAAATCTGAGAATGCCTCGGCCAAGGCGTGTTGTGTCACAACTACATGATGGAAATGCGAACTAAACGCCCTAGTCAAACGCAATATGGACAGATATTTCCTTTGAGTTTCCCTCAATTGTTCAATCTGAGCTTCCAGCTCCGAGTCAACAGTTCGCTGTGATTTACCCAGTTTCTCCAACATTATTTGTCGCGTGCATTTATAAGTTGATATACTCCAATTCTTAATGGTGTCAATTTTTGAGGCTCCAGTTCGTAAAAAATTCGAATCAATGCCATTTTGTGGGCTACTTGGACTCATTGGCGTTGCCGGTGCTAATTTGAAAATTATTAAGTTTTAAATAAAATTATTAAAACTGCATAGACTTAGGTCTTACCGGAATGGTTGCGCAGCGGCAAACTGTTTGGTGGCTTAAAAGGCCTGCCTTCTGTGCCCGAATGTATGGCACTGCCACTCTCATTCATCGGCGGGGTGTCTTTTAGCATTTCGTGTATACTTCGTTCAGCGTGCACTGAGTGCGTCATGTCTAAAAGGGTAATTATTCAAGTTATAAACAATTCCATTCCCTTTAGATATCTACTCATTTTAAATGATCACTCTTTGTTCGAAAATAAACAAGAAATCGATTTTATTAGTTTCCGGTAAATGAGAACATTTCTTGCATTGAAAGTGAAATAAGTCTCGTTTGTTTACCTTAATATTTGTTTTAAAATATGGATTGTAACAATTAAATAAATTATATACGGACAACTCTATAAAAAATATATGAATTTTGGAACGCTTTAAAAATTTGCTGTGAACATATAAATTTTCTTGACAGCCACTGACAAATGCATACGTTCATTCACCTAGAAATGGGCGTACGTTCGAAAACCTAGTTATGGTTTGTTCAAATGCACATCCCATTAAAAGGTAGAATTAAAATTAATAAAAATTTATGAATAATAATAGCCGAGTTTTTTTGAGCTTCGATCTCAGCAAAGCAAAGTAAAGTAGGCTTTTCAGCACGCTAATTACAACAACTATTGCGAATCTCGAAGTGTCAAGTGGAATGTAGTTGTTGTAATTGCGTGCTGAAAATCCTACTTTGCTTTGCTTTGCTGAGATCGAAGCTCAAAAAAACACGCCTAATAGTTTCCCTAAAAGAAATTGATTCTTATTTTGAAAATTAAGTAGGTATTCAATTCAAATGCATTCATCATATTATAAAATCTTAATGATTTTTTCAAGTGCACAATCACTTAAATTTTTCAGCTTTTGCAGCTACCTACTAATTTTGCTTTCCTTTCGTTCAACTGGGTACTCTTCTTTTCATTTGATTAATGTCGTTTTCCATTCGGATTCGGACTTTAGCGCAATTTTTCTGCTCTCGGAATCAGTTGGCTGTCATATTTTATGTTCCATTGGAAGCAAAAAAAAAAAAAAAAACCCTTTCTTTGAGAATCAGAGCGATTTTGCGAATCTCGATATATGAGCGAGATTCACACCTACTTACACTAACGCAAACCCATTTGTCATTTTGTCCAACTTTAAAGTGTGTTATTAATAACGTATTTAGAAGACAAGTCTTTGAAAAACAGAGACAAATTTACATTTGGCCACCGCAATGGATGTCAGCATAAATTGAGTGGATTTTTATAAGAATAAATTACAATTTAAGAACAGCTGACTTTTAAAACACGCTCTACCACAATTCGAAGAAAGAAAAAACTTGTTTTATGTTCCATTGGGCACGAAAAATCTAGAATCTGAGAGCAAAATCGGAAAATCCCCATGGAAAACAACATTAGACTTTTTAACAACTATACATAGGCAGGTAGGTATTCTTTGCATTGGGCATTCTTTCGAACAACTTTCGAATATACAATTGTATAGGTACAATTATTAGACCCTGTCTTTGAACAGGTCCATACTACGTCCCACAGAGTTGTCATGATTTCGTCACTGTCACTGTCACTGTGTGTTACGCAAGAAATCCACAATCCACATCACTTCTCTTTCCCACCTGTTCAGTGTTCTGTCTTCTGTGATCAAAAAAATAACGATTTGTTTGGGGTATGATAGCTCTAAATAATTTCATATAAAAACCTTTACAAAATCATCATTTCGATGTTCTACCTCATACGTTGTCTTCAAAAGCTTTAAATTCTCATTGACTGTCGGAGTTGTCAAGAGGATTGCAAAAAGTGTATCAACAACAGCCTGCTTGTTACAAATTTCCAAAATGCTAGAAAGTTTACCACATTTCGCCACAGGAGAGATTGTTCGTGGATTTGGTCGTGGCTCCAAAGAACTCGGCATCCCTACGGGTAAGTTCCTCTTATGCTTACATCTTACCCAACATCGGATCACATGTCACGATTTTGTTTCATCGAATTAAAAAAATGAATTAAATTTATGATATCCTATTACGAAACAGCGAACTATTCTCTGGACGTTGTCAAGGCGCTACCCCCGGAATTTCTAACTGGAGTCTACTACGGCTGGTGCAGTGTGGACAACGGTGATGTACACAAAATGGTCATGAGTGTCGGCTGGAATCCGTTCTATGAGAATAAGGAGAAAAGCATGGTAAGTGCGGCCCATCAAGGAAAGGGCCACTAATTCCATATGCCATCAATTACTGTTTCGCGAACTTTATTCTATATTACGTAGGCATTTATTATCAGTTATTTATTGATGGCGTCATTAAGATGTATGTAGTTGGATGTTTTCAATCGAGCTTGTCGATTTTTGCTAAGTAATTCATTTTTTATGTCGCTTTCGATTTTGATCTGAGATTTCAGATTTCTGCTTCCAAATCGAATATGAAATCTGAATTTGATTGGTTCTCGAGTGTATTGAAAATAAATTTGAATTGGTTTTCCCACATTTATTATTACGCCTTTGGAAATAATTTAATATAAAATATCTCTCCCATCAGTGGTCATCAACATTGGTGTTAGTGAAAGTATGTGTAAATCTGAGAAAAAAATCGAGATTTCTAAAATTGCCTTAGATCAAAATCAAAGATTGATTTTTTTTTGCCAAATCGAACACAATAAGCAATGTCAATCAAAACTAAATCGAGAACCACACAAGCTGAGCCGTGTGGCAAGAAAATTTTAATGGAAGTCGTACATCTTATTTTATGTATCTACTACGTTTGTTCGAAATATTACCAGTGGATGACAGTACGAGAAATGTAATTAATAGTAGCATTCGTTGCGTTTTTGCTGCAGCAGTCAAATGATGGATGGGATAATAACAATAATCATTTGTAAATAAAGCTGTGGTTGAATTACCGCATCCGTGATTGAGTAATGCGTGACTGAACTTTTTTATTGTTCTACTTGTAAAATCCAGAAAATTCAGTGACGTATGGCTCATTCACGGATGCGGAAATTCGCCCTACGATTGAACTTTCTTTTCCAATTTCTACTGATATTCTAATTGAAACTTATCTGCTTAAAGCAGAAAGCACTGAGCCAATGCAAGTTAAGATACCCCATTGACAAAGGCAACACATACAGAACGGAATGCATCAGCAATAGCATCCGCACTATAGGACAGAGCCTCACTCTGTGGCATTGTAAACACTTAGATCAGCATAACTGGTCAGTGTCAAATTTCAATAATATTCTTTCTTATCTCTTGCCTCCTTCTGAGGAATCGAGCATTCTGCCAACGATAGCACAAACATATCTCTTTCTTATCTTTTGCCTCCTTCTGAGGAATTGATCATTTTGCCAACGTCAGCAAAAATATATCTATAAATACTAAAACGAATTCATTCGTAGAACAGTTCTTGTACACCCATCGATGAGCTCTGATCGTTGACTTCCCCCCACCAGAGGTAAGGGGTCAACTGAAGAGTATCTTAATAAATTTAAAAAAACTCTAATGAGTTGTTAAATCATTTAATTGGCGCCCAACGTGGGGCACACTGATAAAAAACCAACCCGAATTATATCCTAAAAATACCAAGTAAGGATTCGGTAGTACGTGGTAAAAAGTGTGTCGAATACAAAAATCAAGTACCCTAAAGAAGGGGAAATACGAAAAACAAAAAGCATATAAAAACACAAACAAGATTCGGTAGTACGTGGTAAAAAGTGTGTCGAATACAAAAATCAAGTACCCTACAGAAAGGGGAAATACGAAAAACAAAAACCATATAAAAACAACCCAAATAAAAAATTGTTAGTGAAAAGTTTAACAAAAATCAGAAAGTGAAATCTAAACAAAAACTTTTAAGAAAAATAAAATAAAATAGAAGTGAACAAAAACTAAGAGAAAATCTGCTGTTATCATCCCCGCTGCTCATCCCATAAGAAGAAGGAGAAAATCCGCTGTTATCATCCCAGAGGAAGACAATTCAACTAATAAAGTAAGAAATTTCCGTTTAAATTTAACTATTGAAAAATTAAAATTCTGTAGAATTTATTTTAAATCTGTACGCTTTAAAATTATTTAAATATTGAAATTATTGTAAAAATTTTAATTGCATCCTGGACGAATTAATTAAAAAATTTGACAAAATGACGACTAATACTAATACGAACGCAGAAGATATAATAGCCCGGTTAATAGTTACAAATACTGCTACTATAAGAGCAGAGATAGAAACTCTAAAGTCCCAATTGACTGTTATAACAGGGACCAATTCGCACGTTGAATATAAAACGCAGACAGTTGACGAACATATCCGGTGTGACGAAACACTGGACGTAATAAAATCCTTACCAGAATTTGACGGAAATACAAATACGTATGTTAGTTGGCGAGAAGCCACTAACAATTCAATGAGCCTCTACACCAAAGGGAGTAGAAGGTACTTCGCCGCTTTAACTATTCTGAGGAATAAAATAACTCGGAACGCAAACGATATTTTAACGAACCATGGAACGGTTCTGAATTTTGATGCTATTTTAAGCAGATTAGACTTTTCATACGCGGATAAACGCCCTGCTCACATAATTGAGCAAGAATTAAGCGTTCTCCGACAAGGAAACTTATCAATCATTGAATTTTATAATCTGGTTAACGAAAAGTTAACCCTTCTAATAAATAAAACGATAATGACACATGGTTCTGAAAGCAGTATCACCAAAGAACTTAATGATATAAATCGACGAAATGCTTTACGTGTTTTTATCACAGGGCTTAACGCTCCTTTATCAAATATAATGTTTTCCTTAGCACCTGAAGACTTGCCTAGTGCCCTAGCAAAAGCACAGGAGCTCGAGTCAAATAATCAGAGAACACATTTTGCACTACAGTTTACGAGAAATAATTCTCGGGCTAATTACGAAAATAGAAATCAAAATAATTTAAGGTTTCCAAAAAGAAATCTTGAAGAAAATCATCAAGGAAGGAATACTAACTTCCTGAAACACGAACCAATGGAGCTCGGAAGCTCCAATGTAAAACAAAATTTTAAAGGATACCGTTGGGGTAATCCTAATGCTCAAAATAATAATTATTATAGACAGAATAACAATCAGCCAAATTATTGGCAAACTCATAATAGTAATTATCAAAATGCAAATCAGCAGTTTCCTCAGGGAACAAGGCCAAATCATGTCGAGAAAAGACCATTCGTAAGTGCCCAACACACTGGACAACCTCCACTAAAGAACACTAGAATTAATAATATTAACGAGAGTGCTTTTTTAGAGAGCAGGGTAGATTACCCTACATATACAGAAGAAATAATGGAACAGGTAGATTGTTAAAAATTCTAATAGATACTGGTGCTACAAGTTGTTATTGTAGGCCAAACATCTTGTTAAACAGACAAGAATTAGTAACTAAGAAGAGGGTAAAAACCATAAATGGTTTTACCATCATAACGCACTTTTACGAAGTGGAAATGTTTAATAAAAGAATAAGATTCTATGAGGTAACTAGTCTAGAAACTGACTTGTTAATAGGTTACATCCTTTTAAGAGACGCGTGTTTGACGTTAGATTTTAAGAGAGGAATTCTAATCCATAACGGGAATAATGAAAAAATATTTAATTCGGAAAACAGTTCCGAAATATTCACAAAAACAAAAGGGAAAGCTCCTGAACTGCGAAGTAATGCTTTGAATCTAGAAAACCCTGAAGCACCTATGGAAGGTTGTAAGGACAATCTTCATAATAAAATTAAAATACTGAAGAAAAGAATCATAAATGAAATTGATGTGATTCACTCTAATATAAATATAAATTCCCTATTCAGAACAGATGTAAAGGCCGAAATACGCACAATTGTTGAAACTCCTATATGGAGTAAACAATATCCCTACCCTTTATCTGTCAATTCATTCGTTAATAAAGAAATAGAGGAAATGATAAATAATGGAATTATACGACAAAGTAAGAGTCCATATAATTCTCCAATATGGGTTGTACCCAAAAAAGGTATAAATGAAGACGGAACACCAAAGCTCCGTATGGTAATAGACTACAAGAAATTGAATGAAAAAACGATATCCGATAAATATCCCATACCGGATATAAACGTTATACTTGCGAATTTAGGAAAGTCCAAATATTTCTCAACCATTGATTTAGAATCAGGCTTTCATCAAATACAGATGAATGAAGCGGATGTTGAGAAAACATCATTTGCGGTCAATAATGGGAAATATGAATTCCTAAGAATGCCATTTGGGCTAAAAAATGCACCTAGCATCTTCCAAAGGGCAATGGACGATATATTACGAGAGTTCATAGGGAAATTTTGTCACGTTTACATGGACGACATAATTGTCTATTCGAATAACCTCGATGAACATACTAAAAATTTAGAGGTAATTATTCAAACTCTCAAGAATGCTAACATGAAAATATCATTAGAAAAATCCAAATTTTATGAATCAGAAGTCGAATTTCTAGGATATATTATAGGATATAATATTATCAAAACGGATCAGAAAAAGATAGAAACAATATGTAACTTTCCAATACCAACCACGCTAAGACAACTTAGGAGTTTCCTCGGTATGACGGGATACTACCGAAAATTTATTCAGGGTTATGCATCAATAACCAAACCTTTAACCAAATTTTTATCAGGAGAAAATGGAAAAGTTTCTCAATATTTATCTAAGAAAATCATTATTAAATTGGATCAAGAAGGAATTCTAGCCTGCAAACAACTAAAAGATTTATTAATTAATCAAATTGAACTGGTTCAACCAGACTTCAATAAAAAATTTATTTTAACGACCGATGCCTCTAATAATGCTATTGGCGGGGTTCTAACCCAAGATAACAAACCGATAATTTTTATTTCAAAAACATTAAACTCCACAGAACAAAATTATGCCACTAACGAAAAAGAGCTTTACGCTATTGTGTGGGCTTTGAAGAATTTGAGGAACTACCTTTATGGAGTTTCAGATTTAGAGATCCATACAGATCACCAGCCGTTAACCTTCGCAGTCTCGAACCGAAATCCAAACGCAAAAATGAAAAGATGGCATGCTTTCATTGAAGAGTTTGCCCCCAAGATAATTTACAAACCAGGCACTACAAACGTAGTCGCTGACGCCCTTTCTAGACAATATTTACATAACCTATCGGATGACTCATCCATCACAGGAACACAACATTCGGCAGACAGTAGTGATAACTTATATATTCAAGAAACTACAAAGCCACTTAACCAATTTAAACAACAAATTCTTTTAAGTAAGGGACGATTTACTATTCACGAACAAATTAAAAATTTTAATAAAACAAGGCATATTATAGAATATGACACTCCAGGAAATTTAGTTGCAATTCTTAAAGAATTCTTGCAACCAGGAACTGTTGCAATTCATTGCACCTCAGAAGATTTATATGCAGTAAAACAAAAACTAAAAGAAACTTTTAGTAACCGTTTTCTATATACAAAGAACTTCCCAATAGATATAACTAATAGAGAAGACCAAAGCATAATTACAGAACAAACACATACCAGAGCACATAGGAGCTATAAAGAAAACCTCAAACAAATTTATTCCTCTTATTACTGGCCTAAAATGAACAAACAATTTAAAGAATACGTCCGAAATTGTGAAATTTGTAATAAAAATAAATACGATCGCCATCCTAACAAAATACCAATTGGAGAGGCTCCAATTCCTAAGAAAGAGGGGGAGCAGTTACACTTAGACTTATTTTTTGCTCAAAAATTAAAATTTTTATCTTGTATAGATTCTTATTCTAAATTCTTAGTGATCAAATTAATTGATGATAAAACAAAACTAGACGAAAAAGTTCTAGAGTTACTACAAAGTTTTCCAGACGTAAAAACCATAACAATCGATAACGAACCTGGTTTTACTACATTACAGTTTAAGACCTTAATGCAAAGATTAAATATAAAAATTTATTTCTGTGATCCCAGACACAGTACCACCAACGGTCAAGTGGAAAGAGTACATTCCACACTAATCGAAATTTCAAGATGCCTTCAGCAAGAGTTTTATTTGATAAGTGACCTAGAATCAATTTTTAGGGCAGCCCAACAATATAACAAAACGATTCACTCCGTTATAAATAAAAGACCCCATGAAGTACTTTTTAATAAAATATCACACGAGGATATACAAACAAAACTTTTATCAGCTCAAGAAAAAATGTTAGAAAGAAATAATAAAAATAGGAACATGAAAATATATGCTTCAAATGAAATAATATATGAAAAGATTTTTGGAAATAGGAATAAGCTTCAGCCTAAGTATAAAAAACAGAAAGTTAAAGAAGACCTAGGAAACAAAGTCAGAATTTATAAAAATGATAGGATAATACATAAAGATAATATTAAGACTTAGTTTTTCCTTTTAGGAAAATGTTGATGATTTTTCTTCAATTAATTGGCATAGCGTCCGCTGAAATTATTGATTACACAAGGGACAATTACGTACTAATAGAAAATGGAGATACAATAATCTTCGAAGATTATGGAAATTTATTCCATATAACTAATTTGACATACTATAGACTTTTGATACAAGAACAAGAACAATTTCTCAACAGCAAAAATGAATATACAAATGTTAACATAAATAAAAACAATATTCACACCAATATGAATAATGACATAGAAATAGAACTTATACAATCACTCTTACAACAATTAGAAATAAATAACTATAGAAACAGAAGAGGAATTAATGAATTAGGAACCATATGGAAATGGTTAGCAGGATCACCGGATCATGACGACTTAGTTCTAATAACAAATAAATTGAATGAACTATCTGAGAATAATAACAAACAATTTACAACTAATTCAGAGATTTTCAAAGCAATAGAATCCCTACAAAGATCAGTAAACGACCTAGAAGAGAGTACATATACTAAAGTAACATTTAATATAAATAAACTAATTATTACGGAACTACAGAATATTCTGCAAACAATAACATTGTCTAAAGTAGGAATTTTAAACCCATCAATTCTAAATTTGCAAGAGATTAAAACAATTACTGAACATGAACATGAAAAACTAACTATATCTGACTTAATGGACGTTTCAAAATTTAAAATAATCCAGGATAAAGATACTATCGTAATATACATTAAATATCCAATAACAAAAAACAATTGTAAACTATATGAAACAAGGGCCATCAGCCAGAAAGATGGAAAATTTGTAATAGATAAAGAAATTGTAAAATGTAAAACAAAATATTTTAATATTGAAAATTGTAAATTAGAATTAACAAATACGTTTTGTAAACTATCTCTAAAGGAAACATGCTTATCCAAAATTTTAAATAACGAAGAAGGACATTGTGTTAAAATTAAAGAAAACAACAAAAATATAGAAATCATTAAAGATGGTGTAATTTTAGCTTCCGGAAATCATACAATAGATGGCCATAATGTTGAAGGCGTATATTTAATAACATTTGTAAACAGCACAACTATCGATAACAATATTTATGAAAATCCAACGGCTATTATTTCGAACTATTTAAAAACAAATCATTTAAATACATATAAAGTCATTAAATACATAGAATCTGATAACACCGAATTAAAATTTGAAAATATAAACATAGTAAGTTCAATGAAAAAAGAAATTAAAAAACGTCCAATGTTTTGGACAATTATATTTTTAATTGTAAGTTTTATTATAACAGTTGCATTATATAAAATTAAAACACGTTGGCAAACATATAAACAAAAAAGTAGAAATAAATCTGACGAAATAATTTTTTTGGAAATAAATGAAAATATTAAACGCCTAACAAAAGAATGTGAAGAAACGGGACGTTTCTCTTAAGAAAGAGGGGAGTTAAGATACCCCATTGACAAAGGCAACACATACAGAACGGAATGCATCAGCAATAGCATCCGCACTATAGGACAGAGCCTCACTCTGTGGCATTGTAAACACTTAGATCAGCATAACTGGTCAGTGTCAAATTTCAATAATATTCTTTCTTATCTCTTGCCTCCTTCTGAGGAATCGAGCATTCTGCCAACGATAGCACAAACATATCTCTTTCTTATCTTTTGCCTCCTTCTGAGGAATTGATCATTTTGCCAACGTCAGCAAAAATATATCTATAAATACTAAAACGAATTCATTCGTAGAACAGTTCTTGTACACCCATCGATGAGCTCTGATCGTTGACTTCCCCCCACCAGAGGTAAGGGGTCAACTGAAGAGTATCTTAATAAATTTAAAAAAACTCTAATGAGTTGTTAAATCATTTAATTTGCATCAACAAACCGTCGATTCATAACTCATGTCATCATGTGATTTATAATATAAGTCGCAGCGAAAATACACCCGCAAGTGAACTCTATTTGGGTTTTGTTCATGCAAAAACAAATACTCACTTATCTTACGTGTGGCCGTGTTTCATTTTAAACAGCTTTGTCTTGTTAAGAAAGCCATTTCAAAGTGACATAAGCTGCTTTTTCTCCGCTCACGTTTTGTCGAACGTCGTGAAAATGATAAAGAGCTGTATACCAAAACTAATTCTGTTTGATCGCATGTGAACAAGCAGACTTTACATTTATTACATTTACATTGAAAACCAATTGTAATTTAACCCATAATGATATATAAACGTTGCTGTAAGGGGATTTGAAGAAACAGGTATCGCTGGAATTTGGATAGGGGGGAGTGACAACGGTTATCGCATAAGTAAAGTTTTTAGTTGATAAGTATCGCTTTACGATTCGCCATTCGTGGACATAGTCTGCAGAAGAGTATTAAATGTAGACCGCACGGAAAGACGGTCTCTAAACGAAAGAAATGTGTCCACAATAGTTCGAGTATGAAAGCATTTACAACTTCCGCCACGAAGAGTAATGTGGTTTTCCATTGGGACCAAAAATCAATCTTTTTTTTGATCTAAATCACTTTTCATGTTCCATTGGGACCAAAAATCAATCTTTTTTTCGATTCAGAGCACTTTTTGCAGATCTCGATATTTTTTCAGATCTACACACACTCTCACAATACCAATATACTTTGCACAGCTGTTCTACGTCATTTTAAGAAGTTTGCTTTGAAGACAAATGGGGGTAGTTTCGTGAAAACCAAAATAACGAAATACATTTAATAAGCCATGGATATAATTTAGGAGGGACTATTAACTTCATAGTTTTCCTCGTCATCTGCAAACTATGAATCACCAAAAATCCTCTATTTGTATGTGCAATAGGGGAAACATTTTTCAAGTCGATATCCATTTGTGGTTTCTGCAAAAACAAACGCAATTTGAACAGCTGATATTGTTGTCAAATATCGCACTAATCCATTTACAAAAGCAGATCAATTTCGTTGCATGTTCCATTTGCCCAGTAAAATCTGAGATCTGAAAAAGATTTGTGGTGGTCCCAATGGAAAACGACATAAAACAAATAAGAAACTAAATTTGTTTTGTTTTTCCATTTTATCAACTGCTTGAGGATTTAAAACTGCCTACATAGATAAGTGCTACATTTTTTAAATAGTACGGGTAAATGGTGGCGACGAGGCACAGGAACAAGAGTTCAAACGGCAACTTACCAAACAAGATAACATATAGTACCAATAATTCAATGAAATAATTCTCCTTCTCAACTTATATTAGAACACGTAAGTTTACTTTTTAAAATGAAAACGTGCACGTTCTCTCCATCCAATTATCACTTCAAGTGGATATTTTCAATTAATTTGTACGATTATTATCAGTAGAGTCTAGACTAGAGTGCTGCTTGACTTGTAGCAGCAAGTTTCTTTGTTTCTATGGGGTTTTATTTGAAAAACAAATTCGTTCCGGTTACCAATATTATTTGCCATCTTAAAACATTTGTTACCAGGACGTATTCACCCCTATCGAGGTATCCGTTCAGAACGGAATTTTCTCCGATCTGTACGAAATCGGAGAAATTCCATTCGAGGTATCCGTTCTGATATGACTTTCGGAAAACTTCTCCGATGACATGTAGCGCACCCTATCGCATTGGGTGGAACCGCGTTATACCACTTACTTTTGACAGCTACATGGCACATTTTTTCCGAAGCTCTCCGACAACTAATTGCTGCAGAATATTTGAATGCGAAATGAACGCGTTTATATGCTTCTTCTATTTTGTTCCGAAACAGATACTTCGAACGCAATTTTAGTTCCGATCGGATTTGACTTTCGTATCGGAATTTTTTCCGAACGGATACCTCGATAGGGGTGATTAAAAAGATGATGTCGGAGATGTATTACATTTTCTTAAACTTTACACACCAATTGATAGGCATCTACTAACAGGTTAAAACATTTTTAGTAGGTCTGTTCCTTTACTTTCTGGTTCAATTTTGGCAATATGTCACATTTATCTCATTGCGAGAGAATTCGCTCACCGAAATGAAATATAACCAAAAAGAAAAGGAACGCGTTGAACCACAAATTTGAAAAATGTGAATTTTTCCAGGCGGTAATATTTAAATATCAGAAGAACAAGACACAAATCTATATTTAAGACCGAAATTTGAATTGCTCTTATTGCAGAAATTGAAAAGTTCAATTCTTTTGCGTCTTACATCTATTTTAATGCTATACAATCACAAACCATAAATGAAAACAAATGAAAAGTCAGTTACAAATAAGCATTTGAACGATTTGACAACCATCTGTCAGCAATAACCAACTAGCCCAGAAAAATTTCTTTTGCTAATATTTGCAGGTTTTTTATGGAGGGGAAATGTTTTGTTCTCTCTTTTTGGCTCTGTTCTGCCAAACTTTTGCGTAAGGGAACGAAGTTTGACTAAATTTGGCTAATGTGTTCGAATGCATTATCGTAAGGGAACAGACCTACTACTTTCTACTTTTAATACAGAAGATATTGCCTTTGCTACCACTCTCCTTTCGTATAAGTTATTTATTAGATCACAACCATTGTGACCCCTATTTGATTTGTCCATCAATTGAAACCTGACAATTGTCAACGTATCTGCCAGTGTATTACTATTTTACGTCTAGTTTTGCTAAATGTTTAACCATCACAAGCTGGTTGTTGACGGAACATTACTTCCACATAAACGTAAACAACGAATCAATTAGTTGAAAATCGAAATCAGATCGTCGCGTTCTTCAGAATATTGCCACAATAAACCAGTCAATATATAACAACCTTTTTTTTTGTTTATTATATATGTACATATTCTAATTGCATATATTTCATTTGACCTTCGTACTTTACTTGGAGAACAATAAGCTACACACAATTAGAAAAATGTTCGGTTCAGTGGAATATAGGTATCTTCCAATAAATTTATAAATTGTAATGATTTCGCAGTACTGCACGGTGACAAGTGGGGAAATTGGAGTGGGACTTAAGCTTGGCCCTAGAGAACGAGTCCGATCTATGCAATAATTGACAATTATATTTTGTTTCGTTGTATGGCACAAAAGTCTATTAAAAACCATAAATGTAACTGCTAGCAAATAAAATTTCCTGTACTGTGTTCAGCTGCTGTACTTATTGACAGTCGTTCGTTGTCGTTTGCTTTATTGTGATCGACTAGTTTTTTCCAAAAATAAAAATTGTTGGTTAGAGTTCATTATTTCGGTATTTATGTTTATAAACCAAAAGCGAGATGTAATCGAAGAATACTCTCCTTTGAAAATAAGTTTACCTCCTGGTTTACATTATTTTAAAACGTTACTTTGTTTCATCCCCTTTCATTTATAATAAATGATAAAAAAATGTACGGAAACGTTGGATTGTCACGTATTAAAAATGATTACCTGATTAATAATTATTTGATGGTTCAGCATTTGTGAACACAATAGCCTTACTATTCTGATGGAGAGTGGTGATCATTGGCACAGTGTATACGGCAGAATGCACGCTCCGTGTAGCTGATCATCACCTGACTCTCCCCCACTTCTGAAGGAGAACATGTTAACGTATGCAGTAGAGTTACGGATATGGGAACTACAAGCAATTAGTTGCCTCAGATGGCTAAGTCTAGCTCGAACTGTAGCAATGTATTGCCCGAACTAAAAAAAAAACAAGAAAACAATTCGTGACGTGTTGTGTGAGATGGTTTTGAAATTATCCCCTTCGCTGGTATACCTTTTAAGAACCAAAATCGCTCACACTTCTCCACTAAACGAAACGCTTTGTTGACGAATAACAACTTTTTTATTTACAGGAGACGCACATATTGCACGAATTCAACAGAGATCTTTACGGCTGTACACTTAAAGTGTGTATCCTTGGATACCTGCGACCAGAAAGAAACTTTGACTCGCTGGAAGGTCTAATTGACACGATCAACGATGATATTCACCAGGCCGAAGTACTGCTAGACACGCCAGAGAATCAAGATTTAAAAAATTTGAACTTCTTCAAGGGCACAGACACAGTGTCTAAGGGCAAATCGAACGGACATACTTAAATAAAATTCAGATGCATCATCTTCTGTTGGTTACTTAATAGATTATATTGATATTTTATTGATGTTACAATATTCATGTACAAAAAACGATAATAATATAGAACAAACATTTCAGTGCAATTTAAACTTACTACAGCATGTTTTGATAGTCCTGTATCTCGAGTTCCTTTTCCACAATCTGACTGAGAAGGTTCTCGAGCGTCTCTTGCAGGCGCTGTTTCAATGTAGGGTTCTGAATGGACGAAATCTCCTGCGATTTCTGCGACTGTTGGACTTTGAGGTCGTCGCACTGGCGGCGAAGTTCGGAAATCTTGGCGTTTATTTGTTCCCTGGACATCTGTGCCTCGTTGGAGTACTCATCGTCGGAATCGCGTTTTTGTTCTTCATAGAAGCCACTCGGGCCGGCCAGGCTTGACGAGGAGCCGCCAAAAGATTTGGACGGATCCTTGGGACTGCCAAACATGGACTTATTGAATTCGGTAACAATCTCCTTTGTGTTGTTGTGTCCCCCAGACATGGAATAATCTTCTGAAATGCGGCTGTCGTCTGCAGAGAGACGGGAATTTTCCTCAATGTCTCTTATGACGGGATGGTCGTCATCATCTGAAGAGGAAACTTCCTCTCCAAAGATATCGTGTTCGCCGACACCACGCATATTGCTGGGCATTGATGAAGGTGTCTCCTCTTCACCATCCGATTCGACATTGATGTCCTTGGTGGAATCGTTATGCATTTTATCATCCTGTTGCGTTTCATCGTTGTCCGTCGACTGATCCTTTGAGTTGTGCATACTACCCGACTTGTCATCGTCTTCATTGATGATTTCATACTTGACACTGACGGCGTCGTTGTCAATGCGAAGCAATCGTTTGACTTCCTTTTCGATTTCTGGCGCTTCGACGTACTTTTTCTTGAGAGTCTTACGGAATCGTCGTTTTCGTACGTTCTTGCACGGCGGAGTGATGCCATGAGGCCAGAGGTACTTCTTATCCACCTTGTTAGGGTCCTTCTTCTTCGCCTTGTTGGGTGACTCCTCCTCGGGTGCGGGGGCATCAAGCTCCTCTTTGCAAATCATCTAAATTTAAACATGTAAGTCACATACATTATTTTGAGTGTAGACACTTACGATTTGACATATATCAGCACTTTTGTAGAAGCTTTTGTTGTCGATAGTCTTGAGGCATTCCATGACTGTGGGCAGATCAAGAATTTTGGCATACAGCAGCCAATGATCGAAACGTACCTCACCAGACCGCAAGTCAGGGTCCATTTTGATTCCAAGACGATCCTTGAGATTACCAGTAAGGAGTGCTTCATGAAGAATCTTTGCTGGTTCCTAGAGAAGAAGTCATAGATTGGTTTTGGGCACAGAAGGTTTTTGTTGGCAGTTACCTCGGGGATTCTAAGTATAAATTGATTTTCTAGCTCAACGCCATCATCTCGTTGTTTTGAATCGCTTTGCTTTTTTTCGGGTTTCTTCTCAAGCATTTTTATAAATAAAAAATTCAAAATACAGTGAAAACGAAAAATGCCCAATTGTTTTTTTTGACGTTTATTAAATTTTTTTTGCCATTTTGTCTTTCAAAATGGCTGCAAATGTTTCGCGAAAGTGTACTAAATAATTAAAAGCAACAGGTATGTTATATAATAGAGGGATAAATTCAAGTCGTATTAATTGAATAAAAAATTAAATAGACCTACCTACCTACATTTTTGTGGATGAAGGCTGGTACGCAGTTCAAGTGAAATCCAATTTTTCATACAAATTTTTCACTGCGAAATGTCAAAATGAATTTTTCAAATGAAAATTTCACTGGGCGGTACGCAGTTCGAGTGGAAAATATCGCTTCCAAAACTGAGTCGTAGGTGGCGATACTAAAATCTCTCCGCATCTATTTCACTTGGTTTTTATTGTCCGTCGCATTAATTTTTTGACATTTCAGCGTGAAAAATGATTTGTAGGAAGCGGTTTAGAAATTTATTGGAATTTCAGATGTTTCCTTAAGAGAATAATAAGTTTTTCGCACTTGCAAAGTCGTTTTTTCATTGAATATAGTGCGAGAATGTTAGGTGTACAAATATTTGGTGGCATGGATGACCTTTTCCATATGCAGGGTGCCTCAAGAATATTTTTCTACCCAGTGTAATAAGCCTAAAAATTGGGATGTAGAGGGAGTTAGGAGTTCAGAGAGATGGCAGGAAATGAGGATGTGGATGGGACCTTAGGATGGGAGGAGAGAAAGAGAAGGATAGAGTGTAGAGAGTGAGGAGCGTGGCATGCTTGTTTACGCACGACTTAGCTCGCCGGACGGGGGAGTCCTTGTCCTCACTACTCCACGAAACCTATTACAACACATATAACATGCCAATAAACAAACAGGTACTCACTTTGGTCTTAGTACCGGAATCGGACGGACATCCACCACTCTGAGAGGCGCTGCTGTTGGTTTTGCAGCGAAGCCGTTGCCCTCCCGACCTTGAAGCTCCGTGGCTATTTTGAGAACTTCCCCGATGTATTTGTGCCTCGCTTAAATCAGGTCACCTTTGCCAAGGATTATTCGCCAGCCATACCGCACCCCTGAAACCTTGCGTTTAGCAAGTCATGACGGACTCAACAGAAGATTGAATTTTCGCTCGGGTAATTAACTTGACTCATTTATTTGTCGTTCAGGTTTTAACATTCATCTTATCAGGATTATATTGACACAACTATGTATAAAAAAAAACTAGCAGAAAATATTTTATATAACGCAAAAAAAAGGAATCAATTAAACTTGGTCTCACCGTCCCACTTTCAGCAGTACATTATATGGCCTTTTTACCAACAAAGGAAGCTAAATATTGTTTAAACGGGGTCCCTACCTATAAGGAGCTCTTTATGGGTATCTGGGTCAATTGCTCAACAGGTTTAAATCCGCGAACCAGAAATCAAAAGGCAGGTGTGGGAAACTCAAGCTTATCACACTTGTGATTTTAAAACCAATAACAACAAAGAAAAAGGAACTTAATATTACAAAAAGGAATATGGAAAATTTAAACAACAATTTAATCGATAAGTAAATAATTAACACTAAAACTAACGGAACACGTAAAAAAAAAGAAACTTAATATCTGCAGCAAAAAAAAATCCAGGGATCCTCATGCAACGCGTCTATATGGCACAAGGTATAATGCTGTCGTTGTACAGCAGAAACACATAAAATGTAGGTATTCCGCTACGCAAACTATAAACTATATTAATTTTTAGTCCTTTTCTTTATTTTAACTTTCGCAGGTACGACCAAGCAACGTAGATGCGTTTCGATAACTCGTGGTCTTGATTAACGTAGCAGTGTATCGCCAGGGGAGCACCCTTCTAGACTACACTTCTGGAGTAGTGCCGCTACGGTTAGATGATTTACCGGACACTATACGGTTCTCCGTGCAGGTTAATGTTATTTTTGTTTTTATAAGCGGTGTTTAGCTGAACAACGGCTTATCACGATGTATGGATAGCCTTTTAACTGGGTTCTGTCGAATTTGTAATTGCAGATCCAGAACCGCCTTCGGTGAAACTTCGGCGGCCACCACTGTAACGATTTTAGTAGATGACCGCCAATACCAATATTAATTTTCGGTGGTTCACGTCCGCCTAACAATATGTTACACTTTTATTTTCCGGCACTTAGGTATTTTTGTATATAAATGAAACTCACCCCAATGTGTTTTCTTTTTGTTTCTTTTTTTTTTTTGTTTCTGTCTAGTTTACTTAATATGCACTAGCAATTATTACTTTAATACTAAACTGTAATATTTTTAGCTTAAGTATAAACTTTTTATTAACACAACTTGCGCGACGTTGCGCCTCAGACCACTTGTCGACTATTCAAATGGATATTGCAAGAATTATACTGTTGCCCTCTACGTAACGACAATGCCCACTAGTCCCACTATGCTTCAGATCTTCCGATGTCCATAGTCCGCTATTAGTGGGAGGATACATTTTTGAGTTGAGTGCATTGGGAAATTTATACAGCTAGTGCAACCCGGTTTACATCTTTGCTAGCGCTCCAGACACCTACCATAATTGTTCACTTCATTACAGTCAGGGGCCGCTAAATACCTAAGTACCCACCTACCAAGTGTTTACATTCGGCACTTGACGTCACTGTGGTATTTTTGGTATTAATATGGCCGCTCTGGCAGCACAGTAACAATCGCACTCGCAATTTTGTTGACAATTACTTACCAAACGCACCCCAAAAACCCAAACCAAGTGTCAGTCATAGGATAAGGAATAAAAGTTGGAAGATGGAGTCGGTCGGTTTGTACTTTATTTTTACAAAATTTCTTCTTATAATTTGTTTTGCAGGTGGCTGTTACACCAGTTTTGTTCAAGCAATACCAGCAGATGATCTTTGAAAATATGTGTAATTTCCATGCACTGTTAATTATTTAAGGCTGGTACGCTGATCGAGTGAAGTGAAATTTTCACTCCTCTCCAAAAAGTGCTGTGAAATAGAGAGTGAAATATTTTGTTGGAGATTTTAGTTGGAGAAATTTATGCAGGGTGACTGAGCTCAAAAAAAAAAATTCTTTTGTGGCAGTTCAAGAAAACAGCTGGAAGAAATAAATTGGAAACTTCACTTTTTGTGAATCATGTGATACCTACAGTAAAATGTATTGACCTATTGGAAGACATTCATCCGTGATCGACCACAATAACAATAAGTTATTGCCATAAAACCAAATTCTGCAACCAGTATGGACCTACGGGCACCAGTTGTGGGTATGACCGCTCCAAACGTATTTCTAAAAAATTAAGGTCTTTCAAAAATATTACAAACGAACAAAGTCATATTCAATGCACAACGCTGATCTAGATATTGAATGAGTATATACCTAGAAAGAAGTCGAACAAGTTCCTTAAATGCACAACGCTTCTCAACCACGTTAGCTTAGAAACAACCGAATTTATAAATACAGGCAGCCTTAATCAGGCGGATAAAACATGTTGATCTATAAAAATTAGCTAAGTCAATATATTTTCTAACAAAAAAGTTCAGAAATTCTACAAACGAAATTCTACAAACGGCTAGGCACATTCACATTCGGTTGGCAAAAGTCATTGCTCTCGGGAGGTGTTTTTGATTGGCTGAAAGGCCTTCCCTATTGTCGAAGCATCTCTCTACTAGTTCTCGAATGACTTTCGATGATTTTCCCTTCCAGCGAACCTCCAAAAACACAAAAAAAAAAAAAAAAAAAAATGGTTCGTATATTTTGTTTATGATAATTTTAATAGTTTTCAATTTGGAAAATAATGCCTGATTTGTAAAATAGACAGGACAGTCGTCAAATTTAAATAATTAACAGTGCATGGAAATTATACACATTTTCAAAGATCATCTGCTGGTATTGCTTGAACAAAACTGGGTAGAAAAATATTTTTGAGGCACCCTGCTTATGGAAAAGGTCATCCATGCCACCAAATATTTGTACACCTAACATTATTGCACTATATTCAATGAAAAAACAATTTTATAAGTGCGAAAAACTTATTATTCTCTTAAATTCCAATAAATTTCTAAACCGCATCCTACAAATTATTTTTCACGCTGAAATGTCAAAAAATTAATGCGACGGACAATAAAAACCAAGTGAAATAGCTGCGGAGAGATTTTAGTATCGCCACCTACGACTCAGTTTTGGAAGCGATATTTTCCACTCGAACTGCGTACCGCCTAGTGAAATTTTCATTTGGAAAATTCATTTTGACATTTCGCAGTGAAAAATTTGTATGAAAAATTGGATTTCACTTGAACTGCGTACCAGCCTTTAAATTTGACGACTGTCCTGTCTATTTTACAAATCAGGCATTATTTGCCAAATTGAAAACTATTAAAATTGTCATGAACGAAATACGAACCATTTTTTTTTTTTGTGTTTTTGGAGGTTCGCTGGAAGGGAAAATCATCGAAAGTCATTCGAGAACTAGTAGGTACGCGCGTGAGATGCTTCGACAATAGGGAAGGCCTTTCAGCCGATCTAAAACACCTCCCGAGAGCAATGACTTTTGCCAACCGAATGTGAATGTGCCTAGCCATTCGACTAATCGAAAAATCCCTCGTTTGTAGAAATTCTGAAATTCTTTTTTGTTAGAAAATATATTGACTTAGCCAATTTTTATAGATCAACATGTTTTATCCGCCTTAATCTCCTGATTACACTGCCAGACTGCCTGTATTTATAAATTTGGTTGTTTCTAATAAGCTAACGTGGTTGAGAAACGTTGTGCATTTAAGGAACTTGTTCAACTTCTTTCTTACTGATTCAATATCTAGATCAGCGTTGTGCATTGAATATGACTTTGTTCCTTTGTAATATTTTTGAAAGACCTTAATTTTTTAGAAATACGTTTGGAGCGGTCATACCCATAACTGGTGCCCGTAGGTCCATACTGGTTGCAGAATTTGGTTTTCAGGCAATAACTTATTGTTATTGTGGTCGATCACGGATGAATGTCTACCAATAGGTCAATATATTTTACCATAGACAAACCATACTGAGACCCCCAACTGGCAATCCTCTTGCCGCTGGCCCCCTCGATTTTTTTTCAAATTCGCCATTTTGTTTTCCTATCGGTGTTATTTGAATTTAGAATCCGTGTGAGCAACAAAAAAAAAAGCGAACCAAAAAAAATGTGGTGAGTTTTCTTTTGACAGAAGTCGATTGACAAATGTCAAAATATGTTTACACAATTTTATTTTTCCTGCAACAAATTGAAAAAATGTAAGTTTTCGCGTATTTTAAGTGTGAATATTAATAAATAAATACATTATATGTCTTACAGATTTGTCCAAGCTGCAGGAGAATACACGCCAACAAGAGTTTATGGCCAAATTCATGCAATACGAAGCACAAAGTGAACAGGAGAACGTTGAACAAAAGCGTATCGATAACAAACAGCGTAGGAAGACTGTAAGTTGATTTTAATTTACATGAACCTGACAACGAATTGATAACCATTTTGTATCCACTTCTAGGAAGATACCAAGCAACAGCAGCATCGTGTCGAATTGGCAAGGCGCCGGCCGCTATGAAGATCAATTGTCGCAGCAGCAACGTGTCCAGGAGGACTATCTCAAAAAGTAAGTATGTACATATATAGTAAAAGTTGTGTAAATTGATTCCTGAACCTTTAACACTAGGCAAGAGGAAAGTTTCGCACGCCAGCAGCCAATGCGCCGGCAAACCATCGAACTACTAGAGCACGAGATGAGAACCAAAGGCAAGGTAGACTGGGAGAATCATGACATCAACCTAAAACAGATTCGTCTAAAGGCAGAAGAAAATTGCATCACTGTCATCATCAGCATCAAGACTGCTGGCACAGTCATTGGTACTGGATTCAAAGCAATTCTCACTGATTGGGACAACGTTTTTACTGCTGCTCGTGGTCTCTCGGTGTGTGTACTCTGCCAATTGAGCAACTGGTGTTGTTTCTCGGTACATTGAGGCTCGTATTGGAATCCCCTGCAATACCTCAAACGAATGAAATCCAAAACCAAATCTTTTCAAAGGGATGGGACCTTTAAAGTAAGTTGTTGGATGCTGCATCTTATAAAGAGTTTATCTTAATAGTTTGCTTTTCTTATATCATTATAAAACATTCGCAGCCCAAAATGACACCAAGTGAGATGAGAGCTATTATCAGGTGCATGTCGTGATGTGGAAGTGATGGAAAGTGAAACCGCACACAGGGCTGTGCCCATGGAGCAGTATACAGACGCAGATGTAGACTTCTCATAAACGTGTTATTATTAATCACATCTATCACAGAATCCGTCGTATTCGGAATTTTGCTACGTATTTCGTAGTAGGGGAAATTGTTTGCTACGAACTTCGAAATTCATAGCAAACATTTCCTCTCGGAAACCATTGAATCCAATTGAAGTCAAAAACTGGGATTATTTTCGCCGCAACAACTCTCACCAAATTGATTCAGTAAATTTAGAGCAAAGGATCGATATAAGGTTTGATATCTTACGCAACCCCCTAAGGACTAATACTTAATTTAGCTTGATTATATGTTATTTGCAGGAGTAACTATCTTGAAACCCGCCCACCAAATACAGATGGTTCGACACGAACAAGAACGAGTATAAATCATAATATTGTCGAAGATGTAAAGAAGTTTCTTCAGGTTTGTTTATCGAATTTCAAATTGGCTTTTCATTCGAATGTTTTATTTTATGCTTTCAGCCAGGCTCGGCTGAGCAATGCACCTACTGTGGAAATTCTATTCATTGTAGACGCAGATGTGAATTTGTCTTTCTCGAAGAATCGCCACATCCTTTCGCGACGAACAGTCGTACGACAATTTTCTATTGTCTTCTTCGCTGCTAGTAACAATAAGAGACAATAACAAGAGTTGGATGAATCACAACAAGCGTATGTTGTTTTTAAATGTTAGTTATAAGCAGTTTGCGTATTGAAATTCTTGTTGTTTATTTCAGTCTTACGTATATTATCACAACGAAAAGGAGATGTAGCAGAAGATGCTGAGTCAAGCCAACAAATTGGAACAGAGTGAGCAGCCATTTCAAAGACACCCCAGAGTTGTTTTAAATTATTTCAAAATTAACATAATGTATCTTAAAAGAATTGGTGCCTATTTATTTGGGTGGCAGGCAAATACTGTCTTGTGTAGCTACTAACAATCAATAAATTCTGCGTGTGTTTTCTTCGATTTGTAATTTTTTATAAAGCGTTCCTTGTTGCAGAACTTAGAAGTAGAAGAGTTTTACCTGCTACCAAATGGAAAATCACCCCCGAACAGTAATCCACAACAAGGCGTTCATATACATCTCCAAATGCTCGGTGGCAAAGGAGAATTTGGATCCATTCTTCGTTCGGTGTCCAAATCGAAAAGACTACAAACCATGATGCTTGCCGTGACCTCAGTGGCGGGACACTTCGCGATATCAACGAAGAGAAATGCCTTAAAGCATACACATACGGTAAATACAATGAAGAGCCATCGACATCCAAAAAAGAAAGTCCATCCATTTGAGTAAAATAAAATTAACAAATCTTTATTTACTTTATATAAACTTATAATACACAAGTAAGGTTAGTTTTAATTTAGTGAGTAAAAACTTAAAAGCTTTGGTCCACTGCTCATCCGAGTTAAATTGTGTATTGTATTCTGGAAATAGACAATTGTTTTGACTGCATATTCAAAACCACAGGTGCATAACACTTACTTGATTGAGTACGAGTTTCCCGTTGATGGGTCAATGATCATTCCCTTCTCCACTTTGCAGGGCAAGCAAAACTCTGTGTCTCAGTTTTTCACCTATTGCTGGAACTGTATGAAGCACTCTCGGAAGGCAAACAATGCCGCATCGAACTTCGATCAAAACCACTTTCGTTAGGATCGATATCTAAATTACGGCATTTTATTGTGAAATATCATTTAGCTAAAACTCATTCAAAGTACTTACGCGTTATTCTGCCATTGCTTGCTCATTAATACTGCCCAAACTCCCATCTAGTATGAGTAGATTTTGGCATCTTTGGCAGGCAAAGCTGACCGACACTCTATCATCAGTCATAGTCTTTCGGTGAAGGTGATAACCTAGCGAATGTGTAATATCAGCTTGAGGCAACCTTTTCAGTATCAGAAGTTGCAACTTGCATTGCTCCAAGTTGTTCTCTGTTTGGTTCACAGCAAAAGAATCTTGTGCAGCACATCATCCGAGACGTGTTGTAACAAACGTAGTGCAGCAGTAAGTTCGGCAACCTCGTTCCACAGGTCAACACTTTGATTCTGAAATGTAAGCGTTCTTTTGTTTTAATGAGGAATTGTGTTTTATATACGAAACTTACATGTAACTAAACCGATTGGCAGCTTCCTCATAGTCGTTGTCTTCTTTTTCCAGTTTATACGCTTCAAACTAGATAATTTGAAAGTATTTTGTAGAATGGGATTCATTCTCTCTCCGTAGAGACGTAGTACCTGGACATCAAAGTTGTTGGGAAGTTGAGTTTTTGCGGTTATAATCCGTGCATTTGCTGCACGAGGATCGGTGGAACGTGCTTTCTGGACTTGAGCTATGATGTAGTTTTCTCCAGTACTTAAATCCATTGCACAAACTTTTGATAAATTCACGAAAACGAATATTAAATGACAACAAATATACAAGTGTCAAGTCAAATGGAAATGAGCTTGACAAGAGTGGTGAATCTGTTGTGTCAGTGTCAGTTTCAACCGTGGTGGGCTGTGACAATCGTGACTGTGTTCAGAAGTACAGTTTTTTTTTTAACGAATTGCAACTCAAATTTGGTGAATAAGTATATTCTTATCTCAGTACATTTTCATCAATTTTCATATTAGTTGTTTCATAACATTCTGTAGGTATTTCTGTTCAACCAAAGTACTCATTCACGTTTATTGTTCCATTATAATATCAAAAGATACGACCTGTATATATATTAATGTATTCTTTGAAATACGAGACATGTAAAAATAAAACCAATGCAAATACGTATGCTCTATTTATAATAATTTAAACTAACGGAGAAACTCATAATTTATACTTAATAACAGCAACGACATAAATCTTTGTATTTATAAATTATAACTAAACTTCAGAAGCATACTAAGCGAGATTATGTGATAAGCATATTCTACTCGATTTATGTTAACTGCCTCACGAATGTTCGCTAAAAATGTTTTTATTTGTTTATTATTCTTCAGAACTGTTCATCTTTCTTTTATGTCAAATAAATATACAATTATTTTTGAAAATTGATCATTGTCCACAAAAAATTTAGTTGTAATAATTATTTTCAAATTTAACGGATAAAATTGTGTGAACGCAGCCAGCAGCTTTGCCCACAGCGGAAGTGGTCAAGTTTAGGTGCCAGTGTGTTGGTGAGCTAAAATTTTTGAAGTTTCGTGACATTTGTCAATACGATTTTCTATGTAGGTAACAATACTAACGCACCTAAACTTTGCCACCCCATGGTAATGTAGCTTGTAGGCAAGTAACGGAAAAACGGCCGAAGTTGGTGGTCTCAGCTTTATAATACAGCTGGGGGTTAAAAATTGTTTTTATTATAAAAAAAAACATAAATATCGAAATAGTAAACTCAAAAAAGGAGATCATTGGTCGATATGACTTATGATATAAAACTGATATAAATATTCTCTGCATGGATTCTAACGTACCTAACCTTTTATGGTCAAATAGATTCCAATTTTTACATTAGCCGTGTTATTTTGAGCTTCTATCTTAGCAAAGCAAAGTAAAGTAGGATTTTCAGCACGTAATTACAACAAATATTTCGAGTCTCGAAGTGTCAAGTCTATCGTATTTGTTGTAATTAGCGTGCTGAAAAGCCTACTTTACTTTGCTCTGCTGAGATCGAAGCTCAAAAAAACTCGGCTATTGAGTCGACTAAAAAATTTGATCGTTTTTATCAAATTGAGTATAAAACAGAATGGAATGGGTGAACATTTTATTCGATGTAGGTATATCTAAACAGACATGAAAATCGTCATTGGATTTCAATTCAGTTTCACAACTCATTCTAAAAGGAAATCATTGCACATTTTCACTTCATTAACAAATTTCACCAGCTTTTGAAATATTATTTAACAGATATATGAAATTAATTTTTCAGTATTTCGCAAAATGTTGTTTTTTTGTACTAAAAATAATCTTACACGCAGATGTCGCCACAGTGTATCTACAAAAAAATAAAGCTATGCTAACTTCACTCAGAAAATGCCCACTTCCTTTTCCGTGTTAGCTGTGAAAGAAGAAACATGCCGGTGGGTGTCAAATTGTTAAAATATATTAAATTTATGCCATAGTTTATGAATATATGGAAGTTTATATTAAATAAAATCAAAGTGCACATTATTGCGCGTCTAATGAGTCCACAAAATCAGTGAAAACCCTTCAGAAAAGTTGCCAAAACTGCATTCTAAACTTTGACAGATCGACACATGGCAGTGCATTTTGTGTTTTTATCGAGTGTTTCTATTTCTCGAGGAAAAAAAAAAATAAATCTCACAAAACTTGAGTTGCAATCATAAAATTAAAACTACAAGCTCCTTAAATGTGTTTCTACTCATAATCTCACAAGAATTGTGTACAATCCAAAAATACCCCACAATTTTATTATCAGATTTTTGTCTTGTGAGCAAATTACTTATATTTTTTTTTTCTGTTTTCTTGCAGCTAGCCAAAGATCTACTTCACCCATTGCCAGCTGAAGAGAAACGCAAGCACAAGCTGAAGCGTTTGGTCCAGCACCCGAATTCGTATTTCATGGACGTCAAGTGCCCAGGATGCTACAAGATCACCACTGTCTTTAGTCATGCCCAAGGAGTCGTTGTGTGCGCTGGTTGTTCAACGATTCTCTGCCAGCCAACTGGTGGACGAGCAAAACTCACAGAAGGTCAGTAAAACTTTCAACACCACTAGGGGGTAGTACTAAACATTTTTCTTCTCCATTCTTGCAGGCTGCTCATTCAGGAGGAAGCCCCACTAAGTGTATAGCGCTCTTTTATATAAATCATTTCATTTGCGGATAAACTTTTTTCGTGTCTCAACGATAATGACTTTTACTTTGTTTAAATGGCTGAAAATAAGGAAATAAGAACTTTTTATTTTATATCGTGACCGCATGTGTATATCAATCAGCAGGAGTAATTAAAAAGAAGAGTTTATTTGTGAATGGAAATATGCGCTTATGATTTGCTTGTGATAAAGTGCGAGGCAGTACTATTAATGTTGCCATCGGTTGGTCGGGTTAGTTGATTTGTGCTGGCTTTCGATTTTTCTTCGGACGTTGTAGCCTGAAGGGGATTATCATCTTGCCGGCGTCACCTACGTTTTTAGCTGAACTGGCAAGCAGCCGAACAGGAAAATCCCCGTCCAACTAATTGCACTTGGGTACTGCTCTTTGGGATGTATTAATACGAAGTGGCTATTCGCACGTCGGGGACACGGTTTAGGTCGACGGCTTATTATGCAAATGATCTGTGATCAGGGGCAAGTGTACTTTGCCTATGTTTGCGAATTGCGGTTACAATTATTGTTTATGATAAACAAGCTAAGGTGTAACTATAGAAATGGCATCACTTTTTGACTCAAGCTCGATAGGATAGGTGTTTAGTGTCTCGTAAGTATACCAATATCACTGGCCGAAAAAGCATCTCCTGTTACAGTTTGCGAGTTGATTGTTTTTTTGCTAAAGTTTAATCGAAAATTTTTGAGTTCGATTCGCGAACGATAATAAATTGGGCCTGTGAATCAACAGATCATGCGGCCTGAAGCGGACTGTTGGCTGTATTTATCGTTTAACTGTACTCGGCGACATTAGGCGTTTTTCTTTTTTAGTTCAGAGCACAACCTGAACTGTTATACAAAAAGTTCGTGTTTCTTTTTTAGCTCAGACACTTCAGAGCTCGAATTTGTGTTTCTTTTTTCGCTCAGAGCATGATCAGAGCGCGATCTATGAGCTCAGAATAAATTGACTGAGCAGGCTGAGTAAAAAGGATGAGTACACATGTACATGCACACTTCCAGTCACATTTGAAGGACAAAAAATACAGGAAAAACAAAACATCCTCTGAACGCTCTGAGCACGCATGGTTCAGAGCACGCTCGTAATGCTCCAACTCTGTTCAGTGCTCAGCTCTGAACTGAAAAAGAAAAACGCCTATTATTAACTGCATCTGTTGAACCTCTAGTAGAACTCTTGAGCTTTATCTCTGCAGTAGCTTCCCTGAATATATTACTCATTATTTTTTCTCGAAGGTAGTAATCTGCTCTGCTTTGGCCAGTATAATATTTTTTTATATGAGGGGTTCTTGGCTGAATTTACGGGCCGGGCCTCCCCCACACAAGTTCTAGTGTGGTGGTTTAGTAAATACCAGCATAAAGAAACAGGACAAAAAGTTGTGCCTTGCTCTTGTGATAGTAGTCTTGGGACACTAAGGCCCGTTTGCTAATGCTACTCATAGCGATTTCAGTTCCACTTAACATTTTATGTGAAAGCTTATGACATAGAAAAAGTAGCCTATAAGGTATAAGTAGAACTTATGTGGTAGGTATTCGATTGGTCGCTCTAAGAACACTTTTTTTGCTCTCAGAGCAATTTTTATGTTTGTTTGGTACAGGAAAAAACAATCTTTTTCAGATTCCAGAGCACTTATGCGAATCTGGATATTTTCTCAGATTTACCAATACAACGTTTGAGTTTGACAACAACTGATGGAGTTTGTTTAAATTTTTAGTGAATTTTTTCTCCAGCAAATAAAGGCATTGCATCGGGTTAATCTATTTTTGTAAATTATTTATGTATAAATATTTAGAAATCAATCGGGACGGGTATTTCTAATGTTTTAAAACAAAATTTAACCATTGAATGGAAATCGCTTAGAGAAGTGTCGAATACTACACATTCAAATCGCACGAATATCAACACAAAAAAGAGCAAGTGACGTTTTTATGTTCGATTAGGCACACGAAATCTGAAATCTGAGAGCAAATCTGAAGAAGCCCAAACGAATACCACATAATCGCTATGAAGAGTATATCAGCAAACGGGCCTAAATGCTTTTACATAATTTTGTGTTGTAGTATGATAGAAGATAGACGTCCGCACCGCATTCCTTCTTTGGGTATTTGTAGGTAGTAGGTCGAGTTTATGTTGTCCTCTCGTTACGACATCTAAATAATTACTTAGCGGAACAAGTTCGCATTGGACTCAAAAGCAAACATTTGCTTGTGTTAATTTGTAATGCTAATGAAAGGAACCTACAACTCCATGCCGTCTGGCTGAAATGATAAAACCTGAACAGAAATAATGTACTTTTATTGAATCAAATAAATTGGTTGAGTACGTTTCCAATTGTGAGAGCCACCTACGGTAAGCTTTGTGTCTTCCCTCTTGGTTAAAATCGAAGACCACCGACTACCGCCATCTATTGAGAAATTTCCACCGTATTCCGAATATTCCGGTTGGTTCTAGAATTAGCTCAGTTTGGACCTACGGTCATTTGACAGCCCAAGGAGCTTTTTGCGACTTAATGTGTCATGTGTCATGAGCGACGTCGTTAAGACGGGCTTGTTACCAGAAAATATTCCCAACAAGTAACATTTTAGACACATGCTAGGTAACATTTCCAATTTAGGAACATTCCTATATAGGAATTTTATATCCACACATCAGGTAGGTATGCGTTATTGTGTCAAAATTGTTTCTTCAATGAAACATTTTCTCCGCAGCGTGTAAAATGTGTGGAGATGTGCGTTAGTGCAGACAATTCCTATTCAGTAGCAGTGTACCAGTTTTTTTTTAAGTTTTTGTTACATACAGCGATAACACTATACCCAACCTAGAATTGTTATGGTTCATATCACTTCATATATTCGACCAACATACACAATTCACACATTAGTTAAGCGCAGGGGTTCCCAAACTTTTTTATACCGCGACTCCCTTTGCAGGTTGTAATTTTTTTCCGACGCCCTTCTACCTACCTGCTACCTACAGTCGCCCCCACTTAGGTCCCACGCCAAAAAGTGAGGTTCCTCCCGACTGACCAATCTAGTTTGTTTTTGCATTCAGGTTTCGTCTTGTCCAGACCAATCTAGTCGACTTAACGTTTTTTCTGACAGCTGTGAAAAAATAAAAATAAAGTGATAGAAATGTCGACCTGTGCGTACGTCTTGCGACGCCCTTAGGATAGCGCCGCGACTCCCCAGGGCGTCGCGACGCACAACATGAGAAATGAATGAACAAACAAAAATTAATTTCACTTTTTGGTTTTGTTTACAATCCAATCCAACTAAATGACCAAATGAATCTAGATTCGAGTCTCCAATTGAATGTGGAACTTGTTTGGTGACTAATGGGTTGCCAACACCATTTTACGTTCCACGCTACATTGCTATGCTACTACAATTTCACTACAATACAAATAAAATATTGAGAACATGACAATCATAAAGTACCACAACTCATATTAGTCCACCCACTCCTGCTTCAAAAGTTCCACAAAACATTTGAAGTGCATTTTATTTGTATTTCAATCATCCAACCTAATTCTCCAAAGAAAACACATGTTAACTTCTTAACTTCCTCCATTTACACACGAATTTGATATACTTTCTCTACTTACGCTGAAAAGCATTTGTTTGGAGTCAGGCTACACTACAGTAAGTTCACCACCCACAAATCAGAATCCATTTCGGATTGTTATTACAAAACACCATTAACATAAAAAAATATACTCACTCACTTCTTCCGGTACAAGCAAAGACTTCTTCATTCTTCTGCCATGGCTCGTCTGCCTTCCTTAGTTCCTTTTCGCCATTGAAACGCTATTTCGTCCCCTTTCACTGTGTTTCACAATTTTGTACATGCTTAATGTGGTCTCTTTTTAAAACTCACCCAACTCCGATCTCCGTTCCGTGCCGTGCCAACAAACAGCTCGTGATTTGAATTTTGCTAACTAATATTTTTCGCCTCACTGTTGTGCTAGGCTACACGAAGAGAGTGGTCTAAGGAGCATTTATGTATATTCGCCGAATTATAAATTACACCTCGCAAGTATGCAAGGGAAATATTAAAAGTGAATAAATTATCTCATTTCCTGTTCCTGGTTTGGAGAGCTACAGTTGAGTTAAGGTGAACGCAGCGCTGGCTGGCCAACCGGCAAAATCTCTGTGTCGTCGTTGGCATTTAAATGTAATCATCGCCGACTGTGTGTAAAGTCTGAGTTTTCCATTAGAATTTGCCTAACGAACAAACCTCCTTGCTTGCAGTTCACATTGAACGCTTAAAAAGAAAAAAAAAAAAAAAACTCGAAGAACTATCACCGGTTTGTTCCGAGGGGTTCCCTCGTTTTACAATTTTTTTTCGCATCACAGCGCTTTTAACTTAAATGAATGCGATTCAGTTCATAGCGGACACTTTAGCACAACAAACTTAAGGGTTGCCTTGCCGGACAAAAGTAACTTGAAATTCGTGTAAAAGTGCACAAAACAGTGTGACGAATAAAATTTGGCCAGGGCTGGCCTTAAGTGAGAGAGTGATAAAGGTGCCAGGGGCGCTAATAGCTCGAACCATTTAAGTCGCAATTTAAAACATATAAATTCATCATACTAAGTCGCAGTCTTTCGTTATGTATCCACTAGCTTTGTGTCGAAAGCAGGGCTTGAATCGGCTAAGGTGATGGTTAATTGTCACTTTTTTGTTTGTCGTTTTTGATTATCAACTCTTCTTTGCTCTGCGTAAAACGATCAGAAAAAAATGATTGACTATTGGCAGCACTTAGGCCCGTTTGCTGATACTACTCATTGCGATTTAAGATCAACTTAAAATCTTATCTGTCAGTTTATGACATAGAAAAAGTAGCCCATGAGGTATTTAAGTAGAACTTAAATCGCTATAAGTAGTATCAGCAAACGGTCCTTAGAGTTTTAGACGTCACTTCCTTGCCCACGATGTCATTCCGAGTAGCTGATACATATTCGAACTTTGAAGTGTTTCTTTTTCATTGTGAAAATTGTAAGTGAATTTGAGAATAATAATATGTTCGCAAATTACAACAAATTTGTTTATTGTTTAAATAAAGAACAAATACGGATCCTTTCCACATTTATGCATTTATACTATGCCTTCCCTTCCGATTGAGATTGAAGAACATGTTTTCCTTTTCCATTGGCCTCATAATTATGATACGAGTTACATCAACCCTTTAACCTTTAACTGACAAATTAAATGGGCAAAATTTTAAAATAGAAGATTTAAAGTTGCAGCCAATTGAAGGACGGGTGGAACATGCGTTGAGTTGGTAAATCCACCAGTCCCAAAACAAACACAAACGTTTCATTTCATAAGCGAGTTTTCCAAAAATGTTTAATACACCATAATAAATGCCACCAATCAACAATGAATATTTATAAATAATGCATTCTCAAATCGGGTTTGGAAGTTCCGCGATACATATTTGTTTTATTTCTCAGGTTTCTTCTTAATAGTTGGAACTTTTTTGTAATTATTTTCTTCATATCTGAAGAAAAGTTCAAATCAAGTAAACATTGCACTTCAATAATTTTTAAATTCACCTTTTTTATTTTAATTTATTTAATTTAATATTCTCTTTCACGAAAATACCTATTTAATTTATTTGGAGTCGAAGCCGCGGTGCATACCTTTGAAAGCGATACCTAAATAGCTGTCACATGAAATTGATCGCAAGAAAGCGATTGTCAATTTGATAATCACCTTAAGTGGACGTAAGCCTATAATTTTGATTGTCAACTATCAACTATCACCTTAGCCGATTCCACCCAAGTATCTTCCACTTTCAACGGGTGATTTTGCAACGGTTTTGGCATTTGTCCATTTGGAACTTTGTATTGGTAGCAAGCTGCTTACAAGGGATTCCTTTTCGGAAGTTGTTTTTCAAACTTCATAATAGCCGTGTTTTCTTGAGCTTCGATTTCAGCAAGGCAAAGTAAAGTAGGATTTTCAGCACGCTAATTACAACAACTACGCTTTGCTTGACACTTCGAGACTCGCAATAGTTGTTGTAATTGCGTGCTGAAAATCCTACTTTACTTTGCTTTGCTGAGATCGAAGCTAAAAAAAACAGGCCTAATGTCAAACTCAATATGAAGGTATCCAAGCCATTTGCGCTAGAGATTTATTTGTGATTTGTGCTATTTTTAATTTGTTTTATATGTGACATACATTTGACAGCTGCTAGTCAATAAGCGCTGAATGGATCGCGTGCAGTGGCCGCGTCTTAATAATAAAAAAACGTGAACATCAGTGTACGAAAGTGTGTAAAGACAGTTAAACACATTCCATTCGTATAATACCGAAATAAAAATGGAGATCTATTAATGGATGGCTTTAGAACGGCAAATATTGAATTCTTATCCAGCAGTCTGTCAGTTATTCTGCTGAAAATTTTCAAAACAAAGACAAAAAGCCAAAACAGAGAATTAAAAGTTCCGACTATGCACTTAAGCATTGACAATCCCTGCCAGTCAAATTATTGGGAGTTTATTTTTCGCCATTTCCTCTTGTCACCCAAAAATAGACCTCTTGTCAATTACACAACGACAAGTGTCAACCCAGATGGCGGTCATTATGTACGATTGACAAGTTAGCAAAGCAACAACTCCGCCCATGGCATTTCTATTTGATGGAGAACTTCCTGGCATACCTACCATACGCCCGGCAATACACGAGTAGGTCTATAGGTATGTACGAGGTGGTAGTTCAAAGTACTTTTGGGGTGCAGTTAAATGGAAAACGACAGCAAACGACCCCTATTCGCCCATCGGTGCTATCCGTTGTATTAGGTATTTCCCTCGAAAAATTCATAATTTGGATGGTATCCAAATTGCAAATGTTGAAATGCCATGTAGCGGAAATGACGACGACAAATACATACTAGACGAGCTCTAAGGCAAATCGCCCTTCTCATTTCCCGAATCTATTCCGTTGCTGACCTTTTTTTTTCGCATTGCAGCTATGTCGCTCGTAGGTTAGGGTAGCGATTCTATTCTCGTAGGAAGTCAATATGGACTCTGTCACTTCCCAGTACTTTGGCCATCATGTTTCCTCATTGCACACACGCACACACCGTAGTGCGATGGAGTCTTGTCCATTCATTTTTCAATAAGGAAGTGGAAAACTTTCGGTTTTCGAAATAATTATGTGAATAGCGAGCGATATAGTTACACATTTTGTTTACACTCTACAGAGTAAATATTCACCAGTGACCTGCATTTGATTCCGTATATCCCCGTATGCGACAACGATATCCTTTGTTGTCACAGCGAAGAGAATTTACTTGTTTCTTTTATGTTTTATTACTGCGTAGAAAGAGAGGAGGGTAGGAGGGTGCGCTTCTCAATTCGAGATATATTATTACAAAGCAAAAGCAAAGCAACGATAAACGCTTTCAGTTCAAACACTGGCAAGGGAGGGGAGCGAAACATGAAATGAAATGAGGATAAGTAAAACCGAATGGAAAATATATTCCATATTTTGTTGGCTTGTTCGCCTATGTGTGTGTGATGATAATATCCTGCGAAGGCGCGCAGCATGGAAGGGGATATTTAATTTAACCTATGTGTCTCGCCCTGTAATATGCGATGAACTTTATTGCCTTCGTAAGTTTTTTCCTCTGCGGTGGTTTGTTCTGCTTTTCTTTTAGTTTCGGAAAGTGTTTCAGCTTATCGGTCTCGGCGTCTTCAACTTTGTATATGCACAGAGAGATAGACGCTTTCGTTTTGAAAGGGAAATTTGTATATGCTAAAGATGAGGAATGATGACGCGGTACACGGGATGTTGTAAAGCCTTGTTTGGTTTTCTTTGTTTTGTATCTTTTTAAATTGGACAATTTTGAATTAAGCGTAGGTATATTGAAGCGCAATGGGCGAAATTTATATAAAAAAAAAAAAAACGTAGTGAAGGACTGGATCGCTGGAAACTTTTTCCATCACTTCGGCCTCCGAGTTTCGATTAGTTGTAAATTTTGCTGTGATATATGTTCTTGCAAACATTATAAACCGACTTTGGATGAATTTTTGCACAGCAGCAGGTTCCATCTCATTCTGGAACGAGTCATATCTTCTCTCTAATGCGTTCTATCTCCTACAATATGACAGTCTTCCCACTTGGCTCTTGAAGAATTGCTTTGAGATCAATATCAACGGCAATCTTTTCTCATCTACCTCCGCTTATATAGGATCAAGTTCCCTATTCGACTTAGCCTTCTCCATGGGCAACCTTCATCCTTTTTGCATATGCCGATGTCGATTGGGAGTTAAACTTCATTTCTATAATTGCTGGGTTTTGTTAAAAATGTGACCAGATCCATCTACATGACTTTTGATCGTCACCTCTTTGAGTTCATTAGCCAAGCGCAGAGGCTTACCTTGTGGCGAATAAAACTCATATGAAAACAATGATTATGACACATAGTTCACGTTGATTTATAAAGTATGGATTGGCTTTAATAAAAAAATGAATTACTTAGAAAAAACACTCGTAGCTGTTGAAAAACATTTTTATAGCGTATGGCGTATACGTACTATTTTGATGGTAGAACTGTCAAAAATGTAGTGCATCTAGGCTTCCAATCGAATTGATTGTAATCGCATGTCTAAAAAAATAGCGTCGAAGGACAACATGCAGACGGAGAGAATAGCTAAAACTATACAATACGCCCCACTTTCAAGAAATCATCAATAAAAGACAAAAAATAGAAGAAAACCACTAATCTTTTATTACATACAAATAAAATACTCTTTTTTCTTGACTTTGGCATTTGAAATTTTTATAAAATTGTTTAATTACTATGGCGAAAAATTATAGACATCGTGTATTAGGAGAGATTAGTAGATACTAACTAACACCACTCTAACTTCAAAGCCCATTGCCCATGCCTAACTTTCTAGAAAATTATAAACGCTTTGTAACCTGCCTACAACTAGTTCCAACTTTAGAGCGGGCGCGACGCAAATTTTTATCAAACAGACCGAAAAATGTACAGTTTGAGAAACTAAACACAGTTTGGGGAATTCTCCTTAAGCTATTTTTAATGAAATGACAGCAAAAGAGAAAAAAAAAAAAAACAAAAAAAAAACAAAAAACCAATTAAAAATGCAGGAATGGAATGAAAAGTTTTTTATTGAATCTGTAGCTAGAAGGCAATCTTCCTAATCAAAATCTTAAAAAGGATTTGCTCGGATTTTTTTTTTGCTTTTCTTAGAAACACAAAATATTTAAACATTTCGAGATCTTAAAAACTATAAATATTCTGGGAACATCTCTTTCAAAATTTTGCAAAAAAAAAATTTCAAATTACAATTTTTCAATAGAAATGACAGATGGGAGAGGATTGAGAGTCTATGCTAAGGGATATATGTACTTTTGTTGGTTTTAAACTTATTACCAGGTTATAACTATAAAGTGGGTATTTAGTCGACTATAATTAGAAAAATACTAATACGGACATTGTCACGTACTAAAATAATCATAAAGTGGGCTTTATCCGACTATAATTTTGCGCCTATTTGTTTTATTTTTTTAAAAAATAGTTTAGTTTTATTGACAAAACGCCCCTAAGAAAAAGTATGAAAAATAAATTATTAAGTTGAATTGACTGTCTTTTCGTCAAAAATCATGTAACCAGCCCTGACACAATATACACTGAATCCAATCTTCTAAAGATGTTGTCTTGTAAAAATTTTCAGTACTCTCGATACACCTTTTACAATCTTCGTCTGAAATTTCTTCTTATGATTGTGTTTTTCAGACCACGATAACCGCAGTGTAGTCCTTTTTGTAATCCCACTTCTTTTCCATTAAAAATAAGTACGGAAAGAAGCTCTAATATGCATGCTTATCCGAATATTTGGTGAGGCGTTTTAGACTTACTCCACTAGGGCATTTTGTAAATTTCGCAATGCAAAACGCCCCACTAAAATTATGGACATCCCATCGCTTTCTAAGAGATAAGCGAAACTGTACTGAAACTATAATTTAACTTACTTTATAAGTAGATAAAGAACTTTGGTGCAACGTTTTTTGTTTCTGAAGAAATACAATTTTTATTGTACGTACCGCAATATTTTTGGGCGCCGAAAATTGTTTTCACAAAATATTTCGTAAAGTGACAGCAAAAACACTACCGCCCAATACCGCGATTCATCAGTGAATGAAACTGTTTCGAACAAGCTTAGCGTGATTCATATAACCACACTGATGTACGTCCCAGGCTCATGGGGCGTTTGGTATAGTTTTACCATAGTTGTGAGACGTTTTCTATTACAGCAGTGTTGTGAGAAAAGTGGAAGACGGGCTTACCAACAGGTGTACAAAAGTGCATTTTTGAGAGGATTAAGGCGGAAGATCAAGCAAAGACTCAAAAACTGCTGCATTGTTCAGACAGATAACTTTTGCCGACTTAAAAAAAAAACAGGAAGGCCTTTAACTGACGTGAGCAAATAAAAGACGATTACGAAGAGGTCGTCCTCTCCTTAACTGGCTTTGTGTTACAGATTAAAGTATGTATGTATGTATGTATATTTTATTTAGTAAATATTACTATTACAAATCATAAATAAGTAAGTATAAATAGTTAATTAGTTATAAACTAGTATATAAAGTTAAATTAAAGATGTAATTATTTTCATTTTTTATGTGACTGTATCTTTAATATGGGATATGAGTAGTTTTTTAAATCTTATTAAGATTCTTTCATTTTTTATTTCAGGAGGCAATTCATTAAATAGTTTAAGACCACGATAACTAAGCATATTTTGAGTTCTAGAGTCTCTAAACAATTGAAGTCTAAAATCACAGTTAGTTCTTAAATTATACGGCTGATTATCACATATGAGGTTTAAATTCGATGTTAAGTATTTAGGCACCATATTGTGTTTCATTTTAAACACAAACAATAGTGTATTAAATAGTATCCTCTGTTTGATATTTAACCATTTCAAGCACGATAACATCCATGTTATTGGTGTGTAGAAGTTACATTTGAGAATAGTTCTCATGGCCTTGTTTTGTAGCACTTGTAGTCGATTTATATGTTCGTTATTGCCTAAAAGTAAAATCGTGGAACAGAATTCAAAATGCGGTTTGATAATCGTATTGTAAATGTTAATAGAACACATTGTGGTTATGTTTTTACGTATCCTTTTCAGGAAACCAACACTTTTTTTGTTATATAAATCATATGACTAAAAAGTTCAATTTATTGTCCAATACAACCCCCAGATATTTGATTTCCTTCACTTGTTCAATAACTTTTCCTTCAATTGTTAATTCGTAAACAAGCATCGGTTAAATACCCCACAGAAATTAGGGAACTAATATTAGAAAAGAGAAGAGCCCGGAGAAAATGGCAAATGACAAGATATCCCGGCGATAAAACTATATTTAATAGACTTAGCAATAAGCTTAAAAAAAGTATCAGTGAGTTTAAAAATAGAACTCTTACTAAATATCTTTGCAATTTAACTGCTGACAAAGTCACAGACTACTCCCTTTGGAAGGCTGCCAAATATTTAAAAAGACCTCAAACGCAAGATCCCCCGTTAAAAACATCTGATGGGAAATGGATCGGCGACCCAAAAGAAAAGGTCAAACTATTTTCCGAACATTTAACAAATGTTTTTAAACCTTTTCCATCTAGTGTGGCAAACGAACGCCTTGAATTCTTTGATAGGATAGATGAAGACGTAATCACATACGTTTCACTCAAAGAGATCAGCACATGTATTCATAAGCTCTCTAATAGAAAATCGCCAGGTTATGATCTTATAACTGCCAAAATTCTGAAGGAACTACTCTTCATAGCATTGGTTAAACTTAAGCTTTTAATTAATGCTTGTTTTAAGCTAAGATATGTTCCATATCATTGGAAGATAGCAGAAATTATAGTTATACCTAAACAAGGTAAACCTCCATCAGAAGTCACCTCATACAGGCCAATTTCACTTTTACCTGTATTATCAAAACTTTTTGAGAAACTGCTTCTTAAAAGACTAGACAGAATAATAGAACAAAGAAGGCTTATTCCCACCCACCAGTTTGGGTTTAGAAATAAACACTCGACAATAGATCAAGTACATCGTATAACAAATATTATAGAAAAATCATTAGAAGAAAAACAAGTTTGCTCTACACTATTTTTAGACGTTGCTCAGGCTTTTGATAAGGTCTGGCATAAGGGCTTAGAGTATAAACTTCATAGGGATCTACCAAGACAATACTATGAGATACTTAAATCTTATATTTCAAATAGATTCATTAGAGTTCGCTACGGGTCAGCGTATTCTGAACTCAAAGAATTGCAAGCAGGAGTTCCACAGGGAAGTGTTCTGGGACCAACCCTGTACTTATTGTATACTAGTGATATACCACACACAAACGATGTGATGATAGCTACATTCGCAGATGACACTGCTCTTCTATCAACTGATGGATGCGTGACTAAATCCACAGAAAAGCTACAGAATTCTGTTAACGAGATATGTGATTGGGCTCAACGATGGCGAATTAGACTTAATGAGTCAAAGTCCACTCATATCAATTTTACAAATAAAAAAATAACGAACGCTCCTGTGGTTATTAATAACCAAGTAGTTCCTTACTCTAACACAGCTAAGTATCTGGGCATGAATCTAGATGCTAAACTGAAATGGAAGGAACATGTGAAAAAGAAAGTAGAAGAGTTAAATATTAGGTATAGAAAACTGTATTGGTTGCTAGGACATAACTCTGAAATGTCCACTGAGAATAAAATTTTAATATATAATCAAATACTAAAACCTGTTTGGACGTATGGTATCCAATTATGGGGTTGCACAAAGAAAACAAATGTACAAATAATACAAACATTCCAAAACAAAGTCCTTCGGGGAATAGTAAATGCCCCGTGGTATATTAGAAATAATGACTTGCATCGTGATTTGCAGATTGATCTTGTAACGGAAGTAATTAAAAAGTACACAATTCGTCACAATGACCGTCTGCAGATGCATATTAATCCTGAAATAATAGACGTCTTAAATGTACGATATAATATTCGTAGATTCGTAGAACTTATAATCTAAAAAATATGAGAACCCGTATTTAAATTATAATACCTTCTCAAACGCAACTGCACGTTGAAAGTAAAATCATTTGTCGATCTTTCTTTGATTGGTCATGATTAAGGAGGTGTTTTTAGTGCGGTTAGAGTCCCACACTACTCTGGGTTTCTAGCCCCATTGTGTCTTTCGAGATTTTCACCTTCAATAACAAAAAAAAAAAAAAAAAAAAATGTTAATTCAATTAATTCATCACTATTTAGCACCATGCATTTAGTTTTACTAACATTAATTTTAAGTTTATTTAATTGTAACCATGAACACAGGTTGAGTAAATCTTCTTTTATGTATCCATTAATTTCAGACACATTTTTACCGCTTACAAACATTAAAGCATCATCGGCAAACAACGTTATTTTAGACTTTTTTAAAACTTTGGAAATGTCGTTAATGTAAATCAAAAATAGTAAGGGGCCAAGTATAGTTCCTTGTGGTACTCCAAAATATGTACTTTTCTCACTAGAGGTTGAGTTATTCACACAGGTCTTTTGGGTTCTATCAGATAAGATAAACCAATCAAGCTCCATCCCATTTACTCCATACTTCGATAATTTACTCAGAAGTCTACTGCGGTCAACTGTTTCAAATGCTCTTTGAAAGTCTAGGAAAAGTGCGATAATTTCATTGCCACTATGTCTTTCTTCCTTCAGAGTCATTATCAGCCAGTTTAGGGAAGTTTCACATGAGTGGTTATGTCGAAAACCCGATTGATTGTCTATTTATATTTTATTATCACAGACATATTTATAAAATTGATTATAAGCACACTTTTCAACAATTTTTTCTAATATTGGCAACATATTAATAGGTCTGAACTTTTCACAGTCATTTGTGCGCGGTTGTGTAAGCCTAAGCCCTAATGTGGTTGTTAGCATCCCCAACCAGTTTGCTGCCCGATTTTCTTCAAGTTTTTCGGTCACAGAAATGTTTTCGTCTACCTTTTGCTTTTACCTATTTCTTATGATTTGATCATCCCTCCGGGAGTTCACCGGGCGCTTTTTGCCATTGCCATAACAAAATTTTTAGACGACTTTTATCGAAACTATAAGCCTCTCCTAAACTAGCAACTAGGTGCAATTACGAGCTTAAGAGCTTCATCTAGTTCATTCTCCACAAATGTAGTAAAAACTAACGATAATCAACAAAAAAAAGGACAAAAGAATCGGCAAGAACAACTTATTTTGATCATAAAAATTCAAAAATGATATCGTCTAGATGATGATTACCTATAGTGATCAGCCCCTAACTTTGCGCAAGCCACTAAAGGCAGCGGCACACTTCTCGCTCAGTTTCCTTCACTGGTTGATTTCCACGTTTTATTTGTTTTTGGGTAGCATCCACTCCGAAATTCAGCCTCGTAAACCAATAATCTTAAATCTTTTGTTTGATTCTTAGCAGGGTGTAGAAATCCGTCACCAACTTAAAAAAGCAGAGGACTTAAAGCAGAACTTTGATGTATACACCAACTGCTACTTTGTTTCAAAAGAAATTTTTACCTTTCCAAACTTCGTCGTTTTAAAATTACATTTTCCTCGGCAGCTATTATTAGTCACCGTCTGAGTCTTATCGTGTTTTTCGACTTTAATACTCCTTGATTCAAGTCATTGTTTGACAGATGCATAATTGTTTAGCTCGTAGCCAAAGTTCGTTTACTTTGGTATCAAGGAATCACTTCTGCTTTTGTAATGGAGGCTTCCAGTCTCAGGCCAACTTTAGCATCTCGAATAGTTCACGTAAGGAATACCAAAAGTCGTCTGATACAAACTCTAAGTCTGATACAAACTCAGTTAGTTGTAAGGAGCGGTCCATGCTTCGTTGTTTGGTCCCATCAAACTCATTTTCCAAGCCCCACTTTCGTGACGTTCAATAGAATCCAAAACTGTTGTACTCCTCTGCTGCTGCTTACCTTCCAATCTATAGAAATCCGTTTCTTTTTCTCTACTAAAAATGGTATATTTTAAAGTTGAACCCATTTATCAACCCTTCAATAACATTCAAATTTATTTAGTTTTTCCCTCAAGCACACATTTAGCTCAACAATTTCGCTGCCCTTACAATCTCAACACACCGTGAACAAGTGCCACATATACCACTGGAAAACTTTTAGCACTTTAACATTCAAGGCTTCGTTACTTTCAAATGTACATTGTGACTCTCTGCCCGGGGTCACACTACATCACTCTCAGAAGCATAAACAATTTGGGAAAATACGAGCGGACCACCCTCGGCTGTGCTAGAGTTCGTGAAACTTTTTTCCCCCAAACCAAAAAAAAAAACAGCTCAATTTTATAATTGAAATTTCGCCTTTAGTTGGATTCAGCGCTTCGTCAATTTAAAACTTGTTACTGAGTTTATTTTTGTTTTCCAACGTGAGGGCCTCAGAGTGCGAGTGGCACGCAAATATTACACACCAGCTGTTAACTTTAATTGAGGCGACGAAAGAATAAAAATGGGGAAAAAAAATGGAAACTGTCAACAAAAACAAGTCCTTCCCCCTGGTAAACAAAAGCATTTGCAAATCAAATCAAGCAGGATATACATAGGGTTGATGGCCAGTCATGCACCCGGGTGGTTGTATACGAAATGTCAAAATCGTTACCCCATTTAGGTTTCAGTTAAATCAAAGCAAATGTGGGTAAGTGTGTTGAACGCACCCCTAATTGGCAGATGGACATGTTGATCGGCACCCCGGTGAAGATAGACGCACCGAGCCGGCCATGCAAGGGCGGATTATGTTTAATGACTTATGGTAATCGAAAGGGAAAGGCAAACTTGGGAAAAAGTTTTCCATCTTCACCAGGAACGGCTATTTCGTGCCAGACGAACGGCCAGACTTTATGGTCTGCCAATCGAATCAAATTGACCGGCGATGTAACTAATTATTTCGTGACGAACTAATCCCTCGCATCTAGCATAAATTTGTTGGCCTTGTTCTCCTGCGTTGAGAGTGCCGTCGATTGAGAGAGTGAGTGAAGCGGATGAAGCATGGAAGAAATATTAAGAGTTCGCCTGGCAATATAAGTTATGGTACACACATATGTGGCCGGCCCAGTTGGCATCGCTTCGCAGTCTTTTAAGATTAATTACGAACTCGTACTTGGCCTGCTTTAGTAGGGGCGGGCAGCGATCGGCTGATGGGATGCTGCATGATTTATTGCTGAGTGAATGAGTGAATTATACAGTTATGATAACTTTGTTATGAAACGATTTTCTAGCTAATAATGTATTCCTTATGGAGGGTATATGGAAGAGGAATATGTTTGGGGAAATAAATTCCATTGCGGCCAACGCGTGTAGTCTGTGTACTCGATTGCGTCAAGCTGTGCAATATTATCAAAAATAAGATGAGTGGTGAAGTTCATTATTGGAATCGATTAGTACTTACACAATACTAATGCACATAATACAATGCAAAGCAGTAAGTGACTGTTTAAGGAGCCTTGGAAAATCTAGAAACGAAATTAAAGAGTTGCATGCTTTCTAAAGGGGAAGGTATACTACTTTGTTTGTTTATAATTTTTGATTAAATGAAAGAGAATGGATCTTGTATTGATAAATGTTTTATTTAATGTCGGCAATTATGTATTGAATACAATATCAGGTAAATGTCCGCCTCTGTTAGTCTCACAAATGCGAGCCTTTTTGAGCACATTCACGCAGTATTTCATTAATTTCATTACGAATATTTTGTTTGAGTTGCTCAAGCGTTTCTGGTTTGTTTGCATAATAAACCATGCTTTTCAGATATCCCCACAAAAATAAGTCCGGAGCAGTCAAATCAGGAGACCGTGGAAGCCAAACAACATCACCATTTCTTGAAATAACTTGTTGTGGAAAGGGGTCTCGCAGTAACTCCATTGTAATCCTGGCTGTATGCGATGTGGATGTGGCATATATGTACGGCGGCGTAAATGGTATTGTGGAAGAAGCTCTTGTGTCAACTGAATCTTAAATGGTATTTAGTTTTTCGACCAATGGAAACAAATGCAAATCCTTCCGCAAAATTGTCGCCAAAGTTGTTCTTTGAAGGACAAGCTCCTGAGCACGGCGTCGAATTGAGGTAGATGGATTGTTTTGAACACTTCCTTGAGCAGCAGTAATGTTTTCGCCCGTTCTTGCAGTCCGTTGTGGTCCATGCTTGAGCCTATCACCTACAGACCCTCTTTCTTCGAAATCATTCACTACACGATAAATAGTGCGTTTTGCTGGCACGTTGTTTCTTCCAAAAATTTAACGTAACTTTCTCATCGTCACTGTAATCGATGATTGATTTTGATAGAAAAATTTTTAACGATTAAAACACGTTGGTTTATAGAATATTTTTCCATAATAAATTTGCCACGTGTCTACATCACGACTGCCAAATATGAACTATCAAGACTAATGTTTACCAAAATGGCGGCAAAACAAAGTAGTATAGGTATAGGTACCTTCCCGGCGGACAGCCGGGATTATATTATTTCTGAAGCTGAGTTCTTGAAGTAGCTCACTACCTATAGCTACCTATTATTAAATTTGTAATCCGCTGCTTGTTGGATTGTAGGGGTTGCTGGGCCTAGAAATGAAACCAGCCTTATGATGTGATGAGAATAATAGAGTGACTTTAATATCGAGAGCGAGCGCGGCATACTGGCGATGCATAATGGAATAGTATAATGTCGTTTTCGATTTGGCAAAAGATCAATTTTTTTTTTGATCGAGATTGCTTTTCATGTTCGATTTGCCACAAAAATCAATCTTTTTTTTGATCTCAGATCACTTTTGAGAAATCTCAATTTTTCCTCAGATTTTACACATACTTTCACTAACACCAATGATTATGACACACAGCGTCGGTTACGAATTGTTTATCGTTGGAAGGGTTGCTTTTTTAACTGAATTATTTATTTTACGCATACGGGATCGAGTTTTTATATTAAATTATTTCGAAATGCAGTACTATAAATGTGTGAAAATCAATTGAAATGGATTTCGAGTGCAAGTGCAAAAATGTTATATTTTGCCGCCAACTCAATACACACACATACCAATATAATTCAGATTTCATGTTCGTTTTGGCAGCAGAAATCTGAAATCTCAGATCAAAATCTGAAAAGCCAAATCGAAAACGACATAAGATATAGTGGTTCTTGTCCACGCTGCACGACATGTCATAAACAAAGAAAATCGTTTTCTACTTCACAGACTGGTTCTACTACACTGATGGCACTGAGGTGATGGTCGCAGCGATAGGTTTCTTCCCCTGCAACTGGAAAATCGGAGGCCATTTTGTATTTTGCATTAAATTTAGGTACCTACTACAATTTAACAGCCGTATTAATAATAGTCGCGTAACTACATGTTAGGCCTAACTATTGGCAAACACATTAGTTAAACTCAAATTCATATTAATAAACATTTTTAGAAGATAACTAACGCTTCGTAACTTTCATATAATTAACTAACGGCAGGAGGTCTGTTAGCGAGTGAGTAAATCGTAAAAAATTCGTTCCCGTCAAAATGACAAATAAATTAAATTTAAATTTTGAAAATTGTGGAACAAAATGGCTGACCGGTTTTCAGTGTTTTTAAATAGTGTAAATATTTGGTGAATATGTTAGGGGAGGATTCGGTTACCATATCGCCTCAACTCGAAAAAAGTGTACCAAAAAAGAAAAAAACCCTATTTACAAATAAAACATTCAAAAATAAAATAAAATAATAAATAAATTTCTGTTGTTTTGCTTTATTTTCTGTTGTTTTTTTAACTTTCTCCATTACGTAGTAAGAGAAAGATATTGGCTTCGTACAAAATTTCGAACTCGAGATTTTAATCAATTCTGATATTACGATGATAGAGGAACTCAAAAAAGTGGGTCGCAAAATTCTGTCCGGTCTGTCCGTCTGTCCGTCCTTCCACGGACCTACAGCCTAAACGGCTTCCCGGATTACGTTCAAACCTCGGATTTGGAGTTTTTGGGCTTACAGCTCGGGAGGTGTTTTTTTTTTTGCAAGGTAATCTCAATATTAATGGTACTTCCCATACAACATTTTCGTACCAGTTTGATTTGATCGAAAACGGCTCTAACGATTTCAACCAAAATTGATATTTAAGCTTAAGTAGGTGAGGTTACCATGACTGCGTACCCAGTTTTTGGCTAAAAATTCGAGCAACGATACTTTTGAAATTTCGACATATCTCAAAAACGGTCTATACGATTGTAGCAAAAATTTATTTCTAAGGTAATGTGGTCATTTCTAACTTAATAGAAAGCTAAGTTTTTCTCTATATTATCGAAATAGTAATTTTTTTAAAAATATAGTTTTGTCTAGTTAACTTAAAAGCGCAATAACGATTTTGACCAAAATGCAAGTGTCAATTGGATGTTTTCAAAACTATTGTGTCCTTAATTTTCAATTTGTAGCACCGAAAACGCTAATTTTAAAAACTGTTCATATCTCGAAAACCCCATCTTCGATTTCGATAAATTGTCAAAAACGAAGTATTTCTTTTATCCGGACCAATATCATACAGTCAGTTTTCAGCTTAATAGTTACGCAATAGTATTTTTCCAACTAAACATTGCAATATTTGCAACTTATATTTTTATTTTATATAACTGCCATATGAGATGAATATCCAAAAGAGAATTTTGTTTTCTTTTGTCTAGTATCGAGAAAGTTTCGTTCGACCCAGTCGTGCACTTTATTTTCTTTTTCATTTGTCACAACTGAAATTCAGCCGTGATGATAGCCAATATGTAATAGTTTTCAGCTGTTTTCAGTACAATTTGGTTAGGTGATGCCAGCTATTTTAGAGAAAACATCAGCTAGTTATTATATGAGTTATTTTCTTTTATTAATAAGAATATTTAAGTCATATGTTATTTTTTAAACTAGGTGCTTGGTAATATACGAGTAGTTACGGGTTTTTTATTAATACGGCTGTAAGTATAAAAGATGTTTTAAAATATATTCGCAATTTCAAAATTTAAAGGTTTTCTTCATTTGTAGGTACTCATAGATATATTTTGACAGCTGTCTACATTACTGCATTTGTTTGGACAATTTTTCACCTTTTTTTTCAACAGGCCACATTCTTTTGGCTTTTTTTCCGTTTCTACCGCCGTATAATGGATATCAAGTATGTAAAGGATCAAAGTCTAGAAAGCATGTTTGTTTTAACTTATCTGTCAACCTTTATGCATTTGAAAAGATAGTAAGTTGGTTTTTTAACTTTCTCCATTACGTAGTAAGAGAAAGATATTGGTTTCGTACAAAATTTCGAACTCGAGATTTTAGTCAATTCTGATATTACGATGATAGAGGGACTCAAAAAAGTGGGTCGCAAAATTCTGTCCGGTCTGTCCGTCTGTCCGTCCTTCCACGGGCCTACAGTCTAAACGGCTTCCCGGATTACGTTCAAACCTCGGATTTGGAGTTTTTGGGCTTACAGTTCGGGAGGTGTTTTTTTTTTCCAATGTAACCTCAATATTAATGGTACTTCCCATACAACATTTTCGTACCAGTTTGATTTGATCGAAAACGGCTCTAACGATTTCAACCAATATCGATATTTAAGCTTAAGTAGGTGAGGTTACCATGACTGCGTACCCAGTTTTTGGCTAAAAATTCGAACAACGGAACTTTTGAAATTTCGACATATCTCGAAAACGGTCTATACGATTGTAGCAAAAATGAATTTCTAAGGTTATGTGGTCATTTATAACTTAATAGCAACCTCAGTTTTTCTCTATATTATCGTACAACGGATTTATGAAAAGAGCATTTTTTTAAAAATATAGTTTTGTCTAGTTAACTTAAAACGGCAATAACGATTTTGACCAAAATGCAAACTTAGAGTCAAATTGATGTTTTCAAAACTATTGTGTCCTTAATTTTCAATTCGAAACACCGAAAACGCTAATTTTAGAAACTGCTCATATCTCGAAAACCCCATCTTCGATTTCGATAAAATGTCAAAAACGAAGTATTTCTATAATTCGGAACAATATCATACAGTCAGTTGTATTTTTCCAAATAAACATTGCAATATTTGCAACTGTTATGTCTGGATAGTTTTACAAAAACAAAAACTTCATTTGCACCGCACACACGAGCATCGGGATATTCAATTTATAGCTACTAATGCAAATTCACAAACGCCTGAATTATTACATAATCTTTCTAAAGATATCGGTCTATCACGAGCAATACTTCCAATAATTGAAAACTTAAATCATATTCCAATCAAAATTAAAAACACATCCTTAGGTCAAAAACAGAAACTGCTACTAGGTAGGTACGCTTGTCCTGTACTCAAAAATCAATTGAGGAGTAAGACCTTATAAAATAGTACAGTAGAAGCTTGCGACATTGCCAGTTACTGAGAACTTTAACCTTTAAAAACTTATATTGTTCTTTTATATAACTGCCATATGAGATGAATATCCAGATGAATATTTTTTGTCTAGTATCGAGAAAGTTTCGTTCGACCCAGTCGTGCACTTTATTTCTTTTATCGATTGTGTCCCGTTCAAACTGAATAAGCGAATTAACCTCGTATAAATAAGGACTTTCGGGTAACTTGTTTATGTTAAACGTCAACTAAATTTGTGGTTTCTAGTCTTTTTTGTATTCTCGCTGTCAGTGTTACTGATGTTCGATTAAAGTCGAAATAGGGCAATTTTTTTCAAAGGCTGAACCAATTTATTTTTGCTATTTTGCCCGTTGTTTTTTATTTCCAAATTCAAAATCAGTACGTTTAAAATGAAACACTGTTGCCTATCACAACACTATTATAGTGTTTGCGACCTAATGGTTGTTAAATATCGTGCAAAGATTCTTAGTTTTCAGAGTAGCTTCAGAAATGACAGCTTTTTCTCATACCAGCCCTTTTTTGGACTTTTCCGAATTCTGCATCGGCTAATCTGTTTATTTAAAATTTGACTCTTTGACAAGTCGACTGACTATGCAGGTAGGATATCAACTAAAAAAAACTTTTTACTTAATCTCTCTGGGCCAAAAAAATGCATCTAGTTAGTCAACTGTATAAGAAATACTAAACTAGGAGTACGAACGTCCCCAATAACATTTTTTATTCTACCAAATAGTTATTTGTCGTTTGAGTTCAAAAAATTCATATACATATAAGTGGAAGAACTGCTCTCAAATATCAATTTAAAATCGTTGCCAAATTATATTTGGTTTTCAGTAGTTACACATTTAGGCAGTTTAGCTCATCGCTCTTTTGCTCAATATAAAATAGCTGTCAAAAGTGTTTATTAATAGGATCCATGCTTACTCGTTCTCTTATATAACAGCGCTGAGCTGTTTCTGCTTCTCGTTTATTTTATCAATTTGCTGAAAATTAATATGAATTGACAAATAACAAAATGACAAGTAACGGGTGATTTTTTAGCTGGTTTGGTTTTGGCAACACTGGTTTTGACAGCTGACGTGTGTTTAGTACCATGTGTCACTGTCAAACAGCTTCAGTTTGGTTTGCAATTTAACCATGGATCGTCTTACAAATGAACAACGCTTGCAAATTATTGAATTTTACTATCAAAATTCGTGCTCGGTTCGAAATGTTCATCGCGCGCTGCTTCCATTTTATGATCGGCATTCTCGACCTTCTGAGCAGTCTATTCGGAAGATTGTGACCAAATTTCGCACCAAATTTACTTTGTTGGACATTAAACCACCAACACGTTTACGTACTGTGCGTAGTGAAGAAAATATTGCGGCCGTATCAGCTAGTGTGACAGAAGACCGCGAAATGTCGATTCGGCGCCGTTCCCAGCGTTACTGTCAATGGTGAACGCTACCGAGCGATGATAACAAACTTTTTTTTGCCCGAAATGGAAGTTCTTGGCTTGCATGATATGTGGTTTCAACAAGACGGTGCCACATGCCACACAGCCCGCGAAACAATGGCGCAATTGTGAGGCGAGTTTGGTGAACAGTTAATTTCACGTTTCGGGCAGGTCAATTGGCCGCCTAGATCGTGCGATTTGACACCATTAGATTATTTTTTGTGGGGGTATGTCAAGGCTAATGTGTATAGGGACAAGCCCGCTTCGATTGACGCACTTGAAGCCAACATCCATGCATTCATTCGTGAGATACCGGCCGATATGTGTGAAAGAGTATGCCAAAATTGGACTCAGCGGATGGGCTACCTGAGACGCAGCCGCGGTCAACATTTGCATGAAATTATCTTTAAACATGAAATTGCAAGGTTCAAACTATCGATTTAAATAAATATTTCATTCATTTTTTCGATTTTTTTGTGTTTTTTTTTTTTTTTAAAGTTCTAAGCCTCTTAAAAAATCACCCGTTATAATACGAGTTTATTACAAAATGTCGTTAAGCTGGTTTACCTTTGGCACTTTTGCAAAAGTAAATAATCATTATACTCGTACAACGTACATAGATGATTTTTCACCAAAAAATCAACAATTCAGACGAGTAAATAGGAGCGAGTGAATAAGAGATACATTTGCAAGCCAGAATGCTAGGTATGGAGTTAAGTTAGTTGCCCTTCTTACGACCAGCAGAACCAGTGAAACAGCAAAGTGAATGAAATCTAATTTCGTTGTAAAAAATAAAGTAAAACCGGAGTTTACTTCACTAGTAATAGGAGATACATATGTCACATTATATGAATAGTTTATGATGTTTTTTTTATTTCATTTTCATTCTGACATTTAGTATCTAATACCATGTTCCCACCAACGTGATTTAGCTTATGTGATTTCTAAATCACGAAACGCGTCTCCACCGAATTTTACGTGATTTAGTTTGACATCCAGCAGAAAGAATTCGTCCACTTCGGAGAGGGTAGGGAGTTATTTTTTTTGTTGTTTTTCTTTTGTTATCACACCTCTGCCAAAAATAAAACAATTTATGTAGGTACTTAATAAATTTACCAAAAGACACCGAAACACGAAGAAAATTGAATATTTTTTACATTTGTGTTGTTTTTTTGTTTGTTTGTTGAATAACATTGAATTGAATTGAAAGCGCTGCAGGTATGTTCGATTTTATTTTGTGTGGATAATTAAAAATTAAACACGTCTAAATCACGTAATTAGTAATCAAGAAAATGTATGGTAAATCACGTAATTTTAATTATGAGACGATTTAGCTAAATCACGTTGGTGGGAACATGGTATAATACCTAGTGCAACTTCTTTTAGGTCTGTTCGATCATATATAGCATGCATGATGTCAGTAGTAATTGTCTAGTTTGAAAAATAATACAATTGAAGTGCTAATTTATTGATGTGTAAACATTTATGCGCGCGGTATTGGATTCTGGTAGAGTAATTCCAAACATATTCCAAACGTTGTATGTGTGCATGGTTTTATGCAGCTAGAAAGATAGGATAGTTTTGGACCCGATAGGTGGCGCTGTTGTCGATTTTTCTGAGAAACTCAACCGATCTCAATGAAACTTTGTATGTGTGCATGGTTGTATGCAGCTAGAAAGATAGGATAGTTTTGGACCCGATAGGTGGAGCTGTTGTTGATTTTTTTGAGAAACTCAACCGATCTCAATGAAACTTTGTATGTGTGCATGGTTGTATGCAGCTAGAAAGATAGGATAGTTTTGGACCCGATAGGTGGCGCTGTTGGCGATTTTTCTGAGAAACTCAACCGATCTCAATGAAACTTTGTATGTGTGCATGGTTGTATGCAGCTAGAAAGACAGGATAGTTTTGGACCCGATAGGTGGCGCTGGTGTCGATTTTTTGTTCATAATATATTAGGAATACGGTTATTACAATTTCCTCTTTTCTCAATGACGTGTATCAAGCCACACACATACCGCACGCACGGTGTTTACACATACATATTTCGGGACTGTTGGATACAGTCGCACAGTTTTTTTCTATTAAGTTCTATATTTTTATCTGGCAAAACGTTGTCAAGCATACCAACATTCAAGAAAGAAATATATGAGGACGGACTATTAGGAAAGAGTAGGTAGGTAGTAAATGTTTCAGATTAAGATATGTGATCTTGTAAAAAAGCAGTAGTAACCTTTGTTGTTAAAAATCCATGTATTTGGAAGTCCTATATGCTACACGGATCGTTTCTTATAATAAAAAACGGATAATAAACTGCAGGAGCACGTTCTTTCGGTGACTTTTTACACTTTTAAAGGCTACGTTCAAAACAGGTTATAATTTTGTGAAATATTCGCCGGCAATGAAACGGATTTTGTAATTTAATGACAGCTACATACGATAACACATTTGTAACGAATTATTTAGTACTATTGCGACCTAAGAATTAATTCTTACTTGGTGAATAATGTCCAGGCGACTTTACAAGTTATTTGTAAAAAGAAAAGGCCTCTGTCAGTTGTACCTGAATAAGCCGCATAATTTAAATTTAATCGGTCCCCAAGTCGATCTCTAATATCTTTTCATTGTGAAGTACTTATAAAAAAACTTTGCAGAAATCAAATGAGAATTTGTGCACTCATTTGAATTCACAAACCCACAGATCATATTACTTTCATCCAATAGTTTATTAAAGGTGAGAAATGCAAGATCCAAGACTAGACTAGCAAAACTAGTCCTCAATTATATAACATTCTAAATAAAACATCACAAGCATTAAAGACTGTAAATCTACTTGTAACTTGACTAACCAGCTTTCCTTAAAAAACGCTCACCAATCTACATAATTTTGACACATCCGCAAAACAAAAATCCACCAGTCAGCCGAAATTACTTTACGATCCCCTGGTAAATCCTATTCCTACTTAACACCCAACTAGCTCCCCGATAGCATTGAATTCATTAAACCGTATTCAAAATTCATTTCGAAAATGACACACGCAATTTATGTCTGATTATTATCAGCATGAAAAACAACACAATTCCTACCAACACAAAAAAAAAAAAAAAAACAAAGAAAAAAACTTATTTCACACTTCACCTACCATCAGCGTTTACTCTATACCGCACCGCAGACAATTTCTCGGACATAAAAAATTTTTCTCAAAATATGGCACGCTTACAATAACTGTCACCACCGCACAACATATTTCGCCCCCTTTATCCGTATAGGAGCAGTGGAAAGCCGTTTCCGCCGATCCACCACATCGTTCCATCAAAATTGAATTGCTTAAAATAAATTGGAAAACTTAATGAAATTTTCATATTCTGCTGCAAAAATAAAAAAAGGAAACTGGAAAACTAACTCACGCGAGAGGGCTGGCTGCGGATGGTCCTACTATGGTATAGTGAAGTGGTTAAATCGCTGTCTGCAGACGACATAACTTATACACTCCTCGACGGAAACAACAAGAGAGTCTACGTCCGAACGTAAATATATGCGGCAGCAAAAAAAGGACCAAATGGATGTTGATAGAGTTTATCTTGAAAAGTAGAACTACATGGGCGCGTTTTTTATTCCGTTTAGGGTAGTTAGAATTTAATGGACAATTTGGAACGTTACAATCAATGAATCAAAATAACTTGTGACAAGTTTGGCAATCAAAATGTAGTTATTTACTTTAAGTACAAGCCGCCGTATTGAAGAAGGGTCAACTAGTTATGCAACATTACATTTTCTTATGCTTACTGACGGCTGACAGCTAGCTAATTTGTATATACGTCTATTTATTAAAGCTGTTTAAATTCATATGGTCTAAAACATTTAGGTTGGGTGGTCTAGATTAACTTTTCTATGGTGGTGTAAATATACGCTGTCATAATATACAGAGCCCAATGAAACAGGTTCCGATACCCACTTTTTTATATTTAGTCTGGTGAAAAAAAAAAAAAACAAATAACTCTCGTGAATGGCGACGTCAAGTATCTGGTTTAGTAAGTCTGACTGACTCGATGTGTCTCAGTTTTGATTGGCCTACATCGGTCACATGTAGAGCTCTCTCAGTTGAAGTTAATGGATGGGTAGGCGACGAATATAGTCAAGAAATTCGTGACTGAGTACTAAGTTGACAGTTCGTATATGTAGGTGACGTTTTTTTAAATCAGCAAAGCAATTTTGAGCAAACATTTCTTTTCAAAAGATGAGTCCTGGATTCGTTCAAAAATGAGTCAAAGTTACTATAATCTAAAGCATCCCGAAGGCGGGTACGTCTAGTCCAGACCAATCTAGTCCGTTGACGATTGCGTCAAAAATAATTTATAAAAAAAAGCCGATGCTTTTATCGCATAGATCCACTTTATAAAGGGTATTTTTTTTTAGAGGTATAGAACTTTAAGTTGGCAACACTTAGCTGGCGGCCATTTTGTCAGCTGTCAAGTGATGTATTTTTTGTTTGGTTTAGCATTTCAACATGAATAGACTGACGCCTGAACAACGCTTCCAAATTGTCCAAATTTATTTTAAAAATCATGGGTCTGTTCGAAATACGTATCGCGCACAACGTCAATTTTCATAAGCGAGTTTTGTTTAGCGATGAAGCTCACTTTTGGTTGAATGGATACGTAAATAAACAAAACTGCCGTATTTACAGTGATGATAATCCTCAACTGTATGTTGAGACACCGTTACATTCACAAAAAACTGATTGTTTGGTGTGCTTTATGGGTTGGTGGAATAATTGGTCCGTACTTCTTTAAAAACGATGCTGGTTAGAACGTTACAGTCAATGGTGACCGCTATAGAGCCATGATTACTGACTTTTGCGTTCATCAATTGAACAACCATGATATGCAGGAGCTGTGGTTTCAACAAGACGGCGCAACATGTTACACAGTTCGTGTCACAATTGATTTATTGAAGGAAACGTTTAATAACCGCATTGCCCGTGAATTGGCCTCCAAAATCGTACGATTTAACGCCGCTTGACTATTTTCTGTGGGGATATGTGAAGTCGGTGGTCAACGCCGATATGCCTGAAAGGATTGACCACTTGGAGGCCTACATTCGAGGCGTTATTGCCGATTTACGACCAGAAATGTTGGAAAAAGTTTTCGAAAATTGGACCTCCATGGCGGTGATATATAATATATAATAATAATATAATTTTTGGCGCAACAGGTCTTTAGGGACTCTGGGCCTAAACATTAAATTGCAAGGTTCAAACTATCGATTCAAATAAATATTTCATTCATTTTTTTTTCGAATTTTTTGTGTTTTTTTTTTTTTAAAAGATCTAAACCTCTTAAAAAATCACCCGTGGCCCATGTTCTGTAATTATCACATCGATATATTTATCACTAAACCGATATAAATTGAAAAACATGTTACTCTGTTTTCGATGCGAAAATTTATCGCATGAGTTACAGAACATGGGCCACGGGTGATTTTTTAAGAGGTTTAGATCTTTTAAAAAAAAAAAAAACACAAAAAATTCGAAAAAAATGAATGAAATATTTATTTGAATCGATAGTTTGAACCTTGCAATTTAATGTTTAAAGATAATTTCATGCAAATGTTGACCGCGGCTGCGTCTCAGGTAGCCCATCCGCTGAGTTCAATTTTGGCATACTCTTTCACACATATCGGCCGGTATCTCACGAATGAATGCATGGATGTTGGCTTCCAGTGCGTCAATCGAAGCGGGCTTGTCCCTATACACATTAGCCTTGACATACCCCCACAAAAAATAATCTAATGGTGTCAAATCGCACGATCTAGGCGGCCAATTGACCGGCCCGAAACGTGAAATTAACTGTTCACCAAACTCGCCTCGCAATTGCGCCATTGTTTCGCGTGCTGTGTGGCATGTGGCACCGTCTTGTTGAAACCACATATCATGCAAGTCAAGAACTTCCATTTCGGGCAAAAAAAAGTTTGTTATCATCGCTCGGTAGCGTTCACCATTGACAGTAACGCTGCGATTCGCATCATCTTTGAAGAAATATGGTCCAATAATGCCGCCGGCCCATAAACCGCACCAAACAGTGGCTTTTTCGGGATGCATTGGTAGCTGTTCCAATGCTTCTGGCTGATCTTCACTCCAAATGCGGCAATTTTGCTTATTTACGTATCCATTCAACCAAAAATGAGCCTCATCGCTGAACACAATTTTTCGATAAAAAAGCGAAAATGAACATTTCGAACCGAGCACGAATTTTGATAGTAAAATTCAATAATTTGCAAGCGTTGTTCATTTGTAAGACGATCCATGGTTAAATTGCAAACCAAACTGAAGCTGTTTGACAGTGACACAAGGTACTAAACACACGTCAGCTGTCAAAACCAGTGTTGCCAAAACCAAACCAGCTAAAAAATCACCCGTTACAATTTTATGCCGATTCCAAACGGCTAATTGAGAAGCTCTTTCAAGACAGTTATACTCTCGAATATTTGTCAGGCGTTCGCGAGAGGTGGCGTAGTGAAAAAAACCCTGAGTTGGAATTTGGGTTTTTGCGGGATTGGAACTTGCAGTGGCGGTCATATACTTCTAAAAAAACACCCTTTAGAAATGGCTGAAAGCAGAATCGCAGAAGGTGAAGTTAGTGGTGGTTCGACAAAGAGAGTTATGAGCGAAGAGAGAAATTGTGATAGTTGTTACAAATTCTCTTGTTTTTCATATATGGCACTTACATATTAGTTTCAAATCACACAAACACTAGTATTTCCGAAGCCTACTATGTGGCACTGGTGTAGGCTTCTTAATGCACTAGTCATTTCATTAGTCTTCATTACAATCGCTAATTCCTTATCCACAAGAAACAATACTAGTCCATTCCTAGAGTTGTTAAAAGCTTTCAATTTGTCCCTAATCCCTTTTGCCGATTTAACTAGAAGTCCGCAATTTTGCTGTCAGCTATACATTCTTGGAAATGACACTTGAAACAAAATGGCGTACCCTGTTATTTCTATGGAATTGCGAACTAAAACCAACTGCTATTACCTACTACCCACAATCCACAAATTCCAGTTAAATGTAACTTTGTGTACAATAATCCGAAATGATGTTAGAATCAGAATAAAATAGGGTACCTCATGAAGAATGCGTCGCTTACGGATTTCCGGTATAATTTCTTGTTTGGTGTTCCAGTCGAACGCACCGCTATGAATGTTAGTTAAAACGCTTTTGATTATTTCGCATGAATACGTAATATAATTGCATAGAAAGGTGGATCGCTGCTCTTTTGAACAACGAATATGGATAATGTGAGACACGTTTGCACACTCTAACCTACCACACGCGTCAATTCTCCATCCTTTCGGTCTAAGGATTTCATTAGTGTCGGGCGCTTTAGAACGACGACGACGACGACGACAAAGAGGACGGTGGCTGGAGACAGATTTGAGCCGTGAGCCTCATCACGGTCGCCGCACTTTTCCTTTCTCGTTTCTTGTTTGTTAATATTTACGTTTGTTGTGCCTGAGCCTCTGCTAGCGCCTGGCAGTTTTGTATAGATTGTGTCAGTGCAGGCGGAATAAGTTTGTGTGGGTTCGTTGTTCGGCTCTTTATTGGAAATTGAGTCTGTTCAATTGAATTAGCAGTTTTGGGAAAGCATTGCTTACGTTAGGATAAATAAACGTGGCCTTATGAAAAGAAAGCTCCATGCTTACACAAACAACGTCCCCGTACGCACGCACTCACACAATATAATCACATCACGTTCGAATTGATTGGATTTTAAAGCATGACACACAGTGTGGAACGCCAGATTCATTGTCGAAGTCGAGAGTCGTTATTGTTGTCGTTGCCATTGCCTCGTCGTCGTGCTTGTTGTCGATGGCGATAAAAGCGTACAAAACGTCCTTCGTCTCGGGGCTTGTGCGTTTTCGCCTTTGATGAACGTTTATTAAAATCCGACTGAGCTTAGTGAAAGGTTGGGATTGTTCTCATCCGGTTGCCGATGCCGCTACCTCTACGGCTCAATTCAATTGCAGAAGAAAGGACGAATATATCTTCATGTGAATATGAGCGGGCGTTTGTGAATGTTACGAAATGGGGAAAAATAACTTCTAAAAGCAGCACAATATGAGGAATGGTTTTGTAGCGTTGGCAGTTGGCAACGCCACTTTGGCTGGCAAATAGCCTTTGTTTGGTTCGATTTAGAATGCCGCAGCCAACAAATGCTTTCGTATGAGCTCTCTAACGTGCAGTTTGTTAATTTTTTTGCGTTTCCGGTTTGTTTTTTCCAGTACCGAACTTAAATTGAAAACTCTTAAACAATGGACGTGTTGAAGACATACACTTATACTTGTATATGTAGGTAGAGAACACAAAGGAGTCGGGTCTTTTTTTTTTACAACGATGTGTTGTAATAGGCTTATAGGTGGAATGTAGAGGGCGTTGGGAGCGAATAGAAGGTAGGAAGCAGGGATGTGGATGGGACTTAAGGATGGGAATAGAACGGAAAGGGAATGAAGGTCGTGAGCGAGGAGCGCGGCATGCTGGCGAAGCACGGCTAAGCTCGCCGAATGGGGTGGTTCTTGTCCCCGCTACACGACGAAGCCTACAACAAAACATAAAACATGCCGAATAAAACAACTTTTCAAACTACAACGGACGGACTGGTCTTACCACACTGAGGGCGCTGCGGTGTTGTTCAGCGATGGCCTTCTCCCTCCCCACCATGGAAATCCGGCGGCCATTTTGGATTTCCCCAAAGTCGAAATATGTCATCCGTTATGCCATCGTCGCCAAGGTAGATCTAACGCCCCCTAGGCACCCCTTGAAAATTCAAAATTTACCACGACATCTAGTGCTACAGTGCTTCAAAAAGTACGCAAGCCGTTTTCATAAATAAAGCGTGATTTATTCATTAAGCCAAGAAAAAGGTTATTTCAAATTATAAAAAAAAAGAAACTATAAAAAAATCATTAAACAAACACATCTTTTTTTTTTATCAATAAACAAATCAAAAAAATTTATAAAACCTCGAAAATAATGAACTAATTACACTATAAGAACAATTAAAATATAACAACAAAAAGAGACAAAAAAAATTAAATGAAACTAAGTTTCCTACGTCGATCCCGCTAGCATGTATAATTTTCATGCACCCAAATAAACTATCTGTTGCCCTACCTAAAATGAGCTCTTCTTAGGTGGTTTTACTGTCCTTTGTGACAGCTTTTTATCAAAAAAAAGGATAATTCGGAACGACCTGGAGACGAAATTTCTTACAAGCGATTGCAATTAACAAAACGAAAAAAAAAAAAAAAAAAACAATAAGAACCATAAATCACGCTTACTAACACTAATTAATTAAGGTAACAGGAACATATATATATGAGTGATCAGCTCGCAGGCAATGACCCCTGCTCTATTTGTTCGCGTACGACTATTATTATCTCACGCAAAACACAATTTGTATTGCACTTTATAATTTTTATGGCATGTGCATGGATATCGAATCATATGGCATTCTTAAAACATGACTGCGTATTTTATAGTACTTAGAAAAGAATATGGCGATCACGGCTCTTTTCTTTAACTAGTCCGCGATCGCCTTGGTGAAATTCGTTATTATTTGCAGATAATTCGCACTAACCTGTTTAAAAACACAGTGTTCTATTTTATGGCAAATAAAATAAAATCAAACTTCCTTACCGGAGTCCCTTGTATTAGGATTTATTAAAATTTATTATTTAAAAGAAAACACTTTTATTTTTCTATATATGGACTTACAACGTCCACTATTCAAACTAGGTATATAATTTTAGTTAATTGTACTATCACTGCACTCTTGTACTGTACTGTGTGGCGGTTGGGTATACAGTGTCTTAAAGTGTCGTATAAGAATTGGTACCGCTTCTCTCATCACCTAGTTCTTCCAACTCTCTATGTCCATTAAAATAAGCCGCTAGAGAGTAATTCATCTTCCTCTAGTCTGTTCGCTAAGCCTCTCCTGCTCATATTCTCTTAGCTATAATACCTCGAATAATAGACTTGGCATTACTTTTATTTATGTGGTATTCGATTGGGCGCTCTCAGAACACTTTTTTTGCTCTCAGAGCAATTTTTATGTTCGTTTGGTACAGGAAAAAGCAATCTTTTTCAGATTTCAGAGCACTTTTGCGAATCTAGATATTTTCTCAGATTTACCAATACAAGTGCGTTTGAGTTTGACAACTGATGGAGTTTGTTTACATTTTTAGTGATTTTTTTCTCTAGCAAAGAAAGGCATTGCATCGGGTGAATCTATTTTTGTAAATTGTTTATGTATAAATATTTAGAAATCAATCGGGACAGATATTTCTAATGTTTTAATACAAAATTTAACCAGTGAATGGAAATCGCTTAGAAAAGTGTCGAAGACTACACATATTCAAATCACACAAATATCAACACAAAAAAGAGCAAGTGACATTTTTATGTTCGATTAGGCACACGAAATCTGAAATCTGAGGGCAAATCTGACGAAGCCCAAACGAATACCACATTAATTTCCCTTGTGGGTCAAACAGGGAATTTTGGGATATCAGAATGACAGCTGCTATCATCCACTAAAATGACAACAGATCGGACTAAAAGAAAGACGACGAGAAGAAAACAAATTGGGTGTGTTTATTTAAATAATTCATAATATTGTATTAATTATAAATTTTACATCCGCAGGTGAATGCAACAGTGTGAACACGGGGCTGGAACTTCTCTCGTTGCGTGTGTAGGCCCATTTGCCCTTTCGAGTATGCTTTTTGTTTGCCTTGTCAAAAAGATTAGAGCAACAAACCAGTAATGTGTGGATGACAAATATATGTTGGTTTTAGTTACATTAGACAGCGGGTATAGGATCATCTGCATGACTATCATGCTAATGAGTGTTGTGACAAAAACAATGTGTTATTTAAAGAAAGGCATTTTGACAGACAGGGCTTTTAAATACAAACCAGCTCAATGTATAATGAAGTAGAATGCCTTCTCTTTACAACTGGGGATGCGGGCATTTTTTTTCTAAACGGATTTTCGGGCAAGCAGGCATTATTTTTTGAATTTTTTGTACTCACTCAAAATATACCTGTCTCACCTTATGACGTTCGTGGGAATGATTCTGTAGCCACGGTTGTTAAGGTATGTACTAAGTAGATCATAATGTTATACCCTATATTCAGACCGAGCCGAAAACCGTATTTTCGTCGAAAACTACATATAGTCGATGCATTCACACCGAACACCAACTAGTTTTCGTTTGACGTTTCTATCAGCTGTGAGACACTAATCGTGAAACTTCTGTGAAAACTATTTTGGTTACAAATTTCGATTGCATTCAGAGCATTTTAAATTTTAAAGGAAGGTTAATGGCGTCAAAAAGTAATGATTAAATCGAAATGCTTTTTCAGGGACAGAGGGTATATCCAATATCCATGGGTACGTTCAATTAACCTCTTTAAACTTATCATTAAATATAGAAAGAGTGTAAACAACGTGTTTTTTCCGACCTCTTTAGCGATCAGTTCACCTAGTTGTTACAAAAGTATCGACTACACCAACCAAGTTTCTTATTGTCAAGCATTTTTTTGATACACTTAGTTGCCATCTCCATTTTTACTTTTTATTGAAAGAACTTAAAGTTTTCACATTTAAACTATAGAAACACGTCTTGTACTTTGGACCGTTTCAGGTTAGCATGTAAAAGTTAAGTTTTCTATGGAATGGTAAGCAATTTCCTTTTGTTATTATCATCGATAAGACTTCAGGTAATAACTAAAAAAAAAAAAACAAAAAAATCGTATGAATAAACGTCACATAAAATATTGGCAAAAAACTGAAACCGGACCAAGGTTAATGGCTGCGTTCCACTGCCCGTTAGTTCACCAGCGATATGTCAAACTCCATATAAAAAAATTGACATTTCACCATGGACGTCTAGCACTTTTTGTAAAGTTTCCCTGGATTGAGAGAAAAAAAAGAACGACCTGTCAAAGGAAATCTTTCAAACGTTTACAAAAAATACGAACCTGAGCTGCAATTGCCGCAAAATTATACATTTTCTCAGAAAACAAAATTGCAAAAAAGTCAAACATTTAATCTCCATATGATTAGAAAAACAGTGTCAAATGTCACTTTGCCGCTGGCGCTATCGTTCTAGCGCGAGCGTCTAGCGGCCAGTGGAAGGCGGCCAATAGTTCTTAATTTATGCGATATATGTACCTACCTCGTGTTTGCTTAAGCTCTTCTTGTAAATGGAAATGAACGATGCCTGTAACCAGTGTTGTTAGAATTCTCACTTAATTTATTTTTTCCCCACTTCACAGTATTTGAATTCCCTAAAAAATCCTTCGACACTTTTTAAGCAACATTTTTACTACACAAAAAAAAATATTATATTATAATAAACATTTTTTGTGGTACTAGAAAATTTTCATAAAAGACAATTTACGTAAGCAATTTTTAATGGACACTTTTTCATGGTGAAATATAGATGTTTTGATGAAAAAGCAGCACAAATTTATAGTTTGAATGTTTTCTTGCTAGATTTCTGCAATTCCCGCGGTTTCGTGCTGTTTCCCTTTATCCCGCGGAAGGCTTCTTAGACATCGAAAATCCCACTCAAAGGTATAAATCCCGCGATATAACAACACAGCCTGTAACTAATCGATTGGATAGTTTTTACCGTTTTTACTTATTACCGTTGGTTCCGTCCATTATAAAGATAATAAGTAGGTCAGTTACCGCAAACATTTGCAAACGAAAACAAACCCGCTAGCTAATCAAATCCGAAATGAGCTGTAATGCGATTGCTGGATCCTCCCCAAGTTGAACGCACACAGAAGTGGCCCAAGGATATGTAATCGTCAATTTCTCGAGGCTCTCGAACCCGATTATTGCGCCCTGCTCACGTACACCAACCAATCCTTGTTTGACTAATCCCAACCTGAATAAATTCCAAAGTCAGAAAAAAGGGATTCAAATTTTACTCCCGTTGGCTTATACATATACATACGTATTCACCACAATAGATGCCATAACAACGATAAAGTTTCTCCATTCAGTAGTTGAATGCTGTTAAGCCATTGAATACCACTTTCGAATAGATGCGTGCATCTAGGTAGATACTCATATCTGCCAGTGTGATAACCGTCTAAACCCCAGAGATGTGTGCCATGAGTAAAACGGAGACAGAAAGAGGTTTTTAGATTTCCTTTTCCTCTTTTTTCTTTGCGTATGAAAAGGTTTCCCACAAGACCGAATAACAAGGAAAAAAAGGAAGTAAACAAACTTTATCCCTAACTTAAGTTTTATTGGACCGTTTTTCGGCAACGACAATCGAGATAGACGCAAGCAAAGTTTCCACTTACACCACACGGACATAAATTAAATTTATTGTCACTTGAGCCCGCACAGAGTCATTAAGAATGTCAGAAATATTCAAGCAAACAAGTTATTACCGCACCTCAAATAATGATGATTATTTTAATTTTATACACAGAGCAGGATACCTACGTTCCTTTGTCATCGGCTTTAGCACCTCTCATGATTAATTCAAGGATGGGTGAGTGAGTGGTGAGTTTTGAAGTTTGTGTGTGTGTTGTTGGTGGCAAAATAACAAAGAACGGTGGTAGGCGGTGGGGCAATTCGAAAAAGATTCCCAGAGGATGGTTGCAATGCTTCCAAGAAGCAAATTCTATTTAAGTTTATTTTTGTCAAATGGCTATTGTCACTTGAGTCTCAAGAGTTAGCTAAAACGAAAGCGAAGCGAGAGACAAGTTTTTTTTCTCTTTTTTTTTTGGGAAACACATTAAGGATAGCTGTCCCGGAAGAGTGTTTAATTCTTTTGCATATTTACGCCTCACCAGGCAGAAGGATAGGTGCAATCGAAACAAAAAAATAAACTTTTTGAATTGGTACGTTTCCTGTTTTAGTACGTTCATTATTGTGTCCTGCGATAGAGAGAGAGATAAACAAAGGAGCTGATTCAGAAGATTGTATACGGGGCGCATGGGAGTAGGAAATGTATTTCCCTGGACGGGAACGTACTAAAAGTGGAAGTGGACATTTCTGTTTGATTACAAATTGCGTTTGCTTTATTAAGGAAATTCAGAGCTATAACATTTAGACAAAAAGTTCGATCAGGGGCAGGGGCAGGCCATCGAGGGCACTATTGTTTGAAAGTGAATTGAATACACTCATTAGCCCAATGACAGATGACAGTTTAACTGAAATATAAACAATAAAGAAACTTCTTCTTGCTTGCTAATCCAATCTTAATCTTTTATTTCTTTTACTACTCTTCGAACACTTTCGAACTAATGTCGTTTTCGATTTCTCTTTTCAGATTTTGATCTGAGATTTTAGATCTCTGCTGCCAAATCGAACATGAAATCCGAATTTTATTGGTTCTGTATTAGTTGGCGGCAAACAAAAATTTTATTTGCACTAGAAATCGCTTTCAATTGATTTTCACACATTTAACATAAAAATAAAAACTCGATCGCATTATCTACGCGTAAAATGAATAATTCAGCTAAAAAAGCAATCCTTCCAACGATAAACAATTCGTAACCCCCCTCTGCTTATCATAAACATTAAGTGAAAGTATATGTAGATAAATCTGAGAAAGAATTGAGATTTCTCAAAAGTCATCTGAGATCAAAAAAAAATTGAGTTTTGTGGAAAATGGAACATGAAAAGAAATCTAGATCAAAAAAAAAAAATATTTTTTTTCTCAAAAAGATTGATCTGTATCCCAAATCGAAAACGACATAACTTTATAAAATAAAATCAAACTAAGTCGAACACCGCTATAAAACTAGGTATATAATTTCTTCTGTGAACGCAGCCACTTCTTTCTAATTCAGGATTTACACGATGTGTGCTTGTCATGAACTTGATAGTAAATTAGATGAAGAGTGCGCGGAAAACAGATCGGATGCGATTCTGTATTCTTTCTTGGCCTTTCGTATTTTTCTGTTTTTCTACACAATCGTGCGTTTTTCCAACCGCCGAAAAAAAAGCCGAGGGTTCAAATGCACAATGCGGAGAAGAAACCGAAGGGTAAAATGTACAATGCGTGCCCAAAAGAGAAGTAATAAGTGTCACACAACAAAACACTCAGCGTTTAAATCCGGACTTAGCCCATTCATCGACCCAACACAAATGAAGTTGACTGGATGCAGCAACGCATACAGTGGTTTGTTTATTGGCAAACTAAAGGTAAGATTAATGTCGTTTTCCATCCGGACAGAAAAAGCACTTTTTTTGAGAGTCAGAGCAGTTTTTTTGCTCTGGAAATCAGCTGGCTGTCAGATTTCATGTTCCATTGGTCGCAAAAAAAGCACTTTTTTTCAGAGTCAGAGTAGTTTTGCGAATCTCGATATCTAAGCGAGATTCACACCTACATACACTAACACCAAAACATTTGCCTTTTGTCAAACTCTAAAGTGTGTTATTAATTACTAATTTGAAGGCAAGTCTGTGAAAAATAGAGAAAAAATTACATTTGGCTGCCGCAATGGATATCAACATAAATTGAGTGGATTTCTATGAGCATAAATTATAATTTAAGAACAGCTGGCTTTTCAAACACACACTACCCCAAATGCGAAGGAAGAAGAATCTCGTTTTATGTTCCATTGGGCACGAAAAATCTGAAATCTGAGAGCAAAATCCGAAAATCCCAATGGAAATTAGGGTTCCCAACATTTTTCTACCTGATTATAGTATTTCCTAAGTAAAATATAGTACAATACCTAAAAATATAGTATATAGTAGTCTTTTTTGAATTTTTCGCTACCTGACCCATTTTCGTTGTCACTTCCCTTTTCCATTAGCACAACAATTAAAACTTTAAGGTGACTTTAAAAATTTTGTCAACAAAATTCCGATTGAAAATCAAAAAAATTAAACAATGTTTAAATATACACGAACACGAATCAGTTGTAATTTTTTTTTTTTTTATGTAATTTGAAATGATAAAAATGGGCACAGTCAAGAATCTAGTCATCTTAAGTCGACTAGATTGGTCTGGATGTATACCCTGAACGCAAAAACTAGGTTGGTCGGGAAGTCACTTATTCTACGTCATCCACATATCCGAACTGTCAACCAAGTACTCAGTCACAAATTGATTGAATAGATTCGTCGGCTACCCCTCCATAAACGTCAACTGAAACAGCTACTCATATGACCGATTTCAGCCAATCAAAACCGAGATACATCTAGTCAGACAGCTGTCAGACTTACTAAACTAGATACTTGAACGTCCCCAATATCTCATGGCTGTCAGCAAGACTTAGGTGAGTTCGGTTCATCATGTATGATGAAGTGAAACCTTAAGGTGCAATCAAAATGAAAAATCTGTTTGCTATTGGTTCATATATTTCTGCTCAATTTGCATTTTTCATTGCATAGAAAATCTTTCCAAGATGCAATAATTTTATATCGTTTCTTATTCGCATATCTCGCTTATCTATCATAATTCAAATTACCCGCCATGAGTCTGTCTACCTCTTACTTATCCTAACTCAAATTACCCTAGTGAACTGGTCAGTGGTCACTGCCAACGTTCTCAAAGGTATCATCTATCACCTTCAGCGTTCTTAATTCAAATAATTCAGTTTGAAAAAGTGACTCGGCGAAAGCGAAAGCCAGTAAGATTAAGAATAATTATCTCCCATATATAGAATATAAGCAAATCAATAAAATTGGAAAAAAACGCTTATTTAAAAACATACAATCGATGTGTCATTTTAAAGTGAATTCAAAGTGCGGTGCGTGATTTTTATTGTTTGTTGTTTCACAAATTTCACTCTTTGGAACAATTCAAATCCCCTCAAATTGCAAAAAATTCAATCCCCGAAAATCGGAGCTAAAAATTGAACACGACCACCAATAAGAAGATAACAGGATTGAAATGTAGTACTTTTGCGTACTATATATTTCTTCAACAGTATATAGAACGCGAAGCCAAAATATAGTACAATACTATATATTATAGTACGGTTGGGAACCCTAATGGAAATCGACATAAACTGTATGCCAAGTGGTTATAAAACGCCAATTTCTCACAGTTCTTCTGTCAAAATATGGTCATACAATGTAATGGGCATATCTCATATGCTCTAATGATCTGAATGCCACATACGACCAGGATGATTGTGACTGATAAAAATGCCCAAATAGCATATAGTATAATTGGACAATAAGCACGAATGCCAGCATAAAGCCCTATATGCCCATATGCACTTTATTGAATTTTGTTATGACATTGCTGGCATTTTTAATGGAACAAGAATTATTTTCTTGTCATCGGTGTTTGATGATGATTTCCCTTTCAGGGAAATTTCTCAAGGGCCCAGCCCATAGAATCCGTTGCGTCCGTCGTATTTGACGGAACTAACTGTCCCATAGAGTCCGTCGCATACGGTTTTAGGCAGAGTGTTTAAGTACTTTATACTTATTTGTCCCAAGAATCGTGGTAATTTATCCCTTTCTAACGTACCTACGCAAATTCCCTTTTAAATAATTATTTTGATAGGCATTTTTTGTGAAAAAATTAACTTTTTAAAGTAAAATTTATGTTGTGCGGAAAAATAATCACATTAAATAACCTTTCGTATAAAAATCGCATTTTGTTAATGTTATAATGATTACTTTTTGGTACTAGAAAATTTTGATATTCAAAAATCTTGCTAAAAGATGATTTGAAAAAGCTCTTTTTTATGTACGTCCATGTGGTGATTATCGTGGTGAAATCTAGATACTTATTTCGATGAAATTAGAAAAGAAAATTTTTTTTCAATGTTTAGTTTTTAGATTTTTCTTTTTCCCACGGAAGGCTTTTCGGACATCGAAATTCCTAAAAAAAAAGGAAGAAATCGCACAATATAAGAGCACTGGTGACAGCCGATGACAGAGTCTCTCTCGCGCTCAATATTTCAACCAATAAAAAGGAATCCTCTCACGCTGTTCCAACTGTCAACGGAGGCGACGGACAGAAAAGTAGAAAGTAAACTTACTTTATCCGTCGCGTCCGGTGGCGTCCGGCACATGCGCTGCTTATGGGTCACCTTCCATAAGAGAGTGTGTATTCTATCAACTTGTCAGTCGAAAACGTTGCGGCAACGGACGCGACGGATTCTATGGGTTGGGCCCTTCAATCTAGCGCAAAACTACCCGCTGCTTTGAGAAAAAAAAAAAAAAAACAGCTGTCAAAGGAAATCGTTCAAACGTCTACAAAATAAAAACAAAAATACGAAGCCGAGCTGCAATTGTAATGAAATTGGTAATAAGGTATAAGTAAAATAGCAATTCCGATATTATTATGGTTTCTAACATGTACCATTTCTTTTTAAATGTAGTTTGGAAATAATTATGCGACACGAAATTATTTATGAATGAAAGTCTATGTTTTTGATGCCAACAAGTCAAATGTCACTTTGCCGCTGCCGCTGCGCGAGCGTTCCTTCATCTGGGATATTTTGTGCGGGCAGTGGAACGCGGCCAATGTCTTACACTGAGCAATTTTTTGTGGGACTGGCAGCACTCAACTGAAAACACTCTCTCAATCTAGGCCAATAAAAACTCATAAGGCCTTACTAATAATCATTTTTAATCTTCACACTAAGTAATGGGTAATTTTATATGGAAAGTCGAATGAGTTCGAATTGCAGTGTCACGTCAACCAGAAGATGTCAGACTTAGAAAACTGACGTTCTGAGCCTCCCTATTTATTTAAAAAAGATTTCTTCAGTTTTTTAAAAATCTATTACCCTGTTCTGTTGATGTGTTCATTTAAAATCAGAATTTGGCTTCTGGTGGCTTTATCCTTACGTGCATTCAGAGAAATTGAATGTCTGAAGTCTGGGGAGGTACAAGGTAAGACTGAGCAACTTAACATTATTTTAAGAGAAAACAAATGGAGTCTCGTATTGAGTTTTACCCAAGTTTTACCAAGAATTGACTCCGACATTATAAATGTGGACGAGTGTTCGTGTGCGATAAATAATTGTGCTTTAGCTATCGAACCCCCACTTACCAGTATAAATACTCCCACGACACCTACTTCACCTTCTCAATAGGCTTGCCTAAAAATTCAAAACCAATTTAACCCGCAAAAACTTCAAATAAACAATCCATCAAAACGACAACACAAGGTCATCGATTTTTTAACAACACAACAGGACTTTTGTCAACTTCTTGTATATTATATACGTCCCCCCACCAACGTCTGAGCAGGAATTCCACAATCGCTTTCTGACATCAAGCAAAAGTCTGTCTCTCCCTTGCAAGGACACAATATGCTGAAAAAAGAATAAATATCCTTGCCAACTATTGTATTTAGAAATCATTAAATCCGAGCTCTTCTCTCAAATCCATCGTCCATGTGCAAACACATCCTCCACCTCTATGCGAACACAACAAAACATATATAGAAAGGAGCGACGACAATAAAAAAAAAATGAAAATAAATAAAAACCACTATACCACACCTCCTGTACAGACATAAAGCCGAACGCAGAGACATCTGATGCGGATAATGCGACAAAATCCTTTCAAATGAAATAAACGCTCCAAAGGCAGTGCTGTCTGTCATGTTAGGGTGGGAGGCCAACACGCCTGTGATATATATACCCACTACCACAACCCCCCCCCCCCCACACATACAGAGAACACCACTTTAAAGAAAATTGACATGAGAATCTGGGAGATCTCGGGAAATCTCTGAAAGAATCTGTCGAAATGTCCCCCGTCAGAATGAAGATTGGTCCTCCTTTGTTATTGGCATAACTCCACAAGGGGTTAAAAGGATTTTGAGTGAATTTTCAATAGCGATCTTCATTCACAATTGCCAGAACGCTTTGTTTGACCCAACGGTTATGAAGATAATTTCTTTCAATTCGAACAAAGAGTACGTTATCCTCTTCCTGGAGTTCGGATTTCGCGGACAGCCTTGCTATTCGGATGCCAAAAGGAATAAAATTGCAATTTGCCGCCGCGGCAGTTCCATTGCGGAGAATTCATGAATAAGACAGAATTATGACCAGGGCCGCATACCCGGTTCAGTCTTGAGATTGTAAGGGCGACACTGGTTTTATCAGTTCACAAATCACTTGAGATATAGAAAAGCCTATACTCGCTCTATCACGCAACAATAACACAAGCCACACACAATGGGACACTTTCCCCCGCCCGTCATCGGCATTGCCCAAAGGAGCAACAAAAATATCGACTGAAAGCCTGTGAATGGGCACCTAATCACATGGAAAAATGGATTTTCCAAAAAGGAATACCACGTCCCACCCTGTCCGCTGTCTGTATGTACACATATTTCTCGCTTTAGCGAGAGCTCTTTCTCATTGTTATCCTGCGGCAATGCGCTGCTACGACAATTGTATATTGTACCATCGGAAGCTGTACCTTTTAAGGACCGACACACTAGTGTATTCTTCGTTTTTATTGGCAACATTTAACGCAGCCAACAACGGAAAAGGATCAGCGCATATGCATAGAAGGATAACCTTTGGCGGCAAAGTTGCCCTCTATGATTTGAAAGTTTTAATAAAAATTAAATAATTTATATGGTAACAACACCGGCGGTGCTTTGTGTTGGTAGGCAGCAGGCCTGCTGTGTATTGAGACAGAAAACAGCCGAAATTCCATAAAATATATGAAAGGTCCTTAAAAGTTTCCGTTTTCGTTTTTTTTTTTTCCTTCTGCAGGGCAAATGAATTTCTCGGGCAAAACTTTGTACATTTTTTATGACAAAGCAGAGTGAGCAGAGAGAGAGAGAGAGAGAGAGTGAGTAGGTTAGGTTAGGTTATTTGATTTAAATAACGGACGACAAGGCAACGATGGTAATGGTTTATAGTCTCTAATTAATGATAATAAGTTCAATAAGTTCAGCGAACAAGAATACTGCCAGGGATGTTGATGTTCAATGGCAAAGCGTGAGCGGTGGGGCTCTTTGCTGTCTGTTTTGCATTTTAAATTGGCTGGTAGGATTCTTTGGCAGAGAATAGAGGATTTCTTTTACCGATTTCTTTAATGTAATCTTTGGGGTGAACCACCCGTGCTTTGTCCTGGATTAGAAGATTACAGCAGGATTGAATGGGAGGTCGGATTTTCACCAAATCTAATCTTGCCAGAATGACTTTGTCAGGCATTAAGGGATTTTCAATTCTTCTGCGAACAGGAACGTCATAAACAAAATTAGGGGTGTGGTCGTTTTGTTTCTTTTTTGTGATTAATTTCGTGAATCAGGTGGAAGTAACATTTGTCTAACGCGGGCAAAAAGGTCTACAGAGCTTGAGGTAATAGGTATTCAATCGCCAGATGAATCAAAATATTTTCATGCTGCCATTGAGTTGTATTTCTCGTGAACGCGTGGCAACTGTCTATAGAGTGTTTCACTTCCCATCACAGCGTTTTTGACTAATGGTTATAGTTCCCAAGCAGGTTTTTATCAAATGTCATAATTATTATTCTCCAAGTGCATTCGAATTCCCACACCACGATGCAACATGAACAAAAAGTACTGGAACACATTCAACAAGCCATATGGAGATCCTCATTCGAATCTTTTAACTCTATGCTGCTTTTAAAGAAATGCAAAGTTCGCTGACTTGCTGTTTACATTTCATTCAGGAATAAACAGAAATCACAAAAGGGGACGAATGACAGCTGTGTGACTAGATGTAACCCTTTTTTTATTGGTTGAAATCTGTCGTTTAAGCAGCTTGTTCAGTTGACGTTTATGGAGTGGTAGGCGAAGAATCTATTCTAGAAATTCGTGACTGAGTACTAAGTTGACAGTTCGCATAAATGTAGCTGACTAGAAAAAGTGACGTTCCCGACCAATCTAGTCTTTGCGTTCAGCGGGTCAATTCTCGTTCTGTTAAAAAGTGAAACGAAAATGTTTGTAAACTTTTACCGGAGTCTCGATTCTCGTTCTATGAAAAGGTGAAACCAAACGTCAAAATTTCGCATATGAATAATTACTTTTCACGACCTTAATTGCAAGTGAATGATTTTAGTGAGAGTTTGAAAATTGAGAACCTAATTTCATACAACTCAGTCAGGGGCGATTCCTCTCAGTTAGCTAGTTTAGCGGCGGTAAACCAAGAAAAAATCTTTGAAATACAAATGACGAGGTTAATAATTGCAATAATCAATGACATGCTAAATAACAAAATTACATATTTACAAATCATACCTACATTGCTACACAAACACACAACACAATCATCCCATTCAAAAAGTTTCCTTTGCAATATTCTTTAGCGTTAAAATTTGCGATAGGTACCAAATTACTTGCCTGCACAGTGCACGCACACACGCAATCCAAAACTCTCATAACAAAAGTCTCCCTCATCCCGCATTTAGCGTAAAATATTGCGCTACCAAATTTCATACAATCTATATAAGAGTGTCGTACGTAGCTCGTAAGAAAAGCCCTGTTAAATGAACAAAAGGGTAAGCGCAAATAAATGCCCTAAAACTTAAAAATGGGATTAATTGTACGTTCTCTTTTTTTTGTAGTTTCGTATGTTTCTCTTACCTACTAGTGAAATTGCAGTAAGAGAATGCGTGTGCTTGTCCTTGTGCTTACTTGTTTCGTTATTTGATTAAGTGCTATTGAATCCCAAAAGTCATTGTAAGTTTTTTTAATTTATTGTTTTATATTTGCGTGGATTATAAATGTGAGTAAATAATATTATTTGTGGATTATGGGTTGTGGACGTGGTGCTTTGGAATATGAGACAGCGCTCTTGTTTTGTTTTCGTTTTTATTCGCGAGAAGTGAGATGGAAGTAATGCAGGGCTAAACAAAATTTTGAATAAGTAGATTAGTGAAATTTTCATAACTTTATTTTGCAAAAAGCCGTGGCGGTAGCATCGTCTAACGTGGATCTATTTTTTAATTGTTAAATGAACTCTCTGAGTATTTCATCCTCACATTGCTGGAATCTTTTTATAGAAAGTTCCCTACAGTTATTGTAAGATAGGAATTCGTTTTGTTTCGTTCCATAAACACTTTTCATCGATAAATAAGGGTAAACTGCTTTTTCATATGTATTTCTAAACAAATGCTAAATTTGTATTTGCTTGATTCATGTTATTTGAGTAGGAACAGGTATTCATTAAGATAAATAACTGGATTTTTATTTTGGTAGGCGGTAAAATGGTATCTCCAACAATAACTATGCACAAAATCCATAAATGAAGATCTATAAGAGAAACCATTTGGAACGAGATTGAACGAGCGCCGGTGCCCAAAACTATCAGGTTTAAAATCAACACACAAGGACCGCAATAGAGAGTATACTAGAAACTTTAATGAAAATCAGTTTTCCCTTTACGAATGGTAATTTCAAAAAATGAGTTTTTTTTAGCGTAGCTAACCCAATGCTTAAGACCAGGAATCGCCACTGAACTCAGTGTGCGATATTGTATTCACCACAGCTTCTTCACTTATTGAAAGAGAATCGCATTTTAGTACAAAGTGAATCGGAAATAATGAAATGAATATGAAAACGATTTATTCGATTCGCTCTTTCACAAAACGATAATTGACCCGCTACATTTATGCGAACTGCCAACTTAGTAACATCTTATCCAGACCAATCTAATCGACTTAAGACAACAAGATTCTTGAATGAGCCCAATTATGTTACAAATAGGTCAGGTTGCATTCACCGCTAGATGACCAGTGACATGTCAAACTTGATACAAAAAAATACTATCTTATATTTTTACTCTAATACGAATTGTAAAACATCTCTTTGCCGGGAATTTTTCAGTCCAGAGCGAAGTAACGTACTAGATTGAAAAAGAACTGGAAGAAAAATTGATCTATCAATCCAATTCAATTAAAAGTATAAACAAAAACAACTGGAAAATCAATCAAATGTTGTTGCTAAGTTTGTCAATAAAACTCAGGAACTCAGGAAAATAAAAGCGATGCATTCCACTTTTTGGAAAAGTCGAGTTGATGATAGATTTTTTTGCTCTTTCTTGCGAAATTTCTACTGCTGTTTTCGTTATTTTCAAAAGTCAACTAATTTCAGAGATGTTTTAAGTTAAATGTAAAATAATGTATGTAAAATATGAAAATTCTATGTATTTTTCTTTCCACTTTCAAGTTAAAATCAAAATAACTCTTTACCAGTACTAAATTCAAATATATTTTATTGTACAAATCAAAATATCATAAATGCGCATATTTAACGGCTTAAGAAATATTTTCTTTGTTTACCTCAAAACTATTTAAAGTGGAACAGGTTGTTTTTTATTGTGATAAACAAGAGAAAAAGAGTGATCATATTTATTTGGTGACAAAATTGGAGATTTTTTTTAGTACAAAGAAAGTCAGTCAAAAACATGTAAAATTTACGAAAAATAATCCAAGAGTAAAATAAAATAAAATCCCGTCTACGTCGCGTATTCTGATAGATTTGTCAGCGTCATTTCTTACACCATTGTTCTCCCCTCACTTTGATACAAAAAAAAAAAAGGGAAAGGGTAAGGTAATCTGTCAAACTAAACAAATTCAGCTTAAATATACTCCAAAGTTTCTGGATAGACTTCGACCTACTTTGAGCCACTTACATTTTTGACATGTAGTCCATATCACAAATAAATATGTAACTTACCTTTTCGCAACATACGGAATGTTCTGGGCGAACATTTCACCACTGCCGAATTTTCTTTATATTAACAGATTTTATTTTATTTTTTCAATTGATATTTGGGACGGATTTTTGATTTGGTTTCCTATCAACTTTGTACATTTGACACATTAATCAGTAGTAGGTATTTGCCGTTTGAAATCCTCCGATCTGTTTTGAGCCAAAAGATGAACTGCTCGTTGTCGTTACTCGCTATTTTTTCTAATTCTCTCGTTTTCTGTCATTTTTGATGGTTATGGGCTATGTGCTATTGCATAGTTAAGTTTAGAGCGCTCGCTAAGAGCCAGTAAGCTAGAATTAAGATAAATGTTAGCTTTAAATTAGATTTAATCATTTTTGTCTTGGATACAAGTTTATTGAATAATATGAATAGAAAATAATTTAAATGTTAAATAAAGCTATGTGCGGTTGCGGTCGACTTAAACCGAATACCAACGACCCTACTCATTTGCTTGTATGCATTTTTAATTTATATCGTTGATTGCAAATGTTATCATTTTGGTACATGAATAACTTTCTACAAAAAGTCTATATCAACTGACAGCTGCTGTCAAAGTGAATAGCATTTAACCAAAGCGTAAGTTTCCCTCACGGTTTTTGCAATAATTGCGTCGACACGTTTTAATAGAAACAGATCATGTGAACAAAATAGCGAAATTTTTCTGAAAAATATCGAAAGTAGGTTTCAACTTTAGACAATTTACGAATGACATATATTTTGATTCCAATAGCCGTGTTTTTTTGAGCTTCGATCACAGCAAAGCAAAGTAAAGTAAGACTTTCAGCACGCAATTACAAAAACTATTGCGAGTCTCGAAGTGTCAAGTACAGCGTAGTTGTTGTAATTAGCGTGCTGAAAATCTTACTTTACTTTGCTTTGCTGAGATCGATGCTCAAAAAAACAGGCCTAATATAAAAGCTAGTTTTGTGGCTAATAGCCTTTGCAGACCAAGTCGAAAAAAGTGTTTTCGTCGAAAACTCGCGATGCATTCACACCGACCACCAACTATATAGTTTTCGTTTGACGTTTCAATCAGCTGTGAGACACTAGTTGTTAAACTTCGGCGCAAACTTTTGTGGTTACACATTTCGATAGCATTAATTGACAAACAAAATTAATTAAGTGCATTTAAAAATAATATTAACCCATGTTGTGGAAAATGATTTTAAGTCGTGAGTTGTGACATTTGTTCGGTCAGCCATTCTGCTGAATCTGCTGAATATTGGAAAAGGAGTGTGAAACAAACAACCCAACGATTGGAACTGGAAAACGAATTAAAACGACTCGTTTTGAAAACTGAATTATGTATGGGAAAACTTCTGTTTTCGTAGAAGTTTTCGAGAGTTTTCGCTCGGTGTGAAAAAAAAAAATGTAATTTTACAGATAATTCAACAGCTCCTAAAGGATGTATAAGACTCGAAGGTTAATTCTTTTTTCTTTCTTTTTCTTTCTTCTTTCAATATTGGTACAATAATTTCATCTAGATGGAGTCTTCAAACTTTTCCCTATGTCAAAAGCTTAAACCTATTTTCTGTGATGCGGATTTGTTTTGTCATGTAATTTTTGTAGGGGAGGTTCAATGGTCAGTGTATCTATTGGATTACTGGGCTGGGGGTCTCATGTTTGACGCATGGAAACACAAACAACTGATTCAGGTTTTATTGAATTGCGCCACCTCTCGGAAACGTCTGACTAATATTCTAAAGTGTAACTGACCCCGAATAGATTCTCAACGCAGCCGCATAGACGCGACATACGAATGTAGGTCCCTTACCAGAATTGCGAATTAATTTTCCACAAATGGCATCTTGAATGCGAAAAAAAGAATCGCTTTGCAGTAGAACTAACATAAAAGAGTTAAGCCATTTGCCAACTTTCAGTCTTCACCAACGAGTGGGTTCAAAGTCAGTATTTTGAATGACAAGATTACAGCGAGTGAGACCTTTAAACTACTAATTGCAAAAACTCCCAAACCCCAGCCCCACTAATTGTTTTTTTCTTTTTTTCTTTTTCTATATAAAAGACGTTAACCTTGTAGTTGTTTTCCGGAAGTCTTTATATATATTCAAAAAGAGCAACAGCATCCTCTTGCTTGTACATTACGTGCTTACACCAAAAAAACTTTCCAATTCCGAAGCAGGCCGGGGAGAGCTTCTCTCCCCAACACCGTTGTCATCGTCATCATCGTCATCATCGTCATCGTTGACATCGTCGACATCGTCGTTGTCCTAGCATATCCGTCAAAGGCGAACGAAGACAAGACGAAAACCGAAAACAAGATGATTTTATTTATAGGCAAAACGGAAATTAAGCAGCCCATTCATTATTCAGTTCGGGACTTCCCTTACGCTTACAGGGAAGTTCTATTAAATTTGCTCACGCGCACACACAGAGGCACATAAAAACGAAAAACCTAACGACTAACAAGACTCGGTCGTGCTTTAGACAAGATATGCGTTTAAATATCGGACGTAGATGAAATTAAATCTTCTATCGATTGATTTTGTAAAGCAAATCGACTTTTATGTCCTTTTCCTGTGTTGCTGTGCTATTATTGTCTCGCGCGATTCACGGATTGTAATTACGATTTGACAGACGACTGAAACGCGTGTATAGTAGGTAGCCCATTCGAAATTCATGAGTTTTCAAAATGACGAAAGACTGAAAGAGTACAATTGATGAGCGCTTTTAATGAGGGCGTCATAGACGAACGCACTCACACAGCCACCAGCAATGCCGCCGATGAAAGAGCTGCGTAATTGATGGACTTTTAATTTGCATTTGAATATGGGTTGGAATTGGAGTGCTCCTGTAAGCTAACCTATAGATGGGTATGGTCCCGCTGTGAACCGAGCCGAATTCGAGTTGTTAAAGGTAAATTAGCAGCTGTTGGTGGGGTCCTTTTGTCCTTATTATGTGACATTTTAATTTTGCGCCTTTATTAATCTCTCAAACACTTTCTGTCTGTCTTTCTCTCTGTCGGTTCTTCAATTGAATGGAAATCATAATAAGGCAGAGGAAATTTCATTCAGAAAATATTTTCCAACTCGGGCTTACATTAAGGAAACGTCTTGGGAAAATAAACATTGATGACACGATCTTGGGGAATCGGTTGGGACCTTTTAAAGGTGCCTGCGTTGGTGTCAAATTGATAATATGTGGAAAAAGCATCAGAGTTATTTGTGTGGGATCACAGACAGAGTATATATTTAAGGATGCATACCTATACCTACCTACTGAACAGTAAAGGTAAACAATATATGCGAAAAGACATGAACGTAAATACAATAATGCGGAACACGTAAATAGCTCAGCAAATGGAGTGGTACATAAACAAATATTTAAACATAGGTATCACTTCGAATAAGAAAGTGAAATGTGTTTGCCAAAACATTGTAAAGGGTGTTTTTTTGGAGCTACAGAACCTAAGGTTGGCAGCACTATTTTAGCTGGCGGCCATTTTGTCGGCTGTCAAGTGATTTATTTTTAGTTTGGTTTGGCAATTCAACATAAATAGACTGACGCCTGAACAACGCATCCAAATTGTGCCAATTTATTTTGAAAATCATGGTTCTGTTCGAAGTACGTATCGCGCACTACGTCAATTTTCATAAGCGAGTTTTGTTTAGCGATGAAGCTCACTTGAATGGGTACGTCAATAACCAAACCTGCCCAAACCTGCTGTATTTGCAGTGATGATAATTCTCAAGTACATGTTGAGACACCGTTACATCCAAAAACTGACTGTTTGTAATTGGTCCGTACTTCTTTAAAAACGATTCTGTCCAGAACGTTGCAGTCAATGGTGACCGCTACAGAGCCATGACTACAGACTATTTCATTAATTGAACAACCATGATGTGCAGGAGCTGTGGTTCCAACAAGACGGCGCTACTTGTCACAGCTCAGCTGTTTTATTGAAGGAAACGTTTGGTAACCGCATAGTTTCAAGTTTCGGACCAGTGAACTGACCTCCAAGATCGTGCGATTTATGGCCACTTGAATATTTTCTGTGGGGATGTGTGAGGTCACTAGTCTACGCCGATAATAGGTTTTCTCAAAACTCTCAAAATAGGCAGTTGTTTCAATGATGACCTCTTCATTGGATCAAACGTTTTCGTGTGCACGAGGAAAGTTGCTTGTTTAAATCATTCGTGCGCACGAAAACGTTTGATCGTTTCGCCTTACAGAATGCCGATCCTGTTTTTCTAGGTGACGTTTTAATGCATGGAAACATTATTCATGTCAGACACTCGCATTTTTGCACTACCAGGAACATAGAGATCCGTTTGTCCGCAGTCAATTCCATTGAAGTCGTAAGAAAGAGATCACAAATCAAACGCCTAAAGTGTTATGGATTCTATACTTATATAATTATAGAAACATAAAATGGAAATAAAAGCATATTCCGGTGACCAAAACTTCTGCAATCACTTGAAAGCATTTCTTTTTTTTTTGATTTAAAATATTTCAGAATCTCATTTTAGTACAAAGTGAATAGAAAAAGTGAAAGCGAATGTGAAAACGATTTATTCGATTCGCTCTTTCACAGAACGAGACCTGACCCCTGGCTGACTTGATGTGTTGCAATTTTAATTGGCCTCAATGGTCACATGAACAGCTTTTTTTAGTAGACAGGTCAAGAATTTTATGACTGAGTTCTATAGAACTTATAAGTTGACAGCTCGCATATGTGGTTGGCATAGGGAAGTGCGGTAATCGACCATTCTAGTAGGTATTCCACTTAAGATAACTAGATTTTTTAATGTGCCCACTGCGTTTGCCTTCTACTGGCAGTTGTCACAGCCACAAAGTAGCTCGTTTTCGGTCTTATCTACCACTATTTTGGAGCGACTTGCGTTGACAAGTGCATTGAAGTTGGTGCATCTGACTTGACAGTTGACGCCAATTGTTTGTACTGCGTAGCGATGCGACACGGTAGTGCTACTAGTGTCGTGCGATTTGGTTATGCTGTGTTTCTGCTGATACGGTTAAAATGCTGCTAATAATTAGGCATACAGATTTCGCTTAAAGGGTGACATTAACTATAATATGGTGGTTAGAAGACTGTGAGTTTCTGTGATATTTCTACCCAATATCAGTTTTGGATAGGGATCATTTGATACTCACTATATTATCCTATTCGTGTAATTACTGTTTTTTTTTAATTAAGCAACAAATGCGACCAAATAAACACTTAAAATCAGATATTCACACAATTTTGTAAAGGCCATAAAGATACTCAGTCTCAATTTTCGTCACGGTCAAACTACTTTCGAACAGAGTTCGCTTCACCCGAAAGTGATTGAAGATTTAACGGCTCTTCACAACTTCCCAAATGTGTTTTTGGAAGTGACAAACTTACTCGTCCTATAAACGAAAAGTCTCCTTTTTCATTGACTACGCGAAAACGCCGTGAAAGCAACCTTCCATAGATTTCTAGTCGGTTCACTACGGTGACGAAGAGGGTTTTAAATTAACTAATAGGCTGTAAATATAAACCTCCTGTGCTTGTTTAAACTTTATTTTTCCCATCCTTCAAACCTACACACAGCACCACCTCTAATGACCCGTATGTGATTGTTTTACACAATTTACTACCTTTTAGGCCTATACCTGTGTGAGAAAGTGTAAACTTTACTTTTACGTTCGTACGCACTTTAAATTTTTATGCTTTTTTTAAACTCAACTCAAACTGTCGTCCTTCGCAACCGTCGAAGGAGGCTGTAACGCGGAGCGACAAACACACGAAAAACACTTGCCTATCGTTTGACACATACACGCATGTACGCATCATCAAAAGCTTGACTAACTGGAGTGTAACATTTTTATGGTATGCCTTAAAAACGGAATTATTCCATTACGCGTTTTATGGTTATTAGCAATGATGAAGAGGTTTACTCCGCCATATTCGAAACCGTAACCGACTCGGATCCATCCTGTTCTCAAGAGGCCAAATGGATTTTGTATACTTTCAATGATGGCGGATAATAATTATATATTCTAACTGTTGCTGGCAAATAACACCGAAAGACACGTGTGTAAACAGATTTTGCAGAATGCAGACACGGCTCGTATCTTCTTTACGAGAGTGTTTTTATAAAGAGCTTACGACAAAGTGAGGACATTTTTCGAATTGACACAAATCATGGCTTGAAAGAACGATAAATAATTAAATTAAGGATTCGACGAGTACAAAAGGTGCTTACAAGAAAAAAAAATTAAATATTAAATCGTCTGAGATGAGACGTGCACAAAATGAATCGATATCCACATAGGGGAAGGTGAATCTTTCTCCCAGACAAGGACTATGGTTGGCAAATTGCGAGTCTGCTGTTGTCTGCCCAGGTGAGCGTTTTCTCATCATCAGACAGAGAAAAATATTTGTGCATAGGGAGAGAGACAAAATAATAAATTTGTTTGGGTTGGCACAATCGGCAGAAATGCTGGTCTGGTGGTTAAACCATGACAACAATTTCAACATTTTACAACCCACTTAAACTGATTGTTGGTAAGAGGCTGACATGTTTAGACTGTTGTTTCTGCTAACGAGTGATGAGACAAACCCGCTGGGCAATATTTTGTTTGCTTTTTTAGGCCTTTCATAAACCAATGTACCTATATTATGCAGAGTATATTTTCGTTTGAATTTCGGACTCATCTCAGAAGGCCTGATTAAGTGAAGACTTTTCATAGACTTCGCCGACGTCAACAAAAGTCTACTAAAGTATTCATTTGTTCATCTTTGAAGGGAGTTTTTTTTTAGTCTTGACAGGTTCTTGCTACTTTTGTTGAAACTTACACCTTTGCAACCTCAGTTCACAAGAGTTTTAGGAAAAAAATTGAAAAACCTGGGGTTTCTATAAAAAAAATATAAAATATTGATACGCTGTCAAATATTTAAAATTTTTTTAATGTCAACTTGACAAACGCAAAGTCATCTGAAAATTTAATTTTAAAAGTGAGTTGTAAACGGCATGGGCAGCTAACCTTATGCGCTCGTTTCCACAGGAGATTAATCACTAGATTTAGATTAGATTTAGGTCAAGGGATTACAAATAAACCCTGAAGTGTTTCCACCAAAAAAAGCAAGATTAATTTGACGTTGTTGTCAAATCTAACAACCCAAAATTGTGATCATAGGAAAAAAAATAAAAAGATTATTTTGACAAAACATGAGTCCCAGAAATTTTTAAATATTATATTATGAGTTTATAATTTAATTCTACAAAATAAAATCAGTGGTTTGATTGTTGCATTTCTAATAGGAGAAGTCGCTATTACAAAAAAAAAAACCCATCAGTGTTTGGTTAATATTCTGGTAGCTAGAAGGGAACAAATCGCAATGCAGCATAGGCAGAGACAAGCATGTTGATTAAAATTGATCAAAAATTGAATTCCCCCAGAAATAAATTCGGATATGTTTTTTTTATTTCAATAGGCATGTTTTTTTGAGCTTCGATCTCAGCTAAGCAAAGTAAAGTAGGATTTTCGGCTACACTAGGGTAGACACTTCGAGACTCGCAATAGTTGTTGTAAATGTGTGCTGAAAATCCTGCTTTCCTGAGATCGAAGCTAAAAAAAAACACATCCAATGTCAAATACAGCTCTGTTTGCTTGCTATTTTTGACATCTCGAGTTGTGGAAAGAGTGTTCACAAACCGGACTCTAGATGCAAATCTGGTTGATAATCGAGATTTCTTTCTAATCTTATGCGGGAACCTTTTCTTAATCTCGCAGTGGAAACATAGAATTAGCGAAAAAGAATATTTAAATATTTTATTGAACTAGCAAAATGAGAAAAATAAGTAGTTCCAAACAATTTGTGTCGTTGACAGCTGAGCAGATTGTCAGTACTTTCCTCGTTTTATTATATTTATTTTTGTGTATTAATTCGGTTTTATATACAAAACTGTGTATTTTCTGGTCTTTTATTAAAAATTATTCACTCTCCCCCCTCCCCCCCAAAAAACCAAGATCATATAATTTTTCTGCATTTTTCTGCTCTAAAAACTTTGAGCTGATTAAACTTGTGTTGACCAGATTTCACTGGCGTTTACCCCGCACAGACATTCAGCATTTTACTGTCTCCCCGGACTTTTCTATCATTACAAATGACAGCTGGCGTTGGAAATGTGATTATGTGTGTAATTAATGGTTATGATGTTTTGAAAGCGAAAAGTAATTCTACGAATTTACTGCTTAATTTTACTGAACTAAAAATGTCATTTAATTGACAATTCAGATAGGTATATTCAATATTTTGCAGACTTTAAATGGAAGAGTACAGTTCCTGATGTATCTAATGTTAGCTGACAGCTAGCTAGATAATGAGAAGACTTCGTCTTTAGAAGTTTATCGGTTCATAATCCTCAATTTTGACTTAAAATGAAAGCTGTTTTACTTGAAAAGGATTTGACATCAAATGCTGATAATGATTAGCAGGTTTGTTCGGTTTGTTGTTGAAAAATTAACAAATGCAAGCACAAAATTCAACATTTCTCTGAAATCCTATCAAAAATATGATCTTAGATGCGGTTTGCGGTGTAAATATACATACAAATCATTTAATACACTGAACGCAAGAACTAGATTGGTCCCGAGGGGGAAGTAATGAATATTTTTGAGTAGTCCTTGACTACAGATTTTCTACTTGTGATTGCATGCGAATTCGTTTGAATACACTGTGATACACTGTGATCCACCATGAATACGCACAGAAAAGCTCCTTGAATACACGTGATTACTTCCCCCTCGATTGGTCCCGTCACTTTTACTATGGCAGGCACATAGACGAAATGTCAGATAACGATAAGTACTCAGTAGAGAAATGCTTGATTAGTTTATAACTGCTCGTTTATAACTGCACAAGATTTGACAGGTAAAGCAGGACAACATTTTAGAGAGTCAAAACCTAATTAGCGTAGATTCTTTTCGTTGTTAACACATATAAACGTCAGCAAGTTACCTCTTATAAACGTTAAATGCAAAAACTAAGCACCTCACATCGTATGTAGGACAATACGAACCTAGACACATTACGTCAGCCAGTTGTCAGATAAGTAAACTGGTTGCAAGTTCATAATAAAACCACATTATGTGAGTCGTCAAGTTTGAAAACACTTGCGTCAAGTACACTTTAAGTCAAGAAAATGCTTTGTTCGAATTTTCGAACTTAATATTGCAATTTCGTCGTTTTAATCATACTCCAAGTGTCGAAGATTCTTTTGTAGTTTTTGCTCAATACGAAGCAGAAGTATGACTAATGGGACTATACGAGTCTACCTTCTGCCCTTCACTGACAACTCGGTTCAAATTCGAAGTTGATCTATTTGCTAAACTCATAATGACAGCAGAGCTTTCAAACTGTTTAAGTGCTATATGATCATTTTGACTACCATGACAAAACAATTATGAACTGTAAGACTTGAAATTCTAAGGGCCATATCACTAAAGGGAAACAAAGTGTTGAACAAAAACCAACTTCAAGTTCCGCCATTTTAGAAAGTTAAAATTCCAGAAAATCTTCATTAGTCCAAACGATTTAAACTGAAGATTTCGCGCACCTTTATACCATAACCAAACCATTCAAATTGTAACTAATTCCGGAAGTAAAGCGCTCCTCCACCCTATGCCCAAGCACCCTTAGGACAATTGCGGTGCACATCTTCAGTACCTACTCCAGCGATGTGCGAAATTCCGGCACTCTACAGCCGTTCACAAAGCGTATATATATACAGCGTAATCACACACGTACAAAAAAGAATGAGAACTCTTTGGGGGCGACTACATTACTGTTTCCGACATTTTATTCAAAGCGTTGTCGGCTTGAATACACACACCGTAGGTATATTCCCGCCCATACCCGTACTTCCGTACTTAACTCGGCTTTAGTTCCACTGGTGAAATAAGTCACCATTTACCGTCGCTATACTGTAATGGACATGCATTTACTTTTGATGGAGAATAAACTTTGTTCGAAACGAAAACATCACATTTGTCATGTGAGAACGATGACGAGGATGACGAGGACGACGAAACACACTGAAAGGATCTGAAAACGACGAATTGAAAGTGCAAAAAAGCGAAATGAAATGAATGAAAAACAGACCGTGGGGTGCAAAAAAATACCACGTCGACGAACCGGACCGGGAAAATACCAGCACCAGCACCCGGACACAACCGTGACGGTGAGGGTGCGCAGCGACAACGTATATCCTGCCTGAAAAAAACAATATCATCCATTCATAGCCGCCTGAGTGACAAATTTGCTGTGTGTGCCATGCGGCAGCACCTCTGGGTGCCACCAGTCAGTATACACGATGTGAGGACGATATGAGGATGCGAATATGTACGTGATTCAATATATTCTAACCAACCTGCACTTGGCCAACCCCCTCACGTGTCTACGTCGGTATAGGTATTCCATACGACCCACCAAATGTTGCAGGACGACTCACAAACGGACATGTTTCTTGCAGGCTTCTATGACTGCGAAGGTGTACGAATATTTACCTACACTGTGTGAATGTGATTCGACTCGCACATACGAAAACCGCACGGATACGTGGCGTAGCGCAAAACTAGCATCCTGACTCACAAAACGAAAATCACATTTCCACCGTTGAGATGTTCCGACGAAAGCTTTAGCAGGTGATAGCCAACTATCCCACCCATCCCGTGTTTCGCGTAGATACATAGGTATGGCGAAAAAAAAAAATCCGTAAAATTCCTGAATTCAATTTAATTGCTTTTCACTTGCGCAAGGATGTCTCCTTTTTTCGTTTATTTTTAATTTCAGAACCGTTGGTCTTGCACGCAACTTTGAAAAGGAATCCTCGCCGTAGTTTGGTGACCCATTAAACCTTTTACTGGGAAAAAATGCCGCCAAGTTGGTGGACTGTTTTTTTTTCGCCTCACAGTCACAATTCAAAAATGCAAATCCTGACAGGGTCACGAGAACATCCATACATACGAGTACCTTTGCATTTACATCGCCCATATTCATGGGGAGGATGGTCCAAGTCCTGCGGGGAAAAATGGGTTGATTTGCCGACTCTATGGAACGATGAAAGTTGAATTCCATGAATAAATTCTATTTTTCGTCCTTTGTTCCAAGGGAGAATTTTTTGCAATAATTTTTCGTAGACAATATGCTGCCATCATTTGAAATGACGTTCAGCATGAGTTTGTGTGTCATTCATAAGTAAGCGGGCTGCGTTGGGGGAGGGCTTGAATACAAAATTATTCTTGGAATAGATTAACACAGAAAAAGGATTACACAGGCAGATGACTGTCATGCGGATTAACTGCGGTACATTGTTCGACGTTCGTACATGTCGTTGACTTGTGGGAATCATGCGGGCAACGGGTGGGAGTGAGTGAAGTTAACAGTTTCTTCTAACTTCAACTTTTAAGTTAATGAGTTGCCAATACTGCGGGACCTTCGGTTTCGATACCCCACAGCTAGATGGAGATCGGATGCCGATCTGGCTCACGGTCTAACAAATCGCGCAGTTGTCGAGTCTCCTGTCGTTTCGAGAATTGTTGTCGAATTTTTGCCCAACGAGCCAAATAAATTCTGAACAAGCTCACAAACCCCTTGCTTCCTTTCAACGTTGCTATTTCTTTTCATTGGAGTTTGCTGTGACTTTCGCAACGATCCTTACACTCTGCTTCCAGCTGATTTCATAATAGACATTGTCGCATTGGACTTTGTGGTGACGGTTTGCGTCAGTTGGTTCGTTGAATGTTAAGTTGGTGTCTCTGTCTATAATTTGCCCAAAAGCTACCTCCCAAGGTCTTATCTTTAAAATGCCTCTAGAATTACGTACATACTCAAAAATTGATAGTCCCAAGAACTATCTGCCTGAACGGGCTTATTACCGCAGAAATATATTCCCCAACTTGGCTCTCGTTATAATTCGACAGCCAGGCCAAAATAAACAACCGAAAATTCGAAACCCTTATACATACTCGTACAAGCGAAAAGTGACTTCACCGACACGTACAACATCCATCCATCAAAGTGTAATTTAAGAATTTCGTTTTATTCCACAATTTTAACTGCGCGTTAACGTTGCCTATATTTTAACCACGGGGTACTAAAGTAAAACCGCCCTCTCCACCTTCACCCCGTGTGAGTGATTGAAACCGAAAAGTGCGGAATTATTTTTATGCCACGCGGTATTGATTCGCCACGGAGGGAAGCATGATTTAGAGATTTATTGGAAACGATTATTTCCCACAAATAAAAATGGCGGCCCACGAACACACGGTGCAAAATGGCGCATAAAATTGTTATTTTCTTGGAACTCAAATAAACAAAACGACAAACAATATGGTTTAAAGCGTCTCAGTTTTTATGACGTTTCATTGTTGGGGCACAGATCGTATACCTGTCTATTATACATTATATAAGAGTTTGCTAAAAGGGTAGGTAAGAGGTTCGATAAAATCGTAAGTGCCATTTGATGGTTGCGGATGTAATTAATAGAGATGAGATCTACAATTGTACATTTGCCTTTAGATAAATAATTGACTGCGGTATGTGGTTGATCCAATGGCTGACTGTTTATTGCGATAATTAATTGTGGTAATTAACAAGCAACAACTTGGATAACAAATGGGAATGATGTACACATGCCATAGCGCGTTAACTGGTGGAATAACATTTAAATGAATTTCAGCTGAACGGTTGCAGAAGGCTCAAGAAAACTGTCCGAAAATATTGACGGTCTTTTCTTAACACGGTGTCTCCACGTGCAATTTTTCTTTCAGCCATCTGTCAAATTTGATAGCATTGCAAGAACGACCAGTATGCAATGCTATCCATTCTTGTCCGACTATACTTGTCTCTTTTATTCCAATACGTAGTTTCAGCGCTACAAGCGACCATTTGCTACTCCACCATCATGGAAATGAAAAACAAGTGTCAAACTGCATAGAAATTGCAGGCCATTTCATGAAATCGATACCATGAAATGAGCTGTGAAATACTTTTCATGAAATTGGTTTCTTCGTGAAATTTGTGGTCTCCACGTGCAATCTGTCATTTCATCAAAAATTTCATGCAAAGGAAATTGCACGTCGAGACACCGTGTAAGGGGCCCAGTCCATTGCAACATTAGGTGTGTTTTTTTGAGCTTCGATCTCAGCAAAGCATGGTAAAGTAAAGTAGGATTTTAATTACGCAATTACAACAACTACGCTTTACTTGACACTTCGAGAATCGAGACTCGCAATAGTTGTTGTAAGCGTGCTGAAAACCGTACTTTACTATGCGTTGCTTAGATCGAGGCTCAAAAAAACATGGCTATTGATTTGTTGGAACGAGAAGACCCATAAGGGGTACCTATTCACGATTTGATGCAACTGGTCTTGTATCATTGCGAAAATGCGAAAGTGCAACTTTTTTTCGCACTACAACAACAAAATATACAGAATAAAATTTCGCAATACTTTTGCACTTTATCTATACCCTGACCCTATTGCAACCGAAAAATACAACAGAGTAGCCTTATGAAGTTGACAGTTCATTTAAATTCTTGATTCCTGTGTGTAGTTATCAGAAAAAAAAGAGAATGGAAAACATAGTAAACAATTAAAAGCAAATTTTCCCTTTTCAAAAAATTTTTAAAGTTTTTTTTCAAAACAAATAATGTCAATTGTCCAACTGGAACTGCCATTTGTTTCAGTTTTGCTAGACATGAGAAAAAGTGTGTTCACGATATGATAAAAAATAATAAAATTTCGCAATTTTACTAGGCCTGTTGCATCGAATCGTGAATACCCCTATAGAGCTATTAATTTTTAATCGCATTTCCACCTGTAGTTCCACCTTAAGTGGCTCTCATCGCCAGCAGGGAAATGATGTAGTAGAAGTTTCGATCGAGTGGGGGTTGGAAAAACACATAAGGTTACTTCGAAATAACCATCGCCACAGAACGATATATGAGTAACTGTACCCAGCAAACATTTCAAAAATGAAGAATCACTTTACATTCAACAAAAATGAAGACCATACATTAATTTAACATTCATTTATGCGAACCAATTTGGATTTTCATTCACATAAATAAACAAAAATGATTAGGAGCTATCTATCCAAAATATCTTGCGCTAGGTTTCGTTTTCAGAATCCAAATTTATAACGACATTTAAATTGCCTTCACTTAAATGAATAACAGTGACTGTGCACAGGTAATCATAATGAAAAAGATCGGGGGTTATTTTTGTGCAAATGGATAGTGATAACGGGACCTGGAAAAGAAACAAAAATAATATAAAAAACTCGATGCGTCAGTTCGATTAATTATTTGTCTTGCAAAGAACAGTGTTTTTGTAAGAAAATAAAAGGATTGAAAAGGATAGAAATTAAGAAGTAAAGTTAAAATAACTTTCTAAAATTTTAAATCATTATTATTATTATTATTTATTAATAAGTAAAATTAATTTACAATATTAATATCAATTTTACAGCACTAGCAATTTTAAATTAAATTAGAGAGAGAGAGAGACTGACTGCCCCTATGCCCCCCCCTGGATCCGCCCTTGAAAATAGGCTTCAGTAGAAGAGGTTTCTGGATTGGAACGGATTGTCTGTTTCAATGAAGTTCTTTGAGCTCTTAATTGAGATTCAAATAGGTCCTTGGCAAGGGTCCGACGGCATTTTCTCTGATTTTCTTAAGAGAATTCAGAACTTCTTTTGTGTGGTCGATTGCAGAAACGCAATCAAAGGATTTGTTCTGTAGAAAAACTGGTAAGGCCAGCGTTAAACTGAATTGTTTTTTCGCATACAATCAGGCTAACTAGAAATCACTTGTTTCGACCGCTGCCAAAAGTACCTACATAAGTTAGCCTAATATGAACATTTAAATTTTAAGAACCCTAGCTTTACAAAACAAAACGGTTTTTGATGCAAAGCGCGCTTTATATATTTTGCGTAAAAAATGGCAATATTGGCAGAACAATTCGACATGATGGATAAAATTTTAAAAAGCTCCGTCGTAATAGATTTGTACTACGAATTCCAAAAAATGTATTAAAACATCGTAACAAAAATTTTAGGTACCTATAGTTCAAAATTCAAAGTTCTTGAAAAGTGACCCGAACTATCCATGAATTTGATTATATTTTACTATGAGAGTAGGTGCAGTGGCTTAGTTAGTGTGGTTAGTGTGTTGAACTACTAAGCGAGGGGTCCCAGGTTCGAATCCCACAAAAACCCAAATTCCAACTCAGGGTTTTTTCACTGCGCCACCTCTCGCGATAGTCTAAGGAGCTTCTCAATTGGCCGTTTGGAATCGGCATAAAATTGTAGATCCCTTCCATTCGTTCCAAAAATGAAATCTCACACAAAACGAATGGTTGTGGGAAGCTAGGGCTAGGGTCCCTACGGACCTGTTGCGCCAAAAAAAAAAATTATTATTATTATTGCAGAGCATTCAGTCTATGCCTCAGAAATTGGAAGCCAGTATTCGCATACCAGAAGGTACCAACTACCCAATGCTTAAAAAACTGTCATAACAAATTCATCAAAAATGTTGTCCTCATGAAAAGAAAGAGACCGCTCTTCAAAAACCCAGTTTAGGGCCAAGTTTTTCGTGAAGCTTCTTTGTGCTTAAAATAGGTATAGCGATATAGACAATTTTAAGGATATCCTAGCCCTTAATTCGACCTATAGGTCGCAACCTAATTGTTTGAATAAAATTGTACCCGTGACCTAAAGTTAACGTTTCTCTGGGAAGACCCCGCATCCGATGAGTTCCAAGACAGCCAACTTCCTGTAGAAATCTAAAATCGTTGCTGAGGTCCACTCAAAAAGATCACCAGGTACACGAAGCCAGAACTAACCATCCCAAACTGCCAAGAGTTAACAACAACCATTCAAACTAGAAAACAAACTGTTAACTACCCTTAACAGTTTCAACAAGAACACCAGTAACAACATGATAAGGACAAGTGTGACACCACAAGTTGCTTCCATACGTACAGGTACAGCTAAACTTTGTTTGGTTCGGCTCACACCGATGCCAGATGTCAATAGGTCGAGGTCAGGCTAATTGTGTTTTTGCACCTCCACCTCGAACCCAATTTCATAGAGCCGGCTCTATTACGGTGCGCACTAAATTTCGCAATTTAAATGCAAATTGCCGGAGAGGCTCAGGCGGCACCATCCCACTACTCGGCACAGTGAATTACAATTATCGTCCAGCAATGTTCTGCAATTAAAGAGAAGAAAGGAAAAAATCAACGAGTAATCTCAGCATACAGCACACACCGAAGCAAACAGCGCTAAGCGCACAGAGGGCGCATCACCATTTCGGCAGATCTGATGGGTATGAAACGTCCTCGGACCTTTAAAAACAAAATAAGTAAAAAAAAGGAACACAGCCTACCTCAGTAAATTCGCAAACACACACACATAGGCAACGCTCAACCCCAACAGCAACCGCACAGTGGGATTCAATTTTTTTGTCTGTCCCCATTTTGCTGTTTCCACGTGTAATGTACGAGAGACTCGTGTAATTTCAGGTAACTATCGAAACCAGTAAAAATAAAAAAAAAAAATATTCTCAGATGCTTGTGAATGGGTGAACCCCTCCGGGGTCACGGTGGGTACACAGTTCATCCACCTACAGACGCAGATACACACGGAGCACAAAGGAGAATCATCGTCGCCGATGAATTTGGCCTCTGGAACGCGGGTGGGCGCTGGATCTGGGTGGTTGTGGAGCAACAGCAAGGTTTCGGGGCCACCTACCCTCGGAGCTTTCATCCCCGGCAAATCGATAAAATCTGCACAGAGGGAGAGCGCTACGGTCGTCGGACAGCGCAAATAAAGCTTCCAACTTCATTGGAAGTAAAGAGAGATACTGTCGCTCAGCCTCTGTCAAATTGGAAAACTCGCACAAATTGAGAACAGCGCCGCCGGAGAGTAAATAGCAAGTGAAATGAAAACTCTGTTATAGAGGTACCCTTATTAGGTCACTCCCTGTGTTGGCTAAAGCCCTGTTTTTTTCTATGCATTCTTGTGCATTGTTTTTGTTTTATTTTAGACTTTTTATCCGATTGTGTTGTCTTGCCTTGGGATTAGGAACAATGACAACGGAGTAGGGAAATAGATTTATCCTTTTTGTGTCGTATTATACCCTATAAGCCCACGCAGTTGGTTCCTGTTGTTTTTCTCGTAGATTTTCCAAATCATTAAAGCGCAGATATTAAAGGCGTAAGTTGCTCGAGTATCCTGTGAGATGTTTTCAATTCCCATACACAGATTGTGTTTTTTTTTGTTGCTTAATTAATAGTCCTTCGGGATGCTGCTGACACGGAGGCATTCACTCGTTCACATTGCAGCCGCACTTGGTCACTCACTCGATTGGTCTCTGTCGATTGTGTGAGCTAAGGTTTTTAATTTGTGCGATATCACTTGTGGATGGCGACGGATCCCTGGCGTAGGTTCTGATTTCAGAGAATTCGTGGGTATGGCCGGCCATGTAGGAGGTAATAGGGCTGATGTTGGTCTTTCGTGGAACGGAGAAGACAGATTCATAGGAGTTGCTATCTTTTCTAAGGAGAATGAGTTATCTTGGCTTTTCAAGTTCTTCCAAGTAGCTCCTTCTGATATGCACGTTTCTTAAGAAATGTGTTTGCAGAATAAGAGCGAATCTGCGGATAGAAGCAAAGCTCCTTAGCTATCACCCGGTGAACAAAAAACAGTCAAACTATAGCGGAAACCAAAGACCCACTCAAATAATACAGGAATGCTGATAGAGACTACTTAGCTTAGGCGATTTAGAAGCAGTGACTCCCAGGGCGGACCTAGATTGTGCGGCACAGCATACTCGGAGAAAGATAGAAGATAGCGCAGGCAGAGCGATAATGGGAAGTTGACTGAAGCAAGACTCATTTCTGTCCGCCTTGAGTAGGTGGAAAGCTGAAGAACCAGACAGCAATATAACCAATGATTCCTTACAGACTGACCAGATCCAAAATGGTGCTGCCTACGAAATAAGTTTAGGGCACAGCAAGGAAAGAACGGCCCTAAAGGAGCTGTTGTGAGTCTCAATTCATCCGAGTTTCTTTCGAAATAGCGATTTCAGCCTACAGAATGCAGTTGGAGTCAGGCGTCTGAGCTTTGAAGGCTGCCGGAGGTTATTAAAAGGTGCTATGCAAATAAAAACTAGTTCAGGAAAAAGGTTGTCGAATCGAAACCGTCAGAGTGGAGACTAACAATAACAAATTGCTATAGAACTGCGAGACCTCAAGTTGTTAAAAGACGCTTTTCTAAAAGCTGATGAAACAGATCCGCTATTTTTGGACAGCAAATGGCAGTAGAAACGGTTTAAGGTAGTTGAATGCGACGACAAAGCACCCATGAATTGGCTGATGAACGATGGCGTATGTAGCTGCAGGGATGGTATTTCGGGCTCAGGGCTCAGCCTACAATTGCTTTCGAAGAAACTACAAAGTAGGAAGTTGAAAGTCCGCAAATGACTTCAAAGTTCTCTAACTTATTTAACTTACTTTAGGTGGCTTTCTAAGTTTGGAGTTGAGTCTGGTCAAGCAACTCCCAGTCAGCTCCATCACTGTCCCTACGGTTGGTTGTGGTTGATCTTCAATTTTGCTCTCCAACTAAAGTGGATTCTTAGTCGGTTGTGTTGTTCCTTAGGGGTGGCCTTAAAGACTCTTAGAGAGCTGATTCGTTGTAGCCAACACGACTCACATCCCAGCAGTTTCGAATATCTCGAACTTTTTGACAAGACTCACGTCGCTGTATGTTTCGCAAAATGTGGCTGAATCTTCTTCTCCACACTTTAGGAATACCAACTGGTTATGTTGGTACAGGCGAAACGTCTGGACATTAAAGATATCGGTACAATATTAGGCATTGATCGATTGTGTAATTTGGTTGATGATCGTACGATCAGAAGAGCTTCTATTGAGGTGCTGAAATTGCTTTCCAACAATGATGACCTTTCGCTTTCTAGGAAACTGGATGAACTTACGCCAACAAACGATTTGATTACCGCATTGGGAAACTATAAACTTGAAGTCCGCTGGGACGTTCGGGTACATAGGCCATTATATCAATTGTTATAGGTAGGTACTGTATAAAAGTAAGTAACTTATAAAAAATGACATCACAAATCCGAAGCCACAATGTCATGGAATGTCTGCCTACAATTATAGATACGTAAAATGAAAAAACACAAGTTCCGGTGACCGACATTTCTGCAATCACTTGAAATCATTTCTATATTTCTGATTTAAAACATTTGATAAGTTTCAGTATAAATTAAACCACCAACTCATCAATCAGTTATACGAAATAAATAAATAATTGTCCGCTCATCACTTCCGGAAGCCAATTTGTTTTATAGAAACGCGGAATTTCGTTAGCCATCGCTACAAAAGTGTCAACATGAGGAGCTTTCCCATAATTCCTACCATTCCTAAACAAGATGGCCGACATAGATACGTGTCAAGTTTTTTTTTGCTTGTTAGGTAATGCAGTCCCTTTCAGTCACACTGATATTAAGTATTCAGCGTCCATTTAATCTTCCATGTTAGGAATGTGTGATGTTGTAAATGCAGCATTACGCGTAATTATTTAACAGTATCGGAACTAAAATTTCCCCCGGAATGTTTACTGTCCAGCAATCTGATGTACAATTGTACATGATTGAAAAGGGGAATACTATATCCATTGGAATTTATTCACGCACCCGCGATTATCTTCCGTTGTCTGTCACAATAGGCGTGTTTTTTTGAGCTTCGATCTCAGCAAAGCAAAAGTAAAGTAGGATTTTCAGCACGCTATTACTACAACTATTGCGAGTCTCGAAGTGTTAAGTCTGAAAATCCTACTTTACTTTGCTTTGCTGAGATCGAAGCTCAAAAAAACATTGCTAATATGAGAATTTTTTTAAAGCAGAATGTTACCAATGTCTTATTTTCCAAAAAATCTCATTTAATCAATCGAATTTCAATGTTTTACTTTCTGATAAATACTTTACAAAGTTCCAAGCGAAATGTCCAAAAATTGGCAACAATTTATAATTTATTATCTTGCTCTTCAAGCACGATTGTTTTGTGACAGCTGATGGAAAATTCGATAGGATCAGAAAAATATCCGAAGATAAATACTAAGCGGAATTGACACTCGGCCTTAGCTGGAGGTACGTCAACTTGAATTGTCAGAACGAGGTTTGCGAACGCTTAATTTTTACTTTTCAAAACAGGCTCCAGTAGCAATTGTTTTGTTGTTAATTAAAATAATACAAATTGCCCCATTCAGTTACCTTGAAGTGAAGTCGATCATTTGGGAGTACTCTTTGCAGTTAATTTATCAGTGCAGTCATATATAAAATACTAGCTGGATGTACCCGCTTTGCTGGGTCCTTTAATAAATGCATACATGTGAACATGAAGTAAGGATACTAAAAACCATCCTATGTAATACCGCTACTCACGACAAATCGATTGCTATATATATTATTGAGGTATCGTTACGTACCTACTCCCTACTCGCGGACAAACAGAAAAATGTGTTCTCTTTTATAGAGGTAGAGAAGAGAGGGGGCGGGTTTCCAATATGCGCACTAAGCAAGCATTTATTTTATTTTTTTATAGCTTAAAATGGGCTAAAAAACATAAATATAATATTTTTTTTTGAGGAAATGAATTTTTTTTTTTAAATTTTTTTATTCATTTTTTACTTTTTTTTATATTAAATTTTAATATTTTTTTTTTTAATGAAACTATGTTTATGTGATTTATGCACAAAGATTTGAAACCTTTTTTTCCAAAATCTCAATACACATGCACAACTGCTCCGCTAAGGGTATGTCAACAACTATCAGGCAGGCGCCTTTAAGAAAGTCTGGTGTATTTAAAGTATGGGGTGCGTGGCTCGCTTCGCTCGCTAACAGGATTTTAACCCTGTTTTTCGCAGGGTTTAGACGCTCACGCGACTTCGTCGCTCCGCTAAGGGTATGCCAACAACTGTCAGGCAGGCGCCTGGAGCTAAAGTTTATATACATATATATTTAGCAGTATAATATATTCAGTAAAAAAAAAATCAAAAAAGACAAAATTATTTTAACTTTTTGACATTATGGCAATACCTACCTATAATATTTTCCAAAATTCACCCCCCCCCCACACTCCCCCCTCCACTGCAACACAAACGTTATGCAAAGTGAACGTGTCCATTTGTGCAGTTTGTTTACATGCACTTTTCAGTGAAAATTTAAAACTTTAAAAATAAAAAAAAATAGGAAAAAAGTTTCCGCAGAAAAATTCTTCTACAGTACATCTTAGAATAACTCAATTTAAATAAAAAAAATATAAAAAATGAATTTGCTCAGTGCGCATATTGGACACCTCAGCCCAACCATGCATATAAACAAAGTTTCATTGCGATCGGTTGAGTTTCTAAGAAAACGGACAACAGCGCCGTTTATCGGGTCCAAAACTATCCTACCTTTCTAGCTGCATACAAACATGCCCACATACAAAGTTTAATTGAGATCGGTTGAGTTTCTCAAAAAAATCGACAACAGCGCCACCTATCGGGTCCAAAACTATCCTATCTTTCTAGCTGCATACAACCATGCATACAAACAAAGTTTCAGTGAGATCGGTTGAGTTTCTCAAAAAAATTGACAACAGCGCCACCTATCGGGTCCAAAACTATCCTATCTTTCTGGTTGCATACAAACATGCACACATACAAAGTTTCATTGAAATCGGTTGAGTTTCTCAAAAAAATCGACAACAGCGCCACCTATCAGGTCCAAAACTATCCTATCTTTCTAGCTGCATACAAGGCCGTAGCCAGACTAATATTTCGGGGGGGGATATGATCTTTAATAAATAACTTTTTAATTTAAAGGGTGGAAGCGATTGAGGAAAATAAAATAATCTTCAATTTCAAATTTCATCTTTCGATGTGGCCATGTTGTTTTGGTAGAGTCTCTCTAATCTTCTGTTTATTATTCAGTCACTGAAATAAGTAGCATAATAATCGCAGCGGACATTTAAACGATGTTTTATTTCATGCATTAAGACATGAATGACATTTTTAAATTAAAAAGTAATATTTCGTTAATACCTCATACACAGCTTGTTTCATTTCATTTAAAATTTTTAAATAATGGCGGAAGAAAATGAATTTTCAGGATTTTCAAGAGTGTGTTCGAAGCGAATGTAATAAAATCGATTCACGAACAAAAATTTGTTTTGCCATTTATTAAGGCTGGTACGCAGTTCAAGTGAAATCCAATTTTTCATACAAATTTTTCACTGCGAAATGTCAAAATGTATACTTTCCAAATGAAAATTTCACTAGACGGTACGCAGTTCGAGTGGAAAATAGCGCTTCCAAAAGCTATTCTATTCCGTCGCATTAATTTGTTGACATTTCAGCGTGAAAAATTAGTTGTAGGATGCTTGTTTTTTCATTGAATATAGTGCGATAGTGTTATGTTTACAAATATTTGGTGGAATGGATGACCTTTTCCATGAGCAGGGTGCCTCAAGAATATTTTTCTACACAGTTTTGATCAAGCAAAACCAGATGATGTTTGAAAATATGTAGGTATAATTTCCATGCACTTTCAATTATTTAAATTTGACGACTGTCCTTTTTATTTTAGAAATAAGACATTATTTGCCAAATTCAAAACTATTAAAATTGTCATGAAAAAAATACGAAACATTGTGTGTTTGGAGGTTCGCTGGAAGAAAATAATCGAAACCCATTCGCGTCAAGTAGGTAGGTACCTACGCAAGAGATGCTTCTACAATAGGGAGGGCCGTTCAGCCGATCTAAAACACATACTTTTTTCCTCAATTAGTATTTACTATTATACTTGTTGAATGCTAAAAAATTATTAACTCCCGAGGGCACTGCCTTTGGAAAACCGAATGTGATTGCGCTTAGCCGTTCGACTAATCGAAAGATCCCTCATTTGTAGAATTTCTGAACTTTTTTGTTAGAAAATAATATATTGACTTAGCTAATTTTTATAGATCAACGTGTTTTATCCGCCTTAGTCTACTGATTACACTGCCTGTAATTAATAATTCGGTTTTTTCTAAGCTACGTGGTTGAGAAGCTCTGCGCATTTAAGCAACTTGTTCGACTTCTTTCTCCACTGTTACAATATCTAGAACCGTATGTAGATCAGCGTTGTGCGTGTACCAAAGTGCATTGACTATGAATTTACGTTTCTTTCTAATATTTTTGAAACACCTTAATTTTTTAGAAATACGTTTGGAGCGGTCAAACACACAACTGGTGCCCGTAGGTCCATACTGGATGCAGAATTTGGTTTTATAGCAATAACTTATTGTTATTGTTGCTGAACACGGATGAATATCTTCCAAAGAGTCAATACATTTCACTGTATCACATGATTCACAAAAAGTGAAGCTTCCAATTTGTTTCTTCCAGCTGTTTTCTTGTCTAGTAAAATAAAAGTGCGAGAGTTGAATATTGGAGTAACTGCCACAAAAAAAAACTAGCTCAGTCACCCTGCATAAATTTCCCCAACTAAAATCTCCAACAAAATATTTCACTCTCTATTTCACAGCACTTTTTGGAGAGGAGTGAAAATTTCACTTCACTCGACCTGTATACTAGCCTTTAGGTAAAGGAATGTTAAGGAAAAGTCAAAATAGTTCGATCCGAAATAAAAAAAATAAGAGTACAATTTGTAGTTGGGGAGTACCGGAGTACTTTTGGAATTTATTTTATTTTTGTGGTATTCTTGTGTAGTGTGTAACGGTGCTTTGGTATTTTTAATTGAAAAAAGTCAATGCTATGCTTGATTTGATTTGAACATTCTTGCATTTTGGTTAACGGCCAAATTTGCTCATTTTTGTTTAGATTTACTCTTTTTTAAGAAAGTGCAATTGTTAATGTTTTTGGGGGGGGGTTCAAACGCCTGTGATCCCCCCCCTAGCTACGGCCTTGGCTGCATACAACCATGCATACATACAAAGTTTCATTGAAATCGGTTGAGTTTCTCAAAAAAATTGACAACAGCGCCACCTATCGGGTCCAAAACTATGATATCTTTCTAGCTGCATACAAACATCCAAACATACAGTTTCATTGAGATCGGTTGAGTTTCTCAAAAAAATCGACAACAGCGCCACCTATCGGGTCCAAAACTATCCTATCTTTCTAGCTGCATACAATCATGCATACATACAAAGTTTCATTGAGATCGGTTGAGTTTCTCAAAAAAATCGACAACAGCGCCACCTATCGGGTCCAAAACTATCCTATCTTTCTAGCTGGATACAAACATGCACACATACAGAGTTTCATTGAGATCGGTTGAGTTTCTCAGAAAATCGACAACAGCGCCACCTATCGGGTCCAAAACTATCCTATCTTTCTGGTTGCATACAAACATGCATGGTTTCTCGGTGACGATGACGCGGTGTCGTTTTAAAGGTAACGCGAATTCATTAATTTCTTCCCATCTTAAGGATCATTCACATGAGAGTGACCAACTACCTACGAACGAACGAATATTCGCAAGTTTTGACAGTCCATTCACATGATACATTTAATTTGGTCGCAGAAACCCGCGAATCCAATGACAGTCGCCGTTATTTGTCTCTATAACATTTTGAGTTTGAGGTTAAGTTTGAACGAATGCTTTATTCGTTAGTTTGTGGAACGCAAATTGAATGATGTGGATTGTGAATAAATTTTGACAATTCGCGCCAAGGGTGTATTCGTTCACGGCAAAAAGTTTGCAATTCGAAATTTCGTTATTTAAACTGTTTATTAACATGTTTTCTTAATACATTTTGATGAGATAACTAACTATCCTACTCTTGGAATAGTAAAATGTACAATTTTCTGTTCATAAATACATCAAAAGTGGTTTGTTCGCATTTCAGTAATTTGTTCGCTCGCTCTCATGTGAATAGTCCTTTAAAGTGCCCAACGCTAAAGAAGTAATAACTTCAAAAAACTTAAAAAAATATTAACCAGACACTCACACTATACCTACACAATAGCTAATAGCTAGTAGTCTAGTACAAAGAAAGAAGAGAGAAGAAAAAAAATTGATAAACATGCCCGCACAGCGATGCCAACCTATGCTTTTTCATGCCTTTTAGGCATTATTTCATTAGCTAAGGCTTTAAGGCTTTTTTATTTCCAAAAAGGCATCTTTTTTTTATTTCAAATATATATATATATTTTTTTGATTCAACGTATACTGACTTTTTATTTTTTTAAATATTCTTAAAAAATCTTGGCAAAAAGAAGACCTCGGTGCTCGGTCTTAAAGAATTTGTTTTCAAACGAAAAAAAAGTTTTTGTTATTTTTTTATATTTGTGTTTAATTTTTGATATATTGTTCCAATTTACATAAAAAAATATTTTATGCACTATTTTATTGAAAAAGGCATCTTTTTTTTCAAGTTACACTTTTTTTCGTCAAAATTGGTTGGCAACGCTGTCCGCACTCCACTGGTAGGCTGTTGATTGCAATGACCTACGCATATCTGTGAAATATGTAAGTCTCAAATAATTACATTTTTGCTTATAACTTCTGTTATACAATTCAGAGAATAATGATTGATACATCAATCTCTTCACCGGGAAGTGTACTAATCGAAGAATAAATTCATATTCAAATTTGTTTGGCCATTTCGTAGTAATATATGTTTAAACCATAAAAAATGGTCTTTTTTTAGTTAAAAACTCATATAAAATGGGTTTGAAGGACCAATAACGGACTTTAGGATACTAAAAACCATCCTATGTAATACCGCTACTCACGACAAATCGATTAATATATATATTGTTGAGGTTTCGTTACGAACCTACTCACTCTTCGCGGAAAAACAGAAAAATGTGTTCTCTTTTATAGAGGTAGAGATTAGTACGGTTAAAAACGAAAAGTAACACAATTTCCTAACGATATAAGGTTTTTAAATATTTTACTCTTTTAACTGTCAAATGTTAATCAGTTTTATTGGCCGCATTCAAGTATCTAGTTGACTTAAGTCGACTAGATTGGTCTGGATAAGATTTAACCTGAACGCAAAAACTAACTAGATTGGTCGGGAACGTCACTTTTTGACTTGGGATTTGAGAGGGGCGACTTTGTTCGGCAATTTTGTTACCCATTAGTTACACGGCGTTCACATCGCAGTTCAGTTTGAAAGTTTTTATTGTTTATGAAATTATTTTAAAATGGATTTGCGGATATAATTTCGTCACAATGCCAAATACATTAATAAAATCATTGTTTATCTAACAGAAATCCATCCCATGATAAAATTAACTTAAACGGTTTTTGCACTTAAGAAATTTTGTTAATGTAACTAAAAGCTTTTTCAAAGTAATTTTGAAACAAAATAAATATTCAGACACAGTTTGGGGAAATACATATTTTTGTTTTAGCATAATTTTTAATCTGTAATGCATACTTGAACAATAACGCAAGCAAGTATGCATTATTTGTTAAATTCTATATATTTTTCCATTTTTTGGTAAGGACTGGTTTTTGGACTTCGATCTCAACAAAGCAAAGCAAATTAGGATTTTTAGAACACGATAAGTTCACTAGTTTTTGTTAATTAATAATTTAGAGGCTTATATATCTATATAAAATGAATTAGAACATGCGAACAATAAATAACAAAGCAATTTGGATTCCTATGTTCGATTGAATACGCAAAATCCGAAATCGTATCAAATCGCAGAATTAAATTAAATGCCACATTGTATTTTCTATTTGTTAGGAGTTTAATCATTATGTACTCGTTTTTACGAATTTACGTTCCGAGAAATACCACTTTTTTTTGGTGGATATGAATAAAATTTGCATTTTTAGTGTTCCTAAGTATTATCAACACAGTTCACTCTTATTAAAAAACAGAATTCCCAATCATATATTATGTTGTACACATATGGCACAAAAAAAAAAAACAATTTGAAAGCTTTAATTGAAATTTATACAAAGTTCAGGAATATTTAAAAAAACTTTTGCCCTAGTGTAAACTTGGGCTTAACTTGCATGGTATTAACCTATTTTTTGAACAACTCCCAAAAGTGATTGCACGAATTCTGCTGTCAAAAATATTTTTCATGTGAAGAAAATGAAAAAAACTTGAAATGTGAATGGATGATTATTTTTTGGCGGCTAAAATGGATAGAGAATAAATCAAGCTATCTACAAAACCATATTCAACATTTATTCCTATTACATTTATTGTTATAAAGTCATTTACAAATTGTTTTTTATTGAAAAAGTTCCATGTATTCACAGACAGGAAAAAAAAGAGCGAGAGAGAGCTTACTCTTTGCTCACGATGACAGCAAAATAAACGTCAACTTAGTACTCAGTCAGGAATTTCTTGACTAGATTCGTCGGCTACCCCTCCATAACCGTCAACTGCCAAAACTAAGCACGGGACCATTCTGGGCCAATAAAAATCGAGATAGATCTAGTCAGACAGCTGTCAGACTTACTAAACTAGATACTTGAACGTGCTCATTGATTTAGTTAACGGCGAGCATTCGGAATCTGGGCCAAAATGACGTTTGAAATGTCAACGATTGGAGTGACTCAATTTAAAGTTTAATCAATGAATGGAAAAGTCTTAAAAAAGTGTCTAATACGAATATCAACACAAAAAAAGAACAAGTGACGTTCTTATGTCCGATTAGACACACGAAATCTAAAATCTGAGAACGAATCGGAAGAAGCCCAATCAAAGACAACTCAGTTGCATTATTGCAGTTCAGTTCAGGTTTTTAGTGTCTGTTTCAATAAGAAAAAAGCACAAGTTAAGTAAATAGTAACGTCAGTTATAGAATATAAAAATCTAGGCAATTGCTGTCAAATTAGTTGATATTCTTTACGCAGCGTTTATTAATACGACGCGACGATACTATGGTTAGTGCCTGCGTTCAGTGTTCTCTTAGTCTGGTCGCGTTCAGCTCGTCGCATTTGTGTTGCCACCACACTGTCATATAGCTACGCATGGAATGGTGTTGAATGGTGAATTCATAATTCAAACACTGTATTTAGTGAACACTCTAGTCTGACGAATTATCTTTACAGTTAAAATCCTTTTCTGCCCAGGTCCAAATACAACAAATCATCCCGACCAGTGACAGCTTCAAGCAAATGGTCTCTCAACAGATGCAACCGCACACATACCAGGGCATGCCATCGCCCCAAACACTCAGCTCATGTAGCCACAGTTTTTCATATCTTCATTTAAGGTAGAACAAAAACGCCGACCTTTTGCTGATCGACACGAATTGAAATTAAAATTTCTTTTAGCTGAGCTTGCATTTTAATTTCTGTTTTTAATTTTCCTCTCGTCGGCACTTTTGAATAATTTTTTTTTTGTTGTGCTGACGGTCCCCGTGTGCTGGCTTTTGTATATCGCATAATGATGAGGCTGACATACATCGTACTTTCCGTGCGTTGTTTTCCTTTTTGACCATACACAACCGGTTGATGAATCGCATTAATGAATCGTTTCGCTTTCAATTATAATGGATTTATTGGCAAATGGAAAGTTTTCCACTCATTTGGGAAAATGTCCCTCAATTGAATAGCGTTAAATATTTCATGACATTCGAGCTCATTGGGCTAACTAATGGACTCTTCGCCGGCAGAGGGATATTATTCCCTTTGACAGGGAGTCCTATCAGTTGCAGGTGATGTAATGAATGAGTGTGTACACACTCAGGAGAATAAATTGCTCACAATTTGTTGTCCGCAACCATCTCTCATTTATCATGGTCGCCATCAAACCGGAAACACTGCCCCCCGGCCATAACAATTGACTTTGCGAAACATAAACGTCGTCGTTTCATTACGCTTGAATTATTTCGATTTGTTGCCGCCATCCCGCACCGTTTTTATTGTGCTGTCATCGATTTTCATTGAGTTCAAGGAACGACACACGAGATATACAGTAAAAGAGCTATAACCCGTAGCCGACGAACGTCTTCGAGTCGAGCGCAAGCGTGAGCTGCAAACACTCTCAGCTCTATACTGTTGTCGTTCATCTTTCCATCATCCCGTATGTCTAAAGTACACACCATAGGGACAACTAAGCACCCATAAAATATGCCACAGCCATACCCGCCTACCAATCGAGCGACGAAAGACGCCACTCCGGATGACAGGCAATTCCAGTCCCAATCTAAACGATAAAAAATCCATCAAGGAATAAAGTGTCACCGATGAATAGATGAACTTGGGCAAGAAAACGGATCAAATCGCGTGCGCCTATATACACGAGGGTATTGGTGACGAGGATGAGGACGACTTTCGACTCCCCCCCGCAACTGTTGAAAGGGATTTGAATATATTTATGTTGCGCTGGTTTAACTATCGCTGAACCGAACCGCAATTACGTCTCCCTTCGAGGACCGGCTTTGTTCCTGGCCTGAAGTTGAGTCACTTTGGTCCTTTCCGACATTATCTGGTGCGCTTTCCACTATCGCCCACCGCACCGCCACCAGTCGTACAAAACGTCAGCTAATAAAAACCACTTTAGCGTCGGCGTTAATTTTAAATCACGGGTTAACCCTAATTCTGGCGTCGTCGGGTGTATAGGAGGCGTTATCGTTGCCTGTTTGTCTGTTTGTCCCCCACCCCTCAATATCGGCAATGGCACTCGTTCCACCAGACAGATATTTACATAGGATTTCATTGTGCGCGAAACAAAAGAGAAAAATACTCCATGGCGAGGCTAATGATGGAAGTAAAAAAGTTGGAAAAATCACCCACTGGCCATAAAGTGGTAATTAAATGCCCCACCGAATGGGCACATTGTTCGCCGTCGTGCTCTGCTCATCTGTGCGCTGGGGGTCCACCACCATCCGGGCTACATCATAATCACGATAATGAAATGAGCGCCATAAACAATACCGCACTTTTGTAGCCCTATTAAAAGGCTGCAGCTACAACTAAGGCTACAGCTACAGCAAAAGCAACAGCAGTTCTGCCGACACACGAGCTGCAAGTGCACAGGGGGCGGCGAAATTCCTTGACTTCAGACAACAGTCGTTTTGTCGTTCTGAATTTATTTCGTAGTTTTAGATTTTCAAGGCGAAATTCCCACCACCATACTGTCCTTTGTTGGACTGGCGACGAACACTGGCGCGGAGACAAAAGGCGAGATTGCAATTAATGACCTGTCCATACAGTCGTTGGTGTTTCTTTCCTTTTTTTGTGTGCGCCCAGGAAGATGGCATCTCGCTCCTTGAAATCAGAGCAGGTGGGCGGCCACCGCTATAGGAGTTGGGGGGAAAAGTTGTCACTGCCACTTGGAGATTACGAATTCCTCGCAGGAAGGACGAACCGACACGGGGAGTGCTATTGTCAGGCAGTAAGCCGAAGCCGAGTGTCGCCCGCTATCTGGCAAGGCGCACTCAGCCACCATATTGCCGCCACCCACATAATCCGGAGGAAAGCCGTTTAATTAATTGAAAGTAGGTAGCTAAGCATTTTGGAATAGTCATAGTTTTGGGGACGACAACTTTGCAAATTGAAGCGTAGAGCTACTTCGAAATGGGAGGATTTTGATTCGGCGATGGCGGCTAATTGAAAGTGAACGAACGAGGTGCCTTGAGTAGCGGTGATAGCGGGGGGGGGGGGGGGGGGGTGATTACTTAGTAGTTGGTCTCATAGGATCCGTCAATTAAGTTGTTTTTCGGCGGGGTGCCACGCACGTTTCAAATGAACTGTTATGTCCTACATACACTGATGTATTAAATTTTCATTAAAAAGCTTGAAATGGGCTAACAGTGCTATGCTGACGGTAATTTTTGGAGACTGGCTTAGGTTGATGTAAAGGCAGGATAACACTGAGTGCGGGATGCGTGTGTGGTTCGTTTATCCGATTTGTAAGATGTGTGGCTGATGGAAGTTAGAAGACGACTTTAAATTCCAGGAAAAACTAACGTACCCTCTCTAGACCTCTCTGCTATAGTTGATCGCCTCAATCAGAAGCTACAAAAGTTATCAGACCTAGAGGCAACACTGTCAACTTAATATAAGAAGTTCCGTTTGCGACGTGGTGCGTATATCCAGGTCAACTTAAACATATCCTGGTTCGATATGGCGTCGATGTAGCGAAGAACGAGGCCTGTCAAACAGTGTTGAAAAAATAAACCGAAACATGTCCAAAAAGAGTCACAAAACGTGTCTAAAATGAGTCAAAAAACGAGTCAAAATATGGCTAAAATGAGATCAAAAACTCTCCCATAAAGAGGCGTTTATAGAAAAGTACAAAAACGCTTGCAAAAAATGCCAAAAATATGTCAAAAAAAAAACGTCTTAAAATGTGTTCAAAACTTCCTCCATAATGTGTTTAGAAGGTTTTAAGAACGTGTCAACCATTGAAATCGCCTTCAAAAAATGGGTCATGGTTCACGGTTCAAAAACTCATAGAAAGCTAAAAGAATGCATTCAAAAATTCTCCAAGACCTGTCAGTCCAAGACCTGTCAGCGTCTCAAATCATTTCGCAATCACGTCAAAAAAGGCCTAAGAAACGTGTGGAAAATTTGTTTATAAAATGCTCCAAAAAGGATTCAAACAAATTGTTTAAAAGAGTCCAAAAAAACCTCGTGAATGAGTCATAGAAAAGCGTTAAAACCGCAAATTATAATCTTCTAAGAAATCATTTCAAAAAGTGGTAACAAAGACGCCATAAAGACACGAAATCGCGTCAGAGTCCAAAAACACGCTTACATAATATAGGGAGTTAAAAAATCGGCGAAAAAAGTTTCAAAAACGCATTGAAACGGGAAAATCGCATCTAAAACGTATATAAAATTGTTTCTAATAAGAGTCCAAAATGCGTTAAAAAATTAAAGAAAACCGGTCGTGAAAAAGAACATACAAAGAGTCCAAAAATGCTTCTAAAGTGAGTTCAAAAATACGTATAAAGCGAGTCTAAGAACCCGTCTAAAAGCGAATCCAAGAACAAATCCAAGTGGATTCCAAAACGCGTTTATAAGTCGAAAACCCCCTAAAATTGCATCAAAATAGTCGTCAAAAACAAGTCTAAGAACACGACTAATAATAATCCAAAAGCTTCTATAAAATCGACTCTAAAATTACATCAAAAGCAGGTGAGAAAAGGCAATCAAAACGAGTCCTTAAACGTGCAAAAAATAGAGGTCTACAAACACCCAATACGCGTCAAAAACAAGTCCAAAACAACGTTAAACACTCGACTAAAAACAACTCAAAAACGAGACTAAAAAGGATCAAAATACCTACTCGTCGCAAAAATGTCATAAAAATAGTCCAAAGATACATCAAAATAGCATTGAAAAATTAGCCCAAGAAGGGTCCAAAAACGCAAAAACAAATCCAATACCCGAATGTGCAACAGAAATCAATCGAAATTTGTGTCTATAAAGAATCCAAAAACACATCTAAAAACTTGCTCAAAAATAAACGTATTGAAAACGTTCGAAAAACGCACCAAAAATTCATCGAAAAGCGTCTAAAATTAGTTCAAAACGCGTCTAAAATGAGTCCAAAAACACGCAAAAAAACATTTAAAAACACGTCCTAAAACGCACAGAATGCTTAAAAAAATCATCAAAAACGTGACGAAAAAGCGTCGAAAACAGTTCAACAATGGCGCGAAATTCAAACGGACACCTCTTGCCGACTGACACGTCTCAAACATACATTTTGTGAGCAACATTAGCCCTTTTTAACTTTCTCCATTACGTAGTAAGAGAAAGATATTGGTTTCGTACAAAATTTCGAACTCGAGATTTTAATCAATTCTGATATTACGATGATAGAGGAACTCAAAAAAGTGGGTCGCAAAATTCTGTCCGGTCTGTCCGTCTGTCCGTCCTTCCACGGGCCTACAGTCTAAACGGCTTCCCGGATTACGTTCCAATCTCGGATTTGGAGTTTTTGGGCTTACAGTTCGGGAGGTGTTTTTTTTTCAATGTAACCTCAATATTAATGGTACTTCCCATACAACATTTTCGTACCAGTTCGATTTGATCGAAAACGGCTCTAACGATTTCAAGCAAAATCGATATTTAAGCTTAAGTAGGTGAGGTTACCATGACTGCGTACCCAGTTTTTGGCTAAAAATTCGAACAGCGGAACTTTTGAAATTTTGACATATCTCGAAAACGGTCTATACGATTGTAGCAAAAATTAATTTCAAAGGTTATGTGGTCATTTATAACTTAATAGCAACCTCAGTTTTTCTCTATATTATCGTACAACGGATTTATGAAAAGAGCATTTTTTTAAAAATATAGTTTTGTCTAGTTAACTTAAAACGGCAATAACGATTTTGACCAAAATGCAAACTTAGAGTCAAATTGATGTTTTCAAAACTATTGTGTCCTTAATTTTCAATTCGAAACACCGAAAACGCTAATTTTAGAAACTGCTCATGTCTCGAAAACCCCATCTTCGATTTCGATAAAATGTCAAAAACGAAGTACATATTTCTATAATCCGGAACAATATCATACAGTCAGTTGTATTTTTCCAAATAAACATTGCAATATTTTTGCACTGTTATGTCTGGATAGTTTTACAAAACAAAAACTTCATTTGCACCGCACACACGAGCATCGGGATATTCAATTTATAGCTACTAATGCAAATTCACAAACGCCTGAATTATTACATAATCTTTCTAAAGATATCGGTCTATCACGAGCAATACTTCCAATAATTGAAAACTTAAATCAGATTCCAATCAAAATTAAAAACACATCCTTAGGTCAAAAACAGAAACTGCTACTAGGTACGCTTGTCCTGTACTCAAAAATCAAGTGAGGAGTAAGACCTTATAAAATAGTACAGTAGAAGCTTGCGACATTGCCAGTTATTGAGAGCTTTAACCTTTAAAAACTTATATTGTTCTTTTATATAACTGCCATATGAGATGAATATCCAAAAGAGAATTTTGTTTTCTTTTGTCTAGTATCGAGAAAGTTTCGTTCGACCCAGTCGTGCACTTTATTTCTTTCACAAACGAGTGCCTAAAACTAGTGTTGTGACCTCTCCTGACAAACGAATGTCCCCCTAAGCTCACAATTACAACGAAATGCACAAACTCTGACACCAGTTCCAATCGAATTCATCCAAGTGGCAAAATATACGATATGGATTTTTATTCAGCAAATTTTGTTTTGCAAGACCAACCAATTGGGACAACGGCCAGCTTCAAGTTCTCCTTATAGTTCACTCAATGCTCATGATGCGGATTATGGTATAGAGAAAACGACAAAACAATAAAATGAAACAAACAACAACCGCTCAGAGTGAGAGGAGCACTCGGAAAATATAAAAAGTATAGCCATTGCCATTCCGCAACAAGAAGAAGAATCCTTTCGCAACGTAGCGAAATTACTTCATTCCCACCATGCGATGGAATTTATTTATTCGCTTTAATGCCCGGAAATAAACTGAAACCACATTCTAGAGCTAGGATGGGAATCAGCACAAGACCGGGAATTGTTTATTTGCGGATGCAGATGATGAGATGAGGATTTAGCTCTAACCACCATCAGCTTTGGCGTGCAATACGAATTGCCTTGCCACGTGTAACGTACGTTCACGTTACGGAACGCAAGCGACTCCCTTCTGCCATGTCAGCAAACACGCAGGCAAGTATTAACCTATACCTACGCGCAACTGAGTTGACCAACAACCAAACAAGAACAAAAAGGAAGGTCGAAATTCCTACGCCCCGCTACGCGAACCATACCCCATCCATCACTTAAACTACCCATATACCGCAAGGTCACAGGACCCCTACGGCAGTCCGGGCAGCATGACGGATGGGGTTGTCCAAGCCTCCTGCAACCAGGCATGACCGCTTCCTCCCGCGCTAGCCCTCGGTGGGTGGGGATCTTGTTGCAGGCCCTGGACTGGGGTTACCTCTAGTTTTACATGCCTGTTAATTCAAAAAGATAGATCGTAGAAGATGTTGGACACGACCGGATTAAACCACTATCCCTAACAATAAAGATTGCGAGGCCCGAGTAGTGCGATCCGTTGAAATATTTACATCCACAGTGAAAAAGAAGAAAGTGGGGGAAGAAATAGGTGGAAGTAATCTTCCCCTGAGCTGACCCACCCCTACTTAGCACCAAGGCCAAGCTACCATGGTCGTCGTCACGCTCCTATTGAACGACGACCCCTAAAGTCCGAATATCCTACTAACTACTAAACTACGACCATGAACCGAACTGCGTAAAACCACCTCGGATCGTGTTCGCCCCCATGGCCGACATTCCCTTCAATACTTCCTTATCCGCACATCTGGCGGCTGCTTCCGAAACCTAAACTAAATTCCAAAGCCAATGAACACACATGATTGTTCTTCTTCGTGAAGTTCACAAGCTTATTTTTATTCAAAACCAAAAGATCTTAAAACTAGTACTTAATTAAGGGGGTGGACGTTACAACACAAGTCAGTACAAGTGCGGACATACAAATCTTACTGTTGCCGCTCGATTACGTTATCATTTACAGCCAGAACAAAATTAACGAAAAACAATAACCCTTCGATGTTAGACGTAGAGACCAGAGCATGTGCCCGTGGCCTATCTACTCGCGTAATGCAGCGTTGTGGGACGTGACTAGTTTTTGCGTCCGCGTGTATAATAAAAGAAAATCAAGTTGATGCTTCCACGACGAAGATTATACGCTCACTTTCTCATTGGTGAGATTCCTCACAGAGTGTCACAAATGCTAACGACTAAATCACTGGCGCACCGATCCGAACCTAACCATACGTTATTTAGCTTTACTTTACAATGTTCAAACGACGACAAGACTAAACTGGGTCAATCGACACGACCACTCTCTAATGCTATAGCCTATCACAACTGGGCCAATACTACTTTTAATACACTTTGTTTCTTCCAAATGAGATTAATTAATTCCAAACTTACCCCGTTCTTTATTCAGGGGATAACTACCTGAACGCGATCCGTGGTGAGGGACTGCAGTGCACCGCCTTTCCTTCCAGGATGTTATGCATAAGCTCTTTGATATGCTTTAATTCGCGGATCTATACCTTAGTGGAAGATAAAATCATTTGGAGAAGTATAAATGTTTACAACAAGAAATTTTATTGGACCCAAACTACTTAACTTAAAGTATATCGGTAGGCGCAGTGTTGATGAAGAGGTGAATTTCGATGAGGTGACTATCGTTGAGGTTGGTGTCTCGTCTCAAGCGAAGTCCGAAGGTTGGTGTATTCGATGGGGTGATGGTCTGTGGTGATGCTCGCTCCACCTACTGGAGGATGGATGCACGACTGCGTCTTAACTCTGAGGTGTGGTGCTTCGCTAGTGCAACGACTGTGCTATGTGCTGCGCAATTTATATTATTTCGTGGGACGTTGGGGAATTTTTCCCTTTCAATGTTCTAGACGTTTTAACTATTTTTTTTCTTTTTGTATCACGATTTCAGCGCACTTAACTGGGTGTCGATGAGGTTATCTTATGTTTTGGCGCGTCAGGAATTTTATTTCTTAGCGCGGGGTTGGATTTACGAAGAATTATTTTTGCCGAGTGGAATGGCGTAAAGCACACTACCGACTCTCGATTTTGTTTCTTTCCCTTTTTGTGGGGGTGGTTTTATGTATCCACGAGGTATGGTTCAACACACGCGGTCGAGAAGTTTTTCCTCGCGATATATATATATATCGTGGGTTTTTTTTTTCTTTTATTCGCTTTTCTTAAAACAATGCGCGAAACGATTTGCGGGTATTTGATCGGCTTCACCGAACTCAAAATTCCCTCGCCGGCGAATCACAATCGCGATATTTAACTTTTAATTTGCGATTTAGTTTTTTTTTTCGGTCGACACAATGGCCGCCTACTTAGGATGCGCGAACAATGAAAACGTGGCAAAATGCCGAAATTAAAATGCGACCATGCGCTAGTGCCCTACCAACCAACCGAACCTGACTCTCGATACTGACTGACTAAAAATCCCAGCGAACCAACGCTGTACGTGGTTTACATCTAAGAGTTTTTCGTGTGGGGTGGTGTTGTCGTCTCGCTCGCACTTATGCGCTCGACTATGGCGTAAATTTTCAAAACGATATTGTGACGAATGGTATGTTCAGAAAAATCTGAAAACGATGTTAAAGCACAGGGGCGATTTTTCTACGTGTTATATGTAGATAAAGATAGAGGTTTGAATTAGATTCAACCGAGCATAGGGTGTTAAAGAGAAAACCATAAACTAGGCGAAAAGTGGACGAAAAAATATGGCTGCCACTGGTAGTGCGGGTGCGTTTACACGTAAGCGTTTGCGAAAGTTGCAGCGCTTCTCAAACGAGGTGTTCCTATAATTTTCTTCTGCACATGAGTGCAGCGTTTCCTACACAACTTGACATTTTTCCGAGACTTGCGACTGCAAAAGGTCAAGAAAATGAAACCTGCTAAATCCTACCAAACGACCCACGCCCGAGACACAAGAATCTCATGTTCTACCGACTCTGAGCGGTCAACTGTTTCCTTACTACTTCACTATCCTACTGGGACTTCGTAACGTCTCACCTACCTTCCTGTAACTATCATTCAAAAATATCCTACGGCTATGTCTTACCGACGAAGATCTTTGCTGTGGGTTACACCTAGACTATGTCCAGTTGCATCGACTAACTCGTATAAGTTACTTCCGATAACCTTGCGAACTTTTGCCCGTATAAACTTCGGACAAAGCTTTGCGTTTCGAGACTTCGAGGCATTGCTAAGCACGAACTTACGCCGGTACACAACGTCGCCCACCTTGTATTTCACCGATGAACTACGGGTGTTATAGGCACGTTCATGCCCGAGGTGTGCTTTCTCTAGAGATTGCTTAATATAAGAATGCAGAATGTTCATCCTCGCAGCTTTCGGCAGGATGTCTACTTCAGAATTATTCAGACCACCTAGCTTCCTTAACAAGCGGTAGTCGCTTGCGTGTTCCCATAACGGATGGAAGTTCACCTCTCGAGGGAAATGGAGACACTTCCGAGATTACATTGGGTGCTATCTGAAATAACTTCCAAAAATCGACTCCAAGGTACAAATCTTTGGTTAACGAAGGAACAACATAGAGGGTGATATCCTCAATCTGGTTTCTAAAGTGTATTTGGGTGTTTACCACGCCGATGATGTCTTGTTTGGTTCCGTCTGCAGTGGTGACAGCTGACGAAAACTTTCTGAGAGGGATTCCGTTGTTCTGCAAGAACGAAATGCCTCCTGCTCCTATACAACTAATGCACGCACCGCTGTCCAACAAGCCTAGCCACTCTCGGTCGAAAAGTTTGACCGTGACAAAAGGTCTTGGGTCCCCTGAGGATCCTAGCAAAGTTGTTGCCGCAATTGCGCGGTATTGCCGTTTCTTTCCCGCAAAGCGTTTCCTGACTTTAGCTATTTTCGGAGACAGGATTGGTGATCCGAAGATACGTTCTCTCGCTTGACGGTAATACGTTAGACGTTGGTGGAAGGTCAACTTGGGCTCACTGGGTTTCTTGGCTGTTGAGGGTGTGCTAGCGGCTCCTTCAACCCTATGGGCTTCCGGACGCTTTAGAATGGTTGGTGGGTTTGGATTTAGGCTGAGAGGTTTGCCGGGTTGACATCCCTCGAGCGAATCTCCCCGGTCGGCGGATTGCTCGGTTGGGCGTTTCCCGCGCATGTAGGACAACGAGGTGTCGTCGTGTTCTCACAACCGCATTTGTAACAGAACAGAGCTCTTTGAGGAATGGCACAATCGAAGAATGTGTGACCGAGTTCCTTGCAGTTCCAGCATTTCAGAACACTAGGGCTCCTTCGCCGGAAAGCAACTTCCTCAAGTTGTGCGGAAGAGACGGGTGTATCGTAACCTTCCTCGACCTGTTCTACTTCACTGATATTCCGACGGGGCAAATACGTTTGAGGTATCCGCTGCCGCGGTGGATCGTGTTCCTTTACGAACTTCTCAATCGTACGACACACATGAACCATTTCAGGGATGTTGTGTGTGCTGAAAGTTATGAGGTGTTCTCCTATCCTACGGTTGGCGTTCTGTTTCAGAAATTCAATTATCTCACGATTAGACTTAGGGACTCGCAGTTTTGCGTTGAGGCGCATAAGGTCAGTGAAAAACGCGTCGAACGGTTCGTACAAACCCTGCCTCCGATCGGACATTCTTCGCGATAATTCGAAGTCAGTCTCCAAGCTGCGATACTGTTCTATCAAGGCGAGACGAAGTGTGGACCAATTCACGCCGGGATTACTCTTAAGGTACATCCAATACCATGTCTCAACTTGACCAGCGACAAAATGATGGAAATTGGCGACGACGTCACACCAAGTCACGTTATGGGATTCCTTTAATCTTCCAAGCCGAAAGAGGAAATCATCCACGGACATATGGGTGTTATCGAACCTGATTCCCCACTTGTGATAGTTGGGAAATCGGTTGAAGGAAGACGAGGGTGAAGACGTCTGAGCCGGCGGTTCCGGAGATGGAGTTGGTCCGCACAGATTCATTCTGCTAATTTGCTCTAAAAAGTTTTCCACGTTGCTACTTCGTGGCATGTTCACGGGGTATACCACAGGATTACCTGTCGGGGGAATATTCGGTGGCTCACTCGCCTGAAGTGGAGCTACCTCGGGTCGCCGATTTACGTCGTATTCTGCGTGAGCAGGTTGGGAGTTACGATCTGCGTTAGGTTCTTGGTGATCGTTGTTCGCTGCGGAAGCTAGAGGTCGCATAGCAGCAGATACGGCTGCTTGAACCAACGAAGCGAGTTCGCGTTGGAGAGCAGCACGACTTCGGTCGAGCTCTTCTCGCATGACCCGACGCTCGTCTGTCCGATTGAGACCGACGGTTGCCGTTACGACATCCTGAACATATTGTTCGAATTGTGCGCTTTCGTTAGCGTCATGCGTTCCCGGTGCTGTTCGAGGTGCAGACGGGTTCGTGACTGATTGGTTATCTTGGGGATTTCCCGTGACTGTTGTTCGGTCAACCTCTTCGCTGGTTCCAACCATGTTCGGAAGAAGGCTCGGCTCTTCCGTAGTGGCCGGGATGTGCTTGCGCCCACTGCGCAGTGTGTAATCACTCTGAACTTCCCTTCGACTACTTTGGCCGAGATTGGACATTTTTACCACACCGCTGACTTGAAAACAATAATAATAAAAATACCAAAAATAAAGATGGTGAATTCTATACGAATTCAGGGACTTATATCCTACTGTAAAAACTAACTATACTATCGCTATACTGTTGAGTCGTATCGGGTAATATATGACTAAACTCAATACTAAAACTAAAGTGAATGTGTGGAAGGCTGGCTTAGCAATCGCTAGCACTGAACTTCCGACTAAATCTTACTCAAATCTAAACGTTGGAGTACGTTCAATGACTAAACTTCAAAACGAAACTTCTCAAACTACACTGTCTCTAAACTTAACTCAAACTATCTCGATACTAAACTTTCTCAAAACTAAACTTTCTCAAAACTTCCTCAATACTAAACTTCCTCAAACTAAGCTTTCTCAAAACTAAATCAAAACTAAACCAAAACTAAACTTAACATCAACCTGAAGGAATGTCGAACACATAGAGGACAAACACGAGAACAACGAGGATAGATTCACACTTTCTATTCCACTGTGGCTACTGAAGCGACAACGCTTCTAGATGGATTAATGCTTTACAATCACTGCAGAATCGCAAGTGACATTAGAGTTGCTAAATTTCTGTGCTTTGCTATGGAACATGGTGAAGACAGCCTGAAGCAACGGACGTAAATGGAGACAAAGGTCGATCCAAATACCGGACTTAACAGAACTAACTTACCAAAGAAAAGCGAACTACACACCAGCCCTGAGTGCAAGCAACGGACGTAAGTGAGGAACAACTTCACCCACTTACCGGACATGAACTCGAAGGCTCAAATGCTGAAGATGGAAATGTGAAGAACTTATAAGCCCGAGCAACGGACGTAAATGGGGAACAAAGTCTACCCATCTACCGGACAAGGGACTTAAAGAACACTAGTAGACTACAAACTCCTAACCTATTTCCGCAAAACTAGATCTCAGACTTCAGCGTACAACAGGCATGAATGGGGATGAAAATACACCCAAACACCGGTTACGTGAAACGAAAAAGAGTAAAGTCGAAAATGGTGAAAAACAAAATTTTTTGTGTAAATTTTTTGTAAATACTTCTGAATCATATCACTACTTCGGGCCCCACGTTGGGCGCCACCTGTAACGTACGTTCACGTTACGGAACGCAAGCGACTCCCTTCTGCCATGTCAGCAAACACGCAGGCAAGTATTAACCTATACCTACGCGCAACTGAGTTGACCAACAACCAAACAAGAACAAAAAGGAAGGTCGAAATTCCTACGCCCCGCTACGCGAACCATACCCCATCCATCACTTAAACTACCCATATACCGCAAGGTCACAGGACCCCTACGGCAGTCCGGGCAGCATGACGGATGGGGTTGTCCAAGCCTCCTGCAACCAGGCATGACCGCTTCCTCCCGCGCTAGCCCTCGGTGGGTGGGGATCTTGTTGCAGGCCCTGGACTGGGGTTACCTCTAGTTTTACATGCCTGTTAATTCAAAAAGATAGATCGTAGAAGATGTTGGACACGACCGGATTAAACCACTATCCCTAACAATAAAGATTGCGAGGCCCGAGTAGTGCGATCCGTTGAAATATTTACATCCACAGTGAAAAAGAAGAAAGTGGGGGAAGAAATAGGTGGAAGTAATCTTCCCCTGAGCTGACCCACCCCTACTTAGCACCAAGGCCAAGCTACCATGGTCGTCGTCACGCTCCTATTGAACGACGACCCCTAAAGTCCGAATATCCTACTAACTACTAAACTACGACCATGAACCGAACTGCGTAAAACCACCTCGGATCGTGTTCGCCCCCATGGCCGACATTCCCTTCAATACTTCCTTATCCGCACATCTGGCGGCTGCTTCCGAAACCTAAACTAAATTCCAAAGCCAATGAACACACATGATTGTTCTTCTTCGTGAAGTTCACAAGCTTATTTTTATTCAAAACCAAAAGATCTTAAAACTAGTACTTAATTAAGGGGGTGGACGTTACAACACAAGTCAGTACAAGTGCGGACATACAAATCTTACTGTTGCCGCTCGATTACGTTATCATTTACAGCCAGAACAAAATTAACGAAAAACAATAACCCTTCGATGTTAGACGTAGAGACCAGAGCATGTGCCCGTGGCCTATCTACTCGCGTAATGCAGCGTTGTGGGACGTGACTAGTTTTTGCGTCCGCGTGTATAATAAAAGAAAATCAAGTTGATGCTTCCACGACGAAGATTATACGCTCACTTTCTCATTGGTGAGATTCCTCACAGAGTGTCACAAATGCTAACGACTAAATCACTGGCGCACCGATCCGAACCTAACCATACGTTATTTAGCTTTACTTTACAATGTTCAAACGACGACAAGACTAAACTGGGTCAATCGACACGACCACTCTCTAATGCTATAGCCTATCACAACTGGGCCAATACTACTTTTAATACACTTTGTTTCTTCCAAATGAGATTAATTAATTCCAAACTTACCCCGTTCTTTATTCAGGGGATAACTACCTGAACGCGATCCGTGGTGAGGGACTGCAGTGCACCGCCTTTCCTTCCAGGATGTTATGCATAAGCTCTTTGATATGCTTTAATTCGCGGATCTATACCTTAGTGGAAGATAAAATCATTTGGAGAAGTATAAATGTTTACAACAAGAAATTTTATTGGACCCAAACTACTTAACTTAAAGTATATCGGTAGGCGCAGTGTTGATGAAGAGGTGAATTTCGATGAGGTGACTATCGTTGAGGTTGGTGTCTCGTCTCAAGCGAAGTCCGAAGGTTGGTGTATTCGATGGGGTGATGGTCTGTGGTGATGCTCGCTCCACCTACTGGAGGATGGATGCACGACTGCGTCTTAACTCTGAGGTGTGGTGCTTCGCTAGTGCAACGACTGTGCTATGTGCTGCGCAATTTATATTATTTCGTGGGACGTTGGGGAATTTTTCCCTTTCAATGTTCTAAACGTTTTAACTATTTTTTTTCTTTTTGTATCACGATTTCAGCGCACTTAACTGGGTGTCGATGAGGTTATCTTATGTTTTGGCGCGTCAGGAATTTTATTTCTTAGCGCGGGGTTGGATTTACGAAGAATTATTTTTGCCGAGTGGAATGGCGTAAAGCACACTACCGACTCTCGATTTTGTTTCTTTCCCTTTTTGTGGGGGTGGTTTTATGTATCCACGAGGTATGGTTCAACACACGCGGTCGAGAAGTTTTTCCTCGCGATATATATATATATCGTGGGTTTTTTTTTTCTTTTATTCGCTTTTCTTAAAACAATGCGCGAAACGATTTGCGGGTATTTGATCGGCTTCACCGAACTCAAAATTCCCTCGCCGGCGAATCACAATCGCGATATTTAACTTTTAATTTGCGATTTAGTTTTTTTTTTCGGTCGACACAATGGCCGCCTACTTAGGATGCGCGAACAATGAAAACGTGGCAAAATGCCGAAATTAAAATGCGACCATGCGCTAGTGCCCTACCAACCAACCGAACCTGACTCTCGATACTGACTGACTAAAAATCCCAGCGAACCAACGCTGTACGTGGTTTACATCTAAGAGTTTTTCGTGTGGGGTGGTGTTGTCGTCTCGCTCGCACTTATGCGCTCGACTATGGCGTAAATTTTCAAAACGATATTGTGACGAATGGTATGTTCAGAAAAATCTGAAAACGATGTTAAAGCACAGGGGCGATTTTTCTACGTGTTATATGTAGATAAAGATAGAGGTTTGAATTAGATTCAACCGAGCATAGGGTGTTAAAGAGAAAACCATAAACTAGGCGAAAAGTGGACGAAAAAATATGGCTGCCACTGGTAGTGCGGGTGCGTTTACACGTAAGCGTTTGCGAAAGTTGCAGCGCTTCTCAAACGAGGTGTTCCTATAATTTTCTTCTGCACATGAGTGCAGCGTTTCCTACACACGGCAACCGTCATTACAATAAATTAACTGAGAGGATTGCCTCTTGATTTTTCCTCTAGCTGGTGTGCGTGCGTGCCTGTGTGTGTGTGTTGGCATTTTCTTATTATTTTATTTCTGTGTTTTCCTTTTAATTAGACGCATTTACCCACATACAATATGGTGGCGGGTATGTGCCGTCGGAATCTGCCATATGATGCGATACCGCATGTAGGTCCTCTCCTCACTCGGTTCTCTGGTCAATCGGTGGAAATTAATACGACTCTGTCGGCTGGGTTCTGTATCCGAAATGGAATCACCGTGATGCCCCCACACAAAGTACAACAACATCGGCTATATCCATGGCACAAGGAGTAGGCAATAAGTGCGGATGTTGTAGAGGTCTTCTCGTATGGTTATTGGACAAAGCAAGAGGTGGATGAGTGCTAACGAAATGAGCAGAGAACCCTTCCCTATGCCCGGTTGTCAGTCCTTGTGCGTGTTTGGTGGGCGTGTGTGTTGCGTGTCAATTTAGTGGTAGATTTTCTCAATTTTCTTTATGTTTCCGTTTAATTGATTCCTTCCCATTGGTATTGCCCAGACAATTGCACTCCTTTTAGCCGTCCTTCGATTACGCCACCCACAATGAAACTATATCGCTAAATAAATAAGTGGCCATTAGCAGACTTAACGGTATACAACATGTGTCTGAGCTGAACGCTCTCATAGTCGGTGCTATGTTATCGAAGCGATTAAATAGAACCCTGCCATTGTTGAATGAATTTACGAGCAAGTCCTTGCGCACCTATTCATTATGCCTTTCGACTGATTGGTGGAGAGGGAGAACTTGAAGCAACAATAACAGGGTCACGATTTGCGGAATTGTACAACTTCAAACTAACGGCAAACTTGCTGCTGAAGGAATATATGGACGAGGGCGCACTGATGTCACGTTCGATTGGGAGTTGCAATTCAGAGAAATGTAGGTACTATCGAAGTCATTTGACGTGTGCAAAACGCTTCTTCTAAATGAAGTTTGGGTAAAACTATCAAATTCGATTCAAAATGATCCAGTTTCTTATTCAAGTTAGTTGAATATAGTTGAACAGTGCTGAGAGAAAACAGAATTGTAAAAAGTAAATTCTGGAGCTCTTCTGAACATTCGGTATGTTGGAACGATATTTAACAAAGCGTAGGCTAGCTAAACACTATAATAGTGTTGTGATAGGCAACTGCTTTACATTTAAATGGTTTTTAATTTCAAATAATAACATTTGCAAAATATTCCAGTTAAAAAAAGGGCCTAAATAGGCAAAAATTGTTGCAGGCTCTCAAAAAGCTGCCAAATTGCAACTTGTTGCACAACGGTCACGCTGTTGATAATCACATCAACAAGTGCAAGTGAACGCACCCACTTATTGCGAAATTTCCCAAAAGGGAAATTCTATTAAGCTAATAGGCGCGTTCAAATGCCCGCTAGCGGCAGGTCAAACTCCATTTGATTTGCTGGACATGTAGCGCTTATTGTGAAATGTAATTTTTTTTATATGGAGTTTGACATGCCGCTATTCACTTAGCTGGATTATCTGGCTATGGACCGGTCGTTATCATTTTTAAGAAGAAGCTTCTCGAGATTTAGGTCTACGGTTTTTTTGTTTCCCCCAACCGAAGCTGCCCTACAAGACTATCGTTCTTGGACTAAGATTTAGGTTAACTTTACAGTGGCAGAGTAATAAATTCAGTCAGAGAGAGAGAGAGAGAGAGAGAGAGAGAGAGAGAGAGAGAGAGAGAGATAGAGGGAGAGAAAGCGAGAAAACTAGTAAGACTGTTGAAAATAACTGCTTGAATGAGTTTCAGAAGTTTAGCATAAGCTCTCAAAAGAACGGCATTCGTCAGTCAAATTCATTTAAAAGGAAAAAAAAAAAAAACAGCGTATCCACCGTCATCTCTTCTTCAAGCCACCGAAATTCGGTGAACTGTTCTAGGATATCTATTTTGTCCCGTTCCGCAATTGCGGTACCAAAACGGAGGAGGTCCTGAGCATTGGCGGCGTACCCGTCGTGGATGAGCCGCTTATCCCTCGCGATGTCATTATGACAGATACCTGAAAGTCGTGACTTCCCGTTCATTAAAAAATAAAAACGTCGGCGGCATTTTCCTTATTAATGGCGGTCCATCTGGCGTTGTTGTGGGGTTCTTCCCGTTTCGATGTTGAGCGTACTGGGTGATAAACTTGTTCGAAGACATTCGACAACCCTTGCCTTGCTAGTCCGTTTTCTCACTGCCTGGAATACCTCCAAGACAATAGGGACCCAGCAGAGTACAATACCTTGGGCAATATTCCAAGAGGCCTGACCTCTTCGCAGCAGACTTTAGAAGTTTTCATTCTATTTTTAGCGTCGCTAAGGTTTCTATATCTGCAGAGCTGTCAATAAAGAAGGTTATACCTTGCGTATTGTATTCACAATACCGCACACTCAAGTTCTTCTATTGTCATTGGCAAGACCTCTCCGGGACATATCGATATTGAACAGCAAAGTGGTTTAGAAAAGACGTTTGGCCCTGCTCAGAATTGCGCGTTGGGAATAACTTCGTCTTTCCATTCTTCCCTGCTGGTATAAGCACTCGAGAACGGTCTTGTAAAATCAAGAATATTGGGCTGAAGCCTGTTAAAGGTTTATGGTCAAAGAAGTTCTGGAGGAATGTTGAATGACCCGCTTCATTACATTTTTAGTGTGTTGATTGCCTGAGCCCTATGTCACTTATATGGCTGCCAATACTTGTACAAAGATGTCTCCAGTCTGGCGGTTGGAACTATTCTCATTGAGCTGTTAAGCTATATTATTTAGTCCCGGCCACCATACGAGACTACCATAGGTCATTATAGGTCTTACTATAGCAGAGTTCATCCAGAGCTTAAATTCGGTGATTGTGTCAAATGTTCCAATGATTCTACTACGGTTATAAAGCTGGCTTTTGAGTCATTCATTGTTCTTTTTATGTCTAAACGTAAATCGGTGTTACCAAAGATGCAGAAAAACCTTTTAAGAAAGACGTAGAAGAAACCATATATGTCCAAGTGGATTTTCGGAAACCCCAAGTTCGAAGCGACAAAGGAACAATGAACCTCCGTTTTAATTAAATTGCTGTCGAGGAACTATTTAAAGAGGCCAGCACGCTTCAGCAAACAATAGGTTTCGTGATGTTGGTAGATTGGAAGGTACATTCGTTGCGGCATTTCTGGTGGATTCTTGGTAACAGTGCCATAACTCCTTTTCTCTTGATGCTGTCTGTAGGTATAAAGGGTTTCTGGATAGGGAAATGGATACACTATCGCCATAGGTTCTAACAGCTTTTCGTAGCTTCTTACAGCATTTCTACGTCGTATTCACGCCTTTGCTGGAAGAAGTAATTGCCGGAGCATAAATCCTCTTTTGAAAATGACAGTGACATATGTCGTCAAATGTGAGTAAACCCATCGTCGCCCCAAATCCCCACCAAATAGGAACGACAGTCCAACTCCCTTTGGTGGTGCGGGTTGACACTTATCCATTGTACCGATTAACCGCCACAGTGAGGGTCAGTGTTAACAGTCACTTGGAATTGACTCCGCGACCTTGGCACCCGGCAGCAAAACAAACTCGTCGTATACACAAATTCATATAAGGCCAACTCCATTCCCCCATGGGATGACCCAAATTTGACTTTTGTTTATTTGGTGTTAGCAGCCACCAGCACTAATAATAAATCAAAGATTAAACAGGCTTTTCAGCGGTCACTGATGCGGGGGAGTTGCGAACCAACCCTTTGTTTGCGCCCTTCTCCTTCACTGCGATACAGAGAGAACACAACATCACTGTCTAGCTGTATGCTGCTGTGAACTGATGTATCCATCCCAAATCGTATGCAAAATATATGCAAACTGTGTCGCTGTCATTGCAGTCGACCGTGCTTCTTATCCACAGTCCAGGGAGCATACGGAAATTTTATTTAAGGCCAAGCCTATCGGACGTCCCTTCGTTTGGGTGTTTATCATGTTAAATGAGTTGTAAAGTTTTTCCTTTTCCTGCTGCTGGATTTTTGTGCTCGCCCAGGACGACAAGCGGTTCTAATAGAGCGTGGCTTCGACTTGAAAGTTTCTTTTATTTATTTTTGTTTTGCCTGTTCTTCTTTATTCCATTCCATTTGCGATGCCGTCAATGTATTCTTTCACACTCGAGTGTTTGGATTTTTGCCAGAAAGTCTTCGCCGGCTCTTGGTCCGACATCTATGCCACTGTCAGTCGCCTCTTTGGGGGGCAGTGGGCAGTCGGGTTAAGCGGTTCTCTGATAGTGTAACTAATGTTTGGCGACCGCGTAAGTTGGGATGTTCGCCTGGCTTAGCAGATGTTTTTAACTGAATTTCGGTCGGGCCTGTGTCTGGTTACCGGTGTCGCATGAAAGACCGCAGACCACACATGTTTTTCGACCTTGCTCTTTCGGGCGCTTCCGATTTATTTAATTTCGACGATACTGGAAAGAGAAAATAATATGCTGCCGATAGATATCGAATTGGGAGAAGTTGTGTTGCGAACTTCCTGTTGTTGTGGTTGAGTTTTATTTGCTTCGTAAAATGTCAGTGGTGCCACCACAAATGTTACAGAAGACCTGACATTTATATATAATTGGACTTGTCCTTTGACATCAATCAAGTGAGTGGGGGTTAATTGTGCCTTTGACGTTGCAGTCGCATTCCATATCATATGACTAATTTGAATTCAACTGGAAGATGTGAACTGGACTTGTTGCCCGTAGCACCCTTGTTATCAGGGTTGGTTCCTGCACGTGACATGTGTATCAGAACAGAATATATTGGCAAAAAACAATTACAAATAAATTGGCTTTATTATGGTCACGTTTAAAATACAGTTGAAAACAAATGTGAGTGTCTGATATCGGTCTTTTTGAAATAATGTACTAGGTATAACTTGTCTGGCGAATAGGTCGGACTGTAATAATTAATAAAGGATGTACTGGTGCTGGTAACGTTAAAGGTGAGTTTGTACATGGTTGACATTGATATTGTGTGCGGAGGGAAGCTTTCTTGCTGTGGTTGCGAGAATACATTCGTACCACAAGACCCAGCATCTGCAGCGCACCTCCAATGTTCGTGGTTAACGTACCAGCGACAGGAACAGCACAGCAGCACCAGCGACCAAATGGGAAACGGAACTTGCTGTTTTCAATCAGTTTGGCGCATAGTTTTTCCCACAAAACACAACTACAACGTTACGAACATTTACAAACAAAAATAAAAAGCTGAAACGAGTTGAGATGTGTCTCAACATTTCTAAATTGTTTTGACAAACAATGGGGGCGTTCAAAAATCCAGTTTAAGTCGACTAGGTGTGGACTGGATTTAACCTGCACGCAAAAACTAGATTGGTCGGTAACGTCACTTTTCATACGTCAGCCACATATGCGAAATGTTAACTTTGTACTCAGTCATAAAAAGGTCTCGGTGTCAACTCTGAAAAATTTCCGAAAGAGTCCCAATCCGATCTTAATATTTTATTTTCTGTTTTGGAGTTTTGAGTGCGCTTATATTGACTAAGGAGATGTTTCAAATTCAGATAATTCCAATTCAGGTAAAATAAAACTATGTTACAAACACAACAAAAAATTGAAGGATTATTTATTCCAATGTGTCTATTGTAACGTTGCAGACGTAAAATGTAGAACTTTTTGGAAAAACATGTTGACAAAAATGCACTAAATTGGGGCAATAGAAGTTGGTAAATGATGTGCTTATGAGGGTCCGAAGTGCAGTCTTTCAAAAAGGAGTCAAAATGACTCTAAAGCGTCCCGAAGGTGCCACTGATGGGGACGTTTGGATTCCTAGCTTAGTAAGCCTGACACCTGACTGACTCAGTGTATTTAAATTTTTATTGACCAAGAGTGGTCAAAGTGAATAGTTTTTTTTCAGTTGACGTATAACCGAAAAATCTAGTAAAGAAAATCCTGTCTGTGTACCCAGTTAACATTTCGAAGAGTCATATACTTAAAATAAATAGAGTGGCCGCTGCAGACTTCTGAAAAGTCCAATAGAGGGCGGTTGAGAGAAAAATGTGTCATTTCTGAAGATTATCTGCAAATTTACATTTTTCGCACCATATTTAACAAACAATAGTTAGTATATCACTTTAAAAGATAGACAATCACTTTAGAAGGACCTTCTCCAATTAAAGATGGACAAAATAGAAAAAAATTGTAACAGGCTATCGAAAAAATTGCCAAGTTTCGACTTTAGTCGAAAAACAATTCAAATTTAATAGTCAACGCGTTCGGATACCTAGTCGCCACAAATTGAGTTGACATTTTACATAATCTAGTCAGCCGAACGTTCCCAATTCCATGACTAGATTCGTCGGTTACACCTCCATAAACGTCAACTGAAACAGCTGTTCATATGACCGATCTAAGCCAATCAAAGTTGAGTCAGACAGCTGTCAAACTGAAGTATTGAACGCCCCCAGTTCTAAGTCTGACAGCTGACAAGCTGGATTATTGAACGTTCCCAGTTCTAAGTCAGACAGCTGTCATACTAGATTCTTGAACGTTCGCAATTCTAATTCTGACAGCTGGCTGGTGTGTTTCAGTTTCTATTGGCCTAGATTGACAACGGGAATGTGTCTAATGTACGAAAAGTGGCGCTGCCGACCTATCTACTATTCACGTTCAGCTAATTAGAATTTGAATGTACTGCCCATACTGTCTGTAGAACTCATTTGCAGCAAATACTGTACACAGTAGATAAGATAAATTAAATTGGACTGTTTGTTTCGTTAAACACGTGAACGTTGACAGATTCGTCGACGCAACAGAAAAACTTCTGTAAAGGTTGACAAATGATTGTTTGAAGAACAACGTTCGTGTATATGCGTTGCTTGACTTATAAACGCAGCACCAGCGACATCTTATGACCTAACTACCATTCCCTAGTTCTGCGATTAATTCAATTCAATTCAATTCAATTTATTATTATTATTAAATAATATAAGTACAATAAGACTTGGTCTTTTATAGTACAAAGAGTGTTTAAGTAAGTTAACAATGTTCTTAAAACTACAGATTAAGACTAACAGTGGTTTTATACCTAAGTTTTAAAGAAAAAAGAGGAAAATTGCAAGAAAAGAAAAAGAATTATTAATAGGAGGAAGAGAAGAAAAGATAGAAAAGAAGAGTTTATTGCTGCGTTGAGAAGAAATTTATAACTTCGGATTTAAATGTAGAGGATCTATTTATACATTTAATATGCGAAGGCAAAGAATTCCATAACCTAATTGCGTGAATATAAAACAGTCTGGAAGAGTTAAGATATTTGTAGGAAGGAATGTTAATGTTCATGGTTCTATTAGATCGAGAAAATTCTAGTTTTTGATAAATGTAGGGAGGAGACTTGGAGGAGAGAACCCTATGCAAAAATATGCAGTTCCTAGCATTAATGTAGGATATGAGAGTACATCCAAGGAAGTTATTGGCGTAAGCCGATATTCTATCCCACCTACGAAGACCATGAATGTAGCGTATAGCATCATTGAAAGCTACTTGGAGTTTATGCATTGATAGCGAGTCAGGGTTAGGGTAAACAACTTCAGAGTATGTTATCAAAGGCAGAATGAGGGTGCGAACAAGTTTTTGCCTGGTTTCAGGGGGTGTGAAGCTCGCAGTAAGCCATAGTTTCCGAAGACAACCGTAGATACGCCCAATTACAGTGTTAATGTGGTTATAACATGATAGATTACGATTGATAACGAAACCAAGACAGGTGGCAGATTCAGCTATTTTGAGTTTGCAATTTAAAAGCCAAATGTCTGGAACAACATCGAGATCAAAAAATTTGTTTGCAATGGGAATTGCCAAGCATTTATTAGGGTTGAGAAGCAGTCCGTTTTTTGCAGTCCATTCATTTATTGCAGATAAATCCTCATTTAGCAGCATTACAAGTTCTGATATTTTTTTCAGAGGTTGGGATAGGCGGATCTGAGCATCATCAGCGTAAAAATAGATGGAGCAATATTTGCATACTGAAGGTAAATCATTTATAAATATGCTGAACAAGATAGGTCCCAAGATAGATCCCTGAGGCACTCCTTGTTTGAGCGGCTTGGATACCGAGCAGCTTTCACCTATAATGACTCTTTGAAATCTGTTAGAAAGGAAATCACGCAGCAAACCAACAGCGCTGACGCTGAACCCAAAATATTTTTTTAATTTCCAGCAGAGAATGTCATGATTAACCTTGTCAAAGGCCTTTGAGAAGTCGAGTAGACAAAGCAAAGTTACAAAGCCTTTATCAAAGTCCCTACGAATGTCATCAAGCATGTTGACCAATGCAGTCGAGCAGCTGTGACCAGCTCGAAAACCTGATTGGAGAGGGTACAAAAGAGAATTCTCGGAAAGGTGATCAATGACTTGTTTAGCAAGAACCTTCTCAAAGACCTTTGACAAGCATGGCAGAATGCTTATGGGTCGGTAGTCACTGAAAGAAGACGCATTGGCTTTTTTGGCAATAGGGATCACTCTTGCATATTTCCAGGCCTGAGGAAAGGTTGAGGTTGTGATGCAAAAATTGATTATATGTGTCAGAGGACGTATGATTGCAGGTAAGATCAGACGTATAAATCGAAGTGGCACACCGTCTTCACCAATTGCATTTGATTTTAACGATGTAGTGATGGAAAATATTTCACTCTCTGTCACTACCTCAAAGTCAGATGGTCTCACCACATTGATGTCAGAATCAAGGCTGCTATCGAGGTCAAAACTATTTGGTGGCGAATCGCTATCCAAGAAATAATTATTCAACTCGTCGGGGTCCAAATCACAATCATTATTACTTCTACTGCCAACACCAATCTGACGAAGGTTCCGCCAAAGTACTTTTGAAGGCAACGAAGTATTAAGTTTAGCCGAGAAAAACTTGCGTTTCGAATCACGAACAGAGAGCGTAGCGTGGTTACGCGCTACTTTATAAGCCTCCCAGTTGGATGAGGAACGATTTCGTTTCCATTTGCTGTAGAGTTTGTTTCTATTTTTAAGAGCGCAGAGAACATTAGAGGTAAACCAAGGGCAAGCTTTATTGCGAATTCGCACCGTTTTTATGGGGACGTATTGATCATAGAGGTAATCAATGAACAGCTGTAAGTATTTTAATTTATCATTAGGATCAGAGCTCTGCAAGCAATATTCCCATGGAACTAAGCCGGCTGCAATATGAAGGGCATTAAGATCTATGGAGCTGAAATCCCGAAACTCAAACGATGTCGGTTCAGCATTGCGTGAAAAAACTATATCATAGGTACAGAAAATAAGATCATGCTCGGAAATATAATCAAGTGAAAGTTGATCGAAGAGGAGAATAGCTGAGGCGTCAGTCACAATAAAAAGATCAAGAAGACTGGGAATTTCATTTGGGCGGAAGCATGTGGGGCTCGAATTATTTAATATTGATAGACCGCAGGAGGCAACAGAGTCTTTAAACTGTCGTGAACGCGAGTTTCTTTTGAGCAGATCAGCATTGAAGTCCCCGGATATAATTATGTTATCATAGACAGCTGAATAAGATGATATTTCAGAAAAAAAGGGTTCAGGTGAAATTCTACTGTTGGGATTATAGCAGCATGCAACCAAACATTTAGTCGAGCTATCATATACTTCACAAATTATGTACTCTACCTCGGAATTATTAGATTTGCATATTTCTTTACAGCGTAGTGACGATATGCAATAAATTGCCACACCCCCACCGGTAGTGCTAGTAATACGATCATTACGAAACAGATTGTAGCCATCAATCTCATACATAGCATTTCCAACATTAGGATCAAACCAAGTCTCATCCACACAAATAATATCTATACCAGAATTTTTAAATAAATATCGAGCATAGTCTAACTTACGCCGATTAAGACTCCGCGCATTTAAATGAACAACTTTAAAACCATCCCGATAGTTCGACAAAACACTTAACATAACCCGAGTTGAATTATTATCCACACCATTCATAGCATTCATTGTGTATAAGAATCAGCACACAAAGTAGTGCATGCACAAGAAGAGAAAAAAATAATTTCTTGCAAGAAGTTATAAATTAGTTGCAGCAGCGAAAGAAAGAATAGGGAGAGTAGGAAAATGAGAAAGATATGAAATGAGAAAGAAATGAAATGACAAATAAAAATTGATTGACTTTGTACAAGGTAGGCGTATTTACAATATTCGTCTCGATTTTTATTCAGCGAGGTTCACTCCAGCTTCAGCGACGTCATGTTGCGTTGACTCGGCGACAGCAAACAAACTTTGAGAGCTTTCAATGAGAAAGCATTTACCGTTTTTAGTTTTGCGAACGAAGACACTGCCAGATTTGGTAAACACATCGAAGAGCTGGTGCTTTTTCTTCAAGCGGGTAGCAGCTTGCAAAATAAGCCGAACTCTCTTCGTGAGACTCTGGTTTAAATACAAGCAACTGTCAGTGTCAGAGGCAATTCCAACGTCACGGAGTTTAAGTTCTCTTTTATGTTTCAAGCGGAAGTCAGCGGCAGCTTTGAGTAAAGAATTCCTGTCAGTCGGGTTGAAAAACTTTAGTATCATCGGCGATGGGGAGGTGTTGTTTGTGATGCTTTTTTTCGGGCGAAAGATGTTTTTCAGGGATTTAGTGCGATAACCGATCGAATTGCAGAAGTGATCGAAGATTGTATTTAGGTTTTCATTCGGTGTCTCGGGAATCCCAAACAAAATTGCGTCGGCAGCAATCTCTTTTCGCTCTAAGACATCGACTTGTTGTTGGAGAGCCGTCATCTCTTTTTTTACAGCATTTGATTCAGCCAAATTGGCAGCAGGGCTGGCTTCAATCTTATCAATTCGCTTTACGATGTTAGATATATCATTATTCACAGCCTTAAAACGATTTTCCCAATTTTTCTCTATGAGGTCAATTTTGAGGAAAATATCTTTGCTAATTTTGGCGCATTCCTTGCTAATGATAGTTTTGAAAGAAAGCATTTGTTTTTCCAGACGGTCATCAAGAACAGCAACTGAGATCTCACTGTTGTCAGCTTGAGATGGTGAATTCAGCTTCGAGCGCAAACCGTGCATGATGTTCGTGTTTCAGCAGTTTATTTTAGTGGTATCGGTGAGAGAAACAAAGAATGGCGAAAAAATTAATTGGAAAAATTTTATCTCCGATTTAGAACTTATGTTTACTGATCTATGATCACAGAACTTTGAATTTTGGTTCATAAATTTAAACTTTACATTCAGAGTTAACTAGTTTCGCACACTTTTTGAATTATTTATGAAAGAACACACGAGATTTTGTTGCTTTTGCCGGAGCGAGAAACTAAGACGTCTATGCAAATTTACACATCTATGCCATTTTAACAAGAGACATATAAGAGTACATGCCTAAGGAATGTACATTGTACAACTGCCTTCCTGTACACTTTGCGAAGGGTCCAGCGAATGAGACAAAATTCAAATCACGTCGTTGAAAGTAATCTCATCGCCATTAAAAACTTATTGTCTAAGTAATTTATTTTCAGATAACATTACGGAAGCCCCCAAGGCTTCATCAAACATCAAATAAGAACCGGAAATAAGTTATTGCATTGTGAATCCGTATTTGAACTGGACTTATATTTGTTAGAAATAAACAGACAAACATACAATGTTAGGGCAAACAAGTAGTCTCAGTAAATATATCTATAACACATATCCGGCGGGATAAGATATAATTAACTTAACCTTAAACCATGTATCCTATTCACACACACACACACACACACACACACACACACACACACACACACACACACACAGCAGGTGGTAGACAGGGACCCATCCCCTTGTCGCCCGGTGAGATACCACCACATCATGCTATAGGCTCCGTGAAGTAGTCGGGAAGTAGTCCCGACTATGTTTCGGAGTTTGGCAGATGGGCCGGTGCATCAAGGATGGGAGGGCCGAGCTCAGGCTACTGTGGGGTCACAGGTGGCGGATGGTGAACGGCCTGCAGATATGTAGGTTAGCTGCGAATACCCAATAAGCAGTCCCCGACCAAGAGCGACAGAAGAGGAGGGCGTGGCTTAAAAGGCCACAGGAACCCCTATGAACCTTCTGTGACAAGACGTATAGGCACCGTCTTTAATAAAGTGCCTCCTACCTCGCAAGGTAGCTACGGGGGATACAGAACACTGTAAATGGCGAGACCCAGACGTACCCGTCACAACGTGGGATATACAAGTATCTAAATAGCGGCGCGATTAATCTGCTTTCCGCGGAACAGTCGTGCTTTTGTAATAACTTTTACCGTCTCTGTTATGAATCGGTACCTTTTGGCATTAAGACTGAGCCCAGTAAGGTCTTAATTATGGCACACTGGAAAAAGAATTGGAACGACAGCTATGAGGGCTGACGTTTGTAGTATTCTGTTACCTGAGTAAGCAAGAGTGAAATTTTGCGGAAATGGCTTTCAGGCTAATGCTGCAAACGCCCCCGTCCCGTTAAAACCTTGGCAGGACTCAAAGAACGCTCGATGCCTCGTCGCCATTAAGTTGGTGGTGTAGGTCAAGATGTAACATTCCTTGTTAAAACCGATTTGGCTCTGGCACAACACCTCATAAGGGTCTGTGTCAACCCTAGCATGGCCTCACTGCTTGCAAAGACAACCATGGAATCCTTAGGTTACTACACACTCGGACATCGATAACGGCTTTGAGAGGGGACCCAATTGAAATGAATTCAACAAAAATCAAATCAACGGAGAGAATACAAGTGGAAGAGAAAGGTTATGAGGAAAATCCCTTTCAAAGGAGCTCAAGGATGCTGAGGTCACCAGATACCGCACCAGCACCTTTAGGGAGATGCACTGAAAGCAGTGTTTCTCCTGCAATAAGAGAGGTGGCATTCGAAACAACTTCGCAGCTGTCTGCCTTCCAAAAGCTAGGTGAGCAGATACGGCAACTGGTGGAAATGTTAGAAGATGGAAAAAGGCGCTCAATACACCAACCTATGAGAGACGCAATTGAAAGCATTAGATCTCTATATGAGCTTTCTGCTATTCGACTGCAGGACGAAAAAGCAAAAGAGGCAATAAGAAAAAACAACTCCTCACAAACCTCTCCCTGGCTGAGAAACGCTCAAGAACCTAAGAAAAGGCAGGGTCAAAATGGCGAAACCCCGGAACCAAAGAGGAAAAAAAAACCCCAGGCGGTAGAGCTGAAACAAAAGGAAATCAATACTGGAAGCACAACTCCAAGGAGCAAGGAGAAAAACGCCGTCATTCCGACAAAACAGAAGTCAAATGATTGCAAACAGTTGAGAAAAACTAAAAAGGAGACTAACGAAAAGAAGCTTGAGGCGAAAAGAACAAAGCCGGACGCGTTCGTCATCGAAGCAAGTGAAGGACTATCCTACGCGGAGATTCTTCGTAGCGTAAAAGCAGACCCCAAACTAGAGGCTATTGGAAAAGCGGTATCCAGGATAAGAAGGACCCAGAAAGGAGAGCTCCTAATACAGCTCAAGGAAACTGGAAATAAGACAGAAGAGTTTAAAAGTGTCATTGGCGAGGTTTTAGGAGAGCGAGCGAGTGTAAGGACACTCACACATCGCACTACCATCGAGCTCAAAGACATCGACGAAGTCACCGGAAAGGAGGACATTTGCGAGGCAATAAGGACTCAACTCGGGGTGGAACTACAACCAGCAGACATATTATCCCTGCGAAAAGCGTACGGTGGAACCCAAACAGCAACAATTGGCCTTCCCGTCGGATTTGCAAGGAAACTGTTAGACGCAGGAAAGGTAAAAATTGGATGGGTCATTTGTCGCATTCGGGAGCGAACGCTTCTCCAAAAATGCTTCAAATGTCTTGAATTTGGGCATATAGCCAGGCATTGCAAAAGCAGCGAGGACCGCTCCATCCTATGTAGAAGGTGTGGAACAGAAGGCCACATAGCAAGGAACTGCGATAAGGAGCCATCATGCATGCTTTGTAGAAAAGAACGCCCAAAAGATTCGAAGCATGTAGCCGGAAGCAGCAAGTGTCCGGTTTTTAGGAAGGCCATCAACAGCAAAAAAACATGAAGATAATACAGATTAACTTAAATCACTGTAGAATTGCACAGGATATACTGACACAAACGGCTAGAGAAGAAAAAGCGGACGTTATCTTGATAAGTGAACCATATAAAACTCTCGACAGCAATATATGGACCTGTGATAGGACAAAGCATGCTGCTATATGGACATGTGGAAGGCATGCCTTTCAAGAAACTAACGGACTTATGGAGGGCTTTGTACGGGCAAAAATAAATGGCATATATTTTTACAGCTGTTATGCACGTCCAAGCTGGACCATGAACGAGTACCAGGCAATGCTAGACAACCTATCCGCCGATGTTCGAGGTAGAGCCCCTGTGGTTATCGGCGGCGACTTTAATGCATGGGCAACGGAGTGGGGTAGCAGACTTACAAACGCCAGAGGACGTAATCTGCTAGAAAGTTTTGCAACTCTTAACATAGGCATTGCAAACCAAGGTCGTGCAAATACATACCGTAAGGCAGGAACGGGCTCGATTATTGACATCACGTTCGTAAGCAACTCCCTCTTGCGAAATATAAAATGGCGAGTCAGCGAGGAATACACGCACAGTGACCACCAAGCAATCATTTTTGAGACGAAGGAGAAGAGTACCGTGCAACGCGCTAAGCGAACGGGCCCAAAATGGAAGGACACACACTTCGACCTGGACGCTTTTGAAGAAATGATAAACACCGGAAACTTAATTCAAAGCGGTACAGCTGAAGCCTGTATGCAACAACTCGTCCGCGTCCTCACTATTGCGTGCGATGCATCAATGCCCAGAAGAACGGGTACTAGAAGAGGAACACCATGCTACTGGTGGAATGAGGAAATAAAAAAACTTAGAGCAAAGTGCTTAAAAGCCCGACGCAAAGTCCAAAGATCCAGGGGAAGAGACCGCTTTGAGGAACACCTAAGTGGTTTTAAAATAGCAAGACGCGAACTAAAAAAGGCAATCAAGGAGAGCAAGGCAAGATGTTTTAAAAATCTTTGTGAAGAAGCCGACATAAACCCGTGGGGCACAGCATACAGGATCGTCATGACTAAGGTAAGGGGCAGCAGGTCGCCGCAAATAACTTGTCCAGCAATCCTAAGCTCCATAGTAGAGCACCTTTTCCCTCGAAGTACATCTACTATGTGCAATATCATTAGGGAGACCAACACGGAGGACATCCCAATAGTCACAGCAGATGAACTCATAAACGCATGCAAGAAGATAGGCGACAGTAAAGCGCCCGGACCTGATGGCATACCAAATAAAGCAATAAAAGCAGCTATCCGTAAGCGGCCAGACATTTTTATGGAAACATTTCAAAAATGTCTTGAAGAAGGAGTTTTCCCGGATGCTTGGAAACTACAACACCTAGTCCTGCTTCCAAAGGGAAACAAGCCACCTGGGGAACCGTCCTCGTATCGTCCAATATGTCTTCTAGACACAATGGGAAAGATACTGGAACGGATAATATATGATAGATTGCTCGCGGTAGCAGAAGAGAGAGGAGCACTATCAGACTATCAGTTTGGGTTCAGAAAATCGCGGTCTACTGTTCAAGCCATAAAAACTGTGGTCGACATTGCAGCCGAAGCGATACAAGGAGAAAGATGGCTGTATGGTACAAAAAAATACTGTATAGTGGTGACATTGGACATCAAAAATGCCTTTAACTCGGCAAACTGGGCGTTCATCAGAAGATCACTAGCCAGTATGAATACGCCATATTACTTGCTGAGGATAGTAGAAAACTACTTTACCAACAGAAAACTGAGGTACGAAACTGATGAAGGGTTGAAATACTACAGTGTTTCAGCTGGGGTTCCACAAGGATCAGTACTCGGTCCACTCCTATGGAACATTATGTATGACGGAGTGCTAAGGCTCATACTGCCGAGAGGAGTTCAAGTGATCGGATTTGCAGACGACATCGCTGTCGTTACGGTGGCAAAAGAAATAAAGGAGATAGAGTCAGCCACAAATGAAGCAATTATTCGTATCAAAGACTGGTTAGTATCCGCCGGCCTAGAATTAGCGGACCATAAAACGGAAGCCGTCTTAATTACCAGTAGAAGAATTGTGGAATACGCCAATATACGGGTGGGACATCAAATAGTACGATCGAAAGAATCAATCAAATACCTGGGAGTAATTCTTGATAACAGATTACAGTTCAAAGCGCATGTAGAGTACTCCAGTAACAAGGCTTTACTGCTACAAGGAGCACTTTCTAGAATACTACCAAACATTGGTGGACCTGGATATGCTAGGAGGATTCTCCTATCTAGAGTAGTTAGCTCAGTCCTCTTATACGCTGCTCCGGTTTGGGCGGGGGCACTCGCGATAAAATCAAACAAGAGAAAACTGTTGGCCGCATATAGACTCAGTGCATTAAGAGCTATCTGTGGATTTCGAACAATCTCGGATGACGCAGCCTTCGTGATAGCAGGAATGGTCCCGATCGACATTCTCGCGGACGAGATGTTGAGAATTTATAATAGAAGAACCCCAGGGCGACAAGATGCATGTGAAATTGCAAGAATAAAAGAAGAAGAGCGAGCGGCTTCAGCAGCCCTCTGGCAAGCTAGGTGGGATAATAGTACAAAAGGCAGATGGACCTACAAGCTGATCCCGAACATCGAGACCTGGACAAAGCGAGCACATGGGAATAGCAACTACCACCTTACGCAGTTCCTATCTGGTCACGGCGGCTATCGCAAATACTTGCACCGATTCGGACATGATAGCTCCCCTTTGTGTCCAGAATGCTCAAACGAGGAGGAAGATACGGAGCACGCCATATTTCATTGCCGGCGTTTTTCGCAATGGAGAAATAATTTGCCCAGTCCAATACTACTCATAGACCGAATGTTGCAGTCGGAGGAAAATTGGACGGAAATCGGCACACTTGTGATAATTGTGCAAAACGAGCTAAGAAGAGTAGAAAAAATTAGAAGAGCTGAAGAAGCAAATACAAGAAGAATTGCATAAACTGCAAACCAGCCCCGCGAAGTAATACCTAACGGCAGTTCCGCGGGGAGAGTGGTAGAAGAGTACACAGGGTGTGGTTTAGTACGTAAGGCGCGTGGCACTGGAGAAACATATCCCGCGAATCGTGCATGCTAGTAGCACGGGCAACTAGTATCTTTCGAAGATTACACATCCTTTGGACGCAACCATAAAAAAAAAAAAAAAAAAAAAAACACACACACACACACACACACACACACACAATAATTGAACCTGTTGTTCGATTTAATTGGAGCAAACATTCAACAACGACCGAGCAACACCAGCAACTCCCGAGCACAATTAATTTCGTTGTTCTAGTTACATTAATTGGTGTACTTCTCGAAACACTAGTGTCACCAACACGACTGGTAATTTTTGTTTACTTGTGGTCATCGATAGGGTGTACAATGTACATACGTCCCGATGGTGTGTTCAAAATTCGTTCGGGTCCTTCCATTCCACTATATCGGGGTAATAATTCTCTACTGTCAACATTCCCATGTAACACAAGGCAAATATAAAAAGGAAATACACAGTGCAAAGTATTGATGAGGAGCAGAAAAAAAAAAATCAAATACGAGTACAATAAAGTGCACGCAGTGGTCGTCGAAAACAGAGACAAACGATAGGTGAGACCCCCAACTCGCAATCCTCTTGCAGCCCCCTATTTTTTTTATCAAGTTCTTAATAGCTTACACTTTACAGTAATGGAAAATAAAGAAAAAGTTTTTGGTCGAGCGTATCATTGTGGTGTACCACAGTGCAACTCATATAGACAAAATGGTAAATCCATGTACAAAATTAAAAAAAATAAGTTTTAAACACTCGATTCCTTTTAAAAAAAAGTGGTCAATTGTTCTTCGCATGAGAAAAACATTTGCTAAGTTCCTTAAAATATGTATAGTTTACATTTTAAGTAAGATAAATTAAGGCCAATTACAAGACATAATAAATAAAATATACACGCGTTTGGTCAAAGCAGTATTTCCAAGCAGAAACCTTCCAAAATTAGCAACCGAAAATTTAACGAATAATTGTGTAAATCGAATATTAACACCGTACAAAACAATTGGAAAAAGGAGGTAATAAAATACGAATTTAATTCCATTATATTTTATCCGTTAAACTGTAATTGTGTTCTATTGTGTTGTAGATCAAAAGAAGTTAATGAACTTTTACTTGCTGAGCCTCTTGGAAGAAGAAGGTAAGAGTCACATACACTAGTCGGCATAAGTATTTTGACGAAACCATTTTCTGGCTATTGAATGAAGCTTAGCTTAGTATCGTTAAATAACGGGGCGAAAATGATGCGCAAAAGAAAGAATCTATTTTTAGCTCTATGCATGCCATATTTTGTGCCGTTTACCTTTTCCATTCTCTTTCTACTGATAAGAATTCATGGAGACATCAGATTTTTGTGCGGCATAAGTATTTTGACAGAACCTTTGAGCAAATATGTTCGCACTTTTGAGCACGTTAAAGCCAAACAACTTTTGTATTTAACTTTAATTGATCATAAACGCTGATAAAAAAAACACATATTGATTAAAAGGTGTTATAAACCATGGGTAAAAAGGCAGAGTTCAGTTTGGTTACCAGATCTTCGATGGTAGCAAAGTTTAACGCTGGAACGCCAGTAAAAGACATTGCAAAAGAGTTTAACGTGTCGCGTCAAACTGTGCACTATCAAATTAATAAGTTTAAAAAACATGACGACATAAGTAGCTTAACGAGATCAGGAGCTAAGCGCAAAACAACGCCCGCTCAAGACCGAGTCCTTCTACGGGAATTTAAGAAAAACATTTTTCTGAAGCCTCAACCTGCTGCATATCAAGGGAATTTGACGGCCAAGAACCAAATCGGTGAGCGCAATGTCCGACGACGTTTGAAGGAAGGACATTTTAAGACAATTAAAGCTAAGAAGTGCCATATATATCGAAGGCAAACAAGCTTAAAAGACTGGCCTTCGCAAAGGAACATCTGCACAGGCCAAAGGAGTTTTGGAGAAGCGTTCTATGGACAGATGAAAGCCCCTTTGAGTATAGCTCTTCAAAAAACAAATTTTTTGTAAGATTGCTAAAGGTAGTTGGGCAAAAGAAACGACCTGTTTGTCCAAAAGTGAGCCATGGCGGAGGCTCTGTCATGTTCTGGGGATGTAGCGTATAACGGACTGGTTGACTTGGTTCCTATCACCGACTCGATGAACCAAAACCAATAGGTATTTAATGATCCTAAATGATAATGCCTTTACTTCTGGAGATAGGCTTATTGGGGAATCATTTATCCTGCAACAGGATAACGCCCCTTGCCACAAAGCCCGAAAGATTTTTACATTTTTGAAATATGTTGGCGTTGGGGTTAACACTTTGGACTGGCCACCTCAAAGTCTGGCTTTAAATATCATAGAAAACGTTTGGTCTCCTTTGAAACGCAAAAGAGCAGTTTCGTTAAATAAAACAAGGGAGGGGACAATTTCTGAGATCACTTCTCTTTGGGAACAGATATCTCCAAAGATTCTATAAAATTTAGTGGATTCGGTACCAAGGCGCCTTCAAAAAGTTATTGAAGCCAAAGGAGGATATACATTTTACTAACTTAGTCTTCATTTCTTTACTTTTGTTAAGTTTAAACAATGTTTTCTTAGTTTTACATTCTTGTCAAAATACTTATGCCAACACATGAAATTACTAATTAATTTATATCTTTTTACGTTGCTATGAAAAAATCTTGGTTTTTTTATTTTTAAGTCTGAATTAGTTATATATAAAAAGGAAAAAATTAGGAGGAATTTTACAAAGCCGTTCAAAAGTTAAACGCTGTCAAAATACTTATGCCGACTAGTGTAGCTGTTGCATTTTATTAGGTCTGATGAAGAAATCGAACTTTGGGACCATACTGAAAATCCTGCCGATGATGCACTAATCGACGAATCTAAACAGACAACATCAAATAAAGGAGTTCATTATCGGGATAAAGGCTTTTAGTCCATCGGAACGAACAATGAATATACAAAACCCCGTTGTCCTCCTTGTCTTTCCTCTCCCGAGCCGCTCGTCATACTCCTCCGGTTGATCGAACACCAAAGAAGAATTTGCTAAGTTCGCAATTAGCTTTACCTAAAATTGTAAAAACACTTAAAAGTGGACAGTCTATTATGTCGGCAATTAAGAAAGAATATTGTATACCTACCTACAGTATACCTGCCAAGAACTCTTAAAAAATTACATTTTCTTGTTCCTTGGTCACAAAATCTGTCTTGATGTTAAGTTTTAACCGGCTATGGAACAAGTCTGATGCATTAACAGGGTTGTACTGTTTTACAAAGGTTTTTCCAACTTTGCCCCATTTTTGTGTGACCTCTGTGCAGCTTATAGGTTGAAGACAAGCTGTCCTGCGGAGTAGAGAAACGTCTATTATGTAAGTATTCAATATTACACATCGAACCTGTTAATATGTATGAGACATGCTGCGATGTGCTTGAATTTTCTTCCTTCACCAGCTTTGGACGAGCAAGTACAAATACAAAATTTCCAAGACTTTGTAAGATATCTTTGTTTTATTTCGTGGGATTTTGAAGTCATCGAGGATTAATTAATAACCAGACCCATCACAGTTCTGAATCTGGTATCACACCTATAGCATAGACCCAACCAGCTTTGACGAGCTCTTCCCCTTCGCGAATGGAGCGTTTTATGCCGCTAAAATATTCTGCAATATCGCATATGGTTATCGAGAAAGTCTGAGATAAATCTCGGTTAGTTGGGTCCGCCATTGGTATTTGGGATAATGCAGCACAATACATGGAATATTAACAACAGTTTAAAGAACTTTTAAACAGTCAAAAAAAAAAAAAACAAAATGGTTTACAGGAAACAAACACAAATAACATTTTTCATGGACCGACAACGCAAGTAATTTTAGACCAACAAGGCATTTGTATAAAGTAAAATAGTTTGTCATTTATGAAATCAATAAATTACCTTAACAAAAATACACGTACCGATTACCGATGACAGATTCCTGTATGTCTGATAGGGTTCTTTTCTTTGCCACCAGATATATCGCAGGCCAACTTGTACATTTGTGAATCGGTGTTATGTCAATCTAGAATCCGTTTGACATGCAAAAACATACAAAACTATATAAAAGAAATGCTGCCAACCGTGGGGAAATGTGATATAGTTCGGGAATTCCACATTTTTGCATTACTGAATGCTATTGGAAAGTTATTATATTTCTAAAAGGCGAATAACAACATAATTTGTTCGGTTAATAAAACTATATATTTAATTCAATTAAATTTTTTTTGGCAAAGTACAAATAAGAACAATAATTGTCTAATTACATTAATAATTAAAATTACATGAAATCACATAATGAGCAAATAAAAATAAAAATACAGTTCACATTAAGCGAAAATTACATTTAATTAAATAAACAAATAAAAAGTAAAAACTTAGGGATTGGACTAAAACAGAAAGGAATAGAGGGGAGGAAAGAAGAAGAGTAATAGAGCTAACACAGAAATAGAATACATTATTGTGCAAAAAGTAAACTTTTAAATTTAACGGCTCCTACTATTTGGTGACAGGGTGAGAGTTCCAAAGTCTGGTAGCGTGGACAAGAAAGAGACGTGAAGTATTTAAGTAATTAGAAGAAGGTAGTGTGAGGTTGAAAGTATGAGTTGACTGGACAAATTGCAGTTTCTGTAATAGGTATACCGGTGATCTATTGTGAATTATTCTGTGCATGAAAACACAGCACAATAACGCAACATTTTTTAAATGAACAACCAAGGACATTTTTGTGGTAGGCGGATACGTGATCATATCTTCTAATTCCAAAAATATATCGAACCATATCATTAAAAGCTACAAGAAGTTTGTGCTGAGATTGAGAATCTAATTTAGGGTATATGACTACGGCATAATCAAAGATCGTCACAAACAAGGACTTAATTACTCTGAGCCTGGTATCTATAGGTGTAGGATTAGAAAAGAGCCACAGCTTACTTAAACCAGCATAAATACATGCAACTATATAATTTGCATGATCAATAGGAGAAAGGGATCTATTTATATATACTCTCCGATGTTTGTCAGACGTTCGCGAGAGGTGGCGCAGTGAAAAAACCCTGAGTTGGAATTTGGGTTTTTTGCGGGATTCGAACCTGGGACCCCTCGCTTAGTAGTCCAACACACTAACCACTAAACCACTGCGCCCACTTTTTGAGTTTTTACGGGATTTAAAATCAGACCGCTAACGAGGGACCATTTAACTATTCAAGACATGTCTGAATTGAATCTACCCGGCAGATCTTCCACCAATCCTATTAGTCGAGAAAGGTATATCTGAGCATCATCAGCATAAAGATGTATAGATGCATTGCGGCATACTCGAGGAAGGTCATTAATATAAAGACAAAACAGTATAGGGCAAAGAATCGACCCATGAGGTCCCCCAGCAAGTAAATGAGATGTTTTATATAAACTAGAAACATATTAGGACAAACACGGTTGTGTATTTTTCGTGTTAGATCCACTGCCTCACCTCTTGCCGATGTATGGAAAAGTTGACGTCCCAATTCCAATTATCAAAAACCACCCACCACATCGCATCGTTGTGAAATTTATTTCGGAGTACCTAGAGCAATTTGGAAGAAACCACAAAAGTTCATGAGGATAACATATTTAAGTTTCCTCAGTGATGATTTTTGATCCGTATATATGACAATTGATGGTGTGAAAGGAATTTAACTACTTTTTCGTTCTTCCCAGCTGGGATAGGCACCACAAGTATAGTAATGATGTGGTGTAACCTGTGATAAGTTCAAAGCCAAGATGTTTTGGTAGGATCGTTGAATAACTTGTTTCTTTAACTGTTCCGTTTGGTTGATAATGGGTGCCGAAGATAGCAGAAAGATGTCCAAAGTCGGATTGACTGGTAATGTCCTCAAATTCATCGGTTGGATTTGTATTCATTGGACTTTTGTTGTGATACCGATGCATATTAATCTTTCATCTCATATGTAATTCCTTTAAGTCAGTGGTTTGTTGATTTCTGGCCACAATACGAGACTGATATAAATCGCTACGCTGCAGCTTGCTTTTTAGCCCGGAATGGCCATAACCTGTGCTCAGAGTTTGGAAATGATAAAAATAAAACAGAGTCCTAAACCTTATGCGAATATAAAAATTTTCTGAATTTCCTAAACTGAAAATTTCCTCGAAACCAATACCTGCCCACTAAACGAACTGAACGCAAAAATGGATATCCACAGATACATTGGCTGCCCGCGGGAATTTTTATTGAAAAATGTTCAAACATATTTCCAATTGTGCAGAAAAAAAAGAACAGAAAAGCGGGAAAAAAATGTTCTGTATCACCATTCATCGCCGTCAATACGCCGTCCCTTTCGTTATCCCGCGCCAAACTTTATAGCCAGAGAACAAAGTTTAATTGTAAGCAACCACCCGTTGGAGTTGGACCCACCCCTTTGACAGCCGAACCACCACTAAAACTCAAATTGTCGTTTCGTTTTATGTTCGGAATAATACATTTCGTTTTTGTTTTATCCCAGCTGTGGAATTATTTAATCGTTTTATTTTCAGTCATTTTTTTGGACGCTTTTCGATCTTCTAAAAGGCACTCTAGCACCCCATCATCGCAGTCAGAGTGCATGTCGGGCGCGTGCTTCAAAAATTCCAATAAAAGATCGATATTCAAGGTTCGAGCAGGAAAAAAGATTATGCAAGGCAAATTCGCTTTAAACAAAAAATAAAGTGCGGTTGTGCCTTCTATAGTATATACAGGCTACAGGAATGTAGTTCGTATCCGGAAGATATTTTAATGCTATCGAAGCGGATGAATATTTCATGTTGAATTTTTATTAGCACGGCGGTAGTTGTATTCTGTTGCAGAGGTGGCGGCGCTCATAAATGGTTGGGAGGCTTGTTAACACCTAACATATTTTCGGCACAGCATCAGCAGGATGGAATTGTTCGAAATGCACTTGCACTACAGATATAGCAGTATATAGTACAAATGAATGGTACTCATCGTTAACGATGTTGAGGTAGCTACTTTTTGTTTCGTTTCTCGGTGGGCGCTCTTCTGTTCCGATAAATTGGCGTTTAATAGCCAGTTTGATGGGCCGCCCGTAAGGGTGAGTTGCGGAATTTTAAATGCGCTTTATTGGAGCCGGCTTATGTTTCTCGTGCGGTGATAATTTCACGGTGTAATTAAAGTTTGATTTGGTCCACAATGTAATTGGTAGAGTTAAGTGCGGCAAATCAGTTGAAAAAAATGTTAACCCTAATGCGATTTACGAGTTTCGACGATGAGGACGCTGTGTTAATGGGTTTTGTTATGGTCGTGATGGGGTGTTGTGGTAGAAATCAAGTGCCGTTGACCTGGCATTTACATTTTTGAATGCCTTTTATTTCCAATATGATGGGCGAAGGCTTTGTTAAGAAAAATGTGGAACAGTGATCATTATTTAGCAATAAATTGATTGTAGGTGATAGAGTTAAGTTGGACCTATAACATAAGGCCCCTTTTAATATTTATTTACTTCATACGAGCAAATAAAACACGAGTCACTTCGATCACAATTTTATTTCTACGTCTGCCTTCTTACACTGATTTTCTTCGACTGTCTCTTCATCCATATGAATTGAGTGCAACTCAATTCATGCATGTGCCCTTCTTATTCCACCGGTACGGAAGCACCTTTACAATTTTGTTTCTTTTTGATTTTTTCTTCTTACTGTTACAGTACGAATGTGTTCTTGCGAAATTTTTTTACTCCAATTTTTGTTTTTACATGTGTTTTGATACATAGACTACCAATCAATAAAATTTTCAACTAAGTGAACACAAAATGGGTCGTGGTGCAGCACTAACTTCGGAGGAAGAGGGGAAAATATTGGCCTATCGCGACAGCAATCTTACAACCAAGCAGATAGCAGAAAAAATCTCTAGAAGTCAGACTGTTGTCAGTCATTTAGTGAGAAATCCATTAAATTATGCATTATCTATTGCGAGAGAGCTCTGCAGCTAAAATTCGGCTGAACTTGGGAGTTGGAGTAAGTGCAACGTGCAAGTGTAGCTACCGTCCGGCGAGTGATGTGCAAAGCAAAATATATAAACAGAATAATAAAAAAACCACCGCTTACCGACGTTCGTAAGCATGATCGCTCTCTTTTTGCTCGGAGTCACATGAAATGGGTGGAATAGAGAGTGGTAACAAATCGTTGTTCCTTATGAAAAACGCTTTAATTTGGATTGACCAGACGGGTTTTACTACTGCTTCCATGACATTAGAAAGGAAGAACACTATTTAAACCGTCGCCATAGTCGTGAGTGGGGTATAATGGTGTGGGGTGCCATCTCCTACTATGGGACATGTGAACGCTAATTCGTTTCATGTAAGATGAATGCCATACGCTACAAGGAGCTGCTCCAAAAAGCATTTCCACATTTTGCTAACATTTTTTGGTCATTAGCTTGGACATTTCAACATGATAATACAATACATACTGCTGGAGTGGTAGAGAAGTGGATTAAAGACCAAAATGTAACCTTGATGTAGTGGCTCCCGTACTCTCCTGACCTCAATATCATCGAGAACTTGTGGGGATGGGGATGGCTGTCGCGTAAACTCTATCAATTTGAAGATATCGAGTGATCCAAAAATTCCATTATGAGTGCCTGGAGCGAAGTCTCATTGGATCTTGTAAGGTCGCTTTACGACTCAATGCCTAACCGAATGAAAATGATTTCAGCTCAACCGTTTAGTAACCATACCTACTTTATGGAGTTAAATTTTCATTGAATGATTATTAGATTTGTAAGACTTAATTTGAATTTAGTTAAAAAACGACTTTAATTATAAAGAAAAGGCATAATTTTTTGTAAGCTTTTTAAAAGCATTATTTGACGAAGTTCAAACGTGTTTTATGTGTTGTCAATGGGATTTTTATTTTATATTGGTTAATTTCTAGGCGTTTTACGACACGTGTTTGAGTTATTTTTGCGATCGTTTTGACGGGATTTTAAATTAAATTGCACTTTTGATGCGTTTTAGACATGTTTAGAATAAATTTTATAATGAGTTCTTAATTTATTTGTTCATAAGCTTTTCATTGCTTATTTTGACGCATTTCTGACTTTTTTATGCCTTAATTGACGTGTTTTATTATGCATTTTCGGATGCAATTTTTGGAGCTTCTTTTTACGTTGTTTTCGACACAATTTTTCTGGTTTTCTTGTGTCGATTTATCTCTGGTTTCCGAAGCGGATTTAAGTAACTTTTCTTATCCCGTTGCAATTGCAATTGCGTCTTTCAATGCGTTTTTGACAATTTTCTTTAGGCGTTTTTTAATGCAATTTGCGGCGAATATTATGCACTTTTGGACATCGTTTTGTATTGCGTTTTCTTCTTACTTTTGCAGAGTTCTTAATGAATTTTCCGACTTGTTTTTCTAGAATATTTAGTACACGTAGTATTGCTTTTTTGATGCTTAACCGATTTTATAAAGCATTTTTGTGGAGTTTTGTGCAGGATTTTTAAAACCTTTTGTTGCGTTTCTTAATCTTTTTTCAGCATGTTTATCGACGTATTTTAGGAGAGTCTTTTGAATGTTAAGGCATTTTCTAAGCCGTTTTTTGGTTTTTTTGACGCACCTTTTCGCACGTTTTTGCTTGTGGTTTTTGACATGATTTAAGTGCTTTTCTGGATGCGTTTTTGGGTACGTTTCTAATGCGTTTTTTGGCACTCCTCTTGACGCATTTTTATTGTTTTTTTTTTTTAAAGAGTATTTTAAGCGTCCACAATCTGTTTTCTGATGCGTTTTCATTGCCTTATTCGCTCGTTTTTTGTCGTTTTTATTGGCGCATTTCTGACGTATTTTTTGCACTAAGTGCCATACCTTTTCGTCCGCTTCTCTGGGAGATCTTGATGCATTTTTATGACTCGCTTTGTATATGGTTTTGAAGTGTGTTACAAAACCATACACCTCTTGAACCGTTTTGTTGACATTTTGAAGCGATTTGTAATTTGTAAATCATTTCGTTGATACGTTTTCTTAGCGTAAATAATGTGAAGAGATTTAATTGCATTTTCGATGCGTTTTTGATATATATTTTTCTACGAGTTTCTTATGCGTTTTTAAAGCGTTTTTACTACGCAATTTTTTAAGCGTTTTTTTATACATGCGTTATAGACGACGTTTTTCGACATTCTTGGTATCCGATTTTGAAATGTCGCAAAACAAGTTATTTGATCGCTTCGGGAACGTCTTTGAAATAATGTTAATGCTCGTTTTAATTGCGTTTTCGAAGCATTTCAGACACTAAGCATCAATATCCTTTTCGTTTTCCCAAAATTCATTAATCAATTAAAAGATTATCACACAGCTTTTATCTGCATTTCGATTCATCATTATTCAACACCAGCTTATCCGCTTCATCACGACAAATACTCGGCTTTGGATTGCAAATTCTATGCACTATAATCAAATATTATTGTTTTGTCAATACTCCAATGCCACGCTGACATATCGGATTAGGTATATTCGAACAAAGGGCAAGGATACAAATGTTTAAGTTATTGCACATGTTGTAGAGCTGCATCACATTTGCATTCACAGAAGAAGGTGAAACTGGTGCGGTAAATCGATTTTAATTGGATCTCGATGGTAAATCGGAAAATTTCGAAATAATATTATTCGAGGGTTTTTTTGGTCAACTTCTATGTGCGAACTATTAGAATGTCAACCGTATGAAGTGAGGGGCACTGGGAATAAATTTATTTTGAATTCCACCACACTGACAAAAATCTCCAGTGGCAGACAATACAGTCTGCCCGCGTAGCAGTATTTTCTGGAATTATGTTTTATATCGACGCATATATCCGATGCGGAAATTTTGGTACTCGAAATTGAAAAACTCAATGGCACAGCGCATATCATCGTCATCAGCATCGAGGCATCGAGAACGTGGCGACGTCATTGTTATTGTCACGTAAATTGCCGCGGCATTCAACGCACCGCAGCCTATCAAAATGGATGCGACCGGATGCATTTTGAATTGTTTGTTGGTGGGCTTATAATATGTATATTCTGGTAATAAAATAATAATGGGAATTCTGTGAATATACGCAGTGAAATTGTGTCAGTTGGGCTTATAATTTGATAGAATAAGATGACAATAATTAAGCATATGGGCTGATCAGGGGGGATACTGTGCTAGTATTGCATGGTTGTAAAATTTGGCCATTTGTTTAGGATAAATTGCTCGGTATAAACCCAATTAATGAGGTCCCGCAGGACTATAGCTATGAGGGCTACTGAAATAATTACATTTTAAAAGAGCCGGGTATTAACATGCATCATAAAATGTTATTTTTGCATTGAGTCTATCCTGGCCAAGGCCGTATTTTGCTCTATTGGAATCTAATTACTGCTGTCACATTCGCCTCCTGCCAATCTTGTTCGGAAAAGAAAAGAAAAATAAGGCAATCGTTTGGATTGAAAAACAAGAGAAACATGAGCTAGGACATGAACACATTTAGGTAGATTAGTGAATGGACAATTTTCAACCGGTCGTCATTGCTTTTTAACTTTCGTAGACAACGCATGCTGTTCTATATTAATTTTCATATGAGATGACATCTGGTTGGTATCATAGGAATTCTAAAAACAATGACTTTTCTCCTCCTGTGACGATTAAAGATCATAAATTCTCGAATAAACTTACCAAAAAAAAAAAACGTCTTTAAATGCCTAACAAATTTCCAAAGAATCGCCCAGAAAATATCCCCAAAATATGTTTCATAAAACGAACGAGATATAAGAACACAAAAAACGCCCAAAGAACTTTGCTGAAGTGGACCGAAACACATCTCCAAAAATAGGCTAACAAAATCGGCAAAAACAGCCCAAAGACGCATTAAAAGCTTCTATAATACCTTCAAGCAACGTTTCAAAAACGTTCCGAATAACGTGCTAAAAATTTCAAAAACCCCAGAAAATGCAGATGACATTGCGATCCTAATCAGAGGAAATTTCGAAGACACAATCTCGGAACTCCTGCAGAGGGCCCTTAACCTAGTCACTGACTGGTGCAAAAAAGTTGGTCTAACTGTAAACCCCAAAAAAAGCACCATAGTTGCTTTCACAAAAAGACGAAATCGAGGAAAGCTAAGAAAACCGACCCTTCTTGGTGAAACAATAGAGTTCTCAAAAGAAGTCAAATACCTAGGTGTAACCCTGGACGAAAAACTCACTTGGAACTCTCACCTCATGAAAACCATAGACAAAGCCAGGATCTCCCTGTGGACCAGCAGAAGTCTGATTGGTAAAAGCTGGGGTATAAACCCGAAAATCATGCTATGGCTGTACACAGCCATAACAAGACCAATTGTCACATATGCAGCTCCAGTATGGTGGCAAAAAACTAAACAAAAGTCAACACAAGTCAAGCTCAATAAACTCCAAAGACTAGCTTGTGTATGCACTTCGAGCGCAATGAGAACAACTCCCACTGCAGCGTTGGAAGTTATCCTAAATCTTCCACCCCTCCACCTCCAGATACAGAAAGAAGCCATGACGTATGCCTTCATGCTCATATCTGAAAACACCGAAAACTCCAAGCTCATCCATCCAGATATCGTTATGGAACTGAAAAAAGATGAAATACTTGGAATTACCATAGTAGACAACTGCCTACCTAAATTCAACTTCAGCCGAAACTTCAAAGTCACATTCCCAAATCGACAGAACTGGGAACAGAATAAACCCACATTTGCCAAAGATTCTCATGTATGGTACACAGATGGATCGAAAACAGATGAAGGTGTTGGAGCTGGAGTATACGGGGTTGACACAAAAACATTGATCCACAAAAGCATGGACAAATGCAACTCCGTATTCCAGGCAGAAATCTTTGCAATAGAACTATGTCTCAGAGAAAATTTAAAAAAATCCATAACAAACAAGATCATATATATTCTCTCTGATAGCAAAGCTGCACTACTAGCTATCAATAGCTATGAAATCACATTAAAGCTAGTATGGGATTGCCTACAATTACTCACATCGCTAGCCAGCACAAACAGAGTACACCTCATTTGGGTGCCAGGACATAGCGGATATGTGGGCAATGAAATAGCAGACATACTAGCCAGGAAAGGATCGTCATCTACCTTTATGATGCCAAGACCATTTTGTGGATTACCTCTTAGCACCGCTAAATTCCACATTAAAACCTGGCTGAAAAACAAAGCGAACCATTACTGGACAAACACTGAAGGTAACAGACAAGCTAAAATGTTCATGCCAACTACTTCCCTTTCAAGAACTAAACAACTCCTAAACCTAACAAGGAGTCAGATTCGTACAGTCACAGGGTTCCTCACTGGGCACTGCCAAGTCAAAAAACACCTCATGACTATGGGAATAATACAAAACAACACTTGCAGACTATGCAACGAAGACGAAGAATCAGCAGAACACATACTGTGTCACTGTGAATGTCTAGTCAGATTACGTCAACACCACCTAGGTAAACCTCACCTTGGGGCAGAGGACATAACTGACAGCGCACTCAAAGATCTACTAGGATTCATAACTAAGTCCGGTATCATGAGCGAGCTTTAATTGGAGGAAATCACAATAGGCCCACTCGTGGCCGCAGTGATATGGCAACCAGATTCTACCTCCCTCAATCTATCTATCTATCTAAGATTAGCGAAAATGTTGTCTAAAATTGAGCCAAAAACCCATCCCATTGACACTGCAGAAAAACGCCACAAAACGTAACGCACACAAAGGATAAAAGCCCCAAAATCGGTGCTATAAACTTCATAAAGAACGCCCTACAAAATCTTCAGAAGCTTCACAAAGCCGCAATAGAAAACGCCCAAAAAAAAGAAGACATTAAAAAACGACAATCATAAATACTAAAAATGACAAAATGCCTTCAATAGCAACACAAAAAATGACCTAAAACATGATCCGAAAAACCTCGAAAAAAACGCCAGAAAAGACACAGCGAAAATAGCCAGGAGAACGATATAAGACACAAATAAAGTACCATTAAAAAAGAGTCGACAGATGAACCGGAAAAAACCCGAAAAATTAAAAAAAAAAAAAACGTCCAAAAGTGGGGTTCCAGTCCAGTGTCCACATCTAGGAACGTACTTATGGACATGATATTTCCTATTCGACGTCCACAAGTGGGTGTCCAGTCCAGTGTCCACATCTAGGAACGTACTTACGGACATGATATTTCCTATTCGACTTTTGAGCCGGACGAAATGTTGTCAACGATTCTTCACCTCAATATGCATAAGGGAAATGGAACCATTAAACCGTCCACTTTAGGGGATATGTAGAACGGATGAACACTGTAAAAATGCCCAAAAGAGTTTTCGAAAACATTCTACAAAAGAGTTAATGCCGAAGTCAGTTAAGTGTTGCCTATCTTCCGGTTTTAAAAAGGTTCAGCGGAAGGCTTGCAAGCCTTTTTTTGAATTTAACTTTAGCTTTGGACATAGTCTCGCTTCACTTTGGTAAGATTGAGGAGAACCTTGTCTATCGTCATTAATATTTAATACGTCTTACTATCTGACAATAAGTCAGTTTTAAACTGAGCGTGGAATCCTCCAGCCCCTTAACCTACTGTCTGGCAAGAGGTTCGTAGTCATCACCGCCGTTTAACGGTCTTCGGGAGGCGTTCTTCAAAATTCTTGACTAGGACTGTAAATTTACAGTCTTCGGCACCTTCCCTAAGGCCTTGCCATGTGTTCCCTTTATATTTTGGGGAAACGTTCAGACCTCATTCCCTCAGCGACACCTTTCAAGTCATGGGCTACACTAGATGATTCTTGAATTTACCGGGCTTTTGTGTATTCTTCTGCCAATATGTGTCTTAAATCGCTTTTCGCTCAGATCTGGTTCTCATTTGCGGGTCCGGCCCACTGCTGCTGGGTACGACTCTTACAAAGCTTGCTGGAACTTAGGCTTCTCTTCTTGGTCGAGGCAATACCAATAAATTCCTTCTTTGTAACTGAGCTTCGGTACTCTTATTTGATCATCAAAGTAAGTCTCTTGTAGTTGCAGTCTTTCGCTAATTTGGACTTTCTGGAAATATAGACTGGATTTCTGAGTTACGATTCCATGCTCACTTGCTGGGATTATTTTCGTGCTACTACTGTCAACCCCACAAATAAACCTAAACGGTTCTTAATTTTTTTCTCATGTGTCCTTCTTTTTTCAAACTTTCTGTTTGTCAACCATTCAGTTCGACTTGAAAACTCTGTGCGGCGGGTGAACCTAACCAACCGAAGACCCCGCAGTTTTTGTTTTATAACTTCACGCACGGCACGGGTTGACTGTCAAGTCTCTCTCAAAATGTCTGCGTTCTTGAATTACCAAGCACGGCTAACGTGTGGAACGGATTCGCTCCACCGCCGTCTTTGTGTAATAAAACCCAAATATAGAAACTCCCCTACATACCTCCTCAGTCAGACTTCTCAAACCGGTGGCGACTCTTTAATCCGCTACCAAAAACTCTCTCCTTTTCAAAATCAGAAAGAGACATTACCTCAATTTATATGCGCGTATTAATCATTCGGAATTTCCGACTCTTTTAAACCGCAACGTCGCGCCATCCAATCTGGAAAAGACAAGAAAAACTGATGAGTCTTCACAAAATATAATAAAAGTTGGCCGAGACGCAGAAGGACACAACACACAACCCCCAAGCGAAGCAATAAACAAGAGCCTGCCATGCAGAAAATAACTCAAATTGACGACTAAGCGCATCATCATAATTCAACTTGCTCCTAATTAATCCACCGAAATGGATGGAAACACTGGAAACCTTAATTTGTTTGACAGCGAGGGTAGCAGCGCCCAACTTTATTTGAGAAGCCGAATTCTAATTCACCTTGTCTGGAGCACAATTTAAATTCATCCACAAAACCATCGCATCCTTGGGAGAATAAAAGTTTCCTCAAACAAGAAACCAACTCGAACGGGATCGGAGAAAACGTACGACCAGACTCTAATGACATGAGGTTAGAGTTAAGCAAGTTATCCGGTTACTATGTCCGAGCATATACAGATACACCTGCCAAAGTACACCCGGTCACGTAACTCCACGTGAACGCTACGTGTGATCGTTTGTGGAAACTTAACACCTACTGGCTGCAAAAGAGGGATAGTCACCGTGTCATCGTCCTGTACATGGCCACACACATACACACACAGGTGTCCACACATAGAACAACTACACAGGTGGACGACGGCCACTCTTGTGGAGGACTGGAAAATTGTGTTTAAGAAAAAGGAAAAAGTTCACCCCACTTTTCTATGGCTACATCAATCGAATCATCATACAGCAATTTGTTCTCAATTTTCTGCCATATCACTTCTAATTACTCCAATCGTTTGGATAATTCGAAATATTACCAACACCGCACTTTGAAAGCGGTCGGGGGCGGGGTCCTCGGTCCTCCAAAGTTTTGTGTTTCCTTTTGGATCCGGAATAGACACAGACAGGCACATAAAACAAATGGCAACCGGAGAGTCTGGCATGCGTGGCGAGGGTGGCACCGGGACCACGATGAAGATGGAAACTTATTTTTTATGCAAATTTTATAAAATTAAGTGCTGGCTCAATGTGTTGTGCCTCGAAATATGAAAATGGAAATATATCCTGACATCAGTCCACTTATGCGCATTAGGCGGGAGTTGGGGCGGAATTGATTCTTAAACTGCGGGTGGTTCTACATACCCTGGGGGTTGAAGGACATTTGAACGGGAAATATGATGATTCGCATACGAAGGAGGGTTGGGACAGAGGAGAAAAAAGGGATCACGAAGCGGAAGTTGTAAAATGTACAGTATAGAGAGATGAGACTTTTTAGGAAGGCCTTGAGCAGATGACATTGGGCCATTACCTGTTGTCGGTGTGTTTTTTTTGGCAGAAGGTATAAGGCGCCATCGTGAGGCGTTTGTTCGGAAAAACGAGGTCTTCTACAGAGGGCGGGTCTTCTGCTGGAATCTTTAGATGTAAGTTTGCACTAACAGCCCTTCAGAAAAATTGATAGACAGACGATTTAGTTTCCGAGTCGCCGAAACGGTGGTCATTGGAAAAATTAATTTTAAAAACCGTATAACCTAAAACGAGATTTTATGGGATAATTTTAAGGACCGTTGAATCGGCGTGGCACCTGAAAACAATTTCAAAAATACTAAAAATAAAAACAGGAAACTGTGAGGAGGTGTCACACCCAGAATTCGATTATGTTTGTCGACTTTGACCGATTGGCACTTTTCCAAGAAATTGTTACTGAAAAGTGCTGATGCCAGCATTCATTAACGTTCGGTTGGGATTCTCAAATACTGCTCTCAGATTTCAGATTTCGTGTGGCTAATGGAACAAAAAAACGTCTTTTTGTTTTATATACTCGTGCAATTGGAATATGAGTAGACTTCGACACTGTTTAAAATTAAGGACTATAAAAACGGCGAGACACTTATTCGAATGATTGTACTTTATTTGACGTTATAAATCTTTGTTTAAAAATTGTATTTATTTTTAATTAATTTTTGACTTGAAAATGTAAAATGGGTTTCTTGTATCGAGATGGAAATTCGACTATCAGCCAATCAGGGAGCCGCTTCTATTGGTTTTCAGTCGAAATGCGCCACTCTTCACGGTGGCTGATCTGCGCAGTAACTATTTTTTTTGTTTTTTTTTTTTGTTTTTATACTGTCACCACAACTCCGATGATGATGATGGTAGCCAGACACTTTTCTACGCCTTTTGCATTCAGTGGTTAAATTTTATATTAAATCAATCGAAATGAGCTGCCCGATCAGGGTTACCTTCGAAAATTTTCGTGAGGGGTCCAACACTAACCACTTAGCCACTTCACCGCCCATTTACGAACTAAAAAATAAGCCAGCTGTGATTTAAGCGTTGCAACTGAACTAAAAACAACAATAATATCTACAAATACTTCCACATCATCTAAATATTTTTTAATTATATAAAGCCATTCAATTTCAATCATTGAATTGTACTAAACTTTCACACTAAGCACTCTAAGGCCCATTTTATTCACTCGAAGTTGAACACAACTTGGGGATTTTTATATGGAAAACTCCGCGAGTTGTGTTCAACTTCGAGTGAATAAAATGGGCCTAATATAGCTATCGCTTTAGCTACCTATATTTATTTGAATTTATTTTTATGTATCAAAATATCGCAATAAAAATATATTATAAATATAAAAATATTTTAAAAATATATTTTTACAGCCCTTAAATTCTTACTAACAAAAAAAAAAAATCTCTGTGCGTATTATAGAGTCAGAAAAGTAGTAAAAAGGATAAATCAATTACATTTATCTGTTCAAAAAAGATAAAAACAGCTTGCAGCCTGTGAAAACTACGAATCCAATTTAAATCCAAATATTTTAGTTGCCGTTTGCATATTAAAACGGAAAATGTAAACAAAAACTTTCGGAGAATTGGCACTCCTATGGAATGGTATTCACATTGTGCATGCTACAAGCTACATGCATAATGTCATGTAAATTAATTCCCACTATTTTAACACATATTATTAATTTCATATGAAAACGTCGCTTTTTTGCGATGACATTTCGATACTATTCCACCTCTATAACAGGCACTAAACAACCTTCAAACACTCCAAACGCGTTTAGCTTATACAAGCTCTATACGTATTCACAGTGGCACAGTTTTTATAAAGAGTGCATAACTTCATACGCTGCCTGAACACGTTTATAAAGAAGGCTGGTTTCAATCAAACTTGGAGATTAAATAATAATCTGAACATGAACAGGTTTTGATTTAGTTTACACAAGACTCACTCGCGTACTAGGTTTAGGTCGAACGCAATCAATATAAATCGGTTGCAATCGCACAAAGGGTTTATACACGTTTTCGTCGAAAATGACAGAAAAGGAGAAAATAAGCAAAATAACGAGTAACGGGTACTTATAAATATGTCAAGCAGAGATTATACTGAAACCAACAACTCGCAATCCTCTTCCAGCTTTTTTTTTTTGTTCAAATTCGCAATTTTCTTTTCCTATCGGTGTTATGTCAATTTAGAATCCGTGTGACATGCAAAAACATACAAAAAAATATAAAAGAAATGCTGCCAACTGTGGGGGAATATGATAGAGTTCGGGAATACCACATTTCAACATCACTGAATGCCATTGATATTGATTAGATATTATTATATTTTTAAAAGGCGAATAATATATATATATATAATGAGTACATTTTTCCTAAATAACTGAAGAATTATTGCTCAAAATGTTTACATTTTCGCTCAACCAATCTACATTGCTGATTTTCCATAAATATTTAAGACAAAAGTATTATTCCTAAAAAAAATACTATCCACACGTAGCGAATATTTTCAATTTTAACGGAAGCAATTCCATGAACGCTGACAGTAACTTTGACAACAGCGCAAGTGGCATACGAATATGTTGGTGAGCCGGAATTTTTTAAGTTACCTGACATCTGTCAATTGGAATTTGTATTTTACAATACTAATGCACTTAGCGTTTGCCATCCCATTAAATATAGTAAAGGAAAATCGGCCGAAGTTGGGCGCTCAATATTGTCTCTGATGTCAATTACACAAATTTGACAGGAAACAAATGCAAAGAAAAATTAAAGCTGTGCAAAAGAAATGCATGGTGGTCGAATATTCTCGGAAGAAGTTTCATATATGCAAAGAGAGGATCCACGTACCTTTTAATGGCTTAGGAAAGTGCGCCAATTGACCTACAATTTCCAGCTATATATGCTGTCAACTGTCACATGCATTTATTGTGATTCAACAAACGTCGAAAGTATAGTTCCTCAAAAAACTGTATATGAGATCTGTTCCTGTATTTTCTGGCCAACATTGGAAAAGTGTCATAGGTTTTTAATCGCTGGAAAGTTTTCACAATGCTATGCGTTTTAAACTTAAATCAGAAGCATCCATTGAATCATTAAATCTGCAAAGCGTGAGCTTTTTATGAGTGGTAAATTTCAAATATTAACATAACAAATTTCAAACTCATATTTGACTTCTTGTTTTCAAAGAAGTTCCAAAGCTGTTTCTTTTCACAAGAAGTAAGGAAATTTGAATACAGGTATTTTTATATTTTGACACCAATCTATCAGGTATGTATAAGAAACTACCACAACGAAAGTTCTTGGGCTAAAATGTACAGACTTTTTTTTATATATATCTCTTCTGCCCAACTTTCGTGTACGTTTCTAATTTGAACAAATTCGTCCGAATTTGACTCAAATGTTCAAATATTTGTAGACCTAATAACTTTGGCATTTTAAGAAGGGGAAGGGACCCTTTTGGCAAGAAAAATAAATTGCACGACTGGGTCGAACGAAACACTTTTCTTTTTGCTCTGGGTCTAGGAAAAAAACAATCTTTTCCTGATTTTAGAGAAATTTTCCGAATCTGATTCTTTTACCCATAGTTGCTTGCGTTTGAGTTTGACAACTAATGGAGTTTGTTAAACGTTTTCGGTAAACTTTCCAACTGCAAAGAAAGGCATTTCTTCGGGTGAATATTTCTCTGTTAATGATTTGTGCACAAGTGTTTTGAAATCAATCGGGCACAGGGTTACCTTTTGGACCCCTTGGGGTCCGATTGAACCTTCTTTCAACGCTCGGACCCCAGGACCCGCCTTTTTCAAAATAGTCCAAATCGGACCCCTTTACGAAAAAACAGGACATTTTTTGACGCTTATGGACCCTTTTTCAGAGAATTTACCTGAACAAGACATTGCTGCCACTATCAAACCGTATGATCCAAATTAAGCGAAGATTATATATTGCCGGAAGTTGTGATCATTAAAGTATTTAGATCCTAACGTTATAAATACGCAACAAGATTTTAATTATTCATTCCTTGTTTCCAGCGTTGCCATTTTGACTGGTTTCCAGTCAGATCTGACTGGATTGACTCGCATTTAGCTGGAAGATTTTCTAAAATCCAGCCGGCTGGTTTTTTAGCTGGATACGATTTTTGTTTGACTGTTTTTAACTGATTCGTGTCATATCTGTGAAATCATTAGTACCTATACATTTTAAAATTCAAGCCGAGAAATTAAAATTAAAAGAACAAAATTTGCTTGAATTTCGTTTTTCCGCTCTGAGATTGGAAGCATATCCCACTAAAGGACTATTCACATGAGAGCGAGCGAACGAATTGCTGAAATGCGAACAAACCACTTTTGATGCATTTATAAACAGAAAATTGTACATTTTACTATTCCAAGAGGAGGATAGTTAATTATCCCATCAAAATGTATTAAGAAAACATGTCAATAAACAGTTTAAATAACGAAATTTCGAATTCCAAACTTTTTGCCGCGAACGAATACACCCTTGGCGCGAATTGTCAAAGTTTATTCACAATCCACATCATTCAATTCGCTTTCCACAAACTAACGAATAAAGCATTCGTTCGAACTTAACCTCAAACTCAAAATGTTATAGTGACAAATAACGGCGACTGTCATTGGATTCGCGGGTTTCTGCGACCAAATTAAATGTATCATGTGAATGGACTGTCAAAACTTGCGAATATTCGTTCGTTCGTAGGTAGTTGGTCGCTCTCATGTGAATGATCCTTAATGCAATCATTAAATTTTTGTGTTTGCATTTATACAAGTTTGTTCTACCCTTTGTTAACTTACAAATAATGCTGCTTCAACTTTGGTATACCGTCTGAAGTTACAAAAAAAGATGGTAGGTACTACTAACGGGTGATTTTTTAAGAGGTTTTAGAACTTTTTTTAAAAAAAAACACAAAAAATTCGAAAAAATGAATGAAATATTTATTTGAATCGATAGTTTGAACATTGCAATTTAATGTTTAAAGATAAGTTCATGCAAATGTTGACCGCGGCTGCGTCTCAGGTAGCCCATCCGCTGAGTCCAATTTTGGCATACTCTTTCACACATATCGGCCGGTATCTCACGAATGAATGCATGGATGTTGGCTTCCAGTGCGTCAATCGAAGCGGGCTTGTCCCTATACACATTAGCCTTGACATACCCCCACAAAAAATAATCTAATGGTATCAAATCGCACGATCTAGGCGGCCAATTGACCGGCCCGAAACGTGAAATTAACTGTTCACCAAACTCGCCTCGCAATTGCGCCATTGTTTCGCGTGCTGTGTGGCATGTGGCACCGTCTTGTTGAAACCACATATCATGCAAGTCAAGAACTTCCATTTCGGGCAAAAAAAAGTTTGTTATCATCGCTCGGTAGCGTTCACCATTGACAGTAACGCTGCGATTCGCATCATCTTTGAAGAAATATGGCCCAATAATGCCGCCGGCCCATAAACCGCACCAAACAGTGGCTTTTTCGGGATGCATTGGTAGCTGTTGCAATGCTTCTGGCTGATCTTCACTCCAAATGCGGTAATTTTGCTTATTTACGTACCCATTCAACCAAAAATGAGCCTCATCGCTGAACACAATTTTTCGATAAAAAAGCGCGATGAACATTTCGAACCGAGCACGAATTTTGATAGTAAAATTCAATAATTTGCAAGCGTTGTTCATTTGTAAGACACGTCAGCTGTCAAAACCAGTGTTGCCAAAACCAAACCAGCTTAAAAATCACCCGTTATAAGCAACTCCAAATCAATATCTAAGGAAAAAATAAATGATTTAAAAAGCTTGTTTCCTTTTATGCCTAAAACCGACCAATTATATTACGAGGCATTGTTTAATCGTTCAAAATAGGAATTGACCTTGTGCAATCATTTCATTATATAATTTAATTTTTGTTTATTTTTAATTTATTATAAATTCATTAATTTTTAATTCATAATTTTTGTTTATTGTTAATGGTCATAGAATGTCTTTTGTTATGTTTATTTTAATTTTTTATTGAGACTAAGAACTGAAAAGACTGTTTTTATTAGAATATAAAAATAATCAAATATTTGTTTAATAAACAATGTTAACCTATTGAAAAGTGACTTCCCATTAGACATCAACTTATTGTACGTTATATTTTAAACAAATTTTTAACATGCCACTCCGTATTGGATTTAACCATTGGACTCAGTACTGGAATGTCGTACGTGCGCTTACTTTGTCGTACGTGTATGTAGTGTAAGCAACTCTTCATTTTCCTGGCGTATACGACAAAGTGATTTTGAGAAAAAACCTTAATAATTTGAAAACTAATAGCGATTGACGCGTCGGGAGTACCTCAATTGAAAGAGGATTGTCAATATAACATTCTATTAAAAATTCAAAAAACTTCAGCGGTTCGTTTTCTTTTAATTTCAACGCAAACCTTAAAATGCGATTTCCCAAAATCGTCCAAATGGCGTATACGACAAAACAATCCTCGGGCGACGAACTGTCTTGAAAGAGTTTCTCAATTAGACGTTTGGACATGGCATAAAATTGTAGGTCCCTTCTATTGGTTCCAAAAATGAACAAAAAAAACTCACACAAAACGCATGGATGTGAGAAGGGTGCTTACGGTACTGTTGCGCCAATTGTTTATTTTAGACGGGAAGCATAATTTATACTAGGTTTAAATTGCAAGTGAGATTAAATGACTTACATCAAGGTTGCTTGATTTAGGAGAAGTCAGTATATACATGCATCGTTCACAGGGCTGTAGCTAGAGTCGAATTTGAGGTAGGGCAACATTGGGTACAGGTAGGGCGGAAGTAAAAAAATTATCATAATTGATCTGCCCTCGAAGCACGGACTCCTAAATCAATCACCATGTATATCATTGACCTATAGGTCAGTGATGTGCATTCAATAGCTATTCGTAAACAAATAATTTCTGTGACAGAGCATGAGCATGGATCTAAGAACTATTAAATCCTCAAGATGGTTGAACTTCCAGATTTGGGTGTAGATATTCACGTCTGAGTGAGAGTGATTTAATAATTAATTGTTAGGTGGGGTGATACGAGTAAACAGATACGACCAAAAATACCATTTAAATTATATTGTTTATGCTAACTTATTATATTATACTAGCTGGCCCGGCGAACTTCGTTCCGCAAAAATTCGAATGTAGTTAATAATTCCGAGCTTTCGCTTCCGGTCAATTTAAATTCTTTATTCAAAAATTATATTAAAATAAATACAATTGCAATAACCGCAGTGATTTACTTGTCGGCCAACCTACCGTTTTTTTACTGAAGTGCTTTATGGTAGGTACATATCATTTTTCGTCCCATTTACGGGTGCGTACACTTACAAAGCGAGAAGTTTGCCGACACTTGAGCACGCCACATACAATTGACCATGTGAGAAACATGGAAGGCTATGCGGATGACGATAGTGTTGTATGTCTCCAGTATGGACGACTGCATGACATTCTTTCCCAAAGTTTCGACACATTCTCTCGATTATTAATATTCTGATCTGACTGTTCGTCCTTATTTTCTGCGGCGTGAAACGTTTGACCTTCTCACTGGCGGCATGATCAAATTTGTCTTGGAATCGCCGAGTCCCACACAAACTTTCATCCCCTAAATGGGGGATGGGTCCAATCTAACCCAAAAAGCTCAAAACCTTTAAAAACTAATCATCCTGTCTCGAGTTATGCGCCCAAAAAGCTACTTAATGTAACATAGTAAACATAAGCAAACTTATTAGGTGTATTAAAAAAAATAAATTTCAAAATTGTTTGCAACAACAATTTGCTTGCAAAATAATTAAAATAATTGACAACAACAATTGGCATTAAAATTGTTATTTTTTTTTTTTGTATATGAGGTATCACTACTTGATTTCCACCCCGTTTATTTTTTTTTTTCAAAGTGCATTTCCCCATACAAACTTTCATAACCTTTTTCATCCCCTCAAAGTTTTGTTTTCGCGACAAAAAGTAGCCTATAACCTTCCTTGGTCCAAAACGAAACCGTCAAGCCCAAAAATCGTTGAAATCCAACAATCCTTTATCGAGTTATGCGCGCACACACAGACTTCATTGCCTTATATATTTTATATAGATTTTATAATTAAGCAAGTTTTGTACAGGTAACATTGACCAAAAGTAAACCAACTCTTTATATTCACGAAACCGGCATTTAGTATAAGTTATGAATATAATTAAGTGTTTATAAGGAGTGCTATTTGTTCATAGATGGCGGAAAAAAAGATAAAGAGAAGCGTACCTGGCAGCGAATGCAGTGAATGTCCGTTTTGTCGAACTTCGCTACATGTGATGGCGCTTCAACTGCCATCTATACACAGAATAAAGAATTATTATGATATGAAATGAATGTCACAAACTGTGGTATGTTCGGAAAAGTTTAGATATGTACTTATCGCTACAATTTTTTTATCTCAAACTATGAACAAACAATTTAATTATAATTTATCTTAGTTTTTGGTATTTTTAAGGTAGGGCATTGTTGATTGCAAGGTAGGGCATTGCCCCATAATGCCCCCCCCTAGCTACGGCCATGATCGTTCATACCATACCAATTCTTCAACTATACCTACAATCTTCCACCTTCTCAGACGTGGAGATTACGAAAGCCAATTGGCACTGACTACCCTTCACCGATGTGTCAGCGTACTGTAGTTAAATTACATCCTGAATAGTAAGAAAAACTCAGTTTGAAATATGCAAAACAGTGAAGAAATTTTTGCCAATAGGCATCTGAATGCATTCAGTGTTTGTACATTCAGTGATCGTGCATGTGCAATCAGTGCGTTCAATGAAACACATTAACGTTGGTGAAAAGAAAAGCGCTTAATGCTGCAATAAAAATAAAGTCATGCTTGAATAAGAAATGACATTTGTGACAAATGACCAATGCGGCAACCGTGTTCACAACTGTCAGTGATTAAAAGAAGAAAGAAGTGTAACTCTGTCAAATTTACAGTTCTCAAAGCAGTGTTTTTGTGGCTGCATGCAGCGATTTAAAGAACATTATATGCGTTCACAAAAGGACTAATGACGAATGGAAAAGTTTTTCTGCGACACCTGGTGGAGAAAAAATAAATATGTGGAGGCCTACAGAATATTGACGTCTGTTTGTTTTGCAAGGGGCTTGGATAAGGAATACGTGTGTTTACGTTTAAGAAATGTAATTAATTATCAATTAAAGAGTTAACCAAAAACCAATTGAAAACAAACTTTATTTGCAAGTGTGAGTCAATTCATCTGGTAAAACTAGCACAAAAAAGTCTTTTCAAAATAGTGTTGAAAACAATAAATTTGCTTTTGTTTATTTATTTTGGTTGATTTTTATTTTATAAACGTGTGCTAACTATGATTTTTACAGCCAGCTTAGAAGTTTCTAATGTTGTCACAATATCGCTCTGTGAAATAATTGACTATTTCAGTGGTGTTAAAGGAAGGCGAAGAAAAATTTAAAGTTGGCTGGTCAGTATCCCATAATGCAGTTTAGCTAGTGAATGGGCGTGCATGCCGCACCCCTGTGATACGAACACTCTCAACACAGTTGTCGGATGATTCTTCTGTATCATAGGATTCTCCGCCAAAGTAGATCCGCTTGAGTAGATCTAGAGGATAAATTAAACGTAAATCATAAAAGTGGAATGGAAATGTAGTAACTTGTAGTACATTCTACTCATAAAAGCAGCTGAACGTGGTAGTAGCCGCCTTAATCGTATAATGCAAGGTTTCTTCGAAGGAATTGCTGATTTCGGAAGGTTTCTTTCGCAAGTTTGGTTTTATACTAAAAACTGCTGCAAACCATCCCGTGTATTCGGTCGCAAAATGTCTATTATTTCTTAAGCAGTAGATTCGTTATGCTGTAAATTGGGAACCCTGATTCGTGATTGGCATTTTATTTTTATCACTACATTGCATAGTTGACTTTTTTCTCAAGTAGATATATAGAGAAGACTTATAGAGATATATACTCTGATTGTGCTTATGCAGGTAGGCATCCAGCGTCTATTTTGTAGTAGAATATGTTTTCTAATGTTGTGTAGTTGGATGACGTTTCGTGGCTCGTTTCTATTTCGTGTTCTCTTTCCTGGAAATATTCTTTTGGCTGTCTAGATAGATAGATAGAGCATTTGAAAAATGTTTTTCTGCCTTCAACAGTTAGAACAGGGCTTATAGTAGGTTGGAAGACTTGCTTTGTATGTAAACTGTGGGCCTTAAGATGCGTCAATTTTGCAACAGGAGATTATGCATTTTCACTGGGTACTGTCTCTTTTTGACTGACTCATGCAGTGCTGACTACATAGCCTCCTCTGTTCTTTCTAATGATACACCTACAAGTCGATAGTGCTATAAGTATATGTTTAGGTTCCGTGGTTTAAGAAGCAGAAAGCTTTGGTTGGAATTGGAACCCAAGTAGTGTAGGTTGTCGAATATTTGTAGCCCCCGCTTATCATCAAACATCAAACCACTCCTGCAATACCGCTATATGAGTGTTTCAGTGTGTGATCACATTACAAAGCAAATTTATGCGACTTGTGGTTCCCCCTCAAGATACGAGTAACTCAAAACTTTCTAATGAACATACAAGAACCTTAGTAAACAGCGCATCCCTGAAACCTAAAGTATGAAATCATTACACGCTAGAAGTACACACAAAAACCCCTACTCAGTGTAGGTTCTCTATTTATGGAGCTATCAACAATGTTCAATACCCATCTCATAACGACAACACAGAAGACAAAACTCAGCCATCTGCCGTAAATGTCCTTGGTAATGAATTTTGGGAGATGATCAATTTTACGTTTATCTTTCAGTGTACTACACAGTCCTCGCCGCACACAGGGATTGGAATCCATCCTTAATACTGAGTCAATTTATGCAGACAAATTATCCCGTCAGCCATTCAGTGATCCAGTGTGTGTGTGTGCGCACTCACCAAAGTAAAATGATTTATTTACCCTACGCGTAATGGATTTACCATAAACGTTTCCTATTAACAATATAATCTGGCAACGAGCAAAAACAACTCGCCCCGAACTAGGGAGATGACAACGACAACAGCGATGCCGACGACGAACAACAAGACGTTAAAGGAAGTGCACGCGAGCAACAATAATAAATTGATATCCTTAATAATAATTGTGTGCGAGCAGCGATTATGATTAATTTTTCGATTTTGAATACAAAACACACAGCCACACAGAAAGTTGCGCCCATATTTTTAAGCATCTGCTGGAGGGAGTCGGAGGGAGCCGGAGGGAGCCTGAGGGAGCTGGAGGATCCAAGCACCAGCTAGCAGCTACCCGCAACCTAAAGGATAAATTGCCAACACACCAGAAACCAGATAAGAAAATGCCCCACTTCGGTAGCCCCGCTGCCGAGCAGGATATATAATTTTAATATAAATGTCATGAGCGGCAAACATTTTAACGGCTCTCTCTTCCCCTGGCAACATAAACTGTCGTTTGGCATTCCCATGTCGGTGGTCGGTGCTTGGTGCTCCGTGGTGGCAAAGAGAGAGAGAGTAAAAACACACTAAACTGGATCAGCGCACCCAATAACTACATTTTATTCGCAACCATAACTTATGTAGTTCCTCGGGCTAAGCAAGTTTATTCGCAGCGCAAAAAGAAACCTATACTCGCATAGGAAGACATGCTCAAGCGATTGGCAAGAGCAGGAAATTCACAGGGAATAAGGATGTCTGACGGAGATCCGGGTGCGGCGTATAGCATCCTCTCCACACGCATTGCTGTGCCGTAAATCATTTTCTTAATCTCTCTTTCGCCAATATGCTATAAATTTATCATACGGTGTCCTTGTTTTTTTCCCCCCCTCAAAATTCCCTTTCCGTCACTCGCCGGAATTCGTAAACAAGTCGGGCGATGGTGTTTGGTATACTACTGGGTGTATGTGCATTTTAAATTAAATTATTTCTGCCAATTCGCCACCCCTCCCTCCTTCGTGACGTCAATGAAGTCAATTGCTATATATATGCAGTCCCTCGGTGAGGTGATTGCCTCCCGCTCCCTGTCAGCACTGTTGAAATTGTACAACTTTCGACATTCCTATTTGGGTGTGATGAACGCGCACCCAGACTGGACGGGACTGGAAAATAAATCATTTATCACCTCGTCACACACAATGAAAAAGAAATCAAATTCCGACAGGGCAATTTGTCATCCCTCTGGCGATTGGCACCAGCCTCGCTCCATCTGTGTAGGACCAGCTGGCGCCCTTGTTGTTCGCCTACCCAGATGATACTTCGCCCGGGTGTGACTGTACGAGTCCGCCCGGCCAGTCTGATGTCTAATTGAGTTTCGTTGAAATTCTCAAATTAATAATCAATTTTCGAGATCATGACACCAAAGACGACACGAATAGGACACCTCACGGCTTGCTGATACATACCCTACTAAACGCTGTCTGTCGAGATGGCAACTGTTCGTTCGGTTGACACTGTATACCAATATCAACAGCTGGTGCGGCTATAAAAAAAGGCATCTAAACAGTAAATTTTACTACCCCTACATCGACGGTTATGTTTCTGGTAAAAGATGAACAGATACTCACTTCGGGTGTTTAAAAACGGTTCGGTACGAGGAAATCCCTTAACCAGAGCAACCTTTTGTACGGTCCAGTCCCGATGTACTACAACCCCGGTGATAAGCCTTTTTGTTGTTGTTGCTGTTGTACGTAAGTGCTGCTGTTAGGCACTTTACAGCAATCACGACAGTTTTTCAATGGAATGGGATGGAGCAGTCGTAAACTTTGAGTTCACACTTTGAAGAGCCGTACGGCCTCATTGAAAAACTATTCCATTAACCTTTCGCATATTCAGGAATTTTTTGGTACATCCTTCGCATGGTAATTGAATAGGCTCATATATCAGGTTGAAGTTTTCCATTCAAAGGGTGAATCGTTTACATTTAATGCTGATGTGGAACCGCATGCGTTGCCTTATTGGGGTTCATCTTGTTATTCATATGGACGTGAAGAGGGTGAGAGTGTGGGAGTCATTTGGGGATAGATATGATGGAGGGATGCCAAATGGTGCCACATTTGAAAAAATACGGGCTTAGTACAATATGCACGAAGAAAAACTGTTCAAACCGAGGGGGAAGACTCCTGCTCCGGCTAAAAAAAAATCGGTGTAAATTATCTCGCCGTGCATAATTAAATTTTATTTTGAAGGCAGTTGCACTTATAGCGGTTTCAAAAGAGTTGAGCTGGAGGGTAGGTACTCATGAAATACTCCCTGTTTAGATATCAACTTAAACTTTGCTCAGAACTCAATAAAAAAGTCTGGGGTTGAGTTTGAAAAATTCGCATCGATGAGGCGGGAATAGGGCTACCATAGGTAAACAAAAATTGAAGAGCAGGACAGGAGAGAAAAGCCTGATTAAGGAACAAAAAGCCTGACAAAAACCCATACAATCGGCGACGTGCTCAGTATTATTACGAAAAAATTTTCGCCTGAAAGAAGGCGCCAACAAAAAATGCTGCGTTGTTATAACATTGGACGTAACGAATCGCGCTTAACTCAGTAAATTCGAGACGTATCATGAGCTGTCCTTTGTCAATTGAAATGCCGGACTGTTTTCGTAAAATGATATACTTTGCGAATAGAGTTAGAGTCCCTTTCTATGAATCTTACGACAGAACGAAGACGTACAAGGTAACAAGCGGTGTGCCACAAGGCTCGGTTTTAGGTCCCTTTTTGTTCCTGCCGATTCCAAGAGAAGCGTCAATTATATTAGGCCTTTTTTATTATGCCCACATGATCCATATAGAACATGGAAATCAATCAAAGATCTTTGTGGATCATGTGGGCATAATAAAAAAGGCCTATTGCTGCAAACACGAATAAAATATAAGACGTCGAACTGCACTGCAAAGAGGAAGTTGCAACTCTACGTAGAAGGTCTTTTACGACTACAAGTAGGACAGTCTGGCAAACGTCCACTTTAGAGTGGGTAGGTATGTAGTCTCCTTTCACCCGTTTATTCAGTAGGTACTCTGCAGTTTTTTTTGAGGTCCGTATAAGATTTAAATACTATCTTGAACATGAATGCAGAAGGTCTTCACAAATGTTTAGTGCAGCTTCAAGGCTGATGTGGTGAGTAATAGTGGCAGCCGGAAACGGAGTTAGTCCCTAGTCACAAGACCTTGCACAAGCTGCCTGTTCTATACACACGTGCACAGTAAAAATATGGTCAAGAACGCGGTAGCAGTAGGTCAAATCGATACTCACCGCCTTACCGCACTTATAGGACTTCCTGGGTTTCGAAAATCTTGAAGCATTTAAATACCCGCTTAGAAAATCATAGTAGATAATAGTTTATTTTATTGTAAGCAAATAGCAACTGCAACTAATAAATTAGACTGTGATATCTTAAGATAAAGAAATAATTTGTAAAGGCAAGGGTGTAGCTTCTTTTGTTTTCGTTTTCCTGTTCGCAAACTTTTATGAACCAGTGTAGTCCATAATTGTAGGGCCCCTTTATAGTTCATGGAGCATTCGATTTTGACAGCACTATTCAAATGTAAATACCTTCTAACGTCTTGTGCTTTACTGATTCTCATTCTCACTAACGTACTATTTAACTTGAAATAATTTAATTTATTGCATTCATGTAGCAATTTCGATTTTGTTCTCATTTGTAGTTTAAAAATTATATTTTAATTTAACAAAGCAGAAACCAGTAGCGTCGCCATATTGAAGAATGAACCAACACACCTACATATAGTTCAGTGCACCGGAAACCGCATTACTTCTTTATTTGTTAAGAATACTTGGCTACATAGTGCGAGGGAGTGCGACTAAAGTTGCCACTTTTTTGAGAGCCTTCCACAATTTTTTTGCTATCTTGGCGGTATTTTTTTATTTGAAGAAGGCGCTTCTTAAATTGTTCAATCGCTATTTCCAAAGTTGCGACTTGCGAGCCAATGCTTCTTAAATATCATTTACAATTCAAAATTTTGCAGAATAGCTGTAGTATTGGAACTTGCGCCTTTTCAGAATTTTGCAGAGGTACCATGGCTACCAATTTATTCTACAGTAAAAATAATAAAAGCAAATGAAAATTTGTCGTTTTGATTTTTGGCGCGAAACGAAAATATTTTTCGTTTTTGGAGTTAAAAGCGAAAACGTTACAAAAATAAATTTATTTTTCGGAGTGACACCAGTCAAAGCGTTTGATTTTCGTTTCGTTTTGCGGCAGGTACAAAGAACGAACGAAGAGTGTATAATGTTGCAGAAAAATATTCGTTACAGTACTTCCTAACTCCAATCCAAAGTCCAAATATTCAGTCCCCGGCCGAGAAAGCATGAGGTATTTTCCACCGTCTTTCGTATTTTTTTTTGAGTTGATACAAATATATAAAAAAAAAGCAGCTCAAACGACATGTAGGCGAGGGGTTTCGAAGGAGTTTTATTGACCTTTTGCCAATTGTTTGTAATATCGCGTTCATGGCGTTGCTAGTGAACTGGTTTCAGCGTCATGCAATCTCAGCTAAGAGAATATTGAATCAAACTAAAAGCCGAGACAGACGCAATAAAAAAACAGGTCATACCACTTTATCACAAGTATGACATTCGTATTGCTTATTTTTCAACTTTCCTTTGCTGAAGTACGAAGTGTTACAAAAAATAAAAACCGTCCACTGCTGGTGATCTGCTGTTTGGAAAATCTAAATCGCTTTTCTTCTGTTATGGATTCAAACTCCTGACAACAGATTTCCATAAACTTCGTCTTCCCCTTCAGCTTTTGCATTTGTTGCGTCAATTTACATACCATATCCAACCACCCTCAAGCAATTTGGCAGCTGTGCATAGAAAAGAATTCGTCTCCCGGTCCAACACCTGCACCAGCTTGCTTAGAATGTTTGCTTCTAAAATCGCGCCAAGTTTGTCAACTGCACAAATTACTTCCTGCTGCACAAATTGTTCTTAAAATTCCATCACAGTTTCAGTTCGGCACGCAATTTCCTGTCGAAATGACAAATATTCGATTTTTACCTTTCGTAGCGCTTTGGTGAAACCGCAACAAAAATCGTTAACGCTTCAAGAGCGGAACGGAAACTTCTTTCCTTCGTCGTTAGGAACAGTAGCAGTGTTGGAGATAAGTGAACTCAATATTTGCAAGACCTTGCACACGATATAATAAACAAAGTCAGTTCACATCGAGAGTCACTTCTCTTTCCTTGCCTTTGCATAGGTACTCCTTGCCACTGTTCACTCTCATAACATAGTTTTCAAGTGACATTTTCAATTACCATGCAATGGCATTTTAATGCACAAACATCTTCGTTTTTTTTTCAAGTTGACACTCGCAGACCTGCTTCCCCGCTGCAGCAAGGCAGCAAAAGCAAAACAAACCGCCCCTAAAGTACACGAGGACATGTCAACAGGAAGACATTGGCAGTAGCACTGCCACACATAGGAAATGGAAATTGGGTTGACGCCACAGTTAGCAAAGTGGAGTACGATGATTTCTTTAACCCTGAATGTGTGCGATCGCAATATACAATTCGAGAGATAAAAGCGGCAACGACGACGTCGACCCACATTAGCGTGCGGTGCCTACCCTACATATCAACCCACTTGAGCAGGGAGCAGCCTCGCCGTTCAGTTCAGGATGTCCCAACAAAAGTGATAACATGTGACAAACTATACAAATTAATGCGCTGCTGTCAATGTGAGATGAGTGCTCCATCATCACGTCAGATCCCCCAACGCTCGTGTGCATTCCTCCTTACAGCTGTCAGTTGATGAACTTTATCAACTCATTGCAAAGCTTTGTGCAAATGTTTTCCCCAAGTACACACTTCCACATCGCAATATGTCAACTATCTTGGAGATGAGTTCCTTGGAATTGAAAGAAGGCGAATATAGGCTCAGCCAGCAAGACGACACGGCACGACACCCTGAGGTGGGTAAAAGCATTTCTAGCCAGCACTTTGCTTGCGAATTACAATAACCAAGGACGAGGACTGTGCCACGAAGGTAGTCCAATGACGGCTGTGAGCGAGTGGCGAGGCGGTAGGATAATTATTAATTAGTTGCAAAAGGGAAACGCTTAATATATATTTTTTGAATTTTCGCAGTCAGGAGTTGTTCAAAATTTCCCAAGGATGACACGACACATTGGAGGACGCACACCGTACAGCTTGAAGATAAAACGCTTTTAATTAATGACCGTTTACAAAGTCCGGTGTGGTTCATTTATCTTTTTTTCCGTAAACAAACGCAGGGCTTGAGGTTTTTGTGCGTGGGTACATCAGGACACCTGGCAGTTTGTTGGCATTTGGAATTGATGGAAGAATTTCAAGGTCGCCCTCGAATTACACGGATAACAGAATGATGTTTGCCAGTAAGAAAAAAAATGGAATTTTTAGTGTGAGGCATGACAGGGGGATATAGATAAGAGAATTGAGATTGAGAGAAAAAGGAAACAAGTTCTGCATGCGGGAAAGATAATGTATGCGTTGTTCTTGGTATGGATAAGGCTTAGATTTAATGACAAATTCCACTGAACACTGAGGCTTATCAGACAAGAACGATAGGTAACAAGACTTAAAAAAAAATCGTTCCGGCTTTACTAAGGTCTTGACGAAGCCGCAGACAAAATAATCCATTGGAGTCCAGTCGCATCATCGCGGAGCCGTTTTTATTTTAAAACTTTGAGTGTTACGTCGTTTGTCTGGCCTTGCAACCACAGCTTGTATATATCGACATTGTCGAGCTCTGGCTACAGAAAGTCGGTTAATATCGTTCTATACCTGAGCTTATCAACGGTAACGCTGTTCTCATTTTGAAAGAAGTAAGGTCCAATCCAATCTTATCTGGATGTAGGTCCAAATCCATCCGCAAACTAAGCCGGCTGACTCTCGGGCGGTGTCCAATTCAGGTGATCGGCGCTGAATCGACATTTCTTAGTCTTCTTCGATACTGGCCTTCGTACGCATGCTCAAGGCGACGAGATGCGTGGCACACTAAAATCACGATAATAAACGACCTACCTTACGTTTTTAACTTTCTCCGTTACGTAGTAAGAGGAAGATATTGTTTTCGTAAAAAATTTCGAACTCGAGATATTAATCAATTCTGATAAATTACGATGATAGAGGAACTCAAAAAAGTGGGTCGCAAAATTCTGTCCGGACAGACCGTCCTTCCACAGGCCTACAGCCTAAACGGCTTCGCGGATAACGTTCAAACCTTGGATTTGTAGTTTTTGGGCTTGTAGTTCGGGAGGGTTTTTTTTTTTGCAAGGTAACCTCAATATTAATGGTATAATGTATTTCAGAAAAGGCAAGAGGAACGCATATCAGCTGGCATGTACCTAATTCAAGAACCAGCAGTCACACTCGACATGGACTTGGGGAAAAATAATGAATTAAAAGAGATTGACATCAAAGTTAACAAAGTTACGTAAATCGAAAATAAACATCAGTTCCGGTGACAAACATTCCTGCAATCACTTGAAAACATTTCTATTTCCTATGTAAAACATATGAAATGAGAGTGACAATTAGTGTCAACAGTTAAAACCAACAATTCATCAATCCGGTTATACGAAATAAATAAATAAAGCCATCGCTATAAAAAATATCAACATGCTGAACTTTCTCATAATTCCTATCACGTTAACAAGATGGCCGACTAAAATACTTGTCAGGTGTCACGTAGGGGTTGGGGCCGAAATTCTGGCGAGGTCAAAATTCTTTTTTCAAAATTCTGCTTTCAAAATTCTGTTTTACAAAATTCTGCTTTCAAAATTCTGCTTTTCAAAATTCTGCTTTACAAAATTCCGCTTTACAAAATTCTGACTTACAAAATTCTGCAAATAAAAAAAGACAGAAGGATGTCCAAGTTCAATCAACGTAGGCATGCTAGCACCCGCGCGTCCTAGCTCGTCGGATTGGGGGGGGTTCTTTGTTGCTGAACTATAGACGATGTTACGATTCCATGCCTAGATTCGTTGGAGTTATCTAAAAAAAAAAATATTAACTTTGAGAGGCGCCAAAATTCCTAGATTGGGTTGTTTGTTTTGTCCCGAACACTATATATAACTGGGGGGTGAGAGCGTACGATGATGGGGAAGCTCTCCTGAGTCTGCCCACCCCATCTCACCTAGATCCTACCCTAGGGAGACAACCTTCGCTACCACTCACTCGCCCTAACTCACCCTATCATCCAACCGTCATCAGCTTACTCCATTGGGGGTTCAATTACCTACTTCCTTAGGAAAACAGAAACGATTGCACTGTCTTCGACTTTGCATTTGATCTCACCACACCAACAATTAAATGCAATTGGATTCCATAGTATATAATAGCAAATGCAAACTTTATTTGATCACTAATAACCTAACATTAACGTCTCGAATTTCAAAAAGAAAAAAAAAATAAATTTAGCTATCCTAGTTTTTTTTTTATAATTCTTAATTCAAGTAATCAATTCTATATCTTTTATAATCCTTAATTAATTATGTGCGCCACGTATGTCTACGACATGCACTAGAAATTCCCCGCATGCATGTGGCCTCAAATGTTTGTACGTAATATTCGTTACTCATTCGAGGTATTCACCTCTCTCAATTGTGCACGATACACGATCGAAGATAAATTCACCACTCTCACTTTGATTTAATTCCCGATTCTGACCACCGATAACAATAAGATAATAAAACGATCTGGTAATGTTTTTTCTTTTTCCAGATAATGATAGTTGATATATATGATAATACTAACTCGTTCAAAAAGTTCAAAGGTCAATTATGCATAATATGCATGTAGGTATAGAAAAACAGACTACCAAATAAAATAGTTCGCTGTTACATATATATATGTATTTATATTAAAAACTAAATGGACTTACCGATGTATATTTCTAATTTTTCTGTTTTGTTGTTTTGTTTCTTTTGAAGCGTTGTGTGTCCAGGGGTGTGGTGACTTTGCGCGCAATTTGTCCAGCCCGAGGGATGCTTGTCGTAAATGGTAATTGTAATCTGATGGCGATGTTGTAGGGTAATGTACACAAATTTGGCGTGTACAAACAGATGATCGCTATTTGGAAATTATTTTTTTAAAACATACATGTATGTAATAGGCGAACTTTACAAAAGCAAATTGGAAAGATACTTAGCTTTAAATCAATATACGAGTACTTTAGGTGGTCAGTCTTAAGGCGATTATGAGCCGTGCTGGGGGAGGTGAGACAGGTGTACTGATTCGCAGGTGATGATGTTCACAGGTGTTGGTGAGGACAGATCAGCAGGTGAAGAGGTGCGAGTATGTGGAACACTGAGTCACATCCGGGTTGTCTGATAACATTTTGTATCACTTGCGTTCCTCTGCATGGGTGGATAACTATGGCGGAGGGATGTGGAGAAGGGTGCTACGAGACCTTTGATAAGCGATTTGCCGATCATGCGTTGTGGAGGCTGCACCGATTGCAGATTGGAAGATGCACACTATTGGAGCGGGTAGCTTCGATTGTTGTTTTTTTTTTTTCCTTTTTTTTTTGTCGGCAATGGCAGTATATTTTTCTGGCGCGTACGAGCGAGAGTCATGCGTCCGATTGGGATTAATGGGAGAACTCGCCTGCGGTGCGATACCTGCACATGCAAATTGGTGGCTATGTGTTCACTATACTTGCATGGACGTACAGGTCCACAGGTCGACGAACTGATCCCTGTCCCGAATTCGGTTGACGTAACGTACGCTGAATGAAGGAAAAAAAAAACAAAAACGATAACGTGGCTATGAAATTTGCTACGTAAAAGCACGGGGTTTTAGGTTACCTCTTCCACTGCTATATTTTTCGATCAAAATAAATTGGAGAACCGTATAGCCCCAGATAGTCCCACCAGTTCCTATTTGACGATATGTATATAGCTCGCTAAAAAGCAACGTGAGACCCTTGTACCTTCAGGTCAATTCTACCGACCGATGACAAATTCGTTTTAAAATTCTACCGCCTCTGCGATTTATTTGTGTGAGCGGCCGATCACCCGCGCTGCACTCAGCTACTACTCAAAACTGACAATCAAGAACTGGGCAAAAGTGCGTGAGTCTCTTATATAGACAATGGTTGTGCTCTTGGTCTCCCATATCGTCCGATAGGAACCGTTTTTTTTTTTTTACCTTTTTTTTTAGTGTCAATCGCCTAATTTAGTCTTCCTTATTCGCGTGCGAAGATAAATGCATGCAGGCCCCTTGCTCCTTCACCCGCTTATTTTTCGTGAGGGTTACATGATTTCTTCTGTATTTTGTGCATACTTTCTCCTTTCGGATAAACTACCTAACCCGCCTTAATCGATATTGCAATAGAGATGGGAGTACTCTTGGAAAGTATTTTCACACTCTTCGCAAAAAAACAAAAAAAGGAATTATGACACATATAATTATGAAATTAATTGCACATCATCGTTCCCTACAATACAATAATTTTAATTTCTACTAAACGACCGGGTTTTCGCGAAAACACTCGAAAACTTCGATGAAAACAGAAGTTTTCCCATACATAGCTATTTCAGTTTTCAAAACGAGTTATTTAAACTCATTTTCCACGAAAACACCACGAAAACGGCTTCCAATCGTTGGGTTGTTGAAACAAACACACCTTTTGCAATATTCAGCAAATTCAGCAAAATGACAGATTTAACAAATATGACAACTCACAACTTCACGTCATTTTCCACAATTAATTGATGGGCTAATATTATTTTGAAATGCATTAAATTAATTTTGTTTGTTAATTAATTCGATCGAAATTTGTACCCAAAAAAGTTTGCACCGAAGTTTACTGACTAGTGTTTCACAGCTCATTGAAACGTCAAACGAAATCTAGTTGGGGGTCGATGTGAATGCATCGACAAGTTTTCCAGGAAAACACGGTTTTCGGCTTGTTGTGAAAAGGCTATTAAACGCTCGATGGGCTGTGTTACCGCTTTAGCAGCGAATTTCCTGGTGACGAAAATAGAAAAATAAGAAAAACTCCTTTTAATAGCAAAGTGCTTTAAAAAATTCAAGTTTTATTTTCAGTGGCCGAATACCAAAAGAACCAAAAAATGTCTGTCAAATTTTACATGTGGTTTCGGTTTTGACGTTTTACGTCGAACTTAAATAATAGTTGGTTCGCGAGTAGGTGTCGCTATGGCCTGCTTAATGAACCACAGGGTGGCAGCAACATACTCCTCCCAGTAAGTGGGGCTGAAGTCCTCTTCATCTCCGCATTACTCTCCTTGTCACCACTCGCTCCTACGTCCAAAACAGCGAGCTTAGCAGCAGGACGCTCGAAAACTCCTCCCGAGGTTTGTACAATCGCTCTTCTCACCTGCCCATCGACGGCTACCACCGTGTCAATGACAACGCCTCTTGGCCAACAGTTTCTTGGCAGATGTTCGTCCACAATTATCACCAAATCACCCTTCTCAATTGGCTTTACCTTCGCGAACCATTTCGCCCGTCTGTTGATGTTAGGCAAATAGGCTTTCACCCATTTCTTCCAGAAAAGATCCGCTATAATCTGCGAGCGCTTCCAGTTTTTTCTTAGGTCGGTTACTTCCATGTTGCAAGTCGGTTTGGTTCCATTCGAGGCTCCAAGCAGGAAGTGATTAGGCGTCAGAGCTTCATCGTCGGCGGCTTCCAAAGAAACAAATGTGAGAGGCCTTGAATTGATAGTGCTCTCAACTTCGGCGAGCGCACTTCGTAGGGTTTCATCGCTGACTTTGTTGGATGGAAGGATGTTGTATAACACTTGCTTCACCGACCGTACAAGTCGCTCCCATGCACCGCCCATGTGAGGTGCAGACGGCGGGTTGAAGTGCCAGGTAGTTTCAGCCGTGGTGAATTGCGCAGCCACTTTTCCCAAGTCCAGTTTCGCTAGTTCTTCGCGTAGTTCCTTCTCCGTGCCACGGAAATTAGTGCCGTTGTCACAAAAAATCTGCAGTGGAGTTCCTCGACGTGCTATAAAGCTCCTTAGGCACATTATGCATGAGTCTGACGATAAACTGTGGGCCAGCTCAATGTGCACTGCTCTAATGGTGAGGCACGTAAAGAGCGCACCCCATCTCTTCTCACTTCGTCTACCAACGGTTACCATTATAGGCCCAAAATAATCCAAGCCCACGAAGGAGAAAGGACGGCTAAACGCACTCATCCGCGCAACAGGAAGATTGGCCATTTCTGGAACGACAGGACGGGCGCCTTTGATTTGTAACGGATTTGATGTTACCACCTTACAATTGGGCGATGTTCAGCATCCCGACAAATCTCAATGAACACAGGAATCCGTAGGAAACCGCCGGGTTGTGAGGTGGGTGTCTTGACAATAAAGTGCGTTCAGGCATGCTTGCGAAATGCGCGACCTTTGGCTCGACGGAGGCGTGGGTTCTTGCACTCTCTGTCAGACTACCGTACAATAAAATCATGCCTTTACAAAGTATCACATAAAAAGTTAATGTGGAGCGACAGTACCAACCATAAACCACATATCTTAAACCTTTAAGCCGGTTTGAAAATAACATTAGGAAAACTTATGTCGAAACCGAGAAATATTGGGAAACCATGATGTAATTGGTTTCCACGGCGTAACCCTCCCACATTCTGTACCAACATAGCACAGAATATCCTTGGCTATCACTTTACCTAAATCCTTGCGATAGCCCCTAAACGCGAAAAACAAGCAGCTGTTTACAGCATACTTATACAAAAGCCGACATCCTTATCCCTACCTTTACACTGCCCCAAAGCACTTTTTAAATTCTATTCAGAATTCATGGTTAAGGTTCTTACTCAGAATAAAAGAGAGTAAATCTTCGTTTCAAAATAGGAAAGCAATAACATTTTTATTCAATTCATCTTTGGGTTTATACTCGCTAATATCCGATAGAGATAATGTGAGAATATATTGATTCCAAAAAAAAACTTAACGAACTATAATCTAAATTTATATATGTATATGTATGTTCTTAGTTCTGTTCTATCTAATTTATATAGTTGTTCTGTCTCTCATAATCCATTTCTTTAGTAACATTTTGTTGTAGTGTATGTAACTCAATTATGCACCTAGGTACTTCCTTACTTTACATTAACTTTATTTATCTAGTTCAAATTTATTTTATTTTATTAATTTTTTTCTCTAGATCAATTTATTGTTATTTAAAAAAAAAATTTATTAGATTAAATGGACCAAATTCTATCAGGTTATCAATTATATTTCATCTATGTACACTAGTTTGTGGTCCAATTTTGCACTCGTTCCTATACGCTCACAAAAAAAAACTACCAAAGTCACTCAAAGAGACACTATCAAACAAACTCCCAGCTCGATCAACAACAAAACAAAGATAAAAAAAAACCGACTCACCGATTTCCTGCATGTACCTTTTTCTTTTGCATGCGAATTCTCTTATCGCGATCGACGAATGATGAGTTGATTACAGTTGACTCCCCAATGGATGTTGTGCACAGCATACAGTGAAGGTCTCAATATCTAAATTTATGTAATGAAAAGAAACAAATTGTTTTGCAGTTGGCGAACTTTACAAATGATCTATACCAAATACTTAGCTTGTGACTGTATCTACTGCTACTAGCGAGTGCACTCTAACTTTACTGATGACAGAACAGAACAATGATATCAGCTAATCCTTATGTCGGACGCGGATGGTGGTGGATCGCGAATGAGTTTTCCCCCGTTAATACGGTGGGTGACGATGTTGATTAGGTGAGGCGATTAAAACAAGAATCGAACGTCTTCTTGATCTGGCGGTGATAAACTCTACCGTGAGGGTGACGGAAGGTAAATCTTGAGATGTTTCGTTGGTGTGGCCGACATTCGGCAGTGTCTAGGCACTGACTGCGGTGAAAATTTTTGGTCGTCTGTCCGTCTGTTTCTTTAACAGCAGAGAAACAATTTTTCTCTTTTGTTCACCGCACCACTACGGTGAATTGGATTTTTCTTTTCCACCACTCCGGGCTTCTACCAGCGATTTTGTATGGAGTTTGATCGCGGAGTGGGTTGTTAGGTTAAAATCGCTTTGGGACTTGGGGTATCACACAGCACGGGGAGCACAATTATCACCAACTTATATTGCGGGGAAGATGCGGGAAATTTTATAATTTCGTCCACTCTACCCCTTGGCAATGGTGATCTGGGTCGCCAGGTATAGTCGACGTTCCACAGCGTTGGAACTGACCAATCGAACTTGATCTGTCCTACACTTTGTGTGTAATTAAGATCGACTCCCCAGCCTGCTTCTGCTGCCGAGAACTCACGCTGACGATTTGAGGGATCAAACCAGATTCTGTCCAAGAAACCTAATGTTAAAACTTTTCTTATCTACGAAACTTTGCAATACGTACCTACTTAGAGAAATTTGATATAAAAAGTATTTATTTTGTTCTGGGTAGAACCCAATACTGAATTAAACACTTTTGTTTAGCACGGACGAGAAAAATATAATCGATCTTGGGAGCAAGCCACCACTTAGTTCGACGTTCGAAACGCAAAAAAAGAGCTACTCGTGTTTCTCCTCAACCTATGTAGATAACCATACGTGGCAGAAATTATTTCCGGCCATTTAGACGGCTAAAGGCTTTAGTTATTCTCGCCTTGCTTGGAATTCCACCTGAAGTATTTTCATACAGGGTGGTAATTTTTTTTTTTTCCTTTTTCTTTATATTTTTTTTTTTGTTAGCTATGGTTTATGCCTCTATTAGAAGTTCGTCACAAAGCTTTCCAGTTTCGTGATCGCACGGGAGCGTAATTGGATAGAAGAACGAACTTCTCACCCTTTATTTCAGACAGTCGACCCACGCCTGAGGTGGTACAATTACAATGGTGTAGTTTGTAGTAGGTAAGGACACCGATGAGAGAATTGATTCTTGCAGATCCTACTTCATGATATCTTTAGCATGAAAAGTGCCGAGAATGATTCCTTTACTGTCTTCCAGCTCGTACAAATTGTTGCCTACTATTTTTTTAATTCTTGCCTTAGTAAATTTAGGACAGAACTTGGAATTTCTTTGCTTTGCTGCATCGCTTAAAACAAAATTCCTCTTGTATACACCTTGTCCAACTGAATATTTTGAGGCTTTGCTTCTCGTATTATAGGATTTCTCGTAATTTTGATGAGCTTTTTCTATAGACTCTTTTAAGTGACTATGGATCATGTTCATTTTTAAGGTCTTTGGTAAAATGTCAAACTCTGAATTATTTAACGCTTTAAGCTTTTTCAGGAGTATGTAGTCATCAGCATGCTCTATTTTGGATTGCCCGAAAAGCGCTTCATATGGCGACATGCCTATAGCTGAGTGAATGGTTGACCTTAGGGCAGATGCAATCGATGGGACCTGCCTGTCCCAGTTGAGTTGATTCGGTTCATTTACAATATATGATCTTATAGCAGCTAATATTGAACGGTTGACCCGTTCACTAGCATTCGCTTGGGGTGAGTACGAAGCCGTCCTAACATGCCGTATGCCATAAACAGTCAACAGTTTTTGGAACTCTTTGCAAGTGAACTGTTTCCCGTTGTCCGACAATATGGATTCCGGAACACCAAATACTGCAAACAAATACTCTTGAAGAAAACTAACCACTGCTTCGCTAGTAGCTTTCCTAATTGGTTGTATGAAGACGAATTTTGTCAACTGGTCGAGACACACAATCATAAATGCATTACCCTTTTTTGATCTAGGATACGGTCCAAGAAAATCGATGAAAACGTGTTGAAATGGCCTATCCACTACAAACGCCTTTCCCATTGGTGGTCTGAGCGTTGTGTTAGGAGCTTTTGACGTCTTGCAAACCGTGCACTCTGCGATGAACGCCTTTACTTCGGCCGCCATATTAGGCCAGTAGAAACGTTCACGGAGCCGGTATAATGTTTTCGCCACACCACCATGCGATGCTCTCGGAGGATCATGGGCCAAAAGAATCAAGCGACTCGTGAGTGCAGGCGGTACCCATAGTTTCCAAGTGCAGTCATCTTCCTGCGGAATTCCTATACTGTGTTTAACTTTCTTGTAAACAAAGCCTTCAGATACTTGAAGGTCAGGCAGTTGATGTTTGTTCTTCTCGATTGTTTCTATTAGTTTTGAATATTCGTCCGATTTGAAACTCGGATCTGAGAGATTGATATGTAGAACATCGAAAGAATTAGCACCGCACGTTGCATCAGATACAATCTCATCGATGCCATAGGCTCGTGAGAGTGCATCCGGTACTATATTTTGCGAACCCTTTCGGTGTTCTATCTCGAAATTGAAACTCTGAAGTTTTAAGCTCCATCGAGCGAGACGTCCGCTCAGGTCTCTCTGACTCATGAGCCATTTTAAGCTCGCGTGATCAGTGATTATTTTAAACTCTTGTAGTTCAATATAAGATCTAAATTTTTCAACCCCCAACACTGCTGCAAGGCACTCCAGCTCTGTAACACTGTAGTTCCGTTGTGCAGAGTTTAGTTTACGTGAAAAATAATAAATTGGCCTCTCAACACCTTCTTCATCCTTTTGGCATAAGACGCAGCCAATGCCAGAGGTGGATGCGTCACATAATATTACGAATGGCTTGCCAAAGTCGGGGTTTACTAACACGGGAGCGGAAGTTAGAGAAAGCTTGAGTTCCTCAAATGCAGCTACAGCTTCTGGGCTAAACACGAATGATTTGCCTTTTTTAAGCGTATCTGTTAATGGGCCTGCTCGAGAAGAATAATCTTTTATAAAGCGCCTGTACCAGCCGGATAACCCCAAGAAGCGCCGAACTTGACGAGGCGTCTTTGGCGTTGGGAAATTTCTGATGGCCGAAATTTTATCTGGATCAGTTTTGAGACAACCCCCGCCCACTATGTATCCGAGGTATTTAAGTTCTTTAAAACAAAATTTTGACTTCTGCAGGTTGATAGTTAAACCTGCTGATTTCAACCTGGAAGCTATTAGTCTGAGGAGATCTAAATGCTCTTCAAATGTTCCCGATATTATCAATAAATCGTCTAAGTATACAAATATATTTTGTTTCAATTTATGGGGGACCACTTTGTCCATTAGTCTGCACATGCGTTGTGCAGCATTGCATAGGCCAAAGGGCATAACCACAAATTGATACAGGGGTCTGCCAGGCACAGTAAAAGCTGTCTTTTCCCGTGATGCTCTCTCCAGAGGAATCTGCCAAAACGCATCCTTCAGATCCACACTAGAAATGTAGTGTGTTTCCGAAAGACGGCTTAGCAGCCCCTCTATATGAGGAAGTGGGTAGGCGTCCTTTTTCGTCACGCGGTTTACTCTTCGGGAGTCCAGGCATAAGCGGTTTTTTCCCGGTTTCCGAACCAAGACAACCGGAGAGCTCCACGCACTATGGCTTTCCTCTATGACGCCCATTTCGAGCATCCTATCCAGTTCCTCATACATAAGGTTTTGCACTGCTGGAGAGACAGGATAGTGTCTTTGCTTTACTGGCTCAGCATTGCCTGTGTCAATATGGTGCTCTTCGAGGTTTGTTCGCCCTAACCCATATGTGGCAAAGGACGGAAACAAACTGGTCACATTCTCAAGTTGCTTAGACTGGTCTACTGATAACACGTGAACATTCGAATCACACGGAATATTTTGCATCGAGCTGGACGTGATTTCAGAAAGTATGTGAGGGGCTACTTCGAAAAGTTTCCAGAAGTTTACCCCCAGGTAGAGATGCTGTTCTAATGAAGGAACTAAGAAGAAAGAGACCTCTTTCGTATTTCCCTTAAACGTGACTGGGGTAGTTATTTCACCCACAATTGTTTGTGATTGGCCGCTTGCCGTTTTGACTTTAGAAGAAAACTTTTTGAACGAGACCCCTGCACGCTCTAGCAACTCAAGGCATTCTGAACCCAAGCAGCTAATACTTGCGCCACTGTCCAATAGACCAAGCATTTGCTTGCCAAATATACTAACCTTCGCGTATGGTCTTGGATCGTCTGTACTACATAAGGACGTCGCAGAAATAGCTCTATGGATACTCTTCTTTTTCTGAAATCTTGAACGTAGCTTTTGAATTCGTGCTGAAGGTTTGGAGTTAAAAATTCGAGCGCGAACCTCATAATAATTACGTAGCCGTTCATGCAAAGGCTTTGGTTCGAATTGTATGAAAGATGGCTCAGTCCCAGCTTCAGTGCTTCTTAGAATAGATATATTTTTTGAAACATTTGGTATTGATTCAGGTATTGTTTGTAAGTCAGGTGAGTTTGGTATATCAGGTGTGTTTGGTAAGTTCAGTGATTTAGGTAAGTCTGATAAATTAAATGAAGTTTCATTTAAATCCGTTCCGGGTTCCTTGTGGGAGGACAATTCTCCCCGGTATTCGAATCGCCCTGGTGTCGGTTTCCCGAACATCGTGGACAATTCGGGGAAGTGGTGTTTTCATAGCCACATTTATAACAAAACAAATTTCTTTGTGGATTATTGCACTCAACAAAAGAGTGACCTTTCTGCCTACAATTCCAACACGTATACGAACTCGTGTCTCGCTTGCTATAAGGGACTCTTAAGGCCTCAATTTCATGAAGATCTTCACCGCTAGGTGCAGCCTCTACTTCGCTAACCTGCCTTCTAAAATTCTGTTGCGGGAATGTTTTGGTACGTGGACAATCGCTTTGGTTGACATACCTTTCAATAGTTCTACATACATAAACCATTTCCGGCAGACAATTTGCGGTGAAAGTCAGTAATAACTCCCCAATGCGTCTCTTAACATTTTGTTTGAGTAAATCAATGAGTTCTTGTGGCGTCTTGGGTCGATATAGGCGAGTGTTTAGTTGCTGAATCGCAGCATAAAAATCATCGAAACTTTCATTTGCTCCTTGGCGACGGTCAAACATCCTCCGAGAAAGTTCGGAGTCTGTTTCGAGCCCCTTATATTGCTCTAATAGAGCCCTTTGAAGTGTGGGCCAGTTAGAATTTGGATTGGATTTTAAGTACATCCAGTACCAACTTTCACATGGACCTGTGACAAACAAGTGAAAATGTATAAATATATCTTCCCAAGAGGCACCATAACAGTCTCTCAATCTATTGAGACGAAAGATAAAGTCATCGACTGTCATGCTTTTGTTGTCGAATTTTAATCCCCACTTCTGAAATTCTATCGTGCGGTTTGAAACACAAGATGGGACATGACGTTCGTTTGGTACGTTATTTTCGATGTTAAGCTCATTGAGTTGAGATACAAAATTTCGCACATTTTCGGTAGGATGACTAGCATCGAATTGTACTGGAGGATTGCTTGGACCATCAGCTTGGCTGTCCCCATTATTTTGTGTTCCTCTATTTGCCGTACTCGGATTTTGCAGCCTTCGACTGACATCAAGTTCGTCTGGCGGATTTTGGGGGGGAGCAAGGGCTCTAATCGTTTCGCGCACAGTGCTGGCAACTTCTTGCCGAATAATACCCCTTTCCGTTGCGAACTCTTCGCGTCTTGCTCGTAAATCCTCAGACCTACTATGACCGATTGAGGTATCGACAATCTCTCGAATATATTGTGCTAAACTTTCATTACGATTTGAATTTGGGTTAGAGTTATTAGTTTGGTTAAGCTGTTCCTCTTGGGGACTGTCATCATGAACTACAGACGAATTATGAGCGCGACTACTTGAAGGTGCATCTGGCATTCGCTGAGTCGGCGTGTTACAAGAGCTTATACTTGCATTCGTTTCGCGAGTATTACGCAAATTGTGTGGATGCCTTTTCGGAGGCATTTTGGAATAAACTTATCATTAAAAATATGTAGTGTAAATTAAATAATTTATTTTATTTTATATTAATATTTTGTTTTCTTTTGCAGTAATTTCATTGGTGCTGGGGTGTGTGTAAGGTAAAAGACTAAGTGTATATCGCATAACATTCATGTCTAGGCTTCCAAGTTTCCTAATTTGAAATTTTTTTTTTTTTTTTGAATTGTTTAATGCTTCAACAGATATAAGATGCCTTGAAAAAAAACAAGCGCAAAATGGAATCGAATTTAAATTTCACCGATTCTCCAAGTCGCTTTTGCATCTAATTCTAGTTGTTTCATAATACATATCACTACCATCATCAGGTGCTTAAATGGTATCCGATCTGATAGGTTTTATTAACGATATGTTTGTGGTAAAAGTAATTTTGTTATTGACTACAAGAGATATATATCCAAGCTGCTAAAACAGAGAGAAGGCGCATCTGACGAAGTGGTGATCTCACATGTATCGATGACTTCCGGTCGTCTGACAAACTGCTTTAGTAATTATTCATTATCTACAGATATCACACAGAACTTGACGCAACATAGAATAATAGTTTTAAATGAGCCAGAAATTCTCGGCCGTCAAAGAACTGAATAATAGAGATGTTTTCATGAGATAGAAGATTTTATGCAACCGAAAACGTATTTTATATTTTCTGGACATAAGAATCCCTAACCCAAAAAAAATTAACACTATCAAAATGAATGTTCCTAGGATCTAAATTACTCGAGCCTTGATTGGCGGATATTATACCGATTCGTGCCCCACGTTGGGCGCCACCTGTGTAACGGATTTGATGTTACCACCTTACAATTGGGCGATGTTCAGCATCCCGACAAATCTCAATGAACACAGGAATCCGTAGGAAACCGCCGGGTTGTGAGGTGGGTGTCTTGACAATAAAGTGCGTTCAGGCATGCTTGCGAAATGCGCGACCTTTGGCTCGACGGAGGCGTGGGTTCTTGCACTCTCTGTCAGACTACCGTACAATAAAATCATGCCTTTACAAAGTATCACATAAAAAGTTAATGTGGAGCGACAGTACCAACCATAAACCACATATCTTAAACCTTTAAGCCGGTTTGAAAATAACATTAGGAAAACTTATGTCGAAACCGAGAAATATTGGGAAACCATGATGTAATTGGTTTCCACGGCGTAACCCTCCCACATTCTGTACCAACATAGCACAGAATATCCTTGGCTATCACTTTACCTAAATCCTTGCGATAGCCCCTAAACGCGAAAAACAAGCAGCTGTTTACAGCATACTTATACAAAAGCCGACATCCTTATCCCTACCTTTACACTGCCCCAAAGCACTTTTTAAATTCTATTCAGAATTCATGGTTAAGGTTCTTACTCAGAATAAAAGAGAGTAAATCTTCGTTTCAAAATAGGAAAGCAATAACATTTTTATTCAATTCATCTTTGGGTTTATACTCGCTAATATCCGATAGAGATAATGTGAGAATATATTGATTCCAAAAAAAAACTTAACGAACTATAATCTAAATTTATATATGTATATGTATGTTCTTAGTTCTGTTCTATCTAATTTATATAGTTGTTCTGTCTCTCATAATCCATTTCTTTAGTAACATTTTGTTGTAGTGTATGTAACTCAATTATGCACCTAGGTACTTCCTTACTTTACATTAACTTTATTTATCTAGTTCAAATTTATTTTATTTTATTAATTTTTTTCTCTAGATCAATTTATTGTTATTTAAAAAAAAAATTTATTAGATTAAATGGACCAAATTCTATCAGGTTATCAATTATATTTCATCTATGTACACTAGTTTGTGGTCCAATTTTGCACTCGTTCCTATACGCTCACAAAAAAAAACTACCAAAGTCACTCAAAGAGACACTATCAAACAAACTCCCAGCTCGATCAACAACAAAACAAAGATAAAAAAAAACCGACTCACCGATTTCCTGCATGTACCTTTTTCTTTTGCATGCGAATTCTCTTATCGCGATCGACGAATGATGAGTTGATTACAGTTGACTCCCCAATGGATGTTGTGCACAGCATACAGTGAAGGTCTCAATATCTAAATTTATGTAATGAAAAGAAACAAATTGTTTTGCAGTTGGCGAACTTTACAAATGATCTATACCAAATACTTAGCTTGTGACTGTATCTACTGCTACTAGCGAGTGCACTCTAACTTTACTGATGACAGAACAGAACAATGATATCAGCTAATCCTTATGTCGGACGCGGATGGTGGTGGATCGCGAATGAGTTTTCCCCCGTTAATACGGTGGGTGACGATGTTGATTAGGTGAGGCGATTAAAACAAGAATCGAACGTCTTCTTGATCTGGCGGTGATAAACTCTACCGTGAGGGTGACGGAAGGTAAATCTTGAGATGTTTCGTTGGTGTGGCCGACATTCGGCAGTGTCTAGGCACTGACTGCGGTGAAAATTTTTGGTCGTCTGTCCGTCTGTTTCTTTAACAGCAGAGAAACAATTTTTCTCTTTTGTTCACCGCACCACTACGGTGAATTGGATTTTTCTTTTCCACCACTCCGGGCTTCTACCAGCGATTTTGTATGGAGTTTGATCGCGGAGTGGGTTGTTAGGTTAAAATCGCTTTGGGACTTGGGGTATCACACAGCACGGGGAGCACAATTATCACCAACTTATATTGCGGGGAAGATGCGGGAAATTTTATAATTTCGTCCACTCTACCCCTTGGCAATGGTGATCTGGGTCGCCAGGTATAGTCGACGTTCCACAGCGTTGGAACTGACCAATCGAACTTGATCTGTCCTACACTTTGTGTGTAATTAAGATCGACTCCCCAGCCTGCTTCTGCTGCCGAGAACTCACGCTGACGATTTGAGGGATCAAACCAGATTCTGTCCAAGAAACCTAATGTTAAAACTTTTCTTATCTACGAAACTTTGCAATACGTACCTACTTAGAGAAATTTGATATAAAAAGTATTTATTTTGTTCTGGGTAGAACCCAATACTGAATTAAACACTTTTGTTTAGCACGGACGAGAAAAATATAATCGATCTTGGGAGCAAGCCACCACTTAGTTCGACGTTCGAAACGCAAAAAAAGAGCTACTCGTGTTTCTCCTCAACCTATGTAGATAACCATACGTGGCAGAAATTATTTCCGGCCATTTAGACGGCTAAAGGCTTTAGTTATTCTCGCCTTGCTTGGAATTCCACCTGAAGTATTTTCATACAGGGTGGTAATTTTTTTTTTTTTCCTTTTTCTTTATATTTTTTTTTTTGTTAGCTATGGTTTATGCCTCTATTAGAAGTTCGTCACAGATTTTACATAGTTGACAGTTTCGCCTAACCGTTTTAAGAATGGATCGGAGATTGGCTATGTAGTACGTTTGCTTGATCTCGTTGAGCGTAGTCTCGTGGTTACAGTGATGGAACTTTCGATGGTATGAGTCGACTATGAGGAATGTAATTCGGTGAAGTTTCGGAAGAATGATAGGCGTTTTACAGCGAAGGTGGCCCCGCAGCGTCCGATTTCTATTCCACGTCTGGAACTGCAGGCGGCAGTTCTCGGCGTAAGGCTTGCGGCTTTCATATGCAGTTCACACAAGTTTCCTATTAGTCAACGATTCTTTTGGTCTGACTCGAAGACGGTGCTGTCATGGCTGAACGGAGAACCTCGCACGTTGGGCGCCAGTGTGGGGACATCGCTGAAATGTTCCATCAAGTACGAGTTCGAGAGGAAGACAGACATGTACAACGATTCTTGTGGAACGATACTCAGAATTTGCAGAAACCCAGTGTCTTTGAGATGAACGTCATGACGTTTGGCGCAACGTGTTCGCCGTGCATAGCCCACTACGTTAAGAACAAAAATGCTATGCTATTCGCGAGTAGTATGCCGAGGGCTGTGGATTGTGGAAGGTGTACTGGAGCACCACTACGTTGATGACTTCATTGATAGTGTCAATACAGAAACTGAAGCAATCAAACTGATCAATGATGTTAAGTTCATACATCAGCACGCAGGATTTCATATTCGTAATTGGGTTTCCAACTCATCAATGGTTCTAGATGCTTTAAAAGAAGACAGCGGCGGATCAACCAAGAGCTTTGGTGCAAGTGAGACACCTGCAGCAGAGAAGATCCTTGGGCTTTACTGGTGTACCTCATCCGATGCGTTTACCTACGTACTCAAATTCAGCCGACTCAAACGGGATGTGCTTACCAACAGAATAGTGCCTACCAAACGTGAGGTCCTCAAAATCCTCATGTCTGTTTTCGACCCGATGGGATTCCTGTCACACTTTCTCATTTGCATCAAAATCCTACTGCAAGAGATCTGGAGGATTTCCATTGGATGGGATGATGAGCTGCCTTCACATATGTTTGAGAAATGGCTGCGATGGAAAGAATTATTACACAACGTGACGACGATAAAGGTTCCTAGGTGTTATTCGCACTTACTGTATAAAGCTGGATCGAGAGTACAGCTGCACACTTTCGTGGATGCTAGCGAGAACGCGTACGCAGCTGTATCTTACTTCCGCGTCGAATGTCAAGAGGAATTAGACGTCACGATCGTGTGTGCTAAAGCGAAGGTGGCCCCGCAGCGTCCGATTTCTATTCCACGTCTGGAACTGCAGGCGGCAGTTCTCGGCGTAAGGCTTGCGGCTTTCATATGCAGTTCACACAAGTTTCCTATTAGTCAACGATTCTTTTGGTCGACATACATTGACAACAATATACGCCCGTTCATCCTTAAAACATTGTCCTGGTCTAGAAACGGTGAAAGCTTCGCGAGCGGACTGCTCTTGGACAGCTGACTTGGAGTCTCCCGAGACTGGTTCTTCTTCAAAATATCGATTTCGTCTGGATACTCTGCAAACTGTGCCTGTCGATAGAGCGCTGCTTGCGACCGCCTGATCGCATCCGATGTTGGCCCAGAAATGTTAACAAAGGGCTTCTTTTTTGCCTTCATATCTATAAATAAAATAGAATATGCTAGAGAACGGTACATACGTGTCCATCTGCTGAAACGGCTTGCATCCACGATGCAACATCTTGACACTGCGCTGGTGTGTAAAAGGTATGGCCTTACTTCTTCGCTGCTGGTGGCGATTTGTGGAGTTTGAGGCCATTCGGCATCCGACATTCGTAGAAAGGTAGGACCGCTGAACCACTCACTCGTGGCTTGATAGTCGGCTTCCGCATTCCATTTTGTGGCCTTGTCGGCTATGTTGAGTTTCGTTGGAATCCATCTCCATTCGGAGATGTGCGATGTTTCTAGAATTTCGCCCACTCGGAACATCACAAACTGCTGGAACTTGCGAGGTTCTCCGTTCAGCCATGACAGCACCGTCTTCGAGTCAGACCAAAAGAATCGTTGACTAATAGGAAACTTGTGTGAACTGCATATGAAAGCCGCAAGCCTTACGCCGAGAACTGCCGCCTGCAGTTCCAGACGTGGAATAGAAATCGGACGCTGCGGGGCCACCTTCGCTTTAGCACACACGATCGTGACGTCTAATTCCTCTTGACATTCGACGCGGAAGTAAGATACAGCTGCGTACGCGTTCTCGCTAGCATCCACGAAAGTGTGCAGCTGTACTCTCGATCCAGCTTTATACAGTAAGTGCGAATAACACCTAGGAACCTTTATCGTCGTCACGTTGTGTAATAATTCTTTCCATCGCAGCCATTTCTCAAACATATGTGAAGGCAGCTCATCATCCCATCCAATGGAAATCCTCCAGATCTCTTGCAGTAGGATTTTGATGCAAATGAGAAAGTGTGACAGGAATCCCATCGGGTCGAAAACAGACATGAGGATTTTGAGGACCTCACGTTTGGTAGGCACTATTCTGTTGGTAAGCACATCCCGTTTGAGTCGGCTGAATTTGAGTACGTAGGTAAACGCATCGGATGAGGTACACCAGTAAAGCCCAAGGATCTTCTCTGCTGCAGGTGTCTCACTTGCACCAAAGCTCTTGGTTGATCCGCCGCTGTCTTCTTTTAAAGCATCTAGAACCATTGATGAGTTGGAAACCCAATTACGAATATGAAATCCTGCGTGCTGATGTATGAACTTAACATCATTGATCAGTTTGATTGCTTCAGTTTCTGTATTGACACTATCAATGAAGTCATCAACGTAGTGGTGCTCCAGTACACCTTCCACAATCCACAGCCCTCGGCATACTACTCGCGAATAGCATAGCATTTTTGTTCTTAACGTAGTGGGCTATGCACGGCGAACACGTTGCGCCAAACGTCATGACGTTCATCTCAAAGACACTGGGTTTCTGCAAATTCTGAGTATCGTTCCACAAGAATCGTTGTACATGTCTGTCTTCCTCTCGAACTCGTACTTGATGGAACATTTCAGCGATGTCCCCACACACACCAATCTTACCGCAACGAAAACCAAATAAGACTTTCACCAAAGGTACCAGCTGGTCGGGGCCCTTCAGAAGAAAATCGTTTAAGGAGGTCCCATTGCACTTCGCCGCTGCATCCCAAACAAGTCTAACCTTTGACGGTTTGTTGGGGTTTCGCAAAATAAATATGGGCAGATACCAAATCCGCTTGTGTGCGATACTCAGCTCGTCCGGAGATAACTTTCTGGCATAGCCTTTCGTTACCAGATTTTCTATCTGCTGGTCCAGAATGCTGCGAAGTTCTTTGTCCCTATCGATTCCCTTCTGTAGACGATGATACCGATGAAGGGCCATAGCCAGACTATTTGGTAGGGAAATATCATCGAATTTCCATAAAAGTCCCACTTCGAAGTGACCATTGCGGTGGACACAGGTGTCTTCCAGAATTTTCGAAGCTCGTTTATCCTCTGCCGAAATAATCTGCTGCGTAGGAATGCGTATACCAACATTTTCGATTGAGAAAAAGCCATTCACAAGTTGGTGAAGCTCTCTGTCTGTGTTGCACTCGCACATGTGTAGGTGAAACGAATTACCATCACTCTCACCTCCATCGGGTCCATGTACTGACCACCCAAGCCTTGTTTTGGTGGCGATTGGTTGCGACCAGCTACCCTCGAAGACTTTTAGTGGAACACCCAATTTCCAATTATCCATCCCAATTAAGATTCTTGGACGCGCTTGATGGTACGACGGGATTGGGAGACCAGCCAGATGCGGGAAACGCTTAGCTAGCATTTGTCCGGAACTCGTCTGCGTAGGTAAGTTAAGGCTGCGAACTGTGCGTACGTTATTTAGCTGATACTTGCGGCTACCAACGCTTTTTCCGGCGATTTCAAGAGACACTACTTGGGAATTGCTTTCGACGCGTGTTGTGTCGGAGGTCCACCTTAGACATAGTTCCTCAGCTCTTCCAGATAGCCCTAGCAAGCCAGCGAGTTCCTCGTCTAGAAGCGTTAGCGATGATCCTCCGTCCAGAAACGCAAATGTCTCGATTGTCCTACCATTAGCATACAAGGTCACTGGCAGAACCCTGAAAAGAACCTTGGCAAATTTGTGTGTCTGGTGGGTAAGAACAGATGTCGTTGCACCGCTGGTTATAGGAACATGCTTTGCATAATTGTGCAGAAGAAAATGATGCTTAGCCTGACATCCACTGACACCACATACTCTTGCCACTCTGCACCGCGAATATGCATGTCTTCCAAGACAAGAACGACATAATTTATGTTGGCGGACCATTTGCCACCGTGCGGACAACCCCGCATTCGTAAAAGTATCGCAACTGGAGGTCGGATGACTGGCCTGGCACACATCACACCCTTTATCCTTTGGGACAGTTTGAAGTTGCACGTCGGACTCGTTAGACACTGTATGCGAATGTAAATGAGCACCTTGCTTAAGTGAACGCTTTCCGCCTGACGGAGTTGTCGCGGACATCGTTGTCACGGAGCATGCGGCTTCAGCGATATCATACAGCCAGTCACTAAAATCCAACAGCGAAGGAGACTGCAAATTCCTTGAGAATATTGCCCAATTTAACAGGAGATGCGGCGACAACTTATCGACGAATTCCTTTAAAAGCGTTGGGTTGTTGAGATGAGCGTTTGACTTTGTGGCTTCCATGGTTGCACATACGTTTTTAATCGCTAGAGCATAATCAATTAACGATTCCAGCCTTTCGGCTTTAGGAGGTGTTACATTCTTAGCCCTTTCGATCAATGTGTGTATGATCTGTTCTGGCCGACCAAAAAGCATACGTAGCGTTCTAATGACGTCGGGTACCATGGCTGGAAGCATAAGCCGGTGTTTGACAGCCTCCAGCGCTCTTCCACAGAGACACTTTTGTAAGCGGACCAAGTTTTCCCCATTTGAAAACCCTGCTAACTCCGTACTCTGCTCAAAAGAGCTTATGAAAATTGGCCATTCCTCAGGATTACCGCTGAACTTGGGTAAATCCTTCGGGAGAGCACTTCTTGCCGCCAACTGACTAGAGGAAAGTGCCACACTACTCTCAAGGGGAAGTCTCGTTGCATTTTCGGCGGGTTTTACCTGGTTTTGTCGTACTGAATTGCTACAGCCGGGCTGAGGTTGTTGTTTAGTTGACGTGTCGACAATAATATTCACTCGTTGTTGCGGCTTGCAGCTGACCTCAACGTCTTCATCATCCGAATCTTGAGCGAGAATGTGGTACTTTTGTTGAAGGTACAGCCGGTTGCTTTGATCCCTCAGCTGCTTCTCTTCCTCGAGTTGCTGCAAAAGCAAGTTCTTCTTCCTAGTTGCAGATGCTGATGATGATACTGATGACGCCGCATCGTCGTCGATAGGATTTTCTACTGCTACCGATGAGGTTCGCGGTGCCGCATCATGCGGCCGACTGGTGCCTGGTTGTGAGCACCCGCTGCACTGCCATTCCTTTTCGGCTACAGATGGATCGACTCCGACACATGCATAATGGTGCCAAAGATCGCATATGTCGCATTTAACCATCGCCTGGTCGTCGGGTTCGTCGCAATCTTGACAACTGAATTTATTGGCGGGGGGATTTTTGCTCCTCGTTTTCGGCATTTTCGTATCTAAAGGAATATTGTTTTATTATTGAATTTTTTAAAGAATTGTTACCGCTTTAGCAGCGAATTTCCTGGTGACGAAAATAGAAAAATAAGAAAAACTCCTTTTAATAGCAAAGTGCTTTAAAAAATTCAAGTTTTATTTTCAGTGGCCGAATACCAAAAGAACCAAAAAATGTCTGTCAAATTTTACATGTGGTTTCGGTTTTGACGTTTTACGTCGAACTTAAATAATAGTTGGTTCGCGAGTAGGTGTCGCTATGGCCTGCTTAATGAACCACAGGGTGGCAGCAACAGGCTGTTTTCTTTCATTTTTAATATATGGACAGTTAATTTTTTGAATTTTGTTCGCAATGAAAATACGTTTCAATTTTATTTTTAAACAATTTAATAAAATAACTTTTATATTAATATTTGGAGAAATTCCATTAGACATACACGAGTACGTTCCGACACAACTTTCGGAAAAATGCTCCAATGACATATTGTGCAGCTTACCGCATTGCTTTGCACCGCGTTATGTCACTTACTTTTGACAGCTATACACACACAGCTCTTTTTCCTAAGCTCTCCGGCAATAATTGCATGTCGGAATATTTAAATGTTAAATGAAAGTTTTTATATGCTTTATCATGTATAGTTTGTGCTAAGAAAGGCGAAAGGCATTCCTAAATCAACTAGGTACAGACAGTCATAGGTCGTAGTAATAATAGAATGCCAAGTTCATTAATACAAATATGATTGCCTTAATTCAGCACATAGATAAATCAATACTGCGCTTTCAATTAAAGTTACTGTAGTACTAGCAAAGTTCTTAAATTACACATCTGAATTATAGGGAAAAAAGAAGTAGGAGAAAATCGAATAACTTGAAGAAAAGCTTGTTAGGTATGTTGATCACAACCAAGCGGGAGTCAAGTCAAACACATACAGATTACACAGTACTCACTGTCACTACTCAGGGAAGGAAAAAAGAGATATCAAGCAAAAATGTTCTCTCAAAATCAGCTATCCAGTGAGAAGTGAGAGCTCTAATAACCCGACATATTTGGGGTTGCCTTCCTTCGCTTTGTCGGGACGAGACGATGACGATGATTAATGAAAATGGATACAACAAACAATATTTATTTGATGGCTTATGGTGTGTCTGTGTACCATTTTCTGAGTGTTTGATTTATATGTATTTTGTTTTTACCCGACTGGACACAGGGAGGGTTATTTATTTCGCGCGTATCCCATGTACGTGCCTACGTGACGCCCTGTAGTGCAAACGGCTTGACCGATTTTAAAGAGTAAGGAGTCATTAGATTCGTATAAATAAAAATAAAATAAGTTAATTAAAAAAAAAAAAAACAATAAAACCCGAATGACTGTAAAGAACAAAACTAAACAAAAATATGAACAAAACACTCTACCTAACTATTTGGCAGTCGGAGTACTCAACTTTTTGTTTAGCTGTGTAGGCCTAGTCTCCGACTGTCAATAAATTAGTTAGATATGTATAGTGCTTTGTTTACATTTTTTTAATTTTTTTCTTCGTGTCGTGTTTTTTGGTTTTTTAAATAAACATTTTTTATTGTTGTGTAAGTTCCTCAAGGCTGCGTTCTAAGCCCCTTTCTATTCGCGCATCAGAAGATTTCAGAATGAGAGTTGGCAACAGGCTGGTGAGGTAGTTGATAAATTTAAATATCTAAGTCTCCCACTAACAAACAATCTCGATTTGCGACCACATGTGGAGGATAAAATAGTTAAGGCAACAACAGCAATAAAACTAATGTGGTCAAGATTTTATTGCAACAAAAATGACGACACAGTATACAAATTTAAAACTTTTAATGCCACCATTAACGCTTGCCTTTGCTATGCAAATCAAACCTTCGGTTTAAAAAAAACCGAACAGTTAGAAAGCCTACCACGTTTCTCTTTTAAAACGTATTTTTAAACTTCCCACAACAGTTCCTAACCATGCCATTTACGTAGAATCAGGAATCCTCGAAATTTATTATAAAAATCTGAAAGCGAACGCGGACTACGTAGTCAAGGTAATAAAACGGCGCAACTAATCTTCAGAACCGGCTACTAAGATATGCTTTTCGCTGCAAATTAAGCCTTTTAGTGACAGGTTCGATCTGGCAGCAGAATATGGTGTGGAACTAAACCTTACCCTGGAAAATGTCAATGACTGGCAATATAAATTTTACGATTGTATAGCGCAGATAGACGAACGCTTTTATGAGAACTGCCTGAATAGGGCGCAAGCCTCCGACTCTAGAATCATATATAGAACTCTAAGCCATTCATTTGACACAAATAACTATTTTTGCAATGAGATAAAACCTACGAAATCAGCATAATCTTCAAAACTGAGACTTTCTATAGGCCTACATTTTTTACCGCAAAGACATGATCTTCAAGGAACAAGCAGCCTCTGTAATTTAAATTTGCCAGAAGGCGTTTTCCATTTCCTTGCAGAATGTCCAATACTTCTCGAAATAAGGAGACTGTATTTCTCCAAGAGTTTTCTCACACTTCAGGAAGCAAAAGAATTGTTGAACGGTCTTTTTGGTTGGAAGTTGCTTTCGCAATATAGTATACATAGCTTGCCGGCGTCGCTGTAGCGTGAAGTAGCGGGTGTAGTAAATACCTTCCAACTTTTAACCTTTTTTGCGCTGTATATCACAAAATCAATCGAAGTAATTTTCGGTTATCGCTATGTTGAGTAGCGTTTATTTTAAATATTGTGCAATGTACTTAAAATTTAGCAGGCACGCGGTTAGGAAGGTAACCTACCTTGTAAAAATACAGGTGAAAGATTCCGATGTCGAAAAAGTAATCGAATTGGTAAAAGAAAAATAGTTTTATAGAACCTTTGTCATCCACTTTATAAAAATATAAAAAAATAAAGCACAAAAGTTTATTTGAATTTGACATATCGATCTACTTCATTGGGGACGTTCGGATTCCTTTTACCTTGTTTAGTAAGTCTGACATGTATTTCAGTTGAAGTTTATGGAGGGGAAGGCGATAAATCCTGCCTACTACATACTCAGTTGACATTTCGAAGAGTCAAATTTAAAATAAACAGAGTGGCCACTGAAAAATTCTGAAGAGTCGGACCGGGTCGGTGAGAGAAAAAGGTCTCTTTTCTAAAGCTACTCTGGAAATTTAGAATTTTTGCACGATATTTAACAACCATTAGCTCGCTGTGACTTTAAAAGTGTTTTTACAAATAAAGGGCCTTTTCCAAATTAAAGTCTAACAAAGGTAACGCTGACCGCGGGAATGCAAAAACCAGTCAAGTTGCTTAGTGAACGCGTTCGGATTCATAGTCCCGACAAATCTGGTTGACGTTTTACAGAAAATAGGTATCCGAACGTCCCCATGGTATACACTTTTTGTAATTTGTGACCTTGCCGAATACCACTGCCACCGGCGACCTCTTCATGTTTAGGCAGGAAGGCTTCATGCTGAAATTCCCAAGCGTAATAAAATAGTCCGCATCAACTAATTTAGGCTTAGTGGGTTAAGAAGAGGACAACCGGTGGTTGAATTCACTAGATTGAGTGTTCTTGTCTACAGTCAGGGTGACAGATGGGTTTTACATAAACTGTCATATCTGTCTGTAATTTTTTTGAAACTAAGGTAAGGAACGATTTTTCAGGAGTTTAGTGAGTGAGATAAAAAAGATTATAGTTTCGGAGGAGCGGCACCTCTTACCTTTTGGTAATTGAATTAACCTTTGTTAGTGACGAAGAAGGTCAGGGACTTTACCCATCGGCTTCCCCGGGACTTAGGCCTTTATAAAATGTCAATCTTTCTTAGTGTATTGCTCAGCTTTAGCTCAACTGTAAATGAGTGGCTTGCTCAAACGGTTTCATGAAAAATCTAAAATGTTATTTCTATTAGTGTCCACAGCGCTAAGGGAGTAGTTGAAATAAGATTCAATAGATGGCGCTGTTGTTGCCACCTGAATGACTGCGCCAATTTCGAGAATAACTGAGCTCACTTTGATTCGGTTTTAAGTGTTGTCATCTGCATTTTAAATATGTGACAGATTTAGAAAGCCTGCCTTGCCGTTTGTAACAATTAATTGACTCAGAATCTAAATTCTAGATGTGGCTCAAAAACCTAGCAATATCAACCTTGATCAAGACCAATTTTATAAACTTCAAAGATTAGAACCTTCAAACGACTTAGAGGGGCAAAAATATTAGAAAAATACAAAAAAGCCAAAACAGTCAAATGGAAGTCGACAATTTCCTATGGCGACTTCCAAAATGAAATAAAGGACCACAGAAATTTCAACCCCACACATGTCCCAGATGCTGATTGCTTCTCCACTTATTGGCAAAGGTCCAATGATGCTCCCCACGTACGAGAGTCCTTCATTTGATAACCATCTTAATATGCACTCAGTACGAACATGAAAAAGGACGTTTTGCGGACCTGAATCTAATAAAGCCCAGCGGCCGCATGTACCGAAGAAAAAGTATGCTAATTCCGTCCGACACTTAAAACCTACTACAGCCGGCAATAAAGAGAAAATTCATAATTACGCTCCTCGAAGGACACTTCCCCGCAGTCCCCACTCGGCAAGTTATTTAATTTTATCACCCGCTTTTCGATATGCCTATATGTAGACTTACAGCTATCTCTCTCATGAATCGTCGTCGGGAGCAAATTGAAAAACTTCGACGGGCGAACCACACTAACAAGATGTTCATGAGAGGACTACGCGCCGACGACATGTATCTGTCATGTATCTTCAGTGTCACAGCCTTTTCGAATGGCTCCTGTCGGCTGTTAATGTCATTTGCAATCTATCTTCTGCTAAGTATCTCCTTACAGTGCCTGGCTTCTGTGCGTGGATGTGTGCGCTTACTCATAATGTCTTCATGACTTTATTGCGCCATAAAACGGCTGCCTAACGACTCTCTGAGAAATTATCAAACAATAACTCCAGGAATGCCAAAGTGTAACGCCCCGGCCGTGTCATATCAAACTACATATTCACTTAATATATTGAATGGGAAATCACGGCGCTACAAAAGGACGACCGACACCCCGAAACCGGATGCGGTACGTAAACTTTCATTTCTTAATTTTAGCGGCACTTTTAGCATACTTAAGCCCTCCTTAACGCTCGGCTTTTAAATAATGACATTTGAAAGTCTGTTGACGTCTTTGTCGGAATCGGTGTCGCTGTCCTTGTTGTCTTCGTTGGTGTCTTCCTTGGCACGGTCCACAGTCGTTCGCAAACCAAACAATAAAGCACAACAGAAACTTTTGCCAGGGCAATAAAAAACAGTTGTAACTGGCAATTTGCCTTTTAATGGGCCTTAAATTACACACCAAGTGGTGGCGCCCGGTGAGAGGGCGAAAATTCCCTCCTGACAATTCCGCATCATATGCGGGTGCGGGTGGGTTGTGGGTTTCGTGGTGCAAAGTCCTAAAATTAATATCCACGAAGCATTCATGCGCGCAGACAAAGACGAGAACCTAATTCCTTTGAGCCCCCAACTATACTGACGCAATTGAGTTAGGTAAAGATTGAGGGACATCTTCTCGGTTAATTTAACGCTGCACAGCGGCCTGAGCTCGGCTGGCATATTTATGGAATCCGATTAATAAATCCTATAACGATCCCATGTCCTCATTTACCTTCGGCAAATGGCAATCCGCATATAGATGTACATATGCATGGACTTTAGCTTTCCCAAGAGGAAACTTTTCGCCATCCAGGGATGGGACAGGCTCGTTAAATTTCGGCAAGTACAATTTTGAAAAAGGGAATCGGCAAATTTCAGGCTTTTCCCTGGAGATGATCCGTTTTTCGTTGTAAAGCAGTACGTGCTTGAGAAGTTTGCAGCAGGGATTGCAGGGGGGTTCCTTTGAAGATGCCAATGCCGGTGGGCGGAGATCAATTATTATTCCCATTTATTTCGACCAGTCATTGGTCATTAGTAGGCGAGAGCGAGAGCGAGGGAGCTGTTGCCGCAGAAGATTAAAGATTTTCCAGGGAAGCTGTATATCATTTCTCATACTCATTCTCTTTCTCATTTTATAATTAGATTTACTAGGGAATGGGAAGATTTACTGAGTGGAACAATGAAAGGATAATACGCGTCATAGGGTTTTTGCTGAAAAGGCTTCCGTGCAAAATTTATCTTTTCAAAGAGATATAGGTACTAGGTAGGTGGCTAAACGTTTGAAACGATAATCCATGAGTAGGAGTTGTGGGAGCTTGTTGTTTTTAATTTTTTCCTAATTCATTGAAGATTCTTTAATGTGAAAAGTTTGCGGTGTGCTTGCAAATCTTTGGGGGATTTTTGTTTGTTTGGTTTTCATGGAAGCAAGCCAGAGTAGGTCGGCTTTAATAATGAGACACCCACTTTTTAAATGTTCCTTGGGCTGGAGCGTGGAGGAGGGAATGGATAAGACATGAAACAAATGTTTGAAAAAGGTGGACTTTTCTTTTAAATTTGGGGGAACAACGTTATTTTGAAAACGAAAAAATAGCACTGTCCCCTTAAAGCGTAATTGGACTCATGGGGTCGTGTTATTCCTATTCAGCATTGTTTGACAAATAAAGACTGAAAGACTAACATACCTCAACAACGTCTCCAAATTATTCAGGTGTCTTAGGAAAATCAGGGTTCTGTGATAAAACATTTGGTTTATTGAGAAATAACTTGGCAGGTCGCAACGCTTTTAGCAGTGATCCAAAATAGACCTTTATAGTGGACCAAGTACAACGTATAGCGGACAACATTTGCACGAAATTATAATATTCAAGAAGTAAATGTCAGACACTGTTCTTTTAGGCCTTAATAAAGTTTTCACCACCGAAATTCATGTTACGTGTTTTTTTATAAAAGAAATAATATTCTTAGTTTTTTATATTTGATTTGATGTATATAAAAATAAATCATTTCAAAAATCTTAAACTCTAGAAATAGTACTCAAAATTGATAAGTGGTACTTGAGTACTCGGGAAAGTCAAATAGTAAACGGAATTCAGTACAATAGTAGGCATTTTTTCATCAGCGTCTTGGAAGCTATTCCACGAAGCGATTGTGGATACTTGCGAAGTTTAACTTCGCTAAAAGTTGCCCAAACTTTGCTAGGACTTCTGACGGAACTTGGACAGAAAGTGCTTTTGAAATTTCAACACGAAAAGAAAATTGTATTCCACGCAAAGAAATTTTGTTTCTTGAATCATGGAAATATTAAAATTAACAAGTCGTTCTTTATTCGAATTTAATTTAATTTAATTGTATTTGTTGACGCTGACACACGATAATCTTAGTTACATACAGCGTAGAAGCGGGCGTAAATTAAATCCACTATCCTAAATTTGACTTTGTTTATTAAATTTTTAGTTTTAAGCTTTTGTTCTTTTTCTTGGTACTATACTTTTTGTTTCTTTTTATTTTACAATTAGATACTTAGAGTTTATTTGTTTTTTTTTTTGTGGTAAAAATAAGTAGGTATACCTAACTATAAATAATAATTAAACAAAACAAATATTTTATAGTTTAAAAAAAATTGTTTCGTACCTATAGCAAAGTTAAGAATTATATTCTGAAATCTGTAAGTAATTATTTGGTACTATGAATTTTTAAACTATCGCAGAGATTTTCTAATACACATATCACGAAAATAAATGCAGCGGCTTAGAGTTAAAGGATTGCCGTCATTTGTTTAGATTGATATGTTGATAGTTGAGGTAGATGGAGAGGAAGGAGTTTCTTGATATTTATGGGTTACAAGAAAAAAAAATCTTATATTGAGAAAATCTTGCAAAAAAAAGAAGAAATTCACACATCATTTTGGTACACTTTATTGGAGTGTGTATCCTTATTCGCTTCATACAAGAATTGAATTTTAGTATACAAAAAACAAGGAGGAATACAAAAAACATGACTCACGTTGTCCTAAAGTAACTCAATGAATTTTGTATTCGTATTTACATCTCATCTAATCTATTCATATTTACTACAAATATGAACCAAGTTCTTTTATGTGCACGAGCTTATTTTTTTTGCCTTGCCTTAAGGTAAAACTTTGCATTTATGCATAACATAAACAATCTTGCCTACTTCTTTTCTGGCTGAGTAATTCCAAGTGTAAAGTGTTGTAAGTAATTTTGCAAAAATGGAATAAAAAACCTCCGGTGAATTTTTTTTTTGTAATATAAATCTTGGATCCTTCGCTTAGTAGTCCAAAGCACTAACCACTAAGCCACTGCGTAAATTTACACACAAAATGAAACAAATGGAACATCGAAATAAAATACTTAGTCGCTCTAATGATGGAGACAACGAAAACTCGGAAGTGCAGCATGGAAGTTAAAAAAAGAAACACTTAAGTTAACATTTAATTCGAAATAATTAAAATAATGTAATTAACTCTATAGCTTCCTTTTATAATTAAAACAAAAAGTAAGCCCTTCAAAATTTATTTCCATTTAGCTCGAATCTTTTTATCGTCCGAAGAAAAAGATTTCTATGAATATCCAAAGAAGAAAGTACTTCATATCAGAAAATGAAAATATTCATCAATAAGAAATACCCGACTTAAGAAAATAGTTATTGATGTGGGTAAGGCAATAGTTCTTAAGGTAGCATTTCGTATTCTACAAATTGTTTCTCGCTGTAGCACTACATTATCGGCCATATAACATCCCAGGCCAAAATGTTATTTAGTTGCGCCATAAGCACATTGTCATTTTTCCTTCTAGAAGCAAGTAGAATAAAACGAGCCAGAGACCAAGATGGTCGTGAGTTGTCCCGCGATTGGATTGTTGTAAAACCGAATTAATTTGTCCCGTGATTGGATTGTTGAATAAATGAAATAAACTAAATTCGTGTGCTGCTTTATATTTTATCGGTCAAACCCAGACCACAATCGCATCTAGAATAATTCTTTAAGATTTCATAAAAGAATTAGCAAGGGTCAGAATTTCAGAATTAAGATATTGATATAAGAAAACATTTTCTGGTCACACATATAGGTATGTAGAATTTTGTCCACTAAAAATATCTTTCGAACTTAAATTTTTAAAGACTTCACAAAGTTTATTTTATTTAATTCAAAATATAGTATTTTTCGTTTTATTATAATTAAAACTAGGGAAAAGTGTGCTCTGGTAAAGGAGTTCTTCGTCGTGTGTGAAACAAAGTTGATCTACTCTCGGAAACAAATCATTAAGCTTAAGCTGTTAGCTCTTAACTTTTAGAATAGCTTAGGTATCTTAAACAAATAGTTCCTTCTGTAAAGAAAATGGACGACTTAAGAAAAAAAAATAAATAATAATTGGTCGTACTCGATGTTCTTGTTTTAAGAAACTTCTACTTCCCGCTTGGCAAATATATTTTTCGGTTTAGTTGAAGTCCAATTTTTCAGGAAGTGGAAAGAGCTAGGGGTAGATCATTTCATCACCTGGAAGAAACGGCAAATTGGGGAGTTACTATAGAGATCTTGTATAATCGATCTTCTTGTTGGAGATCGATCATACCTCTATAGTAGCTCCCCTTCTCCGCTTAATTACTGGCTGTTGGGGAAAATTAAAAGATATGAACCTTTATTGATTTTAACAATATATTACTCAGACTACCGACTCGTGGTAGCCTTACGACTTCTAGGTTAAAAAGAACAATGACAGAAAAAACTAGAAAGAGATAATGAAAGAGAATAGTAAGTAATTATGTGTCAGGCGGGCAACATTGAAGAATGCAATGTAGGGCAGCCAATCGTTGGGAAAAGTGCTGCTGTGTCCAGGGTTGGTACAGATCTCAGACACTGGCTCTGCTTATGGCGATAGAGTCGAACGGAACCAAATCTGAAACAGTCACGAAATGACGTACAATTCTCAAGGTTCGCAGAACCGTGTCAGAGATTGTTGGATACCTGGTCACTGAAAGGGTTAAAGCCGTCGTTCTAGCCAAAAAAGAAGTTGAGCTCCCACAAAATGCAACTACTGAGGACATAAATCCACCAATGACCGTTTCTAGGAAGACTGCCATTGATGAAACCTTTAATAAGGCAGACACAAGGATGGTTACAGAAGCACAAAGGGTATCAAAGTCAATGAAGGAGGAGGTTGGTAACTATTACAAAATTGAGACCACAATTTTGACAGGATTTTTCCATCAGAAACCCTAGAAGTATGCAGTAAAATAAGTATTTTGGGATTACACATAGTTCGGCCTTTTCAAAACCCAAGTGGCGGACGATATCTTCATCCGCATTAGATAAAGTATCAACTCAACAACAACAGCATCAAAAAGAATAAAAGGGATGAGAAAGGTCTTTAATAGAATATCCCTAGTGGGATAAAGACATGTTTTGAGTTGTTTTTAATTTTTTCGCATCAGATTTTAAAGCATACTTTGGACTGTGCCGTTCAGTCCGATTCGTCGATGTTGTTTCTCCCTTCTTGTTGACAGCATATACACTTGGTTTTGCCTCGTTAGCCGCTAAACCAATTTTTTCTTGTAGCTTCCGTTTCTACCCTAGTGACAACTCAATTTCAATTCAATTGAAGCTTTTGGAAAACCATATCTTGTGGTCGGTCGGCTTGGTACTGGTTACACAAGTCGCATGACAGGGCGTCGCCTTGTGTAAACCCTTTTTTGAAGTCAAAGGTTTCGGTGAGTTCGTTACTGACCTTGATGCAGCTTCCTCCATTGTCATAACATACAGGCGGACGGGTTGCTAAAACTAGACATGGCTCTGTATAGCTTGTTACTATAAATGCTGTCATAGACGGCCTTGAAATCAATGAAAAGATGGTTCATATCAATTTGGACTTCTTGGGTTTTTTTCCAGAAAAAACTAGAGCAAAACACTGGCCAGGCTTGCATAGTTCTGACAAAAAGTCGTCTTTACACGTACACAGGTTCGCTGTCTACCGATTGCAATTAGGCCTCAAAGACTCGATAGTGGACAGAAATTAATGACTACACCGAGTTATCCATGACAACGGGAGATTGTTTTTAAAGGTACAAAACTTCCGGGTAAAACAACCTTCCTTTATGTACAGATCAGGTTACGATTACCACGGTAAGGCATTACTTCGTGGAGCTTCGAATGAGTTCTTAGCTTAGTCTGGTTATGAATTTATCTAAATTGGCGGTCTTCAGACCTATAAGATCGACGTGAATGCGCAACGTTTCGTAATTATCATAATCCAATTGTTTTGGTCTTCTTAAAGCTTGTTTTTGGCGATATTATCGAGAGTGGACTGGTTCACAAATTGGTCCCGTAGTGTGAGACTGTCGGTTTCGTAGAGTGGTCAGTTAAAGGACAGATAGCTACCCCAGTTTGGATGGATGCGCATCCAAGCAACAAACACCAGACGGAATTTCTATAACATTATTTTAGAAGCTCATTCAGAGAGTGGGACCACAAGTTAGCTTTGATTGGTATTTATTCGGCGGTTTTTGCTCGACAGCCTCGTCAACCTAAGCTTACATATGCTGGACTTGGTCCCATCTACATAGATCGCCTGTCAAACACCGTTTTGGGCTGGGAACTTGGATGTTACGTGACTTAACCACCGAAGATTTTACTCTATTTTGAGAAAAACACGTATTATATTAATTTTAATGCGAGCTCTGGGAGCTACCCCATTCATGCAAGATGCATGCGGCAGCCTGCATCTTTCTTCGGTCTGTAACAAAATCCTTTGACCATAGGTAAAAGGTGCAGTACGACACCAGTTTGAAGACCAAATACAGCTTCGACACTAATTCGGTCGTCCTAATAACAGACTTAACCGACGTAAACAATTTGATTTGAAAAAGAAAACTGGTTACACGAATGCTTATGCTTACCAAATAGCAACTAAAGGCGGAGACTGGTTAACTAATATCTTGACAAAAACTACTCGAACAATAATGAAAATGTGTCTACGCAGTTGACAACCGATCTATTGTTCCACAACTGCTATATTGCAGGTCCTTTCGGACAAACAATGTTACTGGAGCTGCAGCACCTCCCAATGAAGATACGAGTATTTGTGTGCAAGCAAAATGTAGCTACAATTAAATTAACAACAAAGTTCGACGCATGTAGGTACATTCATGCACATGCACATTGCACATGTCCATATACGATCCATGGCGCGTCCGAACAAATAGTCATTTGCTTTGTTATTCCATCTTCATCTCTCTGCGGAGTGTATTCAGGGTGTGCACTGTGCAGTGTGCACCAACAGCATGCCCCTAGTGGGTGTGAGTGTGGGCATCACCCATTGTGTGTGTTTGCCTCCAATGTATGATGTGTAATTGAATGCCTCTCATAAGCAACAATATGTTTGATTATTATCAATTGTAATGCATCAACTGCAGAGGAAATGCTGCTCGAAGTTGCAGGAAACAAGTGCAGGCCGGATGTCTGCACATACGTACGGTACGTGTGTTTGTGGTTAAAGGAAGCCACTATTCACTATCCTTTGGAAATAGTTTCCTGTTGCTGATATACAGCTGGGTGCAGCGATTGTTGGCCCGATATACAAGTGTGATTTGCTGCTTTTTGCTGTACTGCATGGACAGGGACACACGGATCGATATCTTTTTCTTCGGGCTCGCAGGTAAACTATGCACAAGTATCCGGTTGAAGGGTTGTGCAAATCGAAACAAAAGACTAAGACCCTCCTGGAGTTTAGTAGCGGTGCTGGGGAGCTTTGCTTTGATGATTGATGGCAGTGGACAGGACTCGGGACTGCTATTTGTATGAAAAGGGACATATTGTTTAGGGTTGGTGTGTCGTTTCGTTTCAATGTTCATTTCTTAGAGAAATTCTGCGCTGTCGGGAGGATGCTTTTAACTGATTGTGTGCCATTTTTGGACTGTGTACTTGAATTAGTGTAAGGTTGCAAGGGCCAAGGGGTATTAGCTTCGCGGTGTATCCTAGATATTTCTAAGGGAATAATGACAGATGTGGAATTGTGTGCATATATTATTTGCTTTTGGAAAGTAGCTGCCAATTTGAATGAAAAGATGTTGACAGTACTTATTCAAAACTGAACACACTTTCTTTTGGGATAGACAACAATAGCAGATTAACTTAACAGTGGACAGTTTGGAAAAACTGCTTGTAGGCTGAGATACCACCACATCCCGCCATAGCCCATAGCCAATAATCGTTGCCGCTAAAAATTAAAAGCCCTAAAATGAACTGTTAAACTGTCGCTGTTAAAAAATTCGGTTTCGTTGTTAAAAACTACCGAGATAAATGCACACTGTTAAAACAACACACACCTTATCAGAGGTTGTCTACCAAGATTCACTATTTCGGGTCTTATGACCGAGAAAAATATAAGGGAATTTGTTAAATTATTTATTTTTAAGCGAGTTTCCTTAAACAAGTGGTCTTGGGTATTTTTAATCCACTTGCTCTGTAGGAGATGTAGTGACAGTTGGTTGATTTCCAACAAGGAATTTTCTGGGTGCAAAAGGCTGTTATTTTTGCTTAAATGTTTTCAGGCAATATAGGACGCAAACTTGGATGAAAGATGTAAAATTCTATATACGAGCAATTACGTGCATCATGGAAAAGGGTTAAGGTAGTCTTCATACCAAAGTGTGCAAGACCTCATATGTTTCCCCTAAGGATCTTAGGCCAATCAGTATCTCCTGTTTCTTCCTAAAGACCTTGGGGAGACTCATTGGTACATATATTCGAAAGAACTTAATAGATAGCTCCCTGTCCGACTCCCAACAAGGCTATCGTAAGGGTTCTTCGGTGGAGACAGTTCTACACTCACTAGTAGGTACCATTGAAAAATCGCTCTTAATCAAAGAGTATGTGATGGTATCCTTCCTAGACATTGAAGGCGCCTTCAATAATGGCAAAGCTGAAGGCATCTCTAGTGCTCTCCGCAAGCTGAAGGTTGACAACTGTCTATACGCGTCCGGATAGAAAACATGCTTAGGTATGTCGTTTTCCATTGGGCAAAAAGAAGCGTCCGGGAGAGTCCGGAATCGAAAAAATCACTTCTGAAACCGTTACATTGGCACAAAAAATACTCTTCTGATGATTCTGAGGAGAGAATTTCGCTTCTGGATTTGAAGTCAGAATCCACTCAAGAAGCACTCACACAAGTGTAGTTTGTGTATTTTATACAAGTTAACTGACGGCTGCCGTAGATTGTTTTTTGGCATTTCACCAATAATCTTGTGGATTCAATCAGAAGCAGTTTTCTTGTTCCGTTGGACTACAGAATGAGTGGATCCCCGAGTGTTCCATTGGACTACAGAATGAGTGGATCCCCGAGTGAAACCAATGGAAAACGTCATTAGAAGCAGAGTGATCTTATCCGAACTAGGGAGCTGTCAAACGAGACAGTCAGTCAGTGCACAGGGGCACACCACAGGGGGGAGTGCTATCACCACTACTTTGGATCTTAGTAGTTAACGAACATGGGATGTAAAGTTATAGCTTATGCAGATGACATCGCTATTGTCATTTCTGGCAAGTTTCCAAATACAATAAGAGACCTCATGGAATCTGCTCTGTACAAAGTAGCCAAATGGACGGACACGGTTGGACGTGATGTCAATCCATCCAAGACAGAGTTTATCTCGTCCACAAACAGATCCGATCTCAACCAACGTGGAGTGCACAAGCAAAATTTGCTTCTCTCGTTTCAGTTTCTCACTTTCAACTTTTTCTATTTTAACTTTTCTATTTTAACTTCTCAAGTTTAAATTTATAATGTCGTTTTGCCCAAAGTGCAATAACCAAATTATAAACATTGACACTATAAGTGCAAAAATTGAAAACTTGTTTAGTGAATTAAAAGAACTCAAACAATTAGTTTCGCGCTCAATACCATCAACGAAACCACAAAAAATTGTTACCCGCTCTCAGTCCAATGGAACTCGCGGTTCTCCCATTGTCTCAAAGAATTTATCCACTAAATCTCTTTCAACCGTAAGTAAACCGTCGTCGTCAACTATAACGCTTACACCTCGTGCTGCTGCTAAAACAACATCAACCATCGCTGCTGCTTCAGATGCACACAATTTAACTGCTGTTAATGTTGCTGCCGACAACAAGCCCTCCACGGCGGCGTCAGATGCTTCTTTGGAACTAACCACCAGCATTATATCGACGCCTAGTGTTAGTGTTCGGAATGCAAAGATGAAACGCCAAAACCATAATCAATGCATAATTGGAACAAACGCTTCTGTCTCAAATGCACATATGCAAGTAGTGAGGCATCTTAAATGGTTGCATTTATCATCATTCAAGCCGTCAACCACTGCTGAAGCTATTGTTAGCTACGTGTCATCAACTTTCAATGTAGATCCCTCTATGTTCTCTTGCCATCGTTTACTAAAGAGTGATGCCGATGAATCTCTGCTTAAACATATAAATTTTAAGCTGGGTATAGCTGAAGAATTGCTACCACCTCTTTTGCAATCGGAAAATTGGCCCCAAGGAGTTCGTGTGCGCACTTTTGTCTTTCATGCAAAAAACGAAAAGAGCCCACATCAACTATTACAAACATAGATCAACACCTTCAAATTAATATTTTGCCCGCCAACGCCTCAGCCACCGCCTTTGCCATCGAAAAATCCACCGCCAATGCCGAAACTATTTCCAACAACAAATCAACAGATGCCGACACAGCCTCCACTTTTAATACTGCGCATGCTCATGCCGATGACGTTGCGTTTGCAAATCGTTTTCGTTCTCTCGCCTTGTTCTATCACACACAATGTTGGTGGAATGAGAACAAAAGTAACAGAATTTCTTCTTGCCGTTGCCGATTGTGCATATGATGTTGTTGCGCTGACTGAAACCTGGTTGCACAATGGTATTTCCTCGTCTGAATTGTTCACAGCTGACTTTGAGGTCTATCGTAAAGATCGGTGTTCGATTCAAACTGGTTGTGAAAGGGGAGGTGGAGTTTTACTAGCTTTTCGTTCGTGTTACAAAACAAAGCAGTTAACACTTCCCACATCTACAAGCGACATCGATCAAATTTGCGTATGTTTGGATTATCATCAAGGTCGTGCTAGTAATGGTTTTATTTCAAATGCATTTCATATTTATTTCTTTTTGTCATACATTCCACCTAAGTCTGATATTGAAATTTATGAAACTCATATATCGAATGTTAAAAGCTTAGTTGATAATTTAGATAACAACTCTTTTATAATTACGTTGGGTGATTTCAATTTACCTTATTTAAATTGGATTTTCTTTGAACCAGATAAGTGTATAATGCCATTTAATGTAACTAGCAATGTAGAATTCAAAGTCGTTGATGCTATGGCATCAATTAATTTACAGCAAAGAAATCTTGTTCCTAACTCACTCGGTAGAATATTAGATTTAGTTTTTCTTGATAATGATATTGGTGCTTCTGTTGTTGAATCTGCATTCCCATTGTTTGATAATAATACACACCATACGGCTTTAGATATTTCTCTAAGTTTAAATGTTGCATATTCTTGGAATTCAGATGCCAAAAATAATGAATATAAATTTGATTTTATTAATGCTGATTATGAATTAATGTGTAATTTTTTTAATGAATTTGATTGGCAATTATGTTTAAATTCTGACAACTTAAATTCTATTTTTGTGTTATTTAGGAGCATATTAGATAATGCGGTCTCTAGGTATGTACCACTAAAAAATTAAAGCCTCAAAATAGTAAGCCCATTTGGTTTAACAAAAGTTTATTAAGGCTGAAAAATGCCATGCTTAAAATGCACAAAAAAAGCAAGACAATTCCATCTTTACACGGCAAATTTCGTCAACTAAGGTCTGAATATGAATTTTTGAAAAAATTTATCTTTAGACAATATGTTTGGACAATCGAATCAAAAATTAAACAAAATTCTAAGTCTTTCTGGTCTTATATTAATGAGAAACGTAAATCTTTTGGTATTCCGGCGTATATGGTTCACAATGGTGTTACTGCCAATGATATGCAGCAGATATGTAATATGTTTGCTTCTTATTTTCAGTCAAACTATGAGGACAAATCTCTTGTTTATAAATCTACATTGACTCTTGCGTCATGTGTTGATTTAGGTTGTCTTAGCATTACTGAAGAAGAAGTTCTTTCAATGTTGTCAACCTTAGATCAAAGTGTTAAATTAGCTCCAGATAATCTGCCACCAATTCTTCTCAAATCCTGCAGAACTAGTTTAGCTAAACCTCTTAGCATAATTTTCAATAAATCATTGGCCAATGGCGAATTTTTAGATTGTTGGAAAACCTCTTTAATAACTCCAATACACAAGGCTGGTTGCAAAGACCAGATAAATAATTACAGACCTATAGCTAAATTGCAACTAATACCCAAGGTATTCGAAGCTATAGTTAAAAATAAAATTTATGAAATCGTCCGGAATTATATATCTGAATTTCAACACGGCTTTGTTTCTGGGAGGTCAACAGCTACAAATCTCGCCATTTTTGCAAACTATTGCCTTAAAACAATGGAAACACGTCAACAAGTTGACACAATCTTTACTGATTTTGCTAAAGCTTTCGATCGTGTTCAACACTCAGTTCTAGTTAGCAAGCTAGAACGCTTCGGTTTTCATTCAAATATTTTGAAATGGATTCGCAGCTATTTAGAAAATCGTATACAATACGTAAAGATTGGTTCTTCTATATCTACTGCTGTCTATAACTACTCTGGTGTTCCTCAAGGCAGCCATCTTGGTCCTCTATTATTCTTACTCTTCATCAATGATCTACCTTCCTTTATTAAACACTCAAATTTTCTTTTGTTCGCAGACGATCTTAAATTATTTAAATGCATTGCTTCTGTATCAGATGCTTATGACCTACAAGATGATATTAATAATATCACACATTGGTGTAATCTTAATGGTCTGCAAATGAATATAAGCAAATGCTCAGTTCTTACATTTTACAGAATTCTCTCGACGGTTAATTTTCAGTATTCGATCCAAAATGAAATTCTAACAAGAGTGGAAAGTCATAAGGATCTTGGTGTAGTCTTTGACCACAAGCTGAATTTTTCAATGCACTATGATTACATCATATCACGTGCAAATTCATTATTTGGTTTCATGCGTCGCAATACCAAAGAATTTCAAGATCCATGCACATTGAAGACCTTGTTTAATTCTTTGATAAGATCAAGGCTTGAATATTGCAGTATTATATGGAATCCTTATTACCAAAATAACATTTCACGTATTGAAAAGATTCAGAAACGGTTTACAAAATTTGCTCTACGAAAGATGAATTGGAACGGTGATTTGCCAGTCTATGAAGCTAGATGCACCTTATTAGGTATTAAGCCCCTATATAAAAGGCGAATTTATTATGCGGTCTTATTTGCGCAGGATGTTCTAACTGGACACACTGATTGTCCACACCTGCTTTCTTTGTTTTATGTTTATGCTCCGTCTCGTACTTTGCGTCCAAGAGACCAGGATTTCTTTTATGTTCCTAGACATTATACAAACTATGGATTAAGCGAACCTATATCTTCTGCATGTATTTTTTATAACCGTTATGATAATTTTATTGATTTTAACATGAACAGATTATATTACAAAAGCTTTATAATGTTTTTGATGTGAGCAATTATGTACATACATATATTATATTAATAATTTATGCATAATGTTATTGCATTTTATTTTACTTCTGTAAATTAAGTCTATGAAAGATAATGTTCTTGTTAGACGTAAATAAATAAATAAATAAATAAATAAATAAATACAAAATTCCCAATATAGTTACTCAAAAACTCAAAAATTTAGTAATCAAGCCAAATATTTAGGTATAATATTATTAGATAGTAAGCTTAATTTGGAAGCTCAATATTCAGGACCGCACAAGAAAGGCCGTGGTAGCTATTCATACCTGTAAAAAGGCCCTAGGTTCGAGATGGGGCCTTCAGCCTTATGTAACAAACTGGCTCTATACTGGCGCGCACGAAGGAAAAAATGCAGTTCTAGATCTATGGAACGTATACAAAGATCAGCCAGTATGTATATGCATCACAGGAGCGCTCAGGTCCACTCCTTCGTCTGCTTTAGACACAATACTATCTTCTTCCTGTCGACATCTACGGGAAATTAGTTGCGTTCATGGTAGCCTTAAGACTCTCAGAAATGGACTAACTATCAGACATCTACAGGCCAAATGAGTATCCTCCCTGGCTCAATCCCTTCTCCTTTCGTGGTTACCTGACGCTGTCTAACCATTCCGATGTTCTCAGAAATATGCAAAGATCAGCCAGAGAGAATCAGAAAGCACGGTCTGAGAAATACTGCAATTTGCCTTATCTGTTGTTCAGAGATGGTGCATTAAAGAATGTCTTTCTGTAAATCCAAAGAAGACAACGATAGTCCCTTTTACAAAACTAGATCTCCTTATTCGCCCTACTATGTTGGGCTAAACCATTGAATTCTCTCGAGAATCCAAATACCTGGGAATCATCCTTGACAGCAAACTATCATGGAACCAGCAGATTGAACGTACCGTAAACAGAGGCACCATATCTTTATGGAACTGTCTTCGGGTCTGCCGTAAGAACTGGTGTCTTAGACCTAAGATGATATACTGACGAAGACTAACGAAGTCACCACAGTCAAAAAGCTATAACGAGTTCAACGAATAGCCGAAAACTGCATGATGGGCTGTTAACGCTCCACTCCGACTATGGCACTCAATGTCATCCTAGGTCTAACACCTCTTCAAACGCATATTCAAAAGGAGGCCGAACTAAGTATTCACCGCCTGTTCCATTCGAATAACTTGGACCCCTATTGCTAAAATGGAGGTCATCTATCGTTACTCGACACCATGGAGCCTTCAAGCCCATTCAACAGGCTTCTAGATGTTTGCTACCGTAATAAGGTTTCCACAAAAACTTCTCCATAATTATCCCCCTAGGGAGGAATGGGAAAAATATAAACCCAATCGATCACGACTCGATATCATCTGGTGCACAGACGGCTCTAAAATGGAGTCAGGGACTGGCTCTAGAATCAACGGTAAGTCGCCCCATGTGAACTTGCCAGTCAGCCTTGGGAAAAACATTAAATAATAATCTAAGTTCTAACACGCGTGGAAAAACCATAATTAACTTTTCAAAAAGCCAAGCAGCTCTCAAAGCTCTTGACTCATCTGTCATAAAATCTAAATTTGTCCATCCACGAACTTTCTAAGAAAAACCTAGTCATCCTCTACTGGGATTCCAGCCAACAGAGGATTTGAGGGTAACGAATCAGCTGACTCACTGGCTTAAATCGGAGCAATCACTCCACTTATCGGATCTGGAACTTTGTGGGGAGTCAGTAAAAACCACTTCAGGAACTACATTAAAAACTTATCTCGCATCGAGACAAACGAGATTTGGCAAAGCACAGCTGGGCAGAACTGCACCAGAAAAATTGTTCCCTATAAATTCTCCCCCAGAAAACCAATTTTCTTGATTAATCTGAACAAAAATATTCTAAGAATCCTTACAGGAATTATCAGTGGCCATGGTTACGTGAAAAAACATCTCCACCGGTATTGGCGTCTCACCGGATCCTATCTGCAGACTCTGTTTTGAGAGTGACGAAACCTCTCTTCACATACTCACACATACTCACGGATTGTCCGGCTCTATGTCGTCTTAGGAAAAACATCGTAGGGGATGCAATTGTCCATTCAGCAACTATTGCTGACATACACCCAGAGAAGATCCTTGTCTTGCTGACTGCCTCTCGAGTGAAAAGATGGCTCTAGGAACCTATACCTCGGAAGGCACAATAGTCAGAGCTCCCACTTACTTAGATAGCGATGACCTGAATAAGTTTGTTGGTCCGACTTCTGTTATATTCTAGCCAATGCTTTCGTGATATTTCACAAGTCGCGAGCTCTTTCCACCTGTTGTTGGTTTTCATTCGAATTTTGTTTTCCACTCGCTCCCTGAACTTGCAAATTGATCGATTGAAGTGCTCTATCAAGATCCATTACGGACCCCTTTCTCGACAGTTTATTCGCCCTCTCATGGCCAGTTTTGTCTTGACGCCTTACCTTTCTTTGACCCATCTGTGTAGATGGATATTCATTTTCTTTTTGCGGGTTCATTTGTGTTCTATTCTTGCCTACTCGGAAAGGAGCAGGTGAATGGTCTCTCGAAGTCCAGACGGCGAGACATATATTCAGAAGTGACAATGTTCCCTATATGTATCTACCTAATATCTGCATACGTGCATACTCAAAATGGCAAAGAGTTCTAAGTGTTAGTTTGGCTAATCCTTAAGGCAGCAGATTCTTCCATGTATAGGTCTAGAGGTGTCAGATTAAGAATTGCCTCCTGTTGCTGTAGGTGTCGTTCTCATAACGCTGGTTGTTCCTATACATGCAATGCTTTGTACTTTAATAATCTATTTAAGCTTGGTCGCTTTGCTGGCGGCTTGCCACCAGACTACACTGCCGTATGTCAATATTGGTCGCACGATCGCAGTATACTCGTACATCCAGAGGATAATTCTGGGATGTGGTCCCCAACTCCTACCAAAGATGCAGTTGGATACGTAGAAAGCATTCGCTGCTTCCCTGACTCTTTCATTGACATTCGGCTTCCAATTAAGTTTCCTATCAAGGATAATATTCTCAAATATCTCGCACTATATGCTACCCGTAGGGGTATTCCCTCCAGAAGGGCATCGGTAAAGAAGTGGATCTTACAAAACGCCAACGGGAACTGGGACAAACTAGTGCACCATGTTTAATATGGACACCGGCCTTGAACATTTAAATGTCCTAAATGACTTGGTCTGGCATAAAGCCAGAAAGTTAACCTCCTTAAAAACGTTTAATATGTTTCTCCTTTATATCAATGGAGACGCGCTATAGGGTCACCTTATTCGATCTTAAGGTGCATAACTGTCATGAAAGAGCTTCCCAATTAGCCGTTTGATTAAAGATTACCTCCCTTCGTACCAAAAACGAAAAAAACTCGCCCAAAATGATTGGTTGTCAGAAGCTAGGCCTTTATTCATTTATTTATTTTTATATCAAAGAACGTCGACAAACAATTGTGGCATTTACATTTACAGGCAGGTTTTGCACACGATTTGTGCTCCCTTATCCTTCGCTACCTTAATACAATGATATCCCAAACCTGCTCTCACTAAAATCCTTTCACTCTGCTTACCTACATTTGGGCCAAGATTGAACCCCAAAAACCAACTCTCCTCCTCTCCATAATTCCATTTGTCATCCAGTTGGAAACAACAAATCCATAACTTCCGACAAAAGGATGGGAAATTCAATAAATTTTTACCATTTATTTGCTTAACGCATTGTCACAAACTTTAAACGTTTAATTGACTTCATGCTGGACAAAAACAAACAAGCACACAAACAAAAGCAAGTGAAAAAAGTCGAAAGTCTCACCTCAAGAACTTTTTGAAAGTTTCAACTTTGCCATTTGGGTCGAATTGAATGGCAATGCACCAGCAGCAGTAGCAACGGAAGAACCTTCTATAGTTCCTTGCTCTTGTATGGCGAATTCTCTTGTTTCTAAAGAGTCATCATCTTTGTGTTCAAGAGGATTCAGCTGTCCTGAAGAATTTCAAATTGGACGCTCGTGGTGTGTGGGTTAGGTATTTGTTGGGCAAAATTTCCATAATATTATTCCAAGACTTGAGTGTTTTTCCCATCGACCATTAGTCCCATAGGGTGTGCCATCAGTTTGATATATTTCCAGATTTAATCACGCAGTTCACCGGAAACAAGTCGCACTTGAGCAGGGAAGTACCTATGAATTGAAGCGTGTTCTTCGTTCATCTGAAGATTGTCCAATTGTTTTATGCAGTATAGATACGCGCTAGAGAGGTTATGACGAAATATTTGTCACTGTACCGCACAATTTTCGTCCATCCCGGAAGATCCATCTTGCTCCCCAAAGCTTTTTAAAAATCTACCTAAATCTACCTATTTTCAAATCCATAAATTCAATTCAATCCATAAATAAAATTTTACAAACATAGGGCGTTGGGTGGTATGTTCCAGGGTGAGTGTAGTATTTCGTTGCGTTTCCCTATTCGACTAAGGAGCAGCGGAGAAGTAGGTTTATTAAAATTTAGGTCTAAAATCGTATTCGCATCGATATACTGAAGTCTGTAGCCCGTGAGAATGAGGGATACATGACTTTGAATGCTTTTTCAATATTTTGTCAATATATTGACAACAATGGAGTTTGGATTTAATTAAAGAAGATAATTGGTGATTGTATCGGTGTCACAATCTTTCGCTTCGCCTTTGTCTTCTTTTGCTTGGGTTTTAATGACTGAAATTGACAGATTTATTTGACTGGACAACAAAATCTCGTTCAGTTTGAAATGTTGGTTATATTATGAAGAGAATGAAATGTCCAAGACGGTGAAAAGGGTTTTCTGTCGTGTTATGGGAAATTTATGTTATATGCCTTATTAATTTACCTAACCAAAAGCTTTGAGCTTTAACGAACATCAAAATAGTCTAAGTTTTTAGTTGCAGATAGAGACCGTTCATAATTGTAGGATTGAGGGCTATATAGAGATGCAATGTCAGAGCAAATGAACTCAGCTCTACAGCTTAATGCTTTTAGCAAGCCGTTGTTAGGCGTCTTAAATTAATTTAATGATTTAATTTTTGTTTTATTTGAGTAAAATAGTGTGAAGAGCTATATACAAAGCTAAATAAAAAATAGATAAATAAAATTAGTTGGCTTAAAATTCGCACTCTCTTTAAATCCATATTCGAAAGAATTGAAAATCACCAATTGCACAATTTTGAGTAGCAATTCACGAATTCTATATTTTTTTTAGTCACAACTATTTTTCCTTGAATTGATACAAAAATTCATAATTTGACGTTGAAAACGGTGCCGTGAAATAAGGCCAAGCGAAATAAGGCCAAATCTGAAAATTTGGCCTTTTTTCACTTTACAAAAGTCAACAGTTGGCCTTATTTCACTCCGACAAAGTGCAATAACGCCAAATTGGTGTTATTGCGCTTTCAAACTATGAAATCTGTATGGGGGGGCATGCTGCCCCCCTGCAACCCCCCTGCTTGGGTTTATTGTTGGATTACGGGGTGGGTGCAAGTTTGGTCTTATTACTCAAATTTTATTGGCATTATTGCACTTTGTCGGAGTGAAATAAGGCCAACTGTTGAAATATGGCCTTATTTCACTTTTGTAAAGTGAAAAAAGGCCAAATTTTCAGATTTGGCCTTATTTCGCTTGGCCTTATTTCACGGCACCGTTGAAAACGGCGTTGAGCACAAAATTCTGTGTGTTGCATTTTACGATTAGAAGTATTAATTCGAGCTTATTTTATTTGTAATGATTTGCGACATTGTTTGGCGCAATTTAATATACTTCAATAGATCAATTTCTCAAATTTAAAATTTTCCTAAATATTTTAAAAAATACCTTACTAATTGCAAGCAATAATCAAATCTTATGATCCTACGTTTACTTTCTGATTAATTTATATTATTTAACTAGCTGACCTGGTGAACTTCGTACCACCTAACCTTGATCTATTTTTGAAGCCTTTTTTTTGGATTTCAACTTAGTTTGGTGATTAAATAAATTTTATTAATAATTCAAATTATTTCAATGCTGTAAAATAGACGATATTAACATTCAATGCAAAACTTTGTAGTAAAAAATTGCAGTCGTTTGAATTCGAATGGTAAGTCCGTTGGAATCATCGGGATGCTTGGAATCAAAACATTCTCTCCTCTATACTTCCCCTTGATAATCGTCGCCTCGATGACGTTGTCCATAAGCTTTTTCACAACTAGTCTCGTTCCATTGCAAATTTGAGGTTGATTGATTTTACGTAACATAATGATTACTGAGTCTACTTTCAATTGCAAATTGTGAAGTGGTAATCTGGGCAATCAACGAATTAAAAAATTCTGTGGGATAGTTGACAACCTGGTTGATAACTGGGTCCACCGATTTGAAGGTAAACAACTGTCCCGAAATAAAATTTTTAATAGTGGAGTTAAGATATTGGACATCTCTGTTTTTCGCCGCCAATATGGAATATGGCTCATTCGTTCTGCGGTATGACCGGAAAACACGTCGAATGAGCTCTTCCTTAGAATCGGTCATGTGGCAGAAATCAGTGGGCAAAGTAATAAGTCCGGTCAAGATATCAACTGCAATCTTTTCATTACCAATGCCCAACAATGGCTTCGAAAACATATCTGCAGTTTGATCTCTTCAATCGTAGTGTCTTGACATGCCGCCAAAAATTTTATGTTTTCAAGCACGCATTTAGTTCGTATCTTCAGCTGCAGTTGATGGCGGGAATAACTGGAAGAGTCTCCCGAAAATCACCGGATAATACACCCATGGCTATTCCAATGTTTTGGTTTTGACGAAGATCACAGCTCTTTATGTGGATATCACAAATATGTTGAGAGGCTGAGACAGCCTCCAATGCGTGCGTCATAGCTCTGTGAGGAGGTTAAAACAGCTCTATATGCGGGTCTGATAGCTAACTTGGATGACTTAAAATATTTTTTGTTGGTTATGACAGCTCTGTAATGTGCTGTACCCATGTGAATGAAAGCATCAAGCCTTAGTTTTGGTCATAGTAGCCACAAAAGTAGCAGTTTATGTGGCTAAATAAAAGAGGTGGCGCTTTTAGTATGGCTATCGTAACTCTGTAGTTTTCTCAGCTAGCTCATTTTGAAAAATGGTTTCCATAAACAACTAGCCACCACCTTTTCGAACACAAATTGTATTCTAAAATTTCTAAAATGATAACTCTTATTTCCAACATTAAATAGGATAGACTCCAACTCGAACGATAAGGGTGATTAGTGAGAAGGTGAGTGTTCAGTTGAAGAGTTGAGATGTAGCTGCCGCTTAGGTGGGAAGCTTGGCTTTTGATGAGTTTTTCGAGGATGAGTTGCGATGACCCCTGGAGGTTGTGGTCTTTTTAGCACTTCAAGTGTTATTTCTTTTTTTTTCTTCAGGAAAAAAGATCTGTGGTCTTTAATTCCATGGGGGCTATTTCCCTGCACTAGAAAACTAACTAAAACCGCCTCTTAATCCTTTTTTGACCTCAAAGGTCTTTCCTCATCGTCACTGGGTGTGTTTTTTGAGCAAAAATATCTCAGAAAAGCAAAGTAAAGTACAGTCTTCAGTGGCAAAACTACAACAATTTTGACATTATACTCGATTTATTCAGTCTTCGCTTCTATCCCAAGTGGATGTGACTTGAAAGCAGCAACTTATTTTGGAAACTTTCTGGTGATGTCGTAGAAATTGCTTGTAAACTGCAAACTAAAAGTCGACCCACATAAGTTACCTTTCAAGTACCATTCAAGCACAAATGTGATTAAAACCGTTTTTAAGCGCGTTCCTGTACTTTACTGAGATGTGTGTTCCAGAACACGCCTTTTCTGCACAATCGGACAAGTTTCACAGGAATGTCAAAACTAGACATCTCTATAAAAGCTCGTCTCTCTAAATGCTGTCATGTATGCGGCCTGAAATTCAATGAAGAATAATCTTGACTTTTTTGGTTTGTCCAGAAGTGGAATTCTGTAATAAACGAAACGAAAACCACTTTCACGCGAAAGCGAAAATCTGCTTCATGTAACTCCTAACGTTTTTTTGTTCACATTCGTTTAGGTTTGAGAAACTGTGTGACAACAAAATTATAGTTTGGCAGTCTCAGTATGTAGTTTTATTTTCGTTAAGATGTATTTCGTGTACCTGTATGCAAATGAATAGTGTCCAGCACATATACTTAAAGGCAGCTTTGTTTAACCTAAGACGTTGAACAAAACTAAAATAAAAAAAAAACTTTTTAACTAAGAAACAAATTTAAATAAACAAACCGTCACCGTCACTTCCGTCGCTTTCGCTGGTCAACAATAAATAGTTTGTTAGCATTTCTAGTAAAATATTCAGCACAATCTTAACACCACCAAATTCAAAGAGAATAAATAGGAAAATGATAAACGTCAAAAAAATAGCTGTCGTTTGCTTTCTTTCGTGGAGACGATAAAATCTGTTCGTTTTTAAGGTTACATGAAGCAAGAAAAATGAAAACGTCAAAGAAAATGTGTTCGTTCGTTTTTTTTCGCGCCCACGAGTATTTCTTTCGTTTTTGATGTTACATGAAGAAAACTGTTCGTGTGCACGAAAACGTTTAAACGTTTTCGCCTTACAGAATGCCGGCCCAGGATTTGCTATAGTTTTGGTCGTTTGTTAACTAACCGGGTTCAACAAAAGCAGTAATAGGGTCCAATCAAGTCGTTAACGAAATGTGATGCCTCTACAGCTGCCGCAGCTTAGATTGTCTCCTGTCTTGTGGATCGGGCAAACAATGCAGAGGCTACATTCATTAGGCATACTCTCCTCTGGCCCAATCTTGGATACGGGATGGTGTATGCTCTCTATACAAAGTCATCTCCCGCTGCCTTCAAAAGTTCGGCAGGAAAACCATCTGATCACGCAGCCTTGTTGGACATCAGATGCGATGGATATCCTCACTTCATTCTGGTCAGGTGGGCGGAGGTCTTGACTTTCATAGTCCAGGTTAAATGGCGCGTTCTTCATCGTCGCTATACTAGTATCCCCATAAATCTGTGCATACATGTAAGCTGATGGCTGTAAAAAAAAACAAGTATTTTTTTTACAGGAAAATTTATTATGTACCCATTTACTCACCCAATCAGTGAATATCGATTATGTCTCGCTTTTGTTGAACGGAACAAATCGGAAAACAGACAAAATGTCGGGTTCATCCTTGTTGCCAAAGACCCGAACGAACTGCAACTACCCTCGAGGACTCACCCCCGTACAATATGCTCAAAAGTTTCCATGGAGAATGAAGGTTTTTTTTTGACGCAAAACTTCCAGCAGATTCTGCAATATGTCATGTGAAACAAACCGATATTCGATATACCAATCGTTGAATGGATATTATTTTTTCGGTGACACAATCCTTTTGAATATTAGATTTCCTTTTATCAACCCAATGCGGAGTGGAATTTTTTATTTTTTTTTTTGTGTTTTAATAAACTATGTGAACACTCCCACCGTCACTGAATCATGCTGCGAGCTCGTAAGCTCGTAGACACACAGGAATATCGGGCCAACTCAATTTGTTCGTTAAAGTCCTTTTGCCGAAAAAGCGCACGTTGAAAACACTTGTTATTGACAAATTTCATCATCATCCTGTCGACTGGGTGTAGGTATAAAGTTGTAATTGCCAAACTACAAACCTTCTGGTTGCCAGACATCCAACACAGAGAGTATTGGGTGGACGTCCCCGGTAAAACTTTAGTTTAGTGTTTCATCCGACCTGGCCGAAGAAAATTCAAGACCGAAAACATCTGAAATGCAATCCATTCGGAATCGGTTGGGATACACAAACACTTGGAGTGTTTTCTCGCCCACCTGAAAAATGCGAAAACTTTCACCATCCCGATTTGGAAGACCAGGATGTCGATGTAACAACTTTTATATGTCGACAGGGATGAGAAGTTTTTCATTTCATGTGGCTTTGCTAATTAATTAGGGGAAACTTTGGTTTTCAAAAACTAACTTCGATTGGGGTAAAGTTTCCCGAAACGAAACCAGTTTTCACAGAGGATGAAGATGAGTTTTTTTTCCCACTTTTCTGTAAGGAAATGCATGCGAAGGCGACCGACGCCCTTTATAGACACACGATGAACGAGTTGTGGATTCTTGAAAAAAATTGTCAGCACTCTTGGGAAAAGTTTCTCAAAATTGGATTTTCTTCGTTTCTCTTTGAGGAAATATTTTTCAATGGAATTGTCACTTTTGTGCAATTAAGTGAATTAACAAGCAATTGCAGTTTTCGGAATTATGCGATTCGGCAACGTGAATGTTGCCAATTAGAGTGGTTATGTGGAATGGATTTGCCGGGGGCATACGTCTTGGGTTAACGGGGGCTGTGGACTACCTTCATAGGTTGTAGTTGTGCAACTGTTCTAACTGAAATAAAGGGAATGACAGCGCAATTCGACGAAAGTTTAAGGGACTCTATGGGTACATGCGATGGAACTAAATGGAGTTGTGTTTGGTGGTGGAACTTGTTTAGATGTGATGATTTGAGATGTGTTTTTCAAGACTTTTTCATAATTTTTTGGAAAGAAACTAGAGCATTTTAAGACCGTCTTGAGTAAGACTAACAAAGTTCGTAGGAGCTGTAAATGGATATTTTTTAATCGAATATTGGTTTTCTTTGCTAGATTGACTAAGCTGTCAAAGAACCGTCCCTTTATGCAAGTCAAGCGAAGTTCGTTTTTTTTTGGGTTTGGAAGTGGCAGGCAAAATGTTCCATTCATCTTCTCTTCGTTGCTGCGAAGCTTCTTAAAAAATGTTGTTCCCACCTCAGCTTTTGAGTCATGTTTCCGTAAAGACTGTGACGGACACTTGAATTTTTGTTTCTGTCAGAGCATACAGAGTCATTGGACTTTCAACATCAATTGCGGTCCACAAGGGATATATTTTTGGGCGAAATTTTATTAAATTGCTTCATGGTCTAGTTACAAGCCTAGATAAATATCCAATTCAACTTTTATGAGCTGTTTTAGCGATTTTCTATTAGCTAGATTAGAACCAGTGAACGCCGGGTTCTCTTAAGGACATCAAGTATGAGAGAGTCTCAAAAAAATACGGACTATCGCTTCAAACAATTAATAAACGTATTTAAATAAAATTAAAACAAATTCGAAATTACGCTAATGAAGAATCAATCAGTCAAAATAAGAGACAAAAACCTGTCAAGTAGCTCAAAAGCGCTTTAAAAAACTTGAAAGCAAACTGAAAATGTTTTTCAAGACGAATAAAAACCCATCCAAAATTGCTTCCGAAACGATGAAAAAAGGGCATTGAAATCGAGTCGAAAAGTGCGTCGGAAATGTCGACGAAAAGCCTTCAAACTGTACTCAAAATACGTGTACGAAATTGTATTTAAAAGTGAATCAAATATAAATGCTTTAAAAAGTGTTTAGAAATGCATCAAAAAAAAGTTTCTAAAAACACATCCCAAAACCGATTAAAATCGCATAGAAACACACATCCGAAGATGTGTCACAAAAAAGGGGAAAGACACCTTAAAAAATGCTTTGAAAAATGTGTCAAAAACGAGTCCAGAAATGGCTAAAAATACGGGTCAAGAACGCATCAAAAGACGAGTTGAAAACGTGCCCAAAAACCACCCAAAAGGAATTAAGCAGACTTGCCCGAAAATTAACTAAAAAAACCTATGTAAACGGTTCCAAAATTTGGTCCACATATGTCCCAAAATCTCGTGATAAACGCGCCAAAAATGTGTGGCAAATATAATTAAAAAAATGTGTCATAAAAAGTTTCTACGCGTCAGGAAACGATTTCATAAATCATCTAAAAATACGTGCCCAAAAGGAAGTCAAAAAGATGACAAAAATTCCGTCAATAACTTTCCCGACATTTGTATGAATATATTAAAAAAAAACATTTCTCTATGTCTTCGAACTCTTCATTATCCCGGTAGAAACGCTCAAAAAAAAATAGTTTGTCGAAAAAAATGTCATAAAAAAATACCAAAAACGAGTTTAAAAAAGTAGTTCAAAAACTATTCCAAGAACCTATCCGACAATGCCTTAAAAAAACAGGTAAAAATGCTCCATATCACGAACTATCGAAAAATGTGTCAATCCAAGTTTCTAAGACTACGTCAAAAAAACAATTCATGAAAGGCTCCAAAACTAGTGGAAAAATTCGTTAACAAATTTCGGCACAAAATAATTTAAAAACTGCTGTAAAACGAAAATTTACCCGAAAATTTACCAAAAAAGCGTATAAAAACGATTCCAAAATCCAGTCCAAAAATGCTTGAAAAATGTATCGAAAAACGGTTTTAGTAATGCCTCAGGAAACGGTTTAAGAAACCGCTACAAAAACTGCTCATAAAGTATCAAACATCCGAAAAATGTCAAAACCCAGCTCGAAACGCCCAAAAAAATGCCGAAGAGCTTGTCAAAAACCGGTCGAAAACATTTCCAAAAACAAGTTCTAAATAAAAGTAGAACAAAAAATTTCAAAAACCAGTCCAAAAATGCCCCAAAAAAATTTACAAAAATGTGCAAAAATGGATCAAAAAATGTCTTAGTGAACGTTTCTAAGACCGCGTCAGAACACGATTCGTAAAACAGCTCAGAAACGAACACAAAAAAGAGTCGAAAAGAACTAAGAATCCGTCAAAAATGAACCCGAAATGTTTAAAACATGGAACTGTCTGAAAAACTTTCCAAAAATGCGTCCAAATAAGCCTCAAAACAGCGCTCGATACGGGTTAAGAAGGCTCAAAAACGGGTTGAAAAAATGAGTTAAAAAATCAAGTCAAAAGCGAGTCAAAAAAAGTCTGGAAAACGGGCCCAAAAACGCATCACCCCTCTGATGCCAGCTCAAAAATATGAGACTCGCAAATACTTGTAACCTTATATCACTTAAGTGACAAAAGTGAATTGTTAATCTGGCGCAACAGTTTCAAAACTACCCGTAAATTGACCATTGAAAAAACAAGGTATACATTAGAGAGATAAAAGTGAATTGCTGTGCTTTGGGGGGGTTACAGCTACAGTATGTTAAACGTTCGTCTCCATGAAACCTACAAGTCACCGTCAGGTATAAATGCCACCTAAAAATACATCCAATCAATCATGCCCTATCTCGATCGGAACGAAAAATTAAACTCGTAGGGGACCATCGTTATTAATTGAATTGCTCCCACCCCACTCACACCTTGACCACCAACATAGAACTAATATTAAACGAGCTAACAAACGATGTCCCACCGCCCAATCTACCTTATGACCAATAGGACACAATCCACTTTCAATGTTCCATCTCTCGCTCTCGCTTTGAAGGATCTTCGTCCACTTGTAGGTTGTAGGGACTCCCTAGAAATTAAACGGATACAAATGGATGGCAATCAATTGGTGACTTCTTATGCTCCGACCACACTCGTTCGACACACACAGTATCCTTTCCATTGTCCATATCCTGCCGGGGGATACGTACCTAAACGAAAATAGCATCGGCGAATAGACACATTACAGCGCTGTCTGAAGTGCAAAGAGTGAGAGACGACGCAGAAGAAGACAAAAGCGCACACAAAAGGACATAAGTGGCAGAACCAAGAGAACAAAAAAAAAGAAAAAAAAAAAAAGAACAAAAACAAGGACTAGGAGTAAAAAAGAAAAAATAAATTTTGTTTGAAACAAGATTTATGATTGTCTCTCTCGTGTGAGAGGACTCGAGCGCCACCTCCTGCTTGAGACGACGAAAATCGTAGATTCTGGGATTATTTATGACGCTACCATGTCACATTGTCTAGGACTTTCCACCGCCCAGCCACCCACCACATCCATCCATCGTGTCCGCTCATAAAGATAGAATTTCGTAATTAACGCTTGTAATAGGATCACGATTAAGTACGGTGAATATTCACTACTGACATGGAGCGCATATATCTCACTCTCGGCCAACGGCGAAGAAGAAGACATGAACGTGGACACGGACACGGACACTAACGTCTCTGTACAGCAGCATGACGTCCATCCCGGTTAGGGATAGATGCCGACGGACAGACTCAGACGGTTTACGGTTTGCTCTTAGCAATGAACAACTTTTTACACAAAAAGTTCCTGTGCTTCTTTTTTAAATCGCTCCACTACTCCCCCCTCCCCACCAAGCTTCAGGATAAATCCTCGGGTTGAGGAACACCCAGCCCGACAAAGAAGCTCGATGGAAATCAAAGCCGGGCAAAGAAAGCGAAAGAAATGGGATTTTCCTTTTGTGATAAATGAGGTCGCATTAATTACACTAGCATCGAGGAGCAGAGCAATAGCGAGAGAGACTTTTCCGCTTCCACCCAGTCTTAGGAGGGTGCAAATGAAAATTTCGTATCCGCCATCAGGGTGGGGATAACTCTAATCCCATTCCAAGTTTGCACGTGTTGCATTTGCACGGTACCGTATCACCATCATCATCGTGCACATGTGCCCATCCACACATGGTAGCCGTCGGTTTGCTCTAGCATCCAACATCCATACTTGCACACTAATTAAAAAATATGGAACAGTAAACGTGAAATGTGAGCGCGCTCGCCATCCAGAACCAGAACTGCTCTGGCTTTGATTTCAATCCGCCCGCAGCAATACGGAACCCAGTGCTGGCAAGCATCTCCCGGTGTACTGAAAACCGAGCAAGGATTCTTAAGATCCATTGCCCGTGGTGGTTTACGATTAGCAGACGAGTTGCATATAAATTCCCCCAAGGATTACCGCATCCATGTCGCTCTGGCGCAGCACTCCCAACTCGGATGCCATTCAAATGCAGGTTGTGTGTGAGGAAATCCCTTGTAATGAAAAATTATATCAACAAACTATCCGAACACGCAAACATGTTCTCGCCCTAAAAACCGGGCCCGGAGCTGGAGAAGGTGCATCCTCTGATATTACAACTTCCACAGTCTTCCACTTAGATCCGACCCCTGTCACTTAAAAGGGATAAACTTTGGAAACGCTCGAAGAGCTTAAGGGTTTACTGAACTTTGTCGTCAACCAGCAACGCTATTTCTATCCTCGAGTGTGTGTGTGTCACTACCACTCTTACAACGAATTGTTGAAATGAATGCGCTCGGCAAGTGAATCGATTGGGAAATGCCTGCGATAATAATGTTTGCTAAGGCCGGGGATAACTTGCATTAGCTTTCAAGTGGCAAGTTAAGGCAATTACTCGTGTCCTTATTGATGACGTACTATGCTCTGGAGAGCCAACAGACTGGCGGCTGCCACTGAGGGTGTACAAAAAATGAAATGCCAATTGGAAATACGGAGGGAGGAGGGCAAACAATGTGCGCTGCAAGCTTTTCTCCAAATCATTCGCAGTTATTCGAAAGTTTTTGTTGCCAAGTTAATTTGAAAAGTTTCCTTTTTGTGCGCTACACTTTACTGCTGGACTTAATCAGCTGCACGGACTAGCATTTGTTGGTGCTGTTGTATATAGGCGTGCTGATTATGGTGAATGTTGGCCTTTTATGATGCCGGACGTGCAAGTTCGTTCCTTGATTGAGTGACACGTTAAGTGGGTTCAATTGACTGAGGAGGGGTTAGCTTATTATACTGAGTAGTTGGTAAGTGGATTTGCTGAATTTTGTTTCGGGCTGGGAGACACTCTGCTGGTCAATTGTACTACAAGGAAGCAAATCTAGCGTTACCCGTTTAATTGGATTTTTTTCCAATTTCTGGAAAAGCTCAGAATGCACTTAAGCGCAGAGAGGCTGAGCGATATGATAAACAATGTTTTTCGACTTGTTTTCCGGCGCAAAAACAAACGAAGACGGTTTGCCAACACGCGAACAGGCAACTTACAGCTGACCGTTCGAAAAACAGGTGAATTCGAGAGTTATCCAGGAAACTTATTGATTGTCATCGCAAAAGCCAATCGAACGGGGAACTGAATCCGCTTGAATTGAAAAGGAAGATCAGTTGGAATAATCGGAATTTGTGCAATAAGGACTTCCTCAGGCATGTCATCTCTGGATGACATAATGCGTTTGACGAAAATATCCAGAAAACAGTATTGTAGCCCCACCAAAATGTCTCGAATCAACTCGTAGATCATTCATCGTTCGGTCAATTGCCTCTCCAAAGCTCGTTTATGCGTTTATTGTGCCTTCATCCCGAATTCTTGTTCCTTGTGCACGTTGGCTTGTCCACCGCGAGAAGACTTATCGACAGCTTCAAAGCGGAATGTGCAGCTCGACCACCTTCCAGCAATGTGACAGCAATGCCAGAGGATGCAAAAAGCCAACCTAATTTGAGATCTTGACCGGATTGTTGCCAGAATCAACGAAATGAAGAATGTCTTGTCTTTCCCACCGACAACCCTCATCAGCGAATCGTACACGTTTTTCTGCTCGGCACTCAACAGCGGCGCATTTGTTTGGACTCTTTCGGACAGCTCATCTCGATCATACTCTTGCTCCCGTTGCAATATAAAAACAAAAAAAAAAACTGTATAACATTCAAACGAATATACCCTGTTTAGAAAAAAGGAAGAAAAGAATAAATGTTATAGCTAACACCAGAACCAAGCTGAATTCCACATTCAATCAGCTGTGTCCTTTCGTTAACTATGTGAGCGGAAACGACGCCTTTTTGGTTGGCTAATTTCGGTATTTAGCTATCGACAATGTCATGTTTTACGAAATACTCTCTTTTCTTATTATTTGACACCGACGAGAGTAGTACTTTACGCGCCAAAGCTTAGCCGATAAGCTTCAAATGGTTTTTGTTGTGACCTGATGGAATCGCGCATCGCTTCCTCACTCAAGATATCGAGTCAATTTAAAAGTACAGTACATTTGATCTGTGAATAAAATAATTTTAAATTAATAAGTGTGTCCACCTGCCACCATAATCCTGGATTATCAACACCCTGGAAAGAATCTGAGTAAAGCGACAAAAGAAAAAAGGTACATCCTACGCTTATTGGGTTTTTGCAACTATAGCGTCCGGTAGCGAGTGTAAGAACCCTAGCGTAGCTCGTATGCAAGCATGCCTGTTCACACTTTGCTGTCAGGACAACTTCTGGAAAGAAATCCTGTACTCCTGGAAATGGGTGGGAATGCACTTCCATCGCTATTTGTAAGGTAAGGTCAACTTCGGTTACAGAATACAACGTGCATCAAACGATTTGGCCCTGGCATTCCCAATTTCGACAGCAGACTGCCGCACATTTTACAATTATCCGAAATTTTCCAAGCTTCACAACGAATTTTCCAACCAAATGCAAAATTTCATAAAAAAAAAATGCCTAAAACGTGTGGGGAGAATCGCCGTGTCACACATCTGGCGGTTTTTTTTAAAGAGCATCCTCGACCTAGAGACTCGCTCTAAGCTTATATACGACAAGTTTTGTATGAACAAAAAGCCTTTGCGCTGGTTGACTGTCTAAAAATCTCGTCTTCAGCGCGTTTTCTGGCAAAGAGTTTGGCTCGATTTTACTTGAAGTATTGCAATGAGGTCCAATGATCCCTCGTCGCCCTTCCGTCTACCACAAGTATCAGGATGGATAATTTGTACCTTCGACGGAAGTTGACTTTTCGGCGCATAAAGTCTGCTGCTTGATGCCGTGGGCTTGACAGAATATTGGTATAGGTCTTCATTTAACCTCTAAGGTGATCTTTCCCGGCACTTTTCCAAGGACGGACACCATTTCCGCCGAAAAATCTAAAAAAACTGGAGCAAGGCTTCTAAAATTCAGCATTTACCTTTGGGCGTTCCAGGTGTGTTTGCAGGACAGTATCCTTCTAGCTGTTCCCTACTGTGGTAAGCTTTTCAGCTTAAGACTGCCAAGAGTTGCTTCACGACTGCCTCAGATGGTGATAGATATATCATGAGCGTACGCCTGATTATTGAGCCCGAATTTGTTTATGTCGCGTCGCGTATGTTAGGGTAAGCCTGACTCGAACGTCCCACAGTCCCTAATTTCTTTAAAATTCAAATCATCCCCAAAGAGTAAACTTTGGTTAAACTACGTCATCATATTAATGACCAACTGAAGCCACTCTGTGCTTCAAATGATGCCCTACGACTATCTGCAAAGAGTGAACGTCCTTATATCGCATATCGCTTCATATTGGGACCATCTGCCAGAAATATTAATATCCCATCACATTCGATATCATATCCAGACCCCAGATGTCCCTAATAGCCGACTTATCCTTTCCTAGTTTCATTTTCGTCTGCGCTCTCTAAACACACTAATTGGATTATAACTTCAAACCGCCCCCGACAGCGACCGAAGCCATGTCATACACTTAAAAGCAATTCCGTATGAAAGTTCAACTTTAAGGACTCACAGACAAATTCTACGCACGTCTTCCATTCGCAGATATACGTTATCGAAGCGCAGATTAAGATACATCGTAGAATCTAAAATTCTAAACTCTCCCCCCATGGCCGCACTGTGTGACAACCGACAAGGACACCAAACACACGATTCCACGACAAACATGGCACATGGCTTCTGCAAAGCGGTGAAGAATGAACTTTTAATATTTGAAAAATTGTCAAAATCACTTCAGGGCGACTTTGAGGACCGCCCCCTCGTAAATGTATGATTTATTTACGATACACTTATTTTTATTTATTGATTTGTATACTCAGGAGCTTTGCAGCGTTTACCATTGAGCCCACGGGAGTCTTCGTGGTGCCGCCATGCTCTCAAATCGAAGACAGACACACAAAGGACGTGAAGGATGACTTGGATTTCGCCCCCACATACATCCAAATGAAAATATATACAATAAAGAGTTATGATGGCATTTATTGCATTTAACTTGGCCCGTCAATATTTTTTGTTGTAGCTAAGTAATTTTTTATGTGTTCCAAGTTAAGTGTAGAGTCGTCCCTCTATGTGGCACATACATACGTGTGCCGCTGTCGATGTAGTAATAAATTACATGAATAATGCAGCAGGCTGACTATGTACCACGGTGACCATTTGTTATGAGCCTGTTGGCGAAATTACAGCCGCTAAGTACTCGGTATGACACTTTTGCTTTCGCAGAAAGCATTTCGTGAGAATGCGCTGAATTTGCTGAACAAAAACGACCACGGCGTCCTTGGGTGGTTATATTTGAATTTTTACGATGCGACCTTGGGAAGGGGACAAGTTAGGTGCGACTGATTTAATTTGTCCACCCAAGCAACTTTGCTGTGAGACTATTGGAAGTAATTTGTCGCGGCCATCTCCTCCGGTGTTTAACGTGCGGCGTAAGCATTTTGCCAAATTAGGTGACATCAAGTTTAACTCGAGAGATGATGAATTGGGGTATTAAAGGTATTAGGACGTAAGGCGGACGCGAGACCGATGAAATGTGAAATCGTGAAATGTGGAACTCGAAAGCGAATTAAATTTGCTATTGTTGGGATTGGTTTGTATGAACTTGGTTTGTGCCGGGAAGCATGTGCGGAACAGCAATTTGGTTTCAGATTTTGATTGCACTAAAAGCTCTGGCATTAAAGGCGTTTAATCAAACCCCTAGAATTTTACTAAAATGGTAAGTGGAACTTGTCAATGCCACAAGACTCAAGCAAAGAGGAGACCTTTTTTGGAAAAGCTGCAGTAAATGCCGGAGACATCCACAACCTACTTTTGAAGAAATGTATGTTGCGAAGACTGCGGTATACAGAAAATTGACATCAAGGGAATAACGGCTTAAGGTTTACCCATCAAGCTTCTTAAAGCGGCTTGAGAGGACATAAATAAATAAATAAATAAATAAATAACAGGCAGCCTAGGTACAGAAATTCGTTTGTTAGATTTTTTTTTCGAAGTCATTACTTCTTTAGGCGCGTTGGGCACTTTTAGATGGGAAGAAATTGATGAATTCGCGTTACCTTTAAAACGACACCGCGTCATCGTCACCGAAAAACCGACACCCGATAGGTGGCGCTGTTGTCCATTTTCTGAGAAACTCTATGCAGCTAGAAAGATAGGATAGTTTTGGACCCTGCGCAATAAAATATCTCCTGACGATTCGAAAAATACACACATAATTGTTCAAGTAATAACTTCTGTCGGCACTCCCCGAGTGCCTGATGTTTTTTTTATGGAAGGAGCCTTCAATTTTTTTCGAGTACGAATGGCTGAATTAAGAGATCTTTTCAAAAAAAGACTGAACCTATAGGTCTGAGGCAAAGAATATATTTCCATCGACGCGATTGCTGACATTTGATGAAAAAATGGGTTTGCTAGTTTGGCTAGTATTAGACGATATGTTGAATCAAACAAATGGAGAATGTGTCCTAATCACAACATATCGTGAAATAGCGAAATTTCTGCCATCGTAGTATGCTAAAATGTGTTTGTTGGCAAATTTGTTTGTTAGCTAGTCAGCATAATGTATGTTGGCGACCTAAACATATCGTGTAATACCTTGTAATACCGTATGCTAACATTCCGACCAATTTTTGGCGTATAGGTATGCTGGCGATTATGATAGCACATCTGGGATAATTGTCGAAATGATTGGTTGCGGTGTGCGGAAAAGGAACCGCAGTGAAAAAACTGTTTATTCAATTCCTGCATGTTTCAATTTTTTTTTCTCTTTGGGTGTCATTTCATTAAAATTTGCCAAATTGTATTTAGTTCCTCAAAATGTGCATTTTTGGGTCTGTTTGGCAACAATTTTGCGTCAAGTCCGCGCAGAAAATCGATAAATACAACACGCACGAATACCTACTAAATTCGCGATCCGTACATTTTTCAACATATAATAATACGGTTCTTCAAACTTTCCAGCACACCGAATTTAACATATCGTGTAATAGGGCATCACACGCCAGACATATTTGCTGAGAATAGTTAGCATACGTATGTTCATTCAACGTATCTTCTAATACTAGCCTAACTCTCGGTCGCAGAAATAGTATTCCCCCTTTTAATATTTACGTTGATGGCCTTTGGGTCGTTTTTGTGTCTTATTGTTATAGTGTCTTACAGCCACAATGACACTTTGTGGTCAACCGCGTGCCGCTCGATGTCATATTATTGACAGGTGTGGAGTATTTGCCATTAACGAATTTAGACTGTTATACTTATAACTGTGTATTGTTATAGTTATAGTCATGGCTGCAGTTGTTGTTGTAGTTGTAGCTGTAGTTGTAATTGCAGTTGTGGTTGTAGTTGTAGTTGTAGTTGTAGATGTAGATGTAGTTGTAGCTATAATTATGGCTGCAGTTGTAGTTGTAGTTGTGGTTGTTGTATTTATAGTTGAAGTTGAAGTACATCAGACATTGGCCTGTTAAGTCAAACGAAGCTTGAAGATTCACAAAATAAACGTAGGTACATATTTTGAAATATTTTAATTTTTTGATACTGATCGCAGCAACAAAAAAAAAAAGGATTGGTTTGAAGAGAATCAGACTAAACTCCTCATTTGCATGTAAAAAGGAGCATTTGGAGCATTTCTTCGGTTCATCAAGTCAAAAAATCAATGTAAAATTATTTGTACGAGGGTGAAAAAGTGCTTTTCGATTTTTTTTTCTCCAATTGAGTCATCACTCGGACTCATACACATCAACGGACAAAGATGTAGGTACAACGACCAAAAAGACGAAAGTTGTTTTTAATCCATTTAAATCGATGGAAACAATTGGAGCTTCTCCTCTAACCTTCTTTTTGAAAATATACTTTGACAAAAATTGATAACTGCGGGAAAGATGTTCCACAATCACCTTAAAGTCGGTCGGCCAGACTCCGTCAATGCGTTCATTTCGCACCCGTACCTCTGTGATAGAGGCACATTTATATAGGTCATCTTATGTGCAGAATTGGGACTAAAATCAAAAAGCTAGACCTTACTGCTCCCTCTCAAATCATCATCTAATCAACACACTTTTCCGCTCAGCATTGTTGGCTTGCGCCGTCAACTACATCGCTCACCCAGGAACATAAACTAACTATTAAATAGACTGACAGCTTTCCTACGTCTCCCGGATTTACCCCGCAAATTTTGAATGACAGCCCTCTCTCGCGCTCTCTTATTTTTCCTGTCTGTCTCTGTGTACGTGTTATTAATGGCCGCCGTGTGGCACTTTTTCAATAACAAACAATAATTTGTAAATGAATTTATAACAATAAATGTAAAAGGAATACATGTTGAGTATGTCTTTTTAGATAGCTTTACTTGTGCTCTATCCATTTTAGGTGCCAATAAATGTTCATCCATTCACATTTCAGGTTTTTTTAGTGTTCTTTACATGAAAAATATTTTTGATAGCAAAATTCATGCAGCTACCTTTGGGAGTTGTTCCAAAAATAGGTTTATTACCATGCAAGTTAAACCCAAGTTTTCACTAGGGCTAAAGAATTTATTTTTAAACATTCCTGAACATTGCATAAATTTCTATTACTTGGTGGGTGTTTTCAACTTCTTTTTTTTAGCACCATATTTGTACAAAATCAAAATATGATTTGGAATTCTGTAGTTTAATAAGAGTGAACACTGAAATGTGTTGTTGTTACTTAGGAACAGTAAAAATATATATATCTATAAAAAAATATATATTATTCTCGGATATAATTATGATTAAAGATTAAACTCCTAACAAAAAGACAATATATAATGTTGCATTTAATTGGATTCTGCGATTCGACCCGATTTCAGATTTTGCGTATTCAATCGAACGTAAGAATCCAAATTGTTTTGTTAATTTTTAGTTTTATAACGTTGTATTTTAAAATGTCCACTGATGCTTTTGTAAGCGTCTCTAATTTATTAATTAACAAAAAAAGTACACTTTATGTTGTTCTAAGTATATTCGTGTTTTTTTGAGCTTCGAACTCAGCAAAGTAGGTTTTTCAGTTCGAAATTACAACCTTATTAGAACAACTACTGCGAGTCCTCGAAGTGTCAAGTAGAGCGTAGTTATTGTAATTGCGTGCTGAAAATTTTACATTACTTTTCTTTGCTAAGTTCGAAGCTAAAAAAACACGCCTTACTTCACATAAATAAAAGGCGATCTACATACATAGAATTTTTTTTATTATGGAATATACCCGAAAAAAACTAAATTCGCATATAATTGTTCTTACATTTTTGTATTAGGCTCAGTTCTTTTGCTTGTTTTGAAGACTTAAACCTAACGGTTGAATTAAATCTTGGCTGTTAAATGTTGCTTATGAATTATAAAGCTAGATTATCAACAAAAAAAATATAAACAAATATCCTTTAAATTTTCTAGAATAATAATTTATTCATTCATTCATCTACTTCTCAGTCAATTCTACAACAGAAAGCCAAATCATTCCACTGAAATATTTCATTTCTTTACTGTTCCATCTGGCAGGAATTTTTTTCAAATGGAATTCAATCAGGGGTGGTTGATTTGTTTTAATTGTTTTCGTAGGAACAAATTTTGCTGACATTTTGCATTTTACGTATGGCTATAACTAGAGCCTTACCTAGCTTGTCGGTTTTTGCTAGGAGGAGAGAAATAGGTTGCGATACATAATTGAAATTCTATCGCGAACATGGCAAAAATTTGTTGATATCGATGTCATAAAAGTATTGCTGTTCTTTATATCGTACATTTTAAACATTCATTGCACTTCAATTACATAACAAATTTCACTTGATACCAAGAAATAAGAAAATCGAACAACTTTTCATATAAAAATTTAGCGAATAAATTACAACCTGGAACTAAGAAAACCCATTATTTACAAACACAGCCCCGCACTCGACATGAAAATGAGAATCCACCTTAGACTACCTGACATCTGGTTGAAGCCAGACGTGTAGGCTGGTTTTTTTTCAAGTATGTGTGTGCCCCCTTTGATTAACATGGCACAAACACGTGAATTCAAACTGGGCTACACTCAAGGACAAATCCAGCTTGTAGGCAAATTCTCATAAGTGGGCGGAGCTGACGGTCTATTTAATAGTTAGTTTATGCCCAGGAATAAGCCCAATTAAAGCCGCATGTTCATTAAATGATGCGAAAGACTATCAATCTTGTTCCGCTCTAAAACCATATTCCAACTGTGTAAAAAATGTTTATTACATCCAGGATCCCTCACCATATCTTCGAGATTTATACGCCGGCCGCGTGGATATCATATTGTCAAAACGAATAAACGAACAGGACGAGGCAGGCATTCCAACACATAAAACGACAATCAACCACCGCTTCACCATTTGAACCTTAAAACAGCCACAGCAGCAACCTTGGGATTTCTATTATCCCCTCCGGGGGTATTCGGCGCGGCGGTTCGTTTTTTTCATGGTCAAAATGTCAAAACCGCACAAGCGTCTGTCTTCGGTGCGGGGCCATCTTCACGTATTTGATAAAAAACAAACACATCCTGTAGAAAGATATATACTTTTCCCTACGAGGGTGGAACAATGCCTGGCCCACACTCAGCCCTGGCAGTGGTTAACCCAGACATCTTGAAGAGCATCAGTCGAGAATCAACCGCGCTTGGTCCCATAAATCATGTTCCCTATATAGGACATTCTTCAGCACAGCCAACCAATCCCTTGCGATATATTTATCGGATTAGTGGTTTTCCATTCTTTTCTCCCTCTGTCCCGTCTCGCTTTTATTATTAAATTTCCACTTGAAATAGAGCGCTCGTCCCGAGCCTTGGTATAGGTACTTGCAGCTCCAGATATTTCTCAGACGTCATTACATAAACATTGTGTAAGCTCCTGGGTGATGGATTACGGGATTACTCCTGGAACTCGTATTGTATTTTTCGTAAAAGTGATTTCGGTGGCCGTAACGATCGAAAATTGAAAATATTCCCCCAGACTGAAAGTGCCATCAGCTGCACACGTGTCCAGTTCGAAGTTTTCCCCATCTCCCGCGCGTTTAGTCAGCGCCACTATATCGTACACTCGTACTTGTATATATCCACCGGCACAAAGGAACAATGGAACTACATACACCATTATCTCGTTATTTATAAACCAAACACAGGATTTCCTCAAAATGTACATCCGGCTCGAAATAAATGACAGCACAAACAATGTTGCTCTCGCAAATGGGTTTCGTGATAGAAATCCCAGCTAACAACACACGACGAGAAACTAAAAGTGGCCTCTATATCTACATCCGGCGGCGCGCTGCAGAGTATGCGGGACAACTCGGATAGTTGAATGGACCCTCCAGCCCCATCCCCCCAATGTGCTACATGTACAACTTAGTACAGCGGCATTCATTTCCCCATTTAAGGGAAGAAAATGCTGTCCCGTGTTATTAGGAAATCAGTGTCAAATTTCATCACCTCATTGCGGAGGGCTGTCTGTATAAATATCAAATGAGCGACGAAAAAGAACCCTTGGCCATCCTTCGAAGGCCGTATGTATTATTCATCGGTTTCCTGTCGATTGTCTTATGGGCCACTGGCCATTTATATTCCTAATTCTAGACTATTTTTATGGGGCACTTTAAAGTGGACATTACACCCGAGCATTGGTTCCTAAAATTGTCGGATAGCTCCCATCGGAGGTTTGCTGTCCACGGAGGACGTCCGCGTGAATTGTCTCGCTCAATGATTAAATTTTGTTTAAATTTGTCTATCACCATTTAGACGTAGGACTCATAGGGTTGTGCTTGTGATGAAGCTCTGCATGTTTTTACGGAGCCTTACTGAGCAGGTTCCTTAGGTCATCACTTACGCGGAGTAAATAAATGGAAAAATTAACCCAAAACGAGAGCGGAACTGGGAACTGAATAAGTCACGCGTATTAGGATTGTCAGGATATGCAAAAAATGTCATCCATGTGAAGGAATATAGTCACTTCAAGGACTAAGATGGCATGGTCGTCTTTATTTTTGTAGGGTTAGGTACTTTGCATCCAGACACTTTCAGCCTAATGTGCATTGAATAATTTTCACAAAGGGGAATCTTTATGAGGGAGACTCTTCTGATGGTTTGCTTTCTCTTGGTAGAAACACTAATCTTAGGAAGAAAATTCACGACTTCCAGTCGGAGACTTGGAGACCTAAAAAGTCTATTGAAGACATCCAAGTTACCTATCAGACCCGCATACAGCGCAGCTTAAACTTCATGAAACGCTGTCACAGCTTCTCAAAAGATTTGGGGTCCCCGCACATACAGAGCTTTAAGAACCGCGTTGAGAGCTTGTGAGCCCAAATGTAAAGCTGAAATAATTCAATAAAATTATTCCAATACTTACTTAGCAATAGGAACTTTATAGAAAGAACCTCACTTGGTGGATCTTATATTTTATTTAAAGCTTTACAAGACCATTGTAGTTATAATGTAAGATAACCCGCACAGGTGCCATGGTCTTCTTAAACACCTATAAATAAATATAGCATCAACAGGCCAGTTATAACCTACGGATTCCCCACATGGTATACCGTCTCCAAGACATACATGAGGAAGCTGTGCGTGTTCGAAAGAAAACTCTTGCGGATATGCACAGAACTGCAATACAATCCAACCCGGAAGAAAAACGTCAGATGCTCAAGACTCTACGAAGAAGCCAAAATTCTACCACTGGAAAAGTATATGGTCACACTTTTCCAGAAAATTCTCAGAAATACCTCCAGCCATCCAAACCCACTAGTCAGAAGGGTCGCGGACCTGCCACACATCCCAGAGCACCGGTACCTTCATGTGCTGGCTCTGCTTAACGAGGAGTTATTCCCAAGCGACACTGACAGGACAGATCTGCCCTTCTGTGAATTGACCGAGACAACCCACCATCGAGGTTAATACCAAGATGATAAACCACCCCAAATCACAAAGGACAGTAACACCCGGACTTGAACACCCTGAGGTCAGCCCAGACAACGATGCATACTACGAGTATGAATCCGAGAAGACAGGTACAATTTATGTAAAACAGATATAAGAAAACAAAACATTGTATACCGTTGGGCCCCTGTTGTTGAGCCAACGCATTTAAATATTTAATATTCACCACCATATTTTGCTACCTAGAATTAAGTCAAATTGTATATAAAGAAAGTTTAATAAAAGTAAATGCTAAAAATGCTATAGCATCAACAGCTATTTAGGGAATCTCAGGGTCCTCTTTTTAACCCCGGCGCGAAACGTCTTCCAACGTTTTAAGAAATTGTAATCGTTTTCCCCTAACAAGTAATTTTGAAAATAAAAAAAAAATCATCAAACTTTGAATTAAAAACAAGAACAGAGCCAATACAAATTTGATAGAAAACATAAAATGAAACAGATCTTATTTTGACTTCCCTGTGTCAACCCTCTAAATTGTTTGAGCTCATGGACCTAGTTTTAGTTTGCATTTTGTCCACTTTTTTTAAGGTAGAAGTCCGGGACTATAAAACCTTTTGTCCTAGGTTAGATTAGACAGCCATGGTTACCCTAGCTTGGATACAAATTTTTGTTACCAATATTCCAATGTAGACTATTCGATATATGAATGCCTATGAAGTCTGCGGTTCTTGCGAATAGCCTAGAGTCTAGACCGTTTGACGAATTGGTTGCGAGAAAATGACCTACTAAGCGAATTTCCAGCGGGGTTCAGAAAAGGCTATTCCACAGTAGACAACATTTTCACACTGACTAGTATTGCTCGGTCGTACCTGGACAAAGGAAGAAAATTGTATGCATTCTTCGTAGATTTTAAAGCAGCCTTTGACACAATTGATAGAAACGAGTTGTTCTATATGCTAAGTAACTTAGGCGTGTCTTCCAAAGTGCTGAGGGTCATACAAAGCCTTTACAAAGATAATAAAGCAACTGTTTGGGATGGTCACAACCTATCCAATTGGTTTGATTCTGAAATGGGAGTGAAACAAGGATGCCTCATGAGTCCACTTCTTTTCTAATATTTTTGGATGATCTCGTAACATTCTTATCAGGTGGAATTATGTTCGGCGGGAGTTATGTTAGGAACACACATTTCCAACGACGATCATATCAACATGAGTGATATGACACCAGCAGAGGGACGACTAGTTTTATAACCCGAGAAAGGACAAGGGTCCACTATCATACCCAGCTGCAAACAATAAACTCTGTGAGTTATGACCGACGCCTTTGGTTATCAGCTCAACAATAAACTCTGTGAGTTATGACCAACGCCTTTGGTTATCAGCTCAACAATAAACTCTGTGAGTTATGACCGACGCCTTGGTTATCATCTGTTATCCATTAATGTAAGATTTATTATGGACGCCACCTAATATCTAAGTATAAATAAGAGTAGATTTGTAACTTAGAGATCAGTTTAGATTTGTCAACGTAAATGAGCAGATCGGCTCAAACTTAAATAAATATATATTTTTAAATAAATAATATTTGTTTTATTTAATTGGCGCAGTCGGTAGGATCCTTATTAAACATATACAAGTAAAATATATGTCCCTGAAAGGATTCAAGTGATCGAACTAAGTTCCGCAATTAAAAGTAAATTAATTACAGGACCAAAGTTCCTAAAAAGAAAAATTTGTGAACCGTGAGTAAATTGTGAAAAGTGGTGTTCAAAATTCGAAAGAATATTATACACAAATTCTCCAGGAGAACACTAAACAAATAATCCAGAAATTCACAAAGAAAAGAAAATATTTTTTTTTCCACACATACCTTGTGTCTTGTCAATAACTAAACAAAATACACAAGAGAAAAGAAAATAAAGATGGCAAACGCTGAACAGACAGGAATCATCAACCGATTGGAAAAGATCCCCACATTCGAAGGATCCAACGAAGACGTTATAAATTTCTCAAACCATGTGAGCTATTTATACGACCTTCTTGATGTCCCCTACCAACCTTTGGCGAACCTCATCATATGCCACAAGATACAAGGAGAAGCAGCGAATTCAGCACGAAGGGCCCCAGAAGCCACATGGAACTCCATCAAAATTTGTCTCCTCGAGGACTACGGAGTCAAAGAAACATACGAGCAGATTCTCCAAGATCTTCACGCAGTACAAGCAAGAGATGTAAACACCCTATACCACCAACTGAACAACATCCTACAAAAACTTAATAAGAAAAGTAAGTTAGAACCTAGTGCTATTTATACTACAACAAATAATGAAAATATTGTATTAAACAAATTTACCAATAACTTAAACGCCCCTCAGGCAAGCGTAATAATTGCACAAAACGTTACCACTTTGAGTAATGCATATCACCTCTTAAGTAGATATAGACAACTTAATGATTATACTAGAATGCCAGTAAATTCTTTTAATACTCCACAAAGAAATAATTTTAATCAAAGGCAGAATGTTTTCCAACCTAGGCAGAACCCACCGTCCTTTAACAATCAAAATAATTATCGCAACTCTAACCATAATAACAATCGAAATAATTACCGACCTAGAATAGATATGAATAATTCTGGACAGATAAGAGCACATAATGCTCAAATCTTAGGACAAAGAAACCCTAACAATAATTTTAGATTTGGATTCAGTAATTCCAACCAATTTAGAAATACTCCACAACCCATGGAAACCAATAATTTAAGTCAAACTAATCAAGGAGAGGTAAATTTTATAAACCCCGGGAGGTTGAGACACTTCCCGTAATATCTGTCCACATACAAGGACATAGACTGAGACTTCTAGTAGATACAGGAGCATCAGTTTCTATATTAAAGATAGATAAATTAGAGCAGTACCCTAGAATTAAGTTAGAGAAGCCAATATCCATGGCAACAATAGATACAAGGACACAAGTCACGGAAGAAATCATATCCCCTCTTCCTGAAGAATTCAATGAGCCGAACTCTACGATGACGTGGAAGCTGTTGAACTTCACTAATACCAAATTCGATGGAATCTTAGGCACGAATATCCTAAAACCGATCGAAGCTCAAATAGATTTTAAGTCTGCATATTTAAAAATAAATAATATGAAAATACCCTTCACAGAAAATGAAGAAAGCAATGTTAATACATGCCCCTATAATTATGAGGATATAACTCAGATGAACGTAAATCATCTAAGTATTAAAAACCTTATACCAAAAGATTTAAACCATGAAGAATATAGAGAGCTTCAGGAGTTTTTGCATGAAAATAGAGATCTCTTCTACAAAGAAGGAGACACACTTAGTTCAACTACTCAAACAACACATAAAATAAGAACAACTGACGATGCACCCGTTTTTACAAAAATATATCGTTATCCCAAAATCCACGAGGAAGAAATTGATAAACAAATATCACAAATGCTCCAAGACGGAGTAATAAAGAAAAGTATTTCCCCTTACGCATCCCCAATATGGGTTGTGCCCAAAAAATAAGACAACTCAGGTACAAAAAAATGGAGAATCGTTATAGACTATAGGAAGTTAAACGAAAAAACAATAGAATATAAACATCCAATACCTCATATAGATGAACTCTTAGATAAAATAGGTAGATGTCAATACTTCACCACATTGGATTTAGCAAAAGGTTTCCACCAAATAAAAATGCATCCACAGGATATAGAAAAAACAGCCTTTTCGACACCTTCCGGACACTACGAGTTTCTAAGAATGCCTTTCGGTCTAAAGAATGCTCCAGCAACATTCCAATGTATGATGAATGAAGTCTTAGGCGAATACATAGGAAAGATCTGCGTAGTTTATCTAGATGATATTCTTATATTCTCCACTTCATTAAAAGAACATTTAATAAACTTAAATCTTATATTTAAGACATTACGAAAATTTAATTTAAAAGTCCAAATAGACAAATGTAACTTCCTTAGGAAAGAAACCCAATTCCTTGGACATACAATTACTTCCAACGGAGTAAAACCAAATCCAGATAAAATAAGCACCATCCAAAAAATAGAAATACCTAAAACCCCGAAGCAAATTAAAAGCTTCCTAGGACTGACAGGGTATTATCGACGGTTTATTAAAGATTACGCTAAAATAGCGGGGCCAATGACTAGGAATCTGAAGAAGAATGCAAAGATCGATGTAAACGATTCTGAATACAGAAAAGCATTTGAAGAACTCAGAGATTCTCTCATAATAGAACCCATACTAGCATATCCCGATTTCAATAAGAAATTCGTCTTAACGACAGATGCTAGCAATTACGCAATAGGAGCCGTCCTTTCCCAAGAAGGACACCCAATTAGCTATATCTCCCGAACATTAAATGATCACGAGAAAAACTATTCTACAACAGAAAAGGAATTGTTAGCAATAGTGTGGTCAGTGAAATACTTAAGACCCTACTTATATGGTAGACCCTTTGACCTCAAAACAGATCATCAACCACTAAATCTAGGTAGAGACATTTCACCACGACTACAGAGATGGATACTCCAGTTAGGAGAATACGATATACATATAGAATATTTAAAAGGTACAAGCAATACTGTAGCTGATTTCTTGAGCAGAGAAATAAAAAATGCAGATGAAATAAACATGTTAGAAGATGAAGAATCAATGCAACCGACAATACATTCCCAACAAGAAGAAGCGAATGATCACTTCCCTATTAAAGATAGTGCAGTAAACATATTTAAACAACAAATAATATTGAAAGCAGGAAACGGACTTCGAAAAGGAAAAGGAAATAACCGGATATATATAGGAATAAAGGAAATTAACAAAAACGAATTCAATAACCGTTTAATTCCTCTAGTTGACAACAAGAACACAGGAATATATACAGATTTGTCAGACACTGAATATAACCTACTTCAACAAAAATTGATAGAACTATTTGGAACAAGAATAAAATTCCATAAATGTCAATACTTTGCGAAAGATATGAAATCCGAAGAAGAAGCTATCAAGCAAATAAAAATGTACCATGAAAAAGAAACAGGACATTCTGGTATAGAAGAAAACTACAGAGGACTTAGAACTAAAATTTATTTCAAAAACCTAAGAGAATTAATAAATGACGTCATTAATAGTTGCAATATTTGTAAGCAGTCAAAATACGACAGAAGACCTGTAAAAGAAAAATACCATCTAACGGAAACCCCTAAAGATATTAATGAAATTGTACACATAGATATCTATTGCATAGCCAAAACAAAATTTCTCACCTCAGTTGATAAATTTAGTAAACTAACTACAACCACGTATGTTCCCAATGTTTCACATGAAACCTTAGAAGAAACTATTTTACAGATAATAGCCGTAAACGGAAAAGCAAAGAGATTCGTGATGGATAACGAATTTAACTTCCCTAGGATAATAAAATTATTAGAAGATCTCGAAATAGAGACCCATTTTACGAAACCAAACAGTCACACAGGTAATTCTGACATTGAAGTCTTCCACAGAACTTTGGCAGAGAAAGTAAGAACAATAGGTACTTAATGGAAAAGTTAACCCAACTGTACATGAAATTCGAAAAGCAGTGCATAAAGCAAATCTTTTTTATAACACGTCCATACATGCAACGACCAAACAAAAACCATATGATATTCAAAATGGAAGAATCATTAAAAAACCACTTTATGAATTGATGCTCAAAAATAAAGAAAAAGTCATAAATAATCTTAATAAAAATAGAGAAGAGTACATTGATAACAGAATCGAAGGCTTTGTAAAGAATTCAAGAACAGACCGCCATAAAACGCAACCAAGATATAAGTTCAGTAAACTCAACAATCATCACCCAACGAACATACAAAAGGAAAGAGTCACTCGATCAAAGAACGAGGAAAATTTGATAAGAACTAGCCAGAGAACCAAACATTCTCGAAACAAATAATCCTTACTCAGTTCAATCTCGGAAGTCAAACAATAAAGACGTGAATAAAAAAAAAAAAAAAAAAAAAAAATGAAAATCTTAACACTAGCCATACTATTATCAGTCACAGTTTTAGTAAAGAATAAAATAATTATAGAAGAAATCAATAATAACAACGGTTACTCGGTAATTCGATACGATCAAGTGGAAGTGGTCAATAAATATAATTCAATAATACATATAATAAATGTCACAGAAATAAGTTCAGTTATAAAGATCATTAAAGAACAATGGTTAAACCAAAAGGAAGTTTTGTTAAAATCACCGTCGGATAGATCCTATATAACGATCGAAAAGGAAATAGACTTGATCCAGGGAGAATTGCAAAGTGTAATGCCCAAAACACATGTGCAGAAATTCTGTACGCAGCGCAGAGTGCAGTGCTGCAACTAAAACAGATGTGCAGAAAATTGTTTGGTATCCATTGCATCGGCTAATATGGCAACTGTCATTCGCCGACTAGGCAGCTGATGTGTCTACAACCAAAACAAAAACAAACACAACCAGCAGTGTCGAAAGCCGATGATGCCAAATACTTGAAAATGCAATTTATTTTCTTTTGTGTTGTGGTATGTTTGAATTTTGCAGCAAATTTAGAAATAGAGACATGTTGCAGTACTGCAATGAGTGCAGAATTTACGTGTGTCTATAACCATATCAACATGTGTATTCTAATCTTGCTGCGCAGTGAGTTCTGCACATGTGTTTTGGGCATAAGAGGACACAAACAAGGAAATCTTAAAAGAAATGTTAGGAGTTTAATTAACTTAGGAGGTAGAGCACTCAATATTTTATTCGGTACTATGGACGATGAAGACAGAGTAGAAATTGAAAACCAAATTAAGATTATAACGGAAAATAATCATCATCTTATAAAAAACAATAATAATCAATTGAAGATAAATAGCCAGATTCAAAATGAAATAGAAATTTTAAGAAACGCAGTTTTAACCAAAACTAAGCATGAATTGGGATTTCAGCTAGAATTTCAAATGGCCGAGAAGAGACTAGTAGTGTTAGAATACTTACGTAAAATAGACAAAATTAAAGAGTTAATAGAAAAAATACAAAATATTATTTTGGCTAGCCGATTACAAATTATGACGACAAGCTTACTAACCACGGAAGAAATTCAAAACTTTGATATAAATTTAAGTAAACTAAAAAACATTAAACTTTCGATTGGAGAATATTCAGATGACCTTATAATTTTTATAATTCAAATACCAGATAGAATATCTACCTTTGATAAGTATTTGTATACACCAATCCCGAATGAAAAATTTATGGAAATAGATACTAAAGAGGAAGATATGATAAAGAATAATAACACCTTTTTAAAATTTGAAAATAATAAAGAACTCAGGCACTTAAAACCTGTAAAAAACTGTTTAATGAAAGAGGATTGTATGATGAAAATTAATAAAGAAATTAATGTAATTCTAGAATTAAGAAAAGGCGTATTACTAATAAAAAATAGTAACACAAAAATCAACAGTTCTTGTGACGAACGAAAAATAATAGCGATAAAAAGAAATGTGCTTATTCATTTTGAAAATTGTAAAATTGTTACTAATAATGAAGAATATGAGAACCAAAGAATTATTGTAAAACAACCAATTAGTATTGACTTGGAAGACATGTTAAATCTAACAACAATAGCTAATAAAAATATAAGCTGGAATATTACAAAAATTAATAGTATTGATCAAATAATAGAAAGATATTCAAATCATACAAAAGTTCACTTTAGTATACATGGAACTGTAATTATTGTAATTATTGTCATATTTGTAGTATTTTATAAAAGATTGTTCCAGGAGAAACAACAAGCTAAGGGAGGAGGAGTTATGTTAGGAACACACATTTCCAACGACGATCATATCAACATGAGTGATATGACACCAGCAGAGGGACGACTAGTTTTATAACCCGAGAAAGGACAAGGGTCCACTATCATACCCAGCTGCAAACAATAAACTCTGTGAGTTATGACCGACGCCTTTGGTTATCAGCTCAACAATAAACTCTGTGAGTTATGACCAACGCCTTTGGTTATCAGCTCAACAATAAACTCTGTGAGTTATGACCGACGCCTTGGTTATCATCTGTTATCCATTAATGTAAGATTTATTATGGACGCCACCTAATATCTAAGTATAAATAAGAGTAGATTTGTAACTTAGAGATCAGTTTAGATTTGTCAACGTAAATGAGCAGATCGGCTCAAACTTAAATAAATATATATTTTTAAATAAATAATATTTGTTTTATTTAATTCGGGCAGCAAATAAAGCTGCTTTTATACGCAGACGATATCGTCATTTTATCAGAAACTCCAGTGATGTTGCAGATGATGATTAATAGACTCCAAAACTACTGCAATTTATGGAACCTGAAGGTGAACACCGTTAAGTCCAAAGTAATGATATTTAGAAATGGGTATGGACGATACTCAAGGCAAGAAAGATGGACTTGGGAGAACCAGGAACTTGAAGTGGTTAAGGAACACAAATACCTCGGAGTTTTACTAACATCCCAAGTATCCTTCAAGCCCCACTTGAGAGAAAAATTAAAGGAGGCGAAAAAGGCAATAAATAGTAGTTAGCGTGGAATTCTTTGTAGGAAAAATATCCCGTCGAGCTGAAAATTTAAGATTTTCAAGGCTGCTATGAGATCAATAATGTGCTTTTCTGCACAAGTTTGGGGAGTATTCGATTACGAGGAGGTTGAAAAACTATTAAGGCATTTAAAAAAAGAATGTTTAAGCTACCCGAAAATACGCCGACATACATGTTGCACTTGGAAACTGGTATATCTCCTCTTTACATCCTTACATTAAGACTGCACTTTCTCTACATACTTAAAGTGATGGAACTTCCAAGATATCGCCTTTCACACATCGTCGTAAAATGTTTGATACAACGGAAACTCCAGTTCGTCAACGAATGGTTAAGGCTAAGCAGGGAACACAATATCCAGTTAACGGATGATAATGCAGAATCTTGGCGGCGTTCTCTGAATGAGCTTTTACCCGCTATTGAAGAGTCTACCCGAGCGGAATTTAGACTGAAAGCACAACAGAGTGAGACCAGGTGTATTTACTTAACTTAAATAATTTTCACGATCGGTTCAATGTAGACGTAATTTCTAATATCTTTAAGGCCAGAGGCGAACTACTTCGATTAAACTCCAGGCCACATATAAGCGAAGGGAATGAGGAATGCAGCTTATGCAACCTTCGACAAAAAGAAGACGTTTTTCATTTTATTGGAACTTGTCCTATATTGAAGGAGATCAGACGTGCTCATTGGAATAAAGATTCGTTGACAATGGCGGAATTCACCAGAAGTCTAAATGGTGATGACTGGAGCGTACTGGCTAGCTACTTAAAAACTGCAAAAAAATACCGGCAGCAAATAATGAACGAAGCTTTTTAAATTAAAAAAAATAAAACTTTAATTCTCTCTTTTCTTCGGCTGACGGCAATAGCCAAAGTTTATTGTAAATTATTGTAAAAAATTAATGAATTTATGTTTACGAATAAAATGACTTACTACTTACTACTACTTAATTACTAGTCTTGTAAAAATATTAAATTCGTACAGGATGTACCTATACAAAATTCCTCCTTAATTGCTTTACGCCTTATAATATTTTAACAACTGGTAAAGGAAAGCCCCCGTTAAACCGTAAAGAATTTCGTTCAAAAATTCAGCTTCACGCTCGGGAGTATTTTAAACTTTTAACAGACTTGGATACACTGTGGCTCACCGCGCTAAGTTTTACTAATACCTATCTACAAATGAGTGCAAGCCCTTTCTCCACAACACGTATGCGTCTCTCCAGAACCTTAGGATCTTCATTCCCACCTCAGTAACGTTAAAACCCCTGGCATAACTCACTTCAAGCCACCCTCAATCATCCTTTGTCATCGGGCCTTAATAAATTGAAGCCCAATTGTCTGGCTCTTATCAAATGGTTCCACCCGCGGTGACCCCTTCCCCTAAATAACTCTCAATTCACTAGTAACCCATTCAGACTAAAAGCAACGCGTAAAATTCTAAAGAATTTAAAGAGACGCGTACCCCACGACTCGCTTAATAATCGGGAGCTGTCGCCGTTGGCGGAGGCAATATCCCTAAAGAACAAAAAAAAAAATAAAATTCTCACGTAAGGATTGTCTCTTCTTTTGTGTCCCTTTTCTTTGCTTCTTCTGCATTTTAAGGAGACTGGTGAAACTTTTCGCTTGAAAACATCTCGCATACATTCACTCTTGTCCCGGCGAACATTACCAGCTCGAAGTAAGCGTTTGCCCCCCGAAAACAATTCAACCTGATTGAGTAATATTCAAACACGTAATTAGATTTAATAAACAGCCTCTCGTACCGCTGACAAATAATTTAACAAAAGCGCTATCGAACTTATGTATATACAAACAGTAGCACACACCTAGGTGGTTAACCCGTTTAAGTGTCTACAATAATGTGTAGGTAAGTACTTATGCCCTAATTAGGCAATTTACTAGTTTGCACAGATACGTGGATTGGAACTTAATTAAACGACTTACGAGGAGTCCTTTGCACGCTGCTGTTGTGTTATTAATATCAAATTAGGGATTCCAAATGCTCCCCGTTGGCCATGGGATTAACTTGTATACACACAGATGCATTATATAAACTAGGAGGTGTTGTGCTACATTTAATGTAATATTTTATGACGCGTCGTCCTGTAAGTGGAATTTTCCTTCGAATACGTAGACAACATCCAGTCACTCACCCAGCCAGACAGATGTACAGCCAAGTAGGAACTCGAACAGATGTTGTTTTGTACTAAGGATACGAGCTCACAGTAGGTACACCCGTTGCGTTGGGTAACGAAAAATGTCCACATCCAGGGTTTCAGTTATAAGTTTGTCGGGATCCCCCTTTTTTCGTGTGCGAAGAAAACTTTTCATTTAGTCTGTAAAACTTCAGCTGTATATATGCGAAACTTTCTAGACACAAGTGCAGGAGGACTAACGCGAAAAAAAGCAAAGGGACGAGAGTACGGAAAGACTGGAGTGAAGTCGTTCATGTGCTGTAAAACTATGGCACTTGTATATCTGGGACGGTTTTTTTTTTCTATTTCATGTGTGTTATTAAAAGTTATTAGTAACATTTGTCGTAGTTTTGTGGATAATACTACGAGGATTCCAATTGACTGTTGTGCGCCATAAATAGGTCTGAGTTGTAAATTGCAAGCTGTTTGTGCATTGGGTGGCGTTGGATGGGTCTTTTCTGCGAGTTCTGTATCATGTCATCCGGAAGTAATATGGGTTCAATGCAATAACCAGTTACTTTGATTGGATATCTTTTAGTTGCTTTTCGTATACGATGCGTAAGGTAGACTTCGTGGACGATCTATACAGAGATAATGACGTTGGAATTGATTGTTAAAGGAATGTCATTGAAAAGGAATTAGTAGAGTCCTCAAAACTCTTCTGAAGATATCGTACCTAGCCACCTTTGGAAAGTCAGGACTTTTCATAAAAACATTTTACGCGTCTATAAATGAAGGACCTACTATTCAAACAGAAGGCCGAAGAAACAAAGACTACCGCACGACATTAGTTGTAAGAGACTAAATTCTTTTCTCTAAGCTCTACAGGTACGATTGTTCATATCCATTCCCGGGCTTGTTGATTACAGATTTTTCCAAAAAAAGGAGCAGCTTCGATTCGAATATTATACGAAAATTCCAAACAGTTGCGACTGTAATAGAAGTGATGATTTTTCCAAATCCACACCACAAACGTGAAGTGTTTGCCCTTGTGCCTTGATGGACATCGCAAATGATAAACGAACAGGATATTGTAATCGTTTGAACTCGAATGGCATATCAGTTGGAATTATAGGGATACGCGGTATCAAACAAACTTCTCCTTTAGATTTACCAGTTAAGATCGTAGCTTCAATCAACTGTGGCAATAACTTTTTCACTGCCAATCTAGTACCATTACACAGTTTTGGTGGATTAATATTTCGCAATCATATAATTAAAGAACCAACTTTCAGATTTAAGCAGTGCGGTGGCATACCAGCCGGTTCCAATGAATTGGAAAATTCAATGCCTCATCTTGATTCATAGCACTGTCAATTGATTTATATGTCGTGACTCACTACACCTGGCAGTTTCTCTTGAATTTGAAAATTAATAGCATTGATATGAATATTCTTTGTGTGCTAAAATGGCGCGTTCTCTCAACCAATCATGATTTCTATAATTCTGAAGAATATTCGGAAAAACACATTCAATCAACAACGCATTGCACAATAGTAGAAAAAAATTTTCGGTATAGCGATCAATCCATTGGTCCTGTCGATTTGTATTTTGCCATCACCAATTTCTAACAATTGTTTTTGAAAACTCATGGGCAGCTGGATAATTTTGTAGGTGAATACGCATGTTAATGTTTAGTGTCAATAATTTTTGTACATATCTCCAAAGAACAGGCATTTATTTCATCAGCAGGAGTTGATCGAGGAATGACAGGCAATGTTTGACGAAAATCCCCTGACAGTTATATCAAAGCGCCACCAAAAAGCTGTCGATTACCACGTAAATCTTGCATTGTTCGATTAAATGCTTCTAGTGATTTTTTATTCGCCCTTGTACAAATGTACACTCATCCCATAAAATAATTGACGTTAATCGCAGAACTTTTGCCATAGCAGAATTTCTCGAAATATTGCAAATTGGAGTTTCAATCGTCTGTACATTCAATGGCAATTTTAATGCAGAGTGTGCGGTTCGACCACCTTCTAATAATGTAGCAGCAATTCCCGAAGATGCAAATGCGAATGCAATTTTCTCTTCCGATCGAATAGTTGCTAAAATCGGTGATATAACGAACGTTTTGCCTGTACCACCAGGTGCATCCAAGAAATATATTTCACCTGAATTATTGCTGATTATTCAATTCGGTAATATTCGATTGTACAAATAAACGCAAATCATAAGAATTGAATTCCTGCTCAATTGTAGAGAACTAATATTTAGCAACCGATTGCTCTGAAGTATATTATTCAGTATTTATTTTCGTACATATTTTACATTTTTATAGTGTGACAGAGTTTTCAATGTTTTATATTTTTTCATAGTCAAGTATCGCACAGTGCCGATACTACAATACCCAATTGTACTTATGCATTATTTGCAATTGTGAGACACATATCTTCAATTATTATCAAAGCTTCGTTGTAAATTTCCAAGGTAATCAACAAATCCGGATTTCTTGCATGATGACGCATACGAACTAAAATATCTTCTGCCATATAATATTTATATTTGTTCCATAATTCAATCACACTGCCGAAAAAATTTCTCCGCTTCGTCTCGTTTACTATCAACGGATACTGAACTCTATTCCCAACTCATTAAAGTAGGTATACTCATTTGTTTCAAGAATACGAAAACAACTGTAGTTTTCGCCGGCCGGCCAAAACAAAAGAAACAATAAAGTACTAAGTTCTTATTTCTACTTTTAATTAGACAACACAATTCCCCGTCTAAAAAATTACTATTAACAAAATGACCCGCCATTTATTGAATTCATTTGTTACAAAAAAAAAAAGTGATAAATGAAGAACCACTCGACCGATTTTATGCAAACTTTACATAAACCATTTACTAAATAGTCCGAACAAACCCTGAAAATTTTGTTTCGATAGGTGAGCCCGTTCTTGAGTTATAAAGTGACAACGAAAAATGCCACTTATTTTTATTTATTAAGATTACTGGAATTTCTGGCCGTTTCGATGCAGTGAACATTTTTAATTTCCTTTTTGTGAGAAGTTTTAACAATGGAGGAAACTGAGATTCGAAATGCGGCAACAAGTTTCTCCGAAAAAATGCAAATTACACGTATATCTAAAGACTTAAAGGAAGAGTAAATTAATCTGAAACATATTATCTACGAAGCCAACTTTGAAACCAACCTCTCACTATTGAGTTTCTTGAATGCCATTTTTCTCAGAACTGGGATAAAGTTTTCCCAAATGCTTGTGTTACTCTGCCTGTATATCCCGCCCTTACCTGGTCACTGTAGCTAGTGCCTGAACGTTCCTTTAGCGTTCTTCTAAGAATAAAACATTTTTTTATGATAGGCAGATATTTGCAGAGCCCTATCACTAACACTCGCAATTTGCGAAGCAATTCAATTAATGTCGTCGTTATACCTCCTTTCCGTAGGTACTACTCTGTTCAAAAACTTTCACTCCATTGTTCCGTGCAAATTATTTAATAAACTTCCTTTAAATATCCGAAGAATAAGATCCTTGTCAAAATTCTTGAAATGTGTAAAAATGTGGCTTCTCGATTTTTATCACGAGGAAATTAAAGTTTTGCTGCCCTATGTTGTCTAAATATGTACATTGAATTGCTTTTTCACTGTTCTATGTACAAACATTATTTTTTATGCTACCCCTTCACGTTTAACGTTTTTCTTTCTCCTTCATTTAAAATTTGTTGTAAATTTTGCATATACGAAATTTGTATAAATGAATTACTTTCTTATTTTTAAATTGCTTTCAGCTGTTTTTTTTTCACTATTTGTATTGTACAATATAAATGTCACTACCTTTTCTTAGTTTTAACATTGTTAGTGCAGTGGCTTAGTGGTTAGTGTGTTGGACTACTAAGCGAGGGGTTCAGGTTCGAATCCCGCAAAAACCCAATTTCCAACTCAGGGTTTTTTTCACTGCGCCACCTCTCGCGACCGTCTGACAAGCATCCGAGAGTATAACTGTCATGAAAGAGCTTCTCAATTAGCCGTTTGGAATCGGCATAAAATTGTAGATCCCTTCCATTCGTTCCAAAAATGAAAACTCACACAAAACGAATGGTTGCGAGAAGCTAGGCCTAGGGTCCTTAGGGACCTGTTGCGCCAAAAATTATTATTATTATTTAAATATAGATTAAGTTAATTCAAAGTTTGTAATACTAAGAATAAAGAATAATGAGTGGTTTTGCTGCCCAGAAAGCTAGAAGAGTTCAATATATAAATTCGCCGTATCAATTTTGGTTGAAATCGTAAGAGCCGTTTTCGAACATTTCATTTCGATTTCAATTGGAATTTTCAATGAATACTCCACTCTACTCATTCACACAACGACAACACACTCTATCCACACACCAGGACCCCAATTTTCAAAAATTGAAAAAAATGGATTGTTTTTTGATTTGTGTGTGAAAAAATAAGAGTCAATTAAAATAATGTAATGATATTTATATCATAGAGACATTTAAATGTTTCACTGACACAGTGCCACCTATATTTGAGTAGAGAAGTATGAGAGCTTAGAAAGAAGCTTCCATGTTTGTTGGTGGTTTCCGGTATTCTCGTTTGGTTTGTAAACAGAAGAGGAGTGCCGAGAGTAGACGAATAAGAAGAGTTTGATATTTATAACATCGTGCGGAGATTTAAAATAAATCAAACAATTTTAATGAAGGCACTTATTGAAGATATCCCTTCGCAATGATAGAAATATGTTGGGAAATAGTGTCATTCGTCCAAAGCAGTCTTCGGGGGTTCTGGATAGTTCGTTATTTTTCGCCTAACTGCTTCATTGAGAATCGAACAAATGCTGAGAGCTAAACTCATATCGCCCAAAGTAGCCACGCGATGACCGAATACCCATAAATGGTCATTATCATTAAACATACATACGAGTACTTTAGTATTTCCTTTTATTTTCCCAACCAATTTAAATTTGAATATTGTGTTTTTTTTCCACAACCTGTCAAAATGGCTTACTTGACGTGCTGTAAAAGTCTACCTCATTCCAAAGGTGAATATAATTTCGCATATAACATAAATCGTATAGGAATTAGGTATGTTATGCGGAATTTGAGAATTGTTGCCCAGACTCCCCACTCCACAGTCCACATCCTGAAACACACTATAGTGTTTGTGCTTTCGGTCATCTTCATTCTCTAATTCTCCATTGATTAAACCATGAATGGGTATCCAATGGAGAAGTTCATTCCCATAAATCTTCGCAATTTCCAACTCTCGAAAACGGTCCATACAATTGTAACAAAAATTAATTTCTGAGGTAATATGGTCATTCCTAACTTTATAGAAAACTCAGTTTTTAACTATGGAGTAATGGAGTTACACAGTAAGAGTAGGATATTGTTTTTGTACAAAAATTCGAACTCGAAATGTTAATCAATTCTAACATTACGATGATCGATTCCCAAAAGAGTGGGTTGCTAAATTCTGTCTGTCTTTCTGTTTGTCCGTCATTCCACAGGCCCAAGCGGCTGCCCGGATTTCGTTCAAACTTCGGATATGGTGACTTCCCATTTGAAATTTTTGTACCAGTTTGATTTGTTCGAAAACGGCTATTAGGATTTCAACCAAAATTCATATTTAAGCTTAAGTAGGTGAGGTTACCATGACTGCTTACCTAGTTTTTGACTAAAAATTCGAATAACGTACAATAGATTTTTGAAAATAGTGACTTTTTTTAAAAATGTAGTTTTGTTAGTTTACCTGAAAACGGTAATAACAATTTTGACCCAAATACAAGCTTAGAGTCGAATTGATGTTTTCAAAATTATTGTGTCCTTAGTTTTTAATTCGAAGCACCGAAAACGCTTATTTTAGAAACTGCTCATATCTCAAAAACTCCTTCTTTTGATTTCGATTAAACTTAAAAAACGAAGCAATGCTTACATCCCGAACAATAACTTATAACCGGTTTTCAGCTAAAAAGTTAAACAATACCTAGTATTTTTCAAACATAGCAGTATTTGGTACTGCTTTGTCTGTCAAATTTAACAAAAACCGCTCTAACGATGTTGATCCATACATATTTAGGATAATAAAATAACACTAAATTAAGATCCCATACTTAGTTTTTCTCAAAAAAAAAAAAAAAAATCGAATAAACAAGTTTTGTAATTATTTCTCAAAGATTACTACCAAAAAGCCGATCTGTGTTCATACATCCTTTTAAAACTTAATACTGCACTTCCAAAATGCAATATAGCTGCGACGCAAAACTTATTTTCAACAAATATTACTCACTTCTTGTTTTCAACCATATTGAATATGCACCTTCAAACAACTCCAACCACTTTGTGGCTTACACAATCAGAAACTCCTACTACGTTTCCATCGGTGTTTTCGGCTTATAACTTCTAATGCAGATTCAAAAACAGACCTCATATATTACATGTATAATGTATATCTATGTAAAGATATTGGTCTAATACGAACCCTACTTCCAATCATAGACACTTTAAACCAGCGTTACTAAAATAACCAAATCAAAAATAGAAGCATGCAGATCAGGAAACAGAAATTCCGACTACATTAGCCTTGTACCTAAAAACTCACATCGTTATTTGATAATCAAATATCAGATGAATAACACAAGCTTGAATTTTATTTAACTCTACTCATTTTTCTGTATTTTATGAACCGTTTTTTTTTTTATTTAGCATGCTTTTAAGATCCTTTCTGATGTGATCCGGTACCACTGTATCGGCGCATCGATATGGTACTTTCGATAAGCCGACTGAAAAAGAAGCTGTCAAAAAGAACTATTGCATTCCCGCTGCAACTCGATTGACTCCCGCCTAAATCACTACTTTTTCTTCCCGATCATTTTCACTTAGTTTTAAGTTAATTATTAATTGTATGATAAAGAATTGAATTGGAATCGTTTTTTTTTTTTATTGAGTCAACTAACCCTAAGACTTTCCCACTTATTTAATAAAATAAGAAAATAACCAACTAAACGAGAGAGTTTCGTGCAACCTTATGCGACTTATTTTTAGAATTTTCCCATGGCCAATTCATATTCCGTTGCGTCCGTTGGGGGCAGCTTCTGTGACCCATAAGCAGGGCACATGCCGGATGCTATGGATAAAGTTGGTTTCGGTTTACTTTCTACTTTTCCGCCAGCTGCAGGTTGTACCTACTAGTTGAAATATTGACAGAATCTGCCTTCAATGTATGCAATGGATTCTATGGGACTGCTCGCTCCATGTAAATACGCCAATATTGACAGATCCGCCTAGGCGTATTCTTTGAGCTGGGTCCCTTGGTCATCTTATTGAGGGCGGAAGTTTATCGCCAACAAATAGTGGGTGTCCTGATACGCATGTATTTCAAGTAAGTAAATAATTGCCTCTGTGACAAAATTCGGGAATTCACCTACGGCAATTCATCGTAATCAAGTCCGCTTCCTAAAAATTGGTTTTGAAATAATGTCTCAATCATTCGAGTAAAAACCGGAAGACTAACAATATAACTTCTTAGAAAAACGTCGATCTGTCACTTTAAGTTTTAATAGCAACTTCTCTTGGGGAAGGTGAACTTAAAACGTTCAAGCAGTGCTCCGAACAGCTTGAAGGTAGGTGGTTGTCCTGCACTCAAATTATTGTAAGTTTTTGTCCCCTAGATTTATATCTCCAGAAGCGAGCTCCAAATTTTTCTTTATCCCTTCCACAGGTATCTATTCTCAGATATTAGAAAACATCCGAAATTGTATCGTGACCGGGAAGTAGAGGCAGTCCAAATTCTCTTGCAACCCGTCATTCGATTAAAGAATATCAACAGTAGGTCCGGAACTGGAACGAGAAGTACAAGGTTTTGGGTTTGTTTGTCGAACCCAAACTCGCGGTATTATCCAGCTAATGCTAATCCCTACTGCCATCCCCACTATAGCCACTTATCATCTCTGCCATTTCATTATGCTTACCCTTAAAAAAAAAAAAAAAAAAAACACTTTGGGCCGTCCAGCACAATTTCAATTAGCCATTGTGTGAATCTGTGAAACCCATTTCGGGAGGGCAAACACCAAAACGTCGACCTCCAATTGAAATTCATAATTTATATACCTGGTGTCAGTGTACCGCCGCCAGCGCAGAGTTTTTGATTTGTCGCCCGGGCTAAGCCCACCAACCCCTGAGTAAATCACGAACAAAAAGCAGAAAATCCCAAAAAGCCCCAACCCTTTCCTAAGGTGGTAAATATTTGCCCTTGCGGAAATTAAAGGGCGATTTTTTTCGTATCACCCTCAAGTGGAAGTGTGCTGAGTTCGCGTTCCCCGGGGAATGTTTCAACGCAGCCAGAGGGGGAAACAAGAAGGACAAAAAAAATGTCCTTCGGTTCAAATAAATTATGGCGAAAAATTAAATTACGTTTTTATCTCTAACATGGCACACAATTCATCAAAGCGACCGTCGAACGGAGGGACAATATAGGTTGGGGCTGATGGATGGACAAAATTGGTCCAAGTATTCTGGCAGTCCGATGCCAAGTTTGCCATTAAAAATGAGTTTTACCTACGACATCGACATCCAGCAGCGAAGCGAGGTCCTTCTCATAGTTCCGTCATTAGGAATGCCACTGTGTACACTTGGCCTGAGTGATAGAGACATTTCCCCGATGCTCGAAGGAAGGAAAATGAATGAACTCAAGAATACCAATAATGGCTGCCGAATGATGGGAATGATGGGGACTCTGATGGGCTTTTGAACGAGCTCCCCTCGCCCGGGGGAATCGCAAAATTATATCTCGCGTCTATTTGTATTATTTCTTTCGGATTTCCGAACGAGCATTTCAATTCGAATGCTACCGAGGCACGCGGTGATTGTTATCCGAGATCCTTTCGCATACATTAGGACTTTGCCGTTCTGACCAACAACTGGCACGCGTAATGTTTACGCATTTTCGTTCGCTTTAAATTTATCAGATTGTACCGCCTAATGGACTCTCAAAGTATGGATTTCTAAAAAACGGCAGGCGTACCTACCCAGGTGGAAGGGACAACATTTTTTTTTTAAATTAATTTCGTCGGTATTTCCAGGTAGTTGAGCGCAATTTGGTTTCCTCCAAAAAATCATAAAGCACATATTTTGTTGGCTGGGCTTTATTTGTGGACGAAGTTCGGACAATTGATGCTCAATCCACACTCGGGCATCTCGTTTAGATCGATAGAGATGGAGACGGACCGACGACGACCGACGGGGTGGAGGTCTTGCGAAAGTATTTCAATCACGTATTTCCTAAAATTCAGGATAACATTTTCTCAATTAGGTTTGGTGCCGTTATCGGGGGCATCTGATAAAGGCCAGAGATATACAGTACAGCGTGCTTGATGGTCATTTTTATTCATGAAAGCTTGCGAGGATTGGATAAAGTTTTGAAGGGATTTACAATAGGGACACTGGTTACTGCTGGCTTTATGTAATTTTGAGTCCTTATGAATTTTTTTTTATTTTTTTTATTTTTTTTTCACCCAAGGACCTACTGTGCTTGGGAAAAATTATGGAAATGAACAGTGAGTAGACGTCTGAGAGGATAATTAAATCACTTGAATTTTATTTTTGTAAACAAATCAAAATGAAACATGTCGACGGGGAGATAAGAGGGTTGTCGTTGTCGTGTGATTGTGGTTCAAGAATGTCATAGGGCTATTCACCTATAAGAGGACAGATTTGGATTGTGTGGACGCATATAAATCCAAAAGTCGAGAAACTTTTTACGTGCACATGGTGCCTATAGGATTACCCAAGTACTTTGGAGGCTGAGGACGACAAAACAATGACCGTTGACCTTTGAGTTGGTAAACTTTGTTTTGTTTGCGCCCCATTGCTCTTTAATGAATGTTGGGAGTCATTCATAATCGTCCTTAATTTTAATTTATTAGCTTTAGGTCTGTATAATATTTTACTTTTTTGTTATTTTTTTAGCTGCATGTTGGATATATTTTTGGTTAGAATTCGAGTCCTAATGTGGAAGAACTATCCGCTTGTTATAAAATACCAGAGTTTTCCTAGAAATTCTAAAATTATTGTTTTATCCTTGCAACTCAAATCTTAAACCACCCCGCATTGCCAGCTCCGGCAACAATTATAGTAAGCTGGGATTACGGGGGAACGACCTGAGCTTCTAGTGCGGACAGACCCAAATCTCTGGACGGGATTATCATTTAAGCAAAACACGTTTAGAGGCGTTTAGAAACTAACAATAATAATAATAGTTGGCGCAACAGGTCTGTAGGGACCCAGGGCCTAGTTTAGAAACTACCCGCGCCATTATATTTGTCATATTCTTGTCTGCCGCAGAGGAGCCCAAGTCACCAGCCCAGGAAACTAAAGAAGAAAGCTATCGCTCAATTATTGAAAGTCGTTAAAACGGAATCATAGACATACTTCCAGACCAATTAAATAAAGGAATTGAAAGTTTATAAAGAGCCCGGTGCAGGAGGCTCACTCTGGAAAACCTCTCCTCTAACCAGTGATGCCAGATTTTTTTTGCCTCAATTCCCCATTTTTGGGGAATTTTGTGAAAATTTTCCCCATTTCATATCCGTTTTTTTCCCACTTTTTTCCCCATTTTAATTCATTGAAGTAAAGACGCATTTTTCATACAATAAAAATTTGTTTTCTTTTTTTTCGCCGTTTTTTTAAAAAAGGTGTTACAAAAAAAAAAAAAAAAAACAAACAAATAATATTCAAAGTCTTGCAGTTTAAACTAATACAAAATAAGTAAAATTAAAAGCAAATATTGCAGGTAGGTTCAATAGATTTAAAAGGCATAGGTAATTCACAAACAACGAGGCAGGTTGAAAGTAAATTATAATTTTGAAAGGTACATAAATAAAAAATATATTAGGTATTTAAGTTATAAATTAAATTGGTAGGTACACTAATCGTCATTGGACTGGTACATATTTTTATTGTGCAAAACCAAGTATTTTTATCGATGCAAAGATCAAAGCAACTTTTTGATCATTTTTGCAGCATAATTTCGTCTGTAAAATTCCGCAAAGTGTTTCAGTTTCGAGCTAAGTCGCTTAGATTCTATAAACGCGGTGATGTTTTTATGTTCGGGAGATATTCGAAAGTCAACTACACTAATTTTATTTTTAAATTATGCAAAATTAATAAACATGCATGGATTTCCGTTTTTCCCCATTTTAAGAGCACTTTTCCCCATTTTCCCCATTGAGTCAAAAATTCCCCAAAATGGGGAAAAATCCCCACATCTGGCATCGCTGCCTCTAACGCAGATAGAGGCATGTGCAGACTCTTGACCAAATTCCCACTCCTGGCCATTTTCCAACGTTTTTCTTTGCGTTTTTTAAGAAAAACCAATCTTGCTCAGAAGTAAAAGTATGTGAGTCTAAGGTATTGTTCAGATTGGAATCATTACTTGATTTTGAGATTTTATCGCAAATCAAAAATTCGGTTTTCGAAATATTAGCAGATTTTAAAAGCAGCGTTTTCGGTGATTGGAATAAACAAATTTAGGATGCAATAATGTTGCAAACATAAGTCTTACTGTAATTACCCATTTTGGTAAAAATCTATAAGCCCATTTTTAACTTCTGCGAAGACAAATTTTAAGAAGAAAAATTTATTTTTATAAGAATCCATTCTACAATGGCATAGAAATAATTGAGTTTCCGATTAAATTAGAAATGACAATATTAGATACCTTCTAGATGAATTTTCATTAAAATCGTATGGAAAAGTAATCGTAATAGCAAGCTCAGTTTATCTCTATATCAACGTGCAATGGATTTTTGAAAAAAAAAAAGTTTTCTTATTTTTTTTATTTTGGGTTTAGCTTACCGGAAAATGCCGATATCGATTTTGACTAAATGCATAGTTAGAGTGAAATTAATGTTTTAAAAATTCTTGAGTCCTTCATATTCAATTCGAATCACCCAAAACGCTTATCTTAAAAACGGCTCATATCTCAGAAACCCCATTTTCGAGTTTGATAAAACCTTAAAAACCCAGTATACTTACATTTCAAACAGTATCTAATACTCAGCCTTCAGATAAATAATTAAGCTATAGTATTTTCCAAACTAAACGTTGCGATTTTTGTCACTGTTTTTTCTGCAAAATCTAACAAAAACCTATCCAATGATTTTGATCAAAATACATACTGAAGATTGAATAAGTATTCCATACAAGAATCCATACTAAGTTTTTCTTAAAAAAAAAAATAATTAACTGTTTTTTTAATTATTTATCAAAATTTTATATATTTTAAGAGAACAACCGACTATACTTTTGATGAAAGAGAAGGTTTCGTTCGACAAAGTCGTGCACTTTATTTATTTTTTTAAGTATGCCTTGAGTTATTCTGTATAAATGTTCTCAAACATAAAATCGCCAAATTAATTTCTCAAAACATTAAAATTGGTTCCTTTCTTAAAGATTATAAATTTTCAAGTCGACTAGCGCGCTAGCATTATTAAAACAATCAATTATTGAAATTTTATCATCAAGAAATACGGAGTTCATAAATGAATTTATTTTACACCAGAAAGTTCATTTACATCTGAGCCATGCTCCATCTTGTAATTTCCATTTTTGAATTATTTATTAGCTGTCATGTCTGCTGCTCACAAGAGTGTACCCATCTGCGTAGCGGTACCCGAGCAGTCATTGAAGGATTTACAATGTACATTGTACATACCTACAGCATCTACGGGTTCAGGCTCCGCCAAACTCACACTTGTCCGATAACAAAGAGCACGTCTTCCAGCTACCTTTGGTGGGGCTGTTAACTGTTGTAACCCCGCTCCTCCTTCCGCAAGGTTTCGATTTAAATGCTTCATTACATCTCGCCGACTGAAAGTCATGAAAAATAAATTTGATAAAACACTAGATACACCGCTGTATACGGATCAGTATCTACCTTCAGCTCTGTGGTACATGAAGCTATTTTCCACTGTTGCCTCTGTCTACATCCATGACATGGCACAGTTATACTTCGTCCTTTCAATTCAATCAGCATTCATCTAGTTGCAGAGATAAATTCCATTGCATAAGCATAAGCATACATATATCATTGGTCCTACTGTGTAGGTTTATGATTGTAGCTGTAGCTGCAGGTCTTGAGCGATTTTGAAATTCTTTGGCTGTCGCTTTTGTGGCGGCTGTCGGGATCCTGCGCACTGCCACACTCAATGGAATGCCATGGCAATTCCATCAAACTTACGTTCCACATTACATTCCCATTTCGTTTCATTTCATTGTTATTGGCTTTGTGCTTTGTTCTTTCGCCGCTCCGTTTTATTGCAGCCATTTTTGTTGTTCAGTTGGCCCAATTATCACTGTATAGGTATATCCTTACAGAGGTGTAATTGGCGGCAGTGGATTCGGATTCGGCTAAATGCAGTTGCCTCTATTTTGTTTTTCATTTGCAAAAGGGGAGATAAATTTAAATAATGAAGGGCACTACCGCCGCAGGCTGCACCACCTTCAGGAATCAGAAAGGCCGCTATGCGCCACAAGGAAGTGTCATATATCTGCGCCTTGCTCGCGCGCTATCCTTTTATTTTGTGCATTAATGCGATTTCGCACAAAAATGTCGCTAATGGAGTGGTCTGATGGCGGTTGCATAGTGGTTGCATGGTGGAATGGTGTGCGGCGGTAAGGTCGCTCGCTTTGTTCGCTTGCCAACTTTTACCACCTGCGGAGTAGGCCATGGCGAAACGCAATCGATTAAACCCTTTATCCCATCCGCAATATGCTGGGTTGTTTGGTTATGGGTTGGTGCCGGTGCATTCTCTGTACATATTCGATTGCTTTCCTCGGAGGACTTGAGTTCGAAAGTTAAGTCATTAATCAAAAAGTCCTGCTCAAGGATGTGCGGCATTCTCCGCTGATTATCCAGATTTTCGCGTTTCTTTTTCGCCCTCTGATGTAATAAGTTCAATCACAGATAGCAAACATCTGTATATGTGCAGAGGCTGGTCGCTAGTGGCCTCTTAGATCCAGCCCACGGACCGAGCGCGGTCCTTGACAGAATCATTGATTATATTGATTGGAGAGAGCTACCCCCAGCATTGTCGCCAGGTGTTATGGTGTGGGTGTGGGGGCATCAACGTGCGGAATAAACGGCAAAAAGGTCTCGCCCGTGATTGGTGAGATGGAATTATTTTAATTAATTTTCAATCTTGCAGCAGGTATAGCGAGAGGGGCGCCAGACCGAGAGCACTTCCAATACCTTTGGCGAGGAAATTGATTTGATTATCGTTCACGTTAACGACTTCGATCTCCCTCTCGCTCTCTGAGTTAGATATCCCTTCCCAATCCCATGCCAATCTCGATCTCGGTGTGTTTGCCCTGAGGGGTGTTTTCCTTTTCCGCCAGATTGATGGATAAATTGCTAATTTTCGTGTTCTTCGTGTAAAACTATTTTTTTTTGCAGCAGGAGTGACGGCGATATTATTATACTGTTAATCCCATAATTGAATAGAATCGATTAAGAAAGTAAATTAGTTTCGCTTTTGAGTTGGCAGCGGGAGGGCGGCAATTGCAAAACTGCATACTTGTTTGCATTCGTCACTCAATGTCAGCTGGGGTGGTGTGTCTGTTTCCCCCGCAACTGTTCCTTGCTTGCTCACTCGACTAATCCTTGATGCAGTTGATTTCTGTATACCTATATGTGCGTGTGTGTGTATAAGCTGGAGGATGCAATTGTGGAGAAATTCGCTTTGGAGTTCACTTAGAAGGAATCTAGGTCGACTTAAAAGATATTTATCTTTCCTTTTAGTCCTGTGTCTTATTTTCCTTTTTTTTCCGTCGTCGTCGTCGGTTTTATTCGTGATGATGCTGTTGGTATTTTCTGCGCTCTCTTCTTTTGTATCAACAGAACATTTCCTCCTTATGGATGCCTTTTCTTTTGGCTCACGTTGAACGCAAGGAGCGATGGTATAGTAATTGAAAATATGGTAGCAGCAAAGGCATTAGAGGAGTCCTGCATCCAGGGTTAATGTTGAAAATGTTGAACTCCCATTTGGAGAGCGAGTGGTATGGTGCATAGTTGGGATGCCTTACGTTGATGGATTAAATGCTCGAAGAGATTTCATTCCTAGGTAGGTTAGGAGCCTACTTGTATCGAAAAAAATTGAATGCAAATGCGTACTATTCAGTTGTTTGGTATAGGATAATAAAGGGTTACCGGATAGTTATGAGAGGGGGAGTCTAGAGGAGCATTGGATGTTGAAATGGGCATGATATTTGCTTAGATTAAGGTCGAACGCTGTGCCGCACAGGCCATGGTTGGAGGCCTCGTTCAAACTGGCCATAAACATACGATTAAGGACCCGTATGGACAAAGTTCCCGATTCTCGTGAGTGGGGTGCAAGTGAAGTTTGATTTTCTGATTCTGTAGCCCGAAGTGGTTGCCATTACCTTAAGATGCATATTCAATATTGTTGAAAAGAGAAGAAGTGGATTGTATTTGCTAAAAATAAGTTTTGCGTAGCTATGGGGCATTAAGCCTATTACAAAAATATACCGTAGATATGTGAAAATATACACAGATCGGCTTTTGTGTAGTAATTTTTGAGAAATAATAACAAAACTTGTTTATTCGATTTTATAGAGAAAAACTAAGTATTTGATCTTAATTAGTCTTATTTGATTATCCGAAATATGTATTTTGATAAAAATCATTACAGCGGTTTTTGTAAAATTTGGCAGACAAAACAGTACAAAATATTGCAATGAGAAACGATTATATAAGTTATTGTACGGAATGCTAGCACCATTTCATTTTTAAAGTTTTATCGAAATCGAAGATCAGGGCCCTATTCCACAAAAACAATTTATTAACTTTGCACTTTGTATACCTACTTTGCAAATTAATTTTTTTGGCAAAGTGACTGACAAGAGTGTTCCTGTTCCACAATATTCTTTCAAATATCACTTTTTTCGTGGTGTAAGCATTATTTCGTTTTTAAAATTTTATCGAAATGAAGAATGAGTGAGGTTTTCCAGATATGAGCAGTTTCTAAAATTAGCGTTTTCGGTGATTCCAATTGAAAATTAAGAACACAATAGTTTTTAAAACATCAATTTGACTATAGGTTTGCATTGTGGTCAAAATCATTATTGCCGTTTTCAGGTAACCAAGCAAAACTAAATTTTTATAAAATGACTATTTTCAATAATTCATTATACGATTATATAGAAAAAAAACTGAGTTTGCTGCTAAGCTATAAATGACCACATTATCTTAGAAACTAGTTTTTGTTACAATCGTATAGACCGTTTTCGAAATATGTTTGTCGAAATTTAAAAAGTATTGTTATTCGAATTTTTAGCCAAAAACTGGGTATACAGTCATGGTAACCTCACCCACTTCACCTTTGATATAAATTTTGGTTGAAATCGTTAGAGCCGTTTTAGAAAAAAAAAACAAACTGGAACGAAAATTATGTATGGGAAACACCATTAATATTGAGGTTACCTTGCAAAAAACAATCCCCCGAACAAGGGATCCCAGATTAAAGAAGAAGAAAACCCTTTTTAACACCAAAGCGATACCTTTTCCTCTTTTTCAAAAATAAAAATCCCTTTTTTCCACAAAAAATAAAAACCCTTATTTAAGTTTTATTTTAGCATTTTCTATTTTATTTAAATATCTTAGATTTAAGCAAACAAAAAAATAATAGGAATAATAATAATAGGACTTATATTTATAAATTATATATGTGTACCTTAAAGTTTGTAATTTCACTATTGTGAAGTCTCAAGCAGCCTTTTCTACCACAAAGTCGAAATAATCTTTTGTTTTTACATTTTTTTTGTGTACAAAATTCCATCCAAAGTAGAAGACAGTTTGTTTCGTGTTTTTGTTTTATTTAAAAATAGTGTAGTCTTTCGAAGACTTGATTTAAATAAAATTTTGTATGTTTTTTCCTCTTTTTAGATTGTTTTCCCCCTAAAAAATACCTTCCCCCTTTTTCAAACTTTGTTAGAAAAATTCGAAAAAATTACCAACTCCCCACTGCGATTGCGGCGGCCCGAACTTTAAGCTCGCAAACTCCAAATCCGAAGTTTGAACGAAATCCAGGCTGCCGTTTAGGCTGTAGGCCTGTGGAAGGACGGACAAACATACAGACAGACAGAATTTAGCGACCCACTTTTTTGACTTCCACTACCATCGTAATGTCAGAATTGATTAACATCTCGAGTTGGAAATTTTGTACGAAAACAATATATTTCTCTTACTATGTAATGAAGAAAGTTAAAAATGTATGAAAGTTGAAAGGAGAATCTTCCATCTTTAAGAAAGAAATGTGGGAAAAATAAAAAAAAGTAATAAAATGGTACAGCCTTATTTATAAACGTATTATAGAGAGTGTATAAAGTTATCCACTCTTTAAAATGCTTCTAAACGCAAAAACCTTGTTTATAAAAAAATCAACGGTGTATAAAGCTAGCATAAGCTAAACGCGTTTGGAGTATGTTTAGTGCCTGTAGAGGTGTCTTCACATTATTGAGCAAAAAGATTTCGCTTTCTTTTGGATACATTATTATGGACGTTTTCATATTAAATTGTTACAATTTTCTCCTATGTTGTGATAAAATATTTTGTATTTTGGGTGAAAAAATTGTAAGGAGCAGTCAGTTTGCTCAACATTTTGATTCTTGGGAATTCATTGGGGCTGCCACTACGAATGCCATTATATCGGGAGAAAACCTTGAGTTGTCGGTGTTTGGTTTACAAAACGGCTGTTAATATGAGGCAGGGCTAGTTGTAAAATTTTGGGATGTTGCCGGTTTTTCTTCAGAGCTGTCATTGTCGCGACCTCGTGCTGGCACTCACTTAACCTTTATATTATATGAAACCATTTAAAATAGCTTGGAATAAATTGAATTGATTATTTTGAATACCGAATTCTTTAGTCGCCTAAGAGGAATTCTTAACATAGATGACTCGGATGTAAGTTCGAGCAGTTAACCATTGATTGGGCTTCCCTGTCACCTTCTAAATTGACCTCAACTCAAACCCTGAGATCAAGCAAGAAAAAAATCACACTTTTGCCACTCTATTTCTTCGGTCTTAGAAGACGACTCTGAATGCCTATGGGGAACTAAGTCCACTTCACGAAAGTGGTTTTATTTCCCCCTTGGTGGGTACTAACTACTAAGTCCCTCAGTGGACTAAGTTCCCGGGGACTTATTTCCCTGCACCGTCTTTAATCATGTGGTTACCAGGTTCAATATGCAGGAAAAAAAAAAAAACACAGCAAGCTTGAATCTTGCGAAAGTTTGACCTATGTTCAAAAAGTGTAATCTTCCTTCAATCGGATCGGATTCGTCTTAAAATTGAAGGTCCCTTCCATTAAGCTTAAAAATATTACACAGACACAAATCCAGGGTCCAATATAGGGATCTGCAAAGAGAGCTGGTTTTTTAATCTTTCGTTTCCCCCGGTGACACCAACTTCATTATGAAGAAGCGTTAAAACTATAAACATCAACAGCAACTTTAATAAGTGTTCGGAAAAAGTATGTGTCAGTTGATTGCTGTGTTTTAGCATTTCGCGGTTGATACCTGAACTGAAATGTGCGTTGCATATAGGCTTTGCAATATCGATATTGGCAATATCGATTTAAGGGGCTATAAACTTGTGCTTTGTGGTGTGTCAAAACTGAATTTTTGAATGGTAAATACGGGTTCCCTCTTGAATGCTGTAAACATATCTAACTTTTTATAGGTTTTAGAGTTTTCCCACTTCGAGTGCGCATCCGCAACTGGTCTTCATATTTTTTGGAACTTCTGGTCTTTTGTTATTTGGAAAGCTCTATTGCGCTCTTTCCTACATTCATGGGGAACCAATAATTGGCATGGAATAATATTTGTATATCTCGGAAATAAAACACATGACTTGTTTAAAGTCGGGAAAATATATAAAAACCCGACTATTGATATTCTTTATTCTTGTTCTATACGCCTGTACGCCTCTGCAGTTAGACAGTGACTGAGTGCTGCTCTTTCTCTTGTAACAGAGAAAGAGTCGATCGCTTGCTTTACACATATTTTATTCAAAGAAGGCGAGACTCGTGTACGAGTGTATTATACTATATACCCCTGTATGGGTGATTCGATACAATATTAATAGGAAACAGGAAAAATACAGGAAAACAGAAAATTAAGGAGATACCTAAAACTCTACCCAAAAGTGAAAAGATAACCGTCCCAACAAAATTTCTTTCTAGTGGTTTCTACTAAATTTTGAGTATTTTGAAAGGGTCTTAAATTTCTTCTTGGCCAATGCGGATTCAAACAGAGCCTCGAAGCTCTAGCCCATACAGCCTACACTCAGTGAGCTGATTTCAAAATCGATAGAAGCCTAAACCCACACTGATATAAATATTTTACTTACCGTATCGAGCAAGTGTATGTTAGCTTGACCAACAATTTGCCACCCAGAAACAAATGCTATAACCCCACAAGCCACACTCTATCACAGCCGCCTGCACATATGTGATACATAACACAACACCGAATCCAAACACCTAACTTCCATGTGTGACCACTGTCCCGTGACTATTGCCCGAATGCTGCTATCAGCTTTAACTTCTGGCACCTGTCACTCTCCGGCAAGATTAATAAATTATTCTCGACTAAAATGGATCAAATTCACTTCAAATAAAGTCGTCAATTTCATACGTTCGCCTGTGGGGCTTTGCGAAAATATCGCACCCACCTGTTGACGCATGAGCTGGCTTCCGAAATTCGTCTCATACCACTATTATACCGTTTGCTGCAAATGGCGAACGTCCTGAGCGGCAAATATAATTTAGTACCTAATTTCAGGTATGCTGTGGAGCACACACGCAGTGTCCTGCTTTCATTCGCTTCCTCAATATGTCAATCCGATGGCATTTCTTTATGCTTTCCACATATATACCGGATGGGACAGCCATCTCTGTGGGTCGGCAAAGCTTACCACACAAACAATGCCACCGGCATGGCAGCTAATTAATTACAATTTGGCCACTGGCAGTGCGGACTAGATGGGAGCTTCTATAGTGGACAAAGAGCCGACGGCCTTTGCCTCTGCACCACCGATATACCCCGGCCAAAGTCACGTATATCTCTTGAACAACCTATAACTTGTTCACAAATGGGATAAAAGTGTTCCTTTCACCCAAATGCGTAGATAAAAGCGAAAGATACACACGTTTGGGGGGGAGCAGTAGTGCCACACCACCAGGAAAGCAGTCGGATCGATTTTCCTGCAGGTGACTTAGATGAGGATTGAGAATTGACTTTGCCGCATTTGCTCCTGTTTTCGCCTTTGGCCGATCTATGCAAAACATTCTCGTCTGGGGTGGGGATGTGGCATTCAAAATCCATATCGTTATCATCATTGGTGGTGTCTGGAATTCTAAACAGCCACAAAGCGGTGTAGGGATACTTTGGTCTACGGTGTGGGTTTTCTGTGTATGGTTGTGTTAACAGTGGGAAAATTCCATTACAGTGGTGTAGCTTCTACTTGATGGAAGGTGAACAAAAAAATGCAGTGAACCTGCACCTTCATGGGAATAGTGAAAGAGGAATTTTGGAATAGAGGATGACTGAAAGCCTATTGGTTCTATCCTTGTCTGCAGGAAGTGAATTATGAGTCTTGTTTGTTCTGCGATTACCGGCGGAAATGGTATGGAACGGAGTTTAATCATGCACGAGTATGTCTTCTCGGAAAAGGCTCTTTGATTTTACTCGTGGGTCCTGCACTGCTGCTCTCGAGTTCTTGACATTTGTAAAGAGTTATTATTTCTGAGTTAATTTGTTATTAGGCTTATGTCGAAAAAGCGTTCATAAGTGTTTGTTGATGAATGCTCGGAATCGGCTTAAATCTTTGCCGACAAATTTGCCAAAAGCAGTTCCAAAAAAATCACGAGAGGGGAAAGAGTTAACAAGATGATTAAAAATGTAAGTTAACGCTCCAAGGTGCACATCGGAATGCTCTGCGAAAAAATCCTTAAAAAGCTGGCGCAATAATTTGTTAGAGGAGGCGCCTAAACCTATTTCAAAAGCTGGCCGAACAATTTTAAACAGACAGACGCTTTTCTGAAAGTCTCATCCAAAATGCATCAAATTATGTTCAAAAAGAACTCAAATTCGTGCTGAAGTATATGTCAAAAACTTGAATAAGAGAACTTAACACAGAATTGCTCATACGTTATTGTAAAACGTGGTAGAAACTGTCTCAAGAAAAGAATTGAAAACGATCCCAGAAGGTAACAAAAACGCACTTGAAACTGCATCGAAAACGTACAAAAAGGTGGCCGAAAATACTTCAAAAGTACTTAGAAATGGCTAAAGAAAATGTTAAAAAAAACCTACATGATTAGTAATGAAATGGGTGTATACAAATTGAGTAAGCAGTGTACTGAAAAATTGTTCAAAAAAGAAAGCGAAAATGGGCTCTTAAATAAATCTAAAATTCGCATCAAATATCTCTAAGAACTGACAAATGAAAATGAAAACTTGATTATTAGCCATTTCAGGAAGTGTACAAAAACAATGACGAAAATTTATAAATATCGGCAATGAACGCTCTGATGAATGAATCAAAATAAGGTCAAAAAAGTACGTAGCGAGATTGCCGAAGAACTCGTCGAAAACAGCAACGAAAAATGTGTCAAAAAACGATTCTACAAATTCGTTGAATAGGGGAAAGACGAACAGACGGCTGTCAAAAACGTAAGTGCATTCTAAATGCAATCAAAATAAACCGACAGACAAAGTGCTTAAAAATAGAAAGATATAAGACTCATCACAGCATAATTCTCATTGAAAAACCCTTTTAAAAAAATCGTCAACAAAAAAAAAAAAAAGTGGTGGGAAGAAACATAACCATGAAAAACGTGACCAAGTCGGGATGGAGTCCCATAAAAGGCTTCGGGCAATGACTAAAACTCCGAAGCGAACGCGCCGGCAATCGCTTTGAAAAACTATTATAATCAAACCAGTTAGCAGACTACCAAAAATTTGTTCAAATCTCGCAAGGAAAGAAGGTACAATTGTATAAAAGCCCTTAAGAAAATAAGTCAGTAATAGGTAACTATTAGGTGCATTGTGCTGTAAGAAAATTGGCGGAAATTCAAAATGCTTGAAAGCAAGCAACAAGCTAATTTACAAAAAAACCCAACAAAAAACATTTAAAAACTTTAAAGAAATTAAGAAGCTCGTGTTGATCAATATACGTATATAAGTTTCGAAACCTGTCTAAAAGTCATATTAAATCTTCTTAAAATTTCATGACCGCAAAAAATGCATCAGAAAATTTCCGCTAGAAAACTAAAAAAGAAATAAGTCTCCAAAATACACAGAACCAAAATTCGGAATATTGCTACGAACCCCGAAAGAACTATCATAGAAAAAATCGGCCCTAAGAAAATACCCCAAGACAAGAATATAAGCAACATCAAGCGACCATCAGCGCTTCAATTAAATTGTTGTATAAGACAAGTCTGTTGGGGCAGTGAGCGAGGGGTCCCAGGTTCGAATCCCGCAAAAATCCAAATTCCAACTCAGGGTTTTTTCACTGTGCCACCTCTCGCGAACGTCTGACAAACATCCGAGAGTATAACTGTCATGAAAGAGCTTCTCAATCGGCCGTTTGGAATCGGCATTAAATTGTAGATCCCTTCCATTTGTTCCAAAAATTAAAAACACACAAAACGAATGGTTGCGAGAAGCTAGGCCCAGGGTCCCTACAGTCCAGCGAACTCAACATAAGTCAAAATTCAGAAGGAGAAAGTCAACATCAACAAATTCTTCTAAAAATTTCATGAGCTTCTTTGAATAATGTGACACGAAAAAGAAAAAATATGTTCGTGTTCGTATAAAAACGGGGTTGGGGTCGAAATTCTGGGGAGGTCAAAACTATTTTTTTTTAATTCTGCTTTCAAAATCCTGTTTTACAAAATTCTGCTATCAAAATTCTGCGCGCGCTTTTAAAGATTTTCCAAAGCTATTTTATTATTTATGTAAAACATTTTACCTACCTACTCACTTGTTATAGAAGAAGAGATAAAAGGAGTTTTTTATTGGTATTAAGTTTTCTCTCTTGGTTTAGACAAATATTCTGTTAGTATACCCTTTTGAGTGAACGCGTGCTTCTAGAGTGAAAATGAATATATCTGTAATGAAATTCAATAAAGGAAAATATAAGTTGTGCATGGATGGATCTATGTGTGTTCCTCGTACCCACCTGAGAACCTTTTTTATATGAAATAATATTGTACTGTATTTTGTTCACAAATTTGAAAAATATTTGTTTTCTAAATTGGACAAAGAAAAACAGAATTAGCCGAATTTATTTGTTTTAAATATTGCCTGTCAGAATCTTAAAAGCAGAATTTTGTAAGACAGGACAGAAAAAAAAACAGAATTTTGAAAACCAGAATTTTGCAAAGCAGAATTTTGAATGCAGAATTTCGACCCGCGGGGGAAAAAATATAGAGTTACCAGTTTACAAAACAGGGACAATTCTTACCTCGAGGGACAACAATTTTAACGAACTTCTAAACTTCTAAATAAATAAATAAATACGAGTGTTTCCAACAATTTTATTTAATACATACATTAAAATCAGTAATTCATCTGCACACTGTGGCTTGACAAAATCCAAACATTGAAAGGGAATAAATGGGGCAAGGTGGAAGCTGATTTTTTTTTTTGATGTTGTGAAAAGACATATGAAAAATGCAAACTTTCCTGTAGGTACTCCTTTTGTATTTCAAATGTTGAGAGACCAACTAGCTTTCGAGGCTAAACATATTTTCTGTCCCCCCAAAGGTATACTGATGGTTACGCTGACTAAACATTTCGCCAAGAACTTTAAAAAAAACCAAGAAAGGCATTGAAAAAGTCGGCTTAAAAGAACGTTTAAAATTGACATTAATTGACACCGAATATGGATCGAAGAATCGTATGAAACTTTTCAAAAAGCTCTGTCAAAACAAATGCACAAATTTGTCGAAAACGCACCGAAATGCTTTCCAAAAAAACTTTCTAAAAAAACGGTTTTTCCAGTTTGATATGCACTATGCAGCCAAATGTACTAAATTTTGTATTTCAGAATTTTGCGAGACTTCAGGGTTAATAAGCGAAAAAACCTTTTTATACGATAAACGATTTCGACGTTCAACGAAAAAAAAACTTTCAACGTAGGCTAAGCTTAACTAAGGGTAAGCTTATCTAATAAGGTAGTAAATTCGCTCTCCAATTTAAGCTGGTAACCTTGTGCTTCTCCTCGCTTTTCTTCAGCCAATGCGCCGTACTAAAAACAAATCCTAGCCTCGACTTTAAGTTTACGCAGGCTCACAATTGTTAAAATTATACTTAAAATACTTTTACAGATATTTTGTATTAAAAGTAAAATTTAAAGTATAAACAAAACAGTTTTATATAGGCTATAGGATAGGTAAGGTATTAGGTCAGAAGAATTGTGTGCAATTCTCATTCCGAAGCCAAAGACGTTTCCGAGTTTTGAGTTACAAACCTTACGAAGCATCTCATAAATATTGTATTTGATTTGGAAGAGGTATATTTGAAAGATCTTCGAAGCTATTAATAAACTCGGCCCCATGCAAGGCGAGCGGTATTTTTTGGGGGGCTAAACTGTCACAGATGTCTCTGGCTACGTTCGTAGTGTACCTATATGTGAGCTTATATCTGTTAATGGCCTGAGAATGCTTAACCGTTGATCGTGTGGTTTCATATTTCTAATTGCACTTTACAACTATTCATAAAAACTAAGACGTTTCTCAGTTCGAATTGTATCCATATATCTTCTAAAATGGCAGCGACATCTGAAAGCAGGACAGTAAAATCTCTCTCTCTTAAGTATGTACTGACGCGCCATCCCACTCACATTGACATCCCGCTGACAATCCGTCAGTTTTAAATGTGACAACATACGATTTGCCTAATTTTCTAAACTATAAAATATTTTCCACCACACGCAATAGCACTACACCTCCTACCAGCGTCATAACGCTTCCGCAAATTAAGCAAATTACTAACGACCAACTGCGATTAAATTTCAAGTAGGTACTCGTGCAGAATGTTTCCCGTAAACACAGCGCTTAACCATAAAAGTATAACCATTCCGTTGACAACCCTCGTCGACACTCTCATGCATCTCACAGCTCGAGTGTCATAACCGATTTCAGTCTCTTCATCGTCTCTATTTCCAATTACCCACCCACAGATAAGTAGCAAGTTCAATTATTTGCACTTCCAAAGGGCATCGAATTATGAAAAAAAAACAAGATCATGTCGCCCCTTAAATAATGAAATTCCAAGGACATTTGTTACAACAACTGAGACCATTTCCAGGTTCCGTTTCTCGTTAGCTGGGCCACTTGGTGGTGCAGAAGATGATTTTTCCCTCGTGGTGTGGACAGCGCACATGTATCGCAGATACAACACCCTTGAGATCCAGGAGTGTTTCGAAACAATTTGTTTTATCTCAGTTTGTCTGGTTGTCCTTTGGTTTCACTAGACACAAAACGAGCTTCGCCAGAATGTCAGCCAATTCGAACGCGAACCATAAAGCTTTGCTCGTTGAGGCGGTGTTTTCATATACTCGCATTCGTCTAACGAACATCACGACGGTTTTTTTTTTTGTTTCCTACCCACCCTGTCGCCTCTCTGGGGAATATATCTTTCTGTCTTGTTTGTCCTTTCACCCCAGTTCATATCGAGATTTTCCTTATAGCGCTTTAACAACCGCGCTCTTGATAGCTTTAAAATTCTGTTCGTCATGGGTCGAGTGATGACAGCACACCACACTGGGGCTGGTTGGTTTTTTCGTTTTTTTTTTATTTTTTATTATCAACAACAAAGATTGCGACGATTGTTTAATACGGAGCGACAGCCAGACGAGGGACAGAGCGAATAATGAAGTCATGTACATGTTGTAGGGTAGGACCTAAGACATCGCTAGGGAAATACATTTCAGGAAGCACCAGAAAGGTGATGAGCTATTGTCAAAAGCGGTGAACGATATGCGCTCAAGAGTTAAGATTTGGGTCACGTGGCACGTGGCGGGTATTTAAGGTACTTGCTTTGAGATGGGCTTGACAATGCCTCATATTTTGGCAAAGCGTCATTGTCATTTGTCGCCCTTTGTAGTGAATTTTGTTTGTTTTGCGCTTATTACACGAAAAGTCCTTCTATCAGTTAATTTTAGTCGCCACCTGTCTCCTCAACTTTGTTTTTTAAATAAGAATCCGCGAGCAAAGATCACTCGCTGTATTCCTTGGTCAGAGGAAACGACTCAAGGTGGGTTTGATCATTTAAGGTTTTGGTCTCTGAGTCATCATCTGGACGAGGTTGAAAGCTTAAATATTTAGGCAGGCGTTGGCCCTTGTAAGTTGTAAATTGTCTTCTAGAATTATTTGAGTAATGAGACAGCTTAAGTCAGAAATATAAATGGATTTTGGTTAAAAATGGTCCGAAAATGTGGGCGTGACAATGAACGTCATAGCCTAAAACCTCTTAGTAGTCTCATCAAGATGGAGCCACTGCTCATTTAGCTGAAACACAATTCTACTTTTAAGAGAAACCCATCTTTACTTTTGGGCCACCCTGTTAAAGTCTCAGCCACTCAGCACGAACATAGCTACCCGCTCAAAATAAAAACTACAATAATTTTCATTTTATTAAAATACATTAAAATTAGTAACTATTTGAAAACAAATAAACAAACAAAAAAAAAATTAACAATGCGCAAAATACATTTTTCTTTTTCATGTGACGTATAAACTGGAGAAAGGTGATCTAGATGGATGCCATAGACCTTACATATGACGAGTGTTGCCGAAACCACCGTGTCCCGACTGTGAAGCGCCCTTGTTGAAGCCCATCTGCAAGTTGAGTTCGGCGTTGTGGGCGCGCAATTGTTCCTCGGTGAAGGTACGCTTGTTCTCGTCGGACATTTTCGGTCCCAGTGCGGGCCCGGTGAACTCAGGGTGCTTTTGGGTCTACAAAGGTTGATAAATTTAAAGAAACAATTTCTGGATGAAAGTCCATCTTTTTCACTTACAATACGTGCCAACGAGTACAGGCAGAGGGTGACTTGGGGAATATTTCGACGCTCGAAGAGATCGGCAGTTTGGAAGATTTCCTCTTCGGGTACTCCGTATTTCTTGATACCGGCCTGGAAGCGTTGAACGTTCTCCATCAGTTGGAAGTTTGTGCCGCGCTCTTGGATCTTCTTCACCGAGCCGGGTGCAAGTTTGTTGATGAGTTTGCACAACCATTGACCGTCACGAAGAATATCTTCGTACTGGCCGCTGGGAACTTTCTCGCCGAGAACATCGAACACCCATTGGAGGACTTCAGCTTCTTGTTCCTTGTTGCGGGGCTGTAAATTGGCAAATGGAGAATGGTGTTATTAACTGACAAATTAATGTATACCGTGCAGTTTTATAAACATTTTATTATGTTTTTGTTTTAAGTTTAACGAAAGCTACAAATTTTGTTGGGGTTTCCACTTAAAAGCAAGTGACATAGAAAGTTGACTATGAGGAAAAGTTTTGATTTTCGAAAACTATAAATAGGTACGCATCTTGAGCATAGTATTTGATAGCCCAAATTGGTTGCTCATTTAACCCTTTGGGGGCATTTGGCCGTTTGGTTTTCCAACAAAGTGATTGAACATTTAAAAGGTGGCATGCCCCTGTAGACAGATTTTAAGACCTTAGTAGGGTCTTTTAATTAGAAGATTTCATAAAGTTCGATTGATATTCACAGCTGTGCCGCTTACCTACTCTGCGAATATTTAGGCCTTAAAAACAAAAGGAGGATCTTTTTAAAGATGCATATTTAACACAGTCGCTGTTAAGTCAAATTTGGCAACATTTCTGTAGTTAAACATAGAAATTTGTTGGATATTTTTAGCCGCTTTCAATAAACAAATAGTTTATTCAACAGGTCTCTAGGAACCCCAGCCTAGACCTAGCTTCTCACAACATTCGTTATGTGTGAGTTTTTCGTTTTTGGGGGCGAATGGAAAAGATAGCTACAATTTTTGGGCAGAGTCCAAACGGCTAATTGAGGAGCTCTTTCATGACAGTCATACTCTCGGATGTTTGTCAAACGTTCGCGAGAGGAGGAGCAGTTGAAAAAACCTTAAGTTGGAATTATGTTTTTTTCGGGATTCGAACCTGGGACCCCTCGCTTAGAAGTCCAACGCACTAAACACAAAGCCACTGCGTCTACTACTTTAACCACTTTACTAAAAAAATTAACATATCTCCATTCTGTGCTATACAAAACAGGGTATTCATTTGGCATCTAAGCGACGGTTCCCTTAATGGAAACAATGGACCCAACTGATGGTGTAGCCGAGGCTGTGTAATCTGTCACAACAGTAGGGGAAAGTGGTCACCCTTCGTACACTTTTTGAATTTTTATTATTTAGTTAAAAATTAACTCACCTTTGTATGTAGTTAATGCATTTATATGTTCTATACATATCGTAGCTTATAACAAAAAAGTATGAAACCATTATGTCAAAGATTTACAGAGTTATAGAAAATATTCTAGGATTAGATTTTTGTACGAATGCACCCCACCTGTGGGGTACTTTCGTACAGCAGATGGGGTACTTTCGTACGACATGGGGAAGACTCATACAGGGCATTTAAAAAGTTTATTTAACTTGCTAATTTTTATAAACAGCAAAAAAAAACTTATTAAATATCAAAATAACTAAATAATATTCAAATTGACTTAAAGTTCACTTAAAATCTTATTCCCATTTCGCTGGATACTTTAAATTCAATGCTTTTGCGTATTCACTGAGAATACTATATGGGTACCAAACCCGAAAATTTGTTTCCTATACCCAATGTTGCTATAAGTGCAGATTTGTCTGCGTTTTGCAGATTTCCAACCGAGCTGCAGACTTTTAACAATCAGATTTCTCCATAAATCTGCACTTCTGATTTTGTCTGCATTTAAAATAATATACTTTGGTCCTTAAAAAAAACATGTCAATATTTTTTGTACATTTGCTTTCGCTGTATGCTGTCATTTTCCTATTCAACTCTTTTTTATTTGTGTTGTTATTTAAATAAAAATAAAGTGCACGACTGGGTCGAACGAAACTTTCTCGATACTATAGATAGAAAACAAAAAGCAAATGAAGTTTGATTTTCTGATTGTGTAAGCCCCAAATGGTTGGCATCTTCAATATTGTTGAAAAAAGAAGAAGTGGGTTGTATTTGCTAAAAATAAGTTTTGCGAAAATATATAGATCGCGATTTCTGTAGTATTTTTTGAGAAATAATTCAAATCTGACGTCTTCGAATTTTTTGAGGAAAACTAAGTACCTACGACGCATCTTATTTGGAATACCTACTTATGTTATCTTCAGTGTGTATTTTGGTCAAAATCGTTAGAGCGGTTTTTGTAAGAGTGTGCTGACGAAACAGTACCAAATATTGGAATGTTTAATTTGAAAAATACTATTGCGTAACTATTATAAGGCTTATAAGGGATGTAAGTATTGCTTCGTTTTTAAAGTTTTATCGAAATCAAAGATGGGGTTTTCGAGAAATGAGCATTTTTTAAAATTATTGTTTTCGGAGCTTCGAAATGAAAATTGAGGACACAATTGTTTTGAAAACATCCATTTGACTCTAAGTTCGCATTTTGGTCAAAATCGTTAGAAACCGACTAATCGGACATATCAACAATACAGTCCGACAAATCTTGGACGAGAGCAATTTATTGCGCCGACTACAAAGAATATGAGAATAGTTTCTCATAGTGTCTTTGGAAGATTTTCACCTACCCTCGGATAAAAAAAAAAAAAAAAAAAAAAATCGTTATCGCCGTTTTCAGGTAAACTGAAGAAAACTAAATTTTAAAAAAATTCCTTCTTTCAAAAATCCATTGTACGATAATATAGAGAAAAACTCAGGTCACTATTAAGTTATAAATGAACACATTACCTTAAAAATTAATTTTTGTTACAATCGTATAGACCGTTTTCGAGATATGTCGAAATTTCAAAAGTACCGTTGTTCGAATTTTTAGCCAAAAACTGGGTACGCAGTCATGGTAACCTCACCTACTTAAGCTTAAATATCAATTTTGGTTGAAATCGTTAGAGCCGTTTTCGATCAAATCAAACTGGTACAAAAATTTTGTATGGGAAGTACCATTAATATTGAGGTTACCTTGCAAAAAAAAAACACCTCCCGAGCTGTAATCCCAAAAACTCCAAATCCGAGGTTTGAACGTAATCCGGGAAGTCGTTTAGGCTGTAGGCCCGTGGAAGGACGGACAGACGGACAGACGGACAGACCGGACAGAATTTTGCGACCCACTTTTTTGAGTTCCTCTATCATCGTAATATCAGAATTGATTAAAATCTCAAGTTCGAAATTTTGTACGAAACCAATATCTTTCTCTTACTACGTAATGGAGAAAGTTAAAAAAGTCTGCATTTCAGATTTATTTTTTGTCATAACTGCAGATTTATCCAAATATTTTTATGGCAACACTGCCTATACCCCTAACTTGGCAAACTTAACCGGCTCTATGAATTAACTGCAAAGGAATTAACTCCAAATGAAATATTTCCTAACGAAGGAACTTCTAATAATAAATGCAATAACTCCAAACTTTTTTAATGAAACAAGTCCTAAAGCAAATTGAAATAAGTCCCAATCCAAAGTGGTAGTAAGTCCAAACATTTAGGAGTTAATTCAATATGAATTAATTTCTTATAAGAAAAGATGAAAGAAGTCCCAAAGTGGTGGAAAGTAACATTTGTATTTATCCGTCATTATACTTTGTGATGTCAAATCCACAATGTTTTTATATACATATATATGTTAGAAGCGTGGTGTAACACTTCCTTGATTTCTTGTTGACCAGGATAAACGAAAAAGGGAAATACCTGTAGAAATGTAAATCGAGATATAAAAATGTGTTCTATTTTGTGTGTGGGCTACCGCGGAGGAGGGGGGGCGCGGCGTTCGAGGCGATCGCGTCGACAGAGGCGTCCGCGCCGTCCGCGCCACCCGCGCCACCCGCGCCGTCCGCCGAGGGCGATTAGTTGTATACATGTTAGATATAAAGAAATCAGATTCTGTGCCAAATATACCATTGGCTTACTCCCTTCACAGTCCAAAACTGATTGTACTCCAGGAGAACAGATTCCTTCCTTTTATACTTTTCCTTAATGACTCTTTATAAAATATAATTCAATGATATATCAATCCTTAATTCAGTGAGTTGATTACTACAAGGTACTTTTCAACTAAGTATAACATACATATTATTACCTTTTCGAAATATTTAACGTATATAAAACGGTTTAATAAAAAAAAATACAGTTTAGAAGGCAAAATGTTCCTACAAATTGCTATTTTAAGACAAATGAAATAACTCCAAACATAGATGAAATTACTCCCAAAACCGTGCTGATGAAATAAGTCCTAATTTGCACTTATTTCATCTGCATGGCTTTGGGAGTTATTTCTTTATGAAAGAATTCCTAACACTAAAAGGTGTTATAAGTCCAAAACTTGATGAAAATAGTCCCAATACTTTGGAGTTCTTTCACCTGCAATAACTCCTAAATTTATATGGAAATTCTTGGGACTTATTTCATGTATTTTTTTTGGAGTTAATTCCTTTGCAGTTAATTCATAGAGCCAACTTAACCATATCTTGGATGTCCATAGTTACCATACCATAGCTCTTTAAGGCGCGATTGTTAACAAACCTAATTTGGGTAGGGTGTGAACATCGTTGATCAATGTCCTGTTAGCTGTTACCCGTTAATAATGCTATGCTTGTTTACAAGAGCCTTTTATCTACTACGTTACCTAGTCGTATGACAGCTCTTTGCTGTGCAGTTCTGCTTAGGGTAAGGTTGTACTGGCTTGTAGAGTAAGTGAGAACTGAGTCGTTTCTAGGTATAACAACTGATATGAAGCTATGACAGCTCTGTGATGGACTAACGAATCCTCTTTCTTCGTTTCTACTGCTATTAGTGCCGAAGAAGTCGTGCTGTAGAGACGTGTTATTAATTTGACCATCAGGTAAGAGTTTTAATTTTTTTTAAACTGGTCTAAATCTTTTTATGCATTTTAGAAAAAAACGATAGGTACCTATTCATTCATTTCGAATTTTATTTTTATATTTTTTATATTGCCTAGATAACTGTAAAGGCTACAACAGATAAAGACATTGCCATTTCTTATAAACCTCAAAGAATGCGTAAAACAAGTTTTAAGGAGGTCTATATAATTTTGTTTCATTAAAATCGATATTATTGATCTTTTGCTTGTAATTTTCGTAAATAAAATGTGCCCCCTGTATTACTGTCCGAATGTACCCCAGGCTATGCACAAAATAAAAATTACAACTTTTTAATAAATTAAAATTTAGTAGGGAAATATTAGTAATTTAAAAACAAAATAAACATTGTAAAAATAAATTCGTCATCCCTATTTTGCAAGAAACGTAAAAAACTTACTCGCAATGCGATCGCGAACTTCGGTAAAAAAATTACTCACAGCGCTCGAAAACACGTTACGCTTGTCAGCTATCATACCTTTTGCCCGACTGTCCCGAAGTTCGTTGAGGGAAATGCTACCTGGTATGTCTATGCACACGAGCAAACACGTGTTTTAGCGAAGCTTAGTTTTTCTTATATACTTACTGTACGAATGTGCCCCACGTACGAAGGGTGACCACTTTCTCCTAATCATATACCGACACAAACAGAAGAATGGAACAAATGTAAAAAATATGACTAGAAAGCCTGACTAAACCTTGCACTAGGATTTTCAATCCTGTATACAATGATCCTTATTTTACATTTTTGCAGTGGGACTTGGTCTATTCAGCATTGAATCGGCGCATCCCTGAAGGAGTAACACATCACGAATAATGTAAAAACTCCGGTGCGATGTACTTGTTAACGGACACTATATTTAAACGCTGGTAGCCGTATTTATTAGATTCCATTTCGAAGCTTCTTCAATGTTTTTAAGTTTAGCATCGCATAAAGGTTTACACAGCATCTACTTGGCTTTGTTGAAATTGTTATTTATAAACATTGCCCCACGGTAACTTTACTAAACGAGATTTGTGTCTAAAAAGCTAAAAATTGCAATAAACTATTAGAGAAAATAAAGGAATCTAATACTTTTTGCCACTTGTGATTATCTTCACAAGTGAAATTATTTCACGCAATAAAGCGTAGTACGGAGATGATCCGAAACAAAAAATCCCATACAAAAGTGACACAACGAAATCGTGAACGAAAAATTTCGCTCTTCTTTTCGTTTTGGCACGCAGCTGGTACGCAGTTGCTGCGAAATGGTGGCGGAAAAGTGGGTAGTTGTAGTAGATTGCTTTGTACAATTCTCCACTATCTTTTCGCACACGTTTATTGTTTGGAACATTATTTGCTTGCTCAAAATTTGACATTTGTACTACAGTGCTGCCAGCTTTTATAAGAGTTATTGAGCCAAATTGGAAAATTTTGGTGCCAAAAATAGCTAAACTCATTGGCACACTTGTTCCGATTAAATTGTTTTGAAGATAACAACGATAAATTTATAAATAGGCGGTCATAGCACAGTAAAGAAATTAAATATTTTTGATTTTTATTTTGCGAAAACTTTATAAATTCTTTTTCTAGAAAATTTAAAAATAATTTCATAATTTTTTCTGACAAACTAACTTTATAATTCATAAGCAACTTTTGAAGACCAATATTGAGGAGTTCAACCACCAAGTTTAAGATCAAGTTTAAGTGGTCAAACAAAGCAAAAGAAAATGTTTACGGTTTCGTTTACGTAGATATGGCTATATGTAACTGGGGCCTATGCGAAAGAGTACACATTCGCTATTGAGGCATGTATTTTTTTATAATTACCTAAGGAGCCTAAAATTCACCAACCTTAAAGTAAATAGTCTAAGTTAAGACAAAATTTTGAAATACGGTCTAACCGATTTTTAACCGGAATAAACACAATTTTTAACCGTAAAAACCTTTTTTGACCGGAAAAATAATATTGCTTTTTGATTAAACCATACTTAAGGAACACGCTCACAATTCCGTACAGAAACCAGTATTTTGTGAATGAAAAAAAATTGCCTTGAAATCGGTCATTCGGTCAGATTTGACCGGATTCACTTTTTTTAGTGCTGGCAACACTGCTCGTCAGGCCTCAGATACGACGTCGACGTATAGAGTGTAGTGTGGAGTGATCTGCTTTGTTTCTCATTTTCTGTCCGTTGAAAGTTGAATCCGTTAAATCCGTTTTTTACAAATTAAGTAAAGCCAATATTGCGAAATTTAGAAAATGAGATTGACTGTCTCTGCCGTTAATTGAATAAAAATAAAGCATTGTCATTTGGTTGAAACTTGAAACTTTAAAGGCTCGATGACAGTTTGGTAAAAAAACAGTGTCTGTCGAGTTATTCTGCAAAAAATATGTATCACTTTCCTTCCGTTGAGTACGTCAGTATTGACGTTTACGTTGAGAGGCAACAGAAAATCAGATTCTATGGGTTGGTGGAACCTTCGAAATTGAGAAAGGTTAATTAGAGTTTAGTTTTCTTCTACTGTTGACTTTGTGACTTTGCTTCGCACTTGCATTTAAAGGCCTTCCATGTTCCATCTGCGTTAACTGGTAATACTTTCAGGGCAAATGATGGCGGACTACTCGAATTTCTCGACTTAAAAGAAGGCTGTCAATATTTCGTATTTCGACTTATTAAGTTAAGGTCTAACCTTTGATAATTTCAAACAAAAAGATCAATTGAGTTGTGGTTATGAAACAAAACTGCCACAAGTATTTACCTAACCGTTGTATTTATGAACGCTAAAGTTATCAAGATAACAACCTCTTACAAAGTAGTAAAACGCCAGTTTTGAAAGCTACCTGAAGCCTAGCTACAGATTTTCTTGTGCAAATTTGTTCCTTGATTCGTGGATAAAAAAACAGTGTCTACTTTAAATAAAAGAAATTGACTGTGAAGCTTATCAAAACATCAAGGATTAGGGGAATATTTTACCAATTTTTTATACGTATAGGTACCTACTGACCTGATCGATTTCAACCGTGATTTTGTACAAGCCCCAGAATACCCCTATGCGTACTCCAGATTTGCGTATCTCAGAAAGTTGCACTATGCCCTCGAGGTCCCATTAGGTTACCGTCTGCCAAACTGAAAGACTATACTTCACTACTTTCCGACATTTTAAGAGTGAAATGGAGATATTTTGGTGGTAAGCTCTCTACCAAATGTGGCTAGGAATTCACTGAAATGCAGTGACTAATATTCGCATCTTCTTCTCTCAGACGTTAGTTTTACAAACCACATCTCGTAATTTAATCACATCCAAAAAGCTGCACCGAATTTTGTTCGCAGTTTGAACTTACTCCGACTTTGGGCGAAAAAACCCCCCAAAATTGTGCTGAATATCTCTTGCATTGCAAAACGAAACTGACAGAAAACCTCCATTACCAAACATCCTGTAGCTACAGAGAGAAGATCAAAAATCCCTCTATTGCCACACAAGAGTCTGTTATCTAGTTCGCACTTCGCAGTTCGGATCCACCACCCTCAACTTCAGTAATGCTCGCTGGAACGATGTGCTTCTTATTTATGCATGAACGTTCTAAAATTAACTACAACATTGAACATGACCCACAAAAGCTGTATTAATTACCCAACTAATTAGGGGGATAGAGGTTTTTTTTTTTTGTATTTGTAGAGAGGCTCCTTGAAGATAGGAACTATGCTACCAACCGACAACATCTCTAAGTACAGAGTGTGAACAGCTCCCAAGGGCAATCGGATATAGCGCTGTTTGCTGTTTGTTGTTTGTATCTGTTTCCCTTTTTTAATTGAAGGCCGGCGAATCAGGGGAATCAAATTTATTGGAAAATTTAATTCCTCATCGAGTATATCGGTATAAAGTTTTGGCACTCGGCCAAAAGGCGGTTGAATGTGTGTTTGTAGTTAAATTAAAATCGAATATATTTAGTGGCCCCCTCTATACACACCGCGCCTTCGCATATTTATGTCAAATGTGATCCGCATCATGGGGGAGAATGAGGAGCGCGCTCTTCCTGTTGTTGTTTTGGACAAGTGCCAGCCAATAAATGATATCGGTTGTTATTGAAGGCCCTGGTTAATGAATTGCTGCGCCGCAAGGCTATTCACTGTCCACCAGCGGGCTACCAATGTAATTATGAAGCAATTGTTCGCATAAAACAATCTGGGAGATTTTCAAAAAAAAAAATGCAAAATCCCACAGAGCCAGTTGCGCTTCGTTTAATTTTGAAACAAATTGTTGCCGTGTTGGACCGAACGCAATATTTGCGATAACCAAAAAATACATTTCAATGTTGTTCAAGTATTTAAATGTGTTTTTGGGGTTTTCTTGTTTATTTTGCTGGACTAGTATCTACTAGACTAGAGGTATCAGGGAATTAAAAAAATAGAATAAAAATTTTTTTTTTTATAAAGCGTGCATTCGGCTTTAAATAAAAATAAAGTTAAAAATAAAATGTTTGCTCTAATTTTTCAAATGGCGTAGAGTCATCGGTTGTGTAGCGTTTCTATTTTGAAAGTGTGAACACACCGGAATGGGTGTGAATGCCTTTGAGGACAACAAGAGTTTCAACGTAATGAGTAGGCTTAGATGTTTAAAAAAAAAAACTAAATTGTTTTTATGGTGACAGCAAAATGCAGGGTAATTAATTTCGCGCAGCTGTTCTATAGTTGCTTTCAGATCAGATGGAAGAAATTTCCCAAAATATTATGTAATATTATAAACTGTCGGCTTTTATGTTTTATTAATGATCTATGATCCTCGGGTGACCGTCTACTACAGCGGAACATGGGTCGTTGCGATAAATTTTAGATGAAGAAATGTCGCTTTTTCTTGACGGCGGATTTATCGAAACCATAGCCACTTGAAGTGAGACCAAGCTTGATATTTATGGTTACCAACATCGAATATAAAAATGGTAGGTAACTTGCGGAGATTAGGTTAGGTTAGTTTGAAATGGCTTCCTTTGTCCCTGGTCCCTTGTGATACCACATGAATTTAAAATGTAATTCTTCATACTCGTTGAACCAATTGGAGCTTCTGATGAAGCGAAGGATATTACGAATTTCTATGTTTTTTTTAGATCGTTCAGATCACTATAGTAGAAAGCTCCCAAATTAAGTTTTCGTTTTTGTGAGAGAGCCGGACGAGTACAGAGGAGATGGAGTATGGTTTCTTCCTCCTCCTCGTCAAGACAGCTTCTGTAAAAATCGTTTGAAAATACGCCAATCCAACTTGCCGAGATATATGCGATTACAAAAAGTAAGCGGAGATTTACATCTCGAAGAAATCCGAAAATTGAGAAAGCTTCTCTCTAATTCAAAGATTCGAATTCAGGTTTGACCTTAATTTGTAGGTCCCTTCCATTCAGAAAAAAAATCTCTCAAAAGTGTATCGCTGGGAGAAGCTTCGGCTAGGGTTCTATTCTACCTCCTACATAAACCAGTTGCGCCAAATATATTTCTCTAATGTCCTCGATAGGTATTTCCACTCAAATAAAGTACTCGTAAATTTCTAAACAGTTTGCTACTGCTTTTTTTTTAGTGCTCGCGAGGAGCATCTTTATGAACCTTGCTTCAATCATTTGAACACCCAAAAAAGAAAGGCTTCTACTGGGTGGTACCATTCTTTGAATCGTCAATCTTTCTAGAGTCTTAGTAAATGGATCTGACACCCAATCGTCTCTTTTGTGCAATACGTGACGTTTCTCCTTTTGTTGCGTTTGCAAGGTGCAAGGTCTACGTAATCCCGTGAATATAAGTAAAGTCTCTTCACAGTCTCTGGAATTGAAACCGCGGTTTGAAGCTTAACTCATAACTTGGGGAAATAGTTTTCGAATTACCTCATGCAAAAGCGAGTGACACGGACTATGTAGATTTTACATGAGAAATAAAATCAAACGGTCAAATTCGTATATTAAATTTTGACACCGCATTTGGCAGATAAACCAACATTGCCGGGATTCAGAATAGCTGGCCAGGATCACTGGCTTTATTCATGATGAGCAACATAAAAGCACAGCACTGCAATTGACTTAGGACTTATACTAATCTATACACATAATGAAACTGTAGGCATTTTCTTTGTTACCTAATGGCGTGAAAACTACTGCACAGATTTCGATGAAGCTTTTTTGAAATGTTCCCTAAAATTCTGAGAAGGACATAGGCTAATCCATTCATTGCCATGCCTATTTTTTTTGGAGAGTTTTTGACCAAAATGGGTTTTTTTTTTCTGACTTTACTGCCTTTTACTCGCCGTTACTCAAACAGTTCTTAATCAATGCAAACAAAATAAAACACTTAGGAGAGCCGAAACTTTCATAGTAACTTCAACCTAAAATCTTACATGAAAAAAATAAATTTATTTTCTTAAATCGAACATTATCAGCAGCCGCGGTTCTTGATCGTTGTGGGTGAATTATGTTGTTTGATATATTGTTGGTGTAGATACAAATTTCCGTTAAGGTTTTTGCACGCCGCGTACGAAGTTGCGGACACAGCTAGTCAATAAATACATGTTGTGACTAACTTTAGGGCGAAGTTTTCAAGATCTTGTCAAAATAAATTGAGTTTTTCGACACTCATTTTAATGTTGAAGACGCAGCCCCGTACTAATAATAAACTATCTACTTTAAATTTACGTAAGCCGCAATTGCGAAATTTGTATGGACAAAATTGCCACTGTGAACTACTTTAATTTAAAATCGAAACTTAAAATGTTTATTGGTAAAGCCCGCGGTTTTTAATCTTTTTCCAGACAACTTCTTCGGTTAATGTTGTTGTCGTAATTTTTTCTTTATTAAAACCATTATACAGCTGTCTTACCAGAATTATTGACTTATTGGAATATGTACATAAAATTGAGGATTGGAAGCAGTCTTCAGTCTTCAAAAGCCAATAATTTATTCATTTATATATTATTTAAATGTTATAAAATCTATTGTAAAATATCAGACTTCCTGGTCTTCAAAATTTGCATAAGGTATATCGTCGCTTCGTAAGGGCAAACACAGCGTTTAAAAAAAAACTTGAAGTATCAAGTATCAGGCTTTTCGATTGCGAGACCATAAAACTCATATCACTGCCATATCGTTACATTTCACATATTCGTAAATTTCAGGAAGACCTTTAACAGGGTAATTTGTAAATACATTTATGGAGATCCCATGTCAGAAAAAGTATCCCCCCTTAAAAATATGTAGTTACTTTCCTAGAGAAGTTCTCCATAAACTCCGGGTGGTGCTATACTTTGCGCAACGGACAACTTTCCGACTCACTCAAACTGAAACAGAGAGTGGGACAAGAAGATATTCCACCGGCAATCCCCTGTCATCTGGCAAATATATGATGTACTGACTGTATCCAAAAAAGATCGCTTAAGTCCCTCGGACTATGCAGATGATTAATGTTTTCTAAAAAGTACCGTCTGCGTCAATCACTGCATAGGTTAGTGGAGAGTTGGTGGGTTTAAAGACCAACAGCAAGAAGACCAATCTGTATCTTCTTTTTTTTTATTCGCCAAAAAAATAGTATTCCACTAGAAATTGAGACGTCAAATGAGTTGGAAGGCGAGATGGCCTTTAATGGCGACCGAAGCAAACCTTTAAATGGAATCCACCGAGCATAATTTAGTTATGTCGGTATATAATTTTTCCATCTATGCACACTCCTCGTAGCTGACAACATTCGGGACTACAAAAAACCAGACACGTATACGATAGTATCTGCGCTGTCAAGCTGTCAACGAAACAACTATAGGTCTGTACAAGGTTAGGTGATGTTATAGAGGGTGTGGTGAACAAATGCTTTGGGTAAATACAATAAACCAATCGTTGGGTATCTGTCCCACTTCATTTGAGTTGTTATTGTCCTTTCAATCACCAAGTCAGTGAAGTGTTTTCTTCTGACTAACAAAACTTAATATTCTCTCTCTGTATGGACAATATACAGGCATGTTCGGAAGGCATGGCACCGGAGTAATGTACTCACTTCTACTTTCATCAGTACTACGAGGTGTGATATGATTTCTTAAGAATGGACTAACACATAAGGGCAACTAATTTGTGTTTTACTTATAGCAGCTGAGCATTCCCGGTCTAGAGAATAAGGAAGATGGTTATAATCCGCCATTAAAAGATGACTACACTGTCCCAAATCGATAATGACTCATTTGATTTAAGAAAAAAAGTGGAGAAATGATTTTAGTAAGTTTCTCATTGACTCATTTGAGCTATAACCTATAAGCTACATTCAATGAAAACCGCAACCAAATCCGCTCACAAGTTCGTAGGTATAGGATCAACAAAATCAAAGAAATAGAAGCACTAAAAGAGCAAACGCTGCAGCAGCAACAGCGCCAACTATCGCACTTAATTCAAGTTAAACTCTAAAAACCACCAGCACTTATGGGAATAAACTGCTCGATTTTTAGAGAATTCGGTAGATTGCTTTTAAAATTATAAGCCAGAATTATATATTACCGTTTTTTTTTTTAAATAGTTTTTCAAGCATTTGGTTGTTTAAATAAAAGTGTGTATTTCAAAATGTCTGTTAATTTATTAATAGCCAGATCTGACTGGATTGATACGCATTTGGCTGGAAGATTTTCTAAAATCCAGCCGGCTGGCTTTTTAGCTGAATACGATTTTTGTTTGACTGTTTTTAACTGATTTGTATCATATCTGTCCAATCAGTAGTACCTATACATTTTAAAACTCAAGCCGAGAACAAACTTAGCTTGAATTTCGTTTTCTGCTCTGCGATTGGAAGCATATCCCACTAGCGCAAATATTTCAATTTATGCGTTTGCATTGATACAAGTTTGTTCTAGCCTTTGTTAACTTACAAATGCTGCTTCAACTTTGATATACCGTCTGAAGTTACAAAAAAAGTTGGTACTACTATTACTTATGAAGATGATAAGGAGACAATTGAAGCACTCAAAGAAAATACTATGTAAAGTTTATTTATGAGTTGAACTAATTTAATGAATTTATTCTTATTTTAAATATTTTTTTTTATATACATAATATTTAGTTTTTAAAATATACTTCACTTCAATACGTGATAGTAAATGGATTTGTGTGTTTTTTTTTTTTTTTTGTAATAGAGTTAATTTATGACTTTTTTATTCGTAAAGTTCTTTTATTTTTAGATTTTTTGCTGGAATTTCTTATTGTATTTCGTCGACTGTTTTTCTGTATGGATTTTGTTTTTTTGTCCAGTCAAATCTGACTGGAAGGCCGATTTCAAAATGACAACGCGGTTTATAGCATCATAAATATTTTGCAAGAGTGCAAAGTTCGATTTTTATTCTATTGAAAATATAGTTAAAAAATAAAAGTTAGGTAAATGTGGGTAATTGTTCTTAAAAGTATTTTAATATATTGATTTTTTATAGTTTACTTGAATACTTGAATTTTTTCTAATACCTCCGTATTTAATACTGAATATATTTTAACGAGAGTCATTTGAGATTTTGGGTACATTTTCAATGACTTCTTTTAAATTGGTAAAGTCGATCCTTGGATGACGTTAAAAGTAAATAAATAAATGGTTGGTGCTACAGGTTCGTAGGGACCCTGGCCCTAGCGTCTCGCAACCATTCGTTTTCTGCGAGTTTTTCATTTTTGGGGCGAATGGAAAAGATCTACAATTTTATGCAGAGTCCAAACGGCTAATTGAGAAGCTCTTTCATGACAGTTATACTCTCTAATGTTTGTCAAACGTTCGCGAGAGAAGGAGCAGCCGAAAAAACATTTAGTTGTAATTCTGTTTTTATCGGGATTCGAACCTGGAATACCTCGCTTAGTTATCCAACACACTAACCTTTAAGCCACTGCTGGATGACGTGGACCTGTTAAAATCGAATTGCAAAGTATATATCATAAAAATTGGCACCCGTTGCAATGGTAAGCTCTTCTTTGGAAATTCGTATACCTACAATTCTAAAACGCCACATTTTCAAAGTCTAAATAGAAACTCTCCAACTTTCTTTCTAAACTTTTACACATTGGGCCTTACTTGTAACCATTTTAAATATTTGCAATAAATATTTTGTACGTCGCAATGGGTTATTTTGTTTGGAAAAGTTCGCCATACTAAGTTTTCGTTAAATCTAGCATTGACCCTAAAAATTATTAGTACCGCGCATTGATGCAAAATGTTGACGGGAGTTTACATTCGTTTATGTAAAAAGATAATAAATAGTATTGAAAGAAGTACTACCCAGAAAACTATTCCTATGCAACAAAAAAAATCCTGTTTTATATTCCATACACCCACATCATTAGTTAGTCATCCCATTTTTACAGTCTAATACCCTGATCTGATTTTAGAGCGAGATAAATTCACCAGTCGGAAAGACGAGCACTCGAGCAAAGCATAAATTTTTTCTTAATATCCGTAACGACAAGTATAACTAAAGCAAATAATCAGGAGTTTAAAACGTCTCCCCCTGCAAAAATCTAAACTGTTCAGGAACTTGCTCTTTGTAGGTATTGCTGGATTTTGCCGAGTCTGTGAAGTCAACTTCTCTTGCCGATAACCCCGACAACTATGTTAACAACTCCAACAATTCTATCCTTTTCTAGATAAACAGAAGAAAAAAACATTTCAAACTTCACTCAGCTTTAAAAAAGAAAAACAATAGAGCCGATCATTAAAAACATGGCAGTCCGCCATTAAGTTAACAAAATGTTTGCTGCCAAAATCAGCCGACACTCGCAATGTATTTAATGGCTTTCAATTAAAATTACAGCCAGCAACAAAATTGATCCGCATAAGACCGCGCTCACACAAAAATCTAAAATATGTCACCCCAAGTGATCGACGATTTATAACACTCGCATAAAAGTGGTTGGCACTGTGTATACCTCTCTGAGGCGATGCAAATTAAAATTCGTGTGCACAATTACGAAGAGGTTAAAAATAAATTAATTTATTCTAAAACACTGTTGATGTCATGTCACATAATTAGCTGTAGATATTTAAGAATCCCAATACTTCATTGATTGATCTTTTAATTAGCTTCACTCTTTAAAGGTTTCAATCACCAAGTCGTTATTTTTTATTTTTTCATTTGGTTTTAATTATTGTTACTTTTTTTTCGGATATTAACTTACAGCCATATTTTTTTTATTTTCTTAGAAAACACACAGCAGGAATTTTGACTTAAAAACTTGACGGAGTCCGTTCGGCGGAACAAGCTAAAATGTGTTGAACGTTCAAAAACAGAAAATCGACTGACGCAAGTTTAGCCGCTGTGTTTTCCATATTCCTTTGAATGAAAATAAAAGAATCTAGCCGATGTGGAGGAGGTGGCAATTGGCGGGGTAAATGGGTGGAGAAAAATAAATACATTTTCCAATATGATACTGCATTGTATGGTACAGGCGAGTCTTGGTGAGATCTTGAAAAATAAATATATTTTTAATACAAATGTCCATTGAAAATAGCAGCGATCACAGAAGATCCAATAGAACTATGCATATATGATATACAGTATGGTAAATGGAAGGGGATACAGATTTTGCTCAATAATGACATTCAGAGAAATGTGATTAATGATTCCGCTGTTTAAGTCTGTCCATTGGTGGGTTTTTTGGGACATAAACTTTTTGTTGTAAGTAAATTACAAAGCTCAATTTACATTTCCATGAATTGTCATTTTACTGCGACGGAAGGCTTTCTAAAACGACCTCTAGGAACTCCAATGGAGACCGTACAACTAAAAGACCGTTAACCAAAAGACCGAAGACTACATGTGCTGGAATCAAAGTTTTAATTTTAATAAAAAATACTTTGTTACTAAAAATATTTTTAAAGAAATAAGTTAGGTAGGTAAATCCAAACAGGATGTTTGAAAACGATATATTGCTATTTAAATAATTCATACAAGTCCGGTCTTTACTTGATCTTTTTTTCGGTTTTCAATTTCCTGTGTTTTGTATTAGAAGGCTTGAGAAATAATAAAGGTATGATCTTCTTGCCCAAATACTACTAAAATTTTGCCAACAAATTTTCGTTAATAAAAGAAGATCAGTCCAGAGGTTTAGAAGAGCTAAAAGTTGGAACTTTGGGCAATGTAGAGGAGCGGGCAAAAATTGATACTAAAAGAAGTTAAACGGTGAAGGAAGATTTCTGAGGAAGGCGGACTTTCTCCGAAGCTACATCGTTCTTGTAGATCAGTGTAGACTGATGTCAAAACACTTCGACAAATGATGCTATTTTGTATGTTGTAAAAGATCAATATTCGCCAGATCTATTCAGGCATTGCGCTCATGCTAGCACAGAGTGAGAAGACCCCGCTGACCAAAGCAGTTTTATAAAGTCTTCGTTTATATATACGAACTGTTTCCATAATATGATATTTATTGATCAATCCTATATTTTTACCCTGCTGGACCAGAAGCGGGGTAATGATTTCTCGCGCGTCGTTTCATTGACCTTCTGCAGCCTAAACGGCTTGACCGACTTTGAACATTGAAGCGTCTTTATATATTCATATTCTCGAAGGACTATCAGTTTTTGTTTCGTCTGTGTAGATAGCCTCCGACTGTCAATTAGCTATACTTGAATGTGTCTTGTTTACAACTTTCTATAGTTCATTTTTAGAGTCAGTCGGTTTTTTTGGTTTTTTAAATTAAATTTAAATTTTCCTGGAACAGCATACTAAAGCCTAGTATGCTGTTCCAGGAAAGCTAAAATTAAGCGCCTTTCCAATGTTTCTCTTCACCACTTCGCTTAATGTTCGCTTAATTTTGACAGTGTAAGTTCCGTCAAAAAAAGAAATGTGTTGGCACAGCTGATGGACTTGTTCTGTTTCGTCACTTGGTACTTTCTAAAGAAGTTTCTACATTATAAAAGAAATTAAATTAACAACAACGAATTTCTTTGTGTTGAACTAACCATTCGCCATTGGTACTATTTCGTTTGAAATTCTGTTGCGAGTGCCGACATTTTCTCCGATCTGTCAAAATTTAGCTGTGGAAAAATGTGTATTTTCCATTAATACGCTTACTTAAATTCTGAAGAGTTTTCGTACAGCGGCTCAGAAATATAGCTTGAATTGCGTACTGCTTGGCTTAACTGCTTTGCTTAATTTTATCTTTGGAGACATTTTTGTATGGGGGCTTAATTTAAGCGCGAGCAGCATACTAGGCTTAAGGTAGGTATTCGAAAACAACATTTCATCACAAGGAGCAATAAGAACAAATCCTTGTTCCTTTGGCAATAATTCGATCGCTTAAAAGGCTTAACGGGATCGGAAATGTTAATAATACCAGATCTTCTTCACTGTTGGAAAGTAGTCAGAATGTCTGTCCATTTTTTACTTGAGATGGTTAAGGTATTTAGATTGAGCCAGAAAAACCGTTTGTCTCGAATTACCTACATTAACCAATTTTTGGGGTGCACTGGCAAAAAATTCAATTGGCTGACTTAAGAGGCTTTCCAAACTGTAACGCCGCTTGAGAAGAATTCGTTCACCATTCTTTGATAGGCTACGAATTTTAATTTGTGGACAAAACTAATATATCCCTTCATTTACAATTAAAACCATATTTAGTCCATTTTAGGTGCCACCTCGCTTTCGTCAATGACACCAGAAATACAGAAATTACTTTTGACCTACTATGCCGTTGTTGTTAAGAGTTTACGACGATTATTTCAAATATAATGTCGAGAAATGCATTTGAAATCATTTGTAGACATAAAAGTCTCACTGACCGACTTGAGGCCAGTTTTATTGAACAACTTACTCAGCACAGTACATAATACGAAATAAAACCGTTCGCAGTCAGATTTGTTATAAAATGGTATAAACTGTATTATTTTGTGTCCCGATTTTTAATTTTATTCAACGTTCTTCTAGTTCCCTTTCGCTGAAAGTGAATGGTGCTGAAAGAAGTTAACTAGCAATGTCATGAACACATCACCAGAAAGGTGTCAATACCTTCTTTACTTTGCTGAGATAAATTACCAATAAAATATGCCTATTATACCAAGTGGCTAATTAAAGAACCGTATTGCTTTGGAGTTTCTCAGGGCAATTTCTTGAATCTCCTTGTCTCTAGGTATAAACATGGTAGACTTGCAAACACTGTTTTTGGAATAGCGCATTTCTCGCAACTATTTAAATATTTGCCACTCGTGCTCATCTTTAATTAATTTTTTTAAAATTAAATGTTTATTGACGTAGTCGTGCAATAATGAGCCGCACCACCGAACAAAATTTAGCTTTTAAAATGAGTATCATCGCAAAATTGCTTATTTAATTGCCCACTTACCGAATTCTGGGCGATTTTTATTTATATCTGAACATACAAAAATTTAAACGGTGCTTGCCGGTTGGAGTGAAAACTACTGCACAGATTTCAATAAAACTTCCGTTGAAATGTTTCACAAGCCTCCGAAAAGGTTTTAGAATATGTTGATGACTACCACGCCCACATTTTGGCGGGGTTTTATTTACCAACATATATCTTGTCCGACTTTACTGCCATTTGAATGCTTAAATAATTTTTAATGTTTTAAAATCTAGACAGACTGATAATTTGAAATGTTCAATGAATACAAACACTCCCGAATCATTTATTTCTCTGTTGAAAGAGCGGAAAGAAAAAGACTGTTCTCGAGGGAATCTACACGGTGTGGGATTTTTTTTTTAAAGCCACCACCACAATTTTACATTTTATGAAGATATGATTCAGACAGTCAATTACTTTTGTATAGAGAAGTCACACAGTGAATAACATTTTGACAGTGAAGACGATTGTTAATTGGAACTACTCGTATTACCTCTTTTTGCTAAAATTACTCACTATAGTTATTAAGACTATGTAATGAAAATGAAACTATAACAATAAATTCACACCCCAAATGAAGTTTTAAAAATATAAAAAGTGTTTTTCCAGAAATGCCTTTGTATCCATAAAACTTGTTCTCTATTCCAGAAAGTTAATATAAAAAAAAATACAATATAAACTAAGAACATAATTATACATTCATTGAAACGGATATGATGGCGAGCAGTCGACGGATGATAATATGTTTTTCCGATTTCCTCTCATTCAAGCTAACAACAAAAAAAATAAGCACTAAAATATTTTGTATTTTAAATCGTTGTAAATAGCTGCGAGCATACATACATATACTAATGTATATATTACATAAAACAAATTTTATGAGTCGCGAGCAGCGTTTATTTAGACAGCGCGCGCGTGGGTAGAGTTTTTTTCCGATTCAAAGAGGACGACGGACGGACAGACGTGTAATTTATTTCACTCTTTGCATAGCTTTGACGTCAACTTGTATTCGTATTTGCATGTAGGTGGAACAAGGCTGTTTAATGCTTAGTGTAAATATGTGTTTTTTTTTCTGAAGAACTCGGCGCATTATTTCACCAGTATCATTGATTCGGTTAATAATTCCATTTCAGCTGGTAAATTGATACGGATCGAAGGTTTTAATTACGATATTGGTGTATGAGCTCATTAGTTGAATTGTTTTAATTTGTTTTCGATCTGTTAATTATGTTTGACTTTTGCCATCCGGAGTCATGTATATAACACACATGAACACACGTGTGATTCATTTTTTTTTTGTATACATATTTGCTTAAATAAAAATAATAATATCGCCGTTGCATATTCTTAATTTGTATAAACATGTGGATTTATTCAAAAAATTTCATACTTATTTATTGCATCCAATTTGGACGGGTATTTTCAACTTATGTTTAAATCATTCGTACGTGATTTTAAATAATCACTTTGGCGACGCTATGCAGTCGTGTACGCATGATTTTTTTTTCGAAACTAAATGTTTGACAATGGAATCCATGTAATAACTTACCACAGCTCTCTGATCGGTTGGGCTAAAAACTGTTGGGGGGACGCAAGCAACTGAATGTACGCCAGTGGCGCACATTCTGTTAATCAAAATCTTCAATTTGAAAAATTATTGTTTGTCCATCAAATGATCACCAGCCTCTGAAGGTACACTGGATTATACTTACGCCGGATGGTAGAGACATACTTTACCAACAAAAAGTTTATGTTTTGAAACTACCGACGGTTTAACTGCAGAAAAATCAGCAAAACTCAACTTAACCTTCTCGTATAGAACACGCATGCGTTCACGTTTCTGAAAACTAAAACCAACGTTGGCATGTGGAGCGAGTTCAAGTAATATGGTTCACTGGTTCACTGACGAGGTGAATTCATCGCCTGCAACTAGATACATATTTAAAGCACATTCACAGAGTCCGTCTGGATCAAAGCAAACGTTTAAAAGAGTTTCCCCGCGCTAAAAGCTGCTGACCAAAAAACGGTACAATATTTCATAGTTACTTTGACAACAAATGAATTTCTTCTAATATCGGGGCGGAAAGATCCGAAATTAGCTTAGGCCCTAGTTATAGCCATACGTAAAATGCAACAGTAAAAAATTTCTTTGCTTTTTTAGACCACTTAATCCTAATGGTTGAACTCAATTTTGGTCTTAAAATGTTGATTATGAATTATAAAGTTAGTCTATCAACAAAAAAAATTAGCAAATGATATTTAAATTTTCTAGAAAAATAATTTATACATTTTTCCGTACGAAAAACTTTTTCCGATCCACTTCTCAGTCAATTCCACAACAATTCCACTGAAGTATTTCATTTCTTTACTGTTCCATCTATCAGGATTTTTTTTTCTGATGGAATCCAATCAGTGGTGGTTGATTTGTTGTATTTGTTTTCATAGCAAAACATTTTTCTGACAGAATTTTCGCTATGACCGCCTAAACGAAAAAAAAAAATCATTTTCATACTGTTCCCACTGAGGCCTAAGGCCCTAGTTATAGCCATACGTAAAATGCAACAGAAAATTTAAAGATCATTTGCTAATTTTTTTTTGATAGACTAACTTTATAATTCATAATCAACATTTTAAGACCAAGATTGAGTTCAACCATTAGGATTAAGTGGTCTAAAAAAGCAAAAGAAGATTTTTACGGTTGCATTTTACGTATGGCTATAACTGGCGCCTTAGGTCCCAGTTATAGCCACACGTCAAATGCTACAGAAAAAGATGGAACAGTATGGAAATGAGTTTTATTTTAGAATAAATTAAAATCTCACGTAGGAAGCTGGGAAACAAAGAACTCATCGCTTCCGGTTTTGAAAATAAATACAATTTAACCTATAACAAATTTTATGGCTTATATATTACTTGATTTGGGAAAATTAGAAACCGTCAAAAGTTTAAATTCGAACTGGAAAATATAAGGCGCACATTTGTATGCACGAAAGCTGTCATTTTTCCTCTTCTATGAATTCACACATATTCTCGTACTACCGGTTACTTCTCCAGAAGTAAATAATTTTTATATTTCGCGTGTATTTTGCTGAATGCTGAAAATTCTATTTTTTATAGCTATTATTTTCCGCGAAGTGTACCTTTTCACATAAACCATTATTTCATTAGAGATCCTCATTCACGGTAAACAAACTCCTTTTGAAATACTGGTTCGGTTTGTCAAATACCCCGATCAATTTCGAACTGGAACTTTGAATTCCGCATATGTGGAACAGGGTGTTCGGAAAATTATTTATTTTAAAATTAGTATTATTTTTTTTGGAGCATCCGTATGTACGAGTATATATATATATATTTTCAGAGATATTCGAACCAGACCACCATTGACGGGTCTCCTTTCGTCTCCCTACCACTACAAATCTTACCCAGATAGACTCTCTGGATTTCTCCAGAGTTCTTCCCTGGGTTCGATTTCGATTACTAGTGTTAGCACTAGCATCTGTTTATGTGAGATCTGTGCCATCGACTGGGTTTCCACCCAATGATGTCCCAAGATTCTTATTCTTCTGTCAGCCAACGCCGGACATTGACAAAGTATATGTGCCGCTGTCTCAGATTCCTCCCATCAGGCATAGTTTGCAGGTATCATCATCTCTAAGGCCCGTCTTCCTTAAGTAATACCCCAAATTACCATTTCCCGTAGACAAGGCCACCACCCATTTCAATGTTCCTCGACTCATGCTAAGAACCCTTCTTTGAGTGGAGCAGGTCGGCCACTTAATTGTCATTTTATCCAGTCTACATTGTTCCACAGTTGACCACCTATTCAGGTGTTCTGCCGGGATGCATTTGTGAATCAGCTGTTCAACCATTCCTCTACCAATTGAAGCGAATGGTTCTAGTCTCAGCAACTTTTCAGTTGACCCCTGTTTTGCAAGGGAGTCCGCCTTTTCGTTGCCTGCGATCCCTATTGAGCTTGAGTACACATTCGAGTGCCAATGATGATGTGGTGTTTCGCTTATTCCATGCGTCTGATCACCGCCTGATTGTCCAGAGCTATGAGGATATATCTTCCCTCCACCTGACTCTCAAGCAAGTAGTCCAACGCATGCAGCAATGCAATCATCTCAGCCTGGTATACGGAAGTGACGAGGATAAAGTGACGGGCTAGTTCCAGCTCTTCAGAATAGATACCGGCACCCAACCCGTCATGCCGCCATCCATCATGGATTCATCTGGGAAAATTACATTTTTTGGGAGTAGTCAGTTCTCAATACGAGTTATGTGATTATTATACTGCCTAAGCTGCCTAATACCGCTTTATACAAGTTCCAAGGTCTTTTGTTCATAAATGGTACCTCAATTGTATCATTTCGCATCTCTAAGAAACGAAGTGCCGTTAATAAATAAGTCTAACGGTTCGCCCATCCATATTCAACACGAAATACAGACTTACCTAAGTAAGTACATTTTTAAGTCGCTTCTCTTATGAGGACTATCAAAAGCTAAGGTATTTTTTTAGTTGTCAACAGTACCTAAAAGGTCAATGCGTTACATGTGTGTGATCGAGAAATCGAGGTGGCTACATTTTGTTCTAACTATGCTCCAAAATTAGAAAATACATGACGCAGCATAGAAATATACCCACTCACCGAAGTAATTTCAGCGTGTCCACGGATTTTTAAAAGCAACTATCCTGTCCAATGCTCCGTTGATATACATCAGCCACTTGAAAAGAAAGCTCTTCGTTCCCGATCTTCTCAAATAGAGCGGTCCCTATTCCAGTCGATATTTTGTTTAGCTTAAATTATTTCTATTAGCTGCCATCTGTCGACCCACTTTAAATTGATCCTTGAACATGAGCAGGTACCTACATGACAGAATATTTTAGTTTCAATGGCGCAAAATTATAGTCGGATAAAGCCCACTTTATGATTATTTTAGTACGTGACAATGTCCGTATTAGTATTTTTCTAATTATAGTCGACAAAATACCCACTTTATAGTTATAACCTGGTAATAAGTTTAAAACCAACAAAAGTACATATTATCCCTTAGTATAGACTCTCAATCCTCTCCCATCTGTCATTTCTATTGAAAAATTGTAATTTGAATTTTTTTTTTTGCAAAATTTTGAAAGAAATGTTCCCAGGATATTTATAGTTTTTAAGATCTCGAAATGTTTAAATATTTTGTGTTTCTAAGAAAAGCTAAATAAAAACTGAGCAAATCCTTTTTAAGATTTTGATTAGGAAGATTGCCTTCTAGCTACAGATTCAATACAATTTTTTTCATTCCATGCCCGCATTTTTAATTTTTTTATGTTTTTTTCTCTTTTGCTGTCATTTCATACAAAATTGCTTAAGGAGAATTCCCCAAACTGTGTTTAGTTTCTCAAACTGTACATTCTTCGGTCTGTTTGACAAAAATTTGCGTCGCGCCCGCTCTAAAGTTGGAACTAGTTGTAGGCAGGTTACAAAGCGTTTATAATTTTCCAGAAAGTTAGGCATGGGCTTTAAAGTTAGAGTGGTGCTAGTTAGTATCTACTAATCTCTCCTAATACACGATGTCTATAATTTTGCGCCAATAAAATTAAAACAGATTTTCCAATTTTTTTTTATTTAATACCTACTCTTTGACACATTTTAAACAGAAAATTAAAATGAATTATGATCCGATCAAAAAAAAAAAAAAAACAAAACGACAAGTGGGTGTGAAAATTTTGTTTATTCTATCTTGACCATGAAATTCACTCACCACTGCGAGTTTGTTTTTCTCAGAAAACCGGCAATTTTGACAACACAGTCAGAGAATCTATCATTAGAAAGATGTAAATTATGTATCTGAATGAGAACGTCAATGCCAACTGTAATAAAAGTGACATTCTGTGCACTTATGGAAATATAGTCTGTTCTTAAACAAAATATTAAATAAACATTTCCACAAACTGTGCGAGCACTTTTCCCAATGCTGCGCGAAATTAATGAGACGACTATTCTGTCAATGTCACCGCAAAGAATATCGCCGCATCCACTCAAGACTCAACTGCAAACAATTTAAACTAATAATTCAAAAAAGGATAGATAGGCATATTTTGATTTATTTTTCCCCGCTGAGTGGGCGCTACCACATAAAAATTCACATTTTTTTCTCAGACTATTTTTTTTATTTGTGAGGCATCACTTATATGTATGACCAATTCGATGACGTAAAGCCTTCATTATTCATTCAATTTGCTTGATAATACTGAAGAGTAAAATTTAGAAAAAAAAAATAAAATTAAATAGAAAACGCCCCGCAAAAAAAAATTGTTTTTGTTTGCAAAAATAAAGAAAAACATCTCCGGGATAAGCGTTATTTTTCTCTGTTTCACTCCCCCATCCAGCAAAGTGAAGCGGCGGATTTTTGTTCGTAGTGTCGTGGCCAGAAAACAATAACAGAAATCTCGGCCCATAGTATCGGAAAATGACCAAATTCAATTTGGGAATCGAAATCGAAATCGAAATCGCAATCGATGCTAATGTTTACATTTTTGGGGGCGGTAAGTGCTCATTTCGAAGGCCCAACGACGACGGCCGGAACTGAACAACAAAGTCGAAATCACCATTTCAATGCTGGCATAGGGTGTTTTTATTTATTTTCGGATTTAAATTCAAATCGATGGGGGCTGTGATTTAGTCGGGTGTCTCTGGAGCCGCCTGTCGTATCCGTTTTCAGAATGCTCTAGCCAACACAGAGAGAGAGAGAGAGAGAGGGAGAGTGTTGTTGATGAAGAAGTTTCTTGTTGACGCTGTTTAAAGGCGGCAGGGGGATATTTATTTTTTAAAACCGAAAAACAGAAACAATTTAAGCGAGTATGCTACTGGTTTCCCTTTTGTGTGAATTGGAAATATTTTCGCCTTCTAATTTGATTACTTAACAACGGTCGTTTTATTAATGACAAGGATTAGGGAAACTTAAACTGAAATGAGAACAGATGACATGCGGGCAGCAAGAACTCGAAGTAAATCATGTCTGTTTGGATGTTTAGAGTTGAAAGAAATTTAGTTCCAAGTAACAGCATTGAGTTGATCTACATGGATGACAAATCGCTCTCCATTATTATTAATACCAACGGAACACGGGGTGTATAGCTCGGGAACAGAACTACTCAACTTTTCTATAATTTAAACAAATATTTCGTAATTCTAGGGGTCCTTGTTCAAGAGCCTTTGTAAGGTACTCTTTTTGTGCGCATAAGATTACGAGTATAAATTTCCTTTCCTTCCTTTCCCAATAGTTTCCGAACAACTTTTCATCGGACACAAAATTGCTTAATAGAGAAGACAAATTGATTATTAGTATAGTACAACTTTTTACTGTCCAACAAACATTTAGTGGATTTAAAATCTCAAAACTGACATGCGGGTTAGTTAGTTTTTCCTATTTTATCCAGATAAATGTTGAGACACCCATGCCCTGTTAAGAAATCAGGGCGCTAGATCATCTACTCGCTGTATTTACCTTAAGTGTTGAAGTGCATTTCCACCTGGTTTCCCTTCCTCTTCATTCTTGTCCAGGGTTGTCTGCCAGTAAGCTACCGCCGTTTCTGTTCCGTTTTCAACCATCATATTCAAATTCAAACAAAATCAATTACAAATTAGTTTTTTTTAATTATAAATACGATTTCTTAGGGCTCCGTGAAATAAAGCCGCGGGAAATAAGACAACAGTTAGATTGAAATAAGGCCCCAAAATGCGCACACAAAGCAACAACAACAATTCATGAAAACCATTAGCGAGTACCGGTATAGCTGGAAAAATCGCATTTTTCTAATTTTACATTAATCTAAGTTAGTAATAGAATAACTGAAAATAATTAAAAATATAAGCCACATTTTTTATGTAGGTTTTCTTTTTGATGGTGTTTTATTGCTACTTTTCAATTGGGAATAATAAATACTAAAATTCCATCGTTTACTTTTCGTTGGTATTTCCCAACTTTTTCAGGTACACAGTTCTGTAATTTTTTTGAGGGATATACCGAGTTAATTTCCATAATTAATTTTTTGTTTTGAAAATGTACGCCTTTCACTTTCTTTTACAATTATATTCGGAATTGTACGGTCTAGAATATTTTTAAGAAGACAGATAATAAAACACGATGTAGTACTTAACATTTTTTAAACTTGTTAGAAGAAATATCACAGACTCTGGGTCGGGTAAAACTCATTCCAAGTCAACAGTCATTGTCATTCCCTTTTCTTATTTTGCAATACGGCCCCAAAGTCTTGGGTGCCCAAGGGCCCCGGCATGGCCTAAAACGGCCTTGGCCATAGCAATGTAGATGGTAGAGGTAAAGACCTCGAAATAAAATATCATTTGTGTCAAAAGTGATATAAAATCTAATGAACTAGGAGGTATAAAGGCTCTACTTTCCTAATGTAGCAGCAAAAGATTGCTTCTGGGCTTAGATTTTCTTTGAAGAAAAATGTTCATTAAGTTCTATAATAATAGAGCTGAGCTTTCGCATATACTACGTTCAACTGTTTCGTCACCGTAGAAGACATAGTCGGCACTTGGGGGGTTGACTGGGCGAACTTCATTTAAGTGGTAGTTATCGAAATTCGCAAACCGTGATGACCTGTAAGGTAGCCTACCATTATAACAATTATTTAATTATTTACTTGGCATTGTTGTTGAATGGCTGTATTGCTCTTTTGACTTGCCCAAGGCCCGGGATTTCCCCCCAATATCAAATATACATGTTGTATTACAAACATTTTAAGGTCGAGTCCAATTTATTTTGGTTTTGTTCCTGGAGCCAAAAAGCTGGAGGGTCCTGAAGCAGTGCAGGACTGATTTTGAGACAACAATTTATACCTTTTGGGAATAAAGGCCCATTTAATACCTTAAATATTGAAAAGGTTCCCGTTTTCCTATATGACTCTGCCTGAAAAACAATGGGACTTTTCCCTATTCTTCAAATAGAAATTGTTGTGCGTTGATATATTGTTCCAAAGTACAACCAAGCAAACCATTAGCAAGAACAGAAACTCGCAATTTATGCTGGGGTGAAGAGTCAAGACTTCTATAGACCACCTCAGACAGTACCAGCTTTCGTCTTGTTTCTTGAGGCGTAAAGTATGCACTGATCCACAATTTGTGTGATTGTAAATGGACAATTTTGATTGGTAATTATAGCCTAGACCCTAGACTAATGACTGAGTCCACAGCTTTAATTTTGTTATTATTAAGGTAAACATCGGGAAGGAGGCAAAGGTGGAAATTATTTTTTGAAATGGGTATTATTTAGAAGCAGGCTAGCCACAGACCAGGTTGCAATATGTATCAAGTCTTCATTGATGAGAAGAACAAGTTCATTGAGGTTATCAGAAGACTTCGCTAAATGCAGTTGGACATCGTCAGAATAAAGGTGTACTGAAGTATTTTTACAGACTGTCGGAAGGTCATTAATAAACATGCAGAAAAGTATGGGACCAAATATTGAGCCTTGAGGAACTCCCTGCTTTATTTCTTTCAACAGTGAAAAACGTTCCCCAGAATTAACCCTTTGTTATCGGCCAGAGAGAAAATAACTAATCAATTTTACTGCTCTTTCGCTAAAACCAAAGTAACTTTTGAGCTTCCAACACAGAACTTGATGACTAACTCAATCAAAAGCCTAAGAAAAGTCCAACAAACACAGCAACGAAACACTCTCCTGCCTTGATTCTTTAAAAAGGTTAACTATAGCTGTAGCACAACTGTGGCTAGCTATAAAACCAGATTGCTGAGCATACCTACAGCAATTTGTTCAATGACAAATGCTTCGTTATCTGTTTTGCCATAAGCTCTACAAAAACCTTTGTTAGACAAGGTAGGATGATAACCGGTTTAAAATCAATAGGGAAAGATGCATTTGTTTTCTTTGCTATTAGCAAACTCTTTGAAATTTCCAGAGCTGTGGAAAAGTTGACGTAATTTAAAAATTCGAAAAAAATCCTCTTCCTCTTTCCATATGAAAAAAAGTAACTTGTTTTTATTAACGAGCTCAAAATAAACATATAACATAAATAAGGCAATGATCAAGACGAGCGACTACATTCGGATACAAAAAAAATTCTTACGTTACAATTCAGAACTTATTTTGTGTGGTCGATTGCGGAAATGAGATCTAAGGATTTGTTCTGTAGAAAAACTGATAAGGACAGCGTTAAGCTAAAACTTTTTCGCATACAATGAAGCTTACTAAGAAATCGCTTTTTTGGACTGCTGCCAAAAGTGTTGATGACATCGCCAACGCTCTGGTCGTTCGTTCTTCAAGACTTATTGAGACGCATTTGAAGAGCTCTACAAAGGACATAATCCAGCCATGCCTTTCACCTTTCAATGAATTTAGTTTCACATTTAGTTTCGGCTCTCTGGTGCGTGCTTCTTAATGGCATTTTTGGAATGTTATATAGCGTTTGGATACTGTTGCCTCATTTTGCACTGTACTCCGCCACGTACCTGTGCTGGTAGCACCAGCTCAATTACTTCGTATGGTACTGGAGCAATATCCTCAACGTCGGGCTCAGAGGCATGTCCAACTGTCTGCTTTTCGGAAATATCTCACTGTTTGCTTTTTTTCCTTTCAAAAAAAAAATTAAAACTTTGACAAAGAATTCTAAGACTTTTTTAAGTCATACCCAAAAAATATTCTGTGTCCTTGTCCTTACATGATTACTTCGTGTTGCTGTGTAAAATTTAAAAACTGTTTACACTGTCTCTCTGTTAGCCCTACGCTTGGATATTAGTCTGGCATTTGCACGAGGTGGTTTAGTTGAAAGAATGCGTAGGGTTATTTGACTTTTTCCCCTGCACTTACCACTGACTGACCCATTAAGCCACTGCCACCGCCCTTAGAAACTGTGTATGATTATCCAACTACAAGTCGAAAGTAGCTGGTAGCCAAAGTGCGAGTATTCCTCGTTTTTTATTCGTCTTTCGCCCTTTATAAAAATAACATCGGGACGCATATTTTTTTTTTGAAATACAAATAATGCCAAAAAAAAACTATGTATAAACCTTCGCCCATCAAGGGATAATTCCGAAAACAAATTCACTTTGCAACATCCCCAGAGATAAACAAAAAAACGGCATCAAACCACCCAGCTAAATACAAAGCTTCCACTGCAGCAAGCAGCAAGAAGCTTAACCGCAGACTAACAAGATTCGAGTGAAACAAATCCGATTTACATACGAAAATAAATATAAATTGAAGCCGAAAGGAGCAGCAGCACCCAGGACCAACATTGGCCAGTCGAAATGCAGGATACCGCACTGGGGTAATAAATTTCGGTGCGGGTCTCTCTGTCAGCCGCAAAATAAGCACTGCAACCGGACACATTGTGGCCTTCGGATGGTTGCACCTCATTTCTTCACTGCAACAGAACGACCGGGACCGGCCACCAGTCTCCTTCCAAGGGACACAAGACACAACTAAACACTAATATTTACCCAGAGACTTCGAATGGACTCGGACTTTGTATTGCTCTCACGCTCGTCGTCGCATCGCAGAGAAGCCATACTCCTTCTCCTATCAGTGGAAGAGTTTTATCGCAATCGCAATGCTGCCTCCGCCCTTAGACGGTTATACGGGTTCGGGGACGGTTTTATTATACCTGTGAGCGGCAACAATTATAAGGAATACAAAGTATCTTTCGGTCGTCGAATATCTTCTCTGTTACGGTGGATATTCGTTTTTTTTTTTTTTTAATTTATCGTTTGGGATTATGCCTTCCCCCAACAAATTTATCAGGAAATATTTATGTCGGTACACTATTAGCATATATATGCAAAGAAAAAAGCGGAAAAAACCGAATGGCACTGTATTATCCCTAATCTTACAATTGCCATGGCGAAAAAGAGCAACCGAGAGCCCGGGCATTGGTTGCCGGAGGGGCTTATGAATATGTGATCAGTGGATTTTTATTTTATTTTTCGTAGTTATTGCACGAGGGTGGTACCTTAAATTGAATACCCTACACCGTACGTACTGGGTATGATTTGTGGTTTAAAAATGTGCATGTATTTGATGTCGGTGCGGAGCAAAAAGATGGGCGCTTGCGATAAGTTATATTCGCTCGAATATTTTAAGTCGCATAAGAGATACAGGTACGGGCTGTAAAATTCTGGGCTAGTGTCTAGACTACACAACTGAATGTGAAATATTTTGTGAGATTGTGCGATGACCTTGGATGCCCTTAGATATAGGTCTGTATCAGATTTGTAAAAGGTACCTCCGAGGTGACTGTTTTTATTTGAATGGAAACCAAGAGACTTATTTAAGTCCCAGTGCATACATAAGATTTGAATCTGAAAGAGGTGCGTTTACTTAAATGCCGATTTGACAGCGTGGCAGAATTTGGCGACGGGCTTGGATCTTTATACACGATACGTGCGTCTAAAAAGCAGTGCGAAACATCTATCAGGGATTCAAGGAGAACAAATTTGTTCAAACGCCCAAATCGTAGCATTATACCTTCCTCAAACAGAAGTTGCAGAAGGCACTATGGGTATAAACTCTTATCAGGGAACTGGTCACAAAAAAGTCCGATAATTTCCATTATATTAAACTCAAGCCAGCTGTAAAGGCCGACAAAAACATGAAAGTCGGAGTTTTTCCCAACCTTTTGCAGACAAGACACCTATAGTCCTACTACACAAAAATGTAAACAGTTGGCGCAACATGCCGGTATAGAACACTAGCAACAAGTTCCAGAACAATTCGTTCAAGGGAGGTCTCATTTTATGGACGAAGAGAAGGGACCTACAAATCTGTTTTCTCATTTTTTACATTTTTATTTCATGAGTTATGAACAAGGCAAAAAAAACAATAAAATTAGACAGTATTGTTTGTTTTTATTTAAAGCCCGTATGACAGGACGTTTTTAAGACTTACAAAATCAAATTACAGCAGTAAAAAATTACTACGAAAATTACCGATAGGAGTGAGTGCGTACACACCAACCTAATTAATGTAGAGCTAGAGATGTCAAAAAAAATGCATTGAAAATGTATTTAATTTAATTTTGAAGCTGCTGGCGCTTTTTTTTTAAATTTTAACATTATGTGGTATTTGCCTCCCGTCACTTTGAATACGTGGTATAAATTAGTTTCCAAATTTGTGGTTGTTTTGCAAACAATTATTGCTACCCCTTTCATAATACGCATTTTGTCTCTTTTAGACGAAGCTGACATTTCAACATGATTTAATGTGATAAAAATGAGGGAAAAATGAGAGAAAAATGTAGTGTCATACGGGCTTAAGAAAGAAACGTTTAATAAGGTTTTTTCTTTGATAGTTCATATGTTTTCTTGACTCAAGAAACTAGTTTGCTTAATAATGTGAAATAAGAAAAATGGTCTTAAAACAATACCTTATTGCTGAAATCAAGAACATTTATTCTTGATCAAAGGAAAGATATGTTGAACCGAAACCTTAATAACTTTTCTTTTATTTCAAAAACGTTTTTCTTAAAACGGGGATTTTATGTTTTCAACCAATCTATGCGAAGTAAAATTTTCTTCAAATATCTATGAATATTAAATTCATTTTCTGATATCAGGTACTGGCAGCCATGCCTCCCAAACTTCTCTGTATTCTCCCTAATTTCCAATATTTAATTTAAATTTTACTATAAACCAAACAACGAACATTTAATAAAAAGTTTTATTACGACGAAATGTAATCAGCGGCTAATGTTTTCGAGCTGCAAAACTGACATTTCCCCAAATATATTTGTGAATAGTGAAGGAGAATAAATGTGGCTTTCACTGAAAAATATAATAATGATAATTTTTTTATTTTTTTAAACTTATTGCATTTTTTGTTTTTAATTAAATGCTTTTGTTATTGGTGTTTTGAAGTAAACTCTGGTTTGTTTTGTACTATGAAGTTATGAGGTTTTTCTGATTCTACCGATTTGTTCTGAGTCTCGCGATATTTTTTCTCAAACCTCCCGATTTGTTGCGAAATTTTTATGGCAACCCTAGTAGGTAGGGCTACTATTTACTTCTTGGATTTTCATAAAAATCTTTTTCTTCAGTCAAAAAAGAATTTAAAACTGAATGAAAACAATTTTAAGACGACTTACTGTTTTTTTTCTGTAAATAGGTTTATTTTTCTTTTCATTACATCATTTTAATTATTTGAAATTTTATGTTACCTACCTTAAGTTAATAAAATTTATAATATTTATGTTGAGCTTTCAAGTTTTCGTTGTCTCAACATTTAGATCTGTGACGGAAATCTTTTCTTCACAAAATTCGTCTGTTTTTTCTTTTTAAATTGTAAAAAAAAATAAAAAAAATAACTAGGAATTAAATTTAATAAAACTAAATAAAATAGAAATATGTAAGTGACCGTGACATATCCAAGTACAGGAAACATGGCTCCTCGCAATAATTCGTATGATAAAAAACGCGAATGTGGAACGCCTTGCCCGGCTCTGTCTTTCCCCCTCGGTTCAATTTGCAGACATTTAAAACCAATGTGCATCGGAATCTCCTATCTTCTCTATCCCAATTTCCATAACGCCCGCGCTGTGTACTTCAAACTACACCATAAGAGTAGTCATAACCTCTTTAGCGCGTGTTTATTATAAAAAAAAAAAACAAAAAAAAAATCCTAGTGGTTTCAAATATTCTGAAAATAAAGAGTTTCTAACTGAACTACACTGAACCAAATCGCGTATTCATATCGACGGAAATATTTTGTTAATTATTGAAGAATTTATTATTCGGACCGGAAACACATTGGTGTGCTATAAATGTAAGTATCAAATATTAAATTTTTATGGAAAACATTTTGGTGACATTAAATTTTCCGCCGTAATAGTATCGTAGTAGGTAAAGTATTCAAATATTTATCATTATGACCGTCTCATAGTATAGCAATAATATATGTAATTTCAGATAGTGCTGGCTGGAACGGCTAACGACCCGTAGAAACTTAAATTTTTAATACAATTATTGTAAATATATTGTAAACTTTAAATTTAATAATTATTTATTATTATTTCAATTAAATTACTGTTATTATAAAACCATTAAATATAAATAATATAAATAACAAAAAAATATTTTTAGATTGAAAATATTTTTATGTTTTAATGTGGCTTGAATATTTTATTTGAAGAAAACAGTACCTACATGAAATTTAAAAGTATATTTCATCAATTTAAAAAATATTTGTCATATTGACAAAAAAAAAAAAGTGAAATAATTATTCAATTGGACAATTTTTTTGTGGATTCAACACCACAATGAAAAATATTATGCATTTCATCAAAATGACAATATTTCTTATAAAGTACAAATTTTCTTCAAAACAACGGACAGGAGTTGTTGGCCTTATATTGATCACCGTTTCTTCTAATCTAGGTACATGTTTTTTAAGGTTCCGTACCCAAAGGGAAAAAACGTAACCTTATTAGTTTCGCTCGGATGTCTCTTCGTCTGTCCGAACCCACTAAGCCAATTTTGTTACCAGGTCTATCTCAAGAACCGATTGACATAGGAGGCTAAAATTTACACACAACATCCGGTATAACCTCTAGTTAAACGACAAATACCAATGGAAGGAATACATCGATTGGTTTTGGATTAATTAGTAATCTGGTGAAAAAAATATTTTCATTCGTCCAAAAAACGGTCTATTTCTTGATTGACAAAAAAATACATAAATTCCTTTTTTGTAGATCATGTTCTTATCTATATATGTGCTGAATACTATTTTGCCGAAAAGTTAATAGTTTACAAGATATTTTCAAAAAAGATAATTTTACCATGTAAAATACGTTGCTATCATAAGTTTTAATTTTTACTACGCAGTTGTGCACAATTGACCCCATCAAAGACAGAAGAGAGTCACAGGGTTCCCGCTTGCTAATTTCGTTGGGGAGTATAATACATTTTTGTTGGGGAGTACAGAACAAAATAAAAGTATTATATTCTTAGTCAATAGTTTTTAATTGGGACAGGTCGCATACAGAATGGAAAATTGGCGTGGGTTGGGTACTAGGTAATAATTAGAAAATGAGATTCATGTGCGAGTAATTTTTGAGAGTAAAAATATTAAGTAATTAAATTAAACTAAATTGTGATGAATTCATGAAGAGGGGAAGTTTGAATGATATTATAGATTTCAAATAATATCTGTTGTTCATTACTGCGGTTGGAGAGTTGAGATAGGAATAATCGCAATTGTTTCTCGAATGGATTGCTTTAGTTCATTCAAATTTTTTGGTTTTGCTTTGTAGATTTCCTTTTTGCAATGACCCCACAGGAAAAAGTCAGGTGCAGTAAGGTCAGGCGACCTGGGGGGCCAACGGAATGTGAAGTTTCTGGATATCAGCTTATTGGGAAACTTTCGTCGCAATTCTGTCATAACAGGTCGGGCTATGTGATGAGTTGCACCATCTTGCTGATACCACACAGAGTCGAAAGAAATTCTCTTTCGTCGTAATTCTGGATGTAGAAAAACTTTCTTAACATGCTCAAGTAGCGGTTTCCAGTAACCGTAGCGGTATGACCGTTTTCTTCGAAGATGTGGGGCCCGACAATGCAGCGTGACGTAACTGCACACCACAATGTGACTCGAAGTGGATGCAATTCCGGCTCATGGAGTAACTGTCTGTTGGAAGCACTCAATATTCGACAATTTTGTTTGTTTATGCTGCCGATTAAATCGAAATGGTATTCGTCAGACATAAAAAGACAGTTCAACATGTTTCCGTCCTCTTCCACCATTTGAAGCATTTTCTGGCAAAATTCAAAACGAATCAGCAAGTCTGCTGCGTTCAGTTTGTTGGCCATTTGAATTTTATATGGGAATAAGTCAAAATCATTGTTCATAATTGACTGCAATGACTGTCTGCTTATACCCATTTGAGCAGATAAGCATCTTGTTGAAACTCTTGGATTGTTTTGCATGGCAGCAGCTACAGCAGACAATAGGCACCACACAATATGTCAAATTGTCCACCACATGGCGACTCACTCTCAACAAACTCAACAAACATCCCAAGTATTCTTCTAAGAAGAGAAGATCTAGAAAACAAATACCAAACGGACACTCCAGGTGAAAAAGATTCAGAATACAACCCCAAACAAACTGATAAAACAAAAAGGAATGACTCAGGCATAGTACTCGTTATCTATGAGTAGCGGTACCGTAAAAAAGGGATCGATATCGACCTAGCTAGCATATGTTTGTACTCGTACTCGTATATAAAAACATTTTGGTTCCCTTTTCAGTCAGTACCTAATAACTAACATCGTAGACACGAACACTAATAAAAGGATATTATTTTAAAATGAAGATTCTTAGCAATTTATTTTACTCGACTCCTTCGAAACAGACGATATTGCATTTATATTCTTATGGACTTGGTTCTTTTGTAGTAAATATGAATCGAGTAGATGGGATGTAAATATGAATACGAGATTCATTGAGTTACTTTAACATAATATTGGCGTGTTTTTTGTTATCTTTCTTGTTTTAGGTAGGTATACTAGAATTTGATTCTTGTATAAAGAAGTGCACTGCAAGAGTGCCTGTTGATAGAATTTCTTCTCGATATAAGAATTTGTTTCTTATAAGCAGTAAACATCAAATTCATTTCTTTACTTAGCCATACAAAATTGGTTTCTTAATTCATGACATTTTTGTAGCAATATTTTCTTTGTTTAAAAATACAATTAAATTAAATTCGAATAAGGAAGAATTTGTTAATTTTTAAATTTTCTGCATTCAATAAACAATTTTTTTTGTGTAGAAAATAATTTCTTTTCCGTGTAGGATGGCAGAAGAGCCCCAGCGACGAACGCAGCTTCGAGAATTCCCAATTGCAAAGCGTGGTTCCTGACCCAGGGTATCAGAAAGTGGTTAATAATGAACATAATTTGATGATATCCAAACCGCCTGAAAGACTGAAGTAGATATAAGACTGAAGGATATTGTTAAGTTAAGAGCGCTCGCTAAGAGCCTGTAAGCTAGAATTAAGACTGTTAGCTTTAAATTAGATTTAATCGTTTTTGTCTAGTATATAAGTATAATTAATAACATAAATAAAAATGAATTTAAAAGTAAAGACTGAAGTAGTTTCGCGATTACTAACCTCATATTTATGTAGATTTTTCTTTGCCAGGATCCTACTATCCTCTTCTCGTTGTCTAGGGGAAAAATTAAACGCACACACTCAATATTCAAGTTACATTTATTTTCTTAATGCGAATCAATTCAAAGTTTGGCGACTTTTTTAGGTTGAATTGGCTGAAGGCCAACGTCTATCTCATACGGAGGTTGAAAGCGGACTCTGTTCGTTCTCTTTGTTCGTTCGTTTTGCTTGCCTGTCTTTTCCTAACCGGTTCGTTCGTTACTGTTGGTGTCTGTACGTCTCTGTATGGGTTGTCCGTTAATGTGTTCTGTCTAGTATGATGTTCGTTTGTCTGGCTCAATCCCACATTTATACCACCAGATAATTATCCGACATTAGCAAGATGTGATAGTGGAAACATTGTAAGGATTGCCTACCTAGTATCAAAGTCTTGATCTGATACAGCTGCCGAGCTTAGTCTGACCAATTCGTCGACTTTCTCGCCAACATGAAAGCTTGGACGTTTTATCTATGTCAGCCAGCAATGCCAATCTATGTACCACCGGCTTCAAATGGAAAAGCGACTGTAAAACCTACCGATTGCCCAAAATTTGCTCGTCACACAGGCAATCATTAAAACTCCGATATCCTCGTGGAAACATATCGCCCCACCTCTTCTTTGAATTTCCCCGCACGAGATGCGAACTTGAATTCATTGAACAGCGCCCAGGCGACAGCATTACAAACTCTGTGCCACGTAATTGTTAAAGCAGCGAGGGAGAAGGCAAACTCATTCTAGGACACACATGTACTCGTATGTGTTGTATTCCGTGCTCGCGTCACAGCTACCTAAAAAATATGACAACCTGCCCGAAGACCGGATAAGGATGCGTAGAGTGTTTCCATAATTCAGTGCTTTGTTGAAGCTGCTGATGGGATTCCGGGTCCTGACGACGGTGCGCTGTGTGGATATGCGAACAGCTAGGCAGGCACTTTGAAGTGAACAAGCGTGTCAAAAGCTGAAAAATCCGCTTTTCCCTGTCGCTGCGGAAAACATCTCGAGGCGCGGATTCAACGGAGTATGGTATCAGGCTAAGGAGCTCGCCCTGTGGGTGGCTCCGATGTCGCCAATGTAGGGATTGAGTCACGGTGAACAGGTGTCGTATCGGTTGAAAGGCGGTCGTACTTTTTTTTTCCTTCCTCGCGTTGTCATTTATATTTCTCTTGTACGTACATCGTCTGCTACATTCCATCGCGTCGCTTCTATATCGCATTTCCGCATGCAAAATATTCAAATTAAAAGTGTACTCGATGTAATAAGGTATTTTCCGGGTAATTGAAAATTCTAAAATATTCGGCACCACCGCTGGCACGGCAAAACACTTGTCGAACTTATGGCGGATGTCAAGTAATTTATGTGTCAAAGGGACGCGCGATTGGCTGTCACATCATACTAAACCCAATCCGTCTGTATATACCAGCACATGTGTGTGTGAAGGGGAGGGGGCGCTATTAAAAAGAAGGTTAACTGACGCACAGATGCTACTCCCCAGCGATGATTGAAATTGATTTGGAATTCTTTAGCCATTTCGCCCCCCGAAAAATCAAAAGTCGATAGTGGATGCCAAAGTGTGAGCGTAAGTGATTTTAATCTTTCAAAATTGGCGGCGAGCATACACACACATTTGCAGCCAAACGAGCCGATAAAATTTTACGAGTTTTGCTTTTAGAGCGCGATGCCTCCGACGAGGCGCTTTCAGTCGAATTGAGAGCAGAGTCGAGTGGTTTCGACAACGACGGCGAGGACTTTCGGGGATCGGCAGTGAAGAACAATGGGGTTTTATTATCATTCAGTGAATTGGTTATGCTGCTGTTTATAGCACTGCGGTGTCATCCATTATCTCGGCAGATGCAGGATTTCAAAGGATTTTACAATTTTCCAACATTTGGCGCAACAAATAAGTGAATGCCGGGGAAAGGGGACAAAATCACTGCGGAATTTGTCTGGAGGAAATGAAAAATTGTTTTCGGTAAATAGAGTGCGAGTCATGCTTGTCATTGGAGAAATCATATCAAAGTGAAGAGCAGTTGGCGGGTGGCTCTCCTCAAGGCGCCCGAGAAATGAGAAGTCATCTCATGGTGGGATTTATTATGCATCATCCATCATCACCTGTTAGGCGTTCATTCGTTTTGACAAGTTGTATGCTGACATAGCTCCAAATCTGTCATAATGGTCGCTTTAGTTTGTCAGGAAAATAAAACTCAAGCAATAAGTGATTTCGATTAGTTTTGGCTTTGATAGAGATAACCTGTTGTTGGGCATCTTTTTATGTCACTTGCGATAAGTCAATGGAACAAATATAATTTATTACTATTCCTGCCCCCCGTTGGCAGTTAACAATCTTACATCAGGCATGTATCAAACAGGAAACAGAGCTGTTCTTATACCGACCTCCGTTTTGTTTACCAACCAAGCTATGTTTAAGATTGGAAATTATTTATTAAAAATTGGAAAAAAATCAGCTTAGCAGAAAGTTAATTGTTTCATAGTGCATGGATAAATAATTATGTTGCACTTGCTAAGAACTTTGCTTAAGCTAGAGCTCGAAGGCTGCAAAAAAAAAAATTTGTTCGTGTTTTCCAGTAAGAGTCAAAAAATGCTCAAATTGTCGGTGGGAAATAATTTCACAAAATTGGTGGTGATGTAATTGCTTAGTTTGAATGGGAAATAACTTCACATAAAAATATGGAATTATTTCCCTATCGAGGTGAAGTTGTTTCCCATGTGAAATTGTTGCCCGTCTATTTATTTCCCTGCACCTTCCCGCCCCGCCCAGGTTTAGCAAAGTTCTGCAAGCAGGCAATATTCGTGTATGTACCAAACTTTTGAGCAACTACGGCAACATTATTTGTAAAAAAATTGTCATCTTAAAGGTGTTTGTTGTATGGGAGGTGTCAAGCCGATAATCCGATACCCTTCGTATAGTGCGAACCTTCAAAAGACTCACCTTTGCTCGGCGGTCCACGAATATCAGATTGGATGGAGATTTTAGAATCCTATTGAACGACTGACGAAGGAAAGCAAAATGATGAATAAAAGATGATGCAAAGAAAAATTTTAATTTGCATAACTGACAGTAGGTAGTTGACACCTCTCTGTTCAATAGCGATTTCCTCCCTTTCAGTTACTTTGTTCGAGAAAGATTATTTTCTCTTAAAATAGAATAAATTCTTAACACATAGTTTCCTGCTTTTCTTATTATGTTAAAGGCTTTCTTCAGTCGATTACTTCTACATAAATCAAAATGTGATCACCTATCAGTGTTTTTTTTTTTTTATAGTGTAATTTTTTAAATTTTAATAAGGGCTTCCAATTTTGTTAGCAACTATATATCTATCTATTTCTATATAATAAAAATGGTGTGAAAAAATATAATAATTCATCAATTGAGAACGGCTGAGCCGATTTGGCTAACATTTTGGTTCAGTTCTTTGTAATTGTCAGGAGAAGGTTCTTACGAAAGAAAATTTGGGGAAAACAATCGGAAAAAGTCGGGAAAATCGAAAATTGATTTTTTGTATGGAAAATGTTGAAAATTTGTTGAGCATTTGTTCCGGAATGACTTTTTGAATTGAAAAATATAAAATTCTTAGTGGAAAATTTCGAAAACTCGAAAGATTTCAAATTTTTTGATGATAAAAGTGAAAAATTCGTTTGGAAAATTTTGTTCATAAACACTTATCGAAGCTCCTCGACTCAACGAAGAAAATAATATGTAGTTTGAAATTTTTTTAATTTTAACACCTAGCAAAGCAGGCTGGGTTCTGCTAGATTTTTATTAAATTCTTAAAATACGTATTAAAACTTCAGCTATTTCAAAGTACAATAATTATATAAAATACTAGACGTTTCCGCCCGGGTTTGCCCGAGCCAAACAAATTGTTTCCGTAAAGAAAATCTACTAAATAATTAAGTTCATGTAGAATTTTTCACAGATACGATCAAAATAAAAAAAAATGAAGTGCACGACAGGGTCGAACGAAACTTTCTCGTTGATCAACAGTTTGATTGGTTGTTTTCTTATTTTACTATGTAGGTAAAAGCAGGGAGAACTCTGCTGATTGGTAGGTAGGTAAGCAATGCTAGATAAAAGTAAGGGTTCATAAAATACAGGAAAAAGAATAGTCTTAAATATTTTATCAAATAACGATGTGAGTTTTTAGAAATTGAAGCTCTCAGTAACAGGCAATTGTCGCAAGTTCTTGTTAGAGAGTTATAAGCGCCTACTGTACCTACTATTTTATGCTCTTACAGTTTATAAGATTTTTGAGTACAAAGCAAATGTAGTCGGAGTTTCTGTTTCTGCATGTTTCTATTTTTGATTGAGTTATTTTAGTACCGCTGGTTTAAGGTTTCTATGATTGGAAGTAGGTTTCGTATTAGACCAATATCTTTACATAGATTATACATGCAGATTTAAGAGGTTTGTTTTTAAATTTGCATTAGAATCCGAATATACTTACCGATGGTAACGTAGTGGGAGTTTCTGATTGCACCAGGTGGTTGGAATTATTTTAAGGTGCGTACTCAATATGGTTGAAAAGAAGAAGAAGTGAGTTATATTTGCTAAATATACACGCAGAAATTTTAACCTTAACCGAGTGGAATTTTTGCTCGGTTGAAAATCAACTAAGTCTCTGTAAAAAAATAAACGAGTATTTGTTGTTGAAAACTAGCGAGTTAAAAAGGTTAAATCAAACTGTTAGAAATAACACACTTTATCAGTTGGTATCAATCATGTCACTTTGTTGTTATTAGTTAGTTTTCTATTTACGACTGAGAAAATTTGGAGAGGAAATTGATAAATCGGTCTTTTTTAACCGAGTTTCGTTTAACAAGTTGACTCGGTTATTTTTCATCCACTAACTCTGTAGGAGCTATATTAACAGTATTACTTGGTTGTTTTTAACCGAAAGTTGATTGATTTTTAACTAAGTCAATTTCCGCGCGTAAGTTTTGCGTCGTTGTTATTGCATTTGAAATGGAAGTGCGGTATTGAGTTCTTAAAGGATGTATGAACACAGATCGGCTTTTGGGTAAGTAGTCATTTTTGAGAAGCTACAAATCTTGTTTATTCGATTTTTTGGAGAAAAACTAAGTATGGGATGTTAATTAGTTTTGTTATATAATCCCAAATATGTACATATGTCGATCAAATTAAGAGCAGTTTTTGTCAAATTTGGCATTCAAAGCTGTCCGAAATATTGCAATGCTTAGTTTGTTTTTCAGACTATTGGTTAACTATTTAGCTGAAAACCGATTACAAGTCATTGTTCGTGGTGTAAGCATTACTTCGTTTTTAAAGTTCTATCGAAATGAAGAATGAGGTTTTCCAGATATGAACAGTATCTAAAATAAGCGTTTTCGGTGATTCCAATTTAAAATTGTGAACAAAATAGTTTTGAAAACATTAATTTGACTCTAGGTTTGCATTGTGGTCAAAATCGTTACTGTCGTTTTTAGGTAAACTAAACAAAACTAATTTTGTAAAAAACGACTGTTTTCACAAATCCATTGTACGATGATATATATAGAGAAAAACCGAGGCTTGCTACTAAGTTATAAATGACCAGATTATCTTAGAAAATCAAAAAAATTTCAAAAAGTACCTTAGCTAAATATTAACTTATCAATCTATCACATTTTTGTTTAGCAAAGAAGCATTTATTTAATTTTAATTAACCAATATAGCAATTATTTAATAATTATTTTTGGGTGCAAAAAACTGTGGTTCCGTAGAGTATCAACTACGGTACAGGAGTGTCAACTAGGTACTACGTATTTAAAAAGACATTTTTCAAAATGCATTTAATTCTCATCTTGAAAAGAAGATTTTTATTTAAAGGAAAATTACCTAAGTAATATATAAATTTAAGACATATTAAAATCGCGTTTGAAAATCAAGGCTTAAAGTTTAAAATCGTGTCCTGTATGATAGTTCTTTCCTGGATCACTATCTCGAATGTTGGCCCGGCTACCGCTGGGGATTCCGGTGGGCCGTGTAGCCTCTGTACCATGTAGCCTAAGCTTGGTTGATTAAAGTTGTGAATTCACAGAAAAATTCTACGCAGTAATGGAGTATTGTGGAAGAGGTTCTTCGACTTCTATTGATATGCGCATGGTTGCTCCTTGACAAAGGACTCGATTTTCTTTACAGATCATTTTGCTTCAATATATTTCAAAAATCCCGAAACTCACAAGATTTGGCGTCAGGCACGCTCATCGGTCTGTTGAACTCGATTCTCGCAAACTATGTGTAGTAAGAATTAGAGCTCTATAACTTCCTTTTTTGCAACGGCTAAAAGCAGGCTAAAAGGAAAGGAGGTTATGATGTGAGTCACATATTTTTCAAGTTAGTTCGTCAGTAGGTACAATGTTTGCGTGGTGTCCGAAGTATGGTGGGTACACCGAAGTTCTAATGGTCTACTCTAAGTGTCACTCCATATACAAAAAATCGGTAGATCCTATTTGAAGGAGGTTTATCATTCGAGACGCCTGTACAAACATGAACTTTTTTGGAAAGTTATGGAGAAAAATTTTGCTCTAACATATTTATTTAAGAGGTTCGCAAAAAATGGAAAAAACAATGGAAATTTGTAATTTTTGCATTGCAATTCCTTTTTTTCCGGGGATCTAACCTGATACGGCATCCTAATCGCATTCATAATTGCAAACTTAGCAACGGGACACTGCATTCGGTAGGCTTGTCTAGGTGTTACATAATCACAATTCTACAACGATTTCTGCAGGACCGTCGAGCAATTCTCCTGCTTTTGCTACCATCCGAAAAGGTGAAGGGCATGACCTCCGCTACAGTGGTTGGGCCAACTGTCCAAAGCCAATTTTTATCGATTTGACATGTAATACTTACAAAGCTCATACTGTCTGTTAAACTGAAGATGCACACCTACCCCTCTTTCGATTTTCTCTATGAAATTCGTTCGTGTGAGTACCAAACCGTCTTACAAACGAAACCTTCCTTCATCGTCTGTGGGGCGAAATGTTTTCTCTCCCAAATCGATTACATTGGATTACATGCATGAGTACATAAGTCTGAACAGACACGACCGTGAGACTTTGTTTGTCCGCACACAATACAACTCAAGATCAACTTTACAAATCCATCCCCCATTACACGTACGAGATGACGTCCTCGCATCCCACTGATTGAATACGATGATTCTCAATCAATTTGATGATAACAAATGGCTTCTGAAACAAAAGCCAGCTAGACGATCATGATTAATTGCAAATTGACTTCGAGAAGAGGCGTATTGGGAGACTTTTTCGCAAGTGCGCCCGAGGTGGAAAGAAAACTCTACATCCACACCACCCCCGGCTATCGATTCATCTGAAGTACATTTGTTATTTGCCAGTCAACAATCAACGAGTGCCGACAAAAGGAAGAATCTCGCTCTGACAAGTTTCGTGTACCTATGTGTAAAAACATGTCGGCACTTATGACAATTTAAGGATACCCAGACCCACGTCTCACCAAAGCAAGGAGCAAGTCTACCATTCCCCGCCGTGTTTGAGAAGAGCTCCATTTTGGTGCGCCGCTGTTAACAAGTTTCTGTCACCACTTGCCGGAATGATATGTATACGCTGTACGCATCGTTCGGATTTTTTTTTTAACATTTGCTGCTTCCCTTCGCAGAAATATACCCTGGCAAGATGGAAAGACATTTGTAAAATCTTTTCCAGTCTGCCCGCACCCACCCCTGCTGTCAGTTCTTATCAAAAGTGCGATAGAAAGTGGATTCTTGTCACCCACTCTAATGCAAACCAAAGCGTGTGTGAGGAATCGGCAAGGACATACCCGCATGGCCGCATATGAATGGGACACGTCAATCTACCTACGTCGCTGTGCATCCAGGCACGATGTTCTGATTTCTTTGTGACGCACAAGGCTGAGAGAGATTGCCCGAAACAGGTGGCCCACTGAGATGAAATGTCCTTGGGGGTAATTGCCCGAGGTGTGCCATTTCGGGGGAGTCTCCAGTCACCGACACCCGACGGCGAAGGCAATGTCCTCCGTAGGTGGGCGTTGTCCGAATGAGCAATCACCAAGCTCCACCGTAGCTAGGGCGACGCAAAGTTTCCATTGACCTTCATTAGGGGACACTTGTCAAAAGACTTAGACAAAGGGAGGTAGCTAATACTACTTGTTGCTACGCAGCAATAAAGATCAACTTTTTCACAGGAACCGAACGAGCACAATGTGTTGTGCTCGCATCAGTGTCATGTGCACTCAACTTTCTTATCGTCGAGGTGGAAGCTGCATCCCACTAAGACTTGTTAACGACCCACACGAGCACACCCCGCTCCAAGAGCCAACTTCGTAGGTACAAGGTGTGCAGTCTGCACTGTGCACAATGCATGCCACAAAGCAGAGATTTAAATGAAAAATCGAAGGTACGCGCGCTGAATTGTTGGCCAAAAAAACTTGTCACAAGTGGATGCATTGTTAGGTATAACAAAGCGCTCGGCGCCATTGTGGTAGGAAAGTTCACCGACGACAGAAACGGTGGCGGCGGCGGCGACGACGCCGACGGCGAATAATGCTTTTGGTGAGGTGCATTCCCAAAGAGAAAAGGATTCGCCTGAAAAACAAAATGCTTCTGCACACCTTCGACTTTGATAATTAGTTGGGAAATAAATGGCACGTTGGCAACTTTGTTAATTGAATTTTCTAGTTAATCCTCTTTGTTGCACATCACAATAGTCGTCGGGTCAGGGGGGGCGCGCGATGTTTATGAAAATAGTTATTTCGAGGCACAGGTGGCAATGAGTTCAGATGGCGACGATGATAATTATCCAACTTCTGAACTGTAATTTGGAATTCATCGGTCGACGAGGTCATCAGCAGCAAAGTGGGTAATACCTATCCTACTTTGACGGGGTTTTGAACTTTCATGCAGGTGATGCGTTCTCTGAGATTGTTCAAGTGTTGAGTCCTTCTTGTCAATCAATCTTGGACTCATTAAATATAGGTACTTATTTGTGGCGGTTCGTTTAACTTAAATTAAATTCTGAGACGGGGGGGAACTTTGTTTGAATGGGTTACCTCAGTTGCAGACATTGGTGCCAATCGTGGGGAATGGGTCAACAAGTGGGATACTGTTTATAACCAGTCGGGTTAAAAAGGAAAGTATCTGCAAAACTGGTAGCTGGGCAAGGGCACCCCCCTTTAAAAAAACAAACAAGCCTTTTAAAATATAAAACCAGAAAAACCCGGCAAAGCCTGGGCTATTGCTAAATTTGAGCAACTTTCTCCACTTTGTTGCAGGAAGTGCCACGACCCGTTTTCTAATATGAACAGTGTTTCGCACAATAATTTTTGTCGGACACTGCACATCTAATTTACAAAACTTTTAAGCATTTAACTCGCATGAGGGTCAATAATTATGGTTTATTTCTTTGTTTGGAAGTGCCAGGCCCCCTTTGAAAGATTTGTTTTACTATAAAAACGAGGGACTATTCGAATACAATGTCGTGTTCGCTAAAATATTAACAGTTTCTTCTAATTAGATAAAATTCGATAGGTGGCGTTGCTGTTTGTACTTATACATATGATTGTGTTCCTTTTTGGATACAGCTGAATATTTTATTTTAAGAAAAACTTATTTTTATCACAAAGTATCTTATCTTAAATTAAAAGAAGCGACATTTTAGAAGGTGCGTGGCTGGATAATGAAACGAAGATGACTGACTGCCGATGACAGTCAGCCAATGACAGGCAGCTTTTACACATTCGTTGTTATCGCTGCTGTTCTGATTGGGGTTTGTGCCTGCGATATGACCGCCACATACCTATAGTATAATTATTACTTATAGATAGCGCATCTATCTGTGCTAATAACGGGCGTATTTTAATGAATTTGGAAACGGTTTTTGATGCGTTCTCATCTGTTTTCGCGGGAATGTGTAGGTACTCGTAGTTAACATTTTGTCTACCCCTTATAGGCGCTTAGTTTTTGTGTCATCGCAAAAGCCATAATCGAACGGGGAACTGAATCCACTTAAACTGGAACGGAAGATCAGTTGGAATAATCGGAATTCGTGGGATATGGACTTCCTTTTCTTTGAATTTGCCCTTGATGATTGTCACTTGAATCACATTGTTGATCAGTCTCTCGACGGACAATCGCGAACCGTCGCAAAATTTCGAATGATTCGGATTCCGCAACACGATTATGACCGATCCCACCTTCAGATGTAAATTATGTGCCGGGGTTCCTGGCACATCAGGCGAGTTTAAAAATTCCGTCGGATAGTTGGTCGCTTCATCTTCGTCAGGCACACCGTCAACGGATTGGTACGAATGCAGTTCTCCAGCGGTTTGGACTTTGAATAATGAAATTCAAGCCATCGACGCACGTCCTTATTCTTTGCTGCTAGTATTCCACGTTCACTAATCCAATCGAGACTTTTATAATATTGAGCAATAGCGGGGACACTATGGTGATGATTTCCTTCTTCAACGATGTGCACTCGCAGAAGTTTGCAGGGAACGATATCAATCCCGTCGAACCATCAACAGGAATTTAGTTATTGCCAAGCGCCAGCATTTGTCTCGAGAATTCAGTAGCCGATGGGCCGTTCTGCAATGCGACTCTTATGTTCGTGGTCTATTTCAACTTCTTGAGACGTCGCCACAAAGACGACGATTTCAGGAATGCATTCATTTCATCGGCAGCAGTAGATTTAAAGATGACGGTAAGCGTTTGACGAAAATCTCCGGAGAGCAATATCGTAGCCCCACCAAATTGTCTCGAATCATCTCGTAGACCCTTCATCGTTCGGTCAACTGCCTCCAAAGCTCGTTTATGCGCCATCGTGCATTCATCCCGACTTCTTGTTCATTGTGCACGTTGGCTTGTCAACCGTGAGAAGATTCATCTTCAGCTTTAAAGCGGAAAGTGCAACTCGACCGCCTTCCAACAATGTGGCAGCAATGCCAGAGGATGCCGTGTAACAAAAGGTTACCAAAAATGTCGAACGCAGTCGCCCCCACTTAAGATTCCACCAAAAAATGGCTTCCCGATTTACATAAGTCCCTGCAAAGGATATCCTAAGTATGCGTGAAGCAGCAATCTCGCTTCTTCGATTTGTTCAGGCACTAATACTTAGGAACTCTTATATGCAGGACAGGGAGCTTGTAGGCAATTGTACCGTTTCTGCTCTCAGTTTGCCCTCTAGTTTGGATCTATTTGATAGACAGCAAACGCAATCGGAGTCAGTCACATCACATGCTGTTTTTAGTGTCTATTCATTTTGTTTGAAACCAGATGACGCCGCACATCGGCTTTGACATTTGTCGATGATTCGCAAAACCGCCAGGTGTCGTTGTTGATCCACTTGCCGTTGCCATTGCGCTTTATGACAGGTATCCTTTTCGTTTCGTCATTTCAAGTCAACTTTACTTTGTGAAGTAAACAGATGCGAAAGAGACTTCAATAAGACACGAATCGAAAAATACCGAAACAATGTCGGTGGTCTTGGCGCAGAGTGAGTTTAAGTGAAGGCTTCCCTGTCGTCCGACACCTACTGGGAAAACACTACGACGGTTAGCGCGGCTCACATGGAAAAGTATGGCACAACACGAGATATTGCTAGGTCTAGCTGTCCCCGAAACGGCCGTTTTGTAAAAATATCGCAGATGTAGCATAAGAAGTCGCAGTGGATCCCGGAGTATCGACTAAGGATCTACTGTCCAGCATCATACTGGCACCATCATGCCCGCGCCCTAACTATACTTAACCCAAAAGGGTTTAATCCTGTTTATACTTCCCTACTACTTCAGAGCCATGCAAAGGGCTCCTGCTCAAAGGATGTTATTCCTTTCTAGCACTAAACAGAGAGTAATTCTACTCTATAAAAAAAAAAAAAGGAAACGTGATCCCCAACAGCAAATGCAATGCAGCTGCAATGACAAACTGCAGCTTTCCGCTTGTAAAAGGAGCTAACGCGTATTGCTTTGGAATGTGCCCTGCTACAGCGCAGCTAATGATAAACTGCAGTTGTTCAGCATAAGGACACTCTGGTGTCTGTGCATCCTCTCTGCCTCACACTTTATGGTGCGGACAGCTTTGTCGCTAAATTGAGTGGTAAATTTCCAGCCAAGTATTTTTTTTTTGTCGCCACCCATCTCACTTTCAAACTCACACACAGCCATTCCAATCCAGGGTGCAATTAACAAGCTATTACAGCTGGTGTCACACGTCGCCTTTGGGGGAAATGTAATGTGAATAATTGTACGTGAGGAAAGCACACCCGGCGTCCTTTTTCAACTTTCCACACTCATACGCACCGACTCGGTTGCGTTCAACTCTATACACAAGTCGCACTCTGGGTCTGGGGTACGGCATGCACCCCCTCAGAGTGTCGTGAAACTTTCTTCAAATCCTCACAAATGAAGCACATAAATTAGGGAGTTAGAGGGATGGCAGGACCTTATCCCGTCTACGTGTTCTGATTGCGCTATTAAATACGATGAAACATGCAGACGTATATTTGGTTTACTTTAACTGTGATGCGGTACAGTTGTGTGTGAAATAAAAGCATCCCGACGGGGTGTGCTGACAAATGGCGAAATCTCCGGGAAGGTCAACTTGAACAGTTGAATCACCTCAAAGGTTACCTAGGCCGAGATCGGGCGGTGGTACCGTGTCGCACTCTATTCCATTGTGGCGTCGGATGAAATTTATTTCATCAAATGCCGCACGAAAAGCGGAATTCATATTCATGGTCACACCGATAAGAGGCTTTGCCGTTCGGTCCATTGTGCGAGAGTCAGAATGAAATGTGTGTATATACACATGAATTTATTCGAGGACTCAATGTACATTTAGGAATTGCGTGACGATTGAGTTGTTTTTTGTTGTGCCTTTCATCGGTTAATCGCGGTCGAAATGATATTTATTCAGTTGATGATGTTGGGGGGGTGGGGCTGGGATTTAGTCACCAAAAGTTTGCTTCGTATACTTCCTACCGCCAAGTGCCTACGTGGCCACATTACAATGTGCGATATGTCGCGCAGTATTTCACTCTGATCTCTGTTCCGAATTCAAATACATGTCGCTGTCGCACATCTATTAAGCTTTAAACCTTGCACTTGCTTCCATTCATATCTTTACGGGCTAACAAAGCCGATTACTCTTCATTTGTCCCTGGGGGTTCGTCAAAATCGATCATCAGATACCGGAACGAGTAGGTATACACTCGAACTTTGCAAACAAGAACATAGAACAGAACTGAACTGACAACTGAGTGCTCATCTCCAGGGACGCTCCTCAAATCTCTTCATTAATCTACAAAATGTATCTGCATTTGCAGTTAAAGTCCATAAAATCCTATTGCTGATTGCAAATCGCAGAACAAACAGGTGAAATCGAATTAAATTTCAATTCACAAGGAGCGGAGGAACAACTAACAAAAAAAAAAAAAAAATCCATTTTCATCTATAGAGTACGAGTTTGTTAACAACTGATAGACATTAGCCGGGGTGAAGTACGGCCTGCTGCTTCTGTACCCATTCAATGTGGCACTCTTCGGGCTTCCCGGTGCCCTGGTCCTGGAATTGAGTTTATTCAGTAGATATATAAATATTAGAGTTTTCCGCTTGGGAAACTCTCTACATCGCATCATTCAGCTGCACTTGTTTCGAGGTGTACACTTAAAAAGAAGAAAATTGGAATTCGAGAGAGACAATGTTGCTCGACCAGCGTTGCCACTTTGCTACATTTGCATTAGATTCCCTGCTAAATTTTTCAAAATTTAAATATACCCCCAGAAAATTAAGTCTACTCCATTATTTTAATTTTAATACGCTAGAACGAAAAAATGTAAATAAAAGAAGATTTCCATTCGGTTATTAAAAATGAACTCAACTTTATTTTTTCTATCTCTACCTTACGTTTCAAAATAAACGGGGTCAGCTCAAAAGTGCCGATAATGCAAATGTTGACAGTATTTTTAAATCAATTTTTTATTAGGATTTGAATTAAACTTACATAGTAGACAAAAACGATTAAATTTAATTTAAAACTAACATTTATCTTATTCTAGCTTTCTGGCTCCGAGCGAGCACTCTAAACTTATCAATATCCTTAAAATTATTGCCTTTCGGCCTTAAATCTAGCTATATCTATGATTCGTTTTGTTTTTTTAATTTTCAAGAAACTTTAGAAAACTCGAAATCTTTATTATTGGTTTTGCTTACAACTACTTAAAACTACCTTAGCTACTTAGCCTAAAGTAATTATAATCAGGGTGGTGAGCAATCTTATAGATTGGTCACCATCCTTATTCCATCCATGGGTGCCTGACAGCCGCCAACAAGGGTTCACCCGTGCGGCCGAGACTCGAGCGAGGCCATAAGCGTCGGTCGAGCCTCGGTAGCTGTTGAAATATAAACTTAATTATTAATATATATCAAGTATGCCACTATAGTACTATGACAATAGAATTAAATTATAGAAAATAAATTATTCATTCCCATCGTTCTCGTTATACAAAACGGACGAATTGTTTTCTCTATGTGGAAACTTCCTTTCCAATAGGTTATGGGCCCAGGACGGCTTACATAAAGAAAATAATAATGGAGAAATTTTCTGAAATAGAAAAACTGAAGGGAAGAGACAATTTCCACCAATGGAAAATTTCCCCAAGGACCACCTACTCTAACCTAAACCTACAAGCTTATTATTTAGCTTAAAACTAATAATGTTGACAGTGCGCTGAAACGGATGTGTTGACAAGTGAATTACAGTGCTGGGGTTAATGTGCGGTGCTATGGGCTGGATTCTGTAGGTATAAAATTCGTAGCATTAACTTTTATTCCTTTTTACAGTGTTCAAGTGAATGAAGAATGTCTGAACAGCTAGATGTCGCCACACTAGACTAGATAATTCCCTATTCTTTCCCACAATTTTCTTTATGGATAATCCTCCATGAATTCATGTTTAGAGACCTAAGGTTATTTCCGTTGCTATGAGCTCGGCCACTTTTTTCTAAACCATCAACGAGGTAAGACTCACCCAAATAAAAACTCAAAAACCCATACTTTGCGTAATCCATTTTAATTGAATTTTTCTCTTTCTGGAACCCCGAAAACTCTCCCGCTCAAACACACAGAAAACTTAACAACAAAATTAATTAATAAATAAATTCTTATGTTTTGTTTAAATATTCGCTTTTTTCTTAAATCTACTGCAAAAAAAGTTCAATCAGCTGTATTTTTTAAGAGAATCTTCAGCGAAAAAATACTCCTCTGAAGTGGCAACGCTGGTCAGCAACTGCTGGTAAATATTATAATGGAACTTTAAAAATAGAGAGCACGGGTTTCATAGTTACTGCTCAAACTATGGCTTAGGTTCAAGGGGTTATTGTTAAAAGTAAGTAAATATTTGGACCCAAAGGGTCTTTATTCATAGCTTCTTTCAACCATTCGTTTTGTGTGAGTTTTTCATTTTTGGGACCGATTGAAAGGGATCTACAATTTTTCGCCGGCCAATTAAAAAGCTCTTTCATGACAGTTATACTCTCGGATCATTGTCAGAAGTTTTAGAGGGATGGGGGAGTGGAAAAAAAAAACCTTAAAATGTAATCAATGTTTTTCCGTAGATCGAGCCTTGGTCCCCGCGATTAGTAGTCCAACGCAGTAACCACTTACCACCACATTTCTACGCCTTCATGTACCGGTTAGAGGTATTTTATAAAAATGTGATATATTGCATAGTGTGACTTGTGACATTTAGCCTTTTGGAGGAGTGTATTTGAAACCTACTGGATGATCGCAGCGTTCTTGTGGCACGCTATCCGAGATATTTACGATACTATCTTTACCGAATTTTTTAATAACACCTTTGAAGTTGATGGCTGTAGTTGCTGTTACGGTGAAGCACCACTTTACGTAACTACGACCCAACGTTTGGCAAAAAACAATACAAGAATTGGCCTACTAATAGATAGATAAAAAAAATGGTGTTCTTAGCCCTCCCTTTAACACTCAGCATCCCCAGGAACCCCTCTTGCCCTCGGGCAAGAAGCAGATTCTTTTTAAAAATGCATATATTATGATCGTATACAGAATCCTCAAAAAAAGAACCTGTAAGTGAAATTCTTGGGAGCTATTTTGTGGTAGAATAAAAAAAGCCTCTGAAGCGTCACGACTTAGGAAAATTCTTTCCATAAAAATCAAATAATGCCAAGTTAGACGACGTCTTGCGAAGAATAGGTTAACATTTTAGTCGAGACACTCACCCTGGAAGATGTGTTGGTAGAGGCATCCAACAGTCCTATTCTGCCTTTTTGGGGGAGAACTTTGTTACCTCATATAAACCTCATAAAAATGGGCTTCGCTCCACATCTCGTTTATAAATTATATACATCATGATACTTACTTCTACGTTGTTTTGTAGACTGCATTCGTTAAAGCTATTGAAATATCTAAACAAAGTTCAGCGATCGGTTTGTTTATGTATGAGTGCGAAGATCTTGTGCGTACCTTGTGCGGTCGTTGTGGGGTACATACGTGTCGAGAGCTTTTATCAGTTAAATAAATAAAAAAAAAAAAAAAAAAAAAAAAAAAATTTCTATATACAACTTTTTGAAAATGTCGTGCAGAATTTGTAAATCTAAAGTTGAAAGATCGGACCTTAAAATGGAATGCAGTAGTTGCAATGGAGTTTTTCATGCTAATTGTGTCAATCTCACCGCAAACGATTTGAATTTTTTGAAAAAAAGCAAATCTACCTGGAGGTGCCCAGCTTGTACTCTCCAACGAAGAGAATCTTTTTCGCACCTGTCTTCGAACGCGGCTAGAAATTGCATCGCACCAACCACCTCTTCAGCATTGCCTACGGTTGTAATTCCATCTAATCCAACATCAGACCCAACAACTAACACCACTACCTTGCCTCAACTGGAGATTAATTCTGGGACAGTTACACTGGAAATGATTTATGCTAAAATCATTTCAATCGAAGAAAATCAAAAAAAAACAAATCGATGCACTCATCGCCAAAAATGAAGCTTGCGAAAAACGAATTCACTCTCTTGAGGAAAAGGTCAACAAACTGGAGCAACAGCTAATCTCAAACAGTATTGAAATCTTCAACGTTCCCATCAACAACACACAGTTATCAAACACTGATGTCGCTCTCAAAGTGTTTCGCGATGGCTTGAACGTGAATATTAATGAAAGAGACATCGACAAGTGCTACTTGAAAAAAATAAAGTTGGCTAAACCACCTACCAACAGCAGCAGCAATCCAGCGAGCACAAAAAATATTCTCCATGTAAAATTTGTTTCTCATCTATGCAAAGAGGAAGTCATGAAAGCAAAGCGAGAAAAAAGAGAGCAGTTGACCACCAACTTAATCAACGCACAAGCTAGATCGGAGAAGTTATTTATCAACGAATGCTTAACACATCAAACAAGACAATTATTGAACACTGCAACGTCAATGAAGGCCACGAAGGGGTATAAATACGTATGGACGAGAAATGGGACTGTTTATTTGCGGAAGAAAGAGGGTGACAATAGTGTAAAAATAAATTCTGTTGCTGATTTCGTTAAATTATGAATTCTGTTAATTCTGTCCCATTCTTAGTTACAAATGTATGTGAATACCCAGTCGACCCAACTTGTCTTGTAGAATATTGTTTTTGTTTACATCAAAACATTCGTAGCATGAGAAAAAATTTTTCTGTTCTCGCAGCTCATATTGAGTCGATGGCTAATCTACCTGTCGTTATAGTTTTAAGTGAGATATGGATTTACGAAAATGAACTTAGTCTCTATAATTTACCGGGTTATACATCTTTTGGCAATTGTAATAATTTATATTCTGCTGGTGGTGTGGCTGTCTTTATTAGAAATGATTGTGTGTTAGATTTGAATTGCTGTAGTTTGAATTTGACAAGCGCCGATTTATTAAAATTGTCGTTTGAATATGAGAATGATTATTACACTATTCTGTGCATATATAGTCTACACGAATTCTGTAAAAATATTTTTATTGATGAATTTAGCAACGTTTTAAATGAAGTTAAGGCAAAGAATTTAATTGTTTTGGGTGACATTAATATTGACATACTTAATGAATTGGATAAATATACGGAGAACTACCTAATTGCTATGACTTCAAATGGTCTTGAGAGTTTAATTAACGAACCAACCCGTGTGACCGATTCTACCAAGAGTTGCATTGATCACATTTTTCATAGATCTCATAAAAAATAACAAAAAAATGTTTATTGGCAAAGTCTATGACATTAAACTTACGGATCATTGTATGACTGTCCTTAATTATTTCACTGATAATAACTGTACTGATAGCCGCACACCCTTATCCACATCATTGAAAAAAGGCGTTGATTTCAAACTATTGAAAGAATGCTTAACTTATGAATTCTGGGAGCCAGTTTATTCCGAAAGAAATCCTTCTGTTGCTTTCGACATATTTATGGACATTTTACAAAGCCACATTAAGTTTTGTACTGTTGTGTCGAAACAGAAATCGAATAACAAGAAACGTTTAAAGCCTTGGATGAGTAATAATCTTCTTAATCAGATTAGAAAGAAAAAAAAGATAAGTTTAAAATGTAAAAAACACCCCAATAATATAAAACTAAAAAAACAGTATGACGCGATGTGCAAAAAAAATCATACAAATATAGAAGACACTCGAAACAACTACTACAATGATCTATTCGCAAGAGCCGATGGTAATATTCGCGAAGAATGGAGAGTGGTTGATAATATTTTGGGAAAGAATAGAAAGCGCGTAATAATTGATAGTGTTGAAGTTGATGGAATTATTGATTCTAACCTATGCACCATCTGTAACAAATTCAACGAATATTTCACTGAAGCTTCTGTAAAACTAAAACCAGTAGTTGAAAAATGTTTAAACTGTGATTGCTCCATTTCTTCAAGTTTACCTGGCGAAGATATACTACCAAACAGTTTCGTTTTTGAACCGATAACCTCGAGAGAAATGTACAGTGTTATCCTATCCTTAAAAAGTAAAAACTCTTGCACGAGTGACGGTGTTTCAAGTGTGCTTCTGAAAAATATTGCCCTGTTTGTTGTTGATGTACTAAGTGCCTTATTTAATCGTAGTGTTGAAAGGGGTTGTTTTCCTGAACATTTGAAATGTGCTGAAGTTATCCCTCTTTTTAAAAAAGGTAACAGAAGAAATATTTCGGATTATAGGCCTATTTCACTTCTTTCAACCTTCTCCAAGATATTTGAAAAGCTGCTCAAAGTTCGTATTTTGTCGTTCCTCGACAAGTTTAATTTTTTTTGTAGAAACCAGTTCGGTTTTAGAGCAGAAATGTCAACAGAGGATGCTATTTTGAGAGTATGTAGTCAACTGTATGGTGGCTTAAACCGCAATAAATCTACTTTATGTCTTTTTATAGACATGACAGAAGCATTTGACCATGATTTGTTACTAAGCAAACTTTATAATGCTGGTTTTCGAGGAAACTTTTTTAGATGGCTGCATTCGTTTCTAAAATATAGGAAACAGAGGGTTAATGTCAATGGTGTCTTGAGTGAGTCTCGTTTTTTGAAAAACGGTGTTCCTCAGGGTTCTGTACTTGGCCCTTTGTTTTTCCTAATATACATAAACTCCCTTTTCAAACTTAAGTTAAATGGTATATCAACTGCATTTGCAGACGATATAGCGTTTACTTATGAGTACAAAACAGTTTTTGATTGTGTCACAAGGATCGAGGAAGATCTTGAAATATGTATTAAGGTTGTGGTTTACTGCCCACAAATTGATCATCAGTGAGAAAACAAAATTGATGTCTTTCATGACAACTGGTAATAATCTTTATGATTATAACCTGTGGTTTCACTCATACGACTGTAAACTGTTCTCTTTACCTGTTCATAAGTGTGGTAGAAGTAACTTTGCTGCTGATATGCAATGCTCCAAAAATTGTTTCAAGATTGAATCAGTACAGCACTTTAAGTACTTAGGAGTTACAATTGATACCAATCTTAACTGGAAAACTCATATCCAAGCGATAAAATCGTATATGATGTTGGTCACTCGTAAGATGTATCTTTTAAAGCCGTTTTGCTCCAAGAAAGTGCTAACCACCATTTACTACGGTCTTGCGCACTCAAAGTTACAATACGGTATCACAAGCTGGGGTGGTTCGTACACTAATACAGTTAAGCCCTTACTAATAGCCCAGAAACATCTAGTTAGAATTATACATAACAAAAATCGATTTGCCGAGAGTTGGCCTTTATTTAAATCGTTGCAGATTCTACCAATCAGACATTTATATGTTTTTAAAGTTTTAAGAGAGTTCTATAAACAAAGTGGTAATATACCCAGCAGAAATTCCCAAATGTATAACCTGCGTAATAATAATATGAGCTTGGTCATTGCACCTTTTGCAAACAGAACACTCTTTTCTCGTTTTTATACGTATACAGCTGCAAAATTCTTTAATAAATTGCCTCTTTCTATCAGAGAATTATCTTGTTTTTCCACGTACATCAGAAAAGTAAAAGACTGGTTGTTCACTTTAAACTATGATTGCATTGAAACACTTTTTTAGATTATTTTTTCTTTTTCATCAGCATATAAATTATAAATATTGAAATTTCATTAATGTATCTTATCTCTATTTTGCGACTTTTTTTTTTTTTATATATATTTTTTATATTTTTTTTTCTCTTTTTTTTGTTTGGATTTGAGATTTTCTAAATTATTTATGTTTAACCAATACACTGATTGTCACCCCACATCAGTTATCATTTGAACCTTTAAATCTTAGATGTATCATTCACCACTAACTTCTTAGTTAAAGAATGATTACTATTATTCTATTTCATTCTGTCATGAATATTGTTATTAGTTTAAGTAGGTATGAAATGAATAAAATGAACTATCTATCTATCTTGGCGCAGTGGCTTAGTGGTTAGTGTGTTGGACTACTAAGCGAGGGGCTCAGGTTCGAATCCCGCGAAAACCCAAATTCCAACTTAGGGTTTTTTTCCGCTGCGCCACCTCTCGCGAACGTCTGACAAACATCCGAGAGTATAACTGTCTTGAAAAAGCTTCTCAATTAGCCGTTTGGAATCGGCATAAAATTGTAGATCCCTTCCATTCGTTCCAAAAATGAAAACTCACACAAAACGAATGGTTGTGAGAAGCTAGGCCCAGGGTCCCTACGACCTGTAGCGCCAACTATTTATTTTTTTTTATTTTATTTTTATCTATCTATCTATCTAAGACGCTTGCTGCAGGACAATAGATTTTATTGCATTTACCACATCTGACGTTTTTATTAGACGAACTTCTACAATAGTGCAGCAGTTCGTAACAAAGCAATAAATCGGATCTTTCCAGATAGACAAGCAGCTGTCAAATAGTTGGAATCTATTTGAAAAAAAAAAATTTGTATAAATGAGTATAAATATTCCAGGGAACTGTAGGGGCGATGAGCTCGCAAAAAGTTCAACAACTATAGGTACCTTTATTTTTCATTTAAAATAAATATATTTAGGTGTCCAATCTAATCGCTACATGTAAAGTTAAATTAAAGCTACATTATTTATGTATTTACTTCTGCCAAATCGAACATTGGTGTACAAGTGACAAAACGTGCCTTGCGACAAAACCGAATTAGCCAAAGCTGGATTTGAAACGCTCTAAGATTTCGATCTCTATAAAAAGATTGACTTTTATAGGTGTCATCAATAAACAATGCGTGTCAGGTGGGTGCATAATCTAATAATTTTTGTACAAGCTGCTTACACCCATTTGAGCAGATAAGCTTCTTGTCGAAACTCTTGGATTGTTTTGTATGGCAGCAGATACAGCAGCGATTGTTTCCTCCGTCCGAACTGAAGGGTTTCGATGATGGTAAGGTCTTCTTTCGACTGTGCCATGCGACAAAATTGGTAACAAGTGTCATTGTGATCCATCTGCTTGAAGGATTGCCGCCAAACGTGCGCCTATTCTCTCTTTGAACCGAAACTACGGACTCCAGTGCGTGATAGCGGCGGACAATGCAAATTCTTGTTTCAGTGTCCCAGTTATCCATTTTTTTTTAAATCTAAAAATCAATCTGCCAAATAAAAAAAAATTAACCTGATTCATTAAATAGAAAAAAAAGGTTATTAAATTTTTTTTGGTAGCGGCTTTCATCAGCCACCCTGTATATTATAAACAGTTCTGCAGTTGAAAACGATGTTCCTTATGAATTGTTTTGTACACAAAAACATGCATTTTTCTGTAGGTATTTTAGAAGTTGTTCATTATTTGTTCTGCATTTAATACAAATTTTTCAAAGCAGTAGGTATAACTTGCACATTAAGAAAACAAAAATTCACCGCACCGATTTTTTCAGTTTTTTCCGAGAAATGTCAAAATTTTTATTGAAAATAGCAACAAGTCTTTATTTTTTTTAGCCCTTATATTTGGAGCATAAAGGAATGTATTTTTGTTAGAATGCGTATTCTCAAATCTTTTTTGAATGTAATTTAACAAGGGAGGGGGTTACTTTGCCACGTCCAAAAGTTTCTACGATTGTGCTTGTTTTTGAGACGCTGGAGCAAAGATGTTCACAAAACTAATTAATATTGCTCCAAACTTAATTTCTATGCAAACATTTTTTAAAAATACAATAAAAAAAACCGCATTTACTGTCCCTCAAAAAACACAAAATAAATAATAAATATAAAACACATTTTGGGGCAACTTTGCTACGGAATTTTACTTTGCTCCAGTGCAAAGTTGCCCCCGAGCCAGAATGACGAAAATTTGCATGTTCTCACCAAAAAATATTCTATTATTTTAGTTTTGAACCAAGAAGTTTAATTTTATAAGAAATTTAAAGCAAAAATGACATTATTATCTAGTACAAAAATACTTACTTTGTGTATTTTAAAATACCTACAACCTCGGCACCTCAAATTTTACACTAAAAAAAGGCACAATTTATCACTCCATCTTCCAAGCTCCTCGGTTCACTGAAAAATAAACGTATACATGCGGGTGGGCATAATTTTCAACAAAAATGTACGTTGTGGTCTTTTGCAGTTAGGTCGATGAGCAATACTCAACGTGGCGCAAATTAACCCCGGTTTACGGTACCTACTGAAATTTCTGTAGTGTTCTATTCCTCATTATTTGAAATTTTAAAATATGGTCAGGGTCACCGTAATTTTAAAGTCAGTTTATTGGAGAAAAATAAGCAAATGGTCCTCCAATAGGATAACACAATCTTTTCTCTCTTAGCAACTTACTTACTTAGGTGGCGCTACAGTCCGGGGTGGACCTGGGCCTCAACCAATACGCCTCTCCAGTTAGCGCGATCTTTGGCTAACTGCCTCCAGTTGCGCACTCCAAGTTGGTTGAGGTCCCCTTCCACTTGCGCGCGCCACCTAAGGCGAGGTCTTCCTCTACTGCGTTGTCCCTCCGGGTTGGAGTCGAAGACTCTTCGGGCCGGAGCGTTGGTGTCCATTCGCTCTACATGTCCTAGCCATCTTAGTCGACTGATGCGCACTTTTCTGACCAGGTCGATGTCGCTGTACAGCTCGTAGAGTTCGTTGTTAAATCTCCTCCTCCAGAGCCCGTCAACGCAAACGGGACCAAAGATCACTCGAAGAATTTTGCGTTCGAAACGACCAAGGAGATCTTCATCCGCCTTTGATAGCGTCCATGCTTCTGCACCATAAAGTAGGACTGGGATAATGAGGGTCTTATATAGAGTCTGCTTAGTATTTCTCGACATGGCCTTAATTCTCAATTGCCTTCTTAGACCAAAGTAACAGCGGTTGGCAAGTGTGATTCTTCGCTTGATTTCTGAGGTGATATCATTTTCAGAATTAATAGCGGAGCCGAGGTAGACAAAGTCCCGAACTACCTCAAAGTTATAGCTGTCTATCGTGACGTTCTGTCCGATTCGTCGGTGTTGTGTGTCCCTTCTTGTGGACAGCATATATTTTGTTTTGCCCTCATTCACCACTAAACCCATTTTAGCCGCTTCTGTACTGATACTTGCAAACGCACCAGTGACAGCTCGCTGTGTTCTGCCAATGATGTCGATGTCGTCAGCGTATGCAAGTAGTTGCACAGACTTCTGGAAGATTGTGCCTCTGGTGTTGGCTTGTGAGTTTCGCACAATCTTCTCAAGAATTATATTAAAAAAGTCACATGACAGCGCGTCACCTTGTCTAAATCCTTTTTTGACACCAAAGGTCTCGGTGAGATTGTTTCCGACCTTTATGGAACAGCGAGCGTTCTCCATCGTCATTCTGCACAATCTGACAAGTTTGGCAGGGATGTCAAAACTAGACATGGCTCTGTATAGCTCGTCTCTATAAATGCTGTCATATGCGGCCTTAAAATCGATAAACAGGTGGTGGGTATCGACTTGGACTTCTTGGGTTTTCTCCAGGATCTGCCGTAGTGTGAATATTTGGTCTGTTGTGAACTTACCGGGCCTAAAACCGCACTGATAGGGTCCAATCAGTTCGTTGACATATGGTTTCAGGCGATCACACAGTACGGCAGAAAGGATCTTATACGCGATGTTGAGGAGACTGATGCCTCTATAGTTGGCGCAGTTTAGAGGGTCTCCTTTCTTGTGGATCGGGCAGACAATGCTGAGGTTCCATTCATCAGGCATACTTTCCTCTAACCAAATCTTGGAGACGAGTTGGTGTATGCACTCTACCAAATCATCTCCCGCTGCCTTGAAAAGCTCGGCAGGTAAGCCGTCTGGTCCGGCAGCTTTGTTGGATTTCAGCTTGGATATTGCTATCCTCACTTCATTTAGGTCAGGTGGACGGAAGTCTTGGCTTTCATCGTCCAGGTTGAATGGTTCAATCTGCCTGACAGCGGAATTGATGTCGTCTTCGCCGTTTAACAGTCTGCAGAAATGATTTTTCCATGTCCTCAGCACCGACTGTGATTCCACTACAAGGTTTCCTTGTTCGTCTCGACAGGTTTCTGCTCGGGTTTTGTTGCCATGACACGTCCTTTTTACCCTTTGGTAAAACTTCCGAACATTGTTCCTGGAGTAACACCTCTCTATTTCCTCGATCGCGCGCTTCTCATGCTCTTTCTTTTTCTTCCGGAGAAGCCGGTGTTCTTCCCTCCTCTTTTGCTCGTAGAGCTGACGAGCCGCCCTCGTCCTTCTGTGCAGCGCCGCTTCGTAGGCATGCTGTTTTGCTGCATGTGCTTGCCGGCATTCTTCATCGAACCAGGGGTTTCGTGGGGGTGGTTTGGTGAAACCAAGCACATCAGTTGCGGCGTTCCTGATGGCTTCTTGGCAGCGATGCCACTGGTCTTCAGCACTTGATGCTGGCCGTACAGGACTTCTCGAGAGGTTGAGGGATACACGATCGGCAAAGGTTCTGGCGGTTTGTTGCGTTTGTAGCCGTTCAACGTTGAATCTCCTCACAGCATTTCCCCGTTGTTGTGGCGTCTGGGATATCCGCATTCGTACCTTGGCTACAACAAGGTAGTGGTCCGAGTCTATGTTGGCCGCTCGGAAAGTTCGGACATCTAGAATACTGGAGGAGTGCCTTGCGTCGATCGCAACATGGTCAATTTGATTGACGGTTTGATGATCCGGTGACCGCCATGTTCCTTTGTGAATGTTGAGGTGTGGAAACCGTGTGCTAGCTATAGAAACATTATGCCCCGCAGCAAAGTCAATTAGCCTAAGTCCGTTCCCAGACGTGGTGTCGTGTAGGCTGTGCTTTCCAATTGTGCTACCATAGATGTCTTCCTTTCCTATTTTGCCATTAAAATCACCTAAGATAATTTTAACGTCATACCTCTCTTAGCAAAGCAACTTTAAAAACAAGGTTAATCCAATTTTCGTAACTTTAGCCTCTCAATGCAGAAAATGAAAATCCTTCAATATCCGTACAATTATAATTTCAAGTTTACCTATGATGAGAGCCTCCTCTGCCTTGACATAGCACCGGCAGCGCTACAACTAAATTCTACCAAACAAGTTATGTTTCCCCCTAATGAATATCTCCGCTAAGTAGGCAGGTGTAGGTCCTTGAACCAAGAACCCCGCTATTCCCCCCAACTTTAATAGCTCTCTTGGCAAATTCATCTCCGAAACTATTTAATTGTGTCATCGCACACAGTCAAAGCCTGTTTTGTTTTATATCCATAGCAATACAAGTGTAAGGATTTCGCTTCCAAGCATAGCTTCTCGAACAAGGTCGTGTCATTCGTTACGCTGAGTACTATCCCCTCAGATAGCTAGTTCATCTTTTTCGATTTCCGTCGAGTACTTTGCCTCAGCATAATGGATTCTATCGCGCCATTTCCATCCGAACACCAAGCAACCTGCCAAATCGTCGCTAAGTAATTTTATTTAAAGCTTTAAGTGTCACTCAGTGTTCCGCTTTTTTTATTTTTTCCGCAACTTCTTGGCTTGAATTTCTTCTTTTTGCGCCTGGCTTTATGCATTCAACAACAAAACAATCCCGTGAAGAGGTTTTTGTTTCATTTGTCCTTCTGCGGCGCACAATAACAAAAACTGATGGAAAATTCGTCAAGGATAGCTGGAACGGAGAAAAAGGGAGCAAGATAAAACATCGTATATAACTGTTAACTCGTCGCAATAAATATCGCACCTCGAGGAAGAAGATCAGACACTTTCTTTCACGCGTACGCATTTTATAATTCACAAGAGGAAAATTCGTCTAAGCACAGGAGCAGCAGCACAAAAGAAGCACATAAAACCCGAACCAAGAAGACACCGACGAAGATACACAGCAAGCGAGGCATCTGTAAGATTTATGCACCCCCTCCTGATGGGGGGAAGACGGAAGAGACATTCGCTTTGGCGCTTCGCCACGGCTCCGGCCCTTCTGATACTGATGGAGAAAACACGCCATACACACTCGCAGTCGCACACATATCAAACAGAGCGTCATGTCAATCGTTGGCGGTGGTCTCGTTGTCGTTTCGTCTTCATTGTCAATTTAAATGCGTGCGCGAAATTCCAAAAGTCAGAGCGGCACATATCGATCGACAAGAAAATTATTGGATTTCGAAAGTTCCCTATTTATTTTCCCGGGTTGGATATCCTTTTAAAGGATATATGCTGAGGGGGAGGCCGATGGTTGACTATATGATGAAAAGCATATTCTTCGGAATTTTCGTTATGGATAAAGTGAGTAAACAATTTTTTTTTATTGTTGTTCTTGGTGTTGTTATTGGAGGGTGGGGCCTCTGAGGGTGGATTAACAATAGCGGAAGGAAATTGCAATTCGATTTGGAAATTTATTCCATAAAAGAGAAATTTCTCAGCAATTTTGCACAGAGAAAGGATAGTGAAGTCATTAGAAAGGAATTGCAAGAATCTGTGGACTGTCATGTACGACATGAAGATGACGAATGCACAATGAGAATGGGATGCCTTTGCTGGTTTCTCCTGTGGGGGAATCTTTTATGTTGATGATATTATGTCAGGCTGTTTGCGTATTCCAATGGAATTGTGTAGATAATGGAACTTTTTTTTTTCCTCAGGAATAGTCATGTGCAAACGCATTGAAATGGCTTAAAAGGGGCTTAACTTTCGTAACGAAATGTGTGGCGTAGTCAATGGGCGGCAAAGCGAACAGCTTATTTGATATGTATGTGAATTTGGTTGGTTTCACTCGTCACTTGGAGATACCAGTAAATGCCTCTCTGGAATGTTGTACTCGTAGCATCTACAGTACGTGCTCTAAATAATTCAAGTAGAGTACGGCCGCTGAAAGCATGCCTTGTTGCAAATAGATCGGAGACGTTGAATAGTTTATTGAGCTCATCGCTTGACAGCAAAATATTTTCCCAATGTTATATGTTAATACTTGTTTTCGGTGCCCATAGGTCTGTAATCATACTTGAGAAACATTCAATCATCCACTGTCCTTGCTATTAATGAATATTTTGGATTCCCTGTAATCCTGGTATATTTTTTTGCTGGCCCTTCAATCTTTGACGTCGAAACGGGCAGCCTCGCAGATGTATAGACATGCAAATTAAGGCTGAACTCCAATCTCCAATATACGGACTTTCTTTCTCATTTAGCATATCGGGAGTAAATGGCCTTGTGCTGTCCGATACGGAGATGAACTGCTCTTCTTTGGATCACAATCTTTGAGAAGACTACGAGCGATGAAACCCGCCGCAGTGGTCGAAATATGTGGCCTTATACCTTACTACACCACTCGAACATGAGCTAGCACTTCTATTCTGCCTCAGTAGAAATTAAAATATATATCCGCTTTAATTTAAGTATCCGAGGTCCCTGTGAATCGACTCAAAGAAAAAAATTCAAGCGAACGACTGGGTCCTCGACTGGGTCACAACTTTGCAGCTCTTACGAAAGGAAAACAACTTTCATTACCACTAATCATTATTTATTTATTTTTTTCACGGTTGCGTAAATGACAGGAAGATGTTTTTTGGAGATGCCTTCGAACAAGGATATGTTGAGTTCAGTCTAAATCACAGGTTTCCAGACCAAAAACCTTTAGCAACTAGAGGGAAATTAGTTGAAATCTGTTCAAAAAGACCCTTCGAATAGGCTTGAAGCTTGCGTACCCTGAAACTCGAATCCGAGGTAAAAATTCGTATCAAGAATAAACTTCACGGAAGGGAGGAACCACATTTTGAATGGTATGTGTATAAGTAATTATCTGTTAATTTTTACACAAAAAACCGAGGAAAGTTTAACAAGCGTTTTGTGGATCTTTTTGTGGAATCCAAACGCATAATAAACGGTCTATGCTATTTGATTACGAATACTTGTTTTTGAAAGATTCAAACTTGTTTTGTTTCTTCAAATGAAAGGTTTTGTTATTGAAAATTAATTTTTATTTACATTTCTGTTACAAATTAGTAAAAAAATACTTTTAACGAACAAATTGTTAGCGCATGAAGTTATTGCTGAATGAACATAAGTAAAATATTTGCTCAAAATAGTTGGTATAATAATTAAAAATGCCTTTTAAGTTTTAACCACTGCGTTACATCACCTTTCTTTGCTACCCGAGACTGTCTCCCGACCCGTAGAACGTAGAACGCGGAGACTGTCCCACACCCACCTGAACCGAGTATTAGGGCAAGTTTAAGACGTACCCGTTATAATTAATTGAATTGGGTAAAATTATGAATTAAAATTAATAAAGACTTTGAATTGAAGTAGATACTATTGTAAATTATAAATTGAAATCGAAAAATTGATTAAATTAATTAAACTTTAAATTGTAGATTAGAACTTAGAAATATATTAAAGAAAGTGTTTCTTTGGGAAGAAGCTTGGCGATCCGGTGAGCTAACCTCAGCACCAGACAAAAAGCACATCACAAGAGCAACAATTTTCAATCATGCAAGTATTCGTATTTTGTGTGAAGTCCTTTTTTCAAAATGTAGGTAGGTACTTAAATAAAATAATACGTGTACCGTGTAGCTTAAAAACAATAATTGGAGATCGAATGGTATCGAATAAATATTCGATGAAAATCGCGACATCGGGACCGACTTCATACTTAGCAAGATAATGCACCCATACACACTGCCTGGAACATAAAAATAAGTTTCAATCGGAAGTATGCCAAAGAAACTTTAAAATCACCTCCGCAAAAGTCCTGATAAGAACGTTATCAAAAATGTTTGGCATCTTGTGAAATACGAAATGAAACTTAGAAATATTTTATAACAGCTTGGAGTACCATTCCTGATGAGCAATGACTTGATAGGTTCCGTTCCAAGACGGGTTTCGCAGAGGTTATTACTTATTACTGCAAAAGGAGGAAACACAAGTTATTAAGTAAAACTGTGCCAATAAAACTATTCCGATAGTACTAAAAAAATCCTTTTTCCGACTTTTAGATGCTTAACGGAAGCATAATTTGCACTTTTGCATATAGTTTTCCATCTTTTTTCTACTAATGAAATTTTATATTCTTTATTTTGTGTTTACCATTTCAAAAAAAATGTTAAGAGTTAATAATAGATAAGCCAGTTAGTTATATAAATTATTTTATTTTATAATATGCACTAGCACATTCCAAACAAACAATGCCCACAACAAAAAGACATCGATGACAGCGCAATATACACAAACAAATAAATATTGTAAACACATTTTGGCATTTACTTACGAAAACTAAAAACATGTACAAATTATTATATATATTGTTAGACAAAGAAATGGGATTTAGTGTACCTACTAAGCGAGTGTACAATCAATTTCTTAACTACATTCCAATAAAAACATTAAATCGTTGTGAACGTCTACGGTCTTTTCTATCCTTGTGGTTTCTTTCCCGATGGGGCGGGAGACTTGAGCCGAAAATCTGTTTTCAAACATTTGGCATTTGCCAAAAATTTCTTGCGTTTATTATAAGTTTAAGAGACCGTTCTTAAAATAGATAAATTTAGCTATAAAAAAATCAATTTAACAGGTGGTCGTGATTGATAAACAAATTTTTATTAACGATCTAATAAAAAGTTGCTCAAGTCTCCCGCTTCCCCCTATCTATTTCATATACTTTCGATACGTTTTCCCTATTGTTTCTAAAAGGTTTTCACATCCTCTTCAATAAGTTTCCATGGTATTGTTTCAAGATGCCGTCATATCAATATTGCATAAAATATTTTTTTTTTAAATATGTGTGTTTCTTATAGAAAATTTACCATAATTTTAATAAGATTTTCTCCATTGTTTTAATATGACTTTCTTCTTGGATGAAAACCATAGAGAAATCTAATATAACTTTTCTTTTATTTTATGTGGTTGTTTTCGCTCTGTGATTTCGCTTCTCCCCATTTTAAGAGCACTTGTCCCCATTTTCCGCATTTAGTGAAAAATTCCCCCAGAATGTTGAAAAACTTCCACATCTGGCATCGTTGATTGAGCCTCGTTATTATTTACATCACGGTAATCGTCTCGTATCTCGCATTGCATTGGAACGCAGCAGATAACAGAAGTAAAGTGCACCACATACAAGAGGTATCTAACCAAACATACCAATTAACAAGCAGTCAGTCCAGTCTTGCCCGAATATTATGCAGCACTTGCCATTAACCAACAATTAACCGATTAGTCGTTCCCAAATATCTACCTACCGGCAGTTGCAACCACCACAACTAGCTGCCTGTTGCCATATGACAAATGATAGTGCAAGGCCTATCAATATCAAAATCACCATCAGTTGCTTTCGCTATAATTAGAACCGACGACAACGAGTGTTAGCCAACAGCCACGTGCCACGAAGGGCATACTAATTGTGCGGATAGTGGAATTGGGTATACTTCGTCTACGCATCAAACATCAATAAGCTAAGACTCCTTTGAAGTTATTTTTTTAGCGCATTTGTAAAGGCAGTATCTGAGGCTTAAAAGGTATAGACCCAGCAACCTATTTTTGAAGTGTTAGGACTTTTCTTGCCATTAGACTTATACATTCCGCATTTTATAGAGAAGCTATATTCGAAAATCAATCCACACAGATCTAGGTATACTAGTATTGAAAGTTGAAAGACTTTTAATTAGGAATGAGGTCCAGACTTGTTGGTTACTGGACCTTAAAGAGAAATGTTATGAATGGCATTTAAACTAACCTGTCTAAGCCCTTACCAGCTCTTCCTACCGCTGATGCCAATCTCAAATACAAAAGGAGTACCTAATTACCTCTAGGGTCAATACTCCCACAATGTCAATCATCTAACGACTTTCCACTTAACCGCAGTAACACCATATAGCCAATAATAAAAGGGTGCGAAACGACAACCGGATATCGACACGCCAAATCGATTAATTACCACCATCCCATCGTCCTTTTGTCAAGCGGAATCGATAGTGGTACTGGCATCTGCTGGGGCTCGCCTTCTGTGTCTATTCAGATTTGCGTCCACCCACCATACGAAATTGACACAACTACTTATGCAATCGCATCCTTGCGAAATTAATATCAAACCGAAACCGACTTCTGCGGCCCACTATACTGAATGACTGCGACACCCATCCTCCTAAGGGCATGGACTCGTACACAAGATACACAAACACACTGACACTACCATACCCACCGCAATACACATCGTGCATAAAAATTCCACCGCATTAACATAATATGCAGAGGAAAAAAAAAAAAAAAAAAACAGTACATGTACCTCCATATAATGTGTTTGTTTTTATAGACGTACGGACGTACGCTCTAGCCAACTCGCACAGTATCTCGTATCTGAGTTCTGAGTCGGCTCTGCTGCTGAAGGACTTCAATGGGATTTCTAGTGCGGTATAGCAAGGCCTCCCGCTCGTTTCTAGCCCCAGGGTGTAGTTGCTCTTTATTTATATGCGATTACTGCTGCGCTCTCCATATATATAGTAACACATACACATCTCATCATTTTGTTTTTATTACGAGCCTGCCAGCGTGTATGTGAGTGTGTGCGAGCTTGTGAATGTCCTTAACTTATTCTTCGGCTCGTTCGCCTTTTGAAATGTTATTTTCTAGCACACATTCATGTAGCGTTTTGAATATAAACACGCTGCCAGCAGAAACTTCAAGCGTAACCAACATAGCCAGGGCTGGAGTCAGAGCCACATGTGTGTTTGTCCCAGTTGCGAAGATTATTATTGAAAGGGCGGAAATCTTCGAAGGACACAATGGCAGCGAAGGATAGTAAGAAGCCGGCGACGAAAAGCACTGAACCGTTTGATCCTGCAAATCTAATCAAATGCTACTCTATAACGACTCTAGAGGGTATCACTAGGATTGGCGACGTTGCTACACATATATCTACACGCATATACGAGGTATAGGTAGATACCGACTGCATACAGTTGCCTTCGCACATGAATGCTGGCTGCGGAAGGAAACCAATGAGTGCGACAACATCGAGGATTACGTCCCGACAGCGACAGCAACGAATGAAAGCCCCGTCCTATATCCTGTTACTGTTACACAATATATTTTGATTTGAGTCAGGATGATATGCGCGCACGTATCGGTGAGTGGGGAGATTCTCCTCAATGGGAATTTCCTTCTGACATCAAGCGCGAAATCATAAAAAATCATTTTCCTCCTTTCTATACACTCTAAAGTAATTAAATATGCTGAAAGCCGGCTTAATTATGATTTCATTCCTTGGAGAGCGTCGATTCTAGGGCTCGCGAAAGCCTCCCGTCTCCCGTCTCCCGTGCCAATCGCCGCATAGCTTCCATTTCCTTTTTGGAGGATATCGCTCATGTGTGCGCCGCACCTCCACGCTCCACGCTTCACCATATAATTCCATTCCACAGAACGCGCGTTCATTTCACATTAATTTCGTTCATCTCGGCATCGGGTGAATATACCCCTCGTATTATGTGCAGGGGTTGATTCTGGATCATATTTTCGCGGTTTGTGCGGGAGATACTTCTTACCCTTTGGTGTTCCACCTGAAATGCTTATAGGTACTCCACATCCACCCTGTACCTTGGGTCGAGGTCGATTGTATAATTGCTTCATTTCGTTCCATTCGCTGAGTTCTTCTCTGGTGTTTTTCGCCCACCCCCCGTTTTGAGAAGTTTTCTCTTGTAGGCTCCTGCATTGAGGCGGTAATTTTTTTTATAATTAAAATGCAAATTAAAGTTGTGTGGTAATTAAGTGGCTGTAGGAATAACCTCAATTCGTTGTAATGGAAGAGATTCGTTTGATGGTGATAAGATTTGTTGCAGAGTTTTAGTGGGGGATATATAATTTTATTGTTGATTGTGTTTTGGGGAAATATTGTTGAACGGAATTTGATTGCTTTTTCTGTTATTGGTATTGTTTTAGGTAAAACAAAAATACGCGCGGATTTTCTGCCTTTATTTGCAGGATATTTTAGCTCAGTTCTGTGATGGCAGGCTAATTTCTCCAATCGTACAGCGTTTGAGTTTTCTAAATTTATTTTTATGTTTCCACTGTTTTGAAAACCGAGCTGTCAAATTGTCAACCACAAGACACATGTCAGCTCGAATTATTCGTAACCTTTGTTGTGAGTAAAACTAGTTTTAAGTTACCTATACCTTGTGATGGGCGTCATTTCTTTTTGTTGACCGCCATAAAGGATCTATTCTAGACTGCAACAAATGGTTGATAACGTTTTGGTGTTTTTTTGTTTTTAACTTGAGTTTTCCACCGTTCCACCCCACGAACCACGACCACGACTAACGTGGTTCCGCGAGAGGCCAAACAAGGAAGTTGAATAACGTGGTTTCGTGAGAGGCCAGAGATGCAACGACGAAAGTTGTTCTTCGTTTAAATAAAGGGAAGTCCGAGTCCGGTGTCCGGTTGACCTGTCGAGCTCCGAACAGCGGAAAGCATGGCGTAACCAGCGTTGCCACGATGCATTTTCAATGGAAGTGTGGTGCTGAGTTTTCAAAGGATGCATGAACACAGATCGCGGGTTTTCGGTAGTCATTTTTGAGAAATAATTACAAAACTTGTTTATTAGATTTTTTTGAGAGAAACTAAATTTGAGATCTTAATTAGTGTTATTTTATTGTCCTAAATATGTATTTGGATCAACATCGTTAGAGCGGCTTTTGTTATATTTGGCAGACAAAACAGTACCAAATATTGCAATGTTTGAAAAATACTATTTTTTTTTAGCTGAAAGCCGATTATAAGTTATTGTTTGGGATGTAAGCATCGAAGATGGGGTTTTGCGAGATATGAGCAGTTTTTAAAACTAGCGTTTTCGGTGATACCAATTGAAAATTAAGGACGCAATAAGTTTTAAAACATCAATTTGACTTAAAATTTGCATTTTGGTCAAAATAGCAATTGCCATTTTCACGTAAAGTAACTAAAACTAAATTTAAAAAAACCGGCCAAGTGCGAGTGTCACTCGCGCACCGAAGGTTCCGTATTTGGCTAAAGTCCAACACACCAGATATTATTTGAAATCTATAATATCATTCAATCTTTCCCCTCTTCATGAATTCATCACAATTTAGTTTAATTTAATTACTTAATATTTTTACTCTCAAAAATTACTCGCACATGAATCTCATTTTCTAATTATTACCTAGTACCCAACCCACGCCAATTTTCCATTCTGTATGCGACCTGTCCCAATTAAAAACTATTGACTAAAAATATATTACTTTTATTTTGTTCTGTACTCCCCAAAAAATGTATTATAGGTACTCCCCAACGAAAATAGCAAGCGGGAACCCTGGTGTTATACCACCAATGACTCTCTTCTGTCTTTGATGGTGTCAATTGTGCACAACTGCGTAGTAGAGATTAAAACTTATGAGAGCAACGTATTTTACATGGTAAAATTATCTTTTTTGAAAATATCTTGTAAACTATTAACTTTTCGGCAAAACAGTATTCAGCACATATATAGCTAAGAATATGATCTACAAAAAAGGAATTTATGTATTTTTATGTGAATCAAGAAATAAACCGTTTTTTGGGCGAATGAAAATATTTTTTTCGCCAGATTACTAATTAATCGAAAACCAATCGATGTATTCCTTCCATTGGTATTTGTCGTTTAACTAGAGGTTATACCGGATGTTGTCTGTAAATTTTAGCCTCCTATGTCAATCGGTTCTTGAGATAGACCTGGTAACAAAATTGGCTTAGTGGGTTCGGACAGACAGACAGACAGACAGACAGACGAAGAGACATCCGAGCGAAACTAATAAGGTTACGTTTTTTCCCTTTGGGTACGGAACCTTAAAAAATACCACCCATTTTGAAAAAAAACATTTTTCGATAATGTAGAGAAAAACTGAGTTTCCTACTAGGTAGGTTAGAAATGACCACATTACCTTAGAAATGAAAATTTGTTACAATCGTGTAGACCGTTTTCGAGATATGTCGAAATTTCAAAAGTACCGTTGTTCGAATTTTTAGCCAAAAACTGGGTACGCAGTCATGGTAACCTCACCTACTTAAGCTTAAATATCAATTGTGGTTGAAATCGTTGGAGCCGTTTTCGGTCAAATCGAACTGGTACGAACATTTTATATGGGAAGTACCATTAATATTGAGGTTACCTTGAAAAAAAAAATAACCCTCCCGAACTGTAAGCCCAAAAACTCCAAATCCGAGGTTTGAACGTAGTCCGGGAAGCCGTTTAGGCTGTAGGCCTGTGGAAGGACGGACAGACAGACAGACGGAAAGACCGGACAGAATTTTGCGACCCACATTTTTGAGTTCCTCTTTCATCGTAATATCAGAATTGATTAATATCTCGAGTTCGAAATTTTGTACGAAACCAATATCTTTCTCTTACTACGTAATGGAGGAAGTTAAAAATGCGAAGTCGAATTTAGGTTTGCTCTTTTACTTTTGTAGTAAGAATTGAAATGACTGTCGAAAGAAATTATCTCACAGAGAGAAAAAGTTAGGGAACGCTTTTGTAATAATCTACGAAAAATGACAGATACATAATTTATAAATCTGATGAACTCGAAGACCTTTGCTAATTTACTACCAAAATTAGTTGATTCATCGTGAAAGTGATCTGGATTCAATTGAACCACTTCTTGATGAATCCGAGTATGTTGAAGAGTTTATACGGATTCAACTTCAAGCATTTGAGAAGAGGAAAAAACGACACTGAATTACTCCAAATATGACAACAAATTTCAAATCAGCTGTTAATTGTAAGATGACTGACAGATTTTTCAATTCTTATTACTTAAACTAAGAAATTTGATGATTAAACATTCGTATGATTCTCAGTGGAGACAGTGATGCCAAACTACACGATATATATATATTTATTTCAAGATTTTTCTTCTCCAAAATATGTTCAAGGCCTTTTACCTCAAATTCAATGAATTTCCCAATTTTTGATATTCTAAATCAAACAAATTAAAACAAGTTGCCATGAAATTGTCCATTATTGTAGTTCGGGGCGATGATTCTGGTTTGAAACGAACACACCGTTTGGCAGAACACATCTTTCGTAGCCTGAACTACAATCGCGCGCCAAATGGTGTAAGAATACAGGCATTTGTGATTTTTCTGGCAGCTAGATAGAAGTAGATCCAGCACATTTACGCCGACAAACCCGCCAACAAAAGAGCAAAGAATAAACCAATTAAATTCTTTAAAAAGAGGTTAAATCGGCTTATTCATATAACAAGGCCACGGGTTTCGTCGACACTAGCTTTACGCAAAGTATAAAGTAGGATTTTCATCACTCAATTACAATAACTACGCTATACTTGACACTTCGAGACTCGCAATAGTTGTAGTAATTGCGTGCTGAAAATCCTACTTTACTTTTGATTTGCTGAGATCGAAGCTCAAAAAAACACGCGTATTGTTGATATTTCATAAATATCTTAAGCAAAAGTACACTTATTCCTAAAAAAAACTATTCACGAGTAAAAGGCTTTTCACACTCAGTCGAAAACCGTGCAAGTGCATTCATCGAAAACTCATTCACACCGACCACCAACTAGTTTTCGTTTGACGTTTCAATCAGCTGTGAGACACTAGTCGTAAAACTTCGGTGCAAATTTTTGTGGTTACGAATTTCAAAATAATATTATCCCATCAATCAATTGTGGAAAATGGTTTTAAGTTGAGAGTTGTCACATTTGTTTGATCAACCATTTTGCTGAATTCGCTGAATACTGCAAAATGTATGTTTGTTTCAACAAACCAACGATTGGAAGTCGTTTTCGTAGAAAACCGCTTTTCGGATTGGTTTCAAAAGGCTTCTACGAATACTTTTTAATTTAACGAATAAAAATTCTATGAACGCTTCCAGCAACTTTTTCCAACAGCGGAAGTGAGAGTATGTTGCTGAGCCGGAACTTTCGACGTTTCGTGACATTTGTCAACACTTCCCTAAAAAAAATAGCTTGTAGGCAAAGCAACGGACAATCGGAGGAAGTTGGGAGTCTTAGTAGTGCCACTCGTCCCCATTTCCCGTACCTACAGTCATTTGGACTATGGCTCTAAAACACTCACAACCAATTCTAGACCACCGTGTTTTTATTGACACATTCAAGACTTTGTTGCTACTGGGGATGTGTTATATCACAGATTATAAAACTACTCATAAGTGTAGTTCGATATAAGCGGCCATGACAAACAAAACTGAGAAACAGCCAACTTGCGAGGTCGAATATTTTGTCAACTTCTATAATTATGGTAATAATAACACAGATAGTAGTCAATTATTTTTTATAGTCAACTAAATTATGGATAATATGCCTTGAAGAAGCCAGTAACCGTCATAATCCTTGTCATAAAGATTTCCAATTTATATGTTAACTAGGCTATATCCAGAGATGGTGACATAAATTGATATTGGTAAAATAATGCTGAAAATGTTAATACATACCGACTGTCAGTGTGTAGCTTTATACACGAGTAACAGTTAATTGATTTTACAGAACATTAAACAGGCAGTTGGACCCTATTTGGTATTGTGTACATTGTGGGCGGTAACCTTCATAAATACTGATCTGAGGTAAAAGTAAACTGAATATAGCCAAGTGATGATGAGCTGTCATTCGAAATTGTTGTGGACCCAACGAAAGTGTTGTTATTTTAGCCCAGCAATAATTTAAGAAAGATTATTGTTGTCAGCAAGTTCCAGGTAATGAGAGATGGGGAAGTGAAGACAGCGGAGTATCAATGGAGCTTTGTTAAATTGGTGAGCGCTCCCCTTAACATTTTTAGTGGCTTTGCATGACGGAACAATAAGTTAAGTAGTCTTAAATAAATTTAAGGAAATGAAAAAATGGTGGACAAGTTATTATTCTCGTAAATAATATTCAACAGGTCGGCATTATAGGGAGGTGAGTTTTGCGAGACACACTTTGATCAAAATATAGATCAATTGTGATTTCCCCCATATCGCTGCCTTGGATTGACAGTGGCATAAGTCAAAAATCTCTAGTTTTACAGGACAGAGCTTTTTAATTTTTTGATTTCGTTTAATTGCAAATATGAAAATGATAAATAATTATTATTGAAATATTTTTAATGTAAATAAGATGGAAATAGCAATGTGCCATTTTACATGGAAAAGAAATGAAGGAAATGTAGTCTTTTTGTGCAACAAAACCAAATTTCATAAGTTTTGAGTTATGCCACTGTCAATGTAAGGCAGCGATATTATAGCAACCTATAGATGCCTTCGGATCGGCAAAGCCTTCCCGAGTCATTTACAAAATTAAGGGTGTATTCCTAATTCCATAATAATTTCTTAATGTTCTAGTACTTTATCAGCTCTGTTATATTTTTTAAGAGTTTATTGTTTGGTATCATTGTTTTTATATATTCGAAGTCTAGTTTAGTTCAAGTGAACATCTGTTTCTTGCCAGCTCATCACCTTTTCTTTTTCTGGGTACGTCTTTAACCTTTTTGAGCCTGGAAGTCCCTCAGAGTCTTGCATCCTGCTGCGCACCAAGAACCCATAGCAACTCGCGACATTCATAAGCTTTGAAGATGTTTTGTGGCTCCAGAAGAATGGCAAGTGGCTATATTTTGCTGAAACCACTTTTGCGGTAACGTCCGAAAAATAAAGATTTTTGTCAAATTTTCAAGATTTTATACTGGAGTGACGAATTAAGTCAGATGTTGAGGACCCCATGACCAGTTAAAATCAGTTTTTGAGTCAGTTTGAGTCGTTTTCGCTGTGCCTGCTGAGATTCTTTGAATTTTCTTAGTTGAGCACAGCAGACAATTTTTCATTCGGAGCTCCTGATAAATGCTATATTGACGTTTGTAGCATTTTCAGTAGCAGGTTTGATCTGCTATAGCAGCAAACGAGGTTTTTATCTAGGACGTTGCTCCCAAATTCTAGACTTCTTCTTTGGTGTATTTATGAAACTCCATAAGTAAGATAACATCAAAAATATTGAATATCTTTTTTTTTCAAGACTTCTGTTCTAAGTTCAAGTCCATCGGCTTTAGGCCAGGATTTGAGGTGCGTTTAAAGACCTGATTCAACCGTCTGTGGGCATTTTCGGTGCCTTGAATGGTGATTACTGAAGCGAAGTCATTTAGTGGCATATGGTACCTACTTATTTTTGGGCGATTTCATACATAGGTCGGGTACTAAGGTTGAGTCCCAAGCTTCACCACCTGTAATTTTCTTACTTTTGAATCTCTATGGTGCACAGATTCACTTCCTGCCTCTGAGCCAATCCTTCATCATCCGGAAGGGATATTATCACTAAAAATAAAACCCTGGTATATTTGATAAAAATGCGGGTTGATTCAACAATTTTTTTGTCAATAAATATTAATAAGTTTTACCTTGTCTTACAATTTTTTTTTTTGTGATAAAAAAAACGTTGTGTTAACAAAAATCGTTTCTTGTGCGTATGAAGAGAATTTGTTAAATTCATCGAAATCTTGTTAATTTTACAAAAAAGATTTGCCAATTTTACCATTGCTGTTTTGTCAAATCAACAATTAACTGTTGCTTTTTTAAAGAAATTTCTCAATTTGGTCTTTATATTTTTGACACATTAACAAACAAAATTGTTAATAATATCGAAGTAGTTTGTCAATTCAATTATTGTGTTTTGTTAAATCGATAGCAAATATTGTTGATTGTACAGAAATAGATTAAGTATTAATAAATGACACCAACAATTAAATTTATTAAAAAATAATAGTTTAACAAATTATTATATACTTACGTTGTTTGGCTCTCATTTTTTTCTTCGATTCTGTTTTTTGAATACGTTTATTTGAACCTTTAGAATTTTATTGGTCAAGTCGAGAAGATGATATCGGCCAAATGGGCGCCGTCACAATTGATCGTTTTATGGCCTTTTTCATCACTTCGGCGAGAACTTCGGGTGACAGATTCTCGCATTCGTGTCGAATGTTATCCCTGAGGGCTTCTAGGGTCTCGGGCTTGTCCACGTAAACACGGGACAAAAAAAGTCTGGAACGGTTATATCGGGTGATCTTGCGGGCTAGTGCAAATCGCCAAAACGATACCCGGGAACGCCGCCGTCAGAACAGAATATCGGTTGTGGCTCGCGCAGTGTGTGCCGTAGCTCCTTCCTGTTGGAACCACATGTCCTCCAGTCCTAATTCGTCCAATTGCGGAAGAAAAACCTCGGCTAACATGGCCCTATAGCGCGCACCGTCAACTGTTGTCGTTTGACCAGCGACGTTCTCGAAAAAAAATGGCCTGATGGCTCCTCCAGCGTGAACAGCGTGTATCGCTCCATGGCTTGTTCACTTGTATTCTACATCTGTCTAGTCCACAAATGTCAAAACAGATTTGACATTGGCGGCCATTTTCACAAATAAGAGCATCTTCCAATAGGTTGATCTCTTTGTGCCCACCTTAAACATACGAGAATATAAAAAAGCTTTTGGTCGATGTATCAGGTAAGAATTTTTAGCTACGTATATTCCTATATATTATTATCGCACTAACTTCTTTCACTTACCATTTAAATATTTCCATTTGCGGCTTTCTTTTGTAGTACAGTAAATATGTCCGCATCCATTTATCGTTCCAAAATAAACTACGTAGGTACCTACATACTGCTTACTTCCCGACTCAAAATACAAGGAACGCCATCATTAGCAATGCATTCAAAGGAGTGCATTGCTTAAAATTTATTTTTCTTGATTCAAGACGTGTGTTATAAATTCTAAAAAAAAATATGTCATAACAACAAACATTTTTTTACACTTAAACAAAATCTTTGTAATATTTATAATCTGCATTTTGTTTGGCTAACAAACATTTTGCATTTGTCAACTTCAAAAACATTTACAAAAGTGATTTTTGGTTCTGTTTTTATGGATATAGCAAAAACTTTGTGAATTCAACAATAAAATTGTTGATTTGATACAATATCGATTTATTAAACTGAAAATTGTGTTTTGTTTATCTGACAACGTAGTTTTTTAGTTTCTGTTTTATTCGTTTCACAAAATATCGTTTATAAAGAATACTGCGATTCTGTCGCAGTCGAAAATAAAGAAAAATCTTTCCGAGATTTGTAGAGCTGCTTTAAGCCGACTCTCAAATTTCCTGTAGGGAACATTTATTAGCAATTTTCATCTTTCTTTTATCTAAGTTACTTACGTTTAGTTTTCTTTTATAATTTTTACAGCTTAGTTCAATTTTTCTTATTATTTAGTTAAGTTAATCTTTAAATTGCCAGATTTTAGCTTTTTACAATGCAATTGTTAATTCATTTACGATTTTACATTACAATGGCGGCAAAAATGAAGGAAAAAGAAAAAGTATTCGAAGAAACGTGGCGACGTGTTGACAGTTCTTGTTAACGACGTTACTATTTTAGTTTAACGAAAGTGCTGCCAACTCTAACATGACCGGTCCGGCCAAGTTCGCTTACACTCCCCCCTGGTAACTGGGTAGAGGACACAGATTACCACCGTCTTCGGACTTATGCACGTCGAGAACCGCCAACTTAACAGCCGGTCTAGTATATATGCCTCCACGCATTTGCACTATTGCGCTGCGTACAACTCCATCTCTTCCTGGTAGCACCTTAAGCACCTTCCCCTTCGGCCACGTTTTTCTCGGATTGTCATGGTCGATAATGAGGACGATGTCTCCCTCTTTTAATGGTGTATGTGGCATGAACCACTTTGTACGTCGAGTCAAGTCGGGTAGGTATTCACGCAGCCATCTATGCCAAAATGTTTTTGCATACTTCTCCGCAGCCAGCCAACTTTTTTTTATCGCGTATCCATCATCTACTAACTCCTCGCTCAAGCATTCACGATTGGAAGAGCCGATCAACAGATGATTAGGGGTAAGTGCCTCACTATTCTCACTATCGATAGGTACGTAGGTCAGGGGTCGCGAATTCACAATACTCTCTACCTCCGCCATCATGCTCAATAACAGTTCGTCGCTATAGGATTACGTGTTGGTGTTATTTCGACGAGTGTTTGTTTTACTGAACGCACCATGCGCTCCCAACTTCCACCCATGTGGGGTGCTGATGGTGGAATAAAGTTCCACTTTAGTTCTATTTCGAACTCTTTGGCTATTGCCTTTTTGTTTATGGCCTCTATAGCCTGGTTTAGCTCTGCACTGGCACCGCGAAAATTGGTTCCGTTGTCGGAGTATACTTCCTTAGGCATCCCTCTTCTTGCCACGAACCTCTTGAAACCCAATATACAGGAGTCGCTGGAAAGATTATGTACAATTTCTATGTGGATGGCCCGCACCGTCAAACAGGTCAGTAGCATACCCCATCGCTTCTCTAGGTGTCTTCCGACCTTGACGTAGAGCGGCCCGAAGTAGTCAACTCCGGTGTAAGAGAATGGCCTCATAAAGGGTTGGAGACGAGCGTGGGGAAGTGGTGCCATACGTGGCGCCTGTGGTGTGGTACTTCTATTTTTACAATGTTGACAATTTCGTTGAACTTTTTTCAATACACGCCTTAAACTTGGGATGTAAAAATGTTGTCTTAACTCGTTTACAACAGTCTCGTTGTATAAATGATGAAATTTAGTGTGGTATTCGTATACAATTAGGCCAGTTATATAGTTGTCTTTTGGCAGAATGACAGGTCTTTTCGTGTTCATCGATACGTTTTCTATCGCGTCAACGCGTCCTCCGATTCGAATTACTCTGCTCTCATCTAGATACGGTGAAAGTTTGTGAAGAGGGCTAGATTTGGGAATGTTAGGCACCCTTTTGCTGTTTGTTGGGATAGTCAAGGCGGCATACTCGTTCGGAAAACTTTCGTTTTGACATTGTCTGTATAGGTAGTTCTCAGCCGCTTTCCTCTCATCAGGTGAGAAAAGCTGGGAACCATTTCGTTTCCTGTCTTTTAGGGTACAGATTTGGATAAACCGGAAAACATACATGATTGTCCTTAGTAGACGTTTCCATTTCAAAAATCGAGTGTACCTCACGATGCTTGGAGATGTCGCCTCGTAGTGAACGTAGCATTCCTTTACCTCCTCGTTACCTTGATCAGGCATGGAGATATCAAAACTATTTTTTGGCCAGCTTAGTGGATTTTGTCTTAAAAAGGTTGGGCCCTTATACCATCTGCTAATAGAGCTGAAGTCACAGTCACTCTTATATTTTGTTGCATCGTCCGCTACATTTTCTTTGCTTGGAGCCCAGCGCCAGTCGCTCTCATTTGAGCTTTCGAGTATTTCTCCCACTCGTACTGCTACAAAACTTTTGAATTTTTTGTTGCTCGATTTTATCCAACTGATGACCACTTGAGAGTCCGTCCAGAAGGTTAGACTATCGAATTGTATTGTGTGACCTCTTTGAATAAATTTAGCGAGTCTGACTCCAAGTACAGCCGCTTCCAGCTCTAGGCGTGGTATCGAGAGAGTTTTGATGGGGGCCACCTTTGTCTTGGCGCTGATAAGCGAACACTCTATCTTCTCCCCGTTGGAAACTCTAATGTAAGCCACGGCGGCCAGGGCTTCCTCGCTCGCGTCTACGAATATGTGCAGCTGAACACGGCTTCTATCGTCGAATCGAAGGTTCGTAAGGTATCTTCTGCTTATTGATACGCTTTTTATTTTGGGAATCAGGTTCAACCACATCTTCCACTTCTTATATTGATGTTTCTTAATGTTCTCATCCCAATTCACACCTGAACGCCAAATCTCCTGCAGAATAATTTTTAACTGTATGGTAAAGTTTGCGATTAGACCTAGAGGGTCGAAGATGCACATAAGTGCTCTTAGTACTTCGCGTTTCGTTGGAACGCGTTCGCCGTTCATTACTTCTTTGTCCATCTTATTTGTTTTAAACGTATATGCAAACGTATCAGTGGCTGGAGACCACCACATCCCAAGCAATTTTTCAAACTCATTGTGAGAGTGGTCACTAAAACATTTGTTTGGCTCTGAACCCTTCGATTTAAGAGCATTTAGAATGTTCATGGAATTCGAAATAAAATTTCTTATTTCAAACCCAGCTTGTTGGTGAATATATGTCACCTCTCTTATAAGGCTTATCGCCTCTTCCTCTGTGTCGACACTATCTAGAAAATCGTCCACATAATGATTCTCGATGATTGCCTTTGATGCCCTTGGGTATTGGTTTTCAAATTGTTTAGCGTTTTTATTTTTGATGAATTGAGCGCAAAATGGTGAACATGTTGATCCAAATGTCATCACCTGCATCTGGTATACCTCAATGTTTCCGGTTTTGATGTTCCGCCAGAGAAATCGTTGAGCGTTTCTATCTTCTTCTAGAATTTGTACCTGGTGGAACATCTCACGTATATCCCCCGATATTGCAAACTTCCTCTCGCGAAATCGGAAGAGTACCGACGGAAGCTCTGGTACATTATCTGGTCCTGTCAGAAGGAACGTATTTAATGAAACTCCATTCACCTTCGCTGCCGCATCCCAAACTATTCTCAGTTTATCCGGTTTATTAGGGTTTGTAACAGGGAAGATAGGTAAATACCAAACTGGCGACTGCGTGTTGTTGATTTCATGGTCTTCTAGTTTTCTTGCATACCCTTTTTTTAAATACTCTTCGATTTTATCATTTAACTTCTCCACCAGTAGAGGCTGATGTAGAAGTCGTTTTTCGAGACAGTGTAGCCTTTTTTCCGCCATGGCCTTCGAACTTGGTAACGAAATGTTTTGGTATTTCCAAAGAAGAGGTACTGAATATCTACCGCCCAAAAATGTAGTCTTTCCTTCCAACGTCTGAACTGCTCTACTATCATCGTTCGAGAGTATTCGTTTCACTGACTTTGTCCCTAAACTCTCCATGATAAAATATTGCTTGACCGTTTCATGCATGCTAGTATCCACTTCATTTTGGCAGTCGCATATATGGATGTTAACCTTGGCTTCGTCTAATCGGTTTGACTTTATGCCAACTGAATCCGTACCAAAGACCGTCCATCCTAATCTAGTTTTGATGGCGGCGGGCTGAGAAGAATGGCCCTCGCGTGTTTTCAATGGCATGCCTAAGCTCCAGTGCTGTAGGCCTATGAGAATTTGTGGCTTTGCGTTCCAGAACGATTTTATTGGTAATCCTTTCAGATGACTATGCTGTTCCATCAAGCTGCGTGCGTCGACAGACTGTCTCGGAAGATCCAGCGACTTAACCGTACGCGCATTTGGAAGAAGGAACCTCTTTTTGCTACCTTGTGCAGATATTTCGAATGTTATTCTCACGGACGTTTCTTCACGCCGATGAGTATTTGACGTCCACCTTAAACATAGGGGATCGTTATCACCTTTTGCATCGAGTGCCAATGCTATCTCCTCATCGACAAGGGTTACTGACGATCCATCATCCACAAAGGCGAACGTGTCTATCGATTTGTTGGCGTAATGTAGACTCACGGGAAAAATTTTAAACAATGTTAACGCTGCTTCTCGATGAATAATTGTACCGCTATAGTGACCATTGCTCCGAATACCACTGCTTGTAGATGGTTGATCGATGTTTGCCTCGACGTTGTGTTGGACGCTCAGCTGCTTAGCAGTGTTATGCAGAAGCGAATTGTGTCGATAGGTGCATCCGTCTATGCCACACAATTGCGGTGAGAGACAACGACGATTCCCATGTCGACGCAGGCATATGCGGCAAACGTAGAAACGCTTTATGACATCCCATCTATCTTGCACACACATCTTGACGAATTGATCGCACGAAGAAAGATTTTTACAATCGCGGTGGCAGGCAGGGCACTTGTGCTCGTTTTGGAGTTTGGATTCCTGATGTACGTTGACGATAGCTTTACTTCTCTTATTTGTCTTAGGCTCCAATAAGCCAGGAACTGTTAGCGTAACTTCCGACGCTGCCCTTGCCACCTGTGTTAGCCAGTCGCTAAAAACAGACAGGTCGACACAGGAGACGGTCTGCTTGTACATTCCCCAACTTAACTTTATATGTATCGGCAATTTTTCTACTAGTTCTTGTAACAGACATGGGTTGTTAAGATGAGCGCACAATCCGGTAGCCTCCATCGTACGACACATGTTATCTACTTCAAGTGAAAAATTTATCATTGTTTCTAACTTGTCATACCTGGGGGCAGGGTCCTTTCTAATTTTCTCAAGAAGAGACTGAATAATAAGTTCGGGCCTACCGTATAACATTTTTAAAGTCGTGATCACCCCATCAACCTGATCCGGATGAAGGAGTCTAAACCGCACTGCTTCAAGAGCCTTTCCCTTCAAGCATCTTTGCAAGCGTAACATGTTTTCGTACTTGCTAAAACCACAAGTCTGCGAAGAGTTGTTCCACCAGCTTATAAACAATGGCCACTCTTCTGCCCGTCCGGAAAAATACAATTGGTCCTTTGACATTAGCTGCCTCGCTGCTATTTGGGATTTGTTTAGTGCCAACACCTCACCTTTTGTATCATCGTGCGTACTACCGGCCTCTCTATCAAGCGGCCTGTTGCCTAGCCATGTGTCATGAAACTTTACTTGAGCATTTTTTGTTTCTTTCGTGCACTTTCCCTCGCCCGAATCCGTTTTGCCTACCCAGTCGCGAACACGATTGTTATCAACTGCTTCAGATGCGATTGACTCTTATTCGTCGTCCGAGCTAAGCTGATCCAAAATGGCATACTTCTTCTTGATATATTCTCGATCGCGTTGCTCCTGTAGGCTACGTTCTTCTTCTAGCCTTTTCAGTTGCATTTCGACCCTCTTAGCGCTCGAAGATTTGGAGGTCGTTGAAGAATTACACCTTGATGGGTTTTTTGTGTGTTTAGAAACTGGAATCGGAATACATGACGATGGTTGCGGAGCATTTGACGTAGAGTTATTCTTTGGGGGTGGAGCTGCAGCGGCGTTCGAAGCGACATGATTAGCTTCGGGATTTTTCTTCGCGGACGAATCCCTAACTACAACATCGACTACTTGTTGCTTTGCGACACAGGTATTGCAATGCCAGTCTTCATCTTCGACCTCATGCGAAACGCCGACGCAAGCAAAGTGGAACCAACTTTCGCATGTACCACATTCTACCATAGGACCCTGACTGTCAGGAGCGGAGCATTTTTTGCAGTTATTATGAGCATTAGATGGCGAAGGAGATGTGTGAACTCTAGACCTACGACTACGACTACGAGTTTTTGTCATGCTGACTTACCTACGATGTGATTGTGGCAATATATGTATTTCGGCTGGTGGCTGGTGGCTGGTTTTCTTCAATTGGCGGTGATAAGAGATGATATCCTGTCGTCTTTTATGCCTCAGGGGGACACGCCGTGCACGTACTGTTGTTTTTTGATGAAAGCGCGATTCAGTCGCAATTAAACGAAATTTGAGTATAAAGAATACTGCGATTCTGTCGCAGTCGAAAATAAAGAAAAATCTTTCCGAGATTTGTAGAGCTGCTTTAAGCCGACTCTCAAATTTCCTGTAGGGAACATTTATTAGCAATTTTCATCTTTCTTTTATCTAAGTTACTTACGTTTAGTTTTCTTTTATAATTTTTACAGCTTAGTTCAATTTTTCTTATTATTTAGTTAAGTTAATCTTTAAATTGCCAGATTTTAGCTTTTTACAATGCAATTGTTAATTCATTTACGATTTTACATTACAATGGCGGCAAAAATGAAGGAAAAAGAAAAAGTATTCGAAGAAACGTGGCGACGTGTTGACAGTTCTTGTTAACGACGTTACTATTTTAGTTTAACGAAAGTGCTGCCAACTCTAACATGACCGGTCCGGCCAAGTTCGCTTACATCGTTCAAATTGAGAAAACTTAAGTTGTATTGATAAATTCCATTTATCATGACAACAATTTTTTTTCAGTTCAACAAAACTATTTATGTTGAATTTTTACAATCAAATTTTATCAATATTACCTGGTATTTTATTTTCAGTGATGTGTCACATCGAAAGGTTTTTTAAGTGAAATAAGTTTCTGACTTCTGGCGGCTTAGGCAAATTTAGAAGGTTACTTCCTTGTAGACCTAGGGCAGAGGACATATCTGACAGAGCACTCAAAGAACTACTACGATTCATCACCAAGTCCGGTATCATGAACGAACTCTTAACCTCAATGTTTCTCAAAAGTCAGCTAGACAAGTTTCTGTTTCACTGTTGTATGTCTTCTGCTTCTTACATTAACCTGGCTTCTGGGTTGGAGGAAAGGTCTTTTCTTGATTTGGCAATACCTTTGCTTCTGGTAGAAGTCAATATAATTGATAGTCACTACCTCGCCAACTCTTCAGGTTCTAAATGCGATGGTTGGCTGACTAAAAGGGGATGAGTCTTCAGCTCACATTGAGCCACCAACTTACTTACATTAACAGGACTCGCCTTCCTTCTAAGCCTGTGGCATTTGTTAACAATTCTGCTGTTGGAGCCACCAGCGACCACCACCACCACTGCTCCCTCAAGTTCCCTAACAATCTCTTCTAGATCGTACAGTTTTTTCCAAACTGACTTTCCCTTTGTAGTTAACTGGGTAGCCCCGTCGCATTTCACCATCACGACAGCTCTTCCTGGGGCTTTCGAGACGAAAAACAAACCAACGAAACCACCTTTCGTTCGATAAAACAAGTAGGTACGTTTGAGAATACCGTCTCAAAGCACGTAAACGAAATTTATGCTCCACTGAAAAATTACTCTCCCAATTCTGCTCAAAACAGTACCCTCTGAGCAATATGCTTTTGAAAGACTGCTTCTCAGATTATTTTCCAATCTATTCCCGAGAGGTGGCGCAGTGGAGAAACCTTGAGGTGTGAAGAGTCTCAAGTGCAACCCCCTCGCTTGGCAGCACACCCACTAAGCTGATACATTTCACATTTTGAAAGGACCCACTACCCTGCACTCATGTAAAGGTTAAAGTTGCTGCCAAACCAGAACCCACATAACCTCTGACACGTGCGCCATGGACATGCACAATAATCGCCATTCTTTCAAAATAGTAAGGTATTTACCTTGCACACCCACCTGCTGTCACCCCATGCACCCTAATGCCGTTCATGACTCTCAAAAGTCACAACTTCCAATCCTTCATATTACCATACCAAACGGTTAACTTGAAACCTGGGCAACATCCTACACTCAGCTTCAACTTGCACTGAAACAATAAACCAAACCAAAAAAAGACGAGATTAATTAAAGACAATGCACCCCACCCCCACGAAAGCGGAATCGAAATTGAACACACAACATAAGAAATGCGAAGGAACGACCAAATAAGAACCACTCATACACAAAACAGGACGCAAAACCCCAAATCAGTTAAAGCGAGGCAGCAATGCGACCCAAAAACTCTATAAGAATCCTGTCAAAAGTAGAGATGGTATGGTGACCCCAATTTCATCATCACCCACTGAATCCGGTTAATTGGATGTAGTTCAGGTTCCACTCCCAGTGGACTGTAAACAACAAACGAGATTTGTCATCCACTCCCTCCAAAAAAAAAAAAAAAAATACAATTATGGATGGACATGGAGCTAGGTGCTAGGAGCTCCTGCTCCAGTAGGAAAAAGCTTCCTCGCTCTCTCCCACTTTCTCTCTCGGACAATTCTCTGTCTGCAAACTTGGTTTTCTGGAAAAATCATGCGCCCCTCCGCCGATGACTCTCCCTGGAAAATCCACAACCATTTTCATATGAAGTTGTGTTGTTTTTTTTTCTACGGGTTACTGTAGGTTTTCCTCCTTAGTCTTCGGTATCATTTCGTTCGGCGTGAATGTCCTGCCGTCGATAGAATTCGCCGTCGCGAGTTTTTTTTGTCCTCTCATGTTCATCTCTGCTGAAAAAGGATTAACGCTTCGTGTTGTTGTTTTTGTTTTCTTGCTACGTGCTGTAAGTGTGCGTTTGTAATAACCCCGCAAGGATAGCAGAAGGAAAAAAAGAAAGAAATTAATTAAATATTCCACAGCAGAAAAAGGAAATACATAAACGAAGGCCATTAAGAGTGTCCTGGATAGTTGTGATTCAAATGAGAGTGAGTGTTTTGGAATAATTACCCACCCCCGCCCTTGCGGATATACTTACGGTGCATTCGGTATCAACAAACAGACAATTAAAATGTTACAAACCGAGTACCCATACCCAGCGAGAGTACCTTCGCAGCAATTCCGATTGGATATGTAAATTTTCATCGTAGCCTACCCCAACTGCGCCGGTGGTTAACGATTTTTTGTCTTTCGGTCGCATGGTATAGGTACGTCCGCAAATGAATTCAAGTCCTCGTCGTGCTCAACATCGAGTTCTTAGCCAATAATTCTCATCTCTCATTGTGCGTGGCGTGTGCCATTTAAATGTGTGTCAAATAAATGTCAAAAGGATATACGTTAAGACACACATACCTACACAGAGATACACTTGAAAAGGAATAAAATCGAACAGAAAAAATAAAAGGATATCATTCGCATCGCAAAACAGCTCAAATTGACACCCCTTGCGTGCTACTGTTCCCCAACCTTCTGGCCAAAAAGGATACACAATCTCCGTTTCACTGTCAACTAAGGATAAATAAATAAAAATCGAGAGAAAAATAAAGGAAGAAAAAAAAAAGTGAAAAGGACGTGTGTCCTTAATGTGTTTGGTGCATTTTGATACGAGAAAAAAAGAGAAATGATTCCGAAATCCAAGTGCATATCCCCCCCTGCCCCTGTTTGAGTGTGTGTGCGTTTGTGTGTGCTGCACATTCAGGTTACCTACTGGTGGTGTTACCTACTTTGCTTTGTGAATGTGGAATGTGGAGGAGCCGCTGCCGCTGCTGCTGCACCACCTAGAGAAGTTCTAGGGTACGTGTGCAATCCATTTCGGAATTTTTAATTCAGTTTTTTTCTCCCATTTTTTTCCTCTTTTGCCTTTGGTTTAGAGCGTAGCCCCATTTTGTGTTGTCTGGCAAGGATATATAATATAAAAACATCGTCCAACAGTGTACGTGAGTGTCGTCGTCTGTGTGCGTGTTGCGAAATTGTGCGCCTAAATGGGCCACCTGAACACACATTGAAAAGTGAAAATTGTGGCAACAACTGAAAAAGAAAAAACCCATCCCATTCCCAGTTCCATTCCGACAACAGTGTCTCATTTACACACAATTATTCCATTCTATCGGGCCTGAGAGTGTGCGTCACAGAGGTTTTTGTTCTAATAAGCGCCTAGAACCTCAACAATACCGAGGGACGATTCGCAGAAAAACAAACACCACCACCGACAGGGAACGAGATAGCTTCGGTGGAGGGTGCGGATACTGGATAAAACCCGGTTAATTGAGAATGAGAAAGGATTCCCGCAAATCGAGGTAGGTACATTTTCCATTGCACTACTGTCTTTGTCCGCTGTAAACGCGAGGCGGGGCGCCATAAGGAGTTGCTAACATTCTACTACCAAGATTAATAATCTCCATTAACCTGATTTAAGTTGAATTACCGGGTCCGATAACTTGGTGTGTCGGTCTCTGCATGTCTGCGTCGTAAAGGTGTTCAGAATATATATAGGTACCTACCTGCACACAAGTTGAGGTGTGAGGCACAGAAGGAAGCAAACAAACAAAAAGGTAACAGCGGTAATGATCGATAAAGATAAATTGATTTTCCCTGAATTACAATTTACAAGCCGGAGCCGGAGTCCACCGGTCCACCCAGCACCCACATGACCAAGTTCGCATGTGTATACTGTTGATTCCTGTATTGAAATAAACGATTTATATCGGTCGATAGCAATTAGGTATGCTCTCCTGATGTTTCTTCGTTATAGAGGACCGGGCGGGGGTTGGCTGGACTTTTGTATAGGGATATTTGCTGAGTTGCTGTTGGGGTTTACTTATTTTTTTTTTCCTTCTAATTTTGTTAAAGTGATAACGTGACAGCATTTGTTAGAAGTGCGTTCTTACATTTGCCACGTGGAGCAATGAAATTTAGAAAACAGAGAAAGGACTCCCCCCACATGAAGGTATATACAATTTTCCTTGCCGGAACCCAAAATCAAATGAGATGTTACATCCTTTTCGATTTCTTATAAATTCCTTTCCCAAATCCGGGCTGACCATCGGTGAGAGTGGAAGGAGGATTTTTTTTTTGTGCCAATGCTGATTGATGATGCAGACCCCTGCAATGGATGGAAACATTCGTTTCCTTAATGCTATTTGTTAAATTGAGTAGTCCGAGGAATCCTCGGTAATTTATTTTACTTTTCGGAATAAATGCTTCCAATTGACTTTTAAATGAGTTTCGGGAGGTATTTGTCAGATTTGACCTGTTTGAAGTTTACATCAGGATTTGGGAATGATTTTTATTTTATTTTTATATAATACCCATACTTGAGATGTTCAACAAGGATCTTAATCAACTTTGGAGCACTTTCGTAAAGATTCACTGCTGGAGTGCGGACTGTAGACATGTTGTCAAGACCTTTTTACTCTGTGGTTGATGTCTCAAAACTAGGACCATATGGCTGTGCCATATGTAGTCAACTAACTTTGAAATTGAATATTTAAGTGGGCAGTACCTACTCCGAAATGCGTTTCGTCCCGTTTTGAGTGAACTCGGTTAACTTGATTGTAGCCAGGGACTTATAAATAAGCAATAAGTAACTGACAGTGAATCGTTAACCGAATTCGAATTTTCGGCCGAATTGAAGGATTTCTTTCCCAAGTGACCAAAACTTACTTTCAACTACGGCTTTTAGGGATAAGTATGACTACATCGTGCTCCACTCTACTGCATAGAGTTGAAGGTTGTCTTCTTTTCCATTTGGCCTTTTTATTCTTACATGGAGCCAAAACTCGTCTAAAAATTGTTTAATTCATTAGATCAATACCAGCTCGCACGCCCTTTCTTCTTGCTTGTCGTTTAGAGCTCACAGCTTTCAGGCCGAAATGGCATTTGAATTAAGTCCAATTTTCTAGGCCGTCAGTTTGATGAGCTACTGAAAAAATGTAAGAGTAATTGGCTCAACTGCAGTTTCATTCCCGGGAAAACATAAATTAGATTTAGGCCCATTTTATTCACTCGAAGTTGAACACAACTTGGGAATTTTTATATGGAAATGCATTCCGACCTCTGGCGAATATCTGACAAACTTCCGAGAGTAGCCCTGAGAAAGCTTCCCAAGTCAGCCTTCTACACTGATCATAAAAAAATTATAGATCCCTTACATTCTTCACATAATTAAAATTCACTCAAAGGAGGGGTAATAAGGTCATGGCTTTGCTTATTTATTCAATTTTATAAACCTTAATCACGAATTTAATTGTCGACCACCAATGGACCTTATAGTCCAATCGACGGGTATGGACTTTTTATGTTTCATACTTGGTTGATGAGTTGGTGATTGCGTCCTACCACAACATCGGCTTGCTATTTGAAGACATTATTGGTAAGAGCCCCAAAACTGACGGTCTTGTTGTTCTTGTAAGCTTTATTTTATAGATAGAACCGACGTCTTTTATTTTGGGTGATGTAATTGGTTGTTCATTGACTGGACGTGGACCTTAACCTTACCTTAACACTCTCATAGAGTAGGTGTTGGAAAGGCTGTTTCACTGGTCATTGGTTACCAGGTTTTCGTTGCTGTTTTATAGAGTCCCTGAATAATTAGTCATAAAACACCCAGCAACTATGTATAGGGATTTTCGGATCTAGTTTTGATGGAGAAAATCGTAGTAAGTCTTCTTGATGTTGAATTTGCCACAATTGCCCCGTGAGGAATGTGCAGATGTTCACAGGCGTTTCCGCACTACGTGTAAATCGCGTACATCTATAGAGCTTGCTAACTCACTCCTATAGTAGAGGCAAAATCAAAAACCACCACTTTTACAATAAATTGTTTGAATTGGATAAGATCTATTTTAAGTTTTGTGTAGCTCAGTCTTTGAACGGAGCAGAATGATGAATAGTAAGCAACTCAAAATACTACCTCTAAAGTCCGTATGGCACTAGATACTTTTGTTTTTGCATTTTACTGACTTTTAAAATGAAACGAGAGCAGTGCGAAAAATTACAACGAGAATTCCCGATAGGAGTGAGTGCAGTGCGTATACACTACACCAACCTTATTAATGGGACGATCGGATTCCTAGTTCAGTAAGTCTGACAGCTGTCTGACTAGATGTGTTTCAGTTTTTATTTGCGCAGAGTGGTCACGTGTGTATGTTTTTTGCAGTTGACGTTTATGGAGGGCAAGCCGGCAAGCCGACAAATCTATAGTCAAGAAAATCCTGCCTGCATACTCAGTTGACATTTCGAAGAGTCAAATTCAAATAAACAATGCAGAATTCTGAAGAGTCGAAAAAAGGGCCGGTGAGAGAAAAAGGTGTCATTTATAAGGCTACTCTGGTAAATTAGAATTTTCGGATATTTAACAACCATCAGTTCGCATAAGACTATAAAAGTGCTGTGAATGGCAACCGTGTTACATTTTAAAAGTTCTTGTTTGATTCTGACATCAATGTGGTTAGACCATCTGACTTTGAAGTAGTGACAGAGAGTGAAATATTTTCCTTCACTACTTCGATAGTGTGCAACTTCGATTTATACGTCTGATCTTACCTGCAATCATACGTCCTCTGACACATATAATCAATTTTTGCATCACAACCTCAACCTTTCCTCAGGCCTGGAAATATGCAAGAGTGATCCCTATTGCCAAAAAAGCCAATGCGTCTTCTTTCAGTGACTTCCGACCCATAAGCATTCTGCCATGCTTGTCAAAGGTCTTTGAGAAGGTTCTTGCTAAACAAGTCCTTGATCACCTTTCCGACAATTCTCTTTTGTACTCTCTCCAATCAGGCTTTCGAGCTGGTCATAGCTGCTCGACTGCACTGATCAACATGCTTGATGACATTCGTAGGGACTTTGATAAAGGCTTTGTAACTTTGCTTTGCCTACTCGACTTCTCAAAGGCATTTGACAAGGTTAATCATCACATTCTCAGCTGGAAATTAAAAAAATATTCTGGGTTTAGCGTCAGCGCTGTTGGTTTTCTGCGTGATTTTCTTTTTAACAGATTTCAAAGAGCCATTATAGGTGAAAGCTCCTCGGTATCCAAGCCGGTCAAACAAGAAGTGCCTCAGGGATCTATCGTGGGACCTATCTTGTTCAGCATCTTTATAAATGATTTACCTTCAGTATGCAAATATTGCTCCATCTATTTTTACGCTGATGATGCTCAGATCCGTTTATCCCAAGCTCTGAAAAAAATATCAGAACTTGTAGTGCTGCTAAATGAGGATTTATCTGCAATTAATGAATGGACTGCAAAAAACGGACTGCTTCTCAAATTTTTTGAACTCGATGTTGTTCCAGACATTTGGCTTTCAAATTGCAATCTCAAAGTAGCTGAATCTATCACCTTCCTTGGTTTCGTTATCAATCGCTCCAAGTAGCTTTTAATGATGCTATATACGCTACATTCATGGTCTTCGTAGGTGGGATAGAATCTCTGCTTACGCCAATAACTTCCTTGGATGTACTCTCATATCCTACATAAATGCTAGGAACTGCATATTTTTGCATAGGGTTCTCTCCTCCAAGTCTCCTCCCAACATTTATCAAAAACTATAATTTTCTCGTTATAATAGAACCATGAACCATGAACATTAACATTCCTTACTACAAATATCTTAACTCTTCCAGACTGTTTTATATTCACGCAATTAGGCTATGGAATTCTTTGCCTTTAAATGAATAAATAGTTCCGCTAAATTTAAATCTGAAGTTATAAATTTCTTCTCAACACAACAATTACCTCTTTTTTCTATATTTTCTTGTCTTCCTCCCTATTTATAAAATTTTGTTTCTTTTGTTTTTTCCTGTAATTTTCCTCTTTTCTCTAAAACTTTGGTATAAAACCACTGTTAGTCTTAATCTGTAGTTTTAAGAACATTTTTAACTTACTTAAACCCCTTTTTGTACTATAAAAGACCAATTCTTATTGTACTCATATTATTTAATAATAATAAATTGAATAGTCAAAGCCTTCGGATTCATAGTCCCGACAAATCTAGTTGACGTTTTACATAAACTGGGTATCCGAACGTCCCCAATGTAATGTAGACTTATCAAAAAAATAAAAAATTAAATTACATTTTCAGCTTTTCTTCGACATTTCAAGATCATTTGAAAATCAGTTTGTTTGAAAATTTGTGGTTACTTTGCAAGCAACTGCTACCCCTTATACACTACGTCTCTTTTACACGCAGCTGACTTTTCAACTAATTTAAATGTTATAATAATGAGAAAAAGAAATTAAATGTCATACGGGCTTAACATCTGTTTTAAAGTACTTATTTGAAGCTTAGTCTCTAAAAGGAGCAGAAAGACGAAACACTGAACAAACTATAGGCTGAAAGGCGCCTAAGCATTTATGCATTTAGATTTCTGAATTTAATGGCAAGTTGGATGAAGTAAAGTCAAAAGAAAAACATGCAAATGGAAACACATTTTCTATCTCCGCAAAGTTAATTATATAGTAAGAAAATGTGCAAATAAACGGTTCCGGCTGCAGCAGCATTTCAAAAAGCTGACTTTATCGCTGAAATGTTGGCAACCTGTCGTTTTTTTTGACAACTTGTAAGTAGACACAAGTAAGTAGAAACAAAAGCAACAGCGGGGATGTTCGTTAAGTGAAAACGTAGAGAATAATATTAGATAAACGATTCATTTTTAAAAAGTGTGTGGAAATTGGATGGAAAGGATTATAAATTTGTTTACAATAGCAGCGTTGCCAGATTGGGCACTTTGTCGTATTTTGGGCTATCTTTCTTCTATACAATTTTGGGCTATAATATCGTTTAACAAATTGTGTTTTGTTTGCTTTATTCTTTCACACAACTGAAAAAAGAAATATTTTCGAACAAACCCGCACTTTTAAAACTTGTCAGCAGTTTTGCAGTCGAGTAACACTGAACAGGCCTTTTGATTTGCAGAAGATCGAAAAAACGCGAACATATTTTCGACGATTTTTGGGCTTCTTTCTGGGCAATGATATTGTGCTACATTTTTTTAAGGTTTGGGCGCTTAAAGCGAACTAAATTCTGGCAACCCTGTGCTTTAAGTTATGTGAACAATACGTAACAAAAGTAAATTTTGTGTCAACGCTGCTTTTTTTTTGTCTTTTTCCGTCAAAAAAAACTTGCTTGTGATTCGACTTTAAGAGATATGATCATTATAATATTCATACGTGAATATAACATAACGGATATGACATAAAGTCACGATAGACAGCTATAACTTTGAGATACTACCCAGTATACCTCTATACCTCGGCTCCGCTTATAATTTTTAAAATTTCATCACTTCCGAAATCAAGCGAAGAATCGCACTTTGCAACCGCTGTTACTTCGACCTAAGAAGGCAATTGATTGGCAAGGCCTTATTGCTAAGGAGACTCTATCCCAGTTCTGGGGCCAGATTCTGTAAGGCAAAACGATCAAACGTTTTCGTGCGCACGAATGATTTGCCTATGTTACACATGCAAATTTCTTCGTGCACACGAAAACGTTTAAACGTTTCGTCTTACAGAATCTGGCCCCTGCTTTATGATGCAGAAACATGGATGCTTTCAAAGGCGGATGGAACTCTCCCTGATCGCTTCGAACGCGAAATTCTTCGAGTGATTTTTGGTCCCGTTGACCTTGACGGGCTCTGGAGGAGGAGATTTAACACCGAACTCTACGAGCTGTTCAACGATATCGACCTATGTAGTTAGAAAAGTGAACATCAATGGTTGCGCCAAAGATAAACACAAGTAAAAGGTCATTCATTTTTCAACTTCGAAAGTAAAGCTAACAGGGACATATTTTTGATGAAAACATTATTTCTTTATTGAGTTTGGACGTTGCCATTACGTGTGAAAAAACAATATAATCAAATGGCCGCCTCGGAAAAATTCGCAGAATGCGATTCTTTTAACCAATTTTTTGCACATTTCGGGCGGTATCTTTGTTGGTTTTTAACGCGCCAAGAGTTCGGGTACTATTCGCATAAACACGGTATTTTGTGTAGCCCCACAGAAAAAAAATCTTACAGTGTTATCGCATGATGTTGATGGCCAATTGACGTAGGCAAAACGTGAAATTACGCGACCAGGAAACTTCTCACGTAATAAAGCCATTATTGGTCGTGTTGTATGGCTTGTTGACCAGCCTTGTTTTAACCACTTTTCGTCCAAGTCATGATCTTCATTCGTCGGCCAAAAAAAAATCGGTTATCATTCGACCATATCGCTCCGAATCGATAAATCGATAAATTGGGTGCAGGCCTTACGACATCAGTAACGCTTCCACTCTCGTCAAATTTCTTCACAATTTTAACGATTGCTTGCGTAGTCGGTCGATTATGACGCCCATAATCATCGCGTAATGGGCGAAAAGTGGCTACGTTTGAATCACCATTTTTGTAATAATTTTTTATTAATTTGAACGAGTTGTTTGATTGATCCATAATCGTAAATGGCAAACAACTAATATTGTGACACTTCAAATGACAGCTGATTTTGACAGGTGTCAAATGCCTGCGCTACCAACTTGAAACCACGAAATGAATGAAAATTTGTTCCAACAATTTTGTGGCTTAGGTTAAAACACAAGTTAATGTATTTAAATATAGTATCCGTTGTATTCAGTTGCTATTTTGAAACTTGGTTTACTTATCGACTTTTTTTTATGCATTTCCACCAATCACAGCCAACGTCTGTGAGATATTTAAAAAGAAATACTTTCCGAACAGACCCAAATTATACTAGGGTCCTAACTTGGTGCCCAGAAATTAACGTCGTTTTCAGATTTTACTTTTAGCTTTCAGATTTTTCGTTTTCGTACCCAACGACAGATGAAATTAGATCACTCTTCTTTTGCAGTTGTGTTGATTTAAGAGTCACTTGTTCTTGAATTGTAATTTGTGCTAGTAGTCCATTAATTTATGGATATCATTGCAGCAACCAAATGCAAATTTTTCACAGAATCGTCGACTAAAAACGTATGTAAACACTCCAATGTTTTACAATAATGTCAAGCGTTTTGGTGTTAATGAAAGTAGGTTTAAATCTCGCTGAGAAATCGAGATTCGCTAAATTGCTCAGGCTCTGTTTTATTTATTTAGGGCAATGAAAAACGACATGAGATTTACTCCCAAGTGTCCCTTCCTGGGAATGAATACCTAGTGTGTATGTCCTCGAAGTGTCAATTAGAGCGTAGTTGTTGTAATTGCGTGCGAAGAACCCTACTCAGAAAAACTCCTTATATAATCTTACTTCTTGCAGATTAGTTGTCGCAAATGTACAATACATAGACAGTAAGGAAGGGGGCGACAAAATTCCCTTACCCATTTCAAACTATATGCTTCTGGACACACTTAAGCCGATTGTGTTTGTAAAAATTGAGGTATAATCTTCTACATCTATTTAAGAGTTGTCCCTTTTTATTTACGGAGCCAGTAGGCGAGTCCCAAATTCTAAAAGTCCCAAAAACGATTGGATACATAAATGCCTGCAGAAGAAACATAAATTCTCTGGAGAAATGTTGTCATTCTCTGCTGGGCTTAGCTTCGTTTACTAAAAATTGTGATTTTTAAAAATGGTTGTTTGCTTTGAAATCGCCACGCTATTATCCTTTACGGAGAGATTAGATTTTGAATTGAATTTCCTGCAGTCGCAATTAAAATGTACTACTCGCATGAAAGCAGGGCTGACATTTTGGGATTTTCTCCTTAGATTTAGGGTGTTTTTTTTCAACGCAGGGGTGAAATCTGGGGGAGAAATTGTGTAGGTTCTGGGTTTTTTTCTAAATTCTATTCTACTTATATTTCGTTATCAAAATCCTTTTTGGTTACCTTAAAACCTTAAATTATTTCAATTTTGAACACGACAATCGAGGATGAAATAAATGTGGGTGCTATTTTAAAATGCTGTAGGCTGAACAAAAACAGATCGATTCTTAGATTAGAATTCTTAAAGACATTTAGCTATAATATACCTGTAAAAATTATAATATCTTTGGACTATTTTCCTTTGAAAAACGTAAAAAGTAAAAAAGTATTTCAAAAATATTAAAGCTAATGCCAGCTTTACGAGGAAAAAGTTGTAGTTATTTGCAATAGTTCTTTAATTATTTTTGTCAGATTTAAACACCAACCTCATCTGTAAATTTTGAAAACAAGTGCATTTTTCTTGCCGCACACGTTCGCGTTTCAAATTGGATCTTCACACTTCTGAGTCGTGGGGTAGATGGGGGAGGTTTTGACGCAAGGGTTTACTAATTTTAAAATTTTAACAAAACAAAATAATTATTTCTGCTTGCATGTATTTAATGAAAAGGGTTAGTTGTTGTATTTTAAAAAAATTAGGAAGTACAGTGGGTGATCAAGTTATTACGGCCACCTTTTAAAAAATACTTATGTTGAAAATTTAATGCAACAAAGATAATATTGCCACAAGTGCAGGAATGGTTTGCAAACAGTTATGTATTTATGCATGACTCTTCACGCTGTTCTAAAGCAATAGGAGTAGATTTTTGGTGGAACATTATGTGGAGGTCTTCGAATGGCCTTGAATCTCCCCAATTCTTTACCCAATAGAAAATCTTTGGAGCTAATGAAAAGAGAAATAGGCAAAGAAAAGGTTACAAATAAGCCACAGTTAAAGAACGCTTAACTGAAGTATGTCACAAGAGGAACAATATTAAAAATATTTACTCGTATTGTAAGAATTATAATGAATCTATGCCTAAAAGAGTCGAGGCGGTTATAGCTGCAATAGGAAGAGTAACAAAGTACCCTACATAAAACACGTAAAAAAAAATTACGGCAAAGAGGTGGGCGTAGTTTTTGGAAAAAATGTGGGAATTTTTCAGATTTCGAGAAAAGTAAAATTGTTTAGCGCTTTCATCATCTTGTGCAAATATCTGAATCATCAACTCTTTCTCTTCTCAATTTTTTTTTATCGTTAGTTATAACAAAATGTATGCGGAAATTTTTCTACGGGATGCAACAACTGAAAACACTTCTACATTACCGACCTATAAACAATCAGATTATGTTATAATTTCAAAGCACGTTTAGTTCGCAATAAAAAATATGTTAAGGCCTCAAACGAAATCAAGTCCGAATAGTTCCTGTTTGAGGTACATATATAGTTTTTTTGCCAGTGCACAGAAAAATTAAAATGAACTCCTAGTCCATAGGTTTTCCTTGCTAATTTGATTTCCTTGTGCACTGGAAAAACAAATCATATTTCGATTGAGAGATTATTGCACTTTGTATATCGGATACAATTGACAGAAGACAGATCTGTGAAGAAGCTCCTTGATAAATTTATTAAAAATTTGAATACGCATTTACGTTTATAACTTTTTCTCTATTTTCTTCTTCGATCTTTGCATCGCTAGAAAGAAGGGTGGCTGCACTGTGATAAAATAATGTTCCCGAAGAGGGTCCATCGTGAACAATGAACCCAAGGAGTTTCGTAATGCGAGTTTTACATTTTTGTTGAGTGCTTCCTCAATGAGGTTTTTTGCAAAATTGTGTAAGTAGATATTATTTTTCTATAGAACTGCGAGATGGAACCTGTTGAATTTGAATATTTATATCATCTTACTCAAAGACTGTGTATTTTCATTCAGCTTTGTTGGTCCATCTTTTCGCTCGTGATAGGTGTAAAGAGGACCTAAAAGTGATCAGAGTTTGTTCTGGATGTTTTAACAGAATCCGCTTTGTGACACGAGTTCTGGAATTATCTGAGAATCGACGTGGCCTTATATTGAACAGCTAAATACACAGAATTAAGGCCCAGACTTTTACACCGACTGTGTAGGTGTCCTTAATATTTTACAATAAGAAGATTACATTAATGATCTTTCAAAATCAAATAAAATATTTTGTTGTACTTTGCAGAAGACGATTTTATCAATACTTCCCCAGCATATCTCCCTCCGTTCCACAACTGCTATAGGTAGGTACCTACTTCTTCTCATCAAAGCTTTGTCACCACAAGTCTAATACGTGAGTTTGTCCTTTGTAAAGACGAGCATTTATTTTCGCAGTAGGTTCTCCGTCTCCTGTTGAATTGTAGATGCTAGATGTAGTACCGCAAATCTCAGCAAAACGCTGGTTCAAAGGAACTTGTTGCAAACAACAAAAATCAATAGGATTGTTTGATTTGCTTGGTCGTGTTTATTTCTCCGAAACCAATCTCCAAATAAATAACGAAAATTTTAGAATGAGAACCCTTCAGTAAGTTGGAAGTATTTTTTTTTTTATATTTTTATGTTTTTTCCCTTTGAACAGGGAGAAACAAATAAATCGATTGTTCGACTTTCATGGTGGGAATACAATACGAAACAAAACGTCAAATCCGCTCTTTTGTGTTAGGGCTGCATAGCTGGTCACTGAACTGCATTGAAGCACGCTCTTTTGTTTTTGAAGATGTATCGAACGAGGGGGTATGATTTGATTTGATTTTTTGGGGTTTTCGCGTACACTCCTAAGAAAACTCTAACTCACTGCCCATGGTAAACCATTTCCAACGTTTTCTGAGTTGCAAGGTGCCGACTGCTGAATGTCACAATTTCTTCTCAGCCGAGTGAGCTGAATTCAGTTTGACGGAATTTTTATTTTATATTTGTAGTGACCAATGGACTTTAGCATTTTTGAAAGTAAAGAATTTGCTCTTTCATATTGTTTTTCTTTTATATTAATATCTCTAAGTCGGCGCAGTGGCTTAGTGGTTAGTGTGTTGGACTACTAAGCTAGGGGTCCCAGGTTCGAATCCCGCAAAAACGCAAATTCCAACTCAGGGTTTTTTCACTGCACCATCTCTCGCGAACGTCTGACAAACATCCGAGAATATAACTGTCTTGAAATAGCGGAATTCCCATAAGTTATCAGTTGAGCTATCACTTAACTTAAACTAATGTGTAAATATGTTTCAGTTCCGTTGTCATTTCAATTGCAGTTGGCGGTGAATTAACGTCTTCGAGTTTCTGTTTTTTTTTTTCGAATATGTCTTTTTAAGAATGTGCATGCTCAATTTTCCGTATCTTACGTATAGGTACATAAATAGGCGAAAGGAAAAATTTAAGAACCACTTCCACTCAATTTAAAAAACATATTCGCTTTAGTCTTTAGAAAAGATTGTGCAATGCTATCTGTAACTTGTTTTTAAATATGTTATCCCTTATGTATAAGCCAAGTTAATATACTTTTCGAATTGCTACCACTGGGCGAACTCTATAGTTAAATAAAGTGCACGACTGGGTCGAACGAAACTTTCTCGATACTAGACAAAAGAAAACAAAATCCTCTTTTGGATAGTCATCTCATTTGGCAGTTATATAAAATGACAATATAAGTTTTTAACGGTTAAAGCTCTCAGTAAAGGACCATTCACATGAGAGCGAATTGCGAACCACGAACTGGCGAATATTCGTAGATTCTGAAACTTCATTTACATGAAAACTTTTTTTAGTCGCAGGTGCCCGCGAATCATTTGTATTGTAGTTAGAAGGTTAAGTTCGAGCGAATTTTTCATTCGCAGGTTTGTGAATCGCGACTGTTTTATGTGGATTGTGAATAAAGTGTGACAGTTCGCGGCAAGAATTTCCAATTCGCGGGAGAATTGCTGTAATTGTAAATTTCGTTGTTTTAATCAATCAAGTCTCGGTTTTTTTTTTTAGATTAGGTGTTATATTAATTGAATTTAATGGTTTTGTGGTAAAAAAATAGCAATTTTCAATTCATAAATACAGATAAATTGATTTGTTCGCAGTTCGCCTATTCGCAGTTCGCGCTCATGTGAATGGTCCTTAACTGGCAATGTCGCAAGCGTCTTCTGTATTATTTTATAAGGTCTTACTCCTCACTTGATTTTTGAGTACCTACAGGACAAGCGTATCTAGTAGCAGTTTCTATTTTTGACCTAAGGATATGTTTTTAATTTTGATTGGAATATGATAGTTTTCAATTATTGGAAGTATTGCTCGTGATAGACCGATATCTTTAGATAGATTATGTAATAATTTAGGCATTTGTGAATTTGCATTAGTTGTTATAAATTGAATATCCCGACGCTCGTGTGTGCGGTGCAAATGAAGTTTTTGTACAATTATCCAGACGTAACAGTTGCAAATATTGCAATGTTTAGTTGGAAAAATACTATTGCGTAACTATTAATCTGAAAAATGACTGTATGATATTGTTCCGGATAAACGAAATACTTCGTTTTTGAAATTTTGGTCAAAATCGTTATTGCCGTTTTAAGTTAACTAGACAAAATAATATTTTTAAAAAATTACTATTTTCATAAATTCATTGTACGATAATATAGAGAAAAACTGAGCTTGCTATTAATTAATAAATGACTACATAACCTTAGAAATTAATTTTTGCTACAATCGTATAGACCGTTTTCGAGATATGTCGAAATTTCAAAAGTACTATTGTTCGAATTTTTAGCCAAAAACTGGGTACGCAGTCATGGTAACTGTGGCGATGGCGATGGCGATGAAAAAGATCTTTTACGATTTTGTTTTAGAGGATTTTATTAGTGGCACGTCCACTCGCTTAGGCCGCCTTCAGTACAAGAACGATCCGGAAGCAAGATGGCTGCCTTTACCAAACTTTCAGTGATGCCAAAGCCGTAACAATAATCATATAGATTTGGAGGTAAAGGAGTGCGTCGATGTTTGATTTTCTGTATGCTACATCACTCCCCTCCGTAAAAATAATATGTAATCTATAGATTGATTATAACATCATTTACAATTCATTTTTAAATAACCAGATAGACTTATTATAACAGCTTTTACAATTCATTTTAAAATAACAAGAGAGTCTTATTATAATAGCTTTTACAATCCATTTTTAAATATCAAGAGAGACTTATTATAACAACTTTTACTATTCATTTTAAAATAACAAGAGAGTCTTATTATAACAGCTTTTAAAATCCATTTTTAAATATCAAGAGAGACTTATTATAACATCGTTTAGAATTCATATAGGTATTTAAATTGTTATAAATTGAAGGTAACTTTGGGTTTGAATGCTGATCTGTCTGGCGATTCGGGTTGTGCTAAAAAGGCCGGTTTAATTCGGTCTATTGATATGGTTTGTTTTTTATCATTCATCAGAATCGTGAATGTCTTATCGGTCTTGTCAATAACTTCAAATGGGCCATTGTACGGTTGGTTTAAGCTTCCTTTGATCGCCTCTTCCCTAACAAACACGAAACTACACGAATCTAGCCCTTTGGGGACATAGGTGTATTTTTGTTCGCGTATTCTTTTGGTGACTGGTCGAACTTGGGCGATTGCTTGCGTCATTTCCCGTGCCACAGAGGAACTAAGAGGGGTATTGAGTGGTCTTGGAGCGACTAGCTCAGCTGGTAGCCGTAGGTTTTGACCGTACAGTAGTTGAGCTGGCGTTAAGTTAAGATCGTCAATAATGGTTGATCTAATTCCTAATAACGTCCAAGGTAAGTGTGAAAACCAGTTTTGTTTATCCTCGTGAGCTCTTAGTGCTTCTTTTAGTTGTCTATGGAATCTTTCGACTAAACCGTTTGCTTGCGGGTGGTAAGTCGTCGTTCTAATTCTTTTGGTGCCTAGAATGTCAGATATTTCTTTGAATAAGGCAGATTCAAATTGAGTGCCTTGATCTGTTGTGATGGATTGGGGAACACCGAATCTTGCAACCCACTGTTGGATGAAAGCAGAAACGACGGTCGGAGTGCTAATATTTTTTATGGGAATCGCTTCGGGCCATGAAGAAAAACGATCCTTAATGGTGAGCAAATACGTATAGCCCTGAGACGGTGGAAGAGGTCCCACCAAATCCAAATGAACGTGTGCAAATCTACCTTCAGGGACTGGAAACTTACCGTGTTTCGATTTTGTATGTCTGGTGATTTTGGATTTTTGACAGGGGGTACAAATTTGCGTCCACCTGTTAATATCCTTGTTCATTTTTGGCCAAAAATACTTTGAGGTTATTATGCTACGCATGGCTTTTGCGTTAGGATGAGAAAGGCTATGGTGATTGTCAAATATTGTTCTCCGAAATATTTCTGGGATGTAAGGACGATTGATCCCGGTAGATGTTTCGCAAAAAAGGTCGACGTCGTGGAGTGGAATGTGTGTTTTTGTCAAGGTTGTTGCGGAATTAGTATCAGCTATCAACGTTTCAAGCTCCTCGTCCTTCCCTTGTTCCTTTACTAGGCTGGGAATATCTACCTGCTTAAAATTTATGACCTCAATGTGCGACCTTGAAAGCGTATCGGCGACGATGTTTTGCACACCTTTGATGTACCGTATGTCGGTAGTAAACTCTGCAATGTATTCGAGTTGGCGAGTTTGACGAGGGGTTTTTTCCGTTTTCGAGCATATAGCTTTGGTAAGCGGTTTGTGGTCAGTGAAAACGGTGAATTGTCTTCCTTCCACGAAATAGCGAAAATGTTTTATTGCTTTGAAAACTGCTAGCAACTCTCTGTCGAAAGTAGAATATTTTTTTTCTGCTGAATTCAAACGAGTCGAGAAAAAACCTAGAGGCTGCCAAGTGTCTGAATGATGTTGTTGTAGTACGCCTCCAATAGCATCATTAGAAGCGTCTACCATAATACTAACTTGAGCCTGTCGATTTGGATGAAACAGCATTGTTTGCCGCTGCAAATCCTTCTTTATGGTGTTAAATGCTTTTTCACATTCGTCTGTCCAGTTGAATTTTTCAGGTTTTTTGGCCTTGGCGTTAACGTTTTTTAGTAGTTGGTATAAAGGTTTTGCCTTAATAGCTATACCTGGTAAAAAACGATTGTAAAAGTTTGCCATGCCCAGGAAACGCTGAACTTGTTTCAATGAATTCGGTTGAGGAAATTCGCTGATAGCTTTGACTCTGTCTGTGGATGCGATAAGCCCTTGCTCAGTGACGGTATAGCCTAGAAAATCGAGTTGGTTTACGCCTAGTGCGCATTTTGAGACGTTAACGTTAAGTCCGTGCTTTTGGAGTATACTAAAAATGCTGCGAAGGTGACATTTGTGTTCGGTAGCAGACTTACTGGCTATAAGTATGTCATCTACGTATACAAATATAAATGGCAAGTGGCCTAAGATTTCGTTAATGAACCTTTGAAATGTTTGTGCACCGTTCTTTACACCAAATGGCATCCTTAAAAATTCAAATAACCCGAATGGGGTTATCACGGCCGTTTTATGAATGTCTTCTGGAGCTACGGGAATTTGGTGGTATGCTCTTACCAGATCGATTTTCGAGAAGACTTTGCATCCATGAAGATTCGCAGCACAATCTTGAATGTTAGGTAGGGGATATTTGTCTGGTATCGTTGCTGCATTTAGTTGTCTGTAGTCTCCGCAGGGCCTCCAGTCTGAAGAATCCTTTTTTGGGACAAGGTGGAGTGGAGAAGCTACATGGGAGTTTGATACACGACATATGCCCAACCTAACCATTTGCTGAAACTCGTGTTTCGCGACTGCTAGTTTCTGTGGATGGAGTCTCCTGGGTGACGCTGATGGCAGCGAACCGTTTGTCGTAATCCTGTGGACTACACCGTGTTTGATAGGCAAGGTGAAATCTGGAGGTGCCTTGAGATCCGGGAATTCATCGAGAATTGATCCAAATTCGTTCAAAATCGATAGCAACTTGGGAGTGAAAGAGCTGGCTGATTTCAAGATACAGTTCACCTTAAAATTTGTTTCTTTATCGGTTATGCGCTGTTCCCCCAGGTCGACTATCAATTTGAATTTATGCAGGAAATCAGCTCCAATGATGGGATGATCAATGTCGGCGACGACGAATGTGTAGTCGAAAACACGCCTTAAATTGAGGTCGACGGTCATGCGTTTCAAACCGTATGTATGGATTCTGCCTCCGTTGGCAGTAAGGAGAATAAAATCGTTGGGTTGATTTAGATGGGGGCAGAATTTTCGAGATATTATAGAAATTTCTGCTCCCGTATCTATTAGAAAAGTTATTTTTGATTTTCTGTCAAAAATGAATAGGCGGCGCGATGCATTGGCCTGACTCGATGCCGCGTTCGAGGTGGGACATATCAGTTTTTTGGTGACTTATTGTCACCTGTTGTGATTTGGAAATCACAAGGCTGTATACAGTTCCTTGCACCGCTACCGTGTCTTCGGTGATACCAACAAATAGGTTTGTCAGCCTCCCTACGTGTGCGGCTATTTGATCGGTATCGAGAGCCTGACCTTCCACGTACAAAATGCCGTGATGATCGTCGACGATGATCTCGTGGTTGCATCTCAAGTCGCTCGATTCTGTGGATCAACTGCTGAAAGATTTCCTCATCCGGTCTATGACCATGGTAGGTAGTATTAATTTGAGAGATTTGCAACTTGTTTGATGAATCATGCAGTCTATCGGCAAGGCTAAATAATTCTTCTCGGCTCTGAGAGTTTTCGACTGCCATGAGGCAAACGCGAACAGATGAGGGGATCTTATTCAACCAAAGTTTCATAAGCAACGATGGATTAACAAGATTGTTACCACTAGCGAGGCTTTCCATGCTGCGATAAAGTTCAGATGGCTTTTGATCCCCCAGTTCCATCTTATTTAAAAGAGCGTCTAGCCGTCGCTCTTCGCTGTCCCTATTTCTTTCGAGCAGTATCTTTTTTAAATTATTATACCTATCTTGTGACGGGGGAGAAATTAAAACGTCTGCGACAGTTTCCATGGTCTGACTGTTAAGCGAAGCAACTAAGTAGTCGTACTTAGTATTAGGTGACGTAATATTTTTTAGTCGAAATTGTGTCTCTATTTGTAAAAACCAGAGATCAGGCCGATTGTTCCAAAAAGGCGGAATTTTTATTGAGATGAGCGATGCTTGCTGGGAGCTTGCATCACCTATGGGGGGGCGGAAAACACCTAACGAGTCTGCTGACGTACCCGCTCCATTACCACCACCCGTGTCTCCTACTTTTTGTGAGTTCTCTTCTTCACTCATCATAAATTGTGAAATTATACACACGAAATATTTAACACCCTGGGACACTGAAGAAAACGCAAGCAAGAAAACGTTTTATCTACACGCTATAATTATGTACGTGTTGGGGAATTGCGATCAAACGAAGCTTTTCACACCCTGGTTAATTTATAATTCGCCGCCCAATTCAATTTGAAGTTTTTGTATGAACGCACGTTAAATTTTGCTAAACAGATCAACAAAACAATTACAATTGCTACTGTTATAAATTGTAATTTAAAAGTATACTATTTCTACTTATGTATGTGCATGTTTCTACTTATTTAGGTATTATATTTCTATTATTATGTCTCTACTCAAACTCAATACTTGTGTTTACTTGCTATTTTGCTGCGGATGTGTTGCTCCCTCGGTGTTTCTCGTGTTTTCTTTGCTGATTATGTTGGTGGTTGTGTGTTGTCTTGATGGATCGATGCAGTACTGTTCGTGGAGTGTGCGACTGCGACAGACTAATGTTGGCTTGGTTGTGTTTTCTTTGCTGATTATGTTGGTGGTTGTGTGCTGTCTTGATGGAGCGATGCAGTACTCTTCGTGGAGTGTGCGACTGCGACAGACTAATGTTGGCTTGATTTGTCGATGGCTGCTTTTTGGATGGATATTTGGTTGCGTATATCCTAATTGTGGACTCTTTAATATTTCGTTGATGATTTTTTTTTTTTTTTTTTTTTTTTTTTTTTTTTGGTTTTTTACACTATTATGCCACGCTTATTTCTTTGGGGAATTTCTTTTAGGTTGTTTTATTCCCGTTCACGTTTTTATGTTATGCCACGTTGTTTCACTTGAGCTCGACGAAGATTATTTGTGTGTGTCGACCGAAAATGAAAAGAAAGTTGACACGCGTAGTAACGAATAATGAAATATTAAGTTTTTTGCTGCGTCGGGGTCACCAATTGTGGCGATGGCGATGGCGATGAAAAAGATCTTTTACGATTTTGTTTTAGAGGATTTTATTAGTGGCACGTCCACTCGCTTAGGCCGCCTTCAGTACAAGAACGATCCGGAAGCAAGATGGCTGCCTTTACCAAACTTTCAGTGATGCCAAAGCCGTAACAATAATCATATAGATTTGGAGGTAAAGGAGTGCGTCGATGTTTGATTTTCTGTATGCTACAGTAACCTCACCTACTTGAGCTTAAATATCAATTTTGGTTGAAATCGTAAGAGCCGTTTTCGATCAAATCAAATTGGTACGAAAATTGTATATAGGAAGTATTGCGACCCACTTTTTTGAATTCCTCTATCATCGTAATATCAGAATTTATTAATATCTCGAGTTCGAAATTTTGCACAAAAATAATATCTTTCTCTTACTACGTAATGGAGAAAGTTAAAAAATACGTAAATGAGCTGCTCCATCGGAAACAGACTCTAATCTAAGATGATTTATATTTAAATAGGTATACGTTACTATGGTAATATGGTGGCTACAAATAATAAATAAATTCCCTCAATAAATTTCTTACAATTATTGCTTAATTTTAGGGGCTGGTAAATTGCATACCTTTATGGGTAAATAATTCTCTCCAACAGGTTCTAATCTAAGATGATTAAATACGTTACTATGGAAACATGACGGCGACAAATTGATTGTCACCAAAATCCTTTTATTACCTGTTTTGTATGGGGAATAACAGTCTTAATGGCGACATACACCCACGATTTTGTGTTTGTGCACATCTATGGCACAGCACCTTTCAAATAACACAAGTTTTATTCTCCTCATTTTATATTAAATATCAAAAAAGCGTACGGAAAGCTCGGATGTTCACGTATTAATAAAATGATGATGATACATAAATATTTACCTATGTAACTTCATAACTTATTTTAATGAATGACACATTTGTACACGTTTATTGCTATTGCAATAAAGCTTTCTCGTCCATTACCTACAGAATTACCTTACTTACTAATAAAAGATTTTAGTCTCGACTTTAAATTTACGGAAACTGACGAAATTTGTATGCAAAATATTGCTACTGTGAACTACTTAAATTTAGAGTCGAAACTAAAAATGTTTACTGGTAAGGCCCGATGTATTTCTTCCGCCTTTCGACTGCTTACGATTAAAATGAAAGCTCAACAAACTGACTACCGGACTGATGTCCAAATGCACTGCACACATCAGTTTAACTGATATCTTAACTGATAGCTCAACTGAAACTGAAACTGAAATGATCGTGTAAATGGGGCTTAACAGAATTTACACCTTACTACGAGGCCATAATTTTCAATCGGAGAATATTCCCAATTCCATCGAGTATAAAAAGTGATTTCACAAAAGCCTTATTTCGAACAAAAGTTCGGGTACGCTTGTTACTTGTTTTCAATTTTACTGGAGGAAGATAAACTCCCTTGATGTTTCTAGACTTATCCGGAGTTTATCAAACAATTATCACTGTTCTTTTATTTCCTGCGATTGTATCGAAATAGCCCGTCTAAGCAAATACACTCTAAAGTTTTTCCAAAGGACTATCTGTCCAAATTTTGAAATGTCTTTAATCTTCCATGAAATCGGAAGCTGTCCGGTGAAAGTTCCATGTTAGAAATACAGCCCCAAACTCAGCAGTCCTTTTCGAAAACTTAGTGGACCCTTTTCTTAGGCCAACAGAAAAACTTGTACGACTCTTAAAAGTAAAATATACATGTAAAAAAGTTTACAAAACTTTACATACAGTTTAAGGATGCCTCACTTATTTTTCTTTTCCTTGTCAGGGCCTTAGATCCTTATCAAAAACCTAAACAACTCAATGAAAACTTAAAAGCCTAACCAGCCAAGAATAGGTCGCCATTCAGTTTATTAATGTTAAGCTATAGCACAGATAAGTAATATCATTGTATATAAATCTAATAGTACTCTCATCAGACGAATTTTTTTATTTGGGCCTCTGCTCTGTAGAGGGCGTATGGTCGCATGGTTAGCAAAAGAATAACCTTTTCTCAGAGAAGAATTGTTTTGAGTGAGCGAAAGGACGGAGAACGACAAAAAACACACATACACTCTTGTCGTGGTACCTCGTGTCCGTGTGTCGTGTCGTACGCGTGCCTACTTGTTTTGGATTCCTTTGTGGGTATGTGATATGTGATGTGACTGGGAGCAGAATCGTTCGTCCCACCCGTGAGGTTTATGAGATATGATCATGATTGTGTTGGTTAAGGGTTGGCTGTAGCTGTACGTTGGCAAGACAAGAGAAATATGTACCTGTTACACTACACTTAGCTCAATGTAGATCCATTCTGATGAGATATGATGTGTATCTTTCAATTTTCTATATTTCTCGCCGAAATGGTTATTGGTATTTTTCCGAAACGTTGCTACATTTCATTATTTCTTTGAAATAAGCTTTGGGTTTTTGCTGCATAGACCCGTTTGTTGAAAGTTGGATATGTAATGGACTTAGATTATTCTTCTGATTTTGTAACTACATTATGTACCAGGACATAGTTTTTGCATTAATAGAAAAGGCTTCTGATAATATGTTCATATTTAATCTCATATATGTAATTATATAAAATAGTTTGTCCTGACCCTATGGTGATAAACGCTCAACCCAATCGGAAGCTAATAATTATCCAAGGATACCTAAATTATTTCAATTGACACACAGCCTTACAAGTTATTATGTATGTACTAAGCCGGAAGTATTTTATGATCTTATTCTGTGATCTACCTATATGCCTACGTATACCTAACCTATTCCGAGAAAAATACAGCGCAGAAACCTAATTTTGCTGCAATCTTACAGTTTTCACAAAAACCGTCAATGTAAAAGGGAAATTATGTTTCTCAGTAAAAGATTAATAAAATTGCACCATACTGTCCTTCCGGTTTGGAACAAAAAGGAGTGCATATAAAAATAAACTTAACAGCACCATAAATATTATTTTTCGGTACAGGACTATAGGTATTTAATTGGATTTAAAAAAAATAAAGGAAAAAAATATGTTTTTATCCGAAACTTCGGTACGATATTTTCTTTGAATGGTTTGTCCCAGAATAGACATTAAAATAGTTAATACATAATATACCTACGTAAATGTCTGTATTCTCATGGCTTATTCTCATTCGCTCCAAGTATTTTGTATGCCTTTCTATTATTACTACCTTGGTCACAACATACAGCAATTACTGACAGATTGCACTCCATACATTTTGATATATTTATCTTCAATAGCTCAGCAATATCTGCTCCTGATGGACATCCTATATAATAAGACACCGTCTGCTTCCAATTTTTATTTAGTCCACGAAGGGTGAAAACCATCAATTTGGAAGCAACTGTATTGCGCCTACCTAGCTCGCCAAAATCAGTAAACCCATATATTAAGTCCGTTTTCGTATTATATTCTAGTTCGGGCTTTATCGCCATTTCGTCGAAGAGCAGAATGCATTTTTTTTCAATGTCCGTCATAGTCGTCGCCTTTTTTTTAACAACATTAACAACATTGTAATTTGCTTTGAAAAGTCTGTTGGCAAGCTTAATGCAGAATGCCAACGATAAATTGTACTTATTGTTGGCATACTAAATCCCGTATCTAGCATATGGGTATAAAGCGATGGGGATTTATAAAAAAAATTTAAGCAAATATCCTTTTCTTCGTCGTTAAAATGTGCCTTAGGCTTGTGAAATAGTTGCATATTAACAAACGTACTTACATCAGGGTTTTTAGATTCTAATTGAAGCTCGAAATTTTTTTGCAAATTGTATTCTCTATATTTTCTTTTAATCTTTTTGGGGTATCAAATAAAAAACGAGATATAGTCGTCTTAATGCTATTTGCTTCTAATGTTTTGTTATTTGTTTGTCTATGGGGAGATGGAAACTGCGAGGAAGAGGCCTCAATACCATCATTAATATTTAGAGGTAAGCTATAATCCCTTACATATGTAATTGGAGAAGAGGTTTTATTTACTAATAATGGAGGTGAATCATTTTGAATTTCTTCTATCACAGTAGCAACTTTTAAAACAGTTATATTATTTTCACCTGCACTTTCCCTAAAATTTATAACCCCAAAGCACGTATTATCAATTACAGTGTCAGTACATTTACACACATTTATAGCTGACATTGGAATTGCATTTTTAGTAAGGCATTTTCGTGTCCCCTTTGTTATGATATCTTTTGGGTAAAAATGTTTCTCGCAAAAACGGGATTTTTTTTTTTAAATGTGTGTTCCGAGAATGTTTTAACCAAATTTCCCTACGGTGGTCATTTGGAACTAGAAAAAATGATAAGGAAAACGGCTTTTTTACGCTGAGGCAATGAGTGTAAGCACATCTAACAGGCATTTTTATTTAAAACTTAGGGCGTATGCACTTTAAAATAATAATAATTGAGCTAAAATATCTATAATAATTACGCACTATGCACCTATAAATAAGGTATAAATTAAGTAACTATATATGTATATACTTACGGACCCAACAGATCCAGAAGCACTTATGTAACGAATGTAATTGAAATAAAATTGTATTTTAATTAAAACAAGCACACCACTTAGTCTTTTCTAATTGTAGCGCATACGTTATTTTACTCTTTAAAACACATTCAATTTTTCAAATATGCGAAACTTATAAAAAACTTCTAATTGTAAAATAATAGCTTTACTTTAAAATAAAACGCAAAACACTTGTGGTAACTTTGCTTCCGTAATGCTTTTAAATCAATTCTTGCCTATGCCCACCCTTATTTAGTATTGCAAGTACAATTTAGTTTCCAGCGGAAAGGGCGTGGAAATCCTTTTATTGGCATACCTACATAAAACATCAAAAAAATTTATATTTTCGTCCAATTACCCTAATAATCAGATAACCCAAAAATTGTTAAAGTTAGGATTTTTTTAGGCAACGAGCTCTGTTGCACACAAACATCCATAGAAAACATACATCAAAAAAATATCACCAACAAGCAAAGATCGAAAGAAGAAAAAAATAGTTTGCGCATGCAAACGAGATGAGATGATACACAAATTATCTCATATCTATTTGTTCGCACAATCCAGAAAATTGTGTTGCACTTTATGCGTACACACACAACTATACGAGTATACGCAGCAGGTACATTCATGCGAAGCGAACAGAAGTGCTTCTGTGTTCTTCTCTTTTTTTAGATCTAATAACAAATCCTGCCATTTGTAGGGGTGGTTTCATTCTGTTTACTATTTCGTTTGGTTCTCTCTTGCATTTTTCTATTCTCAGTGACAGCAATTTTGGTGTCTGTGGTGAGTGCAAAACTATGGTTGCCGTCAATGATAGGAAAATAAAGTAATCGGGCCTCTGCTCTATAGAGGCGCTAGTGTCGATTTCCTCTGATGAGAGTACTATTAGATTTATATACAATGGTAATATACAGATGTCTCACGCCAATGTAAAAAAATGCTGTACTTTTTGCGTTCGTCCAACAAAGATCGTCCAACAAATCGATGGTGAAAACAAAATCCCACCACACCTCATTCGAAAAGTGGTTGATTTTTTGTTTCAATGAATGCTACTTTTAGTTGAATTATGACCGCACGCAGAAAGGCATGTGCGCAGCGTGATGCTTTATGGGGCAGGTATATTTTTAATTCCACACTGAACAGTGGGTTAAAGGGTAAGGAAAGAAAGGATAAAAGGCAAAAGGAAAGCGGAAGGACAAATGTCGTCTTTCGTTCTTTCGTATTGTCATTATTTGTCAATGCCTTATGATTGTGCGCCGGCGGGGGGATGTGCAGTGAGGAAATATTCGGTGATGTAATGCATGATGGTTTTTGTTGGGAAGAGCAGCCGATTTGGTTTTGGATTCGTTTTGCTGAAAAGGTACCTCTTTGCGATATAAACATATCAATTTGGGGATACAATATTAATGTTCTTGTTGGGGTAGGTATGCCTATGCATTCACATTATTTTTAGGGTTTTCATTATATTCGATACAATTGTATGTCAAATTTTAGACTTATATAATTTTCTTTTGGATATAATTAATTTATTAATTAATAGGTACCCTATTAGGTAGGATCAATAACATTTAAACTGACAACTGTTGGGGTTTCTTCCCTGTTAATAAATAAAGTAGGATAACGAAAAAAGAATTCTGCGTTTTCAAGTTCCTGTTGTAGGAAATACGTAGATTGTCTGTATAGATGACATTGTAACTATGTACCTACAAAATTTCGAACTCGAGATATTAATCAATTCTGATATTACGATGATAGAGAAACTCAAAAAAGTGGGTCGCAAAATTCTGTCCGGTCTGTCCGTCTGTCCGTCTGTCCGTCCTTCCACGGGCCTACAGCCTAAACGGCTTCTCGGATTACGTTCAAACCTCGGATTTGGAGTTTTTGGGCTTACAGTTCGGGAGGTGTTTTTTTTTTGCAAGGTAACCTCAATATTAATGGTACTTCCCATACAAAATTTTTGTACCAGTTTGATTTGATCGAAAACGGCTCTAACGATTTCAACCAAAATTGATATTTGAGCTTAAGTAGGTGAGGTTACCATGACTGCGTACCCAGTTTTTGGCTAAAAAATCGAACAACGGTACTTTTGAAATTTCGACATATCTCGAAAACGGTCTATACGATTGTAACAAAAATTAATTTCTAAGGTAATGTGTTCATTTATAACTCAATTGTAACCTCAGTTTTTCTCTATATTATCGTACAATGGATTTTTGAACGAAGGAATTTTTTAAAATTTAGTTTTCTTCAGTTTACCGGAAAACGGCGAAAACGATTTTGACCAAAATGCAAACTTAGAGTCAAGTGGATGTTTTCAAAACAATTGTGTCCTCAATTTTCAATTCGAAGCACCGAAAACAATAATTTTAAAAAAATGTTCATATCTCGAAAACCCCATCTTTGATTTCGATAAAACTTTAAAAACGAAGTAATGCTTACATCCCTTATAAGCCTTATAATAGTTACGCAATAGAATTTTTCAAATTAAACATTGCAATATTTGGTACTGTTTCGTCAGCACAATCTTACAAAAACCGCTCTAACGATTTTGACCAAAATACACACTATAACATAAGTAGGTATTCTAAATAAGATGCCGTACTTAGTTTTCCTCAAAAAATTCGAAGACGTCAGATTTGAATTATTTCTCAAAAAATACCACAGAAATCGCGATCTATATATTTTCGCAAAAATTATTTTTAGCAAATACAACCCACTTCTTCTTTTTTCAACAATATTGAAGATGCCAACCATTTGGGGCTTACACAATCGGAAAATCAAACTTCATTTGCTTTTTGTTTTCTATCTATAGTATCGAGAGAGTTTCGTTCGACCCAGTCGTGCACTTTATTTCTATAAAAATTCGAATAAATCGGTTTTTTTAATTATTTCTCAAAATGATTACCCAAATCCCGATCTGTCTCCGTCTACATATTTTTATAAAACTCAACACCGTACTGCCAATAAAAATGTAATGACAACTGCAAAAAACGCATTTTTTAGCAAATATTTTCCACTTCTTCTTTCTTTCAATCATAATTGATTATGGACCTTAAGATAATTCCAACCACTTGGAGAGTTACACAATCAAAAACTCCCACTTCATTTGCACCCCCACACACGTCCATCGGCATATTTGGTCTATAACTGCTAGTGGAAATTAAAAAAACAAATCTCTAAAACCTTACATATAAATATCTATGTAAAGATATCGGACTAATACGAACTACACTTTACTTTGAAGTCAAAATTCTTGTAAAGTGTAAGAGTTCTTAAAACTCTCTAGCCAGAACTTGCAACTGTTCAATTGCTTCAACTTATAAAAATTAAAAACTCGCATTGTTATTATTGATATGTAGATTGTAGGTATGCACTGCCCAAAAGCGAATTTTATTTAACAATATTCCTTTTTTATATTTTATAAACTGTTTCTTTTATCGTATCGGCATGAATTTGCACATCATCTGCATATAAATGAATTGATGTATGTTTGCAAACATGTGGCAGGTCATTTATAAAGATGCAAAATAAGATCGGTCCTAATATTGATCCCTGTGGTACGCCCTGTGTGACCGTATTTAATTGGGAATGATTTTCACATGTAATGACCCTTTGCAACCTACCAGAGAGAAAACTTTTTATCAGTTGAACTGCTCTGTCACTGAGCCCAAATAAATTTTTGAGTTTCCATAGCAGAATTTTATGGTTCACCTTATCAAAAGCTTTCGAAAAATCTAATAAACACAGGAGCGTTATGTTGTTTTTGTCATAGTCTTGCCGTATTTCTTCAAGTAGGTTGACTATAGCTGAGGAACAGCTGTGGTTAGCTCTAAAACCAGACTGTCTAGAACTAAACAATTCGTTGTGCGAAATGAATTGCATTAACTGTTTTGATATAATTTTTTCAAATACCTTCGATAGACAAGGAAGGATGCTAATCGGTCTGAAATCAGCAGGAGAGGTTGGGTTAGAGTTTTTGGCAATTGGTAAGATTCTTGCAACTTTCCAGGAATCCGGAAAAGTGGTGGTTATAATACACCAGTTTATAACATCAGTGAGGTAGGGTATGATTATTGGTAAAATGAGTTTGATAAAACGTATAGGCACACCGTCTTCTCCTATGGAGTTAGACTTAATGGCGGCTATACACTCCACAACTTCATTTTCCGTGACCACATTGAAATCTACCAGTCTTTCACTGATAATTTGGTTTATAGGTTGATTAAAATCAAAGGCATTTGCATGGGCGTCGCTCCCAAGAAAAAAATTGTTTAATTCGTCCGGATCAAGACAACATTTAGTACTATTATTTCTATCAGAAACACCAATTTTACGTAGGTTGCTCCATAGCTTTTTTGCAGGTAGGGAGACGTTTAGCTTTGAAGCATAGTAATTTTTTTTGGACATGCACAGGGTCGCGTTTGCAAGATTTCGTGCCATTTTATAGGCATTCCAGTTAACATCGGTAGGTCGGTGCTTCCATTTGCTGTATCGCTTGTTACGCTGCTTTATAGCAGTCAACACATCAGACGTAAACCAAGGACAACTCTTATTTTGTATGCGTACCGTTTTGGTCGGAACACATTGATCGAACAACGAAAATAAAATTGATTGAAAACAATTCAGTTTTAAATTTGGGTCAGCATTTAACCGGCATTGTCCCCAAGGAGCTAATGATGTTAACATATGGAGCGAATTTAAATCTATGGCATTGAAATCCTTAAACGTGAAATACTCAGGGACAGATGACTTAGTCAAGTTGATATTATAGGTACAGAAAAGGAGATCGTGGTCAGAAACAAAATCAAACGATAATTGGTCAAAGAGAAGAACTAACGACGGATCAGAGACAATAAATATGTCTAAAAGACTAGGTGCGTAACCATGAGCAAAACGTGTTGGGTAGGTTGTATTTACTATGTTTAGTCCTACAGATGAGAAAGAATCCTTCATTCGAAAGGAAAGAGAATCGTTTTTCATCAGGTCTGCATTGAAGTCGCCACAGACTATAATGTGTTGGTAGAGTGCTGAGATATCAGATACAGCAGAAAAAAATGGAGCATGGGAGCATGTTCGATTATTACTGTAAGCACATGAAACAATACATTTCGTGTTTAAATCGCGTATTTCAACAATAATAAATTCGATCCCATTTCCACTAGACTTAGTAACAACATCGCATTTTAGATTGGATTTGCAATATATTGCAACTCCACCGCCTATAGTTTCAGTGACTCTATCATTTCTGAAGACCTCATAGTTTGGAATTTTATAGGACACATCACCAATGAGTGGCTTGAACCAGGTTTCGCTTACACAGATGACATCAACACAGGAATTAGAAAACAAATATTTTAGATAGTCTAATTTACGATTGTTAAGACTTCGCGCATTTAAATAACAAATATTAAGACCTTCGTGACGTTTGGAGATAACCTTAATCATATTATACGTCGATTTTTCGTGCACACTGTTCGGACGATTTGGACAACTAGCAAAGTTCATTATACAATGTATACGTAAACACAGACAAAAAGTGCAATTCAACTTAGAGAGGGGAAGAGAAGAGATGAGAGGAAAGTATAAAGAGATTTTGACACAAAAGGGGGAAGTAAAGAGAGGAAAACTAAAGAAACTATGACAACAATAAGACAATTTTCTTAAAATAAGCTTACAAAAAGTGTAATGATTGATGATGATCAGTGTCAGTGATGCGTCGCAGTAGCAGCAAGTAAATCGGCAGAGCTTTCGATCAGAAAGCTTTTTCCATTCGCTGACTTCTTAACATAAACAGATCCATACTTGGTGTAGACAGCAAACAATTGTTTCTTCCTACGAAGCACGAGAGCGCTGTTCAAAAGATAACGTGTTTGTCTCGAGAGACTCTCATTGATATAGTAGGTGTTGTTCGAGTCAATGCCCAAGTCCCGCAGACGTAGTTCAGTTGCATTTTGTTTGCGGTAGTATGCTGCTGACGTTAGTAAGGCATTTCTCTCCTGAGCGTTGCTGAATTTCAAAATAATGGGAGATGTTGTTGTAGCGGTGTTATTGCTAATGCTTTTGTTGTTATTTTTCGGTTTCGTACGGAAAATACTTGTTAAGAGAGGCGGCGTGCAGTCAATGGTTTGACAGAGTCGATTAAACAAGTTGTTTAGGTTCTCATTTGGGAGAGCAGGTATTCCATAGAGCACAGCATCGCATGCTATTTCTTTTTTTTCAAGAACATGGCATCGTTGCTGAAGAGTGGCGATTTCAGCGTTATGCAAATGTATAGTTGTGTTTGTTTCTTCTTCAATCCGAACGACACGCTCAACTAAGCTGAGCATGCTTCTGTTCAAGTCATCAAATCTCTGAGTCCAAGTTGCTTTGATTTCCTCAATCTTCAGAAGAAATTCATTTTCCATCCGAGATATGACCTCTTTAAATCCTGACTGCAATGACTCCGCTTGCTTGGCGAGTTGCTCTTTTAATATTTCAACTGTGAGTGGGGGATTGTTGCTACTTAAGAGTTTGGCAGCAGGAGAAGATGAATTAGCGGGTGTTGCTGTTGGCCCCTTAGATGAGACGACTTTTGAAGAACGTAGGATTGGAAAAGACATGGCTTTAAGAGAACCAGCTGTAGAGAGCTAGATACGATTAGTCTTAAAGCCTTGAGATGAATTTAGACTCATCTAGTCGACTCCGTGCACTATACTTTCTCACTTTTACTGGAGCAGAATGAAACACGTCTATACACACTGATTATCCATAGACATTCATGCATTGCATAACGAAAACCCTAAAAATAATGTGACTGCATACCTACCCAAACAAGAAAATTAAAATTGTCTCCCCAGCCGAAATGGAAATAAATTGTTCATATCGCTTTAGATACTTTTTCAGCAAAACGAATCCAAAACCAAATCGGCTGCTCTTCCCAACAAAAACCATCATGCATTACATCACCGAATATTTCCTCACTGCACATCCCCCCGCCGGCCGGCGCACAATCATAAGGCATTGACAATACGAAAGAACGAAAGACGACATTTGTCCCAGGGTTCGGACTTCAGAAATCTCATATCGAAGTGAATGACAAAAAAAGGCGGAGTAAAACAAAAATTTCCGTAGTAGATTTTCAGTTTCATATTAAATGAACAAAAAAACAGTTTTTTTTTTTAAATAAGTGTATTTAAGAAACAAAATAAATAAACGTAACATAAATTGCACATTCAGTTTGCAAATCACAAGAACCTTACCATGTGAATTGTATACCTACATAAAGTATGTATCAAACCAAGTCAATAATTTTAATAAAAAACAGTACAGAGTATAAAATGTGTAGCCAAAATACATATTTTTTATAAACACATTTGGGGGTTTTGTACTGCTTTTTATTATAATTATCGACTGCCACTTTAAATTAAAAAGCGAAGTAGATTTTGAAAAAGAAGGAGTGGTGGAGTAGATTTTAAAATATTGCAAAAGGCGAAGCAGATCTACTCCTTTCGGAGTAAAGTCCGATCACTGATTTGTCCTTCCGCTTTCCTTTTACCTGTATCCTTTCTTTCCTTACCCTTTAACCCACTGTTCAGTGTGGAATTAAATATACCTGGCCCATAAAGCATCACGCTGCGCACATACCTTTCTGCGTGCGGTCATAATTCAACTAAAAGTAGCATTCATTGAAACAAAAAATCAACCACTTTTCGAATGAGGTGTGGTGGGTTTTTGTTTTCACCATCGATTTGTTGGACGATCTTTGTTGGACGAACGCAAAAAGTACAGCATTTTTTTACATTGGCGTGAGACATCTGTATATTACTTATCTGTGGCTATAGTTTGTTGCAGACAGCTTCGAAAGGACACACGAAAAAGGAAACAACAGCAAAATAAAAAAAACACGGCTCCCTATTTACTTATTGTGTGAGAGAAACTTTCCGCCCCCCAGGGAAATATCTATCCTCGGAATATTAATGATTGCGTTCCGTTTGTTTGAAATACCTACAATCCACAAAATGTTTTTCAATACATTCTCGTACAACCCTCTAAGGACAGTATAGCATGCGATGATCAGTAAAAACATACTTTATGACTGTGTGTTCTATATGAAAAAGTATAGAAAATAATTGCAAAGAAGGTATACATTTTTGACACATGTCACCCAGTGGTCAGATCATATTATGCTGAGCTTACTGTTTGAACAGTCTGTCAGTTGTCACGAATATTCGCCGTTTAACCATCGATATTTTGACCAAATTGCCACACACATATTGTGTTACAACTGGAACACACGCTAAGGCCTTATGTCATCTTGTTTTTGTTGTTATTGTTCTCCTCTTTCATGGAAGTTAATAAATAATAAATTTGAGTGATTGTTGCTGTCGCCTATTCATCACACATATGCCCAACAAAGTGTGAGTTCCTTTAATAATTCCACGAAATAACAGTCTATTTTGTCCATCTGTCTGTAGGCGAATGAATTTCTCAGAGATATACACACAACAACGCATACCTACAGCATGCATACATACATTCTTGTTTGAGATGATTATCTACCCTTATGGTATGTTTAATGAGCTATGCCTAGCCTATGGGATGGCTGCTTTTTTTGTTTATTTCTGTGCCACGTAAGAGAAGTTGAAGGATATCTTCGGCGACATACATAACACATTGAAAAGACCTAATTTAAGACGGTCCAACAGCAGAGACAGCGCGTGTACGATTAACAGGACACCTGATGCCGAAAATAAATTTTAACAGATACCTAATAATATTGTCTTAGGGCGCACAGGGCACATTATGAAATAAAAACACACTCAATGGAAATTGGGTTAGTTAGTAGGTAGATGACGCACAAGGGTACACACAGGGTTTTATTTTCGAAGGAGGAATCCTTAAAGCTAGTATATACTCCTTAAAGTCGAAGGACTTTTTTTGGAGATTATTTTGTTGACTAAGGCCCAAGTTCGTTTATGTAGGTCAATGAGTCGTCGGTCTGAATAACTATTTCACACGGTTTGAGAATTTTCAACTAGTAGGCTTATAATACAGAGTGAAGTGCGCTGTCCTTCAAAATGTTTAGGGCGTCATCCGTCGTTGCGGCTCTACAGATGCTTTATAATTTCATCGAGTTCTATGTTTATAAAAAAGTTGTTTTCCCGGTTGAATGTGCCACCCCCCGTGTTCAATAACTTCCAAATTTTTCAAAGTTAAATACATAAAGCACTTTGAATAATTTGGGATAGAAAGTAAGCCCTAAATTTGCCAATTCAGCTGTCGTTGACATGAGTAGGTACAGAGGCAGAGGGCCTTATAATTTTGCTGTTTAGGAAGTGTCACGCACGTTTTTGAATACAGCGCTTCATACATCTGCGTAATTTTATCAAATTTTAATGCCAAAAATGCCGATATATATTCTTTGACATAGGTAGGTAGATATATTTTTGTACTGTAGGTGCCACGCTCAACTTGGGGAACTTTGGAAGATGGATATTTACATGGATGGATATTTACATCTTCCAAAGTTACATATCAATTGGTGGAGCGGTTTAAATTTCGTCATCACCAAATAAGTCTCCTAAGTATGTCCTAATTTATGTAAATAAGGAACTAAATTTTATATTGTTACATGATCATGGATCATGGATCGTCCAGCATCCAGCAAAATGTATTTTATTATTATTTTCTTTATAAATAAAGCCTGACCATATAGCAAACACATTCATATTTATATAACCTAGAAAATCCCTCCGGCCAACATTACGCCGACTTTTTATGAAATATAAATATATTTTCCCACCTTTGTGAGTCATTCGGTGTTTGCTTAGACAACAACCAGTCGAGAAATTAAATTATCCTCCCCATGTTGGGTGCTTGTCCTTTTTTTCAATCGATTGATTTTTCCGAGGTCAAAATTCAATGAAATTATTCAGTTCACTCATACTTGCTTTCGTTTCGTACTTTTCGGCTTGATACAAAAAAAAAACTGTTCGCAGTTGTGAGTTCTGAGAAAAGACGATTTGAAAACTCCGTATTGAATAAAAAGACAGTGTTGGTGACTATGATGTGACAATAAAATCTCTATAATACTCTGGATACACCCAACGCTGAATTCCATTTATGACAGATAATGACATCTAATTTGGTTTCAGATTTTGCGTTGGTAATCGAACATAAATGGGTCACTTGCTTTTTTTTGTGTGGATATTCGTCGATTCGAATAGGTAGGTACGTATGTAAACTTCGACACTTTTGAAAGCATTTTCCACTCACTGGTTGAATTTTATATTAAAAATTCGAAATTTCTGTTCCGATCGATTTCTAAATATTTATACATAAATCATTTAAAATAAAAACTTGTATTCGTAAAGCTGAAGCAAATCTGAGAAAAAGATTCGCAAAGGCGCTCTGAAATCTGAAAAAGATTGCTTTTTTGTACCAAACCAACATAAGAACTGTTCTAGGAGCAAAAACAAAAAGTGTTCTGAGGTCCAAGCGAAATTTCCCCCGATTTAAATGACTTTTCGTGCTAATGAAGACGAATTATTTATTATAGCGTTGTTGGGAGTAGTTGGTCTTTTATTTCTTTCACTTTTCTGATTTTTTTACAGATTGACCTATAGTAATTATTTAAGTTAAAGGCAGAACGCTTTTTGAAACATTGTAAAACTGAATACATTGATTGTACAAAAGACGTTCAAATATTTTTATTTACATTGATTAGTTTGACATAATTTCCACTTTTGGGACGTTTTGGAATTAGTGGGTTCGTTCACTTGTAAACAATATTGTTGCTGTCAACTTCGGCACCTCCTATTTGTGCAATATGATCTGTAGAACCAAGAAAAAGTATATCCTTTAAATATCCAACGTAGGTATTTTATTTTGTTTATGGGTTGAAATATTATATGTCAGACAGTCAGGGATGGAAAAATTGATACAATTGTATCGCATTCGAGTACAAAAGTACAATTTGCCATAATTTGTTACAATGTGTCTTGCAAATCGTATTTTTCCAAAAATAGACAATTAAATCAATTAACAAACTATTTGTTTAAAGTTTTACGCTAAGCGTTGACTGGATTCTACTTTTCATTAATAACTTATCCTGTTATGAGTTTTAAGCTCAAGTCCGTATGACTCTATATTTTTTTTTTTGTTGCATTTTGCAGACTTTAAAAATGAAACGAAAAATTAGAATGAAAATTCCCTATAGGAGTGGGATTAATGTAGAGATATAAAAAATGCCTTAAAAATGTATAGTAATAGAGCGAAATAATATTTTTTTTTTATCAGATCGTGAACACACTCATTTGCTCATAATTTTTTATTATGCCAAAAAAAAAAGCGAAAAAGAATAAAATATTTCAATATTTATTGGAAGATGATGCGGACTGGTCGAGAAACTGATGAACAATGTGATTCAAGTGACGATCATCAAGGGCAAATTCAAAGAAGAGGAAGCCCTTATCCAACGAATTCCTATTATTCCAACTGATCCTCCATTCTAATTTAAGCGGATTCAGTTCAGCTCTATGTTTGATTATAATAAAATCCTTTTTGAAGCCTACTAGACATACATACAACATACTAGACATACAAGTTTGACAGATCAGCGAAAAAATATACGTAAAAGAAGCTAAGCGAGATTAAATATTTAAATATTGTGGAAAATAAATACATTTGTTAATTAAAAACATACAAATAAATTTCTAAATAGTTTACAGTGATGGAAAACAGAGAAAAAGAGTTGTATCGAGCGTCTCATTGTGGTTTGCCCCAATGCAACTCATATAGACAAATTGGTATAGACATGTACAAAATCCCAAAAGAAGTTTTAAACTCTAGATTCCTTTTAAAAAAAAAGTGGTCACTTGTTCTTCTGGGAAAATCATTTCCTAAGTTCTTGAAAATATGTACCTTACATTTTAAAGAAGGCTATAATTATATTAAAGCCAATTGCAAGAGATAATAAAAGATATTGTACGTGTACGCGTTCGGTCAAAGGAGCATTTCCAAGCAGAAACTTTCCAAAATTATCATATGGCTATCGAGAAAGTCTGAGATAAAACTCGGTTAGTTGGGTCCGCCATTGGTATTTAGGATAATGCTGCACAATAAAAAGACTATTAACAACAATTTAAAGAACTTCAAACAGGTAAAAAAGAGTCTAATCCAAAAAAAAACTAAATTGTTTACACGAAACCAACACAAATTTTTCACTAAACTTTTAAACGATTATTATTATTTTTCATAAACAATACTTGAATTTAAGACCCACTCAATTAAAATAGTTTGTCATTTATAAAATATAATTTATAAAATAAATAAATTACCTTTACCTAGTTGGTTATTGTTGGCAAATGATTGTCAAACCGTTCAAATGCTAACCAAGAAATTTCTTTCGGCTAGTTGGTTATTAATGGCAGATGGTTGTCAAACCGTTGCAATGGTGACTTGAAAATGACTTTTTATTTGATTTCATTTATGTTTTGCTATACAAGCTAGTATTGAAATAGATGTAAGATGCAAAAGAAATTAACTTTTTAATTTCTTTCTTAATACAAAATTGTGTTTGGTTTTACTGATATTTAAATATTCCCGAATTGAAAAAATTCACATTTTTCAATTTTTTTTTTTGATTGTACATACCTATTTCATTTCATTGAGATAAATGTGACATATTGCCGAAATTTAACCACAAAGTAAGCGAACAAACCTACAATATACAGCAGCTTTCAGTTCAAATCGAAATCCATATCTTCTATATGTCTTAGAAATTTGTTATCTTTTGCTACAGAATTTAAAAAAAATGGTCCATATTTTATCAAAATCGTTTTTAAAATAACCTTTCAATAAAAAAAGCATGTAACTTATTAATATTTAGAAAAAAATTACCGCATTTTTAAAACATTGTTACAAAATAACTATAGTTGAAGTTTTTGTTACAGCTCATCGAGAATATTCTCTCACTAATAATAATTGAACAACATATTTTGTTTAAAAGCTGAAGAATAAAGAGCCTTATTGTTTTCCAAATATCCTCGTGAAGTTGTTATAATAAAATATTTATCCGTTCATAGTTAAAACTAATAAGAAAAAGCGTTTTAAATACTTTTTGCAGCAAATACAATGCGAGTATTTCAAGCACGGCTTATTGATTTTTTTTGGCTCGTTTTAGGGAAAATTGTTAGCAGTAAATACGAGTAAAGTGGAATATTCATTACGCCATTAGAACAAAGACACTTTTGTTTGACTACCTTACGAATCCTAAGTAGACGTGGCTACCTCTCTTCTAGCATGTTCTAACGATTCTGCTAGTAACATTTTTTCAGAGTCATTAGGCCTTACTTATAATCATTTTTAATCTTTACACTAAATATTCTGTAGGTCACAATGGGTAATTCTGCACGAAAAAGTTCGCCATTGTCAGTTCGTAAAATATAGCCTGGTCACTAAATATGATTATTTGTTTCAACGGATGCAAATTACGAACGTTAAAAGAAACCAAAAGTCGACACTTTCACCAAAATAGCGAAGTTATAGCACTTTGCTTATAAATTTATAAATCACTGCATACTTGCAGGCTGATCAAGACCAAATCACAGTGAATTGTTCAATCGAGTCTGCTTCCCTTCAATAAAACAAACCCAACTGTCTTTAAATAAAATCACAATACTTCAAATAAACTGCGCAGATAATACGACAGCATAAATTTCGATTCACATCACTAAATAAAAAACAAAACCCCATATCGCGTTTTGTTCAACTCATTTGAATAATACTCCACGAGCCAATATTGAATTTGAAATATTTTGAATACTGATGTCGACCCATTATCAATATGAATCTGTCATCACATAAAAATATACAAGTTATCAACATTTCATCCTTCGAGAGGACGTGTATCTCATTATACAAAAGCACTCAACTTCGATTTTATGAATATTATTCCGATTATGAGTACGATATAAAACAATCTCCGATCAATAAGTCCTTCGCATGTAAGAGGTACCCAAGTTATCCATCTTAATCATATGTCTTGTGTCATTGACCTTGTGACAGGTTGTAGGTATATCAATCAGGTTCGCATCCAAATGTAAATAAGAATAATTTCGTTTGTCTCTTATCTCACAAAAAGAAAATGGTAAGCATAAGGGAACTTTGCAATAATTGAAACTTCGTTTTAGGTTGGTATATGACGTTTAAGAAAATTCCATACTGGTTGGCGTAGTCAGTATCGTGTGAATTCTTCTGAGATAGCTTTTCAATTCAGCTTTTTCTATTCGGTGTGATTGCAGCTAGCTTTTTGCAGTACCTACAGTCCATACCGAAATTATAAGAGAATGGGGTTCTATGTTTGTTACCAGTTGGCGTGAGAACTACTGTACAGATTTCGATGAAACCGTTTTAAAATGTTTCTTAATATAGCTAGAAGACTATAGGCTATGTCATTCATTGCCACGCCCACTTTTTGCAAGTGTTTTTAACTAAATTGTACTTTTTTCTTCTGACCTCACTACCCTTGTCTTTACTCAGGAAATGTTTAAACTATACAAAAACAAAAGGAGCCTTGAAAGCCAACAACTCGCTGAACTTTTCAAGCTATCAATATACGAGTATTCTCTGTTTCACTTAGAAGCCGATCAAAATCTACCATGATCAAATATATTTAAAAAAAAAATGTTCTTGATCATGGTTCTGCTTTGGGAAGTCCACACGGACGTTTAAGTGCCGTTTTCTCTGTTGCAGCAAAACGATAATTTTCTCCATCCTTTACCCAAAAGCATAACCCCACGACTAAATGAAGTTAATAACTTTTTCAGCCAAAACGACGCATAATATCCCTCTTATGACCGTCTTATCCCAGACGTTATCTATAAGTATATTTAATTTTCCGCCTGCCATCTCGGTAAAAGCATTGTATATAAATCTAATAGTACTCTCATCAGAGGAAATCGACACTAGCGCCTCTATAGAGCAGAGGCCCGATTACTTTATTTTCCTATCATTGACGGCAACCATAGTTTTGCACTCACCACAGACACCAAAATTGCTGTCACTGAGAATAGAAAAATGCAAGAGAGAACCAAACGAAATAGTAAACAGAATGAAACCACCCCTACAAATGGCAGGATTTGTTATTAGATCTAAAAAAAGAGAAGAACACAGAAGCACTTCTGTTCGCTTCGCATGAATGTACCTGCTGCGTATACTCGTATAGTTGTGTGTGTACGCATAAAGTGCAACACAATTTTCTGGATTGTGCGAACAAATAGATATGAGATAATTTGTGTATCATCTCATCTCGTTTGCATGCGCAAACTATTTTTTTCTTCTTTCGATCTTTGCTTGTTGGTGATATTTTTTTGATGTATGTTTTCTATGGATGTTTGTGTGCAACAGAGCTCGTTGCCTAAAAAAATCCTAACTTTAACAATTTTTGGGTTATCTGATTATTAGGGTAATTGGACGAAAATATAAATTTTTTTGATGTTTTATGTAGGTATGCCAATAAAAGGATTTCCACGCCCTTTCCGCTGGAAACTAAATTGTACTTGCAATACTAAATAAGGGTGGGCATAGGCAAGAATTGATTTAAAAGCATTACGGAAGCAAAGTTACCACAAGTGTTTTGCGTTTTATTTTAAAGTAAAGCTATTATTTTACAATTAGAAGTTTTTTATAAGTTTCGCATATTTGAAAAATTGAATGTGTTTTAAAGAGTAAAATAACGTATGCGCTACAATTAGAAAAGACTAAGTGGTGTGCTTGTTTTAATTAAAATACAATTTTATTTCAATTACATTCGTTACATAAGTGCTTCTGGATCTGTTGGGTCCGTAAGTATATACATATATAGTTACTTAATTTATACCTTATTTATAGGTGCATAGTGCGTAATTATTATAGATATTTTAGCTCAATTATTATTATTTTAAAGTGCATACGCCCTAAGTTTTAAATAAAAATGCCTGTTAGATGTGCTTACACTCATTGCCTCAGCGTAAAAAAGCCGTTTTCCTTATCATTTTTTCTAGTTCCAAATGACCACCGTAGGGAAATTTGGTTAAAACATTCTCGGAACACACATTTAAAAAAAAAAATCCCGTTTTTGCGAGAAACATTTTTACCCAAAAGATATCATAACAAAGGGGACACGAAAATGCCTTACTAAAAATGCAATTCCAATGTCAGCTATAAATGTGTGTAAATGTACTGACACTGTAATTGATAATACGTGCTTTGGGGTTATAAATTTTAGGGAAAGTGCAGGTGAAAATAATATAACTGTTTTAAAAGTTGCTACTGTGATAGAAGAAATTCAAAATGATTCACCTCCATTATTAGTAAATAAAACCTCTTCTCCAATTACATATGTAAGGGATTATAGCTTACCTCTAAATATTAATGATGGTATTGAGGCCTCTTCCTCGCAGTTTCCATCTCCCCATAGACAAACAAATAACAAAACATTAGAAGCAAATAGCATTAAGACGACTATATCTCGTTTTTTATTTGATACCCCAAAAAGATTAAAAGAAAATATAGAGAATACAATTTGCAAAAAAATTTCGAGCTTCAATTAGAATCTAAAAACCCTGATGTAAGTACGTTTGTTAATATGCAACTATTTCACAAGCCTAAGGCACATTTTAACGACGAAGAAAAGGATATTTGCTTAAATTTTTTTTATAAATCCCCATCGCTTTATACCCATATGCTAGATACGGGATTTAGTATGCCAACAATAAGTACAATTTATCGTTGGCATTCTGCATTAAGCTTGCCAACAGACTTTTCAAAGCAAATTACAATGTTGTTAATGTTGTTAAAAAAAAGGCGACGACTATGACGGACATTGAAAAAAAATGCATTCTGCTCTTCGACGAAATGGCGATAAAGCCCGAACTAGAATATAATACGAAAACGGACTTAATATATGGGTTTACTGATTTTGGCGAGCTAGGTAGGCGCAATACAGTTGCTTCCAAATTGATGGTTTTCACCCTTCGTGGACTAAATAAAAATTGGAAGCAGACGGTGTCTTATTATATAGGATGTCCATCAGGAGCAGATATTGCTGAGCTATTGAAGATAAATATATCAAAATGTATGGAGTGCAATCTGTCAGTAATTGCTGTATGTTGTGACCAAGGTAGTAATAATAGAAAGGCATACAAAATACTTGGAGCGAATGAGAATAAGCCATGAGAATACAGACATTTACGTAGGTATATTATGTATTAACTATTTTAATGTCTATTCTGGGACAAACCATTCAAAGAAAATATCGTACCGAAGTTTCGGATAAAAACATATTTTTTTCCTTTATTTTTTTTAAATCCAATTAAATACCTATAGTCCTGTACCGAAAAATAATATTTATGGTGCTGTTAAGTTTATTTTTATATGCACTCCTTTTTGTTCCAAACCGGAAGGACAGTATGGTGCAATTTTATTAATCTTTTACTGAGAAACATAATTTCCCTTTTACATTGACGGTTTTTGTGAAAACTGTAAGATTGCAGCAAAATTAGGTTTCTGCGCTGTATTTTTCTCGGAATAGGTTAGGTATACGTAGGCATATAGGTAGATCACAGAATAAGATCATAAAATACTTCCGGCTTAGTACATACATAATAACTTGTAAGGCTGTGTGTCAATTGAAATAATTTAGGTATCCTTGGATAATTATTAGCTTCCGATTGGGTTGAGCGTTTATCACCATAGGGTCAGGACAAACTATTTTATATAATTACATATATGAGATTAAATATGAACATATTATCAGAAGCCTTTTCTATTAATGCAAAAACTATGTCCTGGTACATAATGTAGTTACAAAATCAGAAGAATAATCTAAGTCCATTACATATCCAACTTTCAACAAACGGGTCTATGCAGCAAAAACCCAAAGCTTATTTCAAAGAAATAATGAAATGTAGCAACGTTTCGGAAAAATACCAATAACCATTTCGGCGAGAACTATAGAAAATTGAAAGATACACATCATATCTCATCAGAATGGATCTACATTGAGCTAAGTGTAACAGGTACATATTTCTCTTGTCTTGCCAACGTACAGCTACAGCCAACCCTTAACCAACACAATCATGATCATATCTCATAAACCTCACGGGTGGGACGAACGATTCTGCTCCCAGTCACATCACATATCACATACCCACAAAGGAATCCAAAACAAGTAGGCACGCGTACGACACGACACACGGACACGAGGTACCACGACAAGAGTGTATGTGTGTTTTTTGTCGTTCTCCGTCCTTTCGCTCACTCAAAACAATTCTTCTCTGAGAAAAGGTTATTCTTTTGCTAACCATGCGACCATACGCCCTCTACAGAGCAGAGGCCCAAATAAAAAAATTCGTCTGATGAGAGTACTATTAGATTTATATACAATGGTAAAAGTCACCTCGGCCAACTTGCAATTGTTACAACTAGCTACATTATAAAAAAAAAAACACCAACAAATTAAACGAATGCCTAATACGCTGCCGTTCGCACCTTTCGCAACCAGGCAAAGGACGATAATTAAAACAAATTACACGAGCAGCTAAGTGCTTTCACTCTTATACTCGTATAATATCCAGTTCGCTTGTCGGTCGGGCAGCAGGAAAAATCCAACTTAAAAAGTAAAATTAATTATTTTACCTTACAGTTAATTATGTGGCTTTATCGCAAAACCTCAATTAACGCAAATGTGCCGCTGTACTCTCGTATTCCGGTTTGTTTCTTATTTTTCTTTATTTATTTTATTTCATTTGCACATTTACATTTCCTGTTCATAGAAAATTTCTACCGAACATACCCGCACTATGTGAGTTTGCTTGGCTGTTTGTATGTGTGTGTGCCTGAATGTGGAGAAAGGCAAAATCCGCTTAAGCCGGAAAGATTCTATAACATTTGGCGGTCGACTGTGAAAAGTACTTCATGGGTACTACGATGGAAGTCCACTTTGTTTAAAGGCGTTATTCACAGTTTTTCTCCTTCCCTTTTCGTTTTTTTTTTTTTTTTCCACAAGGAAGTGTTATGTGAATTGTATGGCTCCATATTATACTTTGTACGGCTACATGGTAACAATTAAAACTGAGTGTAGGAAGTGAAGTTTGTGCTCTTAGTTAGTGGCACCACCGGCAAGGCAAACGTAACTAGTGTTAATAAACGTTTATTTAATCCGCGACGAAAGTGGATTCATTTCTGCATACTGCTGGGAAAATTTAATGCATGTTATTGCGAGACTTGTGTTTGAACCCGAAATATGCTCTATTATGTTGAAGATTTTTTTTGTGGACTTTTTCAACTTTCCTTTTGCAGGCGGTTGCATTTTTATTTTAAATACTCATATGGGGAAAGGATTCTACAGCACCCCGAGATGTAGCAAAGAGGTTTTAAAATCACAATTTAAGTGCACAGCATCCATTTGATTGAGGTTGTCTGGATTTCTCCGCCGTTTTTCCTTGTTTTTCATTTCTAGTGTCAGCATTTTGTACTAGATCTGATTACATTTATCCAGATTTCATAGAAATCATTGTCCCACTTAAACTTATATTCATATCTTCAACGCCAAAAAAAGAAATGTATACACTAAGCAACCAAATGAAAGCGTTCATGAAAGGCAAACAACGTTTCGATCAGGTTTTCGGTCTGGTTACAGCTGCTTCTTTAAAATTATTCGACATTCAATTGACGCTGTCGCTAATTATTCTACTTTGATAACATCACTTCAATTTTTCTAAGTCATTTGGGTGCGTTAATCCAAATATTTTCTGTGGCAAATAAAAAATAATTTTATTTTTAAAACAGTTTTCATTCGTAAATGACTAATCGTCTTCAATTTGCTGTTGCAATACTACATAAACTCTCACGGCGTCCCTCATTAAACCGTTCATTTACGACTTACCACTTCCACCTTATGTCACTGTCAAATTCATATAGGTATATGCCGACGGTGGCGTTTTCATTTGATCAATAGTTTTCAATCGTCATAGGCTTGAAGACATGTAGCTTGGAGTTTTTTTTTCCAAGAACCGGTGTTTTTCTTTACCATTTAAGATTCCTCACAAGAACAACGAGATTATCGTCAGGCTTATTCTTAAACCAAGGGTAAAGTCTCCATAACTTAACACACCCTCTAAAATGTCCTTTCGCAGAGAAATGCGATTTATAAAGATCTTACGAACATAAGTAGCCTTACTTTAGGGCTGCATAATTTAAACGCGAAAATTTGCGCTTAGAGTCCGCGTAGAGCAGACATATTTTTGCAGCAAATTCGGTCGGGGTCGATTTGTAAACAAAGCCAAAAATGTGTAACTATATTTAGTTTGTGCATTCATTTGGCATTTTGTCTAAATTTATGACAAACGAATTTCGATTGCAAATGCAATTGTAAAATATAAATTTTATATAATAAATAAAAAAATATCAACGAATTGTGCGTTTGTGATATGATTTCTTGTGCTTCAGTTTTGTTGCTTGCAAGAAACAAGTAGCAGTCTTACCACCAATGACTATTTGTCTCCGATTTGCCTACTCGAACTTTTCACTGGCTAATTAAAACTTTTGGAGTTAAAATTAAATTAAGTTTGGCGATTTTTAGGTTCCTTATAGAAATCTATAAAAAAAAAATGCACACTTATATTGAGAACGCAAAACTTAACTAAATAATTCTTAACAGTTAATTGCGAATGAGGCACCTCCATTTCCGTAGACAGTTTCTGAATAGAGTCTCACATCGCAGCAGAAAAATCATCTCCATGAATACGAAGACACACTGTTCAAGTATGCCCCCTTCCAACAGAATACTTTTATTTCTTGGTAGCATTGGAAAACGGGAACTAGAAAAGCCTGTGCTTTATTTTTTAATTTAATATTTTCGTATTTAAAAACAATTAAATCAGATTGATTTTGCTTAGAAATTACGAAGAATATGCACATTTTTATCTTCATATTTGATTTTGGGTAGGTATTTATCTCTTCAAAATGTGTCAATTTGGCTCCATACCTCTTATAAAGGCTGGCAACACCGCAGTACAAATGTAAAAAATCTAGTGTCCGGGACAATAAAAGTGTGCGAAAAGAGAGTGGGGAATTGTACCAATCAATCTACTACAATGACCCATTTTTCGCAGTAGCAGCGTACTGCAAAACAAAACGGAGAACTAAACTTTTCGTTCATGATTTCGTTCTGTCACTTTTGTGTGGGATTTTTCGCTCCGAAACAGATGTAAACAAGGCCTTAGACACAAGCCTCGTTTAGTAAAGTTACCACTTAAAAATGTTTTTAAATAACTATTTCGGTGAAGCCACGTAAAGGGCTGCGTAAATTTGTACGCGATGTGTAACTAAATAACTGAACCATGTACGTGTTTACTAAAATTCATTTCTCTAGTTCGAATCGCTTTATAGTTTTACCTGTTTGACATAACGCATGCAATTTGTAGCGCAGTATTTAAATACAATTCGACTTTTATGCTGTCAACTTCTCGAATAATCTGTCCAGTTATGTGAGGTATAAAATCGAACACAAAACATTTCTAACAGTCAACTACGATTGACGAGGACAAATGTTCCGAGAAAGAGCGGACTCGAAAAAGAGAGCAGTTTTTCGCATATTCTTAGTAGCACAGACACAACCCTATTGGGGCTTGGTAAAATGGTCAATACGACGTGGTAAACTGTTAATCTATTCAAGTTTTTAAAATGGAATCAATTATTCCCTAGATCTGACTGGTCGGTTGGCGAAGGAAGTATACGTCGGGGGTCGAATCTGCACTTCCGTGGACGAGCTGTAGGTATACCTACATTAGTTTTGCATGCAAAAATACATTCCGCCACGTAAAGCTTGTACACCTCGGACGAAGCGATTCGACCCCTGCTTTGTGGAATCCCTTAGGTTTTTCTTACTTTTCCGTTGGCCGGAGACTGGTTACTGAAAATCGAAGGGCCTTACTAATAACCATTTTAAAATATTTTGTAGGTCACAATATCCAATTTTGTGTGGAAAATTTCCACATTGTGAGTCCGAAAAGTTTAGCCTGGACCTGGATACTAAAAATGATTATAAGTCATAGCTCCGAAAATTCAAGGTTATATAATTTTTTGTAGTCTTTCTGAATTTTCTTCAAAGCTAGAATAACCCGGTCTACTCACACGGATACACAATCAAAGTGCAAAAGTTCCAGAACGTGTTTCTATATTTAGAAAAGTTACTGTTCAAATGGACTCACTTCCCTTCTGTCGAATGCATACTGTTACTACCCTTAAGTGGTAGCATGAATCCACTTTATCATAACAGCAAACACACTTCTGGTCTTTGTAATGCGATATATGTACCTTGTACCTCCTATGCTAAACAAGCCATTGAATATGGCACACAACACCTTTCATTCCTTTTGAACCTCCATAATGTACCCGAACCAAAGCGTTTAATCTGCTTAGGGAACTTTTCCAAAAACATAACCCCATTCTTCAATTCACAGCCCACAATCATGTATGGCAACCTTTGCCTTATCAACTCTTTTCCAACAATACTCTTACTCGCTCCAGTGGAGCCCGGCTAAAGCTATAAATGTACTTCTGGCTAAAACTCACTCGACAAGGTAACCGCACACAGCATTTGAAGTTATTTCCATTTCAGTAGCTTGTTAGAAGCACTTTCGTCAGAAAAAGGACCATATATACGAAATCAGAAACTTTTGCCACCCCCTCAAAAGTTTCTTCTTCTACCGCCCTCCCTTTCTACCAAACGCAAACAAATCTCCTGCATTAAGAAGAATGCTGATGCATTCCTGCGCCACATGTTTGAACTTTAGTCGGGGCGCCCCCTCAAAAAAACAAAAAAAAAAAGAACCCATGTTAATGTTAATCAAAATTCTCTCAAATTTCATATTAAACCACTCAGCAAAGTTGGTGTATGTTACCCGCAGGGTAGCGTCCATACTCACAGTATCCTTGTTCACAGAAAAAAAAATTACAAAAACTTCTCCCTAAGAAGTATTCCATTGACCCCATGAACGAGATGGTGCCATACACGCTCAACGCAGCATTCGTCGCTGTTAAGCTTTTATGCTCCCTCGCTGGAGTGTCAAAGCATCTGTGGGCGAGTGTGTATGTGTGTTTGGTTTATTACGACATACTCCTACCTACCAGCTAATGCATACTAAATTGACGTCTTACAATAATGTGTGCTCTTCCTGTAAATCAGACTCCTTTGCCAAGGCCTATATGTGGATATGAACTTTGGTACGGCGCGGCGTGCACAATATAACCCCCGAGCTGATTATGAAAGAAATCCTTATCCGTATCCGCGTTATGGCTCAACTCCTAGTTCCCAGTGGGATCGGTATAGAGCTGGGGCGAATGCAAAGTTTTTCGCTCACTTACACAGGAAGCGCGGGGTCGCTGCCGGTGCGGCTGGATACTGCCACATCCAGGCTGGAGATCTACTTTTAGATTTCCATTTTCTTTGCTCAGTTCGGTTCAGTTAAATAAAGTCGCTATCCTGGCGCAAAGTCTTTGTAACTGCACGATAGCAAGAAGGCGGGTGATGAAAATCGCCGAAGAAACTACACAGATACACTCGTCCTATTCTATGCGAGCCTGTGCACCATGACTTTGGAAGCTTCTCTGTGGGAAATTAATTTTCTTATTTTACAGCAAATCCTCTGCAGGAGTTATGAAACCAGAAAGAGAGACAGAGAGAGAGTGCATAGGTGTTCCGCTTACATTTCCTTGACTTTTTCTGTATATTTTTCTCAAAGGACGAACGGGAGAAGTTCTCTTGTGTTTCTTAAATGGCATTTAGCCAAGACACCGCGCCGTTGTTTATGCACATTCGAATAAGCAATCCTTTTACAACACGCCACACAGGACGAAGAAAAGCCAAAGATGCTGCCTGCATTTGGTGTAGCACAATGCGCCCCCCGTTTTTCTGTTTGCTGTATTTTGTTTGCTTAACTCTCTGGCAGAGATATAGTCCTATGTGTGGAAATTGAAAAACGGAAAGAAAAACCGAAACTTGATAAAAGGATGCTTCCTTTCTTATACCAAACACATATTCACGTACTCTATGCACATTTGAAGATATCGTACTCGGATCTCGTACGGGAATTTGTTTGGCTGCGGGTGTGTGTGTGTATGCGCCTCTGGTCTTGCTCCTGTGGATCTCCTTTCGACATATAAATAAAAACTATCCGCCTAGAAAACAATAAAGAAAAGCTACGGCTTTGGAGTTCTTTTTTTCCCGTTTTTGTACTATTTTGCTCACTCTTGTTGTTTACAAACTTTTGTTTTATATGTGCTTACATTTTGCATCCTTTTTGTTCGCTGGTTCGCGCTGCAAAACTGAAAAAAAAAAATGTACACAATGCTTTATTATTCACACAGCAATCGTGTGTGGCAATGGAAAGGATATGCTTTTAGCATGGCTCAGTATATGTGTGTGTGAAATCCATTTTCTCTATATGGTGGGTTTAAAGCCAAGCTAATGTATGAGCGGAGAGGACAACGTATGTGGAATGGGCGTTCGTATTTATTTCGTTGAAAAGTCTAAATGTAAGTGCAGCACAATACAGCTACACGATATATGGTTTATTATGGACGGATTGTCGTTTGGTATTTATGGCGGAAAACATTTCCCATTTCTGTAGATTGTTCCCTATACCTATATATTTATATTTTGTATAGTGATGGGAATGTGTTGTGCCATTTGTTTGGCATTCATCGGAACCTATTGAGCTTGAAACAAGAGAATGCCGAGGTGTTTGCAAATTGAAAAAGATAAGCCAGTTGTTATGAGGATATGTAGGTAACTAGCTAGACCGTGTAATGCATTTTTACACTGAAGGGATGAGGTATTGTTTCAGGACGATATATGAGAGCACTCTCGCCTTAATGAGACCATATAGGATTGCGGAATGTATTTCAATGGGGATTTTGTTCAATCGACAACGAGTTCGGGGAAATCTGTCGTTAAGTTTGGCTGATCATTTGTCGTTCGGAATATCTGAGGGCAGGTTGCTCTGATGGCGTCGCTATGGGAATTTATCGGTAATCGAATACATTCGGTTGTTGCTTGGCAAGGGGCGAGATGTGCGGGTATTTTGATGAATTTTTATTATCCTTCCAACCGCTTTTTAATTGTAGAAAAAGTTCCAGGAAGATAATCAACCGCGTTGAGGAGGGTAAAACATCCGTGACTTAATTTAATTGATGTCTTCGCAGTAAAATCAGAGAAGAGGCTGTTCGGCGTAGAGCCCAACTGGGAGCTTCTGTCAATTACATTTGCTTGTCGATGCGAACGCTTAAACGTCCGTTTTTATAATTATTATTGTTATCGTTTTTATTGTCTTTCATGAGAAACCTTGAGGTATACAAGGACATTCGATGGTTCAACTAAAAATATTTAAAAAGAATACACCTTTTAGCTTTAAACTTAATAAGTTAAGTACATTCTGTGGTCAGATTCTGACAAGTGGGGAATGGAAATGAAATGAAAATGCCTTGAAATTATGAGATTATAAGAATATTATAATGTAACCGCAGACGCTAAGTGTCTTGGCGAACCCATTCAACCTCTGTAGCTCGAGTTGCGCCACCTAGTTGTCCCTTATAGTTCTAAGTGACGAGGAAAACCGAAGTAGCAGTGGCTAACTTCAATTTTAGACGAGACAGAAAAGAAACCGGCTACGAGTTTTTTTAGATCCGCCATCTTAAAAGTAAAAATAAAAATGAGATTACAAAATAAAATCAACTTCTGCAATAAAAATTAAAATACGAGATTAAATAGAAATGTTTTAAAATTTAAAAAAAAGGACGGTAGGTAACAAAAAGAAAATAAAGTGCACGACTGGGTCGAAGAACACTTTGTCGTTCATCAAAATTTCGGTTCGTTTGGTTGTTTTCTTATTTATTTCAAAATCTGATAAGCGGTAATATAGATAAAATAAAATAAAATCCACTTTTAGATATTTATCTCCAATATGACAGTTCTATCAAATAACAATATGAGTTTTTAAAAGTTGACGCTCTCAGTAAGAGACAATTGTCGCAAGCTCTTGTTAGAGAGTCAAACAAGCGCCTACTGTTCTATTTGTAAGCTCTTACACTTAAAAAAATGTTTGAGTGCACTACAAGCGTCGTAGGAGTTACTGTTTTTGACCTACTAGCACATGTTTTTGTTCTTGACTGGAGCCGATATCTTTACATAGATAATCCTACATAATACATATAGGTATGTAAAAATTGAGGCATTTGTGAATTAGCATTAAGAGTTATAAATTGAATATCCCGATGCTCGTGTGTGGGGTGCAAATGAAGTTTGATTTTTTGATTGTGTAAGCCCCAAATGGTTGTCATTATTTTAAGATGCATATTCAATATTGTTGAAAAAAGAAGAAGTGGGTTGTATTGGCTAAAAATAAGTTTTGCGTAGCTAAATAGGCAATAAGCCTATTACAAAAATATACCGTAAATATGTTAAAATACATAGATCGTGTCATAGTTAAAAAAATGACGTCTTCGAATTTTTTGAGGAAAACTAAGTACGGGATATTATGTAGAAAACTTATGTTGATGTCAAAATCGATACAGCGATTTTGGTAAGACTACACAGACAAAACAGTAGCAAATATTGCAATGTTTAGTTTGAAAAATACTGTTGCGTAACTATTAAATTGAAAACTGAATACATGATATTGTTCGGGATAAAAGGAATACTTTGTTCTTAACGCTTTAATGAAATCGAAGAAGGGGTTTTTGAGACATGAGCAGTTTTTAAAATTACCATCTCGGTGATTCCAATTGAAAATTAAGGACGCAATAATTTTGAAAACATCAATTTGACTCTAAGTTTGCATTTTGGTTAACATCGTTTCTGCCTTTTTCAGGTTAACTAAGCAAAACGAATTTTTTAAAGAATGACTATTTTCAAAAATCCATTTTACGATAACACAGAGAAAAAATGAGTTTGTTGCTAAGCTCTAGATGACCACATTACCTTAGAAATCAATTTTTGTTACAATCGTATAGAAGACCGTTTTCAAAATATGTCGAAATTTCAAAAGTACCGTTGGTCGAATTTTTAGCCAAAAACTGGGTACGCAGTCATGGTAACGTCACCTACATAAGCTTAAATATTAATTTTGGTTGAAATCGTTAGAGCCGTTTTCGATCAAATCAAACTGGTACGAACATTTTATGGGAAGTAGGTACCATTAATATTGAGGTTACCTTGCAAAAAAAAAAACGCCCCCGAACTGTAACACCAGAAACTCCAAATCCGAATTTTGAACGAAATCCGCGCAGCCATGTAGGCTGTAGGTCTGTGAAAGGACTGACAGACAGACCGGAAAGAATTTTGCGACCCACTTTTCTGAGTTACCCTATCATCTTGATGTCAGAATTGATTAAGATCTCGAGTTCGAAATTTTGTACGAAAACAATTTCTTCTTAAAAAGAGTAAGTGACGTAGTTATGCTCGAAATCTGACATCTGAGGACGAATCTGAAGATACCCAATCAATCAATTAGTGTGTGTCCATGATATCTTAAAGCCCTTTTGACTTTGGTAAAATTTGAATGACGACATTTCTTCTCTATAGCTTTCCACCTTATAACTGAGTGATATATTTTTAAAATGGACCTCAATGTCTTAGTACCACATACGGTTTGCATCCCCATGTGTTGCAATAGTTTTTCTTCAGGCTTCAGTGTACACCTGGTTGCCAGATCTTCGATCTTGCAGTTGCAGTTAAGCTTGAAAACTAGAAAGACTAATAGTTGAATATATAGGCAGATCTGCACGATGATGATTATTCTGATCTCCTTAGATATATAACATGTAGTCTTCGATGGGCTTCGATTGCCAAGTCCGGGGACCGTAGTCCAGTTATTGACTTAGAGAACACAGCTGAGTAGATCTCGGTGGACTTGGGGAATTTTCTTATTTTCTCACTCTTGTTGTTGTTTCCGTACCATAAACAGCTCGTCAAAACTTCTTAATCCATATTTAAGTGCTGTAAGAACGCCTACGTGTGATTCTTCTCTGTTGTCTCGTTGTCTGACTTTCATGTCTACCAAAGGTACTGATTTATCGTCAACTAACATGCATGTCAAATCAAATCACACGAACTGAAATTTCGATGAGCTGATGAGCTCTTTTCAAGCTTCCTAAAATTGCATCAGCCTTTTATCCATGAAAGCCCTAGGAATGCATTTAAAGATAACTTTTTATGCTCCACGGACTTGCTCATCACCGACACTCGATACTTACCGTTCAATAGGTCCCTCTTAAGAGAGGTTCCATTTTAGCTGTGAGCTTTGAATAAGTGGAGCATTCTTGGCATTCCAACATGCATTGTACTTCTTTTTCTTGCTCCGCGTCTTGGGCATGATTTTTTTAAATGGGCGAGAAAGCGCACCGATTAGATATAGAAAACTAACTTAGGACAGATTTCGAGACGCAATGTGGAACCACATGAGCAAGGGAATAAGAAAGACAGCCAAACTTGCTATTATAAATATACTTCCTTTGACATTCGAATGAATTTCTGACCTTTTTTCTTCCAATGAGTATTCGGATTCGCTGACCAAGTTTGGATAGTTTATATCAGCATCTGGCTGCAGACCGCCAACCAGTGCAGCCATTGTGCAACTTAAGTTGCAATTTGGCAATTTGTTTGCTATATTGGCCCGTTTTTTAGTTTTAAAAAGCAATTTTTTAACAATATACGTTTAGGAATAGTGTGGCTCGATTTCCGGAAAAAGTCTATTTATTTTTTTACTCTCCTCTCGCGAACGACTAAAAAATTTCCGAGAGTAGAAGTGTCATCAAAGAGATTCTGAAATGGTCGTTTGGACTCGGCATATAATTATAGATCTCTTTCATTGGTCACACAAAACGAATGTTTGAGAGGAGCTACCCGCAAGGTCTCTGGTTGAACATTTTGCGCCAACTATTGACATTTTATTTTTACCTTTAAATCGTAGCGCAGTTGTCTATCACTTGTTAAATATCGTCGAAAACTCTAAGTCTGGCAATAAATTCGGAGAAAACACTTTTATCTTTCACCTTCCTTTTTTTCTACTTCCTAGAATTCGGTAGTGGTCACCATGCCGTCAATTGCGTCTACAAAACGTTCATGCCCCCCACAACCTGAACGATACCCAGTACTCAAATTAATGTTCTGTATTGCTAAGAGTCCACGCATTATTCACGAAGATCCAAAACATCTACTCAAGTATCTTTTGTAGCTTGTGACCTCCATGGCTCAGTATTAAATTAAGGTGATCCAATAAACCATAATCCGTGACCCTAGCATAAACAAAGACTATGCGCAAGACAATAATCGCGTGACTAGCAGCTGAAACGTTTCCAGTCATTAATTATAGAAAAACAACTAATCCTTTGTGAGAAATAGCCGCCCAATTTACTAGCTCAAACAGGAGTCCTTTTCTTCCGATTTACACACAAAAATCAACTATACATTATTAGAACAAAGGCAGCATTATTACCTACACAACCGCCTGACACTTTGAGCGGAAAATGCGATTATTCCTCAAGTCATGCCAAAGAATTTGGCCAGAAACGCGTCATCCATATGTTGTGATATATTTCCAAAGCTGTGAAATGTTCTCGCATGTTTGCAACCCATTTACGTACGACAATGGCTGATTAATATTTCATACGCACTTCTGCGACTTGCCATACAAACAACGATACCTCAAGCACACAGAGAAAACTCTTTAACACACATTTTCATGTGCAAATTGTTTAAGCACCGTCAGGACACACCTGAGAGGCGACATTTTAAATCTGTCTATCAAGTAAACTACTGTAGTTTTGAAAGTTTTGACAACTTGACAGCGTTTTCAAAATCCCAACTCGAACCAGAGCGCCCCCAACTGTGTCATAAATTGGAAACCGAATCCAACCCCCCTAAAACTAGGCACTCCGCATAATTCACAGCCCAAATCCAGCCCATTAAATGTAAATAATATCAGCACAATTAGAGAACGAAAAAAAGTACGTATACGCCACAGTGCCCCTTGATTATATTTCCGGCTAAGATTTCAATAAAAAAAATATCGAAGGTCTTAACAGTAATACCCACCACCTCGATGGCTAAAAGTTTCCAGCAATTTATTGCAACGTTAATAGAAGCATAAATTAGATTTCCATTTAATCATTTGAGTGAACATATTTTTGGGGAATTTATGGAAGTTTAAAAGTTTTTCAACCGAACACGGCTTACCTCTTACTGGCGCGCAAATAATAAAATATTCCTTGTTCTGTATATAGACAAGTGTTCCATTTTCAGGTAGCACACTTGGCGTGGCCAAAAAATATGTTCGCTCAGTCTTCGGAGTGTCTCAACCACAGAAGGTGAAAATTGTAATCGCCTTATGTACTTAAGCCGTTGATTGCTCTTTTTCGTGGGTCTTTTCGTGGCGAACAGTCAGTGGAACGGGTATTTAATCGCATGATATATGGCGGTAATTGCTGCATTGAAATTGACTTAAACATATTCGCAAAGGACTTTTCCCAATGATTGTGCGGATGGGAAGAAAAATTCCATTCAATTGAATCAAGGGTGAGATGGGAGCCGACTTTAAAACAATCTGGTTGTAATTTCACCACCAGTACAACATCATGAGATTGTTCTGCGGAAAGAAAATTAGGTATGCTTTGTACAGCTTTGGGGAAGTTCAATAGTCTTACCGTACAGCCAGCACAAATAAAAGTTAAAGGCCGTAGCGACGTTAGAATTATATCGGGAACAGTGGTGAGGGATGGTGTGCTTTATGCTTCCGGCTTAGCTAAAACAATGCCCGAAGACTTTTGGCCATTTATTTTGATTTTCAGGATTATAGAACTTTGAACATAATATTTTTCCATAAGCTGTGGAGAGGGGTGGCTCTGGCATCTAAAAAGAGGGCGACTTAATATGCGGAACTGTACAGGAAGTACAGTGAACATCGACTTGTAGAATGTTTTTGGTAAATTTATTGAATTGCACAATACACGTCAAATTTATGACATTTCCTTTAAAAAATGTATACAGCCTGTCAGAAATTACGTTTTGATGTGGTCGACTGAAATACCTTATTAGCTTCCTGTTCCTGGAGAAACTGCAGCCCATTCGGTGATTGACTATAGTGCTGCGAGAAAATTTGTTGAAGGTGCGGAAAGCGGAAGGCGGAATGCAGCTGGTTTTTTCATCCTGGAATTGGTGATATGGAAATTGATACGTTTCTGTGAAATGCAACCGGGTTAATGGGATTTGCTGTATTTCTATCACCTATGAGTTTTATTGGACGCTTTTGGACTGTAAAGAGTAGTTTTTGGTGCACCTCAGAAGATATGAGGATTGCACTCCAGTCCCAATAATCCCCTTTTCCATTCCGAAAATCAATCCTATTCGAAATTATTTTCCATTCCGCTTTTAAGTAGATTATTGGATTGTGGTCAAAATTCCAGAAGGACTGAATTCTTTTGAAAAATGCAGCTCTCAAAATTCTTTTCTACTTCTCTAAATTCTGGCTTACAAAATTCTGCAAACAATAAAACACGGCTTGGAAAATGTTAAAAGGCGTGCGCAAAAAAGATTTTTATTACAGGCACCAGTTGTGGGTGTGACCGCGCCAAACTTATTTCTAAAAAATTTAGATCTTTCAAAAATATTACAAGGAACATAGTCATAGTCAATGCACTTTGGTACACGCACAACGCTGATCTACATACGGATCTATATATTGAAACAGCGGGGAAAGAAGTCAAACAAGTCGCTTAAATGTACAGAGCTTCTCAACTACGTTAGCTTAGAAACAAGCGAATTATTAAATACAGGCAGTGTAATAAGGATATTAAGTCGGATAAAACATGTTGATCTATAAAACTTAGCTAAGTCAATATATTTTCTAGCAAAAAAGTTCAGAAATTCTACAAACGAGGGATCTTTCGACTAGTCGAACGGCTAGGCGCAATCACTTTTTTTTGGCAAAAGTCAGTGCCCTCGGGAGGTGTTTTAGATCGGCTGAAAGGCCCCCCCCCCCACCCCCCTATTGACGGAGCATTTTTCGCGTACCTGCTAGCTCTTGAATGACTTTCGATGATTTTCCCTTCCAGCAAACCTCCAAACACACAAAAAAAAAAATTTTCGTATTTTGTGCATTGTTCATGACAATTTTAATAGTTTTCAATTTGGCAAACAATGTCTGTTTTGTAAGATAAAAAGGACATTCATCAAATTTAAACAATTAACAGCGCATGGAAATTATACATGTAAAAGTGCGTAGAAAAATATTCTTGAGGCACCCTGCTTATGGAAAAGGTCATCTATGGCACGAAATATTTGTACACCTAACATTATCGCACTGTATTCAATGAGAAAAGCAATTTTATAAGTGCAAACAACTTATTATTCTTTTAAGGAAACATCTGAAATTCCAATAAATTTCTAAACCACGTCCTACAAATCATTTTTCACGCTGAAATGCCAACAAATTAATGCGACGGACAATAAAAACCAAGTGAAATAGCTGTGGAGAGATTTTAGTATTGCCACCTACAACTCAGTTTTGGAAGCGCTATTTTCCACTTGAACTGCGTACCGCCTTGTGAAATTTTCATTTGGAAAGTTCCATTTGACATTTCGCAGTGAAAAATTTGTATGAAAAATTGGATTTCATTTTAATTGCGTACCAGCCTTTTTAGAACTTTTTTTTTTTTTGTTTAATCTATTTCTTTCTTATTAATTTTGATTGAGTTTTTCAATTCAAATTATTTATCTTAACATATAAAATGTAATATGTATTATATCTATAAAAGAAAGACATGTTAGTTACTACGCTTATAAAAGAACGACTGGACGGGTTTCGATGATTCGCACCAATTCGGACTTGTCTCCGGCCAAACTAGAAGAATACCCAAGAAAATTCGAGAAAAATCCCTGAAAAAAATATTTTTCAAGAAAATTTATTTTCATATACATTTTGTATGGAATAATTTTACAACGACATCTTCATGATAGATGACGTTTATGTCTCGTGACATTCAAAACCATTTCACAACTATTGTTCGTAAAATGCAGAATGTCTCAACTTTTCCTATACTCTACTTTTGTGCGTTATAGTTAAAAAATATGTAAGTAGGTATCGGTCTTTTGTAGGTGTGTTTTGGTTCATAAATTATAGAAACGTGGCGACCCCCCATTCAATACATGCATTCAAAATATTATATTTCGAAAACCTACCCATCAATTTAGTTCAAATTTACAGATAATCTTACGTATTGGCCCAGGAGTAGCTATTCCTGCAAAGATTGGTAAAAATTTTACAAAGGGGGGTGACACCGCCCATACAAAAAGTATATTCAAATTCCTATACCTCGAAAACTACTGAATCGATTGATAATCATAGGTATTGTCCTGGGAGTGTGCCTGTAAAGATTGGTCAATATTGGACGGAAACGGTGTGGTGCATCCCATACAAAAAAAAATTGCAAACGCTATTCTTCGAAAGTCAAAGGCAAAGTTTGTAAAATTAGTAACATTGACATGCATTGTCCTGATTCATACGAATATTATCTAGGCAATATGATTCCTAGAAAAACAAAAAAATGTTGTGTAACACAGACCATTCGTTCACTCACAATTGAGCATTACAAATAAATTATTTCTGATTTAAATGAATTTGAAATTGTTTTTTCTAATTTTTTTATTTACCGGTAAGTGCGGAGGTTCTTATATATGGTTTTTGTGTATATACGGACTTTGTATGCGGATTGGTTAATGAGTTATAGGTAATTAAGTGATCATACATGCATTTGTGTGTATATGGTGTAATATTTGGGGAAATATTTGCAAGGTTGCAAATTGGAAATGATTGTAATATTTGAATGGTTTGAAAGGTATCATTGTCTCATTGCATCGGAAAAACGTTTTTAATTTCATTGTTGTTGGCAACGATACGTTCCCAGAATAAATTTTGCATTGGCATTGGCGTCTTCTGGCACATTGTGCTTTGAAATTGCCATTGAATGAAACTCCAACATACAACATTTCAAGAACATCTGGTCGGGCAAAATTGTTGAATCGTTGCTGTATCATTATTTGGGATGAATGCACCATGGCAAATAAGAAATCTGTTGAAGCTTTGGAAATAACTATGTAAGATGTTCGAAATAATTCAGAGCTATTTGGGGGTGAATTGATTTTATTGTCAGGCGATGTCAGACAAACATGGCCCGTCATTTTTAGATTGACAGCTGCTGATTAAATTAACGCTTGTCTTTACATTTATGGAGATTTGTTAAGTCATGAAACTTACTATCAGCGTTCGTGATTAGTTACAGAATGATCCATCTGATGAAAAATTCTCTAAGCAATTGCTGAAAATTGGAAATGGTGCTATGCCAGTTGATGAAACTGGATTGAAAACATTGATTTTTGCCGTTTTGTACTGTCAAAGGAGGAATCCATTGAAAGTGTTTCCCTAACATAGCACAACAGTATAAATGCCATGCTGCTAAGAACAAAGTTGTCTGTGAATTAAATATCCAAGATTCCTGGCGACTTGGTTTCGTGCAACTCTGTGGATAGAGTTACTTATGAAGAAGATGTTTTGAATCATCCAACAGAATTTTTGAATTCGTTGGATTTACCAGGATTGCCTCCGCATAATCTCCAATTGAAAGTTGGAGTCCCTATTATTTTGCTTCGAAATATTAATCAACCCCGTTTGTGTAATGGTACAAAACTTTCTGTTAAAAGATTAATGGCTTATGTAACAGGAGCTACTATTTTAACGGGAAAACTTAAAGCCGACGATGTATTCATATACCACGCATCCCAATAATTCCAACTGATATTCCAATTTGAATTTAAACGACTTCAGTTTCCTGTTCGCTTTGCGTTTAATAATAATAATAGTTGGCACAACAGGTCTGTAGGGACCCTGGGCCTAGCTTCTCGCAACCATTCGTTTTTTGTGAGTTTTTCATTTTTGGAACGAATGGAAGGGATCTACAATTTTATGCCGATTCCAAACGGCTAATTGAGAAGCTCTTTCATGACAGTTATACTCTCGGATGTTTGTCAGACGTTCGCGAGAGGCGGCGCAGTGAAAAAACCCTGAGTTGGAATTTGGGTTTTTGCGGGACTCGAACCTGGGACCCCTCGCTTAGTAGTCAAACACACTGCGGTTACTATTAATGAGGCGCAAGGGCAAACGTTAGGAATTTGTGAACAAATTTAGAGTACCTATTCAGTTTTCTCACATGGACAGTTATATGTAACCTGTTCGCGTGTTGGCAAAACATTACAATAAAAACTATCATTATCACTGATTTAAATGAATTTGAATTTAATTTTTTTATATTTCCCAACTTACGCCGAATAAACCACTTGTAAATTGAAGCGCAAATGGAGTTAGCAACTGGAGGTATTTATCGAAAGATCGAGCTAACTGAAGAGGCGTATTGACTCAGTCAAAGGTCGTTTTCTCGGACTGTAGGCCAACCTAAGTAAGTAGGTAAATTGAATCGAAATAAATACTTTTAGCATTCATTTAAGAAATTCATTTGGTAGCCTTTTTGACTGTAGTCCTCCCAGAAGAGTTTGTCGTTGACTGGCATACCTATTGTGGAAAGTCTTTCCGTTAAGTCGAAGTCAGAGTCCTATATACCGATAGTATGTAGCTTCAGGTTACGCTTAAATGATAGAAGGCATCACTGTGTCTTGGAAGAATTCAATTCCACGCTTTTGTATGCTCTCAAGATCCGAATTAATTGTCTGTAACATGCAGTTCCACAACCGGAAGGCACAAAAAGGTCGACGACAAAATATGAAAAATGGAGGGTGCTATCGCCAGCGAAAAAGTTTAAGAGGTGGCAGGCAAAAGACCACTAATAAGTATGAGAAAGAGTATCCGCAACAAAACGGAGCCTTGTGGAACACCAACACTAAAATGATTATTGTAAAACTTGCAACCCTTCAAGGCAACCTAAATTGAACGCCCAGAAAGCTTGTTTCTAGTTCATTAAAAAAGATTAGCGTCGTTCCGATATGAAGGGATTTTTCACAAAAAAAAAAAAAAAAATTGTGATGAGAAACGCTGTCCAATACGAACCAGATTTATTGTCAAATTTGTTAAAAAAAAATAGGCAGGTACGACACCTAACCTACCCTAAAAAAAACTTGAGAGAAATTCGAGAACAAATTGTTGTTTACAATAATTAAAAGTTGCTGCGAACTTTTTTGTGGTAATTTTTCAAATCCCTTATCAACGTCAACATCAAGATTAATTTTACCAAATCAATGAAGCAACGCAATATTTTTCATTCGATTTCCCTCGCCACAGTGATACTTTAAATCGGATAATTAATGAGGGACAAAATAAAAACGAATTTGGGTATACCTTTTGAAATGCTTATCTGGATACCTTGTGGTTGATATATTCGGAAATGCTTGTCAACTTGTCTTCTTTTTTTTTTGTTGTGGAAACTTTTTGCCTGATCAAAGGCGGCCATAGGGATTCGTTTTTAAATGTGACTTTGTGCCTAGATGGGGTGGTATTTAAAGCGACATGTTTGCATTTTTGTTTTAAATCGAGAAAAACTGATATAAATGAATTCTTAGATTTCGTAACCTGCTTGGGAGTTGGGAGCCTCTTATAATAATTGTCCAAAAGTGTAGGGAACCGTCCGTGTATGTACTCTAGATCTAAATTTTCTTTTGTGCTATTTTTTGTGTCTATTTTTAGGGCAAATAAATTATTCTGAGTTCAAGGACTGTCTTTCATGACATTTTTTAGTTCGGATGTTTGTAAAACGTTTGCGCGGTGGTAAAGTGATTAAAATGTAATTTGTATATTTCGAGAGATCGAACCAGAGACTCCTCGTTCAGTAGTCTTACACATCAATCCCTGATCAAACGCGAATTTTCTAAGCAATTCTATTTCCAAGTTTTTGAGTAAAGTATATCTTCCAAAATAGGATCGTAACGAAAAGTGAAACGCAATTGAAGCCCTCCTCTATCATCTTGCAATAATCTTGCCTTCGATGTAGATTGAATTCAGTCTGAATCAATTTTATTCACTCCCCTCCTTAAATGAGCTTTGGTAAAGCCGCACTACAACGTTTCATATTTCGTTACGGTTTTCAATTATGTGGCGACGCCGTCAAAAAATTACAAGAGAAAAATACGAAAGGACTGTCGGTGCTTGGGGATGGGGAGTAGTATGTGCATGTGCAGTCAAAGACAGTCACAAAGATTGTCACAGCGAGCGTCCAGATTTTAAATTTGTGTAAAACTAGTTAGGTAAGCTTATAATTGATTTAAAAAAGAAAAGTCATCCGTAACAAGTTGGGTATTCCTTTAATTTCGGAAATTGCATTTTTGTATTACTAAGACAATTTGAATTCGTCAGTATATAGTGATTTGTTGTCACCTTTTATATTCACCTCAAAAAACCAGGAGTTGAGTGAGGGAAAAAATGCATTTTATTAAAAAAATGGTAATTTTCCGAGGGAAAATTTGGGTGGAGAAATTGTTTATGGTGAAATCTGGGGTTTTCTAAAATTCTATTATATTTGTATTTCGTTATATTAACCATTTTGGCAAATGTAAAATTAAATTTATAACAATTCTGCGAACGTAAGAAACGCTAAGGAACTTAAACCTACGATTGAGGTATAGATTCGTAGAGATTCGTCGTTCTGTCCACAACCAAATGATTGAGCATGACAATCGAGGATTAAATTATTTTAAAATGCTGTTAAACAATCTATCGATCCTCCAAAGTTATATTTGGCAATGAAAATTATTTGTTCTAAGAGATTTGGAATATTCTTATTTACAAAGTAAGTCCTTACAAAAAAAAAAGCTAATGACAGCTTCACAAGGAAAAATTTATTGCTTTTTTTTGCGATAGGTCCTTACATATTTTTCCATATTTATAAGCACCAACCTCATCTGTACATTTTATAAACAATAATTTCATCAAAGTTGCGTAAGTGCTGTGTAAATTCAGATTGTGGTTTGAAAATGGAACATGCGTTCACATTTTGAGTTGTTTTCATTTTTTTCACACTTTTGCCTTCAAAAAACCAAACTTACAAGTTCGACTTTGAAACTAGAAATTTCTACTTTTAAGTCACACATAAAACACATTACAAAAATAATGATAAAAAGTTGAGTTTTTGTTTGGGGAATATTTTTCCAACTCTGGTGGTTTCTCAGATTTTTTGGGGGAAATATTTTGTCGGCAACGCTGTTGCACTAATTTACAAACGCAGCTTTCTAGAATTTTCTGCACTGGCAAACATTTTTTATCTCACTTATTTTATCTGACTTTTAAAGAACAATTCTGTGCACGGCGGTATACAGCAATAAAATGGCCATAAAGATAAACGAATAATATCAGGGGGGGCTTCTCCTTCAGTCATCAGTAGACCAAATCAGATGATCTCGGGTTAGTAGGAAAATGAACCTAAATGCTTAGTACTTAGTAGGTACTGCTTGTACTGGTGGTTTGGCAATTTTTTCTATAAGAACCACTTTCGACAATGACCAGGGGACCAATTTCTGATCCAGTAAAAGTTAATTGGAATCTTTTGCACTATTTTTATCGCTGTAGCTTTGATATTAACGAGTATATCCCGTTAGAAACATGTTGCGTTCAACATCCAAGTTGATTTGCAGAAGACGATTTTCAAAAAAAATTATTTCCATCTCTAGATCTAGATTTCGCAAATTATTTTTAAGAAGATTAATAATTGTTAGACACATCCCTCGTTTCTGTCATCCCTTTTCCTTGATCTATAAAGCTTGCAGTTCCTTTAAATTTGTCACTTGCTTGATCTACACATCTTTGCAAAGTCGATAATTCTCAAGCAGATCATTCTATTCATGAGCTACGCGTTTTTTGTCGCACCGATTGCGGCGTTATTTCCGAAGAAAAAATGATAAAATGGACTGCAATGGAGGTGTTATTTCGTAGTTGAATTTCTGTAAATATTGTTTTTCCAAACACGGAATGTATTCCACACTAACAAGCTGCTCCTTTGTCACTTAATTTTAACCTTTCCCCACAATGAAATCTAAAAACTTGAACTTTATGAAACGTAGGGAATCCAACTCTTAACTTCAGATGAACAGCCGAAGAAGATTTTACCTAAAGTGGCTTGTGACAAGTGACAACCAAAGACAGCTAGCCGCGGATGGAAAATGTTGGAGAAACATTTTAAATAAAGTCCGCTTCAGACCTAAAAATTTAGTAAAATCAGTTTTAAATGGGTCTTTAGATCAAGATTTTTCCATATTACCAGGGTTTTATTTAAAAACGTTTGGTGAGTCAGCTTTTAAAACTTGGCCCTTGGTCAAAATCAGATGAAGCTCGATCGCTTAGGGGAAACGATTTTTCGTAAAAGATTCGGCTTTGGAGGAGAAAGTTCGACGATGAACTGACTATACGAGCTGTACAAGGACATCGACATGGTAAAAAAATTGCACATCAGTCGTCCAAGATTACTAGGGCTGGTAGATCGAATAAATACAAATTCTTCATCCCGTATAGAGTCTTCGAGTCCAACCAGTGAAGTAAGTCATCGCCTTACATTGAAGTTAACCTAACCGACTTGGAGTCCGCAAGTAGAAGCAGTTAGCTAAGGAAGGGGCTTACTTAAGACGTTTGATAGTTTTGGCCTCGGTAGAGCAGCTCCCTGAAGTAAGGTAAAGTCAGCTCACAACTTCTGGTTGACAAAGTCTTCTTCAGATCAAAGGGTGACGCATCCACTTTCGGTTTTTATGGCGTTGCCAACAAAAAGCAACCGAAAATATAAGAATCTATTTTATCTTAATTGTCAATCGGGGTCTTCAAATAAGGCACACTTTCATCAGAGCCAGCAAAGCGTATATTTTCAAGAGCCCTACCGCACCTTATGGGTGAGTGGTTGCGTATGAGTCTCAAGTTCGATCCCCGGAAAAGCAAAAATTGCGCCATTCCTTGCGAGCGCCTGACAAAGATTCAAGAGTACAACAGCCACTAAGGACTGGTTGTGAGAAGCTAGCTTTGTGGACCTGGCGTCAAATATTTACTTATTCCCATTACCGCTGCATATCACCAGGTATAGCTTCATGGTACTCGATGATCTCATGCACAGCCTTCGGTGTAGAAAGGGCGAACAAGTTGCATTAGAAGAAGGCTTACAATTTACACCATGGAATGCATAAGTCTTAACAAACATGTCTGTCTATATAGCTTGTTGCCTCACAGTTAAATCTTTTCTCTCACGGCCTCAGTTGGCTAATAACCCGCGTAGAAATGATGTCATTATAGAATCACCACAGGGGCTCCCAGAACATATACCCAAAGTGCAGTTCTATGTATAGAGTAATTCTTCACAGACATAAAGCCTCAGGGACTTCTGCAATCCTTAAGATCCCAAATGTTTTTTTGCAGAAAATCGTTTGCGTAGGGTAAAGGCACTAGTATCCGGACAGTTAACATATTTGGTAACTTTGACTTCCAACAGTTTTGTCACTATTAAAGCTATCGCAAAAAATTAAAATGTTGGTAAAAGTAACGATATTGGCCAATAATAGTACATCAACACTGTTTTTAAATGTTACTTTCTGAATATTTATAAAAAAAAATTCGAAAAAGTTCGATTTTCACTAGTATCCGGACAGCAGAAATTAGTTTCCGGACACTTTTTTTTTAGTGTCCGGGCACAAAAGTTTTATATGAAGTTTAAGTATTATTTTGCGTTTATTTAATTAAAGGCTTTAATTTTTTTTTATAAAATATAGGTAATTCAATTCATTATAATCTGTGCCGAAAAGGTAAAACATCTTATATCAATTTTGTACACTTTTCAGGAGAGCAATCCTAAATTCTAAAGGATGCACTACAGTATATGGCACATGCTATTTTGAAACAGTTATAACTTCCTTACTATTTGAAATTTTTTCACCTGGTTTGGCTTAAAAAATAGAGTAAGGAAAACAATATTCAAAAAACGTTAAATAGCTTAAAGAACTTAAGTCGACTTAAGATGTTTTCCATTTTAGGCACAGTATATGTACCTGTTTATAAAAAACAAAAACAAAGGTATTTAATACCTGCAGAATTCACAGAACATAAATCATTATTTCTTATATCAAAAAACGAAAGTTTTAAAAAACAATATAAATGTTTACATACCTAAATAAAAACTAAACAAACCACAAATCGTTTATTCAGTTCTTACCAAGTAGCTATGACTATGTAGAATCAAAGTATGGAAAATAAAAGATTATAGAAATAACATAATTTTAAAAACAAAATAAAATGAATAGTAATTCAGTTCAAAGTTCTTGCTATACATATAATATATAGATAAATATGCAGCTAAATAAGAGATTTTGGCATGCTGTCAACCTGCTGTCAACAATGTCTTTTGGTGGACATAAGTATGAAAACACCACCATGGGTTCAATAACGGTGCCGTCTGCTGAAAACAACTTTTAGCTCCGTTAGCGTATCTTTCTCATTTCCAACAGCAATTTGGTGTATGTTTTTGTAGTCTTTGGGGGCTATAACTTTGCAAGTTTTTGGACAGAGGCAAAAATTGCTTTCGTCACCATTTAAAATTCGTTTAGGCTAATTCATGATATGCTCCTGACCAATGCTTTTCAAGTGTTCAATTAGTTCCCTACCCTTGCTGATGCTTTCATCTACTTTCATTGATAATGAAGGGTTCGTTTCAAGAAAGCACTAATCCATGTTTTTCCAGGGCGATCGTTTTTGAAAGGCGTTTTTTTTTTGAATCCCTTATGATTTTTTGAACCTTATTTAACAGATCGTAGGGGAAATCCACACTTGCAAAAATCTTCAAACCACTGAGCACTACGTTCCTCCTCTTCATTTGTCAAATGAGGACCTGGTGCCGTTTTCGTAGCTTTTTCACCGACCAATCTTTTGCCCTTCAACCGGTCATGTAATGTTGAACGACATAAACCATATTTGCTGCTTTACGAATGCTTAATTGGTTAGGCTTTATATCTTCTAAGCCCTAAGCTATATACTTTCTGCATCTATTCTTTAAATAACTAAATAAACAAAATGTCTATTAGGATAATTTGAACCTAAAAACCGCCGAAGACCAAACCTCCGTTTCAAAAACCAAGCCATCGCGGATGCCAGAGCGCTTGGTCTGGCAAACTGGAAGCAGAGGCAAAGGGATAGCAGAGGATGGAGGGCTGCAGTGTCTCAGGCAGAGACTCTTCACGGGTCGGGAGCCCGTTAAGAAGAAGAAAAACCGCCAATTACATTCAAAACAATAAGTTGTCCGGAAACTGAAACAAATTTTTCAGTACCCGGACAGATATATTCTCACTTAGTAAACCCTGTCCGAATACTGAAAATCAGCAAGAAAAACACAATTCTCTTTCCCTCTCTCATTCGGAACATACATAGATATCGTTTAGGAGCATTTAAACAAGAATTCGTATCTCCTTACACATTTTCAGTATCCGGACAGTATGTCTGGATACTGAAAATGATCTTCAATTTTAGTTTTAGTATCCGGACACTAACAATTAGGCCAACAAAATAATTTTATTGTATATTTTTTTCTTAATTATGAAAGTGGGTTCTATGTAAAGGAAAACAAAGTATTTTCCAGAAGAATAAGTTAAAAAATACTATTTGATTGACTAAAATACTATTTGATTGACTAACTTTTTGCAAATGCTCCCACTATTTTTTTTGTATGCAAAATGACAACTCAACCATATTCTCGGAGCTCAGCCACAACACTGCCGTTTATCTTTATATATATACATATGATAGATTTGAAACTTTGCATGTATATTGTTAACACATAAAGGATTGTATTCTTGTTGATATTTGAGACTATTTATGTGTGATGCACCTATTTTCCTCAGATAAACAGCATAGTGTCCGGACACTAACACTGCCCGGATACTAGTGCCTCTACCCTATCATCATTTTTCACAGAGTTCTTTCGAGTACTACACCAAAAACTCGTCAATCTTATCCTCTATATCTCAACCGTCACAGTCGTCCTCTACCTTCAGTGTCGTTAAGAAAACGAAACCCGATCTAGTGTAAAATGCACCTGCCGCAGTGGGTGTGGTAATCCAACCAACACCCGCCCTCCAAATTACATTACATCATCCCGCAAACCAACAATTATGTGTATTGACAGGCACTCACACTCACACCCTGTGTCTCCTTTGAGCAAACACAAACGTAATATGAAAGGCTAATAAGATTATGTGCGAACACAAGCCAATGAACCCCCTATACCCAGATGCGTTATGAGACCGACGCACACCTCGACATTCACCCAAATGTGTGACTGTGTGTGTATAAGGTACATATTTATTTTGCGATAATCGTTAGGAAACAATTAAATTATTTACATTCGACAGTGTGCCCCACTCAAAACTATATAATGTATTTGCAACCTCTTACCACACAAAGTACCTAAGTTGAATTTGTTTTCTCCTTCCAGGACACCTTGAGGAGCATCGACCTTCTGCCACTTGGAAAACTCCAACGAAATGCCACTTCGACATCTGAATTATTCATCCGAAGTCAGCGGCAGATAGTTCTTAACTCATGTGTGATGTCATCGGATCGAGTTAGGACACCGTCTTAAAAGAAAAAAGAAAAAAACATCCTCCCCCAGCCATGTTGAGCAGGCGGAAAAGATAGTTCATCCCTGTACTAATTGAACGAGAACACCATCATCACCACGACCGGTGTGAGACGCACAAGGAAGAAGAGGAGAAGCAAAAGAAGAAGAAGAAGCAGAAAACCACACAAACCCGCACACGCGCGCGTGAAGAAAACCCATAGATGGCTGTAAATATGACACCATCCCGAGACACATGCATGGCAACACTATGCATCCTGACAATGGTCTTCGCCACAAAATCAGTCACATGTTCCACTTTAGATATTTACAAAAATGCCCGTTTGGGACATAGGATAGTACAGACCCGTTACGGCCGGCTGCACGGCCTCAATCTGCCTTTAGATAATTTTCGATTTTTACGCTCGGTCGAGGTGTTTCTCGGCGTGCCATACGCTACACCGCCCACAAAGCAAAATAGGTGAGTAAGAAATATCAAACTGCTACGCAATAAAATTCGAATGAATGAATTCAATTTAAATGAAATCCAACAAAGGCTGCACACATACACGAGGTATACAATATTCGCACTCGGTCGAACTCTCTCAATTATAAATGAAAATAAATGGTTGCCAAGGGCAGTATCAAAGGCAAAGGACGAACCGAACAAAAGAGCAAGAAAAAAAAAATCGGAAAGTTGCGCAAACTTTGCAATATGTATTATAAGCAGCATCTGGTCGCTTTGGTATACCGTTTTATTGAATTAATAAGCAGGAGCCACGATAACAAAATCATAAAGTATACGAGTAGGTATATATAGGTAGGTAGTAGGAGAAAGGAAGGAAAATTTCATTTTTGCATCCCAAAGGGATGTGCGATAAGAACCGATGTTCTCGTCCACGACTCGTATATTTTTTGTCCGCACAAGTAAGGAACAATCAAATTAGGGAATGCTCCTTTTGAAATATTGCTTAATACATTTTTAATATTCGGTAGCGTGGCGAGGGGCGATCTACGAGCCAACTTTTGGTGGTGGATTAAATTTTGACATGGTACGCATATGGAAAGGGTGGTTTTGGTATAAGGCGCTTAGCCCCGCAACCTGTAGCCAATCGATCATTTAAGCAGAGGTTGCTGGTTGTCGATAGAAACAAATATCCTGAGCAAAGCGGTAGCAAATATAACGAACGATATCAGAAGCAATTAGTACTAGAGGTTCAACTGGCCCGAGGCTGAGTTTGCTTCTTGTGAACGCTACTGGCTCCTTGCACGGTGCAAACATAAATAAATGTACTCGTTCTTGACAGTAATTACTGGAACGCCTCTGAAGGTAATGGCATTTTAGCCTGGATCTCCGAGTTTCATTATTGAGTTAGTAAGGACTGTAAGGACTGTCGTGGTTACGGCGCAGTTTGTCGACACGGTGAACCAGTTATGGAACCACATGTTCCATGGAACCAAAAGTTATCTACCACCGATGCTAAATGAAAAAAAATATCTATAAGGTCCTTCTAAGAATTGTTGTAGCCTGCTTGAGGACTCTGTATATAGTCCAGCATTTTGTTGACGGAAAAGTGTAATAGGCTAAACTATGTTTTGAAATTCATTTTGGTTAATTTTTTCTTCGATTGCAATCGACTTGAGGAAACAAAATGAAGCAAATTTTAAAGATGGACAGCGTGGAAGAGATTGTTTTATGTAGGTTAGGTTAGGTATGCGGGCTGGCGTGGAGTACTCCGTGCCACACTCAGGTCAACATTGACCCATTGTGATGCCCATGGGGGAAAGGTTGTCCCTTACCCATTATAACCATGTCTATAAGAAATTGCAGTTAAAGGCTGGTACGCAGTTCAAGTGAAATCCAATTTTTCATACAAATTTTTCACAGCGAAATGTCAAATGGAACTTTCCAAATGAAAATTTCACTAGGCGGTACGCAGTTCAAGTGGAAAATAGCGCTTCCAAAACTGAGTTGTAGGTGGCGATACTAAAATCTCTCCACAGCTATTTCACTTGGTTTTGTGGGTTGTGTCCTCAAGAGCTTCCTCATCGCCGCAGCCTCTACAAAGTTCTTCCTCCGTCAAGCGTAATTTTTTCATGTGGTACCGCAGAGTGTTGTGCCCGCTAAGATTCCTACAAGGGTGGAAAGAGATTTCCTAATAAATCCCTTCGTATGAGACTCTCGGTTCTTGCTTCATTAAAAGTTGGCCATAGATTTCTTGTTGTATAACAAGTTTCTAGTGCAGTCGATCTATAGCGTTCGCCTCTCTTGTGGCTTTCCTTCTTACTTCAAGCTTGAGTGAGCAAGGTTGTATATTCACAGAGGGATCAGTTTGTTCTGATACAGCTGCCGAACCTAGTCTAGCTAATTCGTCTGCTTTCTCGTTGCCTGGAATGCCTTCATGTCCCGGAACCCAGCAGAGCAATACCTTATGCTGAGTGCCAAGAGCCCTGAGCTCTTCTTGGCAGCATTTCACAAGCTTTGATTTACTTAAAGTTGCAATTAATGCTTTTATTGCTGCCTGGCTGTCGATAAAGAAGGTAATACCTTCTGGCGGTATTGCCCTTACCACAGACTCACGGGCTGTTGTCGTCACTGCAAGGACCTCTGCTTGGAAGACACTGCTGTGGTCGGGAAGGCGTATCGATTTAGAGATACCCAATGGCTCGGAGAAGACACCTGACCCCACCCCGGTTTCCATTTTAGATCCGTCCGTAAAAACGGCTATGGATTGCGTGTTAGGCACTGTTCCGTCTCTGCATTCTTCCCTACTGGGATAGGCGCTCCAGAATGGTCTTGTGAATTCTAAGTATGGCGTAATGTAGTATGTGTTAGGTACATAGCCAAAATATTTCCTTAGGATCGACGAATGACCCGTTTCCAGTTAACTGATTGGCTTATTCTCATTGACACTAATGGCGGCTGAAAGTTGTATAAATATGTCTAGCGGCAGCAGATTGAGGATAGCCTCAAGACCTGCTGTAGGAGTTGTCATCATCGCACTGGTGGTACCAATACACGCTAGACTTTGTACTTTCGTAATAACCTTTAGGTAGGTGGATTTGTTTGTTGCTGGCCACCGCATACAAGGCTGCTATAGGACAGTATATAGGTCTTACTATAGCCGTGTACAACCACAGTTTAATTTTGGGGGATGGTCTCCAGGTTTTTCCGAAAATTCTGCTGCAGGAGTAGAAAGCCACTGTGGCCTTTTTGATTCTTTCATATGTTCTATATAGCGCCCCCGACTGAAGAGTGACCATTCTTAACAAATGTGGTGTGCGCAACTGTAGGCAGCTAGTTAGGTAGAAATGAAAAGTAATGCTTTACGTGAACACTTGCCTTGGCGGCTCAATTTCACGGTGGGCATACCCACATTAGAGTCCTTGGTACAAGTCCTTGGTACAATTACGAACCCTGGTGCAATTTCTAGGCTATTAGGCAATTTAACAGTCAAACCCATTTGCTCGTGGGCGAGCCCTATCCGGACACCTCTTCGTTCTGAAAGAACGCTTAAGACTCCGCATTTGGATAAACCACAGCCCTTACGAATCCAACCTCAAATGATGGGGCTGCACCAGATTTGGTACAAGGGCTGACCTCATCTCCCGTGATACCATTATATAGCTAATGGTCGAGCTTTCAAGCTTTCAACCCAAGGGTTGCCCCGAGGAGTACCTACTATAATTTTAGATTGCCTTACCCAATCTGAGGACTAGGTGCACTTTCAACTTCAACAGGTATCAAGAGTAACAACTATTTCAACGAGTTTGGATTGCTTATAGTTTCATCTAGAAGACTACTAGAGTGACTATAAGACTATAAGGACATTGTGAGTGTCCTCTTCTTTCTGTCTCTCGGAAAACTTAGCCACGACAAGGCGGCAACCCACTAAGTGGCGCTAGTTAGGCAGATAGGTAAGCCTATTGATAGAAGCCGCTATCCACCCATAAATCCAAAGCAATAAAACCTTTAAGGATTGGATTGGAAGAGATGCCTCCAATCGAGTGAACACAATGCACCTCTTGTGAAACATGACTTGCAAGCTAAAACAAGCCCCTATTTTTAACCTTATCTATAACTAGGGTGGTCTTTTGAAAGTGTGTTCTTATGGTGAATAGCAAAAGTGTATCAACATTTAAACTACATTGAACCGGCCGTCAATCTTTAAATCAATTGTCACTGCAAAAGTTGTTGCCGATTTGGAAAAAAACACGCTTTACTCTAAAATAAAAGTAAAGTTCGCTCACACAAACTCTACTCCAAAACACAACGAAAAGTAAGTTCATTTGTCATAATTATATGTTTTCTAAATTAAATTGCAAGCTGTACCTGTAGTGTACACGCTACAAAGAGCATGAAATTTGGACACACCATAGACGTTTTTGAAGAGGAAATTCTGTTCTTTCAAATACATTCAATTTCAATTCAATCAATTCAATAATTTATCAGTCAGAGAAACAAAAAATGTAATTTTTTGCACTTTTGCTCGATTTCTGGGTATTTGCCACTTAAGACAAACGGCTTTAACAATAATCAACTTTAGTATGCCAGCTTACGCAAATTCACAAATCCACAACTTCCGAAATTCCTTTACAAATAAACAAATATAGTTTCCCGAATATCGCTATCGGTAGGGTTAAATTTTAATGTTGGGAAAGCCATGTTTATCTAGGGAATTAGGTTAATATAATCCTGCCTTTTTGTCATATTGAGGTGGAGTGTTGCCCATTGCCCAACCATCCATAATGACGGTATTGAATTTCGTAATGGGAGCGAATTTCAATACCCTGTTGTTCAGCCTAAGAGTTTATGACTATGAATTAATTTAAGTAATATGTAAATGTTTTCTTAATTTATTTATTTGTTTGAATACAAAAATGAAAGATAGCCAAACGCAAGTGTGTACACCTGTGAATATAATGCAGGAAATTGATAAATATTACATTTTATGTTTTATGTATATATATATCGTCGTGTGCATGAGAATAATAAAAATAATAATAATATATTAAATGGTATAGATTAGAGATGTAACGGATATCCGGTTAGTATCCGTTATCCGGCTATCCGGCCACTTTTTTTCTATCCGGCCGGATTGCCGGATATAGAGTAAGTATTCGGCGAATACCGGATAGGTAAAATAGACCATAAAAACAAGAAGTCGATTGAAAAAGTTTTTTTTTTTTTTATTAACAGTACTTAAACAAGTAACCAAATTAGTACTTATAATTAATTAAAGGCAGATTATGATGATTAAAAATTATTTTTTCTGCATTAACCGGTAAAAGACGGTCGCGTTTATTTTGATATATATGTACTAAGCCAGCGCCAGCTTTAGAAAACAGTCTCTCGCCGTATACGCTGCTACTTGGTGATGAAAGATAGACCTTCACAAATTTTGCTAAAATTGGGAACTGTTGATGATTAACTGACCACCATGTAAGGGTCCATATTCCGGTCAGTCCGAACTTTTTTTAAAAAAAGTTCAAGATCATCTCTAGTATAATTTTTTTGAACTAGAATGCATCGCTATGAATGTATTCTGCTCTCGACAGTATATATATGTATTCGGCCGCCGGATATTCGGCTATCCGGCCAAAGTGTATGCCGAATATCCGGTATCCGGTATTTTGCAAAATCACTATCCGTTACATCTCTAGTATAGATATATACAATAAGATAGATGTTTATAAGTTGCAACAGTATGAGAGCAAATTAGAAAAAAATATATACCTATAATTTAAATACTTACTCCAGTATTTGAGAAAGAAGAAGAAAAAAAGAAAAAATAATAATAATAATATACCTAATAAGTCGGAAATAAGAAAGAAAATCATCACTACCTTTAAGTCTTCAAGTACTCCTTGAGCCCAGGGGCGGATGGGCCATATAACGAACCGGGAAATTTCCCGGTGGGCCGGCGGTTCAGAGGCCCGCAGGGCCGGTATTTGCCTATACAAGTAATCAGCAAAAAATTAAGTTTTTAAATTTGTTCTTCCTATACTGATAAATAACTCTCCAACTTTTATCACAGACAATAAATAGGTATACCTACAAATGTTTTATCCATATTCGAAGAAGTGGGATATGAAAACGAAATATAGTTCAATAAAAAGCACAACAAAACATGAAAAAAAAACAGAAACCCTAAAATCGTTTTCTTGTTGCCTTTATTATCTTCTTTCCACACAAGGTTGTTAGTTGCTTACGTGTGGTACAAATCGTTTTGTTGTTGTTCTCTTTATTTTAACTTGCGGCTTGTCTTTGTGGGTGCATCGCTGTGCGTCTGTGCCGATCGATGGCTGGCTCGTTAATTAAAGGTGCATTTGTCATAGTTGCTTCAGCAAGGATCGTATCGAATCCATGCAAAAATGGTTTCGTGGATGTGTGCTTGTTATCTTATTTCGTGTTTGTAGTACTTTGATCTTTGATGCACAGATAATAAACATACGGCTACGGCTACGGAATCATTCAGTCACATAAATTTAACATAAAACTGTGTAAGAGCAGGACTTAAGTGCTCTGTGGTTTGCGTAAGGCAATGGAAGCTGAAGCAAACAACTCAAAAAACATTAAATTAATGTTTGAAAAACTAGCCTCTTCTTCTATTATTATTCAACCGCAACCATTTCAAGAATTATCGGACAAAATTTTTTTTTTTTTTTTTCCTGAATCCTCTCAAGTTGAAACAAGAATACAAAACGAAGGTGAAAACCATACGTCCACGTCTACTGCTTCTTCTTATAATTTTCAAAGCATTGCAACATCCAAGAAGAAGAAAAATAAAGCTTTCAATCGGCAATTAATATTATACTGATAGTCACCTTGATAGTTATTTTAAAAAGTCAAATTTGTACGACATTCAATTTTTTTTTCATTTCATCCGAGACAACCAGCTTTAATAGAGTTTTTTTTTAATCGCGAAAAATGAAAAATGGCACAGTAAGGAACTGGCTAACATACAATGAAAAAACTTTTAGGTTGTTTTGTACTGTGTGTCTTATATGCGCAAAGCACGAAAATCGATTTGTTCTTGGTATGAATGACTTTTCGCACACTTATCAACGAATGTAGGAGCAGTGCTGCCACAAGGGAAAAAATTTGCGTAGCAAATTTGTGTAGCAAAACTCAAAAGTCCATAATACCATGTTTTTTTTTTAAACTAACATAAGAACACCTAATTCTTTATTCAAAGTAAATATGTTTTTAAGGACAAGTATAGTTGGTAAACTATGCATTTTTCAAAACTATAAACAAACAAATTCCAGTCAAATTCAAACACTAACACATCCGAAGAAATGGGTACCTAGGTACTTGTTTGGTATGGTAGAAAAGAATGCAAGTTGGTGTGGGAAAGTGACTAAAGATTGAATAAACTTTCGTTTACTTATTTTTTCAACAAAAATTCCAAGATTTATGTTGACATTTCGTGCTTTAAAAAAAAGTAACAACATAGACGCTTATTGGGATAGTGCGTAGCAAATTGAAAATCGCGTAGTAGTTTTGCTACGATCGTAGCATTATAGTAACATTATAGATATGTTTATTCAGCAAAGCAAGTTATTAAATATATTGTTAGAAGAGTAAGGTTTTTACATAATACCTAATTTTTTCATAAAATGTTGTGTTTAAAGAATTTTTATGAAGTTTTTAGTTGTCTAATCGTTTATTACAAACCTAATTTTTGCACTTGAAATAAAAAGACTTCAAACTTTGATTTACTGTTATTTTGTGTTTTTTTTTTTTATTTTTGTATGTTTCTGTATAAATGTAGGTACTTGATTGGGAGTCCAGAATTTTTTACTAAAATAATATTTTTTGTATACGAGTATAGTAGATAAATGTAACCTGGGGTCGAATCGCCACTTCCTTGATAGAACGAGCTATACGTTCACGGAATTACGTTGAATGTGAAACAAAAACAAATTCCGTCTCGTAATGCTCGTTCACGGACGACGCGATTCGACCCCTGATTCAAAAATCTGTAATAAACCAATTCTCTATTAAATTTCAAACGCAAAATGCGTAACACCCTATAAATGCATATTTTAGCCATATCCAGAAATTAAAAATGGGCCGACAAATAGTATTTCCCGGGCCGCTAAGATGTTGCCCATCCGCCCCTGCTTGAGCCTCTTTTTAAATAGCCTAGTGCAACTTATCATCCTTAAAGATCGGGGTAGAGAGTTCCGCAGACGTATCGCATTTACTAAAAAAAGGCGCTCAGGTATTAAAAACGCGTAACGTAATGGCAACAGATTTAGAGATCTACGAGAATGCGAATGACATATCTTTTTGTGAAGGCAAGGTGGTTGACGTGTTTGCAAAACATTGTTCAGCAAAGTTAACGTTCTAAGCTTGTTAGAATGGACTCTGTCGTGTCTTATACTGTGTCAAGCAACTTCGGTTCGGCTTTCCAAAATAGGTCAGCGTAAAACCCGCATCTCTCATATTAATTCACACAAACTCAACAGCAATAGCAATTTTCCAAACGGTCGAAAAGAGATGTAATTACAATTTACAACTATTGAATATGAACTCTCCATCGCCCATCTGCATATACATACACATGAGCGAAACCAACCCTGCCCATAGCCATTTCCAGTTACAACCTAAACACAATTTCCAACCGTCCATAACAAACTCGTGTTCGTGTGTATTCAGCCCAAGAGACTTGTACAGTTTCTTAGAATGCCAGGTAGCTAGGTATATCAATTCCAACCACATGGCTTCATAAAATAACGTCGACTCATCTTCCTGTTTTGGTCCTGTTTGTTTGGAATCTTTCTTGGGATTCTCTTTTAAAATTAATTGCCCATCATTTATGCAAGAGCATAATGTAATTGCCTTCAAGTACCGGATACGAGATAGAGAGAGAGACAGAGAGAGAGAGCGATGGTGTGTATGTGCGAGCGAAACAAAAAACGTAATACTCATTTATTTTTAATTACATCCGAATCCGAAAGTCCTGCATGGGGCCACTATCCATCTATACCCTCACAACATCCTGCTGTCTCCAAAAACATTGATATTTGAATTTATTTCAGGTTTAGTCCGACACGAGCACCAGCACCATGGGACGGCATTCGGATATCTGACAAGTACAGTCCAGTGTGCCCGCAGCGCCTGCCAAACATTCAAAATGAAACTGCCGCTTTAGAGAAGATGCCAAAGGGACGCCTCGAATACTTGAAGAGACTTTTGCCGTTTTTGCAAAACCAATCAGAAGACTGCCTCTACCTAAATATATTCTCACCGATTAATGGTAAGTCACTTCACTGACAGATGTCACAGTCGTATGAAAATTAAATTGTCAACAAAAAAAAAAAAAAGAAAAAAAGAATTCATTTGTCCCCTCGTCAAGGGCGACCGTTTTATTAATGTTCTTACTTTTAGGCAGTGATGGGTTTACGTGTCCTCTGCTCCTGTGTGGTTGTCATTGTATAATTATAATTGATCTGTCGGCCATTATATCTGACGGCTCGTCCTATACTAAGTTTTGAATTTCATGCATAACAATCGCGTGTGTCTATTCGGGGTTACGCTGCGTAATTTGCCATATCATTAGCGGGGATTATTTGATTGGCGTGGTCAATTGGGAATTTATTTACACACACACACCCACTTGATCGGGAGGATTTTAATTGGACTATACGGGTTTTTTGTTACTGTTTATATTCATTTAAAATAATTCACAATCTGTAATGTGTGAACTCGAGCTACTCGCACTGGAGTAGGTACGTGGCGTGTTGCGGTTTTAAATTAAAAATTGCAGCTCAATTGGATATTGTTCATTTTGAGCAGGACCGAGGAAATGGGCGGGGGTACACGATATTTGGTTCGCAATTAAGAGCATAAATCGAAAACACAGAATGCGAATAATGAACGTAAATAGTTGCGGATTATGATTAATCAGTGGACAGTGGATATTCAAATTAGTTGCATTGTAGTAGAAAGTGTTTGCCTAACAGTGCGCTCGGTTGTGTGAAAGTCATTAGGGATCAATAAAATGTAATTTGAAGAGAGCCAAAGTGGAAACCTTGTTACTGTGACGCAAACAAAAAAAAAGAGGAAATGTTTCGACGTTGATGGATTCAGGGGAGAAATAATTGGGCGGTTTCTTTTTACACTACGCTTGGGTTGTTTTTTATTAGCCACCTGATTTGGCCCTCAAATCTTTCGGATAATTCATTAGTATTTTGGCCTTTCACCGATGAGGATTGTCATGTCAGTAATGGCGTTCTTGGTGAGCTGTTTTGAAAGACTGAAGGCTGTATACTTACATGGTTTTATGACCATCAAATCAAAATAAAAAAACCGCTGGTTTGAGTGTTTTTAGCATTTTCGTATTCGTATACGTAGTAAGAAAAATATATTGTGCCGTACTAATAACAAATTTCAATCTCGACCTTAAATTTAAGGAAGCTCACAAGTGCCAAATCTTGTATGTGAAAATATAGCCATTCTGAACTACTAACATTTTGAGTCTGAACTTAAACTCTTTATTGGCAAGGCCCATTACATTCGTACAAAACTTCAAAGTCAACATTTTAATCAATTCTCATAACTCAAAAAAGGTGTGACTCGCAATAATTCTGGTCGTCTGTTCGTCAGTCCGTCTGTGTATGAGTTCTACGGACTAAACGTCTGGACAGATTTGTTTCAAACTTCGGATTTAGAGTTTGTGGGCTTACAGTTCGGGGCTACCGTTTTTTTCGTACGTTAAACCAATTATTGACGTTGTATCCACATAGCGGTTTTAAACAAGTTTGATTTTTTCTAAAACGGCTAAAACGATTTCAATCAAAGTTAATATCTGAGCTAATGTAGGTGGAGTTAACATCGTTGCATAGCCACTTTTTCGATGAGAAATGAACAACGGACTTTTGAAAATTGGACTTCTCGAAAACGGTCTATGCGATTTTAACAAAAATTCATTCATTTTCCAATATGGTAATTTCTTGAATGAAACCAAACACATTTTTTGTCTACATAGCCGTGCAATCGATTAAAAAAAGGCTTTTCCTTGATTTACGTGAAAACGCCAAAATGATTTTGACCAAAATGCAAATGTGGAGTAGTAAAGTATTTTCAAAATGAATGCCTCCTTCATTTTCATTTCGATTCACGGAAAACAGTACTTTTAAAAACTATGAGCCGTTAGGAAGCCATACGTCTGCACCACTGAATTTTGTGGATTTTTCAAGCAAAACAATAACAAATTCAGTCACGTATTACTCGATCACGGATCCGGTAATTCAACTGCTGTTCATATCTCGAAAACTCCATTTTCAATTTGCCTAAAACTAAACACCATCCTTAATAATAAATTTTACCATTGTTGAAAAAGGCTACAATTGCACTGATTTCAGTACTATTTGCTTTCCAAATCGCAATTTCAAGTACAAATTCTAGTATTTTTAATTTTTAATTAAAGCCAGACTTATTTATGTGGTTTTCAATTTGACATTTTCAGTTTTCTGCTGCCAAATCGAATACTGCCGACTCTCGTTAATTCGAAATTCGGGGGAATCTTAAAATATTACGAATTGTCGAGTGTTTGAAAAATCAAATGGTTCGAAATTGCAAGAACATACCAATTCGTGAGGAAGTGTGTGTCAAACTAATCATTAAAAAAACAAAGACTCGTGTACGTTAGTACAAGTTGTACATACATACAACCTTTCTGTCTCTGTCTCTCTGCAACCCTGAATTGTCGAGTGTTTGACGCTGATGAGTTCGCATTAACGCATCGTTTTGTTACGTAGCAATGATTTTTTCGTTCGAATTACCAAGTGCATACAAATTGATTTAGTTCGAAATATAAAGAGGTTTTGTAGGGAACTCGTCATAACTCTGAAATAAAGAAAGGTTCGAATTATCGCAGGTTTGAATTAACAAGAGTCGCCTGTATTAAGCTTGAGTTTTATTGGTTCTTGTCTGTTTTCAGTACACCTGAGAAACGTTGATTTGCATTACTTCCCTGTCCTCAGTTTTAGGCTTAATACATTGCCAAGCAATAGTAATTTTCGAATTTACTTAACCTTGTAATATTTATTACTATGTTGTCAAACTATTTTACAAAATCCGCTCTAACGATTTTTCATCCATTTATTTGTTAGGAACATATACCCTCACCTTCAATTGAATGGTGTGTAGTGTGTTCTATATATGATTGTGTCAGTTGCAAACGTCAACAAAACCGACGAGAGAAATTGTATGGGTTTTCTCCATCTTTTGCATTTTATATTCGTTCATTCTATTATTTGTATTTTTCTTTTTGTTTGCACAATATTGCACAGACATTTTTGTGTAGCATATACCAAAAAATCTTGAACAAACGAATTACAGAAAATCAGTGGTTAAATCCCATTAACCGGCCAAAATCGGCTGGTTATCGATTTCTCTGGTTAACTAACCAAAGCACTGATTCTCTGGTTGATATTTTCCTGAACAAACACATTCGGTGGTTACCAGCTGGAATAGCCTCTGATTAAAGATAACCAAGATTGAACAAACCGGGCTTAACGTCTCTGTTGAAAAAGAAACTAGTATTCATTTTTAAAAAGTTAACCTACTATTAAAAAAAACACTTTAGCAGTTGTTATCAATGAAGTTTCAAGATTAATATCAACCAGTTGGGTAGTGGATTAGTGATTAGTGTGTTGGACTACTAATCGAGGCTTCCCAGGTTCGATCGCCGAAAGAAGCCCAAATTCCATCTGAGTTTTTTTATACAGTTCAGCCTATCGCGAAGGTCTGACAAACATCTGGGAGTAGCGAAAATTGGCCGTTTGGACTTGGAATAAAATTGTAGATCCCTTCCATTTGTCCCAAAAAAATTAAAATTAAGACAAAAAGAATGGTTGTGAGAAAGTGGAAAATGGACCTGTTGTGCCAACTATTTATTTATATTTATGTAGTTGATTAAATTTTACAGAGTTAGTTTGTTATTTACGACCGAAATTTATAAATCAGTTATTTTTAACCGAGCTTTTATTAAAACAACTTGACCCGCATGTTTTCAATCCACTAACTCTGTAGGATCTACCTACATATATTAACAGTTATTATTGGTAGTTTTTAAATGAAAGTTGGTTAATTTTAAATAAGCTAGTTTTTTGCGAGCACCTTAATTCCAATCTGTGCTCAATCGTAATACCCCATTTTCAATAAAATAACAGCAACGCGAAGTTTCATTTTAGAAGCTGTCACCCATTTCTGCTCTTTTTCTAAACATAGGTACACCTTAAAATAACCAGGACCTACGTAGCTATATCTTACACGATTGAAAACACATCATTTGTACTCCCATCCACTTTCACCGGACAGCTTTTAACTGAGAATCAGAATTCCATTAACAAATCAGAATTTTTACGTATATATTGGGTGTCAAAATTTCGGTATGTTATGAACCCTACCCTGAATAACCAATCTGGATTAGGAGCTCTAATACTATTTTCCTTGTACTCAGAAATCTTGAAAGGTGTAAGAGCCTATAAAGAATTGGCTCTTAACACTCTTTAAGCAGAACTTCCGAAAAAGTATTATTAAGATCTTCTCACATTGCTTTCTGAAATGCACTGGCATCTGAAAAGAATATGTTCAAGCCAAAAGTGCACTTTATATAAAGTTTTCTCCAAGATATATTTTATCTAGTATCTCTTCTGATTTTTTTACCCAAATACCTAATAAAATTAAAAAAGAATTTTCGAATTTGGCTCCACACAAGTGATTTCCCTTTGAAGGTTGATGCGATGTTCACATCTCCTTTCTTAGGTAGATGACTGAAAAGCTTCTGGTAATTCTCATTTATCATATATCCAGATGAAGGCAAGTAGGAATTTGTGCAGATAAGTGTGGATGGAGGATTTTTAAAATAGAACTTATATACCCGGAGATTTATTGTCCTTTGCTGAGCTTAGAATATAAAGGCGTCCTGCTTTCAAGCAGCATTGCCATTGCGATAATGAAGATTTGTTTGACCACTTTGTAAGCCTCAAAACCCGTGTCCCCACTTTTTTGGAGGGTCCTTCGATGACACACTGATTTTAGGTGACTGTTACGGTCTGGGTATAGTTTTCGACATGTACGAGTATGTGATTTCTTTTTCCAAAACAGGTTAAGGCCCATTTTATTCACTCGAAGTTGAACACAACTTCGGGATTTTTATATGGAAAACTGCCCAAGTTGTGTTCAACTTCGAGTGAATAAAATGGGCCTATAAGTGCCCGCAATTCCTTTTTTTGGTGGTCCGTCCTCATAGCACTCAACAGTAAGCTGGGGATTTTAATTTGCAATCTTGGTCACAGCAACAGTGGTTTCTGTGAAATAACTTCAAGACTTTTGGCTTTTAAGAACAAATAAAGATGTTTCGAAGATATACTTGTTATAGGTAAGCCTTCCTGCTGATATCAGTACATGTGTCTACATTCGTCGATTTGAAGACCTCATGAGGTCTTGGTGAACCGGAAAATCCCTTCTAAGTTGCCGATGAATGCGATACTTTAACTCTACGATCATCTACTGTTTTCACACGGCCATGGACTTTTTCACAGACTATGGTCTCAGCTCGAATCAACTACTTCCAATGAAGTTAAAGTCGTATTCTCATCATCAACTTGCGGTTTACCTTCTCGGCTTAGAATTGAGCGTCGTAAGACTTTTCTGTTTCCAGGCAGTAGTTCTTGAGCTGTTTGATAAGATTTTGTAGTTGTGAGAAATATGAGGATGTTTGAAACGAGCGTAATGTCGACTTGCGTCTATCGCGTTGTGTCCTTTATTTGATAGTTCAGAGAGAGCCAGGTTTGCTGTTGTAGATCTGGAAACCAACTTAGGTTTGTCAAATAAATATGCTCTTCGCACGAAAGAATATTCAAAATCTTCCATGAAGTCCGACTGTGACTTCCAGTCAAAGTTCCCACCAACCAGGCTGTTCTAAATATATGGCGTTGCTTTGACCATTGTTGACCATCGAAGTTGCCAAATGAAAGACGATCGCTCATGGGCCGAATTACAGCATCCGTGAGCTGTACAATTACAATCAAAACAATTACAAATTCAGTCACTCGATCAAGGATGCGGTAATTCAACCCCAGTTTGACTTATAAGGTGAGAAGAAGTTTATTCATGAACCTATACGAAAAGAGATCTTTTATAAATGAATAAATCGCCTTTGGAACAAAATTTAAATTTATTGAAATTAAAGTAAAATTGAAAAAATTATTATAGAATTCCTTGAGTACCTTGAGGTTGCTGGGAACTAAAAAATTAAGTGGAGGTCCGTTCACTTTCAAAGATTCAATATCAATGATATACACTATCAGAAAATATTAAATAAAATTTTCTTTTTAGTAACAGCTGTCTTTGATTTATATTTTATAGGTTGTAGCTTTTTAAAGTTGTTTGAAACAAGCTCAGTAGGTATCATTTAGTTCTACAAAGATTGTGTTCAAGTGGAGTGTAAGCTAAGTTAATGATGCCTCCTCAACAGAAGTAACTCACCCGAATTTAAGAATTCAAAGCTGCAACTTTTCATCTAAGAAAGCAGTTTACTTTGCCTTCAAAGTTAAAGCGTTCAACTTCCAAGCTTGAGCAAGATCAAGGCTCTACCTGATACCCGCTCTGGCAGTCATCAATTTGTGGGTAGTGCCACTTTAACATTACTAGCCAGCCATTGAAGGTGCTACTCCTGATATGGATTGTTTCCATCTAGGTGTCTAGGTGGACCGAAACTTGAATCGACTTTTCTTTGTTGAGAAGACATCAGCTACAAAAAGTGCCCACCTATTCAAGTTCTTTCCATTGGTAGAACGGATCCTAAGTCAAGGTCATTGCTAGGAAACCATAAGTCCACTTATGCTTCCATAAGTACAAGGCCCTGACTCGCATATAGGTTTTGCGAGGGGCTATATGTGGCAAAGCCTCTAGCGACTTTTGCTATAAGCCTCTACATTGCTTTTATAATGGGCCCTACAATCTCATTGACACGGCAATATCTATTTCATTCCTTTCGTCGTCAATGTGAGCCTTCATATCGAAGTTAAAACAACTTAGTATCGAGCTTTAAAATACCCAAGTCCACCTACAACTTCTGGGAGAGACCAGTTTTCCACCAAAGAATATAAATTTAAATTACAAAAATACAATTCCACCGACAACGAGTGCTTGAAAGGAGCTCCCTGCCGTGACTTGACCTCTACCATAAATACCCGACTTCCTAAGGTCTGATCCCATGTAAGGTGGATATACGATAAAAGACGTAAATAGATTCTTAAAGCTCCAACTCAATTGATTTTCATACGTTGCACGTGTTGGTACCGCACAATGCAACGACTTCGAAAGTTCCCCGTATATACTTACCCTCTTTTTAATCAGAAAACTAAAACACCCTTGCAACTGCAGTGGCTTGGCCCGATTCGACAAAATTTTATTCGCATAACTTACCTTTGCAGAATAGGTACCCAGTACCCGCCAGAAGCTTTAAAATCGCATGCATGCCTGTTTAATATTTTAAGAACGTGAAAACGAAAAACTCTCATCTCTCTCACTCTTTTTGTTCTATTTACAGCGGTCTCCAATGAAAAGAAATTACCAGTAATTGTGTTTCTGCATGGCGAGTCCTTCGAATGGAGCAGCGGGAATCCCTACGATGGCAGTGTGCTCGCCAGCTACGGCGAGGTCGTTGTGGTAACACTTAATTACCGCTTAGGTATTCTAGGTACGTACAAGCAATTCCACATATCCCCCGTTGCCGCTTCCCATCTCCTCCAAATTGCAGTTGCCAGTTGCCACCCCAACAGCCAACACGGGTTATCTCATTTCACCCTCGCACACATGACTGTCATACTCACACGTGTCGTGTATCCCATTCGGATGGGGATAGTCCAATCACTGCGCGGCGGATGTGTGTATCCTATCATTTAACCATTAAACTCGTCAGTCGTCACATGTGTGTGACGGTGATTTGAGAAACGATGTTCCTGTCCGTCTGTATCTCTCCTCCCAATCTAATTGCCAAAGCGAGAGCTCGAACGGCAACATTTACAAAAACGAAAAAATCTAACCACCACCAACCTCTGTTATCCACTCTAACGAACAACACACACTTTTTGGTTCTTCCTTTTATTTTGTTGTTGCGACAGGTTTCCTGAATGCCAACCCCAGTCCGCATACACACGCTCGAGTGGCGAACTACGGCCTAATGGATCAAATGGCCGCCCTGCACTGGATCCAGCAGAATATTCAAAAATTTGGCGGCGATCCAAATTTGGTTACACTGACCGGCCATGGGACCGGTGCTGCGTGCATAAATTTCCTTATGACGTCGCCGACAATGGTGCGCGGTCTCTTCCATCGGGCGATACTGCTGTCTGGGTCGGCGTACTCGTCGTGGGCACTGGTCGAGGATCCGGTGATATTCGCCCTCAAATTGGCAAAGGAAGTTAATTGCTCCATACCAGAGGATTTAATTAAACATCACGAGCAGATTGTTGATTGTTTGCGTGAAGTGCCACTCGAGGACTTGTACGGGGCCGACATACAAGCACCGAACTTCTTGACATCGTTTGGTCCATCGGTAAGTACCTTGTAGAGTGCACATGTTTGTCTCGTATATGTATTCTTTTTGTGTGTCCTTGGAGTGTAGTTGTTTCGGTTTCTTGTTGTTGCTTTATGGACTTGTGTGTGTGCGTGTGTGCCTGTGTGCATGTTATAAGTAGACTCTTTGAAGAGTAAGTGCATAAAGACTCGGTGCGGCACAATATTGAATTATAGCCTCTTAAGCAGTACACCATACGCCTCTTTGTGCAAACAATCCGCTTGTACAGCCGAGTGCAGACGGTTCTCCTTTGTCAAAGTAGCTGAAGAGGATTTATATCGCCAGTAAGTCGTGTTATGCAGACCGTTTGGGGATGGCTTAAAAATATATGCCGATATGTATGGCGAAGAGTGGATGACTGACCTTGTAGGTTGTCTTGGTATTTCTTTCGGGGTTGAAAGGACAACCATTTAACCGTTGGTATTAGCAGCTTGAGGCAAGTACATAAGCCTTAAGCTGGTACACAGCGCATGTGACTTTATTTTCAGGTACTTTTTGTGATGTAGCCTACACAACACCAATATGAAGTTGGGCGTCATTCAGTGCTATAGCTGTGCACTTTTCTGTTTACGGATAGCTGATAGCAATTCAACGTGTAATGAGTTTTGGCCGCATTGCGATAGACGAAATGTAGTCGAGATGGCAATCGTATCGGGTGCTTCGATAGAAAATATTAAAACGTTTGTAAACACGTATAGCTCTGGGGGGGACGGGTGCTTGGACATTGGACATCATCCAAGAAAAAACAAAACACATTTATTGTCTTATAGGCGACTTGAAGATGTTCGAGGACCCCTTTCACTGGTGAGATTTGCTTTCATTTTATTAGCCCCTCAGGTGCGGATCGAAGAGTCCACAGGCAGAAGGGTTGGTTTTCATTCCTTCTACATGTCCTATCCAAAAATACCGGGACGGGACGACTGATGGACACTCTTTTGATCACGTCGATATAGAACTATATATTCCTCGTTGATTTCATTGTGAATTCCTCTTCTCAAAATTTAGTCAACGAAAGTGGGTCCAGAAATCGCTCAAAGATAAAAAAAAATATTGTTGCATACCCGTGAACGCAGCCAAGAACTGATTGTCAGTCTGACAGTTTCCTGCTGTCAATTTCTTTACTATAGTAGATTTTTCTTACTTTTGAATAAACGTGGCTTCAAGAAGGCTAACTTGGCGTTTTTTTGTTCGGTAATTCTTTCTTGCATTCTATTTTATCGAGGATCACCGAAATAAGAGAGAACGCAACAATATCATCCTAGATAGAAGGAACCAGAAAAATATTAATAAAAATTCCTATTTTCGTAATGGCTCGCATGTGTCTCAAAGTTTAGACATAATTTTCTTAAGAAAAATTTAATTAGAATTTACTCGACTGAACGCCGCCAATAAAGACTATCCAAACTAGACGGTCAGCTTCCGATTTTGGATGACAGCTCTCTTTCGCGCGCTCTTTTTTTTTTTTTTCTTACTGTGAAATGTGAATACGTGTTATTAATGGCCGCGGAGTGGCCAAACAATAACTAAAAATTTGTAGGTGAATTTATAACAATATATGTAAAAAGAATAAATATTGAATAGGTATTAATTAAGGTTCCGTACCCAAAGCGAAAAAACGTAACCTTATTAGTTTGGCTCGGATGTCTCTCCGTCTGTCTGTCTGTTTGTCTGTCTGTCTGTGTTACCAGGTCTATCTCAAGAACCGATTGACATAGGAGGCTAAAATTTACACACAACATCCGGTATAACCTCTAGTTAAACGACAAATACCAATGGAAGGAATACATCGATTGGTTTTGGATTAATTAGTAATCTGGTGAAAAAATATTTTCATTCGCCCAAAAAACGGTTTATTTCTTGATTCTTTGTATTTCTTCTTTGATTTTTTGTAGATCATGTTATTATCTATAAATGTGCTGAATACTGTTTTGCCAAAAAGTTAATAGTTTACAAGATATTATCAAAAAAGATAATTTTACCATGTAAAATACGTTGCTCTCATAAGTTTTAATCTCTACTACGCAGTTGTGCACAATTGACCCCATCAAAGACAGAAGAGAGTCAGAGGGTTCCCGCTTGCTAATTTCGTTGGGGAGTATAATACATTTTTTTGTGGATTACAGAACAAAATAAAAGTAATATATTTTTAGTCAATAGTTTTTAATTGGGACAGGTCGCATACAGAATGGAAAATTGGCGTGGGTTGGGTACTAGGTAATAATTAGAAAATGAGATTCATGTGCGAGTAATTTTTGAGAGTAAAAATATTAAGTAATTAAATTAAACTGAATTTTGATGAATTCATGAAGAGGGGAAAGATTGAATGATATTATAGATTTCAAATAATATCTGATGTGTTGGACTTTAGCCAAATACGGAACCTTCGGTGCGCGAGTGACACTCGCACTTGACCGGTTTTTATTTTTAGATAGCTTGACTCTATCCATCTTCGGCGGCAAAAATTGTCGATCCATTCACATTTCTGTTTTTTTTTTTTTTATTTTATTTATATGAGTTATATTTTTGACAGCTGAATTCATGCAGCTACCTTTAGGGTTGTTCCAGAAATACGTAAATAACACGCAAGTTAAACCAAAGTTTCCACTAGAGCAAAAGTGATTTTTGGAAAATATTCCCAAACATTTCATAAATTTCTATTACGCTCGGTGGGTGTTCTCAACTTTGTTTATTTAGCACATATTTGTACAAAATCAAAATATGATTATAAATTATGTGGTTTAAAAACAGTATTAAATTACTTATTATAATTAAGCTAAATATATTTTGAAATATTGTAATTAATTATATAACTAGTGAAAATAAACTTTTATACTACTACTACTACTACTACATGTTATGTACCTACTTAGGAACAGTAAAAATGCAAATGCTATTAATATAAAAAATAAAAAAACTGTTGTTATCGGAAAGTAAACTGTTAAAAGACAATAGGCCTGTTTTTTGTATAGCTTCGGTCTCAGCAAAGCAAAGTAAAATAGGACTTTTGACAACTACGCTATACTTGACACTTCAAGACTAGCTATTGTTGTTGTAATTGCGTGATGAAAATCCTAATTGACTTTGCTTTGCTGAGATCTCATAATATATGTGGCATTTAATTGGATTCTGCGATTTGATTCGATTTCAGATTTGCGTATTCAATCGAACGTAATGCTATGTTTACACAGGAGATTATCTGCAAGATTTAAAAAAAATCTCGGGATTTATCATACAAACTGACCAGATTTACATGTACAGTCCGGTTTGTGAACACACTCGCCACAACTCAGAATGTCAAAAATACCAAGCAAACAGAGCTGTATTTGACATTAGGTTTGTTCGCGTACGCGGTTTGAATCGAACGCAATCGGTATAAATCGATCGCAATCGCACAAAGTCTATCCACGTACTCATCAAAAATGACAGAAAAAGAGAAAATTAGCAAAATAACGAGTAACGAGCAGTTCCTCTCTTGGCTCGAAACAGCTCAGACAATTTCAACGGGTTAGTACTGATAAATATGTCAAATCCACAAAGTTCACATAAATTCAAAATCCGTCAAACGTCATGCGCTGAAATAAAATGTGCGAAAATAAAGAAAATACGGTGGTGGTCCAATGTTCTCCTAGAACATTTAATTTGTTGCAAAATGGTAAATATTAAATAAACGAATTTTTGAAAACCCAACTGTCGTGACAAGATCCAGGAAACAAAGATGTAAGTGGCTCGAAGTAGCTAGAAATCTATACACGTACTTTGGAGTCAATTTTTCGCTCTCTGAGATAATTACGCTCAATTTTTTTAGTTTGGCAGATGTTTAGTGCTCAGCTCGGGAAAGTACGCGAATAGACCTATTGTGTCATAAAAAAAAAACATAGCCGATAAATAAATATAAAAATAAATATTTTTGTATAGCCACTTCTCATAGAAATGCAACAATCAAACCATTCATTTTATTTTGTACAGTTAAATTATAAGCTAATAATATTTAAAGATTTCTAGAACTCATGTCTTACCAATTTCATATTTTTATTTATTTATTTTTTTCCTATTATCATAATTTTGGGTTGTTCTTGTTCGATTTGATAGTAGTTGACAAATGACAATATCTTCTGGTAAAACGTCAAATTAGTCTTGTTGTTTTTTTTTTTTTTTTTTTTTTGTGGATACACTTCAGTATTTTTTTGTAATCTCTTGCCATAAATCTCGCGATTAGTGTCCGGTGGAAACATAGCATAAGAATACAAATTGTGTAAATTGTTGGTATTCCCATGCGCTTTTTCGTTTTCTATAAATATATTCTTTTACAAATATTATAACAATGTATTGTGAAATGTCCACTGATATTTTCATAACTCTCTCAATTATAAAAAGTGATAGGTACTGCTCCGAGTATTTCACATAACTAAAGGGCGATTCACATAGAATTTTTTTCTTTCATTTTGTGGTTTCAAGTTGGTAGCGCAGGCATTTTACACCTGTCAAACTCAGCTACCATTTGAAGTGTCATAATATTAGTATATTGATTGCCATTTACGATAATTAATCGTTTAACAATCGAACAACGCACTAAAATTATTAAAACTTACTACGAAAGTGGTGACCGACTATACGCAAGCAATCGGTAAAATTGTGAAGAAATTTGAGGAGAGTGGAAGCGTTACATAATTATGTCGTAAGGCCTGAGCATCATCGTAATGCACGCTCAGTTGAAATTATTGCTGCTGCAATTGCAAGTGTTGCTGATGATCCAAATTTATCGACTTATCAATTCGGAGCGATATGGTCGAATGATAACCGATTTTGATTGGCCAGTCGTCTTGACTTGGACGAAATGTGGTTCCAAAAAGACGGGCAAAAAGCCACACAATACAACACGACCAATTGCTTTATTGCGTGAGATGTTTCCTGGTCGCGCAATTTCACGTTTTGGCGACGTCAATTGCCCACTAAGATCATGCGTTTTGACACGTTAAGATTTTTTTTCTGTGGGGCTACGCAAAAGACTGTGTTCACGCAAAGAATCCCCGAAAGACGCATTAAAAACCAAAATTACTCAAGTTATTTCCGAAATGTGCGAAAAATTGGTTAAAAATTACCTAAAAAGAATCGCATGCTGCGAATCTTCCCGAAGCGGCCATTTGGAAGATATTGTTTTTCCCACTTAATGGCAAAGTCCAAACTTTATAGTGAAATTAAATTTTCATCAAAAATGTAGGTACCTAGTTTAGGTTAGGTTAGAGTGGCAGGCCGCCTCAAGTGCAGCCACACTTAGGCCAAATTAGGCCCATTGTGTTACCACAGGATCAATATCGACCCCTTATCTACCCGTTGAACCAGACGGAGCTAAGAATGAAGCGATGGAGGCAGTTGATACCTATGTTTGCGAGTTCGCTGAGATTGTCGAAGAAATATTCTCCGAGGTATAGTTTTCTACGGAGTGACAGTGCTGGAAGTTGGACACGTACAGAGAAGGTGCAGAATAGTCTCCTCCTCCTCCTCGTCCATACAGCTTCTGCAGATATCATTTGAAGGGAGGCCTAATCTGAGAGCATGTCTTCCTATGATGCAGTGTCCCGTGATGACACCTACTAGAGTGCTTATTATGGGTATTTTCAGTGTAATGAGACTTTTTGAGCGCTTGGAATCCAGCTGAGGCCAGATCTGTTTCGAGGTGTGGCACGTTAAGCATAAGCAGCTAGACCACCTGCGATTAGTGGCGCTTAATTGTTTAATTAGGCAAGTAGCAAGAGGCATATTGAGACTCTTCTTTTCTGGTAGAGTCGACATAGTAGTGCCTTGTCTGGCGAGCTCATCGGCGATGCAATTACCTGGAATATCTTTATGGCCCGGCACCCATATAAGGTGAATTTTGAATTGTTTCGCCAACTCGTTCAGAGATAGTCGTCAATTGAGGGCAGTTGTTGAATTGAAGACGACAGAATCCAGGAATTTAATCGCGGCTTGACTGTCGGTAAAGATGGTGATATCCTTTACAGATATTACATTATACCGAAGCCACGACAAGGTCTCTTTGATGGCCATGACCTCTGCCTGAAATACACTACAGTGGTTAGGATGTAGGTACCTATCTCTGTGTGTGTTTTATTTTGCTTTACTTTCGAAAGGGAAAAAATAATTTTTAAGTTATGAACTTTAAGAGAGGTTGAAATTTGTTTTGGTCAAAAACGCTCTCAAAAAGAAGGCGCGCCAGACTTTTGTCACACTTTTAGAAACATTTCAGAAAAAGTTTCATCAGAATGTGTGCAGTTGTTCCCACGTCAGCTGGTAACCGAAATAAAACCCCCGACAGTTTCATATGAATAGCTTCACAATTTATTAACTTCACATTCTAAACTCGCTTCGAGCTCGTTTTTCATGATGAGAGCACAGAGGGTGCTGCTAGCTCAGAAACAGCAAAATGCGCATATTTTTCCGACGTGTCTATCGCCATTTTGGTGACCAAAAATTAAGTTTTGACTTCTTTCTTCTGTCGTCTCATCAAGAAGGTGGTTTTGTTCGAAAAGTAATTACACTTCAACTGAAGAGGTGAAATTGCTGTCCTTCCTTAAACGAAAACTGGGACAACATTTTAAGTCGAAAATTGTGAGGGCCGCTATACAACATATACCTATTATTATAGCACGAAACATTGTTACCCACCCACAGACGACACCATTTCTATGATTAATAGTTTTCTCTTACTCTTTCACATTAACGACACAGCGTGAGTAATAGGGTTCAGTTTAGAAGTTATTTTAGTAATGAAATGTGTCAAAATGATGTGTAAGACCGAGCATGAGTATACCTACGACATACACCCATTTGCTTGTATCACGAAGTTACCAATGACAAACCAAGAGTACCCTCTGGTACGACAGGTACAAAACTTCAAAGTTGTGAACTCACTTTTCCCCACAAACAAACTCCGACAACCCAGCCGCTTTCAAACTTCCTCAACCAAGTGGTTAACTTAACTTAACCATAGGTAATTGCCTTATTTGACGCACAATTTCGTTCCGTCATTCCACTCTAAAAGAAACTTAAACTTTAAGTCGCATACAAAGTACCTACAGCTACAATCTATGTGATCAATCATAAATTGCCATGAATATCCCACTTTGTATTTTTCGAAACTATTTCAACAGCACACATGCTCTCTCTCTCTATCTCTGTCCCACCCTGTCATAATAAAATTGTGAAAAAGTTGTGGGGAGTTTCTTTTTTTATCATTTTTAATGTGTGCTGCCTTCAAGTATCCTTCTTTCGCATATAAAATACACACTCACGTCCTGGAACATAAAAGCAAACCAACAATGTACTCGAATATACGTCTTTATGAAATTGGAGAATTTTAAATGATTTGCCTCAACATTTTGCGTTTCTCTTTGCAGATTGATGGTGTCGTCATACGACCGGGACACTCGAATCTCGATATCGATGATTTAATGACAAGAGCTCCGAAACGACCACCAGAAAGTAGTGCGGGGCACTACGATGTCTTGTTTGGCGTCGTCACCGGGGAGGCAATATGGCGGTTTAGTGCGCATGACATCCAAAATGGCTTCGAAGGCGAACGACGTGACAAAATCATTCGAACCTATGTGCGGAATGCCTACAACTATCATTTGAATGAGATTTTCTACACAGTAAGTATTTTTTTTATAATGATCATTATAATCAGGACACAAGTGTCAACTGTCACTGGCATGGCAAACCGACACCGGTGTGTTTGTGTAGTAACAGCTGTATCGAAATAATTGCCACAAATTGACAGTGGGGTCGATTCCCGCCGAATGGGGGGGGGGGCGAGTAAGAGAATTCTGAATGACCCATTCAGATGCATTAACTAGACTAGAGCCATTAACTTCACAAATACACTTTGTATCGATAAAAAAAATTGTTTGGCCAGTGACTAACAAGCTAATAAACGCTCGAGTGGTAATTTCTCCACATTTAACACCGAAATGAAGTTAATGCAAATATAATTACCGTCGCTTATCGATTTGTGGGTGTTTTGTGCTTTTGGTGCTGGCGCATTGTTGTAAAAGTTGCAAGTGGGTCGGTTACTTTTTCTCGCCCTGGAAACGATGGAGTGACCCGTAAAAGCGGTATTTGTATTACAAGTAAAAATGGCAGGTACCTAACGTAAGGTAATTGGGATTTAGTTTGAATTTTTATGTTTTTGTGTAGCCTTGGCGTTCGTTAAGCCGCGAACCGTAACTGGGGTTACTTTCCGCGATGAATATGAATGTCGATGTTAATGAGGGAGCAGTGAATATTTTCTGCCTTTATATTTTATTGGCAAAGCAGTGCTTAACAACCGAATTATTGATATTTGAGGTTATCCAATGAATTAGTCGGTAGAGGGGTTCAAGAGGTGCGCCATCTGTTGGAGCATATTTTTTTTAACTGCAACGATTCGCGGCGTGAAATTTTCGTTATGGCCAGTTTATTTGCCGGATCATATAGAAACTTAACTGAGCTGAAACTTCAGATAAAAACAAAAATAATATCAGGTATCTACTTCGTGTGCAAATCCTCCTTCGCCTCCCCTGAAAAAAGTATTTCTCTGTACTTCTCTGTATAAAAGTAATTTACTCACTGAATCTTTTTCTTTTAAAATAAAAAATTGTGGTGGTAACTTGAAGAAAAACAAGAACCTATCAAGAGGTTTGTTTCACCCCAACCCCCCAAAGCAAAACCACAATCAACAACAGTCGTTGCTGATATTTTTCGCTTCATGTTAGATTTTGGTGCTTAACTCTGTCCTGTATTTAGTGCTCCCAGACTTTAAAGACTGTTTTCCCCTTCCTTTTTATCAGCAATAGCATTCAAAAAAAATATCCCTTTTTCGCCAAACTAAATTTTGCATCTGCTTTCTAATGAAATTATTAAAAATGTATCAGTTTCTGTTAACAAGCTTAAGGCTGAACCGACACCGGATGGAACAAAACGCCCTAGCCTAGACAAACAAAACAGTTTTGTTGTGTGTTTTTTGGAGTTAAAATACCCACATTTTAATACGCGCGCCCACACTGAATAAGGCAAAACAAAACGAGAAAAGCAGTTTAGTTTGACTGTTCCATCCGGCGTGGAACTACTAGAAATAATATCAAAATTAGTGAATGCATTCAGATACACAAAAATTCTGACGTTTGATCGGCTGTTTCTTTTCATATTTAATATGAGTAATTCATTAATTGAAATTGGTTGGAAGGGAATGTACGTTTTAGATTTATTTTAAAACAATTTACTTTTCACAGAGATTTTTGATTTTTTTCTCCTTTTTAAGCTTGTCCCTCGTTTTCCCCTTTTGCATTCAAAAATTGTCAAAACTTGTGTCTTCCCCTAGATCCGGGATCACTGGGATCACTGCTTAAAATATGTATAGACGTGTTGGATCTTTAAGAGTTTTTTTTCTATTTATTAATGGTTTTTTAAACTATGTAAAACCAAAATCTGCTTTTTGTTCAATAGTTCAATAGTTGTTCAATGATCAATCTGATCTGTTCAATATCAAAAAAAAATTAAGAACTTGTTGTCGCTCCATACAACTTTGTTCAATATCCAAAATGACATCCTCGTTGATTTTAATTTATAACTAATTCAAAATAAAAGAAAAACAATTTCTGTGACTTGTTTTATAAACAAAATTGTCAAGGCTTTACGAAAAAACAAAAATAAAATAGATTTGCCAACATTTTGAAAAATGGACATTGAACAAGATAGCATCCCGCCAAAGAAATGTTGCAAAACAAGTTTCGTCGAAGTTTGTTCGCTGTTCGAGTATAGTTTTAACGTCAACCGGTAACAAACATAAAGCCATCTACAGTCTCGGTCCGTTGCATTATTGGAAAAGTGAAAAACTTTATTGAAAAGACGACCTTGGCGTAGTAGCCCATCCTCCCAATTTTACAGTACGTTTTTGAGGCTTTGGACATTGAAGCTCTCCCGCTTATTACAATAGCCGAGGAAAGAATACCTCCGCGGAGGCCAGCTTATGTCACCAAAATGGCTGGTTACCAGAATATTTGCTAAAAATATTGAATTTGGCATGACTTGTGTAGGTAGTCCATAGCTCAATTCATCTTATCCATCTCACACTCCCGAATTTATGACAAGAAAGAAATACATATGTAGACATCGTAGCGACCTCTGCAGGAATATTTTTTTTGTTAGGAAAAATTCGCTAAAGATCTGAGAATTAAAAAAAAGAACTTTAAGTTAACGTTTCAAAAACATTTCATATCGAGGAGATTGTGATCCGGTGTCTTTGTCATTTTACTTATTTGAGCTTGGAAAAGCCACCACATAAGCTGCCAGCAGATTTATGCTGAAGTACCCCATTGGGAAAAGTGAATCGTGTATTTCAGCTTTGGCTCAATGCCTCAAGAAATAACTCACAATGTCTCAAAACATCCTTAAACAACTTTTTAAATAAAAAAACCTTATCAGTGCCGTTACCAAGTGAACGCATCCATAAATTGATTTTTTTTAGATCACAACAAAATCCCCCTTCTTGTTTTCATTTCAACCAATGTTTGCTCAAAATTTGTGTCAAAAGCCTTGGAAAATGGCTCAGTTCCAAAATATCTCGGGAAAACACAGACTACAAATTGGATAAATTTGTTAAAAGTGACTGATACGTGCATTTATAAATCGGAAATGTTGTAAAACTGGCACCACCATATAGTTTGAATGATAAATTTGCTGCGCTTTTTACTGAACAATCCGCAAACAACTATAGACGAAGACCTAGACGAATACACCGCGAACTTCACGTCGTTACAATATAAGTGCATATTTCAAAATTGAATGAGACACAAAATGGTTTCAACTTATTTACCCTCCCTCAGTAAGTTTTCGAAATGAAATGAAAAACCGTTTTTTTTTTTTGTTCTAATGTGGCTGAGAAGTAATTACTGTAAATGAATGGAGTCCGCTTCTAAACTAAGAATTCTACAAACAAAAAATATATATTTTTTAATTTATATTTCGCCTGTTTTTCTGAACTATATCCCAGTAAATTTTAATTTCGTTTCCTAATCCGCATAAACTTCTTCTGGATGTTCGCATTTTGTTCTTTAGCATGGGCTATGAGGAATCGATAGCGATTCTTCTCCAACAATCGCGGCCAAGTCAAATTTTGCACATAAAAAATATAAATCTCCTGTTATTCCCAGATGAATTCGACGACAAACGAAATTTTCTCACGAGGAACTCGAAGCGAATGAAATGCGAATCGCCTGGGGTATTTCGTGCTATTTTTTACTTTCGCGAATTGAAAAATCCCCAAGGTGTTTTTTTATCAGAAACTTAGGACACATTAGATCTTGTAGTCTTCAGTCTCGCTTGTTGTTGATAAATAGATCTCACAAGTGGTGATGTCTAGACAAAGCGCGTCCGCTTCGTTCACCAAATCAAAAGTTCTACTAGCTATGGACCTTTTTGAAGGCATTTTAACTCATAAATTGCGCACTTGTAATACTGTGTCTGTTGTGATAAGTTTAGCCATTCGAGTGCAGTCTTCCACTATTTGAGAGTCAAGAGCATTTCCCAAAAAGAAACCTTGACAGTAGAGCCTAGTCTAACCTTGGTTCAAAACTTCACATTGGGAGGCCAGTGCCCAGTTCTCAAGAGAGATAAAGTCCCAGAAAGACCGATCCGACACGTACAAGAGAAGAGATCATCTGAACTGTCCAACTCTATACTAAAATCAAAACAAAAGTCCATCTAGATGCCACTGTTCAAGACGTGAACAAAGCTTTTGTTAAGAGTCTTGTACGAAAGCGAACGCATTTAAAAGTTACAGTCTTTTCAAACTTCGTATAGATACAAACCTTTTTTTTAAATAGATCATTTGGAACAATTTTGGAAGGTTACTTGAACCTTTTAGACGAACGATAAGATAATCCTCGTATTTCGAAAGTCGAAAAGCCGGTGTGGTAATTCTTTCAAAGGGTTCTTACTTATTGAGCTCCAAATGCAGCCTCCCATCCCCTGTGGTCCCGGACACGCTGCTTCTAGTTATCCAGACCAAACAGTCTTGTATTGAACAGAGGTTCGATCTTTCTTGTCGTCTCGAACCTGTGAGCTCGGAATTCGTACTGGAGAATTGCTGTCCAGGTTGGCAGGTCGGAAAAACCAATAATAGGTATAGATATACTCTCGAAAGGATAAAACTCGCAAAAGTTATCTTCGTCAACGTAGAGCAGTTTCTATAACCCTGATTCCTGTGACAGCAGCTCTGGTCTAAACGGGACACTGTATATGAGGGTGGTAGATGTAGTCTGATAGGAGCTGCTCTATCGTTGAGTCTTTAGATTCAGGAGCTATTAACCATACGAAGAAATTCATCATTGGGCGCAAAGGACAAATAGCATTGGCCCACAACAGCCGCCAGAAACCAGTGGTCCTATAGAACAGCGACATCATCGTTGACTGCAGTCGTTGTCATGCTTGGTTGTGTTTTCATGTCTTCCGACGGTTTTTTTTCTTCCAAAAATTCAGGCAGCCATCCGCCAATCCTCCAAAGACGGAAGTCTTTCATGTGACCATGGGAGATGGAACCTGACAGCTTTGACACAGCCAATGCTAAAGTATATCATCATTCTATATGGCAGCTGGGTCAACTATCTTGAAGTAATCTTCAATAGCAAGCTTCTTTCGTCTAGACCTATCGAGTTTAAAACCTCAAAATCACGATGAATGTCCAACTACACTGCACTAAACTCCCTGATTAACCCCTTAAAAGCTTGCAAACAGGTATGTAAGCTCTGGAAAGCCCTTAATTTTGGTTCTTTGCAAACTAAGAAAGGTTCCAAGTTGCTGTGGCATTGTCGGCAATAAATCGGTAGATTCATTGACAGAAAAAGATTAGGAAGACGTGTTAAGAAGCCATCTTCCAAGCTTTTAGGAGCTCTAAACCTACGATAGGCTTTTCATATGAGATTGGGAGTTCCATTGACGCCCTGGTTTCTCGTAAGCTCTACCGCAAGCAAAGCCATTGGCTTCGGTAGGAAGTGCCGAAGATTAGTGTTCCCAAACTCTCATCAAACACTGCAACGTGCTGTTCTTAGGCGAATCTAAATAGTATGATAAGAAAGCGACGGCTCAGTGGAACATTTGCTCGGCTATAGGGCTACAGTTCTACTTTCTACTGTGGAACATTCACTCGACTATGGTCCTACTTTCAGCCTTTCGAAGGTGGCGGAACTTTGCTACTGGTGTGGTAAATGCTCATTTTAATGGCTTCCTTACCACTTAAATCTATTTCAAGACCGCCTTACTTTCTCAAGGATTATTGTAAAGTCAGTTAATTCACCCCTGCCGCTGATTGATCCAGACTTATTCCTCTGCGAGAGCTCTTTCCTCCCACCCTTCCTATATAGAAACTGCTTCCACTAAACAAACTAATGCGTCCTTAAAGAGCTAACCGTCGAATTAGGAAGACAGAAAACCCTGTCGAACATCTTCCCATACATCTCTCTGATGTCATTAGTTTTGGTTGCTAAGCCCCACTGTCACCATGACAAATGTCCCCGCAGAGATCAAACTCTCAAGTCTTGAAGACGAAACGTTCAATCATGCCCAAAATGATTCACCCCAAAAATGGTTCCCTCTATTACATTTTAAAGGCTCTAACAATCGTTTTATCAACAGGACAAAAAAAAACCCACACCATTCCCATGGTAATGCTCACCTTCACTTCTCCGTCACTTGATACGCACGTACGTCGAATATAATGGATTATGAGCAAAGACGACTGAGTGCGGAAAAGGCTGGCTCCGGCTCCAGTTCCTTCGCATAAATTTCCATCAGAACAATCCACGCACATGTACACTGTACAGTACACACACGCTCGACTTCCAATATCAAACAGATTTTATTTGCATTATTATTGTTATTATTATTTCTGCTCATCCTCGACCTTCTGGCCTGTCATTCTATACTTCACAGTTCACTCCACGTCATGTCATGTTGGCGTCCTCTTCTCATCGTCTTCGTCATCGTCGTCGTCATTGCCGTCTTTATCGTATGGCATACGGCGTACGGCGTATACGCAACCGATGAAATTTACTCACCCTCTCGACGGGACGAAATTTAATACGTAACCTATAAAATATGTACCCGCACATGGGCGGTAGAAATAGTAACCCAAAATCCACATACATGACCATAATTCTCGTTCATATAAAATAGATTGAATGCATAACCCATGTCCCCGCCTCAGCCATCATCACTCATCTTGGTGGTGGTTCTGCCAGGGCCCATCTTTACGCCAGCCTAGGGCTCGTGTACTCGTAGGTTGATCTTGCTCTGTGTATATGTACACACACTCCCGAGAGGATGTGTACGGCAGAGTGGCAGTCAATCAGACAATAAGGACCCTTCCTCTGGTAAGTAGTATTTGCGTTTACGAAAATCTCGATTTAAAGGGAATTTTCGTGTGTCCTGGAAGTGTAAGGCACAAACATTACACAGCAAATTGCGTACTGGAAATTTACGCACGCACAATGGCATACCCTCTCTCCGAAACGCATAATGCCGCCGGGCGGTCTGGGCGGAGGAACGCAAAGTGAACGAGTCCTATTACTGTGTTCAACAAATATTTTATACCGACAAATAAGCATAAGATTATAACTTAGTATTATTTATTTTTCTTTGTTTGTTGGGCGGTGTTACATTTGTTACATTGTCGCCAGTTCGCATGTGAGGGGTTTATTTTGTGTGGGCTTGGGTGTGGATGCGGAAGGACATTCGAGGTTAGTTCAATATTGATTGGCTTTTGATTATATTTGAAATTCGAACTGTCGATATCGATATTTGGGGCGACAGTAAACGTAATTACCTCATATTTCACGTGTTAGTGGTCACATTAAAGCGCACAGGTTGTCCGACCAGAATTGTTTATAATTCCGGTTAATGGGGTGATTTTGTTTGTGTGAGGCGAGTGCGTTTGGGGCGATCACTTATATAGGTCGGATAGACTGCTGGACGATTTTGTGATTTCAATTTGCATTCGGTAGTGATTTGTGGACAGTTGCCATTGTTCTGCTATTCTCATTTCTATTTAGTTACACGGCAGACTGATGATGACATTAATAAAATGTTTATGCCCTGTATGTGTGTGGCAAGGGAGAGATACTAGTACATTTTTGATTACTTATTCTCTTCCTCTGATAGAAAGTGGGAGAGAGATTAACTAAAATTATTAGAAAGAGTAGATCAAGGGTTATTTTGCAATCGGCATTTAAAAGACACGTCGTTATAAGTTCAATTTTAAAAGTTGAAACCTGTCAGATGAATTTGCCTCTCCTATGAGTTGTGTTCTGGACGCACAAAGGCGAGAGCATGCACTACAGGGTGGGTCTAATTCAAGTTTCTTTTCAAAAATGCCATAAAATGAACAAAATTAAATGTTTCCATTATTATGACTTTATTAGGAAGAGCAAACAATTCCATTAATTATGGAACAAAACGTCAGTCAAGTGGCTGCCTCGGCTGGCTTCGCAGTAGCGAATTCTGTCATTCCAATTTGTCTATACCTTGTTGATGGCTTCGGGCTGTAGCTCACCGATTGTTTAGAATTTTAGATGATGTTGTCCCTAAATGCTTGAATCGTTTCCGGATTGTTGCCATAACATCGGTCCTTCACGGTTCCCTACAAAAAAAAAGGTAAGGTGTCAAATCGCAGCTGCGAGGCTGCTAATTGACATCGCCAAGATCGAATATTCAATTCTAACGAATGTCTCTATTCGTTCGAATGAACCTTGTGTAATTTGAGATTCAAACGAATTAAATTCATTATCGAGAATGTCATCAAATGAATTCAAGTGAATTCAACTTTCGAAATCAGCTGTCTGATGTCATTTGACATTTCTATTTGTAGGTATACAAAACTCATAAATTTTGTCCGCGAAATTCGTTGAAAGTGAAAATAAAACATTAAAAACATCTCAATTCTTCCAGGTACGTTTAATCTTCTAAATATATTAATTTTATTTAAAGATTTGTTAGGAATTTTCTGGATGAGTAAGTAACAGAATTTCATGGAGGGACAATATTATCTATTCCTCCCATCTCAACGCTAACGACCACCTTAAGATTTGTCGCAGAAGGTGGCTACCGATTTGGAGTAGGGAAAAATTCAAATGTGAAATTGTCTCAATCATCCTTATCAAGTGCATACAAATTGTAACAAACTCATTGGAAGCTATACTTTGCCCCAAATGGAAAAAAAACGTATCCAATCTAGTTAGGAAGAAAAGGACGAGATAAAATTAAATTTTTGCAAATATTATCCGCCAAGAATATGGAGCAAAACCAAAGCAGTCGCTGTTTCAGCGATAGGAAATTGCACACGAATAAAAAATTACATCTGTTTCGAACGATTGGAATGTCAAACTACGATCAACATTCGAATGACAAGTGAACTTTCGATTGATAGGATGAACTTGCTATCTGTTCGAATGTCAAAATACAGATTCTTCGAACTCGAGACACTTTCGAAATAGATCGAATCTCAAAATAAGCGTGAATGCCTTCAATTTCAGTAAAAAGAAATCGGTTGACATGGCTCTGTAAAGCCAACCACGTTGACCGAAACGTTGTTTCCAGGCCTCATTTTCGAAGAAAAATGGTCCACCACCACCAGCGTTCGGACTTTACTGCAATTTTAAGAAGAAAAGTAAAATCTACTGCATCACTGCGCTCGACTGACAATCTACTGCAATTTATGTGAATTTCGGAAATCTCAAATCAAAATTGAATATATTTACCTACACATTTTCGTTTCTTAGTATATTTTTATAAGCCCATTGCAAATACTCAGTTACTGGAAGCACTGTTTATTGATTCTGCAATATATTCCAGTATAATATTTTCAAAGAAAATGTGCATCTCGTTTCCACTGCATTTGCATGAACTGATACTGAAGTCAAGTTTCAAGTGTGTCTTTCTCTGTTTCTAAATTTATTTTTGTTGTCGTTCTGCTCTGCTGTCGGCTGTCGCTTCTTTTTCTTTTCATATTTCAGAAGAATTGGAAAAACGTCTGCTGGTGGAATTGGATATTTGGAATAATTTTTTTGCATTAAATCTGTTTGAAATTTGTAATAAATTTGTACCTACTTTTTCCACTACTTGTAAATTATTAAGAAGTAATTTCTGTCCTAATACATACTTGTGCATATTTTGCATTTAAATTAAATTAAATTCCAGTCACACTTTTATGCGCATGGAAACTGAAATCCGGCAAAAAATAAAACAGAAGCAGCAGTCGTGTATAATTTATTACTGCAAATAGTAGCAAAAGTAAAGATTTTGATTTTAAGAAATAGTTTGGGTCTCCAATTCAGTCTTTAGTGATGGAGAAATATCTTAAAACTTCATTTTGATCGCATTTTTTCCTAAATTCAAATTCTACTGCAAAAAAGATGAATCTACTGCTTTTTTTTTAAGATCTACTACGAAATTTAACAACTAAAGTCCGAAGCCACCACTCCACACCACAAGCTCAAGCTTTCGTACAGCAGGCGCGGTGGGTGCTTCATTTCGGCCAAAACTACTCCTTCGGATTTTAGAAATCGTATTTCGAAGTCGATGAGGAAAAAAAAATCGAAGTAAATTAAATTCTTTTGAAGTAGATTTTTCGATTTTTTAAAACAATGCGCCGTACTAATAACAAATTTTAGTCTAGACTTTAAACTTACGGATGATCACAATTGCGAAATTTGTATGGAAAATATACCCACTGTGAACTACTTAAATTAAGAGTCGAATCTAATGTTTATTGGTATGGCCCAATGAAAAAAAAGTGTTTAGGAACTTAGGCAAAAACAAAAAAACAAATTAGAGGAACAATACCTCCACTTTTATATTAGATACTAAAACAAAAAAATATATATATATGATATGTCCATGAATATTGCGACTTCATGGAATTGTTTAAATAATCTTTTTATAGCAAAACCATATAGCTAGATTGTTGTATAATTTATTTATTATTATTTAATAATGGTGTGAAAAATGTATAATAATTCATCAATTGAGAACGGCTTAGCCGATTCGGCTTAAACTTTTTTTCAATGGTTCGTTATTGCCAGAAGGTTCTTATGAAAGAAAATTTTGGAAAAACCCTCCGGAAAATTGGAAAAATCAAAAATTGACTTTTTTGTATGGAATTTTGTGTGCAATTGTTCGGGAATGGCTTTTCTAATGGAAATATAGAAAACTCTTATTGGAAAACTCAGAAAACGCAAAAAATAAATAAAATAATCAAATAATTTTTTTTTTCACAAAATTTTGCATTTTATCGCATGATTTGGATTTTGGACGATTTACAGTTGGAAAATTCGTTATGAAGCTTGGAAAAATTCAGATGATTTTCACAATCATTGTTATAAAACCGTTTTTCGTCCAGGCTGGGATCCGCTGGTTTAAAATAATTTAGATTGCTTAAAAAAATTTATTAAACTAAGCTCTGGCACGTAAACATCTCTCCGATTTTCCAATAAACATCCTTAGAACATTTGATTTTCAACTGTTTTTACATTTAATCTATTTCCGAATATGTTTTTCACTAAATTAATTTCGGAATTTTTCATTCCTTTTAAACATGAATTCTTCGACAGTATTTTTGTGCTCGGTTAAGGAAAGACTAAGTCTAACACGAGAGAAAGACAAACTTTTGTTGGGTAGCGTGAAATCGAATTTTAAGTTTATTTCAAAAACAAATCTTCGATTATTAATGATGCCACAAAATAATAATCTAAACAAAACAAATCGAATTAGTTTGTTAGCCAAGGGTAGTGACGAAGTAGATTTAAGAGATGTCGCGAAAAGCGAAGCAGATCTACTCCGATAGTAGTAAACTTCGGACCCCAGCACTCACTTTGACAATAAGTTTTCAATATTTCCCAAAGTTTTTCAAGCGTAAAGCGAATCATTTCGTTCCGCGGAAGTATGATACTGACTGTCTGTCAAGATTTCCAGCGGGAAACAGCTGTCAGTGTCAAAATTACCTATGATTTAAAAAGAAACCACTAGATGGCCCACCCTTTATATCTACTTTGCTGCATGGCTGGCTACCATACCGACCTGTGAAAAGCCTGAGACCGAGTAGGGTCTCTACGCGGTTTAACTATTTTAACTCGGATTAAAATTCAATTTCATAATATTGACATTTCTTTGTTCAAGAAATAAGTAAAGGTGACGTAGAATGTAAAATGTAGCAAGAAGCTAAAAAATGCATTTCATTTGTAAAGTGGTTGAAATTTTGATCGTTTCGTCGTCAAAAGATGAATTTATCGAAGAGCTGATGGAACAGCAGATGGTAAATCAACGTCGTCCTCGTCTTTGATTATATCCAATGCGCAAGCGGGCTAGGGCTTGCGTCAATGATTACGATGTTGTTCGGAAACATTTCCGGCGAAAAAAAAGACGCGTATTTGAGGCTAAATTTATAATTAATATAAAAAGAAAAATTTAACTCAACACACATCAAATCAAATCAATTGCCAGGTGACAAGCAACAAAAAATAAATGTAATTTTACGTGAAATTAACCACAACGTAGATTTAAATCGGGATAACCAGCCGTAGACCCTGTAGCTAGTGCTATTATTTTTTGTTTTTAAGATTAACCTGTATATTTTATTGGTTAATAAATAATAATAATGGTAAAACTAAATCGACATAAAATAGCTTTAAACTCCGCGGTTAAGTACATCGTTATCCAGCGGGCTTAATGAATGTTTTTTTACTGAATATTATGCATATTTAAATCATCGAGCTTAAAAAATACGGATTGGGGTGTGAAATTAACTTCACCCTAATTTACACTCGGAGTGAATAATATGGCCGTTGGGTTCGATGAAATATGATTTTTTCCCAATAGAACAATACGCAAAAAGTTGCTAAATACCAATAAAATCTCAAACCAAATATTAATACCCTCAAAACTTTATGCTCTCTACGAGGTTTAATTTTAGAATACATTTCTATCCACTAGCCACCACTAAAGACCAGAATAATATTCATTAGCTCGGCCAAATCACCTTTTTTGACACCCAATCATTTCGGTTTTTGTGCACATAATCTCTTAAAGCTGACAGCGAACCCTAGCTGTCACCTGTTGATGGATAATACAACTTTTTTTGCCATCCCTTGACCGATAACTTTTTCTCGTTAAGCTCCGGCAGGTGATTCGCATCACTGTCACTGGCATTTTTTAAATTATATAGCCCACTCTAACAACGTCAGAGAAATAAAAACTTTTTAAAACATACGATAGATATTTCAATAAAAAAAAAACACAAAAAACCTTTTATTTGCTATAGACTATACCCAATTTGAAACCTGCACTTTTGTTTGTTCCGTTTTTTTTATAGATTGTCAACGAGTACACGGACTGGGACCGAACATCACAGCATCCAATCAACACGAGAGACACTGCAGTTGCAGCACTATCGGATGCTCAGTTTGTGGCACCAATTATTCGCACTGGCGATATGCTGTCGACCGCACCCTCTGGCGGTGGCAGCGGCAACAGTGGCAGCGGCGGTGGGGGCATTAGTCAAGACAAGTCATCGTCATCAGGATCAGATTCGTCGTCATCGGCGTCGGGTTCGGGCCAGGGGCCCAGATGCTATTTTTATGTGTTCGATTATCAGACAAAGGACGGCGACTATCCGCAGCGAATGGGCACGGTGCACGGGGAGGATTTGCCGTACATATTCGGAGCTCCGCTGGTCGATGGTTTCAGTCATTTCCCGACCAACTATACCAAGTCCGAGATAGCACTGTCCGAGGCGGTTATTATTTTTTGGACGAACTTTGCTCGCACTGGGTAAGTTAATTGGACAGATGAAATTTATAGGTTTCATGATAAGTGCTCCTCCGCACTCTGATGAAATTAGTGCGCTGTATTGGGGGTTGGTGTGGATGTGCGGGGATGGGGATGGCGGGGTGCTGGATTTGGGTGTTTCCTTTTATCCTCCTTTTGTTTGCCTAGATGTGAAGGAGAACGCAGAGATTGTGCCATTGCAAAATGTCTCATAGTTAATAAAGAGATTTAAAAGTGATTTATATATATTTTTCATTTTTCTCTGGAATTACGCTGGAGGGGATTTCTGTGCGGGATTACTGAAGCCTGATCCACAATTCTAGTATAAAGCGAAATGTTTTTTTTTTTTCCTTTTTTTTCTTATCTCGAGTTCAGATAAGTGTTTTGTTTGTCTACGGATGATGGAGCGTGTAGAGTGGGTGACATGAAGACGCATGATGTGTGTAGGTGCAGGGTTACATGGGGGCTTATAAGTATTTCCATTTTGCCATTGTACTGTGTTATCGTCAGGCAGGAACAAATTAAGTGGTTTGGGTGAACAATTGTAAAATAGATGTCAAGTCACCTTATCGCTCATGCGAAATGGTAAAGAGTAGGTACTCGCACTCGTATATGAGACAGTTCCAGATTATAGGCGTTTGAAAAGCACACCCTCATCAGTCAGAACGAATCATCGAATTTAAACCTAGGGATAACGTCGGTTTTGAATGTAGTCATGCGTTACTGTTGTGAATGTGAATGTCAGGCGGATGTGTTTAGAATTTAAATGGCAACACCTAGGGCTGCGGTATTGTAAACTTTATAGGCACCGCTATTATGGGAACTGTAAGTAGCTACTTTGTGCTGGATCTGGAACTTAATTCAATGTTATGGACTTTTTTGTCCTAATAAAAGAGAGATAGCCCTCGGCCATTGTCTTTACAATAATGTTTCCTTCTTCGTTTGGACGCAACTAATGGCGTTGGCGAAGACTTTATGGTTCCCCTTGAAATGAGATATGAAGGCAGTTATTCGCAAAAGGTTTTCGAGCTTAAAAATAGAAAGCTACTTGCCAGACCATCCCTTCTTTCCATCTTTGTTTTTCTTGAGCATCCCTGCCTTGAATGTCAAGGACATAGCGTACACTGTTTAAACCCTGTCATAATCGAAACGACCTTTATTGCAATTGGCTTTGTCGTGGCCGAGACATTCGATGGGGGTTGTATGCTGACGAGAGCTCTCGTCTTGCATTCTTCGTTAAATGAAGATGAGAATAAGACCCCAAATCTTGTCGACTTCTTCATGTCGAAAATTTGTTCTTTCAATAAATAAATGTGAAAGTTGGGCCTGTTCTTCAATCAGATCAGTACTTCTTACACTTGGTTATAAATAAATAAAGTACTAATAAGAATACGTACATTGGCCAAAACTAGTTAATAGACTGACTGATTGGCACTTTAGACAGAAGTTGGAAGAAAGTGATAGCAGAAGACCTACTAGAAAAAAGGAAAGCTAGAAAGCGTTGGCAACAGCATAAACCTACCCGATCCCCATCGCAAATTTCAATGCTTAGTTCACGGGCAGCAAACATGCGCTCCAAGCGACAAACCCCCACTGAACAACTTTAATAATGTGCTCAGAAAATCCATAGAGAATTAAACAAATTAGTCATTAGCATCTTACCTAAGCAGTCTTAATTTTAACTCTTAAGGTATGATTACAAGGCCATTTTTTCGAGTCATTTAAATGACTCTGTCACGTCAAAAAAAAAAATATCGCATTAGAGTGACATTCAAGCTACGATTCGTCAATGGACATTTGCGAAAAAAAATGGCGATCACACGAAATGACTACCATCGTCCTTTTTGTCCTAATATAAAATGAGTTTTGGGGAAGAAATAGTAGGCCATGCATTTAAGTTTGCGCTTAAGCAATTTTAAAGGTTATGCTTAGTAATGACTAATGACATTGGAGTAAATTCGAGCGCAAATAAAAATAGTTCCTGCTTTAAGCAAATTAAAATAAAAAAATGGACTTTGAATTAACAGATTTGTTGGAAGATTGGAACTCATTTAAGTGGGCGTTCCTCGTCAGATTAACTATTGAAATGAGTAATTTTTTAGCTTTGGTGAACTTGACTTCTACAAACGATTTCGCTTAACTAAAGACATGACTGTTCATGTTTTAGAACAAATCGATGAAGCTCTAGAACGGCCTTATAACAGGTATTTAAATAAGTTTTGCTGACTTCGTTTAATTGCTTTATATTCTCTAGAATCAATTCTATGGCACCCGTTATCCAGGTTTTGGTAGCTCTACGATTTTTTGCGACTGGGAATCACCTTTTAAGTATTGCTCATTTTGGTGGGATGCATTTTTCTACTGTTTCAAGGATCGTAGTAAGAGGAAATCGCAAAGCTGTATCGAAAATATATCAAATTCCCCGCTACACCAGCTGAGATTTCCTGTGACATCCAGTTGCCGATTGTGCCGTAATTATTTCCCAAGCCGCTTCCTTTTCTTTCCATGTCACTCCGTCTGTTATTTTAGTCTCGATTGTTAATTTTTCTTCGTAGGCCCATTAAAGCAGCATCCGTTTTTTCAATTATAAGGAGAAATTTGGATTCCTCATCCTCACTCTTTTTAAATTGTTTTTATCTGACATTATTGAACTTACACTTTATATTGAGCAGCAATCTTTCTCACTCATTTGAAGTTTATTTGACATTTTGCAATACAGCAAAGTTGGCAGCATTTCAAGCTATTTTTATCTTGGCAAAGTGCAACTTAAATATTTTCTGACAACTAAAAATAAATTAATTTGCACTTAGAACTTAAGGTAAACTTAGTTATGACACAGATTTAGGAACAGTATCACCAAACGGGCCTTAGAATTCTCCGTTATGATGCCATCAAATGACGAGATAGAAAATGACGATCACATGGTAATGCCAAGCCTCAACAAAATGACTTACATATGTCACCGTTCCAATTATTTCGCTGTCGTCTATCTGTTTTGTGATCAGACTAATGAGACAAATATAGCTACTGTCATTTAGTGTTTCTCTCTCGGCGAAGAAGCGACCGTGTGCTACGACTACGACCATTTTAATTAAATTTAATAGCAGTGAAAAGAAAAAAAAATATATTCCAATAAATAAAAAATGTCGAATATAACTTTTGCAGTGATGCTGGAAATTGCGGAGACGGCGTATTTGGTGAAGACGACCTTGAATACGAGTCAACGCGACGATGCGTTGATGGCCAGCTCTGGTACAACAATTTCTCAAGAATCGGTTTTGAGATTCTGAAGTTTGTATTCTGGAACTGAGCTATCTCAACGCGCCCGTTGCTTTTGCAACTCTCCTCTTCGTCGCTCCATGAATGGGCAATTTTCCTATCCCGATTCACTACTGCTTTCTGCGTTTTTCCTTATTTTCTCGACTTTGTTGTGCTTTGTGTGTTCAAGTTCACAACATATTTGACGGAATAGTCCAAATTGTCGGCAATTGACGTCGAAGGTTCGTATGTTCCATTTCTCTCAATACCGAACAGCACAACCACAACAAAACAAATAAAAACCAGTTTATTAATTTTTAGAAGCCACACACGTGCGACACGTCCTTTCGCCACGAGAAACACACCAAATGAAAGCACAGATGTCATAATAAATGCTGCGTCATTTGTCATTATTGCGTAGAAAAATAGTGAACGGTTGAAACCTTTTTCTGACCGTCAGCCTCGAATTCTTACTTCCGATGTCGAAGTTTTATTCGGGTTGATATACTTCTATAGATGTAATGTCAATGAGCCGTTTGGAGCAAGAATTCTGTGGAAGGGAAAGCGAATGAAACGATTTATTTCAACCAATGTGGTTGTTCTTTATTGACAGTGCTTTATATACAATTTTTTACGTACGGTTTTTAAGCTTCATTAAAGTAACAACAATTGGATGTACTGAATACTTTTTAAAATGATGGCGATAAGTATAAAATGTAGGCGCCAGATTTGAAATTGTTGAACACGTATCATCTGCTCAAACAAATACCATGACATGAATTTCGTGCCTGGTAATTTTTTTGGAGACTGGCATTAGAATGACGCAACAAAACAAGTTTGGTCATTTGTCCTAGGCGTCATTAAATTATTTTTTTTAACCATTTTAATGTCCGATACATTAAATCGAATATACATTTTGACATAAAAAAAAGGAGGACAAAGTTTGCGTTGTGTTTGCCCTGAATTTTGTTGGAGGAAAACACCTGCGTGCGAAATAAAAGAAATCGCACAGCCAAAACAGAAATATCGAGATATTTACATACTCTATCAGAAAATCGATTTTTTCAGAAGGGCTTATGCTTTCATTTGGCCTCGAGTGTCGTTTGGATAACAATAATTGTTCCGCCATAGTAAAGATAATATTGGAAAGATTTAGGACACAGATGTGGAAGTGCTCCTTACAATTTCTAGGATTGACTACAAAATCCAAGAATTAGAAATACATTAATATTAATAGAAAATTCGGTTTTTTTTTAGCTTCAAATAATTTTATGTCTTTTGCAAGTAGACAGTTTCCTTCCCTCTTTTGCAAATGGGGATTTACGGGCTATGAAGGAAAGTGTCCTCCTTTGCTTGCTACTACAGAATTTATTTCAGCTGCTGCAGGAATGATATATTATGTTAAATTATTCTTAAATCCATTGTTTTGGAGATTTTCAAATACAGCGATATCTTTGAAATTCGAAAAAGCAAATTACAGGAATAATTAAAATTACGTTTACTGATATCTGTCATGAACATAATGGTGTCTGTCCCATCTATATGATGTTTATTTATTAGCTCATTTATCTTTGTTGTGAAGAAAGAAAGTGGAGACTGGCGACTCTAAAATTTAGAGTAACTAGGATAATAGGCTTAAAAAAAAGATTTTTGTCACAAAAGCATATATGCCGTTTTCAAAATAAGTTCAATATTCAAAATTCCAAAAAATGGGTGTGCCTGTGCTCTGTGCATCCATGTTTACCTCACCTACTTAAGTTCAAACATCTGTTTTAGTTCAAATCGTTAGAGCCATTTTCATGTAAACTGTAGGAAAGCAGATTCTTAAAAAATCCTTCAAAAAAAGTCAGTTGTACAATAATTTAGAGAACTGAATATGCTATCAAGTAAGGGACTAACATATATATATATCTTATGAATTTTTGTTAAAATGGTTTGGACCGTTTTTTAGATAAGTAAAATTTTACAAAGCACCTACGGTTATTCGATTTTTTTACTGGGTATGCAGCGAAGTTAACTCCACCAACATAAGCTCGAATATAAAATTTGATTGAAATCTTTGGAGCTGTTTTCAAAAAAAATCCAACTTGTTTAAAAACGTTATATGGGAATTACCTACCGTTGATAATAGGCCTAATGTGAAAAAAATTCCGAGATCGACTTTTTTCAGTTCAGTTCAGTCAGAATTGATTTACATTTCGAGTTCTAAATTTTGTGCTAATACAAATCTTTCCCTTAATACGTATCAGCGTTGCGTTTGGCGCCTTTAGAGGCCAAATGACCCCTTTTTGAGCCTGAAGACTCCGGCCCCCCGCTTTTTCAAAAATGATTGAAAATACCCCTTTTTGAGTTTAAGTAAGATTTTATTCTTTATTGAACGAAAAAAAGAGAAAAGAGAATTGTTCCGTAATGAAAAAAATAGTTTTTTTGTTCAAAATAAATATCTTTCTTGCTCTGCTTCCTTATTTTCCCTATATTAGAATTTTTTCGGCTCGGACCCCTTTTTAGTTCCTTTTTTTAATTTTCAGCGCCAAAGCTGCTGGAGTATTAGAGCAAGTAAAAAAAATAGAAGATGGATTGAATCGACCGCTCTGTATAGAAGAATCCTTCCGGCGCATTCAAGCCGTCATCGAGTTAGCATATAAAACTGTCTGACATTTTTCAAAAAAAGTTTTTTTCAAGCAAAAAATCATTAAAACGCCAAGTAATCTCTCATTTTTATAATAATTTCGTTCGAAAAGTCATTCAATAACATTTTCATACTGCAATTTACAAACCAGAACTCATTAAGGAACTTAATGAATTTTGGTTGAAACATTTTTTGGAAATCATAGTAGGCTGGTTGTCAAAACAAAATGTCACTAATTGAATTCGTACCGTCAAATAATTCAGATAATTTGTTTTTGTCATTGATACTAAACGTGGTTTTTCATTTCGTTGAAAAACATGTCTCGCCTATCCAATGCTTTAGTTCGGGAAAGTCTGGAATAATCTGGTTCAGATTCTTCAGGTACTGTCAGTTTCGCAGATCCAGAATATCATCCTGAATCCATTGACTTCGACTCCGAATCTGATGAGGACGAGCCACTAAGTGTTTTAATGTCCACGTTGACAAGTGATGACAAACAAAAAACAGTCATAGAGACTCAAATAAACCGGATAGTCTTTGCAGCAGCAATAGCAAGGATAATTAAATTTAAATTTATGCGAATTATGAAACGAACTTTAATTTTCTTAGTATGTTTGGAAATGTCTTCTGAACTAGAACCGTCGAATAGCATAGAAGTGAAGAAGATCCAATGCTTACAGAATCCATTTGAAATTAGCCTTCACCGCAGGACATTCTGTTAAAACTTTGAAGAGGTACTTAGACAAAAAGCTGTCTATTTTAAAAATGTACAAGTTGTACAAGGGTTACTGCACGGAAAATAAAATAAAAACAGTTGTTAGCCAGAGTTGTTACAGACTTTAACCCAAAAAAAAATCAGTGCGCTATTTGCACCAAATTTGATCAATCAGAAGAAAAGGAAAGCTTAAAGGACATGTACGATGCTCATATTTAAAGAAAAGATGACACTTGCGGTTTTCTTAACGCAACTTTTGATCTTCAGAGTGTACTTCAGGTTCCGTGTTCCGACGTTTCACAGTTTTATTACTCCAGAAAAATGTGTGTCCATAATTTTACGATCTACGAAAGGGCAAGTTTAAATGCGTCCTGCTTCATGTGGAATGAGATAAATGGTAAGCGAGGAAGCTTCGAAAATTTCACAATTCTTCCGGAATGGCTAAACTCCCTACCCAATCACATTAATAAACATGATCAAGGCGAAAAAATAAGCTGGCTTAAAATAAAGGCTTACTCCTTATAAGCAAATAGAAACAGAAAGATTTGTGGAAGCTGTGCCGGTTGGGAGTTATTTATTTAGAGCAGAGGCTAATAAATTTCCTGAGTCTAATTTTTCGGAGGAAGAATTTAAGAAAATTTAGAAACTTACTTTTAAAGGCAAAATAAAGTGTTAAAAATGTCCCCTATTGTAACTAACTTCCCTGTAACTATCCATACCTACATACCTTACTCACTTTTTGGCTTAAAAAATAAAAAAAAATACTCAAAAATAGGAATCGAAACTCATTTATTTCAATTTTCAGATTTTTTTGACCAGCCAAAAATCATTAATTACAAAAACCATTCAAGCCATTATGACTAACAATTAAATTTAGCTTTATATAGTTTTCTACAAACTTCGTATTCTGTTCTACAGTAGTTAAAGCTACTATTTTGAACAAGAGTTTCAAAAACAGAGCACAAGAACCGAAAATGAGAAACTGAAACTTTTAAAAGTCATTTATCTCAGAATTTTTATTTTGCCGGTTAATGAGTTTTGATCGAACATGGACGATATTATAGCAGCATGCAGAGGTAAACTTGCATTTGTAACATCTTCTTGCTTGCCTTATGGAGCATTGCCTGCTGTCGAGCAGTTACCTCCCCCGGTAACGTAAAGCCTTCTTCGAACTTGGAATAAATTTCAACTTCAATTCAATTGAATTGAGCTTACAACTTGATCCCATATCCGAAAATGTGTGTTTTCCACTGTCTTTCGGCTAATTACAAGGAGGTAACCTCGGTCTTGTGATCAACTAGCTCTGTCTATACTATCCCAATTTTGATTCTTTGCGACCGCTTCTTCGTAAATGTGTTTGCCCATTTGTTTGTATGTTGACTATGGATATCCATGTACAGTGTCCGTCCTCATTTAAACAACACCTTCAATGATTATTTACCCTATCTCGGTTGTCTACAACTGTATCAGTTAGATGTGTCCTTTCAAAGCCGACCCAGTGTTTCCATAAACCCTACCAAACTCCTTCGTTAATTGTGCACCAAAAAAACATTTCCAGCAAACGTATCTACCTACGTGGATTTTTCATCGGTCCCTTTCTTCTCTGTCGCACAACATGCAACAGTTATAAATAAACCTGCTACCAAATGGGACCGAGAACCCATATCCAAACAAAACCACTTACAGCACGCTTTCGTCAAATCCAATTTGAAGAGTGCCTACCCCCAGAGTTAGCAATGTGAACCTCATAACGATGTAAGCAATCGGAAATAAGCTCCCCGGAGTGACTTAATCAATTTATTGGCCCCACAGTTTGATCGAAACACCAACTGCTTAGGCACGCTGTTCTCCCGCATTTTACCCCCGTCTACCCGTCCACCCGTCTGTATATACATTCACACAGACCACCCCTTGTTTAAACACATTTTCTTATCAGTCAAATAACTTCCTCTGCATCTACATAAATGTACTATATGCTGTTATCTCTCCGCAGAAATCCAAATGAGCATCACCGCCAGGACTCGGTGCTGCCAGCGTCGAAGGAGCGCAATAGATTCCGCAGCATCAACTGGGAGAGTTATGATCCACTCCATCAGAAGTACTTGGAAATTGGTAAGCACACACAAACGCGCACTCTTTGTCACACTTCATTGAATCGAAATGTGGACAAAAAGGCGCACATGCCACCTTATAAATATCCATACGCACATGGTCGGAAACTGAATTGAACCGCTGTCGCTTGTCCCTTTTGCAGGAATGAAGCCACGCATAAAGAATCATTTTCGGGCCCATCAACTATCGATTTGGCTGCGACTCATCCCGGAGCTGCACAGGACCGGCATGGAGGACGTTATCGCTCGTCACAATCTATTCAAAAATCACGACGATATGGATCTGTACGAGGGCCCAGTTAAACCGGATCCCTTCACATCCCGTGTGCTGATTGTCGAAGATGCTATCGGCAAAAAGGGCAGCCGCAGCAATTCCTCCTCCAATGGATACATGTCCGGGGTGTTGGGTGGTAAGTATGCATCAGTACTACGCTCGTAAAGAGCGGCACAATAGCCCACCAATTGTCACTGCCGTTTACAAGAGTGTGATATTTGCGAGGCCACAAAGGAGAGGGTTGCCGGTCTTATGGTGACTTATTCCTTGAAGCCGGTCGCCGCAATTCATCACGACGAGTTGGTGACGATGATGACGATGATGATGGTGATGATGAGGTTGTGAATTGTCCCACATAGGCAGTGGGCGGATATTTGACGAGGTCCACTCGCTGTGGTCGCCATGTTTATGTTGAAGACGCACACACTTTGTGAAGTTTTTCCTTCTCCGTTTTGTGTTATTTTTTTCTGCTCGTGTCCCAGTACGGTGACCGAAAGAAGACGTGACGGCGGCACGGGCGGAGCACTCTAAAAAGAAGATAAACATTTCACTTTGAGGGTGGCATTCGCATCGCAATTCAACGAGATGAAGAAACGTTGAAGAGTTTCTCCATTCACTTTGATTTTGTTGTTTCTCCTTTTGTCCCTTTATTTTTAAAGAAGAGCAGGAAATGTATCTCGGTTGCCGCTTCCGTATGCTGCTTGGAAACAGGGCATACAAAGGTTCGTCGATGCTTGTGAGCTCTTTTTCGCAAAAGATCGACAACGAGAAAAGTTTTCAACCCAATTATCTGCTTACTTTGCTGTTGTGTGGGAAAGTTATTTTATTTTTGAAGAGTATAACGTGATGTCTGTATACAATCGTTTGAGATGAGTTTTGCGTGATTCGTTTGTGAAGTCGTAAACGCATTGGGGGCAGGGTCGGCAACCTTTGTGGAAGGTCTCTTCGTTTCAGATGCAATGCAATCATTTTCTAGGTAAGTCCATAATTATACGAGTAGATTTATGGACGTCTTGCAGGACTACACCCTACTCACAGTTTGAAGGAAGTTTCTCTTCTCTTCGTCCCTGGCGAGGACAAGTTCGTTGCAAAGTCGACTTGCAAATCGGGTATGCACTACCGAACTAGAGTTGATGAATACAAATTGAATCAGTATTTGACGCAACAAGTTCGCCTTCTTCTTCTTTTCGACAAATGAAATATTTCCTATTCGCTCGATGTTGCCGCACTAATCTAGTCGATATAGTAGTTTGGATCGTGTTATGGCGCAGGGTCATAAGTCCACAGGCCAAAAGTCCACAATGGACTTTTGACCCACTTAGGTGGGTTATAAGTCCACAAATCAATCAGGTGAGCCAAAAGTTCACACAAAATTCTTGTGAATTTTTGACTCACTGATTGTGGTCTTATGGCTCACGGATGAAGAAGGTGAAGAAGAGGACAACGAGCTTGAAAGCGAAGGTAAAAATTCTAGTAATGACCTATTTGCGGTGTTTGCCTCCAAAACCCATAAGACACACTTCTCCAGCATTGAAATCATTTTAAGATTGCGCTTTCAAACTATGAATTTTGTATGGGGGGGGCATGCTGACCCCTGCAACCCCCCTGCTTAGGTTTACTGATGGATTACGGGGTGGGTGCAAGGTTCTTCTTATTACTCAAATTTTGTTGGCGTTATTGCACTTTGTGGGAGTGAAATAAGACCAACTGTTGGAAGTTATCCTTATTACAATATTTAAGAGCGAAATAAGGTACATTTTTAGAAGTTGGTCTTATTTCACGGCATCTATCAAACATTCCCATACTTTTTGAGTTGTTAAAACAACTCTTTTTGTCATATGGATAATTGTGGACTTATGGCCTACTTCCATTTTAAAATTGTGAACCTATGGCCCAAATTATTGTGAACTTTTGGCTCATTTGGGTGGGTTATAAGTCCACAATTGATTTGTGGAGTTATAACCCACATAGTGGACTTATGACCCTGCGCCTCGTGTTATATGTCAAAACGTTTGCGATGTTGTACTTCATCCCTTAATCATCCTTCTGACATCTGACTAACAAATTTGCCTTCTTTTAGAGGAACCCAGCGTCAACCGTCAACTCTGCCTTAAGGAAGGACCATCGACAAGAACGGGAATAATAGTCCAATTCGCCTATTCGTTATTCGTGCTCAAATCAACTTGGTTTTAGTAAATAATTGCAAATTGCTTGGTATTTCCTCTACTACAAAAGCATTATTGTTAGTTCATCCAACATATATCTAATCAAAAAATGTTTGTCTCAATAGATTTAAATAGATAAATTTTGAATAATAGGCATTTTCCGGCGAATTGAAAAATCGTGATTGCGAACTGCGAACTGTCACACTTTACAATCGCGATCCACAAACCATACTGAACTGAAATGAAACTAAATCACGGCACTATCTTTGTTTATATACTTTTTTTCTTTTGACGTCTTCCATCATTCGTTAATTTTTCTTTGGTGACATCTTTTATTATATTTTAAGTGGAACTTAAATTGGTATGCATACTATCAGCCAACTATCAGCCAAGTCGGCCCTAGTTCTAGCCATACGTAAAATGCAACAGAAAAAGTTGCAACATTATGAAAATGATTGTTTTTCGTTTAGGCGTTCATATCGAAAGTTCTGTCAGAAAAGTTGATCTCTACGAAAATAATTACATTAAAATCAACCACCACTGATTGGATTTCATCAGAAAAAAAAGGCAGGCACTCCGGGAGTTCCGACAGAAGTTATTACTTGAACAATTACGTGTACCTACATTTTTCGAATCGTCAGGAAATACTTTTAAATGAAGTGTTTTTTTATTGATTATTTTAAACTACTACTACAAATATTATATTACAATTTTCACTTTCATTTAAAGCAATAGCGCTTACATTGCATATTATTTTACATAAAAATATTGCAATCTATTGCTACTGACTGTCCTGATATATGTAGTGTTGTTCCCGCTGACGAATGGTTACTACCGAAAGTACCTCACCATAGTGCAATATGTTGTGCAATAATTCTGGACCTTAAAATGACTGCAACTCAATCAAATTTGACAACAAAATATATACCTGACTTTAAGAGAATTGACAGAAATAAAATGGAAACTTTTTTCAATTCATATTCATGGTCTAATATATTTAATGAACCTGACCCTGATGAAGGTTTAAACAAATTTTATCATATTTTGTATAATTGTATTCGTTACTCTGTGCCGTTGAAAAAAAAACATTGCTTGTCACAAGGGACAGCTTTATGGATAAACAAAGATGTCCGACGTCTAAAAAACTTGAAAAATATTTTTTTTAAAAAATGGAAACGAACGAATTGCTACTGTGATTACCTCTTATTTGCTGACTACAGACAACTTCTTAAGGCTGCTTTAAAACGTTCCTATGATGCATATATACTTAAAACTAAACAAAATATTAAAAATAATCCGAAGATATTTTGGAACTATATTAACTCTAAGCGGAATTCTTCAAATTTTCCGAATAATATGGAATATAATAATTGTGTGTCTAATAATGACAATGAAATGTGTAATATGTTTGCTGACTTCTTTCAGACAACTTATTCAAGGCCTGATACGTTGACTCCGAGTTATTCCGGTTGTATTATAAAAACTAACTGTGATATTCCGAGCATAAGACTGACTGAAAATGAAATAGTGCAATATATTAAGACTTTAGATGATAACTGTGTTCCTGGTCCTGATGGTGTTCCAAGTTTATTTGTCAAATCATCTGTAGATTTCATCTGTAAACCGTTAACCTATTTATTCAACTTGTCGCTGTCCAGTGGAGTCTTTCCGATAATGTGGAAATCTTCATTTATCATGCCCCTTCATAAAAATGGTAATAAGCACCACGTGCAAAATTATAGAGGAATCGCAAAACTGTCCTGTATACCCAAACTCTTTGAAAAAATTATTTGTAACTACGTGCAATTTCACTGCTCTAAAATTTTTGCTGATGAGCAACATGGATTTCGTCCCAAAAAATCAATTATAACTAATTTAATAGAGTTTACTTCCCATGTCAACGAAAGCTTGATTAACGGGTTACAAACAGATGTTTTTTATGCTGATTTTAGTAAAGCATTCGACAAAGTTAATCATGTAATCCTGTTAAAAAAACTTGAACTTTATGGATTCCCGCATTGGATTTTGAAATGGATTTGTTCATATTTAAGTGATCGTACGCAAAATGTGAAATTAAATTACTGTTTGTCTAAAAATGTTGTCGTCTATTCTGGTGTCCCTCAAGGCAGCCACTTTGGTCCACTCCTGTTCCTGTTATTTATCAACGATCTATGTCCTCTTATTACATATTCCAAAATGTTGCTATTTGCGGATGACTGCAAGCTGTACTATTCATATGGTGGCCAACAAGGTAATATATTTTTACAACATGACATTGACGCTATGCATGATTGGTGTAGAAGAAACCATATGCAACTTAATCTTAAGAAGTGTAAAAGCATGACCTTCACGAGACGCAAAAATTCAACTGCGCCAATTTATTTTATCAATGAGGAAGCTGTTGAAATTGTTGATTGCTTTAATGACCTTGGTGTGGTTTTTGACAGGAAGCTCACTTTCAATCTGCATTTGGATTCCATTGTTAGCAAGGCAAGGAGCCGATTGGGACTTATAAAACGTTTCTCAAAAGAATTTAAGGATCCCTATATAACCAAAATTCTATACTGTTCTCTCGTCCGACCTGTTTTGGAATACTGTAGTCCTGTTTGGTGTCCGTCTTATGAATCTGCAATCTCAAGAATTGAAAGTATTCAAAAGCAGTTTCTTCTCTTCGCTTTACGTGATTTGCCTTGGAACCCCGAGAGTCGTCTTCCACCCTACACAAGCCGATTAAAGTTGCTGAATCTTCAGACTTTGGAAAAACGAAGAGAGACATCCAATGTTATATTCCTTTTTTGCGTTCTGACTGGTAATGTCAACTCCACATATGTTCTCAACTCCATTAACATCAATACCAGACCGAGGACAACAAGGAACCCAAATTTTTTATATCAAAGGACATCTCGATGTAACTATGGGAGTAATGGCCCCATCAATAACCTGACAAGGGATTTTAATGAGTACAATCATGTGATTGATTTCAATCTATCAAAATTAAATTTAAAAAAAATATTGAAAGAAATGTAAAATAATAATAAGCTTTTTAAATTAAATTTGTTTCATTATTGATTAACTGTGACATTATGTATAGTAGTTATAATAAATAAATAAATAAAAAAAAAATAAAAAATAAAAAAAAAACGTAGGGGGAAAGCGGGAGACTTGAACATATGGGAGACTTGAGCCACTCTCAATAATTTGCTCAAATTCCATTGAAATCCAACAAGTGTAAGTGTATGCGATGGAGACAGTGACGAGCTAATTGCACACAAAAAGAATTCTAAATCATCAGCTGTCTCTGGTTGGTGGAAGAGAAAAGGTGTTTTGCAATGCCAATAGTAAAAAATTTTTTTTTTTCTTTTTTCTCTATAAAATTGATCTGTAAAGCGTTAAATAAATCAATTTGATGTTACCTAACAATATTGATATTCTACATTGTAAATATTAGTATGATACCATTCTAGTTTGTATATAACAAAAATTATGAATATAAATTTGTTAAAAAATGTGAACGGGAGACTTGAGACAGTTTCTGAAGGGAGAGTTGATCAGTGGCTCAAATCTCCATTTGCTCTGATGAAATGTTATGTAAGTGTTTTAAAGCCTTGTATTTAATTTTAATAATAAAAAAAATAATTTAATTAAAAAGCTCAAAGAAATAAACCTTGTAATAGGTTATTTAAGTTATTGATTTATTTTCGTTATGTTTCTGAAGTTTAGTTTTTGTTTACCTTTTTTTACTTTGTATATGCTAAGAAACTGAAGTACCTAAACAACTAAAACAATAAAAATAAATTATAATCACATTGGAAGTGAATAAATTATTCGTTTTATTGTTTTTCTCGTAGGATTTGAGTATGTTCAACTCTCCCCGAAGGGGTGTTCAAGTCTCCCGGTGGTGCGGGAGACTTGAGCCGAAAATCTGTTTTCAAACATTTGGCATTTGCCAAAAATTTCTTGCGTTTATTATAAGTTTAAGAGACCGTTCTTAAAATAGATAAATGTAGCTATAAAAAAATCCATTTAACAGGTGGCTGTGATTGATAAACAAATTTTTATTAACGATCTAACAAAAAGTGGCTCAAGTCTCCCGCTTTCCCCCTACATTTACAAATACATTTACATGAAATATTGAATTTAATAATTCATTAGTATTCTTTGAAATGAACCAATGAAATTTATGAATTTTCATATACAAAAATTATACATTAATACATATTACAATTTCCATTTAATTTGTAAATGAAATATCCTAACTTTCTAGCTGCATACAACCATTCACACAAACAAAGTTTCATTGAGATCGGTTGAGTTTCTCCAAAAAATCGACAACAGCGCCACCTATCGGGTGTCGGTTTCTCGGTGTCGATGACGCGGTGTCGTTTTAAAAGTAACCCGAATTCATTAATTTCTTCCCATCTAAAAGTGCCCAACGCGCGCCTAAAGAAGTAATAACTTCAAAAATTCCTGACAGATGGAACAGTAAAGAAATGGAATATTTCAGTGGAATGATCTGGTTTTTTGTTGTGGAATTGACTAAGGCCCCAGTTATAGCCATACGTAAAATCCAACAGAAAAAGTGAGAACAGTATGAAAATTCTGTCAGAAAAATGTTTCCCTATGAAAATAAATACAACAAATCAACCACCACTGATTGGATTCCATCAGAAAAAAAAAATCCTGATAGATGGAACAGTAAAGAAATGAAATACTAGTGGAATGATCTGGGTTTTTGTTGTGGAATTGACTGAGAAGTGGATCGGAAAAAGTTGTTCGTACGGAAAAATGTATAAATTATTTTTTCTAGAAAATTTAAAGATCATTTGCTAATTTTTTTTTTTTTTGATAGACTAACTTTATAATTAATAAGCAACATTTTAAGGCCAAGATTGAGTTCAACCATTAAGATGAAGTGGTCTAAAAAAGCAAAAGAACATTTTTACGGTTGCATTTTACGTATGGCTATAACTAGGGCCTAGTCCAATGGAAATGATGAGGATATCTGGATATCGTACAGTGCGGTTTTTTTTTTTGTAATTTAACTTTTTACGTTTGTGTTTATTTTAACTAGAAAGAAATTGCATTTATAAGAAAGATTATTTAGTTATCAATGGAAAAAACAGAAAAATAAGCTTGGTGAGACCCATTTTAAGAGCAATTTTTTGGTTCATTTGATTAGACCTGCAAAATGTTCGCAGAGATCAAACAAATAGGATTTTTTTTTTAATTTTTTGGGTTTATATTGCTATTTATTTATTTTTAATATTTTGTATAACCTCCACGATTTAAAATTATATCAAAAATTCTACTTTTTAAAAAATTATACAAATTTTCAAAATAGTCCCACAGAATCTTCAACCAGTCAGTTTTGATTGTTACAATCAGTTCCTCACAGCTTTCCTACTGCTTACCTCCTTCATAAATATGACAGGTCAACCCTCCCCAAACAATAATGTTGAGATCGCATGAATATGGGGTAACGGCAGTAATTCCACATTTTCACCGCCAAAAGAAGGTTTTACCACCCGGGCGTTGTGAATCGGTGCATTATCTTGTTGGAAAATCCACTCGATAGATCCAAACAGCTCTTTTACTGCGGGAAAAGCGGATTGCAAACGAGCTTTATAAGACTCTGCAGTCATTTTATTTGACACGAAAACGAGTTCAAATGCACCATTGTACGAAATTGCGATCTCAACCAACGTGGAGTGCACAAGCAAAATTTGCTTCTCTCGTTTCAGTTTCTCACTTTCAACTTTTTCTATTTTAACTTTTCTATTTTAACTTCTCAAGTTTAAATTTATAATGTCGTTTTGCCCAAAGTGCAATAACCAAATTATAAACATTGACACTATAAGTGCAAAAATTGAAAACTTGTTTAGTGAATTAAAAGAACTCAAACAATTAGTTTCGCGCTCAATACCATCAACGAAACCACAAAAAATTGTTACCCGCTCTCAGTCCAATGGAACTCGCGGTTCTCCCATTGTCTCAAAGAATTTATCCACTAAATCTCTTTCAACCGTAAGTAAACCGTCGTCGTCAACTATAACGCTTACACCTCGTGCTGCTGCTAAAACAACATCAACCATCGCTGCTGCTTCAGATGCACACAATTTAACTGCTGTTAATGTTGCTGCCGACAACAAGCCCTCCACGGCGGCGTCAGATGCTTCTTTGGAACTAACCACCAGCATTATATCGACGCCTAGTGTTAGTGTTCTGAATGCAAAGATGAAACGCCAAAACCATAATCAATGCATAATTGGAACAAACGCTTCTGCCTCAAATGCACATATGCAAGTAGTGAGGTATCTTAAATGGTTGCATTTATCATCATTCAAGCCGTCAACCACTGCTGAAGCTATTGTTAGCTACGTGTCATCAACTTTCAATGTGGATCCCTCTATGTTCTCTTGCCATCGTTTACTAAAGAGTGATGCCGATGAATCTCTGCTTAAACATATAAATTTTAAGCTGGGTATAGCTGAAGAATTGCTACCACCTCTTTTGCAATCGGAAAATTGGCCCCAAGGAGTTCGTGTGCGCACTTTTGTCTTTCATGCAAAAAACGAAAAGAGCCCACATCAACTATTACAAACATAGACCAACACCTTCAAATTAATATTTTGCCCGCTAACGCCTCAGCCACCGCCTTTGCCATCGAAAAATCCACCGCCAATGCCGAAACTATTTCCAACAACAAATCAACAGATGCCGACACAGCCTCCACTTTTAATACTGCGCATGCTCATGCCGATGACGTTGCGTTTGCAAATCGTTTTCGTTCTCTCGCCTTGTTCTATCACAATGTTGGTGGAATGAGAACAAAAGTAACAGAATTTCTTCTTGCCGTTGCCGATTGTGCATATGATGTTGTTGCGCTGACTGAAACCTGGTTGCACAATGGTATTTCCTCGTCTGAATTATTCACAGCTGACTTTGAGGTCTATCGTAAAGATCGGTGTTCGATTCAAACTGGTTGTGAAAGGGGAGGTGGAGTTTTACTAGCTTTTCGTTCGTGTTACAAAACAAAGCAGTTAACACTTCCCACATCTACAAGCGACATCGATCAAATTTGCGTATGTTTGGATTATCATCAAGGTCGTGCTAGTAATGGTTTTATTTCAAATGCATTTCATATTTATTTCTTTTTGTCATACATTCCACCTAAGTCTGATATTGAAATTTATGAAACTCATATATCGAATGTTAAAAGCTTAGTTGATAATTTAGATAACAACTCTTTTATAATTACGTTGGGTGATTTCAATTTACCTTATTTAAATTGGATTTTCTTTGAACCAGATAAGTGTATAATGCCATTTAATGTAACTAGCAATGTAGAATTCCAAGTCGTTGATGCTATGGCATCAATTAATTTACAGCAAAGAAATCTTGTTCCTAACTCACTCGGTAGAATATTAGATTTAGTTTTTCTTGATAATGATATTGGTGCTTCTGTTGTTGAATCTGCATTCCCATTGTTAGATAATAATACACACCATACGGCTTTAGATATTTCTCTAAGTTTAAATGTTGCATATTCTTGGAATTCAGATGCCAAAAATAATGAATATAAATTTGATTTTATTAATGCTGATTATGAATTAATGTGTAATTTTTTTAATGAATTTGATTGGCAATTATGTTTAAATTCTGACAACTTAAATTCTATTTTTGTGTTATTTAGGAGCATATTAGATAATGCGGTCTCTAGGTATGTACCACTAAAAAAATTAAAGCCTCAAAATAGTAAGCCCATTTGGTTTAACAAAAGTTTATTAAGGCTGAAAAATGCCATGCTTAAAATGCACAAAAAAAGCAAGACAATTCCATCTTTACACGGCAAATTTCGTCAACTAAGGTCTGAATATGAATTTTTGAAAAAATTTATCTTTAGACAATATGTTTGGACAATCGAATCAAAAATTAAACAAAATTCTAAGTCTTTCTGGTCTTATATTAATGAGAAACGTAAATCTTTTGGTATTCCGGCGTATATGGTTCACAATGGTGTTACTGCCAATGATATGCAGCAGATATGTAATATGTTTGCTTCTTATTTTCAGTCAAACTATGAGGACAAATCTCTTGTTTATAAATCTACATTGACTCTTGCGTCATGTGTTGATTTAGGTTGTCTTAGCATTACTGAAGAAGAAGTTCTTTCAATGTCGTCAACCTTAGATCAAAGTGTTAAATTAGCTCCAGATAATCTGCCACCAATTCTTCTCAAATCCTGCAGAACTAGTTTAGCTAAACCTCTTAGCATAATTTTCAATAAATCATTGGCCAATGGCGAATTTTTAGATTGTTGGAAAACCTCTTTAATAACTCCAATACACAAGGCTGGTTGCAAAGACCAGATAAATAATTACAGACCTATAGCTAAATTGCAACTAATACCCAAGGTATTCGAAGCTATAGTTAAAAATAAAATTTATGAAATCGTCCGGAATTATATATCTGAATTTCAACACGGCTTTGTTTCTGGGAGGTCAACAGCTACAAATCTCGCCATTTTTGCAAACTATTGCCTTAAAACAATGGAAACACGTCAACAAGTTGACACAATCTTTACTGATTTTGCTAAAGCTTTCGATCGTGTTCAACACTCAGTTCTAGTTAGCAAGCTAGAACGCTTCGGTTTTCATTCAAATATTTTGAAATGGATTCGCAGCTATTTAGAAAATCGTATACAATACGTAAAGATTGGTTCTTCTATATCTACTGCTGTCTATAACTACTCTGGTGTTCCTCAAGGCAGCCATCTTGGTCCTCTATTATTCTTACTCTTCATCAATGATCTACCTTCCTTTATTAAACACTCAAATTTTCTTTTGTTCGCAGACGATCTTAAATTATTTAAATGCATTGCTTCTGTATCAGATGCTTATGACCTACAAGATGATATTAATAATATCACACATTGGTGTAATCTTAATGGTCTGCAAATGAATATAAGCAAATGCTCAGTTCTTACATTTTACAGAATTCTCTCGACGGTTAATTTTCAGTATTCGATCCAAAATGAAATTCTAACAAGAGTGGAAAGTCATAAGGATCTTGGTGTAGTCTTTGACCACAAGCTAAATTTTTCAATGCACTATGATTACATCATATCACGTGCAAATTCATTATTTGGTTTCATGCGTCGCAATACCAAAGAATTTCAAGATCCATGCACATTGAAGACCTTGTTTAATTCTTTGATAAGATCAAGGCTTGAATATTGCAGTATTATATGGAATCCATATTACCAAAATAACATTTCACGTATTGAAAAGATTCAGAAACGGTTTACAAAATTTGCTCTACGAAAGATGAATTGGAACGGTGATTTGCCAGTCTATGAAGCTAGATGCACCTTATTAGGTATTAAGCCCCTATATAAAAGGCGAATTTATTATGCGGTCTTATTTGCGCAGGATGTTCTAACTGGACACACTGATTGTCCACACCTGCTTTCTTTGTTTTATGTTTATGCTCCGTCTCGTACTTTGCGTCCAAGAGACCAGGATTTCTTTTATGTTCCTAGACATTATACAAACTATGGATTAAGCGAACCTATATCTTCTGCATGTATTTTTTATAACCGTTATGATAATTTTATTGATTTTAACATGAACAGATTATATTACAAAAGCTTTATAATGTTTTTGATGTGAGCAATTATGTACATATATTATATTAATAATTTATGCATAATGTTATTGCATTTTATTTTACTTCTGTAAATTAAGTCTATGAAAGATAATGTTCTTGTTAGACGTAAATAAATAAATAAATAAAAATGGTCCCCACTCCACACCATTACTCCTCCTTGCCTCGAATGATGACGGCTAAAAAGGAATTTTTCTTTTCGAAGATCGTGGAAATAATAGTTATATCCATCAGGGTCATCCTAATTAATTTTTTTTTTTCTTCCGAAAACACAAGTTTTCGCCAATTTACAGCACTTCCAATTCGAATTTTGCTGGTGGAGTGAGCAGAATTTGAGGCCATTCAAATTATTTTTATCGTTTTTCCTGTGGTGACTAAGCTGTCTTGGTCCGTCCTTTGTGTTTTTCTTCATATTAGGTAGTATCTTTTATGTAATTTCGAACTGAACGATCACTCCGTCCAATTGTTCTTGCAGTACAACGAATTGAAAGACCTCCCGAATGGTAAGCGTCTATTTTTTTATCACACACTTGTTGAAGCTTAAAATTTGCAATAGATTCAAATTCGCGTTACAGGCAATTGACAACTAACTGAATTCATCAATGCGTCTAATCGCAAGTGAACCAAAAACCTGCTTTTGTTTTTACATGACTGAGAAGGAATAGAACAAAATCACTGTTAACTATCTCTCACCAAGCATATATTTCTGTTTTTTCCATTGAGAACTAAATAATCTTTCTTATAAATGCAATTGCTTTGTAATTAAAGCAAACACGAACGAACAAAATTAAATTTAAAAACAAAAAGTTGTTGCGCCTAAACAAGTGAACCGCACTGTATCTCTGACCGGAAAAACAAGCTCGCCCTTTAAAATAAGGTTTCTGTCTTCACTTTTGTTTCATGATCACACCTTTATACAAAAACTTTGAATGCTGGAATACCTACCACAAAAACGTTGACTCCTTACGACTTCCCATCGCTTCCTTACGACTTGTCCTCATTCCGATGGGCGGCATGCTGGACCAAGCCACTTTAACAACCATTCAAGACCGAGGCTTGCACCTTTTAATTGCCCCTATACAACGTCAACCGCGGTGGCTTAGTGGTTAGTGTGTTGGACTACTATGCGAGGGGTCCCATGTTCGAATAGCGCAAAAACCCAAATTCCAACTCAGGGTTTTTTTCACTGCGTCACCTCTCGCGAACGTCTGACAAACATCCGAGAGTATAACTGTCTTGAAGGAGCTTCTCAATCGGCCGTTTGGAATCGGCATAAAGTTGTAGATCCCCCCCATTCGTTCCAAAAATGAAAAACTTACGAATGGTTGTGAGAAGCTAGGCCCAGGGTCCCTACAGGCTACAGACCTGTTGCGCCAACTAATTATTTATTTTTATACAACGTGAATAAGTACGCAGTTTCCACTTATAGGAAAGGATATATCGACATCCACAAACATTTCCAGCCGCACGTTTTGTTCGGTTGAAGACTTTCAAATCAGCTCCTTTAAGCAAATGTTATGTGCATAGCTATTAGACGTCATTAAATTCTATTTTCCCGCCTCATTCACCCTTTCGACTTAACAACCAACATTACACAAAGCGCCCCCATCAAATGTGTTATTTTATTGCAAAAGCCTTTTACCTTTTGTAAAACACTTTCCATCTCAGCGCACAGCCAGAAGGAGAACTCACAGAATTCCTTGTCTCCCCTCAAGAATGCAATTAATTTCGCACACTCAATCGAACTATTTCTACAATTCTTCCTCTTGCAGGTATCACGACGGTGGAGCCGAACGTATTCACCACATGCATCCCACTCGCAGGCAACTACTCGGGAACGGTGTTCGCTCCGACGACTATTGTTAATGCAACCACCGATACGTTATCTGGCTTCGAGGCAGCCGGTTACGCCGCCTATTCCACAGCACTGAGCGTCACAATAGCAATCGGATGCAGCCTGCTCATACTGAACGTGCTAATATTCGCCGGAGTGTACTATCAACGTGACAAGACCCGGCTCGAGGTGAAGACCCTCCAGAAGCAGTACCAGCAGCGTGGAATGCACCAACAAGTGGCTTTCGATCCCATTAAACATGCCCACTATCACATGGGCCACTCGCAGAGTGCGAATGTAATCGTCGATGTAGAGAACCACGATCAGGCCGGAATCCTGCTATCCGGCGACGTTAAGCCACCGCCCCACATCTGCTCGAACACAATACAAATCAGTGGCAGCTGCGGCATCCAGACAACGAAAATGCCAACGAACGCCAGCGCTGCAGATGTCGGTAATGTCAGTAATAGTGGTAGTAATGTCACGTATGCCGTCAGTAGTAAGCAGCAGCAGCAGCACCAACAACAGCAGCAACAGCAGCAGCAGGCGGCTGCATCGCGTGAACACATGCAACTGAAGGGCGCGCAAACCTTCGGCAGGAACGTCGTCGGCGGGGGTAATTTGAATAGTTCGCTCAATATGGGTGCCATGGCGGGAGGCAACCCGAACAGTGCTTATAATCCGGGAATGATGACTCTGCCAAAAGTGGGAACAATGCATCACTCGAACTCAATGAACTATGGGCGCAATTCGACGGGGATGGGCGGCGGTGGCGGTGGTGGTGGCAGTAGTGGCGGCAACACCAACAGCGGTGGCACCATCGTCAACAACGCCGGAGACTGCATGACTTTACCTAGGAATTTGTCATCTGCATCACGCCACAGTGTGGGTGAGTACCGAATCCTTTTTACCCCCACATGCATGACATAATTCTCCCAGCTCCGTTATTATTTTTTCTTTTTTGTTTTCATCTTTCTCTGTAATTCCGAAGCCCAATTAAGAAAGGAATTGCGTAAGAGAGGCTATAGGACATTCCTTTCGTCTCAACTGAATTTTAAGTGCGGAACTTTTTGTTTTATTATACAATGGGCCTGGAAGCAGAAGGCGTGTGTTCCGTGTTGTGCGTATTATTTCTCTAGCGGTTAAGCTTTTATTTTTTTTTATATTTAAAAGAATCCGGGGAATGTCCGCCAGCCATCAGGGACTCGTGTATATGATGGGTCGTTAAGTGAATTCGCCGCTATAAAGAGAAAATCCCGCACGCCATAAAAATTGAAGTGAAAAGTTCAAGTTAAGGCAGGGATGGCGGAATTAGGGTTTCATGCGAAAAAAAAAATATTTTGCAAGGAATTTAATTTTTTTTTTGGTTAAGAATCGTCAGAACGAAAATATTTTTCTGCAATACCAATTGAGATCTGTTATCTAGGCAACGAAATTGTCATGGCGCCCGAATGGTAAAAGCCCTCTTTGGGAATGCGACGTCTCTGGCTGGCCAGTAAGCGGTAATAGCTTAAGACTATTGGTGCGGGTTGCTTTTTCGGTTGGCAGGAGCTATATTTATTTTTATTCTCAATTCATTGCAATGGGAGGCAAATTCCCTTTTATTGTTCTCGAAATTTTAGCTGGCATTACAGCTTCAGGTGGACCTGAACCCGGCCGCCCTTTCAATCAAGTATACGGTTATACATTGTTTGATATATTTATGTGTCACAGATTTGTGACTGGAGGTGGATAGTTTGAACTGCGTTCCATTTAAAAATGTTGAGTGGCTGAATGGTATACCCATCGGTTTTGGGTGAAGATAGGTATATACCCGTAGAGATGAATGCTATATGAAGTCGGCTGCATAAGGGCGCCGTTCTTACGAGATTATTTTTTCATAGACCGGCCTTTAACGAAACGCTCTGCACTTACATCGTTACTTCCTTTCAGACGGGGACTTCCTATAATCTTCGACGGAATAGCACTCTTCGAGGTTCAGTTTACTCTCTAAACAGATTATCGACACAAACGGAACAGCCACTTGAAGAATTTGGCGTTCCGGATATTCATTCACCATTTCGGCATCCTTTCTTGACACGACCTCCCTTCAGTATAGTTGCATTTTTATGGCAAAGTAAACGGCCGGCGACTAGCAAGTGGATCCATCCCCTTAAAGTTTTGTTTTCACGACAAAAAGTGGAATAGGATCTTTTGTAAATAGCTGTACCCAACCGATTTTGCCAGTGCGTTTCGTATTTAGTCTTAGCAACTTTATAAATTTGAAGTTTGAAGAGTTTGCATTTTTTTTTCTTCCTATCCCTCTAATCTTTTGTAGAGTTCAACCTTTAGGGTCCAAAACTATCTTTCAAACTGGAACCAACCATACTAAACCACAAAATTTCATTGAAATCGGTTGAGTTGTTTCGGAGATCGACAACATCGCAACCTAAAGCATCCTATCTTTTAAATCTATCAATTTCAAGAGAAGTACCTGACCAGTTTTCTTACAAAAAGTTTAAGAAATGTCATTTTGACATTATCTTTAAATGCAGCATCTACAAATAGCTATTAAACTTACCATTTTGAATACACTGATATATTCTAGGACAACGTTCATCTAAAACTTCCTCCTCCGACATCGTTGAAGACGAAAATAAATATAGTTTTAGCTGTCAAAGTTTTGAGCTGTCACTTAGTCGTCAGTTTTAATTTGTTAATTTGAAGTGTCACTACCCGATTTCTAACTAGTTTACTTTTTTTTCAAATGCATTTCCCTATACAAATTTTGAGAACCTGTATCATCCCATCAAAGTTTTGTTTTCGGGACAAAAAGTAGCCTCTGTCCTTCCTTTGTCCAAAACGAAACCATCAAGCCCAAAATCCTTAAAATTGAACAATCCGTTCTCGAGTTATGAGCGCACACACGGACTTCATTCTCTTTTATATAAAGGGTTTTCCAATAAGAGGTGTTACTTTGGTATTCAAAGAAAAATGCAATTTTTTGAGATAAATGATCGGATGTTTATTCCGTAATAAATCGCAACGTGGCTGCCATATGTCCTCGATAGCCTCACGAATCGTATCTTCGAGGTCGTGAATCGACGCTGGGCTGTTGGCGTAGGACTTATCTTTCACGTGGCCCCAATGGAAGAAATCGCAAGATCTCGGCGGCCAATTGTGATAACCTCTACTAGAGATAACATGGTCCGGAAACATTTCCCGTAAAAGATCAATGCTAGTGTGGCACGTAGCGCCGTCTTGTTGAAAGTAGGTAAACGTTGTCCAAATCAATACCATCCAACTCCTACCATAAAAAATCATTAATCATCTCTCGGTTACTGTTGATCCAACCTCATTTTCGAAAAAGTAAGGTCCGGACAATAAACACTCGTTGTGGAGAGGCTTCTCAACAATAACTCTTGGGTTTTCCGAGCCCAGATACGACAATTTTGCTTGTTGACATAGCCACCGAGGTGGAAATGGGCCTCATTAGTCAAGATGATTTTCCTATGGAATTCCGGATCATTTCATTTTTAGTAATGGCGTAGTTTGTACATGTCAAATGTCAAAGAATAAAAGCTTCAAAAGTGGCAGCTACCGAAATAGCAGGTCATTCACAATAACACCTCTTATTGGAAAACCCTTTATATGGAAGACGATTGAATTTAACTGGAAAACAAAATGTGTGTCAACAACACCACCCGTTGAGAATTTACCGACTTTTCTTTCTTCCTAAACCATCCCTGATACAAGAAGATCAAGACAAAACAAAAATCATTCAAATCGGTCGAGCCGTTCCTGAGTTTTTACCCGACTAACGCGCAACCATTGATTTTTATATACACACTAGTAAGTCCACTGCAGCGCCATCTGCCGGGCTGAATTGTGAATCTAAACCAACCAGGGGGCCACCCCAAACGCATACAAAAAAATTCATTCAAATCGGTCCAGCCGTTTAGGAGGAGTTCAGTCACATACACACGTACAGTAGAATTATATTAAGATACTAGCTGACCCGGCGAACTTCGTACCGCCCAAATTCGTTAATATAATGAAAACAATAATTCCGAGCATGCACAATGCACATGCTGCTTTATGTAATTCGGTCAATTCAAATTCTGTATTCAAAAGTTATATTAAATACAATAGAAAAAACTAAAGTATAACATTGTCGATGTGTATCCAAAAGCAATGATTAACGTGTCAGCCAACTTTCCATTTTTTTACAAGTGCTTTATGGTACACGACGTACAGAGCGGAAGATTTTGCTCACACTTGAGCACGCCACACACGATTGACCATGTGCAAAACATGGGAATTCAAGAATTGATGTCACAAATATCCATCGATTGTCCTTGCGACTTATTATTTTTCATAGTGAAAGCGATATCTATATGCATGGGAAATCGAAGACGCTTGAAAACCAAAGGAAAATCATCGGAATCCGCGAAATTATAATGTTTGCCTTTATTTTTTATGTCAAAATCTTCGCTCCCAACATTTGATTTGAGATTCTTCATAATCAAATCAACCATACCCATCCACAAATATTCATTGAAATCGGTTGAGTGGTTTCGGAGATCGACAACATCGCCACCTATCGGGTCCAAAAGTATCCTAACTTTTAAGTCTTGCTAAACAGTAAATGGGCTACTCTGTTTGCGGGGTGTCCATTTTTTTGTTTGAGTCCTTGTGAAATAGTGTGGTACTTCTGAGTAGAGTAATGTCCGTGCAAAGGCACCAAAAGCATTCGCACGATTACACGATTCAAAAAATTCGGTGAGTTTAGTTTTTGATATATTTATAGCGGTCGTGAAATATACGCGCCGGCCGGTTTTCAAGATGGACGGCTAAATGAATAACGGTTGGATCCCGTTCATGAATTGGCAAAACCAAAGTTACGCCAAACAGCTTCATTGGAGCTGATGTACCTTCCAATTTGGTACAGCGTTATTTCATCGTTGTTATTCACAGGAGGAGCAGTCACATTCGTATTTTCAACTCCTAATACCGCCACATCACTGCCTCTATTCACATACATACTTGCAAATATATTTGATGCTTTTCTACAAAACTCTACATTAATATGAGCTTGGAATGTTTTGCGCAGTAGAGGTGAATATGGCACCACCCACCGATTGCCAATGTCAATGTCGATGTTGTTAATACTTTTAATATAATGATTATCTGCCATTATCGGAATTTCTTTGACGATATATTGGATGTCTCTAAATTTTTTTATTTAACATACCTTTCACAATATTTCTCTTTTGGAATAGCAGAGTAGTCGCCCTTTCAATTGAGAGTAAGCAATTTTTAATATAATGATTGACAATAGAATAAAATAATAATAACAAATAATTTAAAAAACATATTTATCGGTAGAGTTGATACTATAAAAAAAGTACAGTAATTTTTGCTTTGTTTGAACAAACATTTTTTGGCGTGAGCCACCCTAAACACCTAGGGGTATAAAAATTAGTTATAAACCTATTCTCATTCCTACTGAATTTACATATAAAATTTCATCAAAATCGGTAGAGCCGTTTCGGAGGAGTATAAACACTAAAACTGGGACACGAGATTTTTATATTAGAAAGAAGGAGATAGATGTACTGCCATATCGAATAAATAACTTAAAACTGAGTTTTATTTAATACTACCAATTCATATACTTTATGTACACTTGCTTCTGAGCTTTGTACCTACCTACCGATTGACTCAACGAATCTTTTCATAAACGACAAAGTTTCGTGCGACCCTGTCGTGGACTTTATTTTAATCATTGTGACAACTTACCCCCAACCCTATGTCTCACATGATGAAACAAATCCCCCTTTAAAAAAAAACACACACATTTGACATATCTTCTGCTCACATTTTATTGTCCTTTTTGGTTGAATTTTACAGCTTAAATATTGCTGTTTGTTTTAAAATAGGTCTGGCTGACTTATTTGCAAAATCTTACGATTAGCATCAACAATTTGTGTTACTTCTAGCTGCGATTTTTCCTTTCAATGCTCCCCAAACTGAAAGCTTGCATGTATCTTCAAGTAAACGAAATAACCCAAACCTCAGAGAATGCCCAGAATGCTCTGCTCATAATTTCCCAAAAACAAAGACTCATCTCCAAGCTCTGGCGGTGACAGTTGTGGCAAAGGTCATACCCACCTCAGACTATATCTTCAATCTTAGATGATAAAATGATAAAAAAAAAACTTGTACCAAATACCTAGCCTCCCCCAACTTGTTACGTCTTTGCTTGAACATCAGCTGCCATGCCAAGGACACTTGCGGGCTCTCTTCTCTAATCGATCAGCACGCGTTTGTTATCTATACACCTACAGATTGTCTCAAGCAGACCCCATTTAGGGAGTGTGTCAATAAACAAAAGGGTTATGTGCGCTTGCCTCCACGAGGAGCACTGCCCAATTTTCCATAACAATAATCAACCAATTAACATTGAATCCTGTTTATTCAGTCAATTTACTCAAGCATTAGGGTTCAATTGACTCTTTTTCCCTCCCAAGTACCATAGCTTCAATTATTTGCCTACACAAAATGCGAAAAAACAAAACAACAACAGAGTCGCTAAGTGAAGACTTTCAATTAGAACGCGCACCGCGTGTGTTTTTCGGCGACTGATTCTAATTACTTTGGCATTTGGAGCCAGCGGCGCCGCAATACAACACAACAAGCCTTCTTGAATCAACATCTCGCTAACGTCTTGTTCATAACTCTTTCGTCGGTGGCTTACCGCACGCACCCCTTTGAAGGGATGGATCTTTTGTTTTATTTGTGTTCGCTATCCAGATATACTGTAACATATTCAAAAAAAAAATTATAAAAATAAAAACAAAAACCCACTCGTCACCATCGTCTTCTAAGGGTTTCCCACTCGAGACCTAAACGACGAAGAACCCCCCCAAACAGTGTGATAAGCAATTTAGCACCCAAAAGGTTGAGCGGGCCTCTATTGTGCAGCCCCAGCCTTACCCTGTACGCACACGGTACAATGGAAGACGGTAAAAAAAGCATTTCCCCGCCTGTAGGAGAAGAAAAATCGTTGGAGTCACCTTTTTCTATACCCCCCATGTCCTTGAGGGAAACACACGAGTGTTTGCACATCGGTGTGTAACAAATTGATTCTTTGCGGTGTATTATCATCGTCCGCCATGGGGTTGTACAGGCTTCTACGGCTCTCTTGCCTGGTGAATAGGATTGTTTTAGATAATGGTTGTCAGTAAAATCAATCTGTTATTCATTCAGCCCCCAAACCCATCAATGGAGAGCCTTTTCCTTCGATGCGGGTAAAGCAAAAAAAACACACACCAAGCTACCGATCCAGGATTCCTCGTGTGCCGCAAGAATATATATTGAATATGATTAGGGGGTGGATTGAGTGTTTCCCCTCGTGCGGGAATATTTATTGAAGGCTTTGCTGGATATATGTCATTCAGCTCTTGATACATGTGTTTTCATGTTTTCAGCCCCACCCCAACAATGGTAGGTATTTGGTGGTTCAATTTTTACCGCCACCCTCGAAATGAACTCAGCCGACAAGCCATAAACATGTATTTGCATTAATTTGTCCGAAACCTCATTCCGGATGAGATTAAAATTCATTACATTCGGATATGCCACAGACCCCGAACCCGCAATTGCCGTCAGCTCTGTCAGTTAGATGCACCATATACACGAATTCACGCATGGGGTAGTTATCTCTTTCTGCGTACAAAATGTTAAACGCCCCGGCTGAAGCGCGATTTTCACAATGTAATCGGATGTCAATTGTAACGATGTGCTTAGTTTTTCGGCCGAATGGCCTCGTAATCTGGCGGAATGAAATGTGTTTTTGGTGGAGGATTCCCAACACGCAGATACTCAAAAATTAATTAAAACCCATGATTTATAGACGAAAAACAGATATCCCGATCCTGATACATTTTCGGGCTGGCGAATTAATGAGGTCTGGGTGCGGATGTTTCGAAAATTTCCAAACAAATTCAAATATGGTGGAGGAGGAGGCTGCAACCGGGCATAGCCAGAGGGGAAAATTTTCACTCATGCATCGGATGGCTGACAATTGGAATTTTTTGCTTTGTCTGATGCGAAACAACCTGACAGAGAGGGAGAGGTCAGCTATTTGCATTTCTCATCCTATTACGGGTGTATAGCTGCAATTTGAATCCCATAATAGTTGGCATAACTTTTGATGGAACTTTTCAGACAGAGTCCTGGGGGTGATGTTTTTGCTTACAATTGGGCAAACGTTTGGGACGAGGAGCAGGCAAAATTGAGAACCACATGCAGCAAAGTTAAATAGGAAAATAATTTCGATATGCATGCCTGCAGTTTTAATAGGATTAAGTAAGAGGCTTTAGTTGGGTGTTGGACAGTCTACAGCATCTGAACTTCTATAAGCTTTCATGCTCGGATATCAGGCTTCCAGGTAACGAGTAATGATTGATCGATGGTGATGTAACAGAGGTCCATTCCTTCTTCGGTGAATCGTAATAGTTTTTACGATTTTGAATCAACGAAGCTGTACTCTGAAATCCACCAACGTTTAAAAAGGCTGGCTGTGACCATCTTGTGGCTGCTCAATGGGAATTTCTTTCGAAAACAACCCTTCTAGCCACGGCCATAGGTGGTCCGATACCCTCAATCATGGTATTAAGTACCTCCGCATCTTTGGGTAGGTACGGCCAGAATCTCTGCCTGTAACACGCTGCATGTGTCCGGAAGTAGTAGTAGTAGTAGTAGTAGTGACTTTATTAGTAATTCATTAAAATTTGCAAAATTTTACAATAATTAGTCGTTTATGGTTTGGCGTAAGGCCGTCTACCAGAATGGCAATTAATCTATTTTAAATTATAAATATAGTTACCTAGTAATAATAACTTTAAATAAAAAGTACTGCTCAAAAATCGGCTTCCAATATACGGTTTCTGTAGCGGCTAGCAGCTGAGGCGTAGTTGAATAAAGTTTCCCACCCAAGACTGCCGTTTAATAAATTAATAACTTCGTCAAAACTCAGCAAAGATCGTCCGAAGTATCTCACGCGGAATTCGCTTAAAATGGGGCATCTTCCAATGAAGTGGTATACATCCTCCCTCTCTTTAAGGTTACACAGGTCACATAATAATGGAAGATCGGTTCGATGCGGAATATAGTATAGATTTACTAATTCACCTCTTAGTTTGAATACTGTGCTTATCAGTTGAAGAGAATAGCGGTTAAGAAGGTAAGTTGATGCGGTTCCCTTGAGGTTGTGGTTCAATCTAGGATACACCAGCCTATGTTGCGATGCATGTGCTTCATTGAGACATTTATCGTACAAAGAGTTACCCGCCATTTTCAATATATTGGTAAACATTTGTTTTAACATCGAGGGATCCGAGTCAGCTGCAATACTTAAACGCAATCCGTAATTTTCTGCCAAATCCTCCCACTTTTGCACCAAGTGACCTCTTGTTGAAATCACATGCTTCAGGACAATCCAGGGCAACCTTTCCCTTTCCATCGCCCCTACCCTAGCAATGTAATCTGCATGCATCTTAAGGGTATCCAAAAAGAGTGGGGGCATTCCAGTTTCTAAGTGCAGCATATAATTTGGAGTACAAGAGGGTAGTTTAAAGATACGCTTCAGAAAGTACCTAAGAAACTTCTCAATTTCCTCGTAATAACGGTAACCCCAAATCTGGGCCCCGTACAGCAGTATTGATGCCGCGGTTGCACGAAAAAGCTTTATTTTCGAGGAGTGATCGATATACTTGCTGTCAATGCAAGGACCCCAAACTGATGAAATAGCTCTTTTAGCTGCTGCTAGATTAGATTCAAAGTGTTTTTTCATATTCAGGTTAGATGTTATTATCACACCTAAATATTTATATTCTTTTACTATTTCCACCCGTTCACCTTGATAGAACCATTTTTCGTTACGGGAGAACCTCCCTCCACCATCTCTAAAAATCATCATCTTAGATTTCGTTAGATTTACCGTCAAGTTCCATTGCTTGCAGTATCTTTCCAAACGGTTGATGACAAGCTGCATCCCTTCTACTGTGTCCGCCAAAAACACAATATCGTCCGCGAACTTCAGCGCTGGAATCCGTACACCTCCAAATTCTATCCCTCTCCCCACCTCCTCTGCTATATCATTTATAAATAGGATGAAGAGCAACGTACTTAGTATGCAGCCTTGCTTAACTCCCATTTGCGTTTCAAATTCTTCCGATACATAATCTCCATTCCAAACGTACGCAACATTGTTCTCGTACATCGCTTCAAGAACTTTAATAATTTTGCTTGACAAACCAATTTGATACAACTTATAGAAAAGTGCTTTGCGCGCTATGGAGTCAAAAGCTGCACGGAAGTCAACAAAGAAGGCGTATAGCTTTTTGCGGTTGTGTTTAAAAGTTTCCGCAATGTTCGTAATAGTAAAAATGTGGTCCAGCGTTGAATAATGCTTCCTGAACCCAGCCTGGTACTCGTTTAAGATCTTGTTGGAAGCTATCCATTGTATAAGCCTATTATATATCATAGCACTAAATAGTTTCACCGAAGTATTCAAAAAAGAAATGCCTCTGTAGTTTGCCGGGTTATCTAGCTCTCCTTTTTTATGCAATGGAAAGATTATCGCTCTTTTGAAACTCCCTGGAATACTTGCTGTTACGAAAATCCTGTTAAATTCCCTAGTTAGCGCAATGAGAAATTCAGAAGAGCAATTCTTGTAGAACTCGAAAGGAATCCGGTCGTCGCCTGGGGCTTTTCTCACTTTAGACGAATCAATTGCGCTTTTCACTTCGAAAAGAGTAAACGGCGCATCTAAAAGTTCATCTGCAAATGATGGGGCTGCGTATTGCGGTAATGGGGAAAACCGCGGGGTGTTGAGTAGATTTTCGAAATACTGTCTGAGCTCAGAAGATTGCAAAGAAGACGAGATCAAATTCGGTCTGCCAGTAGCAATTTTAGCCGCTTTCCAAAATTCTGCAGAGGATCTTGCAGAGTTGAGAACTGATATGGTCTTCAGTTTAAATTGTTTTCTCTTTTCCATGCAAAGACGTTTAAAGTTTTTATTGGCTTCGGCATAGAGTTCTTTCGACGAGCTAGTGTTACTAGACCTTAGGCGCCTTAGCAATGCAAAGGATCTATTTCTCGCCTTGAGACAATCGCTGTCGAACCACTTCTGCTTACTGACTACAGGTTTTGCATTTACAGTAAACGGTGCAGCCCTTTTTATTATAGCGGTAAGATCGTCGATCTGTATCGCTGCATTTTGTTCACTTAGACTCGCAAGCTCAGAAGTCAGCTTATTTTGATAAGAGACAAGAAATTTGTTGTTCCAAACCAACTTCGGCAGAAGAGCCAGCTGCTTTGCGAATGGCGCATCACCAGTATTCGAAACTGCACACGATATTTCTAATGGCATATGGTCGGAAAACGTTTGAGCTGCTATCGAAAAAGCGTTGACTATTGATTTCCATTTTCCTGATAATAGGCAGTAGTCTATAACGGAGCATGAAGTTCCACGAATAAAGGTATGTTCACCATCCATGTCTCCTTTACAGCTTCCATTGAGTATCGTGCAGTCATACGCGTCAGCAGTTTCCAATAGCTTCACGCCCTTTCCATCACATAGGTCGTCCTTTGATTTCCTCGTTGCATGTATAAATGATGGCACATGACCACTTGAAAAATTGTTTTGCGATAACCCTAACCTTGCGTTAAAGTCTCCAGCAAGCAGAAGATCCGGCGAATTTAAAGACTGAAGAACATCGGAGAGCCTGTCGTAGTCGCGCAACCAATGACTGCAGTTTAGATAAATTGGAACGATGCAAAGGGTTTCTCCATTGATGATTACATCAAGTACGTAGATTCCTTCCACCAATCTAAACTTTATTTCAACCATCTTAAGAGATTTCCGATAGCCTAGCAGTTCGCCGCCGCTACCTCTTCCGAACAAACTGGACTTAATTGCTGGGATCCATTTCACTTCATAATCTCTAAAAATGCTACTGAATCTAATTTCTTCCCCGGCTAAAACATGAGTTTCATAAAGCATAAAGACGTCAAAGCTTTTAATATAGTTGAAAAAATTGGAAAAAAATAATTTGTTCTTTAAGCCTGCAACATTATAACTTAATATGTTAAATAACACTATTTCCTGATTTACTTCATTTTTACTATAAACTTCATTTTGATTGTTACATAATTTTGTTTTGTTTAAGTTGTTTTGGCAGACGGCATTATTATTAAAAATTATGGTGAAGCTCCAAAGACGAAGAACTGCTACTTGCGTTTCCACCCGATACATTTCCACCTTCAATGTTTACGTTTCTGACAGTTGCATCTGTCACTGTAGAACTGACGTCCACGATCTGCTGAAGGAGTGACATCCCACATTCACTGTCAAAGCCCTCACATCGGATTTTGTTATTATTATCAATAAAGAATGTTTTATTACTTATTTTAAGTTTATTTCCAATCACAATAGGTTTTGCGTTTTTATTTTTGCTCTCGATGTCCGATTTCAACTTGAACAACGTCTTCCTTCGGTTACGAGAAGCTTCAGTGAAATCTCTGTGAATCGATACCTTGTTGCCTCTTAGAGTAGTTGCGTTGTTTAGCACACGGCGAACGTCTTCTTTCTTCTTTAATTTTACAATTACATTAGAAGTGTTGTTGTGTGACCTCAAAACCCTGACATCCGATATAAGTGATAGATCACTACTTCCCAGAAGTTGCAGACATATGTTTTGGGCTTTGTCCTCTGGCAAGATGTTTGTTTCGACAGGCATGTGCAATACAACGTTGCTCTCAATCGATCTTCTCTCTAACATCTCTACCTTTCGCTCCAAAGATGCGTACGAAGCTTTCATCTCCTGCAATTTGTGACGCAGCAATGTATTGTCGTTTTGTATTGCTTGGAGTTCTACAGAGACTCCCTCGACATCAGCCTTAGTTGCCACATTCTTTAGTCTGTCATCGAGCAAAGATGCCATGGAACCAACTATAAGGGATTTTAGGTCCCCAATTGACATTTTGCCGACCATCGATTGATTGGTAGCAGCGGGCGAAGCCTGCCCTTCCTCCGGTGACGTTTCAAAAATACGACGCTTGCCGCCACTGACATGTGCATTGTTGTTGGACATTTTCGGCGGCGTTCTCCGTATACCCCCAACCATTGCAAATTATGAAGTAGATGCTTAAACTTGAACTGACTCACCAAGAATCGTGAATTGTCCCTTGAGGTAATGAAGCAAATACACTGAGTACCACTTTTTAGGCAGATTTGTAAAGAAAAATATTGTAAAAACAGGTTTAATTTGGGCGAGCGATTTTACGTGCGTTTAGGCTGTCAAATGTCCGCGTTGCCAATTCTTGTGTCCGGAAGTATCAGGGCCAAATGTAAGTCCAGTCCACTGGAGAATATACCAGACCCTGTGCCCTCACTGGTGAAGGCTGCCTTCTATTTTGCCTACAATCTTTATACCTTTCAAATATGCATGCTGAGTATTACATAGAGCAGGAGTTCCCTAACTGTGCGTCGCGACGCCCTGTGGCTGCGCTATCCTAAGGGCGTCGCAAGACGGTACGCACAGGTCGACATTTCTATCACTTTATTTTTATTTTTTCACCGCTGTCAGAACAAAAGTTAAGTCGACTAGATTGGTCTGGACAAGACGAAATCTGAATGCAAAAACTAACTAGATTGGTCGGGAACGTCACTTTTTGGAGTGGGACCTAAGTGGGGGCGACTGTGTTCCGCACTTTTGGTGCCCAAGGGCGTCGGAAAAAAATTACAACCTGCAAAGGGAGTCGCGGTATAAAAAAGTTTGGGAACCCCTGACATAGAGTTCCGTTGCAACACTTGCTTCTTATTCAGCAAAAAGCGATCGTTGAATTCAACTTTAAACTGACTTTTGGTCTCAAATATATTTTTGCATTTGCTTAGAATTATTTCAGTATGATGTATGACATGAAAATATGAGTGATTATTGTTGCAGGGTGGTTAAACATTCCGTTTTGCTAGTCTTTAAAGACATATTAACGACTATATAGCTCTTTTACCGAGCTCACGATTCTGTGCGTCAATCAGTTTCGGAGGAGGCCAAACCGAGATAAATTGACGCATTGGCAACGTCAACGAGTAAGAAAATAAATCGAGTTCGCCAAATTTTATGGTTGCCAGCGTTTGAAAATTCAGACATTTTTTTTTTGTGTCGCAACCAACAATCTTGACAGTCATCCTGACTGGCTGGCGCTTGTCCTTTAAAGCCAAGTTCATCTCAACTGGCGTCTTTGGGGATATGACCTCCATAACCGCAGTTCCTTAAGTAGCAAGTATTTTCCCGCGTCAAGATCACATCGGTCTGTTTAACCGCGGATGGATTGGATTTGGATTTTTTTTCTATCGAAGTCAGCTAGTGAATCCGTTTTTTTTTTTATAATAACTCTCTTGTAGCATTATTTGCACTTGGCCTTTCTACTTCCGATGACCGACCGTGTGCCTTTCTGCTGGCATTTTTTGAGCTGCGACCGTGGCTTTTAGAGGCTGTGCTCTAATAGAGAGAGCAGTGAAGTTCGCATTTTTTCTAACCTAACAGCCGCGGTTTATATAAAAGTACCCTCTCTTTTAACTTTTCTGGGCCTTCTTCATTGCACTCTCTTCTCCCTTATCATTGTCTTAGGTCCGCCTCAGCTGTTGAGTCTTTCGTGTCTAGCAATCATAAGTTTCAGTTTAAAGACCTTCTTTCATTGGTTAACTATACGAAGGAACCACCACAACAGAAGCCCATCTGATGTCGAAAAAGGACTTAAGGCCGGTCTGTTCACAGCTGGTTAAAACCCTTTCGATCCGAACGGGACATATATATCCCAGTATGTTTTCAGAATTACCTAACTCCAAAATTTAAACCGCAGAATGGTGCAGATTGATCCCAATCCGTAGTTTATGGTATTACCAACAGTAAATGTTCACAATCATGCGGCTTAGGTTAGTAAACATGTTCATTTTTGTTACAATAAAACCGACCCTTACACATGAAAGTTGCATGCCGGTTCGGAAATCGCTAAAAAGTTAATTCAATTGTTATGTTAGTGTTGCTGTTGTTTTGATGTGATATTTAGATATATCAGTATATTTGGTTGGGCTATAACTGTAACACTCAGGTTTCTGGATAACATTTTATGGGAACATCTTCTAACTTATTTTAGATCCAATATACCAAGACCACTAAATCAGGCTAGAAATTCCAATATTTTGGAGGATTCCCATGAGAATGAAGACTTTTCAAGTGACAGTGGGGATTTGTACGAGCCTACAGAGTCGAATGAGAGTAGTGAGAAGGGAAGAAATGCATTTGACGACTCGGGCACTCCACATCACGATTCTGAGAAGCAAGAAGACTCAACGGACGAAGAGTTTCAAAAAGCGGGGAAGGAAGTGGAGCCGGTACAAATAAACTTTCGTGTAGAGAGAAATCAATATGATTACACAATTTTGTCTACGCCTGGCGCCGATTTTGTACAAACAGTGAGGAGATATCGAATTCCTAAACTACACCTTTGCTTTGAAAGGACTGATAGTACCTTACAGATATTCGAAAAAATATTCTATCACACAGTGCACCAATGAGCGTATTCAGATTTTCCGAATGAATTACTAATAAAGCTTATTTTCTTTGGAAATACATTTTTTCGAAATATAATTTGTTTTTTGATTTTTAAGATTTGTGTGCATAAGCGATCCTGACTGGAACAATTATGTCCCATCCGAAAATACTGATGGGATATATGTATCCCAGCCCCGCCCTCCGCCGCCAAATGTACTTTTCCAACCGTGGCTATATAAAACGCCTAAACTCTTATTTATATAACATAACAAAACAGTTTTTTTTTACCATAGCGGCTTTTCGCATAGAAAGGGTTACCTTGGTTAAGTTACCATAGATTTAGGTTAACCAATGCTTATAAATCAGTGATAACCAATGGGTGTTTGTTGAGCGTTTTTTTTTACCTCGGTCACCAAACCATAGCTTTCCAACAAATCGTTCCATTTTTAAGGTTTCGTACCCAAAGGGAAAAAACGTAACCTTATTAGTTTCGCTCGGATGTCTCTCCGTCTGTCTGTCTGTCTGTCTGTCTGTCTGTCCGAACCCACTAAGCCAATTTTGTTACCAGGTCTATCTCAAGAACCGATTGACATAGGAGGCTAAAATTTACACACAACATCCGGTATAACCTCCAGTTAAACGACAAATACCAATAGAAGGAATACATCGATTGGTTTTGGATTAATTAGTAATCTGGTGAAAAAATATTTTCATTCGCCCAAAAAACGGTTTATTTCTTGATTCTTTGTATTTCTTCTTTGATTTTTTGTAGATCATGTTATTATCTATAAATGTGCTGAATACTGTTTTGCCAAAAAGTTAATAGTTTACAAGATATTATCAAAAAAGATAATTTTACCATGTAAAATACGTTGCTCTCATAAGTTTTAATCTCTACTACGCAGTTGTGCACAATTGACCCCATCAAAGACAGAACCCCACCAGGGTTCCCGCCTGCTAATTTCGTTGGGGAATATAATACATTTTTTTGGGGAGTACAGAACAAAATAAAAGTAATATATTTTTAGTCATAGTTTTTAATTGGGACAGGTCGCATACAGAATGGAAAATTGGCGTGGGTTGGGTACTAGGTAATAATTAGAAAATGAGATTCATGTGCGAGTAATTTTTGAGAGTAAAAATATTAAGTAATTAAATTAAACTAAATTGTGATGAATTCATGAAGAGGGGAAAGATTGAATGATATAGATTTCAATTAATATCTGATGTGTTGGACTTTAACCAAATACGGAACCTTCGGTGCGCGAGTGACACTCGCACTTGGCCGGTTTTTTTTTTCCATTTATTTCTCAGTTCAGTGATTGACGGAATCCTTATTTATTTATTTTTTTTTTGTTTTCGGGTCCTTTTGTTTTTAATGAATAATTTGTTCAGGTTTCAGATTTCGTGTGCCTATCGAACATGAAAACCTGATGAAAATGTTACTTGCTCTTTTTTGTGTTGATATTCGTGCGATTTGAATATGTGTAGTCTTCGACACTTTTCTAAACGATTTCCATTCACTGGCTAAATTATGCATTAAAACATTCGAATTTTCCATCCCGATTGATCTCTAAATATTTATATATACATAAACAAAAAGTTAATTCTTTGCTGTAGAAGAAATTCACGAAAACTTAAACAAATTCCATCAGTTGTCAAATTCGAACGCACTTGGATTGGTAAATCTGAAGCAAGGCTCGATCATTCTATTACTTGTATTTTTCTGTGTATTGCACAGACATTTTTGTGTAGCATATACGTCAAAATGAATACCTACGTACTCCCTAAAAAATCTTGAACAAACGAATTACAGGAAATCAGTGGTTAAATCTCATTAACCGGTCAAAATCGGCTGGTTATCGATTTCTCTGGTTAATATATTTTGCTGAACAAACACATTCGCTGGTTACCATCTGGAATAACCAAGGATTAAAGATAACAAAGATTGAGCAAATCGGACTTTAGGCGAGGCCAGGGTATCGTATGAGATATTTTGCAGAGTTTTATGTCACGTCTTCAATTCCACGTGGAACCCATCTTCAATGTGTCTTTAGACACGACTGCATTTACAACTGGATATGGGTAGTTTGACACACGATTTGAGATTAAAAGTTGGCTTAATTACAATTTTATCGGGCAACCTCAGAACACCGAAACTTTGCAATCGAACACGTTTAATTGTAAAGAATCTGAAATCGAATGTCAAGGTGAAAATATTCTCATCCCGCGAATTCCGCCTTTTTCCGTACCATTTGACATTCGTAATGGGGTAGTTCGCGACAACGTCAGTGTCAATAATAAGAAGAAAAAAACCAAGTGACAGCTTGACAATTTGTAGGAATGTTTTGATTTTCGTGTATGTCTTTCATTAAATCGCAAATTTGTGTTAAAAATGTACTTAAAAGATTATAATAAATTGGAAAAACAGGTTCAAAACATTTCAGAATTAGAAAGTGATGTTCATTAAATGTATTTGGAAAAACCTGAGAAGTTTAAGTAATGGAAAATGTGAGCTTTCTAAGAATATTTCAACAAAGCACTACTGTGTCCATTAATAATGTACACGTTTTCTTGACGTTTGAACGAAGAAAATCGCCCATCTGTGAAAGGATGGACTTCGCGAAACACTCTATTAAGCGTCTTTAATTTGCCGTGCTTCGCGCTTTCGCTTTGACAATTAATAAGTCGCAAGGAAAATCATTGTATGTTTGTGGCATCAATCAAATCAACTTCAGTGGTTGTATTTTTTTTAAATGCTCTTTCAAGTCTTCGGAATTGCTAAATCATAAGCATTAAATATGCCTCAATGGCATCACTGGTTGTGTCCACTGTTTTCTATTCATCCCTCATCTATCGGTATTCCGGACAAGTTTTAAGCTGTACTTGCATTTGCATGAGCCAACGACGGATGATGACGAGTATAATATACGTTCGAGTATGCGGCCGACTTAAGTTGAATTATAGTCTATCGGTATCGACGACCGGAAATCCCTTGCTCATGTGGAAAGCCACCCTCTCGCATATATATTTATTTTTAAGTACATGTCAAGAGCTCAGCCATCAGTGTATACCTACTTCAAGGCATTAACTTTTATCATCCACTCTAAGATAATCAACAATTAATCGTATTTAATACGTACTCAAACTTCAACTGGCCAAGCCCCCTTCGTACCGAATGAAAATCGATCGCCCTCTCTCTCTGGTTTGCTGCTGCAGAGGGATATACACAATTCCATTTTCCAAGCAGGGCACTGTTCCATCGTCAAGTGGTGGTGGTGCTGTTGCGCCATCCACTATTCATTTTACAAAACCACTCTAATCCGCCTACCGCCCACATTTCGCATGCACACACAGAACCGTTTGCACTTGGAAAATGTTCACACTAATAACCACCTCTTGAGAAGTTCCCTCTTTCATTAGTGATTGCTCGGAGGCCCGACCATAATATCCCAACGTTGCCTATCGCCCGGCAATATGCGATTACGCTGGCCGAAGAACGACTGTCCAACACAAAGCGCGCACGAAGGGACGACAAGGAAAAAAAACCACCCCTAAACGACCATTATCGTTTGTCGATTACCAAAATCACAATCATTGCGCTTAAGCCTTTCAATATTAGTTCAATTTCAATTTGGAGATTGGAAAATAATAAGAAACGAAATTTCGTCCTGGCCCGTACACCGAAAGAGGTCCTCCATAAGAAAGCGGGCAGATCTCAAAGCGACAGCAGCGCCGCAAAATGGCCTTATAAAGGAAAGTATACCGAGGTCCTTGATGGCCCTTTGCGCAATGTGTACTCGTATATAATCGTATCTCTGATATGTTCTCGTCCTTGATCCCGGCAATAAAATTGAGTTTCCGCTTACATCCATACCAGAGAGGCCAAAGGAGACGGAAATTCCCTCGACACAATGGCTGGCTCTGACTATATGTGTCGGTAGAGGGAATAAATTTACACAGCCAGTGTGTCCGTGTTTAAAAAAAGCAACACAACTTTGAGAGGTCTCCCTTATGATGTGCGGCAAGTGGAAGATCGGGTGTAGATGCCGAACAATTTCGATAAATGCGTCAGCAATATTATTTCGAGGAAAGTTCGCCAACAGCTCCTTCACCCTCTAGCTCATACCCCATCTCATATTTGTTCCCATTGGGAGCGGCGGATACACCAAAGTGATTATGTGCTCCAAGGTTTGTGGCAGGATCCGCATACGCTCCATCGGGTGCGCGCGATTGAGAAAACGATTTTCAGTTACAAATTGGTTCGGATTCAGATTAGAGAGCCGGTTGTCGTGCCAATTACGCCGACCGAAGCCTATATCGACGCACAACGGAATAGAAACGTCAACCCTGCAGCATATAAAAAGGACGAAGACAACTTTTCCGGTGGCTGGTGGCCGTGGCACTTGTTATTTAAAGTTTATTTGACATGGGCACCATCAGTCTGGTTCTGCATTTATTGGGCCTCCGTCTTTGCCCCCTATTTGTATGGGGTTATCAAGGGCTTTTCAAAGTTGGAATTGTGATAAATTGTGAGAAATCGTCCAGTTGCTGCGGGCAGCCTTTTTGGAATTTCTGCCATCAGCACAGGGTGGGAAACTGTTGCTAGGAATAATGATGATGGTTCCACCCCGAAGCGGTGCGATTACCCAATTAGGTTGTTACGAGAGACTCACAGTTAAGTGTATAGGGTTGAATGGACACTTTGTCAATTATTTCTATGAATGGATGTTGTTAGTCTGTTTGAGGTTATTGTTGCTGCTCTAAAGGGGTTGTTGGCCGGAATGTCACTGCACAGAACTTCACAAGGGAGACGAAAAAGCAAATGGAAGCAAAGTTCGCAAAGTTATTGGCCCCAACAAATGAGGGATAACTCGTCCGGCTACAGCTAACAGCTATTGACGGAGTCTGTCCGTGATTTGGCATTCATTGAACTGTCATTCAATTTTCGTATCTACCCACTACTGGTAGTTTCGAGAAATTATTAAATGACAGTGAGTGGACCGAGTGGCGGCAGTAATTTGGGTTCAAACCTAGGGTGCAATTTCGTAGAGGGGGACTTGGATATTTAGTCGACATGCGGTCCAAAACAGTTCAAGCTCGATGAGCGTGATTTACGTATTTTAAATGATTGTCGAGCTTCAGTGTTTTTCAAGTTCTAGCAATTTTGTACGAGGTCATACAAAATTCCTCCTTTCACAGCGGCGACCATCAATCAAAATTTCAAGAACAATATAGTACGACTGCGAAACCGAAAAATAACGGCTAACCGAAGCAAACCGATTTCGATTAAGCCCGGACGGTTTTTCCCTCCCTACTACGAGTGTAAGTATACGGTAGAGACAGAAACCTTTTTAAAATCTGTTCAACAAAATGAGTAAAGACTTACCGAGAACGCTATAACGCCTCTGCCACACGCTAAACATAGTAATTTCCAAAAGAAAGAAATTTTTGAAAAGAAAGGCTATACAGAGCAAAGCACCTATTACAAATTTAAAGCATTTGTAAGAAAAGGTGTTCTTCTTCTTGTGGTTCGACGGCCAGGGCACGTATGCCATAGGAGTCTGCCATAGGAGAGATACTACCCGTCAGTTAGTTTACGATTATTGTTTCCTTATATACCTATTCCCTATGAGCATTTCCAATGCATATCGATACCTTAAACGAGTCGCGTGCCATCAAATATTAGCTTGCGATAATGTATTGCACCATTCATAAAAATGTCTCAATTGCATTAAACGTTTAGGTCAACACTCCAGTGACACAGTATGAATGACACACTGTATCCAAAGTCACTAACACCGGGTCTTCCGGGACTCGCCGGGATTGTCAAAATATTTTTAGCCGTGTCCAGATAAACAATTTGTCCAGTCAAAAGCTCAAATGTCTCGGCAAAACATATTTTTTTTAACTTCCTAATGGTTTAAAATGCTTTTGGCGAATTGATTTACACAACTAGTGTTCTTCCACTTGAGGAGTTTATTAATAATTCACCTTTTATATAATTATTAACTTATTACAAATGTGCACGTCTTAACTTAATACAATAATAATCGACTACCGAAGAGCCGCGTGTCCATCCACCATCGATGCCAGTTGAAAACGAGAGAGAGAAAAAACGCAAGTGAATCGTTCTATTTAATATGCACAAGACCGGAAATGCAGCGAACCGAACGAACGATCGAGCTGCGAAAATTGTTGATGAGCGATGTTATCGATTGCAGCGCATCAGGGTTGTTTGAATGTGTTGTCTTGCCAGAGCGGCTGTGCTCATATGACGATCGCGACGTCACATGCTTTTAATTTAAAAAAGTAAAAATTCGACTGAACTCATCCACTTAACGAAACTTGAAACTGAAGTTGAACCCGAGTATCCGATAAGTTTCTGAGCTTATGTTTTGTTTTGAACTTTCAATTTGCTGATTTTCCAGGGTTGTTTCTGCTTATACTCGTATACGTAATAGGTAAATAACAAAAATATAAGTTCACATGGACGTATGAGTATTCCAAGACTAGACTAGTTTTGACTGCAATTACAGCTCTCAGTATACCATGGCTATGGTTTTACTGTTTTTACTGCTCTTCCCGAGAAGCTTTATTCATCTTCCGAAAAGAGTGTGTGTTGACAAATGGAGTCTCCTCTTTTTAAGAATTCTTCCGATGAGCCGAAAAACCTGAAGAAGCTGATTTCAATTGTATTTTCGTCAATAGCGCTCTTTTCGAAAGAGTTTTCAGTTTATTGAAAGATCTATGTTCTGAAGAAGAAAACCGAAAAGCATTTGGTTACATTTTTATGAAAATTGTCAATTTTAAATGCGTCGTAGATTCGGTAAGAGAAAGCTCTTTGTGGCAATAATAATCTACAAGAAGCACTCATAAAAATTGTGTTGGGTTTATTTCGTGAAGCACATGCGCACAAATTTCACTGTAGATTAGATAAAAATATGCTTTATTTATAATATTTTTTATTTGGAAAGTCTTTTATGGCCTGGTTTAAAAAACCATCGGTCAATGTAATTTTTTTTTTGTTTTTTTTTTTTTATCCGAGGGTAGGTGAAAATCTTCCAAAGACACTATGAGAATAGCAAGCGCGTTCTCATAGTAGTGTCAGATTTTTACTGACTAAAAACACCACCCTTCTAAAGATTGTTAGATACTGCAACTAAGAAATAACTTATCAAGCAATTTTTCTATCATTAAATAAAAACTTTTGACAGGTTACTTTCCAATGAAAGATCCTGCGTGTTCCGCAAATTAAACGCGGTTAATCTTATCTTGCCAAGTCGAACGGTTTCGTTCTTTGTAGTCGGCGCAATAAATTGCTCTCGTCCAAGATTTGTCGGACTGTATTGTTGATATGTCCGATTAGTCGGTTTCTATGCTTTCTCGCGAAGCTTCTAGTTTCAGCTTCGATTGTTGGAATTCCGAGATCCCTATGGATATCGTCGTTTCTAATATACCATGGTGCATGTACAATTTCTCTAAGAACTTTATTTTGAAAAGTTTGTAGAATATTGACATTTGTTTTCTTGGTACAACCCCAAAGTTGTATACCGTAGGTCCACACCGGCTTTAGCACTTGCTTGTATAAAAGCAATTTGTTCTCAGTACTGAGCTGGGAATGTTTTCCGAGTAACCAGTACATTTCTCTATATTTGATATCGAGTTCTTTTTTCGTTTTTCACGTTTCATTTTCACGTGCGAACTCCATTTCAGCTTTGCGTCGAGTGTCATTCCCAGGTATTTGGCCTCGTTTGCAAAGGGTATTCGGGCCAAGTTTAGAAAAATTGGCAAGTCATTAGTTTTCTTATAAGTGAAATTCACGTGAACAGATTTAGTTTCGTTGAGGGCGATCCGCCAGTTCCTTGTCCATTCATTTACCTTATTCACTGCGGCTTGCAGTTTTGTAGTCGCTTCTTCGATTGTATTACCTACTGCTAGGATAGCTGTGTCGTCGGCGAACGTAGCAAGGGTAGTGCCATCTTCCCTTGGTATATCGCGAGTATATAACAAGTAGAGAAGCGGACCAAGGACGCTTCCTTGTGGTACCCCGACCGAAATTTCTTTTAGCTCCGAGTATTCGTTTCCATTTCTAACACGGAAGAGTCTATTCCGGAGATATGGTTCTAGAATATCATATAGGCTTGCGGGGAGAACTTGTCGTCATTTAAATTTTAAGCCGTCGTGCCACACCTTATCAAAGGCTCTGTGAGACGTCAAGCAATACGCTTGAGCAAATCTTTTTTTCTTCAAATGCTTTCTCGATTACGTCAGTAGTTCTATGTACTTGGTCAATCGTCGAATGCTTGGTTCTGAACCCAAACTGGTGGTCAGGGATAAGATTATTGTCTTCAATAACCGGTTGTAGGCGCCTAAGCTATATTCTCTCGTTTGAAGTTAAAAAAAAAAGTGTGAACCTCACAATATCGCCTTACATCATCACTCATTAAGACTTTGTATACTCGGCTCGAGCTAGATTTAGCTCCCCTCCAAAATAATTTTCAAAGTTTAGCTGAGCTAAATTTAAGTGAGTTCTTTTAGCCAAATGGTATACACCTCATTTATCTGTCAAAATTAGGTGTGCCCATTTAATGAGTCGGTATACATTGGGGACCTTTTGACACCTAGTCTATTTAAAACGTCAACTAGATTCGTCGGGACTATGAATCCGAACGCGTTGACTAATCAACTTGAATTGTTTTTGTATTCTCGCGGTCAGCGTTACCCTTGCTTGATTTCGCAATTTTTTATTTGGAAAGGGCCCTTCATAAGTTTTTAAAAAATTTTTATATTCAAATAAGTACATTTAAAATGTAACACGGTTGCCTATCACAACACTATTATAGTCGGTGCAGGGAAATAAGTCCACGGGAACTAAGTCCACTGAGGGACTTAGTACCCACCAACCAAGGGGGAAATAAAACCATTTTCGTGAAGTGGACTTAGTTCCCATATAAGGTGGGAAATAAATTCCGAAAACTCAGAGTGGTTTTATTTCCCTTTTAACGTCAAGTTGGTGTTATTGCGCTCTCAAACTATGAAATCTGGATGGGGGGGCATGCTGCCCCCCTGCAACCCCCCTGCTTGGATTTACTGTTGGATTAGGGGGTGGGTGCAAGGTTGGTCTTATTACTCAAATTTTGTCGGCGTTATTACGCTTTGTCGGAGTTACTCCAATAAAAGATCGTGAGTTTGTTGTCCAATTTAGTTTGGACGTAAGTTCCCCCTTCTTATTTTTGAGTGTGTACTAAGTTCCCATCAGAAAGTGGACATAGTTCCCACCCTACATGGGAACTTAGTCCACTTCACGAAAGTGGTTTTATTTCCCATTAGGTGGGAACCTAGTCCCTCGGTGGACTTAGTTCCCGTGGACTTATTTCCCTGCACCATTATAGTCTTATGCGAACTAATGGTTGTTAAATATCGTTCGAAAATTCTAAATTACCAGAGTAGCCTTAGAAATGACACCTTTTTCTCTCACCGGCCCTTTTTTCGACTCTTCAGAATTCTGCATTGTTTATTTTTAACTGAGTATGCAGGCAGGATTTTCTTGACTAGATTTGTCGACTTCCCCTCCATAATCGTCAACTGCAAAGACTATTCATTTGACCACTCTCGCCAATAAAAACTGAAATAGGTACATCTCGTCGGTCAGCTGTCAGACTTACTAAACTAGGAATCCGAAATTCCGAACGTCCCCATTTTCTCAAACTAAATTTGGACAGAACGTTTTGTTCGGTTGTCTTGTTATGTTCTTTGTGTTGCGGAAAGTAATCAAGGATTACCTTTTTTAACGAGGTAGATGAGAAATAAAATGCTGCAGATAAGAAAGAACTGAATTTTTCGTAAGATTTTTTCTAGAAAACAGCTGTGACACTTATCCACAGTGGACTCAATTTTGGTCTTAAAATGTTGCTTAGGAATTATAAAGTTAGTTAAGTAATAACAAAAAAAATATGCAAATAATCTTTTCCGTACGAAAAATTTTTCCGACCAACTTCTCAGTTAATTCCAGAAGAAAAAAAAAAAAACAAATCATTCCACTGACTGTTCCATCTGTCAGGAATTTTTTTCCTGATGGAATACAATCAGTGGTTGTTGGTTTGTTGTAATAATTGTTTTCGAAGGGAAGAATTTTTCTGACAGATTTCTTGCTATCGCCTAATCGTAAAAAAAAAACTCATTTCCATACTGTTCCAACTTTTTCGGTTGCATTTTACGTATATGGCTATAAATAACTGCGGCCTAATGTTTGAAGAGGAAAGTTGGTGAGCAGCGAAGATTTAGTTCATAAAACTCTTCAAAGCACGCCACCAAGCGAGCAAAATCCATGTGTCCTGCCCACAGCGATTCCATCCCTTCATTGGTTGCTCGCACACAACACTAAACAAACTAAACAAGCAGTATCCATAAATTTGCTACCAGCCAATGATATGCCACTCAAAAACTTCGCCGTGAATAATAATTTATTTTAATTATTTCGTGAATCGTAAATTTCTTGCAAAATTGTCAATTAAATGTCAGAAACTTTAATTACAACCTCCTTTGGTTTATTAGTAGGTACACCCCGACCATATCCTTAACTGACTCCTCTTCGCTCTTCCTCATATGTGTTGTTTGCGTCATCATCATAAATCCGTTTTTTTATTTCTTGTCATCTTTCAGATGCTCAGCACCTACAGAATAAACACCAACCCAACGGCAGTGTCATGGGTGTGCATCATATTCGGGCACCGCGGCCACCAATTCGCACCGCGTCCTCCGGATTGGGGGGCGTTGGCAACGTGTCAGAACAGACACAAACGAGCAGTGTAAACAGCAGCAGTAGCAGTGGCAGTGCTGTTGGTGGTGGGTCTGGTGGCGGCGGCGGCAGCAGTAGCAGCAACGTTGCAGCAATGAAAAATCAACACCACCACCAGCAGCATCAGCAGCAGGATAGCATTGGCATGACAACGACAACGGGTGTTCATCTACAGCAACAAGTGCCACAGGCGGCTATCGACGAGATGAGAGTCTGATAGGTGACGGTGTTCGAACTAGAATTATAGTCGTCTTGGTAAGTCGCATGTATTTTTTGAAAAATTCTGGTCCCTTTTTATACAGTCATTAGATCGCATCAGCGTTTTTGTGTGGTGCTGTCAACTGGGGAGACAGCTGACAGATGTCATTTATTTTCAAATGTCACTGTCATAATTGTCCAATGAAGAGCGATTTTCATTTTCGTGCGAAACAAAACGAAACAATTTCGAAAATCCATTTTCCAAAACATTAGCTCGGCAATGGAACACGTCCGCGTGATACATGTGTGACATGTCAAACATCAGCTACTTATAGGCGGGTTTCGATTTTCGGCAACAGCCCTCGCAATCAAAGGATACTTGCCAGTCAACAAATCTCCCACAATCTAATCCGAAACTTGAGTCAATAAAACCAATTCCGCGACGTAAATAAAATGATAACGAAATACGGCATGCGACATGCGGCATTCGGGTCGCGTACAGCCAGAGGAATAGAGAAGCTATAAAATATTGTGTCATCAGATTGCCTATTCTACCCTATTTCGGTTATCGGTTAGCGGAGGCCTCCGTCAGATTTAAATTAAATATTCCAATGCTCAATTGATTCGGTGATATCAACGGTGAAGGTGTTTGGGGTCCTGTTCTGTCTTTAAATTGAGACCTACCGCAATCGAAAATGGCGTTGACTTTTCGTTTTTTTTTTTTCTTTGTTTTTTGGGGGGACTGGGGGTAAAAGTCTTCTTAAAGTTGCTGGTACCACTTGAAACTCAATATTTGTTTAGCTCAGTTCTTTCCTTCATAATTCCATTCGATGGAATCGCATTTGCTGGGAAAACATTGAAAATCTTCCCCATATGGCCCCACAGGCAAGTGTTTGTGCATATTTAAAAGTTGTTCGGTATCAATGTGGGTCATTGGTCAACAGAACTTGTCATGGGCGGAGGCAGATTTTCAACCAGTCAGAGTTTCGTCCTTCAAGCGGTTTTGTGATTTATAATATTTGTGCTCTTGAAACTTTGAGATTTAATTCGTAGAAATTTGTAAACAGAAACTTCACATCGAGCTCTTTTGGGTAGGTATATGAATTGGTTTCTAGTGGGATGGAAATTCACCAAATACCATAGTCTCGTTGACCTTTTAAGAGATCTGTTTGTTTTATTTTCGAAATGTGTATTTCAAAGCCGAATATATGTGCGGAGAGGATGCCGAGGGTACTCAAACAGTCTTTGATGAGCTGGCAAGTGCCAGCTCCATTATTGGGGAGCATATGCAGTGAATAGAATGAGCTAGGGACGTGGGTTCTTACTGGACCGCTGCGTAAGAAAGGTACTTCGGTTTCATAAAGTTTTTATGAATGCATATATCTGGGTTTTTATGCTGCTAATAAAATAAACAAATGCAACAGAACCATCGATTTTCACTTGAGGGCTTTTATGAAGTAGGTAATAGGATAACAGAGATCATAATGAAACCGTCTTATATTTGCATTTTGAAATAGCCCCCTGACAGACGAAGGCAACCAAGGTTATTTCAAAATATGCCATTGAGGTAGATATGATGGAGGTGCTTATATATATTCAAGCCTCCGTCTATGTGTGTTGCTGTTTATATAGCAACAAAAATACGTTGCCTTGGATTAAAACACTGGTCCTTTTCTAACTTACTTAAAATGCGGACAGAAACCCTCAAGTTCTTGGAAAATAACCGCACACAATCCGGAAATTTTGAATTCACCTTTGTTACAAATCCTTACACATTGACAACAACATTGACAACAACATTGACTAACGCTTTTGTCGTATGTTATGTGGTGTTCTTTGGACTTCTTCAGATTCGCTCTCAGATTTTGGTCGAGTGCAACATATAAACGTCACTGTTTTTCTTTTTTTTGTTGATATTGGTGCCATTGAAATATGTGTAGCCTTCGATGCTTTTCTAAGCGTTTTCCATTCACTGGTCAAAACTTTAAATTAAATCACTCGAAATTTTGCACCCAAATTGATTTCTAAACATTTGTAAAACGTAAACAAACTCCACCAGTTGCCAAACTCAAATGCACTTGTATTGGTAAATCCGAAGCAACTCTGAAAAAAAAATTCAGACTCGCCAAAGGGATCTGAAATAGGGGAAATCGAATTTAAAAAGTAATCTAGAGTTAAAACCAGTGCACTGAGAGTGCCCAATCGAATACCACTGTTCGTTACTTGAACAAAAGAAAAAAGTTCGTGACTTGAACAAAGAAAATAAAAACTGTTCCGTAAATAAAGGAGAGACACCGCTTCCAACGTTATAAGAAGTAATGTTTCTTAATGGTAACTTTCTATACTTATTTTATACAAAAATGAATTGTCTTGTTTACATTCGATGACAGATATGACACAATTTGACAGAATTTTGCTTTAGAGAAATTTCAATTTCGCCACTGAATAACATTTTTGTCGTCAACAACCACATAAGCGATAAATTGACGTTTACGTCACTCGATGTAACTACATGAGTCAAAGAAAACGAAAATAACAATTTATTTACTTATTAACCCATAAACTGAAAACAAAAATGCCTACAGGTAGGTATCTTCCATGTATCGTTCAATCAAACTAATACTTATATCGTGGGAGTGGAAAATTAGTGCTTTTTCTGTCCCAATGGAAAACGACATGAGCGAGTTTCATACCTACACCAAAACCAATCAGAACATTTGTCAAATTTTAAAGTGTGTTATTAATCACGTATTTAGAAGACAAGTCTGCGAAAAATAGAGAAAAACTTACATTTGGCCGCTACAATGGATATCAATATAAATTGAGTGGATTTCTATAAGCGTAAATTACAATTTAAGAACATCTGACTTTTAAAACACGCACTAAAACAAATGCGAAGAAAGAAAAATCTCGTTTTATGTTCCAATGGGCACGAAAAATCTGAAATCTGAGAGCAAAATCCGAAAATCCCAATGGAAATAAATAAATTAGGTCGTTTGAAGTTTACTTTATTTTCCGCTGGCAAACTGTGGCGCGTCAGTATTTTTGGAACATGCGTGAAGTTGGCTACTAGCAGTCCATATATAATAAGTCAATGACATGAGTGCTAAGTACTTTGGTTTGTAGTGTCTATAATACTTTAATTTTGTCAAACAAAATAAAGGTCTTATTTGAAGCTCTTCAAAATTGAGTTTTATGTTTCGTTTTTTTTTTATATATTGAAAAAACAATTGTTTTTTTGAGACTTATTTACGTTGGTCTAAGATTATTTGAACGCGACGTTCCAACCGCAGCGTTAGAGGAGTAAATGTCAAACAGAATTGTAGCTGTCATAATGTTTTGCAATGTCATTGTATTTTGCATCGAGTTTCAGCGCAACGGTGAATTTGACGCGACGTTAAAAACACGCTCTGTGTGACTGGGGATATGTATTCCAGTATATTACAATACAGCTGTCAAACACGCCGGTAAAACGCGCTCTGTTTGACGGAGCCTTAATATAAAATGTCTGATTACTAATAATATACATTTTTATGAATTGGAAGGAAATTGTAAGCAGCGAAACTTAAATGCGTGACGTATATCAGGGTACAAATCAGTTAATAAGTTTATTTGCAATTCTGCTAATATACACTATGAGTGTCGTTCTATCTCGTAAATTTTTAAGAAACTAAATTCGTTTTCGTTGATTGCGTCCACTAGACTTTTATTTACTTAAAATGGAAATTATTCCTGTTCTCAGCTGACGCAATTGTCTTCAAATGAAATATCATTGATCAATTGGTTCAAAATTTTCGCCAAAAACAACAAACCAAAACAGTTTTGTCTGTTTGTGTAGAAACATCAGAAATGCCGTGTTTCATTTCCAACGAATGATAATAATTTGAATTTTATTCCTTTACTCCTACTTAAATGTTAATTATATAGTATAAGTTATTAACCATTTTGCAAAATAAATGTTTTTGTGGTGAACAACTTCAGATTTAAACTCTGGGAACGCATCCATCAGTTGAAAGAAGCTCACCATAAATACAACTGTCAGTCAGTGGGGACGTTCGGATATCTAGTTCATGTAAAACGTCAACTAAATTTGTCGGGACTATTAATCCGAACTTGAATTGTTTTTGTACTCTCGCGGTCTGCGTTACCTTTGTTTGATTTTGCATTTTTTATTTAGAAAAGACCCTTCAAAAATTTTCAAAAAATCGTTATTTTCAAACATGTACATTTAAAACGTAACACGGTTACCTATCACAACACTATTATAGTCTTATGCGAACTAATGGTCGCTAAATATCGTGCGAAAATTCTAAATTACCATAGTAGCCTTAGAAGTCATACCTTTTCCTTTCAGGCCTTTCTTCGACTCTTCAAAATTTTGCAACGGCCACTCTGTTCATTTAAAATTTGACTCTTCGAAATGTCAACTGAGTATGCAGGCAGGATTTTCTTGACTGGATTTGTCGTCTTCCCCTCCATAAACGTTAGTTGCAAAAACTATACGCGTGACCACTCTGGGCCAATGAAAACTGAAACACATTTAGTCGGACAGCTGTCAGACTTACTAAACCAGGAATCCCAACGTCCCAATTGTTTTAAGCGATCTATCTTTACTTTTCCCACGAAGCGTGGGAACCGAACTGAACTAAAATTCCATCGATTTGTTTATGACAAGCAACCTTACTTTTAGAAGTAAAATGTTGTAGGTATTCTGTACATGAGGGCAGTTTGATATTATGTCAGTGACTTTTGGAGTTTTTTGCTCAGTAACTGTCAATTTTATAAAAATTGCAACTTGTTAACATTATAATGATTAGATTTTTGTACTAAAAAATTATGCTTAAAGGCGAATGAAATAAGCTCTTTCCTATGCTCATTTAGTGCGTTGATATTCATGGTGAAAAGTCAAAGTCTTGATAAGATTTCACACAAAATTTGACAGTTGAATGTTTTTTTTTTGTCAGATACCTGATATTCCCACAGTTTTGATGTTTTTTTTTTTTTCTTTTTTTTCACGGAAGGTCATTCGGACATCAAAACTCCCACAAAATGGTGGCGATACCAAGATGTAGGATGACTGTTGAGTGTCAGAATTTTATTATACCACCATTTAGAATTTGTTTATTTTTTTTTTTGTTTGTTTCTTCACATGCATTCACAGTTAAGAAATTTAAGTAATTTTACTTTCCAAATTTTCGGTGACAATCGGGTAGGTGCTCGGGTGTCGCCGGTCTATTTAATACTTACTGTATGATCTCGTGTTGTCCCCAGCGTGCAGATTTGTCACATTTGACAGATTTTTAATCTAGCTGCAGACTTTAACAAAAACAGAAATCTGCGTTTCAGGTTTTGTCAGCGTTCGCAGTAACACATTTTGATCTTTTTAAACAATTTTTGCACTTGCTTTCGCTTTACATGCTATAATATTCGTTCTGGTTTTATAGTTTGTTACTTAAAAAAAAAAGATGTTGTTGTGAAGTACGATTTTTCCATAGAATTATGTGTTGCATTTTTTATATTAATTTGTTTGTCATAATAACAGATTTTTCAAAATAAAAAAAATTATGGCAACACTTTGTCCCATACTATTATTATAGTTTCATATGCGAGCAGCTAAAAGTTCTAGTTTGGGAGTGTCGGACGACCGGGAAAACTGTGTCGACGCCAACATCACCGAATAATTGTTCCGCAAAAGCAACGAAACAATCATTCCCCTTTCTTTAGAAGTAGCGATTTATCTTGGCGTTTATTTTTTATCAGCGTATTTTGTCGCTTCATAAGTGTAACAGTAGAATTGCCGTTATTTGCAAAAATTATAGCATCTTCCGATAGGATGATGACTTTTGCTCCACCTTGCGCATTATACGAAACGTCAACTTATGTAGTTCTCAGTACTCAATCATGAAAATCTTGACTAGATTTCTACATAAACTTCACGTGACAAGTCTAAGTCAATACTGGGCAAATCAGCCAGCCGTCAAACTATAATTATAGTAGATTCTTGAACGTCGCCATTGCTACTATCAGAATCATACCGTTTGCCGGACTTTGCCAGCGTTTTCCAGGCGGAATTACTGGCTATCCGAGAAGCCTGCGTACATCTAGGGCGTAACACTACTCACAAACAAAACATCGCTATCCTTATAGATAGCCAAGCCGCCTCGCGGCAAGTGTCCACGTCCCACTAGGAGTGGTCAAAGGACAAATTCATTCATATTTCCTGCAGAAAGCCAAATTCCAATGGGAGGGGTTGACCAACTGCGTCATTTCAAGGAAGATATGGCCCATATACGATCAGAACAGAACAAGGAACCTGCTAAACAGAACCCGCCCAGATATCGCCAGAATTACGGCAATAATCACGGGGCATTGGCCAATTGGAGACCATGCGGCCAAGCTCGGGATCCCACACAACACTCAATGCCGCAGTTGCGGGAATACACATGAGAAAGAAACTCTCTTCCATTTTCTCTGCAAATGTCCGGCACTAGCGAGAGCCAGACTGCGCACACTGAACCAACCTTTTTTCGACAATCTTAGCGACATTTCGGGTATAGGGATATCAGACATAATACGGTTCCTCAACTCCACAGGCTGGATATAGGCACCGAATGCTTCGCACCCTTAACAAACATCACAAACTAGGTAACACGAGTCGTGGTAACAAAAAGGCACATCACAGTGCTACTTGGGTTCCAAGCGGGACCGCCACTTCTACCTACCTACCTGCTACTACTGAACGGCTAAGGCCCATTTTATTCACTCGAAGTTGAACACAACTCGGGGAGTTTTCCATATAAAAATCCATATAAAAATCCTAAAGTTGTGTTCAACTTCGAGTGAATAAAATGGGCCTAAGTTGAGTAGCTTTCTCAGAGCAATGTCTGATGGCACAGTTCAAAAACCATAAGCTGCAATTTATGTGTATTTTCCGAGGCCTGAATCTGCGACCCCTCCTGCAGTGCAGCCCTCAAACCACTGACCCACTGTGCAAAAACCCATTAGTTTCAATAAATTGCCCGTTCCTCTGAGCCCCTTCTCTTTGACGTATCTCATTGATTATTGCTAAATTATTGAATAATATTTACCCATCCCCGGTTTTTTTACCTTTTGCCGCAATCGCTCGTAACTGCCCCAACAAATTAAACCGTCTATATAAAGTTTGCTTTCCATCGGAAAGTGTGCACAAGAAGCAAAAAAAAAAAAAAAAATAAACCCAATGCACTTCATCTTTTGCTTCAATCTAAATATTATTTGCATCATCGAGCGCGCTTCTTAGGAGCGTAATAAATTTCATTTACTCACTCTTTCCTTTAGTGTATGATTTTTTTATTTCGCTTTTTTTTTCTTTCTTTCACTTGTCTATATTTGTGGACCCAGCTTCTCCTGCGTTTCCCTTTTTTCCGCTTTTGTCGTTTTTGTTCGTGATTAAATGAACAAAGTTTAATTTGAAATTCAGTTTTATCTCGCAGAATTATGCATAAAGCAGGAGCAGCGAGCTTTTTGCTGCTAATGCGACGCTTTGCTCCCTATCCTCCTCACACTGTACTTGTCCTCGAATCTAGTCAAACAAAAAGAATAACGGCAAAAAATGGCATAAGTGGGCGGGGGGTGACAAAACTGTCAATTTTTTTTTTCTTCTGTATCTCATCAGGCAAATGCACAATGTAGAAATGGGATATAAAAAAAAAGAAGGAAAGAGCACACACACTCCCAAGCGAAAGAAAGTATCTATTTGAATATTCATTATCCTGTGTCTGCCTTGATTGGCTTGTTTTTTTTTTGTCTTTGCTCTCTTCTTTGTCTAATTTTGACTTTCTTTTTGCGAAAGAAATATCATTATCGCATACATGATATCCTTTGAAGGAAGACATGCGATTTTGTGTGGAAAACAAAGGAAAATCCTTGATCAGAAGTGGTGACTGTGATTTTTAACGAATTATGATGGAATGATGTCACACCTACTCACTATCTGTTTCGCATCGTTCAATCGAAATCTCTGTGACGGAGTTGTGCCCCCCAAACCGCAGACCGTCTTCGAATATCGCTTGCGAACAGGTGTGGGCGGTAATGGATTATGAGAGATTTTCCCGTTTCCGTATTTTTTTCGATCAAACGTAAATGAAAGCGTTTGAAATGTGAAAATATTTACACACGGAAATAAAGACACGGATGATGATAAAGTGAAATTTTCTATTTGACAGGATCCAGCTACGCATTACTCAAAAACTCTTTGCTGTTGCTGTTGGATGGTGCGTAACGCATTTGAGAAGGAAGTTGTGAGTGCATATCGAAGGAAAATATTTGACTCCATAGAAAGTTTAAAGCAAAATCATCCCTTCAATCTGGAGAGGGTTGAAGGATTTTTTTTGCTTTATTGAGTCTGCAGTGAAGTCGGAAACTTTTGGGATAACATTTCGATAAAATTTGAGTAGGCGTCTTGCCTGGAAACAATCTCGTCTAAAAACAGTCAGCTTATCCACCGATCTAACTCAAATAGAAAACTGTGAAGCTACATTGGATTTTGAAGGACTTTTTTCGCGCATAGGTGCCTATCGCTTAAGGAAGAAGTATTGATTTTTCAATCGGACAAGCCGTTCCCCGAGAATTACCATTAGAAAGTTTTTTTTTTTCAAACATCCGTTCGCACTAGAACTCTTTGTTTTTTTCGGGAAAAAGTAAAGAAAATTAATAAAAAAATTATCCCGCTGCTACATTTTGTTCCTGAGAAGCCGAAGCGTTGCCCTTGCCCTCCTGTTTTGGTTGTAAAACTTAAAAACCGTTCCAGTTCTTTTCTGCTTCTTCGGCAAAGCAGTTTTCATGTGGCTGTCATGAATGTAAAAAACCATTTGCTAAGTGAATTTAGTTCCCCCCACAAAGCTAGTTTTTCTAGGCCCGTTACTCCAAGCACTCCTCGTGCGGATCCAAAACTTGTTCATTTTCGATCTGCAGAGTCGTCAATCATCTTCATTCTAGGCTTTTGGTTATATGTTTGCCATTGTTGGACAGTAACCAGCGTTGTCGATGAAAATTTTCGAAAAGGGGCTAAAAAGGGGCCTGAGCCAAGAAAATACTAAAATAATCTGGAGGTCCAGTTTTCGAGGACTTTTTCCAACATTTGATTCCATATATATCGGAAATAACGCGGTGAATGTTGTCGTCCAAGTGGTCAATTTCGGGCTTATCGGCATAGACTACCGACTTCACAAATAACCACAGAAAATGGTCAAGCGGCTCTACATCACACGATATTGGAGGCCAATTGGGGTCCGTAAGCTGAAACTATGTGCTGTTACCAAACGTTTCCTTTACTAAATCAATTGTGGCACAGCTCCTGCACATCATGGTTGTGCAATTGATGAACGAAAGAGTCAGTAATCATGGCTCTATAGCTGTCACCATCAACTGTAACGTTCTGACCAGCATCGTATTTAAAGAAGTACGGACCAATTATTTCAATAAACCATAAAGCACACCAAACATTCAGATTTTGGCACTCCAAAGACGGCAGTTTTGTTTATGGACGTATCCATTCAATCTTCATCGCTTACTAAAATTCGCTTTTGAAAATTGACGTAGTGCCCGATACGTATTTCGAACAGAACCATGCACAGCTGACAAAATTGCCACCAGTTAAAATAGTGTTGCCAACTTTAAGTTCTATACCTCTACAAAAAAACAACCTTTATATTTTATAAAAATTTTCTGAAACAGATTCTTCAAGTAGTTCTTTTGTACGTTACACATTTGTTTAATAAAATCCTATCAACTAGAGAACTTCCTGACAACTGGAATTGGCTAAAATTTTGCCAATACCCAAAAATATTAAGTGCAATAAGCTAAGACCAATATCCATTTAACCATTCCTTTCGAAAGTTTTTGAACGGATTTTAAAAAGGCCGATGATTTTGCTTAACTTAAAACAGAGTTTTTTTTTATTATTTGTTATCTTATAAGCTAAACAAGCAAAAATGCTTACAAAAATATAAAGAATACTATTTTGTGAAATTCTAAATTTTGTGTAAATTCTATCAGTTTTTTTTTTTTTTTTAACTTTCTCCATTACGTAGTAAATGAAAGATATTGTTTTCGTGCAAAATTTCGAGCTCAAGATATTAACAATTCAGATATTACGATGATAGAGGAACTCATAAATGTGGGTCGCAATATTCTGCCCGGTATGTACGTCGGTCTGTTTGTCCTTCCTTCCACAAGCTTACAGCCTAAACGGCTGCCTGGATTATGCTCAAACTTTGGATTTTGAGTTTTTGGTAACCTCAATATTAATGGTACATATACTTCCCATATAAAATTTTCGTACCAGTTTGATTTGATCGAAAACGGCTCTAACGATTTCAACCAAAATTAAAATATTTAAGCTTAAACAGGTGAGGTTGCCATGACTGCGTACCCAGTTTTTGGCTAAAAATTCGAACAACGGTAGGTTCTTTTGAAATTTCGACATATCTCGAAAACGTTCTATACGATTGTAACAAAAATTTATTTCTAAGGTAATGTGGTCATTTATAACTTAAAAGCAAACTCGGTTTTTCTCTATATTATTCAGTTTTTTTTTCAGTTTACCAGAAAACGGCAATAACGATTTTGACCAAAACGCAAAATTAGAGTCAAATGGATGTTTTCAAAACAATTGTGTCCTCAATTTTCAATTTGAAGTACCGAAAACGCTAATTTTTGTCTGCACAATCTTACAAAAACTACTCAAACGATTTGGACCAAAATACATATTGAAGATAACATAAGTATTTCAAATAAAATCCCGTTCTTAGTTTTCCTCAAAACATTCGAAGGCGTCAGTTTTTTTAATTATTTCTCATAAAATACTACAGAAATCACAATCTCTTTATTTTCACATATCTACGGTATATATGCCCCATAGCTACGCAAAACTTATTTTTAGCAAATTCAAAATATTGAATATGCATCTTAAAATAATGCCAACCATTTAGGGCTTTCACAATCACTTCACAGTTCACACACGAGCATCGGGATATTGAAGTTTCAAGTTATAGCTAAATGCAAATTGACAAATTCTCGAATTCTTACTTGTAGGTATATCTATGTACCTATTGTATATGTAACGATATCGGTCTATCACGAACAATTGAAAACTATAATGATATTCCAGTAAAAACTAAAAACAAATGCTAGTAGCTCAAAAACAGAAACTCCCACTAGGTACGCTTGTCCTGTACTTATAAAATAGTAGTAGGCGCTTATAACTCTCTAGCCAGAACTTGCGACAATTGCCTTCTTATATTGTTATTTGATATTAGCTGCCATATGAGATAAATATCCAAAAGTGGATCTTGTTTTCTTTTGTCTAGTATCGAGAAAGTTTCGTTCGGCCCAGTCGTGCACTTTATTCAATTTGTTCATAGATGCTTCGAGCTTTTCAATTTTTTGTAATTTTTCCCACTTTTGTTTCGATGTAGTTAAGCCTTTATGCGCACACACGGACTTCATTCTGTTTTACATATATGATAGATACATTCTATAATATGATATGCGCCATCTAGGAGATATTAATGAATATCAGGCAATAGATGTGTGTTCATACCTTAAGTTCAAAACGTTTCGAAAACAGTACATATTTGAATATCATTTCCAGTTTGTTAGTTTGTCTGGAGCAGTGATTCCCAAAGTGGTCCAGGTGGATCCCCAGGGGTCCACGGGAGACTCGACGGGGGTCTACGTTGGCATGACAAAAAAATGGGGGTTCATCAGTTGTAAGTGACGAAAATTTATCTGGTTTCGATAGTAAAGAAACGCGTTGAACACCCGATTATTTGCACAATTGTGCGACGAAAATGATGAAGACTTCCAACGATTGCTCTTACATACTGAAGTACGCTGGTTGTCGAAAGGTGTATGTTTAACGAGATTTTACTCACTTTTTGAATCAGTTTTAGAGTTTCTGGAAAGTAAAGATCCAGATTTAAGAGAAATCCTGAACAAATTGAAAGCAGACATCGCATATTTGACAGATCTGTTCAAAAAATTCAATGACATTAATTTGCAGTTACAAGGGGACAGCTTAAATTTAATTAAAACGAAGAGTGTAATTTCGGCTTTCCTTGGAAAATTGAAATTTATGAAGCAAAATGTTAGTCGGCGCGAATTCTCCCAGTTTCCAAACTTATCACAGGCGGAATGTCTTGATGAGGATATCCAGACATACCTTCAGCATTTAAATGCCCTGCATGATGACTTCAAAGATAGATTTGAAGATATTCTCAATATGGAAATACCACCATGGATCATAAATCCATTTGATGAAACGGAAGTTTCGATTGTGGTATTACAAGAGGAGCTACTCGAGCTTAGCACCAATGAGGAGCTGAAGGTGAAGTTTAAAAAAAGCTATCAATTATTTTGGCTGCAGGCAGAAATACCCGAAAAATATCCTGGACTGTGGGAAATTGCGAGCGAAATTGATAGCGTTTCCCTCGTCATACCTTGTCGAAAAAAGTTTTAGTGTCGTTACAAACTTATTAACAAAAAAAGGAGCACAATGAACATCACAGAACGCGGAGATTTGCGGTTATTCCTTACAAAACTGAAGCCAAATATTGATAATTTGCTGTCAATCCATCAAGTACATCCCTCCCATTAAAATTATGACCTTTTTTTTTAATTGTTGATTTGCATTGTTGAAGTTACGATACGTTATTCATGTTTAATTTTAGTTCTATGAAGTCTGTAATCGTATTATTTTAATAAATTCAACGTAAGAAAGTATTCTTTTGGAACTCAACCGCGACACACATTTCCATCGTTAGATCTAATCACATTTTTTTTGAGGAGTTTTGGGAATATGGTAAAAATGTATAGCAGCAGGGGGTCCACCGAAACCAGGTTAATTTTGAAACTGGTCTATAAGAAAAATAAGTTTGGGAACATCTGGTCTGGAGGAAGGCGGACCGGTGAGAAAGGGGCATTCTCACCGTAAGCCTCCTTGAAGGAAGTTGTTCTGATACAGCCCAGACTGTAAAACCTTTTTTCCTAACATATATATAGGCTTCCACAATATAATTATTTATGAAAAAACTCGACTGAAAAAAATTGTGAATTTTGTTTGGAAAATAAGTAGGAGCCTGGGGGCCTCCACTCCGTTGTTGCCACAGACCTCTAAATGCGGCCCTGCTTCTATCTCCTATCTCCATTTCCTCTTCTCTTTTGTTGTCATATTAGTTTTAAGCTCTATTTTCTCAAATGTATAGCCTGTCACGAGTTTATAAGATATATTATGTCTTAATGTGTATATGTATCTCAAAATAAATGAAATGAAAAATTAAAATGATAGCAGGCTGGATGTCAAGTTGTCTGTAAACAACTTGAGAGCTGTCGTTCATTAGCCATCATCTACAATTTTCGCCACGCTCCTCAAATTTTGCGTGACATATTTTTGAAATGTTGAATAGGGACCTACTTTTCACTGAATTTTAAGCAAATAAAAAACTTATTTCGAAAAACAATTTTGAAGGGAACGCTCCCTTCCCAATTCTGCGTTTACCGTCAGCATCAAGATAAGCGTTTTTCTATCATTTCTATTCAATATACTCATTTATGCCGTTCAGGGAGTTATTGAAGCTTCCAGGTGGCTTGCACTCGTATTCACTGTCGGGTGCCTAAAGTGTAACAGCAACCTCCCATTTCAGCCGGGGAACAAAAATACCCGAACCCATGCCGTCCTCAACCCATACCAATCACGTGTATTTGCAGCTCTATTCCCTGTTGTCCTTGAACAAAGCACACCTATCATCGCTGTTGGCGCCTCCTGAGGCCACTCCACCGCACACGCATCTCACAGCAACCGTATACATTTCGGTCACGAACCAGTTAATGCATCTTGGGTACAAGCCTAGGTACTCTAACATTGAAATTTCATATTTCACCCCGCACTTGTCACAACCTTGGCGGTGTATTTATCCCTTCAAAGTACACATATTTCTCCCGCAACCATAACCAACACATCAGCCTCTTGAGTTTCTAGAGATAGATACTCTTGACAAATACTGTTTTGCATGTAGGCACACAACATAACATAAACCCCCTTCACCACCAGAGGTATGCTAGTTGTATACAATCATACGCACTCAACCATTCATACCCACCAAGGATCAAATTTATTCGAAACTTGCGATACGGAATAAGGTTTTTTTTTCTAGAAACCAACAAAAAAATAAATACCCCCACGAAAGGATTACGTTAGCAACTTTGGTTCGCTCCTCTGGTCTTGTTATTCAAAAAATTAGTTCGAGGCGCAGCAGAGGAAAAAAAGAAAAAACTTTCGACATAATTTGTTTTCCAATTCATTGTGTGGAATTTTATCCTCTTTTTGCGTTTGGATACGGCCCCCCTACCCTCTCTCACCTGATATTCATTAGATATGGTTCATGATGTCGAGGCTCTGGGGTTTGGGGATGTGATACAGATGCTCGCAGGTTGCAAAAAAAAAATATTTAAATGGAATGTGTGCAAACGGAATAATGAACGCAATTCAACAGAAAACTGTTATATGTTTTTTTGAATAAAATAAAATAATTTATTTTATGTCTGACGTTTGGTGTTGTCATTGAGAGGTTCCCATGGCGGAGGTTAAAAATTTCCGAGAAGCGAAAATATTTTATGAAATTAAAAAAGTTTTCCAAATATTTAACGCAATTGAATTGAATATATATTTAAATTTTTCTTTTTTGTTTTTTAAATAGTTTCCAGGGGGGTTTTAATTAAATTGTTTGATGTTTTGTTATTAGGTTTATGAAAACTATTTTTTTTTTTCCTTGTTATAGATAGACAATATTTGTTTGCATAACAGTTTAGAGGAGTACGGTGCAATAATTGGTAATGAAATTCATAGGAGACTAAATGGGACCACTGGATTGTGCGAGAGTTTGCATTATGTTTAATATTTTGTGGTTCGGTTGGATCAACTTTGGTTAGTTGAACTGGGAATTGTTGGTGGCCTCGCGTTTTTTTTTTTTTTTTTTTAAAGATAGGTATTCAGTTGTCGGTGTTTCTTTAAGGCTGAGAGTATTTTTGTAAAAAAAAAAAAATGTTTAGTTAGTTTTTTTTTTTCATTTTTGGTACGAATAGAAGGACGATCAAGCGAATATAAGAGAAGCTCTTTCATGACAGATATACTCTCGGATATTTGTCAGTCTTTCACGCGAGGTTGTAATTTTGTATTCCTCCATTCATTTTCAAGGGCTCGAGATGCCACTAAATTATTTTTAGCATCATTTTGAAGCAGATATGTTGAGACAGTTGTCGTTCAAATATCCACCACGGCTTTCTGATCACCCTGTTTTATGTTTTGTGGCTGTTATCCGATAACAACTTGATGAATGTTCAATTTTATATGCTCTAAGATCTGCAGATTATAGGCGATTGTGACTTGTGCTTCGGCGTAGCCCTAAAGAAAGTAATCTGTCGGATTTCAAGTTACAGTACCGCAGAGAACAATTCATTAATTTGGAGTGATATATTTGCTTGATTTATATAAGATGTTAAGTTATAAAATACTCTTTGGGCATCTACGAACGACACACGGAAGCTACCTTTTACCTTGGTTAAGACTTCACTGAGGTCGATACAGGTCCATTGCGATGTCCGGCGTTTAAAAAAGTGTTGACACAAATAGTTACGTCATGATTGAAAATTATCAAAGACTGTCACTCAATACCTAAACCAGTCGGTATATTTTGAAAAATTTATGCATAAAACTTGGACCTAAGATAGCCCCGTGTCGCCAAAATTGTCAAAGTATAATAGACTGTAAAATGAAGCAGTCTTCCTTGCGATAAGGCATGATGATTGCGGAGATAGCCGGGACTGATCTCATCCTGTTTTTTTTTTTTTTTCCTGTAAAAGAAGCTAGAAAAGTTCAGTGGTTCAGTCTTCTGGAATGCTCTCTCTTAAGACAGGGTCCACTCATAGCTCAACAAGTGTTGAGCAAGTGTGGGATGAAATTAAAAAGTTATCATGCTTTTGATCTATAGACATCTGACACTGATTTGCGAAGATTGGTAACTAGGCTGATGGCTGTCCGTTTAATTTGCAAGTTGAGCTAAAAAAGATAACTTTTTACTCGATTTAGGGCCTCTACAAAATTTATCCGCGCTATTTAGAAGAGTTATCAATAAACCTGAGCGTAGTTCACAATGGAAGAGGAAGATGTAAATATATAATAATTAAGACAAGTATAGGCAACACTGTAAACTCAAACCGATGGCTGCCATATGTGGCCTAAAACTTCGTAATATTCGGTTATTGGGATTATTTTACACCCGCGATTCAAGAGATGCCATCACAATGACCCTTAGAAACTGAAGCTTAAAGTCTGTTTTGAATTATATTCGTTTAGTTGACGCTTCGATCACTGGTATGAGGCTGTTTGAAGGTATAGACAAAATGTCTTGTGAATTGCTTTTTGCAATCAATTCATTCAAATCCTTTTTGAGTTTGGTGAATCTGGTACAATCTTAGATCAAACTCGCATCACAAATTTTTATTACAACTGTGCGTCATGATTATTTTCCAATTCTCACCAAAAAAAAACCTTGAATTATAATCAAAAAAGATAGAATTACCTATCGATCGAGCAACAGATTTTAATCACCTCTGATCACAGCTACATAGCGGCCTTGTAAAAGGACTCGGATGACATCCGCCAAGCGATAGATAAAAACAAATCAATTTGGTCACCCTATTAGATTTCTGCCTTTTGATTCGGTTGAACCGACTATTTTATGTCAAAAATTATCTGTCAAATTTTTCTAATAGTGCAACTAAAATCGTTTCTTGTTACCTAAATAGCCGTTTTCAGGCCGTTGCATACAAAAATAAACGTTTCTTCTTTTTATCTTTAACAATTGGTGTACCGCATGGATCGATTCTTGGACCTCTTCTTTTTTCTTTATTTATAAATGACCTGCCATCTGTCATTAAATATTGCAACTTCCACATTTCTATCAGCATAAATGTCCAGTTCTATCTCGACTTCCCTACTTGGTCTAGTTGAAGATGCCGTGGTAAAAATGAACGAGGATCTAGCATCAATAGTATAGTGGTCCAACCAAAACCAGCTGCAATTAAATCCTGCTAAAACAAAGTGCTTACCAATTGGAAGGCACCAACCAGATCTTACAGAATTTCCACCCATTTTGTTAAATGGATCCCAAGTTGAAATGGTGTCCAAGATTAAAAATCTAGGAATAATATATTTAACAGCACGCTGTCTTGGAGTAAATAGCGTAGTCGCAAAAATATACGATTCGCTGCGAAGCCTTTCCACCAGTATAGGCACTTCTTACCAGTGGAGGTTAAAACAAGGCTGGTAAAAGCATTTATTATACCTATTCTAAGCTATGGCTGTGAAATTTTTACCGATTTAGACTCTGCCTCGCTACGCAAACAACAATTGGCTTTTAATTCCATTACCAGATTTTTTCACTGCGCCACCTCTCGCGAACGTCTGACAAACATCCGAGAGTATAACTGTCTTGAAAGAGCTTCTCAATTAGCCGTTTGGAATCGGCATAAAATTGTAGATCCCTTCCATTCGTTCCAAAAATGAAATCTCACACAAAACGAATGGTTGTGAGAAGCTAGGCCCAGGGTTCCTACGGACCTGTTGCGCCAATAATTATTTCCGGATACTCGCGACAAATTCTCGGATGCGACTTACAGTGTTTTCTTCGTTTCAATTGCATTGCCCTTCTCGTAAAAATCATAAAAAGAAAAATACCAAATTACTTGTTTGACAAATTAACGTTTTCACACTCAGGGCGAGGTAGGGTTGCCATATTCAAAAATACGAAAAGGGGACAGCGTGAGTTTTCTAGGGGGACAGGTGTTCAAAAAGGAGGGCACTTTTTTTGTATTGTTGAGTCAAAAAAATTTATTTCTACAAATTAGGAAAATGCACCAACATTATTTATGTACATACTTTATTTAAGGGAAACAAAAGTAAATAAATAAGTATTCAACTTAGTAAAGTGAATTTTGGTTTCAAAACAAAAACTGAAAGAGAGACAGATGACAGTACAAAACAAAAACGTACAGGAGAACAACAAGCACGTGAACGTGAAGTGAGATGTAGTTCGTGAGTGGATGCATTGAGCTTTGAAAGTTTTCTTGCACTTCAGATGTGTTAAAAATATTAGAAGAAAGTATTTCCAAAATTTTCAATTGAATATTTTCTTTTATTGAATTTTGACTTAATAAGGGGGACAGTGGTTTTTATTAGGGGGGGCAAACAGCATTTTTGTATGAAAAAGGGGGAGGTATTATGTACAATTTACGCGTCGTCAATTTTGAATTTACTCTTTTCGCCTTTGGAATCATCAAAGCCAATTTTTACCTGCCGTTTTTTTTTATCACTGGATAGTTCTCGTTTCTTTTCATTTAATTTTTTAATTTCTTCAGTAGGTACGATTATCTTTATTTATTTTTATGTCTAACAAATAGTTTTGCCGATTCTTACTACATGTGCGCACACGGAGAAAACTAATAAGATGGTCAGAGACAAAAAAAAGAAAAAGCCAAAAGATTGGCAGCTCGCCGTGAGTTACAAAAATGGCGGACTACAATAAATATTGGTACACTAAGGAGAGAAAGAAAGTCTTATATGTTTACTACATTTCTATTTTTTTCTCGAGCATCTAAACTAAATTACATTTATATCTTATATCTTGCTTCTTGTCTTCAAAGATTAATTCTTAAAATAAAAAAAAATGTCTATACTACCTGTACTTTGTACTATTTTAAGAAGTTATTGTCAATGTACATCGATGAAATTAAATAAATAAATATATGTAGGCTAAGTTTCAGTTCCTTTAAAAGACATGCCATTTTTTATCGTTTTTACTGAAAAGGTTATGGTGAATGTACTAAACCTTGTACAAGGATTTGTCACAGAAACGCTCATTGTAAATGGTTCGCAACATTGAAAAAAGCTGTGCTGAAAATTATGACACTCGCACTTATTTCTTATATAGCGTTATGGTTATGGTGCACTTAGAAAATGATCTCTTACGAAACGCTGTAAAGCTTTAACAACCGCCATCAGGTAGCATGTACATGACAAGGTCTTAATTTATCAAGAGTATATAAAAGAAATACATCTAACCTGTTGAAACTTTTTTCATTTCAGTCCAGAAACAACATTTCGATCCCCTACACCTGAAGATCAATCAATAGTTTCTGACTGCTCCTACAATGAGTGCTGCCTCCAACAGCAATCCCATCAAATGGACCGCAAGGAAAAACCTCAAAAGTCACACAAACAGAAGGAGCAGCTACAACAACAGCAGCAGCAGCAGCATCCGCATACTCCATCTCCAATGGAGAGGACACTCCAAAGACGTCAACAACATCACGTACGATTCCAGGACGACTATAGCATGGAAGATAATTTGACTGATACTCCATCGCAATCATCATCACAGACATCTTCAGGTGGTGGTGGTGGTGGTGCTGCTGCTTCTGCTCTTGACGGACGACAACGTCAACAACAGCCAGCGCCTATGCAACAAGAGACAACTTCTAGAACCGAACACCAAATAACAAAGTCAAACCGAAAAAGGCAACAAACCAATGCATTTAGTAGATAAACACACACACAACCACACAACCACCCCTCACCCATCCCGGAAAACTTTTGCTCAAAGAAAAACAAAAAACCCACAACAATAACAACAAATGTGTTCAAATGAGACGAAAGCAAAGTTTTGCTAATACAAATTGAAGATGAATTCCATTTGCTCAGAAAAGACTAAAATAGAAAGTAAGAATAAGAAGAAAACAAGTTACAACAGTACCCGTAGGTATTATCGCAGGTATACATCCCTACATACATTATAGACCATTAAATTCCACCTATTTCGGTTTTGCTTATAGACATGCGAGTATGTTCATCGCACATTTACGAGTACATCGAGTCACATTATTCTGCGGCCATTATCAAACGAATTACCACAAGGACTAGTGGATTGCTTTTTCCCCTGCTTTACTCTTCTTTTTTATATCCCCTTTCGAGGTTAATGGTATAAGAGTGTCGAAACGGATGTCAAAGTTAATGGTTATGCTGGAAATAAACGTCAAAAAATTGCATTCGTTTGATGTCTGTTGTCGAGTGTCATCGTCGGAGAGTGTGATCGTATGATGGCGGCGAAAAAATCCCGAATTTCGTCAACAAAGTGTCACTTAGCAAAGCGGTTTAGTCGGAAGGCCTTTGTTTGCAGCTTTATTTTTTGTTTTGTTCGTTCTGTCGATTTAGTATGTTGTAGGAGTAGCTAAGCGTAGAGTGGTGATAAAAGCGGAAAAAATGTGCCAGCCAAATGGAAGAGAAAATGGAAACGTTGTGGATAATTAAAGTTTAGAAAGGCGATGCAAACGCTCATATTTAAGTTGATAGTCAAGTAATTTAGTAGCAAGGGCTGCAATGACCTTACAAAGGATGACGGGAAAGATGTTTAATTTTTACGGCCTCACAAACAATCTTTTTTCTATAAGCGCAGTTGGAAAATGAGGACGTTCCGATACCTAGTTTATGTAAAACGTCAACTAGATTTGTCGGGACTATGAATCCGAACGCGTTGACTAAGCAACTTTGTGTGATTTTGCAATTTATTATTTGGAAAAGGCCCTTCATAAATTTTTAAAAAAGTGCTATTTCAAACAAGTACATTTAAAATGTAACGCGGTTGCCTATCACAACACTATTATAGTCTTATGCGAACTAATGGTTGTTAAATGTCGTGCGAAACTTCTAAATTACCAGAGTACCCTTAGAAATTACACCTTTTTCTCTCACCGGCCCTTTCTTCGACTCTTCAGAATTTTGCAGCGGCCTCTCAGTTTATTTTAAATTTGAATCTTTGAAATGTCAACTGAGTATGCAGGCAGGATTTTCTTGACTGGATTTGTCGTCTTCCCCTCCATAAACGTCACTTGCAAAAACTATACGCGTGACCACTCTGGGCCAATAAAAACTGAATCACATCTAGTCAGACAGCTGTCTTACTAAACTAGGAATCCGATGGTCCCCAATGTCTTATAAACGGCACATGTATGTAAAAGCCAGGGATGTATGCATTTTTGTAACTTCATCCGCTTATTTATTTTTTTTTTTTCGGAATCAGAATGCTGAAACATAATCTCACCGTGATATTTCATTCAATATTTCAATTTCTTTCATTTTCTGACAGCGAACAATTGTAATAGAGCAGACTTTATATTTTTTAACGCGGCCTTGATGTCAGAGTATACAGCGATATTTTGCTTTACAAAGTTACATCGCTTACGGTAGATGACCCAAAAAATCTTCGTTTTGCTTGTGCTATTCACTATTCAAATAGTTGGCATCAATATGAATTTTCTTTCGATTCTCGATTCTGGAAATATTCTGTACACAAATCACCATCTCTAGCCGAACTCCTGAACTTCTTATAAAGTGTTGCAAGCACAATAGGTCTATTTACGTACCTACTTTGTAGGTACGTTCCCGATTCAGCGGAACCCTCTCAGAGAGCTGAAAACATACTGCAAAGTACGTGGATAGACTTTGAATTACTTTGAGCAACTTACTTTCGTAGAAATAAACCATCTTAATTCAGCAAATTGAAGGTGCGCCTTTTATTTCTGCAATCGAGAACATGTTGGATAAAAGGCGCACGTTCAAACTGCTGAATTAAGATGGTTTATTTGTACGAAAGAACAGTTTATAACATATTAGGGGTATTCACGATTCGGTGTAACGGACCTAGTACAGATCCTATTTATCAGATTGTGAACACACTTTTTCTAATCCCTAGCAAAACCGAAACAAATGACAGATCCAGTTTGACAATTGACATTTGGTCTGAAAAAAAATTGTTTTAACTTTAATATAACTTCAGTAATTAATAAATGGTTTCAATAAATATATAATTGATGAACTTCAAGTCTTATATTAACCTGGAATTTTCCTTCCTCGATTGTAGTAGAATACCATTTTTTGTTCATTTGACTGGATTTTCCCTTCGGCGGCACTCACATTTGTGTTCCATTCTCTGTATTTTTTCCGATAGCTACACAGGGTTTACAAATTTTGCGAATTGTCAACTTGACAAGGTTAGACTTTTCTCTGTTGTATTTCTCGGTCACGATAGGGTCAGGGTATAGATAAAGAGCAAAAGTGTAGCAAAATTTTAGTCAGCATATTTTGTTGCAGTGCGAATAAAAGTTGCACTTTCCCACTTTCGCAATGATACAAGACCAGATGCATCGGATTGTGAATAAAGCGGGAATAAAATCGGAGGAAGTGTCAAACCACGATCGAAAAGGTAGTGCCAACTCGTCATTAGTTATCGGGTACTAGATAGCGCGCTTAGGTTATGGGTTCTCCACACAACATATAAAATGTTCAAGAAGATGATTTGACCACCACGGAATTTTCTTCCTTTTTTTTTTGAGTGCAATTGATTTTCCGGTCGGATTTTGGATTTGTTTACTGTCAAACTTTTTGCGTTTGACCTATTGATCAGTTGTCAGTACTCGCCGGTTGAAATTCTGTGAGCTGTTTCGAGCAAAGAGAGGAACTGCTCGTTACTCGTTATTTAGCTAATTTCCATTTTGCTGTTGTTTTTGATGAGAACGTGTATAGACTTTGTGGGATTTAAACCGCGTACTCGAATGAACCTAATACTAAAACATGTATGAACTTATGTGCAAACATACAACAGCTTGTGCGAAAACACTAAAGAAACACCGTAAAAATAGACAACATAAAACTATTTCCAACAACAATAAAATATACGCAAAATTGTTTGGTAATGTACCGACATTGCATCTTTAAGTTGTCATTGCATCAGTCAGTCTTACTTCTTACTTCAGAAGAATGTCAGAAATGCTTGTAATCAATCGCCTTTTAATGACAAAGTTGGGACGTGCGAGGATGTCTGTCTGTAGCTTTTGTCTCATCCCTGCACGTTTTTTTTCAAGTGAGTATAAATCAAATTGCATTGGGGAAGTTCAAGTATCTAACTTGGAAAGTCTGACAGCTGTCTCATTTGATGTATCTCCGTTTTGATTATATTAGATCGGTCATATGAAAAGATGTTTCAGTTGACGTTTAAGAAAGGATAGCCGACTAATCTAGTCAAGAAATTCGTGACTGAGCACTAAGTTGACAGTTCGCACATGTGGCTGACGTCCACAAATGGACCAGTCTTGTTTCTCCGTTCATTTTTCATATATAGTCCAGACCAATATTGTCGATTTGTATGGAACATTCGTAATTCCATGGAAGTTTTCAAAACTAGATAAGAGTTAAAATTTTCCTAAGCTTCTACAAATACATGTCGAATGTTTGACTGAAGTTTTTATGGGGCTATTCTGAACGAAACAAGAGCGTTGAACTAAATTAAAAATTTGAAATGCACATTTCAAAAAAAACCTTCAGTCAAACAAAAATAGAAATAAATTCACGAGATTCACTCGCATCTAGAGGGAATAATATTTCTCCCGGAATGTTTTCTATTCAGCGATTTGATTTACATTGCTGACATGTTAAACATTTCGATCGGAATTTATTTATTGTAGTAGGCATGCAAGAAAAAGTGCTTCTGTATAATTAAGAGCAGTTTTTCTTTAAAACTGTAAGCAAAACATGAAACTAGCATTTCGTTGGTTTTGAGTTATTTGGAAGAAGATTTTGTACCGCGGCAAGTTCATCGGAGAATCCCAGGCGATAAGTACCTATTTCGTGCTAAATGGTTGAGGACGTCGCGAAAAATGTTGATGGAGGAAATTGAATGCGAATCTGCACAGGAAGCTTAGACGAATCGACACGGGAAGATTAAACACACTTCCCAGCGAATGATATCTAACTTAATGGGTTCAAAGTGTAAATCTCACAGACTTTTTCTCGTTTTATATATTACTTGGGAAGAACACTATGGCTCTTAAACAGCTGGAGATTTTTGACAAATTTCGCCAATACTCACAGAGACTATAGGTAAACGCATGTCTCAAATAACAACATCTGTGGAGATTTGTAATATTGGTCACTCCTTCAAGCAGCATGAGCGCTGACTATAAAATAGGCAAAGGTCAGTTTCCCCATTTTTGAGAAAGCTTGCTTTTTCGGCTTATAAGCATGTGATTCATCTTCTCATTTCGATGTCCTTTAATCTTCTTGGGGATCATACATGTGATCAACTGCACGGTACAGATTTCTTATTCAGCGATTCTTATGACAGCTCCAACTTTGACTTTGCCTCCCGATACCAGAGGTTTCTAATGATTTTTTTTATTTAAATTCCTTCACCGATGCAATATATCCTTCCAGTCTGTGGGCATTGTACATATGTGTATGAATATTGTATACCAAAGAAACAAAATTACGTCAACCAGAAACAAAAATTAAAAAGAAAAAAATTCAAATCTTAGACTGCACTTAAAGTTAAAACTAAAAGAAAACAAAAAAAAAATTCTGTAAATATAATTAGAAAGAATAGACAATGTAAATAAAATTTTCGTTTTAAGATTAGCGAAAATTAATTTTAAAGAATTTCCTAAAACAACTGAAGAATACCTATCATCAAACATAGAAATTTATATTCTTTTCTTTTTGTAATAAAAATACAATTAATTACCAAGAAAACATGAAACGAATCTAATAGTTATAAATAAGAAAAAAATTAAACCTTTATAGCCAATTTCAATTTCCTACAAATCCCCTAAAGAAAAAGAAAAAAAAAAAACTCCACAGTAAAACATATTCAGCAACAAAACTACGGTGTTTCACATAAATAAAATTACAAAACAATTAAACCAACCAAACGTACATATTGATCGATAAAATTGAGAATCAAAAACGAAAAGGAAACATGTTTTAAGAAATTCTAATCGACTTATAGATAATAAATTTAAATCTAGAATAATTATGATGAATATAAGAAAATGTGGTACTACTTTAAAAAAGTGAAAAAAAACTACAGATTAGCGAAAACTAAATGTAATTCAGAAACATAAAAAAAACCCACACTCATAAGAGAAGAAATGCGTTTTTAAGAAAAATCTTAAGAGTTTTTAATGTATATAATCATAACACATATAGTTTGTAAGGTACTTACATTAATATAGCAACAAATTTAAATTACAAACAAAACAAAGAGATCTTAAACCTACAAAAGCAAAACGTAATCGTGAAGAAAATTATTAATAAAATTAATAAGAAAATTCGTATTAACATAGTGTAAAATTACATTGAATAGAAATTATTAATAAGTATACATAAAACAAAAAAAAAAAACGAATTGTTTCAGTGAGTAAATAAATAAAAAATGAGATAAGAAAATAGAGATGGGGAGCAGAAGAAAAAGAAAACAGTGAAAATATTACATTATAGTGAATACAGTATATTATTGATTTGTTTTGTTAGATTTTCCACAAATAAATACAGCAGCTGTTTATCCTTTTTGTTACAAATCAATATAAAGAAATGAAAGAAAACTTTATTTTATGTTAAAATTGTTTCTTAACCATCAACATGATGAACGTAGAAATATATGATGATTACTATAATTACGTAAATTCGTGTGTTTTTTATTAATTTTACACCATAAACAAATGCAAAATAAAATTGGACTTATTCGACATTAAGTTAAGTTATTATCGTCGGCTGATATTCTGACACTGACACACTTGTGACTTGTGAGTGCTGAAAAGAGGAGCTCACCAAACTCCAATCCTAAAACAGAAATGTCAATAAGTTAATGCTTTTAATCAATTTGAATGCAGTGGCTTATTTTCTCCTAAGCAATATAGCAAATCCCGGGCAGAATAAAACGTCAACTATACTTAGCCAACAGAATGATTGATTTGGAACATTTAAAAACTAGTGAGCTAAATCTCAAGTCGACTAATTATTATATGAACTAGATGTAACTTGAGCCTGAAAACACATACGAAATGTCAACTTAAACGTCAACTGAAAAAAAAATACAGAATTAATAAACTACACCAATATTGGCCAATAAAACCTGATGAAGTCAGACAGCTGTCAGACTTACTATTGAACGCTCAAAAATCGAGATTTACAAAAGCGTTATTTTTTTGGACCAATCAAACATGAAATCTGACATACAGCGGATTTCCAGAGCAGAAAAACTGTTCTGAATCTGAAAAAAAAAAAAATGTTTTTTTCTGTCGCAATGGCAAACGACATACGAGTAAGTAACTCGCTGACTGATAACGGCCGCGTTCCATTGACATCGGAAGTGGTTCATATTTTATGAGGGTATGTTGGGGAGCCGGAATTTTTAAAGTTTTGTGACATTTGTCAATACGAATTTCTATGTATCAATACTTGCGCAAAAAAAACGTGACAACCTCATAAAAATATAGCTTGCATTCAAGTTACGGGAAATCGGACTGCAATGTGGCCTGTCAGAGTTGAATTGCCTTTTCAAGATCGATGTCCTGGGATAATAGTTTGGTGCGGAGGTCATCGCTTTGGATTCCGAGTATGAGTTGATCTCTCAGTAAACTATCGTTGAGTCCTCCGAAGGCACAGTTTTGTGCTTGTAATCGTAGTCTGGACATGAGTTCGTCTATTGTTTCGCCGTCTTTTTGAGCTATTTTATTAAATTTGTATCTCTCAAAGGTGGTGTTAATTTTTGGAGTGAAATAATCCTGAAAAAGATTCTTTACCTCGGCAAGGGTCCTTTCTGTGGTTGGTTGCGAGCGGGAGTTGTATATTTGGAGAGCAGAGTATCCGATTGCGGACATAAATGTTGCTACCTGTACCTTTTGGGGTTTGGTGTCCATGCCAGTAGCAATTTCGAAAAATTCGTATTGCTGCTTCCAAAGTTTCCACTCGTTCGCCATGTCTTTGTCGTGTTCGATGACAATTGGTTTTGGCGGTCTGAGAAATTGGCAAAGACTACTGTCTGACGTGGCCTGTGGCGTAGTCGACATTATTAATGTAGTTATATTTACTTAATCGTGTTATTTTAATTGTAAAATAAGTTTGGTTTCGGCACCATGTAAATAATAGTCAAATACATTACTTGAATTCAATTACTTTATTTAGAATATTAGATTGCTTAAGGGGTAGAGTGACAATGCTTGCGGGTGAGGTTAGCGAGTGTGCCATGTGGTTGGATGTCATGATCGCTCCGGGGATGACAGATGTTGTGGTTGGTATAGTTTCACGCGTAGGTGGCGTAGGTGGATTAGAGTCCTGAGGGACAGGCCACATTGCATCTCCCTCCTCTGTCAGGCTACGGAATTGGCTCAAAAGCAATCAGCGCAAATCGTCAGCGAAGGCGACAAGACAATAAACTTTGTACAAAAGAAAGGTAATTCTTTCAAAGCCAAGAGATTCGATTGCCGTAATTGCGGAAAGAACCACGAAATTCGAAAGTGTACGGCCTATAATCATGTTTGTAAGAAATGCAACAAGAAAAATCACTTCGAGAATTGTTGTAAAAACAAAGCATGGAAAAATAGCTACAAAAACGGTGACACTCCCAAACAAATAAACCTATGCGAAGAATCCGATGATGACGACGACGGTTCACTTTTCATTGGTACTGTTTCCCAATGTGCTAACTCTCTAAGGGACAACTTCACAGAAAAACTCTTCATAGAAGGTAAATCGTATAACATAAAACTAGACACAGGCGCGCAATGCAATGTGCTACCCAAAAGTGTCATCCAAAATATAAAATTTAACCTCAAACCAAGTCAGGTGAAGCACCTTGTCTCATTTAGCAACCATCGAATGAGAGTAATCGGCGAAGCACTTGTACCATGCTCAATTGCTGGACGACAGTGCAAAATATCCTTCAAGGTAGTAGACGAAAACATCAAACCAATCCTTGGAGCCAATGCTTGCGAAAAACTTGGATTAGTTACCAGAGTTAGCCTGGTAAATGCGGATGACAGCATTTTTGAAGGCCTAGGTTGTCTCAAAGGCTACGAATACGACATCGACCTAATAGAGAACCCAATGTTCGTAATAACGCCTCCTCGGCGAATACCACACAAAATTCGCGACGACGTCAAGCAAGAACTCGACAGAATGGTAAAACTGGATGTCATTGAGCCCATGAAAGATGCTACTCCATCCGTATCGCCTATGGTCGTCGTCCGCAAAAACAACAAAATAAGAATCTGCATAGACCCTACAACTGTTAATAAAAATATAATGCGTCGCCACCATCCTATGCAAACAATTGAAGAAATTTCCGCCCAGCTTAATGGTTCCAAATATTTCACACTTCTGGACTGCAAGCGAGGATTTTGGCAAGTCCGAGTCTCCAACAGAACCAAGAAAATACTTACGTTTTCCACACCATGGGGAAGATACGCCTGTAAGAGGCTGCCATTGGGCATCTCGTCCGCCCCCGAAGTGTTCCAAAGCATAATGGAATCCCTTCTATCACACCTACCAAATGTAAAAATTTCAATTGATGACATTTTAATTCATTCCAGATCAAGCGAAGAGCTTCGAAAAACCACAAGAGAAGTCATCAAGATCCTGAACGATAACGGCTTAAAGCTAAACAAAACAAAATGTGTGTTCGAGCAACGGAAGGTCAAATACCTAGGACACATAATAAGCGAAAACGGAGTGGCAGCTGACCCAGAAAAAACGGAGGCGATTCGACGCTTGAAATCACCAAAAAACAGAAAAGAACTTCAGAGGGTTCTTGGGAAATTCACTTATCTGAGTAAGTTTATCCCTAATTTTTCAGCACTAACAACTCCACTACGCACACTGTTAGAAAAGTCAAACCCATGGGAATGGAATACCGTTCATGAGGAAGCTTACACAAAATTAAAAACTGTAATTAGTGAAACTCCTGTATTAAAGTTATACGATGTCAACGATGACGTCAAGCTACAAGTCGATGCCAGTTCATCCGCACTAGGTGCAGTTCTCCTGCAAAAAGAGCAACCGGTTGCGTACGCATCAAAAGCCCTAACGGATTGCCAAAAGAAATATTCCCAATTGGAAAAAGAGGCCCTGGCGATTAAATTCGGCTGCGAAAAATTCCACCAGTACGTGTGGGGAAAAAAATTGGTCATTGAATCTGACCACAAACCGCTGGAAACAATCTTTCGAAAACCGCTTCACGCGTCACCAGCCCGCCTTCAACGAATTCGTTTAAGTCTCTTAACGTACGATCTCGACGTCGTGTACAAAGAAGGAAAACATATGTTTATCGCTGACCCACTAAGCCGAGACTGCGAGAATGAGCAACAACCAGACGAAAATGATTCAGATTTACAGGTTCAACTCATTCTATCCATCTCCGATCACGAACTCGAAAAGCTTGTGCAACTAACCAAAACTGATAAAATCTGCAAACAACTGAGCGAATTAATAGTTAACGGGTGGCCGAGAGATATTGATGCTCTCCCCAATGAATTGAAATGCTATTGGAATTTCAGAGAAGAACTCTCGATCCACGATGACATCATATACAAAGCTCATAAGACCCTCATACCTTCGGCAATGAGAGCAGACGTTTTAAAGTATATTCACCACGGGCACTTTAATTACGCAAAGTGCGTCCGCCGAGCAAAAAATGTTGTGTTCTGGCCGCAAATGAATCGAGACATAAAAGATTATGTGCAAAAGTGTCCCGCTTGCCAAGTCTTTCAACGAAGCAACAACAAACTACGACTAGGAAAAAAAAATATACCCAGTTACCCCTTCGAAGTCGTTGCGTCCGACTTGTTTTACTTTAAGGGTAATGACTACGTTGTAGTGACCGACAGTTACTCTGGCTTCATCAAGTTCGAAAAACTCAAGGAAGCAACAGCTAAAAATGTGATAACATTCTTAAAAAATATTTTCGCTTCAAACGGAATTCCTAGAATCCTCGAAACCGACAATGGACCACAGTACTCCTGTACAGACTTCAAAAAATTTTCATCCGACTGGAAGTTCAACCACGTCACTAGCTCACCGTATCACCCTAGAGGAAATGGGTTAGCAGAAAGGGCTGTACAAACATCCAAAGCTATTCTAAAAAAGTGCAACTACGACAACTCTGACTACCAACTGGGCATAATTAACTTTATGAACACACCACGAGGAGAACTAGGAACACCTGCACAGCGCCTCTATGCAAGAAATCTGAGATCTCTGGTACCAACTCCCTTGTCATCACTCATAACAAAACACATACAGCATGATGTGAGCGAAGAGCTACAAGTTGAACGTCAAAGACAAGCGAAATACTCAAACAGAGGAGCGAGAGAGAGTACTCAGCTAACAAGAGGCCAACATGTTGTAACGAGAACAAATCCCAACAGTGAGTGGAAACCAGCAGTAATAGAGAGCAGACTCCACCCACGATCATACATCCTCAGAGACGGCTACGGGAAAAAATTCCGTCGAAATTCCAGTCATATCAAACCAACAGAAGCACTCATACCGATTCCATCAACATGCTTAGCGAGCTACAACCACCAAGAACCGGCTCAGTCACAACCAACTTTCGCAAGCACTACCAATGATTCCTTGAACCAAACCCCACAAACCCCACATTCATCCACAAATTTAACTAAACCTTCCAATATCTCAGCAGGTAAACCATCACCCTCACCAACGGCAGTCGTCACTACGAGATCCGGAAGAATTGTCAAACCACCAGAACGACTCGGGTATTAACAACTTGAGATCCAATGCTGCAAGGAGGGAGATGCAATGTGGCCTGTCCCTCAGGACTCTAATCCACCTACGCCACCTACGCGTGAAACTATACCAACCACAACATCTGTCATCCCCGGAGCGATCATGACATCCAACCACATGGCACACTCGCTAACCTCACCCGCAAGCATTGTCACTCTACCCCTTAAGCAATCTAATATTCTAAATAAAGTAATTGAATTCAAGTAATGTATTTGACTATTATTTACACGGACGAAGGGGGTTCTCAGTAATGTCTCTGATTAAGACCTCCACATTTCCTAGTTCAACATTTGGTGCCGTCGGAAAATCAAAAAAGTTGTTTTCGTGAAAAACAAAATCAGTGGTTTCTTTCACAGCGAGTATGTTTTTCTAAAAAAGGAGTACATAAATCCCAATTAAATTTGTTCTTTCGCTTGCATTTTGCTGAGTGCTGTCAATTCTATTCTTATGTCAATATTTTCCGCGAACTCAACCTATTCATATCAACCATTTTCTCAATAGAGATCCTCATGCTCGGCGGACAAAACTCCTTTTTTAAAGAGTTTGACGGGAGTATAGTTGCAGCCACATATTATATGTACCTGAACCGCTTATGTTACTAAGAATTGTTGGAAAAAGTAGGTACTCAGCCTCAGGTATGAGCCGTCGAAACTTAAGTGAACATCTATTTTATTCTCTTTCAGACGAAGTTCGTTGAAATAAATAAATGTATGCACAGAGGTATATATATATATTTATGTGTTTGGACATAAAACAAAAATGCAATATTTTTTTAATTTTGTGAATATATTTGCAATTGTACAAACTTGTGTTGGGCTAACTTTCATTTTTGTATTCCAACAAATAAATAAATTAAGAAAACCTTTACAGCCGTATTAATAAAAAACCCGTAACTAATCTCTAACTCGTATATTACCTAGCCAGGCGCGAACGCAGGTAGGGGTTTTGGGGGTTGGTTCACTTTTAACACATATGATTTCATAGGTACATTTGCTATTCGCATCATGTCATCATGACAACTGATTGTAGCTCATACATTTAAAATCTGAACTATAAAATTTGTACGTTTCTTTAGTTTTGATATAAAATAAAATATTAGGTATTATAATTAATATAATGGACATCTGCTTATGGGGTAGACCACACCTTTATGGAAACATAAAGCGGTACAGAAAAACATGTTTCGTTTCCGACAGATTGATGGACCCTTATGAAAGTTAGAAATTTTTTTCAACACGATTCACACTATTTAAAATCACTGCAAAAACGGTCAGCCATGTTGTTTCACAATTTTTCAAATTTAAATTTAATTTATTTGTCATTTTGACAAGAACGAATTTTTTATGATTTACTCACTCGCTAACAGACCTCCTGCCGTTAGTTAGTTATATGAAAGTTACGAAGCGTTAGTTATCTTCTAAAAATGTTTATTAATAGGAATTTGAGTTTAACTAATGTGTTTGCCAATAGTTAGGCCTAACATGTAGTTACGCGACTATTATTAATACGGCTGTTACAATGTACTAAAATTAAATAATAATTATAAACTCTCAGCCTGAACAACATCGTATTTAAATTCGCTGCCATTACGAAATTTAATACCGTCTTTTCGGATGGTTGGGCAGCACTGCTCCTCAAAATGACATTAAGGGAGGAATTATTTAGCTAATTCCCGAGATAAACATGGCTTTCTCAGCATTAATATTTGACCCTACAGTTAGCAACATTCTTAAAACTATATTTGTTTATTGGTAAAGGGATTTTGGAAAGTGTTGAGTCTTTGCGTAAGCTACCCGACTAAAGTTGATTATTAGTAAGGCCGAGAGAGCTGTCACTGATGCGTTTGCGAGTATAGAAATGGAAGCGGATAGAATAGGTTTAGCTGTTAAAGATTTCTGTTAGCAGTAAGAAGGGAAATCCATTATTGACAAATCGAACAAAACAATTGAAAGTTATAAGTATAACTTAAGGGCCCAGCCCATTAGAATCCGTTGCATCCGTCGCGTCGTCGGATTGCCGTATTCGACGGAACGAGCAGTCCCATAGAATCCGTCGCATACGTTGACAACTGATGACATCATATGACAATTTGGAATTCAATTTGTGTTTTTTTATTCGAGCTGCTCCTGTATTTATCTAGATAATATCAAATAAAAAGTATGGACGAGAATTTGAAGAATATTGTGCTATGCATAATATTATGTGAAGCTTTTAAATATCTAAAACAAATGTTGGATGGCGGTCGTCGGATTTGGGTTCGCCAATTGTATCAAGACAGGGACACTAATGGATTTTTTGCCCTCAATTTCGAGCAAATGTATGCTGATGATCCGGAGCAATGTAAGCTAGCAGTGCGAATGAAAAAGGAGGTATTTGACTTGCTCTTTAATTTGGTAGAAGAAGACCTGACCAAGCACTCCAATAGACCTGTCATATCGGCTAAATGTAGGCTGTTTTTGACCCTTGTGTAAGCACAACATTTTAATTAAACGACATAAGTTTCATCATTTTCATTATTTATAGATATCTAGCACAAGCAGATGTTTTGAATGGCATTTAAAATTGGATTGACACATTCAGCCATCCTTTCTCCTTTTTTATTTTGTCCCTATGTATATTTTTAAGGACTTATCATAAAGGCACGGGTTGCTCTTTATAGCATCAATGAGCTGCTCCTCAAACATGTTTCTGGAAAATATATGTGTTTATATACTCACATAAATATGTATTAACTATGTAACTGTTTAATATTCACCAATTACACAAAATTGTTGTTTGCCAGCCACAAAATATTTTTTATTTTTATTTATATTTTATTTAAATACCGTGACAGTTGCTGTTCTCTCAATATTTCCACCACTGCGAGTGATTCCTCTCTCGCTCTATCGACTGTCAACGGATGCGACCGCGACGGACAGAAAAGTTGAAAGTAAACCTACTTTATCCGTCGCGTCCGACACGTGCGCTGCTTAAGAGAGTCGGCCTTACCAATAATCAACTTTAGTCTGGCACTTTACGAAAAGACTCCACACTTTCCAAAATCCCTTTACCAATAAGCAAATATAGTTGCCAGACTATCGCTAACTGTAGGGTTAAATGTTAGTGTTGAGAAAGCCATGTTTATCTCGGACATTAGCTAAATAAATCCTCCCTTATGTCATTTTGAAGACAAGTGTTGCCCAACCATCCAAAATCGCGGTATTAAATTTCGAAATAGGAGAGAATTTAATACGATGTTGTTCAGCCTGAGCGTTTACAATTATTAATAAATTTTAGTAAATTGTAAATGTTTTCAAATTTTATTCATTGCAATACAACAATGCAAATGGTTTTTAAGTCTAAAAATCACAAATTTGTACAAATGTATGCAAAATATTGAAAAATATTGCTTTTTTGTTTTATTTCTAAACACGAGAAGCATATATTTTTCTCTGTTTTATCTTGTTTAACCGCTAGTTCTTGCTTTTTGATTGGTTTTCCTTTGTAAATAGTTTGCGAGCAACGAAATTAATTTAATATAAGTTTGGGATATTTCCAAGACTTTCTTGACAGTCGTCGCAAACAGAAAAAAATATCTTCTTACCTAAGTTTGGACGGCTCATACAATTTTTCAACAATTCTCAGTACCTCAGGCGAATCAGGTAGATATTTTGTTGCATTCAAACCCTATTAAAACTCTTTGCAAAAGGAGTTTGTTTACCGAGAATTAGGATCTCTAATGAGACAATGGTTGGTGTGAAAAGGTTCACTTCGCGGAAAATATAGTTATAAAAATAGAAATATGAGCACTCAGCAAAATACATGCAAAATAACAAGTTTATTATCTTCTGGAGGGGTAACAGCCTAACAAGTAGTACGAGAATATGTGTGCATAAAAATGTGCGTTTTATATTTTTCAGATCGAATTTTAACTTTTGTCGGTTTCTAAATTTCCCGAATTCAGTAATATATAAGCCTTACAATTTTTTATAGGTTAAATTGTATTTATTTTCAAACCCGGAAGCGATAAGTTCTTAACACGCTTCCTACGTGCGATTAAAATTTATTCTGAAATGAATGAGCCAGTTATTATTTATATTTTCGAAAATATTCACTTGCAACGACGCAATTGGGACGTTTAGACAACTAATAAGTTTTGATTTGCATCGTCAGCCTGCGAATAAATGAAACCATTCAAATAAACTGTGCTCCGTTTATTGAATAATTTGAAAGAGATTTTATTACGACACAAATGCACTCATAGAGAAATCGCGAGGTAGTATTAGAAAACAATGGAAAGCGTACCATAAAAGTACTGAAAATTGTGTCCGATCGAACGATAGGGCATTACTGATTTGCATGTGATATTTGACAGATCAGCGGATATTTTGTGCATTTCCTATTTTGTGTTTTGTTTTTGCTTATAATAAGTCTCAAAGAGCATTGGAAAGATATGTGTTGGGCAAATTTAATTGCAATTTATGTATTCCTTCTTTTAGAATAAAATCCTCCTTGTGAAAGAGACCATTGACCTTGTTTTTCACGAAAACAAATTATGAAATTTGAATTCTGCAACGACAACAAATGTAATAGATTCTAAGAAAGTTGTAGGACTAGTAAATGTGGAGGTCTAATTGTTTATTGGTACCATTTCACAAAAGCTGTACATTTTTACCAAAGCTGACATCTAACTAGTTGTCGACATTAGTGATTGATTATTAGTAAGGCCGAGTGTGTATTCCATCAACCTGTCAGTCGAAAACTTTGCCGCAACGGACGCGACGGATTCTATGGGTTGGGCCCTTTAGATGAAGTAAGGGACTTTCTATTAGTTACTACTTTGACAGAAATTAAAGAAATATTTCTGCTAATCGCTGTTTCACTGGACTGAAAATGCAGTTACATATTGTATAGTACAACCCTATCCGAAACAACTAAGGCCCATTTTATTCACTGGAAGTTGACCACAACTCGGGGAGTTTTCCATATAAAAATCCCCAAGTTGTGTTCAACTTCGAGTGAATAAAATGGGCCTAAGAGAGGTCGCGTATGACGCGCCTTTTTTCGTCTCTTTTTGTCGCCTACCTACACCGAGTCTGTCGCCTTTTCGTTCCTCTAACATTTCTATTTCTGCCAATTCCGCCTCATCACGGGCGGGATTCCCTTATGTTTTCTTTTCATACGAGAGCTCTACTAATTTACTTTTATGTTGACGTTTCATTGAAGGTCGACACAAACGCCCTACTATCTGTCACTTTTTCGTTCACTAGAGTTAGGTAATGCAATTTTTGCCCAAGAACATGCCAATTTTTCGTTTCATCCGAGATTGGAGTCATACAAAGTCTCACTTTTAAAATAATAGCACAGAAGATGTCTCTTTTCACTTTTGACGTTCTAAAAAAGAAAGTCTATACCTACCACTGTGAAATTTGTTAGCTGTTGTATGTAATTCGCCTCTTTATGTTTGGAATGCAACCAAGTTTGCCTTCAGCCGCTATCTTTTCCTACCTCACAAGTTGGCACATTTACCATAAAAAATATCTATCTGACAGCTCAGTCGTGGACCAGCATTTGAAGTATAATCCCCCACAGATACCTAGGTCCCATCGACTTTTATCTGAAAACTTTCCAAATCGTCCCATTAGAACTTAGCACCACAAGCCTTCGTGTGCCTTCGTGGGGCATATGGCTACAGGAAATAGCTCCTCGCTCAGCTTCACCCCAAGATGTAGCTGCTGTATATTGTCCATCAACAAAGAGCAAAGTTCATTTTCAAAACAAATTTTATTCTGTGCACACATTGAACAATATCCCAAAGTATCCCTTTCTGAACAAACTATAGCAACAAACCCATTTGACCTCCTTACGTACCTACCTATACCTACACTAATTGTTTCAAAGAAACCCTTTTGCAATCCTAATTTCGTCGGTACCATATGCTGCATAATGCTTCGAGCACAAAAGCCGTAACTCAGATGACGAGCTAATGGCCGTTCTCAACAAGCTTTCTCCTGCAAATTGCAATCTTGCTCATTGAGCGTTAAGCTCCAAGGGAATTAGAGACTGCCTCAAACGAACCCCATAAAAGTTTTACTCTAATAAAACGGCTCCGGCCGCATCTCGTCTCCTTTCGCCCTATATAGAAAAAGACCAACACACACAGACACACGAACTCACTCTGTCGTACTAATCATGCGAAAACTATCGGGTCCTTCTCCTAATTATTAATCTCGCCATCAACTTAAATTCCCAATTCTAATTTGCCCTGTCAACGGGTAACGTAACCATGCTGGGATGGATTCGACTCAGCTTCATGGGTACACAGTACACACCGCCCACCCAAAGAGCTCAAAGGTGAAATGATTTGGTAATTTCAAAAATTCTCTCAGTTCTTGGGGATAATACCTGTGGGATGTACAGGTACACAGCATTGCCGACATGCATTAAAAAAAAAAAAAAAAAACAAGGACGACAAACGGGAAGACTCCTTCAAAGAACTGCCAGAGATCCACCTATACTCAGAGGCAGACACAAAGCGAGATCAGACTAAAATAAAATGGACAGAAACCGGAAAACTCTACACAAAGGGCAGAGGAAGAGGGAGAGGCGAAAAAAAAGTACTCCAAACGTAACGATAACGACTGCTCCGTTGTTTTGCGAAAAAGGCTTAGTACACACGCACGCACACACGTATAGTGGCAAACACTACCCGCAACGGAGAGTCGACCACAAGCTCCTCGTACTCGTAGTTAGTACGATACGGTTTTCGTTCAACTATATCCCCTGTTATTATTAATATGAGCGCCTAGGGACAGAGTATGAGAGACAACAGAGCTGGACGGTTCTAAAAGCGGGTTTAAGCACTACAACTACAACAGCAAATGCTACCCTGGCCAGAGTTATTAACAACACCGCAATTGTTATGGTTATGCTTCCGCAACGAGAATCAAAAGGTCCTGGCGATGATCATCACAGTTGGTCGGATGCGGGGCCAAGTCCAATCCAAGCGATTGCGACAGAAATCTACATAACCCCATTTCCAGTAGATAAGCATAGCCGCTCTTTGCGGGGGTAGAAGTAGGACTGACGAATGAAATGAAACGGCAATGGCGCAAGGCGCAACCTTTGTGTGGCTCGCTTCCTCCCTTCCACCTTTCGAGTTTACAGTTGCAAATGGTCTGTGCGAAGTCAAAGTACGGCCTGGCCAGGGTTATTAGCACACAATAGGAAATTATGTCATCACTTACTCTCCGCTGGCAAATTGATATTTTATGTTCGGCAAACTGACGTTTTGTATTTGAAGATTGACAATAGGTCCCCACCTCTCTACACGCAATAATAGCCATTTACATTATGCTGGATATAATTCATTAATAACCACAATGGTCCCAGACCGGGCCAGGGGTTGTCATGTGTCTCTCGCCCACACTCCTGTCAACTCCTTTTTCGAGTGGAGACTTAAATAGATACACGGGATTAGCAGAAGCACACGAAAAGGATGTGTGTGTGACTCTGTTAGACAAAACTTTTTCTACAATTAAATAGAGTTGCCCATGGGTGGGGGGGCAGACCTCGACGCCAACGTCAACACCCACAATCCACATGCGTACTACATTCATACTGTTTTGAATGTATCACAACTCACACTCGTGTAGGCCTGCGGCTTTTGTGGTGCTCGCTCAGGACATACCCAATACCTACCCTTTCGAGGATACATACCTATTGTTAGAAGAAATATTTAAGAAGTAGCTTTGTGCACCATCAAATATTTATTAAGAATGCTATTTGAAGGCTAAGAACGTTCCCAAAGCTGCCCCTAATGCGAGTAGGTATGTGCGTGCGTTTGAATGTGTATTTGCCTTTCGGAACAATTGCAAAACTAATAATGCCTCTGCATGGTTGGAGGGATATTAATGGAGGGACTTGTGCAATTAATTTAAGTTTGTCATTCCACACGGTTTGTTGCTGTTGTTGTTGTTGTTCTTGCGTCGCTTGGTTGTTTTCGTTAATTATGAGTGCAACATAAATGATTGCCCTATCGGCAATTGACATACTTCGTTGGTAGGAATGTGTGAAACTATGTGACATACCTATCGTTGCCGGAGAAATATGTACGCGTTGTTTATGTTGTAAGTTATAAATTGAAATTAATCAGCACGTAGGTAGATGGTAAGAAATTAAGGCTATCGACACATCCCGTGTGCAGTGATGCAATGCAGTCGTTATAGAGTTGTACCTACCCTTTTCACACCGAGGCGAAAACCGAGTTTTCACGAAAACAATCGAAAACATAAGTTTTCAGAACGAGTCTTTTAAAGTTGTTTTTCACGAAAACACCACAAAACCGATTTTCAACCTTTTGGTTGTTGAAACAAACACACCTTTTGCAATATTCAACAGAACAGCTGACCGAGCAAATGGCACAAGACTCACAACTTAAAATAATTTTTCACAGTTAATTGAAGCGCTAATAATCATTTTGAAATGCGCTAAACTCATTTTGTTTTTTAATTAACGCGATCGAAATTTGTAAAGCCCATATGACACTACATTTTTTCCCATTTTTTCCTCATTTTTATAGCATTAAATCATGTTGAAATGTCAGCTTCGCGTATAAAAGAGACCATAATGTTTATTATGATAGGGGTAACAATAATTTTGCAAAGCAACCACAAATTTTCAAACGAATTTATAACCAAAAACTTCAAAGTGACGGGAGGCCAGGGATCCCAGATTAAAGGCAAAAAAATTCCAAACAATTTTTTTTTTTCCAAAAACAAAAACCTTTGTTTTATTTTAACATTTTATGTTTAATTAATATATCTTAGAACTTAGCAAACAAAAAAATAATAGGAATAACACTATTAGGAATTATATTGCTTTCCCCCAAAAAATCCCCTTTTGTTAGAAAAATTCGACAAAATTGCCGACTTTCCCCCCAATCTGGGATCACTGCTGGAGGCAAATACCATTTAATGGTAAATGTCAAAAAAAATGCTTAAAAAATGTAAATTGAATACATTTTCAATGCATTTTTTTTTAACATATCCACATTAATTAGGCTGGTGTGTAGGTACGCACTCACTCGGGAATTTGCGTAGTAATTTTTCGTCCTGCTCTAGTTTCATTTGTAAAGTCTGAAAAATGCAGAAAAAATGTATTGTCATACGGGCTTAATAACAAAGTGCTCATGAAATCGAAGTTAATAATATGCAAAAGCGGAAAGTACACGACCATATGTTTGTCCTAATATGTTTCTAGTATATAAAACATCTCTTACTTACTTACTTACTTACTTAAGGTGGCGCTACAGTCCGGGGTGGACCTGGCCCTCAACCAACAAGCGTCTCCAGCCAGCGCGATCTTTAGCTAGCTGTCTCCAGTTTCGCACGCTAAGTTGGTTAAGGTCCCCTTCCACTTGCGTGCGCCACCTGAGTCGCGGTCTTCCTCTACTGCGCCTTCCCTCGGGTATGGATTCGAAGATCTTCCGGGCCGGAGCATTCGTGTCCATTCGCTCTACATGACCCAGCCACCTCAGTCGTTGGACCTTCACTCTTCTGACTAGGTCGATGTCGCTGTACAGCCCGTACAGTTCGTCGTTAAATCTCCTTCTCCATTGAAAGGCCCTCGACCTCTGTTGTCAAAAAAAAACGCTACTGAAAAGTTACCACCAGGAAAGCCATCCAATAGTTGCCCTCGGACAGCCAGAGTACAGACCTACGCTCAGGCCGCGGCATTCGAAGGAGCGAAAAACGTTGAAACTTCGCCGGACCCTGTTTCTCATGTTTTCTCAGTTATTCTCGAGAAACTTGAAGAACAAAGCAAAATAAATAAAATTATTCTCGATCGCTTGGTTAAGCTCGAAAATAATTCACGGAAAACGCGTGCTTCAAAAATAACATGAATGAAAAACCAATGTTAAAAATATGCACTTGGAATGCAAACGGGCTTTTACAAAAACTCGGCGAATTGGAAATATTCATACGCGAGAAAGATATTGACATTTGCTTGATTTCTGAAACTCACGTGAAAAAGGGATCGAATTTAAAAATAAAAGGATATAATGATTTCCACGCTTCTCACCCATCGGGGAACGCCAGAGGTGGATCATCATTGCTTATTAAAGACTGCATTGAACAATACGAAGACCTGAAGATAGAGCTTGAAACTATGCAACTGTGCACGATTCGAGTTAAAAATAGTCAGCGTACTCTTAGAATTTCATCTATCTACTGTCCACCGCGTTCCGCGCTTGAAAAAAGTGATTTCACTAACCTCCTTAAATCGCTCAAACCAAACTTCATTATTGGCGGCGATTTTAATGCGAAGCACACGTTCTGGGGCTCCAGATACATCTCGCGAAAAGGTAGAATGCTCTATGGGGCAGGTATGGAATACAGTTGCGATTTCCTCTCGACGGGCAAACCGACCTACTGGCCAACTGATACTTCAAAACTACCTGATCTGATAGATTTCTTCGTCGTGAAAGGAATACCTACCCACCACATTAAAGTTGAAGAGAGCTTTGATCTATCATCTGACCACTCACCGGTTATATTAACATTGAGTGTAAAACTAGTCAATAACCTAGAGCCAGCGAGATTAACTGGTAGAAACACTAACTGGGAAGGCTTTAGGAACGAAATAGAAGAGAATGTTCAACTGAGTGTTCCACTTACGACACCCTATGAACTTGAAGTTGAAGTTGATCGCTTCGTCGAGATCGTACAGCTCGCCTCCTGGAATAATACGCCTAATCCAAGGAAAACGCCGGTCAAATACGGGCTACGATATCCTCCCGAAATAAAAGAATTGGTCAACGAAAAAAGGAAGGCGCGCAAGAAATGGCAACAGAGTCGCGCTCCGCAACATAAAGCACATTTGAATTATTTGTGCAATTTGTTGAAGACAGTCATTAAGGATTTTAAAAATCGTGCGATAGGTTCTTACCTTGAAAGTTTAACAGCGAAAAAAGATTCCAATTATTCACTTTGGAAAGCTGTAAAAGGCACCAAAAGGCCCAAAATCCCCGCGCCGCCAATTACAATAAATCAAAATGAATGGGCAAGGGAAGATAAGCAAAAAGCGGACGTTTTTGCCGCTCATCTAGAAGAAACCTTTAAACCGTACGATGGCCAAGCGATCTACGACAATACTAATAGGACGGAATTACAACCTGACGATTCGACACTCTCAAGAGCAACGCCAAGGGAACTAAAACGTGAAATCGAATCCCTAAAACCTAAGAAAGCTCCTGGTTATGATTTGATCACCGGAGAAGTTCTCAAAGCTCTTCCAAGGAAAGCATTAATTAAGCTCCTTCATATCATAAATGCTGCGCTCAGACTAAAACACGTGCCGAGTCAATGGAAAGTCGCGGAGGTCATAATGGTTTTAAAACCAGGAAAACCGCCAAATGAAGTAAAATCGTATAGACCGATTTCCCTTCTTCCGGTCATTTCCAAAGTCTTCGAAAGAATATTGCTTAGGCGCCTACAGCCGGTTATTGAAGACAATAATCTTATCCCTGACCACCAGTTTGGGTTCAGAACCAAGCATTCGACGATTGACCAAGTACATAGAACTACTGACGTAATCGAGAAAGCATTTGAAGAAAAAAAGATTTGCTCAAGTGTATTCCTTGACGTCTCACAAGCCTTTGATAAGGTGTGGCACGACGGCTTGAAATTTAAATTACGACAAGTTCTCCCCGCAAGCCTATATGATATTCTAGAATCATATCTCGGGAATAGACTCTTCCGGGTTAGAAATGGAAATGAATACTCGGAGCTAAAAGAAATTTCGGCCGGGGTACCGCAAGGAAGCGTCCTTGGTCCGCTTCTCTATTTGTTATATACTCGCGATATACCAAGGGAAGATGGCACTACCCTTGCTACGTTCGCCGACGACACAGCTATCCTAGCTGTAGGTAATACAATCGAAGAAGCGACTACAAAACTGCAAGCCGCAGTGAATAAGGTAAATGAATGGACAAGGAACTGGCGGATCGCCCTCAACGAAACTAAATCTGTTCACGTGAATTTCACTTATAAGAAAACTAATGACTTGCCAATTTTTCTAAACTTGGCCCGAATACCCTATGCAAACGAGGCCAAATACCTGGGAATGACACTCGACGCAAAGCTGAAATGGAGTTCGCACGTGAAAATGAAACGTAAAGAACTCGATATCAAATATAGAGAAATGTACTGGTTACTCGGAAAACATTCCCAGCTCAGTACTGAGAACAAATTGCTTTTATACAAGCAAGTGCTAAAGCCGGTATGGACCTACGGTATACAACTTTGGGGTTGTACCAAGAAAACAAATGTCAATATTCTACAAACTTTTCAAAATAAAGTCCTTAGAGAAATTGTACAAGCACCATGGTATATTAGAAACGACGATATCCATAGGGATCTCGGAATTCCAACAATCGAAGCTGAATCTAGAAGCTTCGCGAGAAAGCATAGAAACCGACTAATCGGACATATCAACAATACAGTCCGACAAATCTTGGACGAGAGCAATTTATTGCGCCGACTACAAAGAACGAAACCGTTCGACTTGGCAAGATAAGATTAACCGCGTCTAATTTGCGGAACACGCAGGATCTTTCATTGGAAAGTAACCTGTCAAAAGTTTTTATTTAATGATAGAAAAATAGCTTGATAAGTTATATCTTAGTTGCAGTATCTAACAATCTTTAGAAGGGTGGTGTTTTTAGTCAGTAAAAATCTGACACTACTATGAGAACGCGCTTGCTATTCTCATAGTGTCTTTGGAAGATTTTCACCTACCCTCGGAGAAAAAAAAAAAAAATTCACCGTCAATGCAGACGGGACCAAAAATTTCACGAAGAATTTTTCTCTCGAAACAACCGAGAGTTACCTCATCCGCTTTTGATAGAGTCCATGCCTCTGCGCCATATAGCAGAACTGGGATGATAATGGTCTTATAAAGGGTCACTTTAGTTGTTCGAGAGAGGGCTTTGCTACTCAATTGCCTTCTTAGCCCAAAGAAACAGCGATTGGCAAGAGTAATTCTCCGTTTAACCTCAGCGCTGGTGTCGTTGTCTGAGTTCATAGCGGAGCCTAGGTAGACAAAGTCCTTAACCACCTCAAAGTTATATCTGTCTATTGTGACGTTCTGTCCGAGCCGTCGGTGTTGGGCGCCATTAACATCACGCTGCGTTCTGCCAATTATGTCAATGTCATAGGCGTATGCGAGTAATTGGACGGACTTTTGAAAGATAGTGCCTCTGGTGTTGGCGTTTGAGTTTTGCACTATTCTTTCAAGAACGATGTTGAAGAAGTCACATGACAGCGCATCGCCTTGTCTAAATCCTTTTTTGACATCGAAGGTCTCGGTAAGTTCTTTACCGACCTTGATGGAGCAGCGTGCATTCTCCATCGTCATCCTGCACAAACGGACGAGTTTGGCAGGGATGCCAAAACTAGACATTGCTCTGTATAGTTCGTCCCTATAAATGCTGTCATATGCGGCCTTAAAGTCGATGAAAAGGTGGTGGGTATCGATTTAAAGTTCCTGGGTTTTCTCCAAGATCTGCCGCAGTGTGAATATTTGGTCTATGGTGGACTTTCCTGGCCTGAAGCCACACTGATATGGACCAATCAGGTTGTTTACGAAAGGCTTCAGGCGTTCACACAAAACGGCAGATAAGATCTTGTAGGCAATGTTTAGAAGACTGATACCTCTGTAATTGGCGCAGTTCAGAGGGTCTCCTTTTTTGAGGATCGGGCAAACAATGCTGAGGTTCCATTCATCGGGCATACTTTCCTCCGACCATATTTTACAGATGAGTTGGTGCATGCTCCTAACCAAGTCATCGCCTGCCGCTTTGAACAGCTCGGCGGCTAGGCCATCTGCTCCAGCGGCTTTGTTGGACTTCAGTTTAGATATAGCTATATTCACCTCGTCCAGGTCGGGTGGACGGTATTGTTGATCCTCATCGTCCAGGTTGAACGGTTCATTCTGCCTGACAGCGGAATTTAAGTCGTCATCGCCGTTAAACAGTCTGCAGAAGTAGTTCTTCCATATCCTCAGCATCGACTGCGATTCTACTGCGATGTTCCCTTCTTCGTCCTTGCAGGCTTCGGTTCGGGTTCTGTAGCCTTGTGAAGTTCTTTTTACCCTTCTATTCTCTCTATTTCATCGATCGCGCGCTTCTCATGCTCTTTCTTTTTTCTCCTTAGAAGCCGGTGTTCGTCTCTGCTCACGAGCAGCTCTGGTCCTCCTTTGCAGCGCCGCTTTGTATGCCTCTTGCTTCGCTGCATGTGCTTGCCGGCACTCGTCGTCAAACCAGGGGTTTCGTTGTGGCGGTCGGGTGAAACCCAGCACATCAGAGGCTGGGTGCGTCTCTGATGGCTTTTTGGCAATGTTGCCACTGGTCTTCAATACTTGATGCTGGCTGCATAGGACCTCTTGAGAGATTGAGAGAGACTCGATCGGAAAAGGATCTGGTGATCTCTTGCGATTGTAGCCGTCCGACGTCAAACTTCCTCCCAGTATTTACTTGTTTTGGCGGCGTTCGGGATATCCGAAGGCGTACCTTGGCTACAACAAGGTAGTGGTCCGAGTCAATGTTGGCCCCTCGGAACGTTCGGACATCCATAATACTGGAGGAGTGCCTTGCGTCGATCGCAATGTGGTCAATCTGGTTAACGGTTGATTGATCAGGAGATCTCCATGTGCCTTTATGAATATCGAGATGCGGGAACCGCGTACTTGCTATGACAACATTTCGCCCCGCCGCGAAGTCGATCAGCCTAAATCCGTTATCGGAGGTGGTGTCGTGTAGGCTGCACCTTCCGACGGTACTACCAAAGATGCCCTCTCTTCCTAACTTGGCGTTAAAATCGCCTAAGACAAATTTAGTGTCATAGCCAGGGCATTGCTCGTAAGTGTGGTCCAAGAGCTCGTAGAACCTTTCTTTGGTGTCGTCGTCTTTCTCCTCCGTGGGGGCGTGCGCGCATATTAAGCTAATGTTGCCGAATTTAGCCTTGATGCGGATTGTCGTGATGGGCTCGTTTACATAGTTGAAACTTAAGACTTCTTCTTTAATCGTTTGCCAGGTTCGTCAACAGTAAGATCATCCGTATCCGAGGCTCGTTGGTGCTTCGCAACTATGATATTTTTACGTAGTCGGGCAGTTACCCCGGCGTACAACCCCCAACCTGGAGGACCTTTTTGCGACCCCTTGGACAAAAGGAGCCGGGATATTCCGGAGTCAGTAACCCGCTGCGGGGATGTGAGAGCTGCCGTTGACCCATTAAGGGCTCTTCCGCCACCATCTCTATTTCAACACCCTGACTAGTGTTGAAAATCCTCAATGACCTCAGCTCCAAATACGTCAGAGTAGCCCATTGAGGTATCTGCCATGTTGACTGTTGACGCCACCGTTGATTCAGCTTTGTGAATTCACCCGCCGTACGTCCTCTTTCTGAGGGGCTCTTGTAAGACTTCTGAGACTCGAGCAGACAGTCAATCCGACAGAGCATTATAGTGTTGCTATTTTCTTCCTGTTCAACACTCGCGCTTATAAGTTTAGCAAGTCAAGTCCGGGTGGACATAGACCAGTACTCGGTGGTGACCACGGGGAGGTAAAATAAGCACAATTGGTGAGTGTGAGATAGTTGCGACACATCTCATTTAGGTTTTATTAGCCAATCACAGTTTATTATTCGCCTTTTAAAAATATTTAATACCTAACCAATAGCATTCAGTAAGGTAAAAATGTGGTATTCCCGAACTCTATCACATTCCCCACGGGTGGCAGAGGTTGGCAGCATTTATTTTATATTTTTTGTACGTTTTGTACATCGATAGGAAAACAAAATGGCGAATTTGAAAGAAAAATTGAGGGGCCAACGGCAACAGGATTGTGAGTTGGGGGTTTTAGTATTAGCCGTGTTTTTTTGAGCTTCAATCACAGCGAAACAAAGTAAAGTAGGATTTTCAGCACGCAATTACAAAAACAATTGCTAGTCTCGAAGTGTCAAGTATAGCGTAGTTGTTGTAATTAGTGTGCTGAAAATCCTACTTTACATTGCTCAAAAGCTCAAAAAACAGGCCCCTCAAATTTGTCACGTCGAAGAACACAAGACCAAATTTCATGACAATAATACAAACACCACTTACCCGATGTCTCCACCTGCAATTTTTCATATCTTGCAATCTGTCAAATTTGATAGTAAGAAAGAACGATAGATAGTATGCAATAAAATGTAGGGTGGACATTTCATATCATACATTATCAAAACAATATTCTATATTAATAATTTGTCACTCTCTCACTCTCAATTCAACCCAATAAGGAGAGTATCTACGCAAACTCCCTCAACTCCTTTTATGACTTATGAATGACTTATGGTTATGACATGTCATGAGCTATGAACTATGATTATGATGACTTATGAGCATGACTAAAAGAATACGCAAAAACAATACCATTCACTTGAGGATTTGAGATTCAACACAACGCAATCGAGGCCTCATTTTTTTCCCTCAGATTTTGGAACAATATATGATTTCAGAACCAAACTTCATGTTAGTGAAATACAGCATACCAACTCATTTGATGAAATTTATGTCGTTTTCCATTGGGACCAAAAATCATCTCGATATTTTTTCAGATCTACGCACACTCTCACAATACCAATATTCTTCGCATAGCTGTTTTACGTCATTTTAAGACAAATGGGCGAAGTTTTGTGAAAACCAAAATAATGATATACATTAACAGACATGGATATAATTATTTTGGGACGAGCTATTCGGCCCTAGCGAGGTATCCGTCGGAACGGAAAATTCTCCGCAGCGCATACACTGTCCGAACGGCAAATCGCATTCGAAAAAATAATTATTGAAATGCGATGACGCATTGATTTCACATCCTCGTATTGTTTGGTGCTTGTGTAAGCCGATTCTTTGCATAAGACTATAAACGAACAGCTCTACATTAAATATAATTGAATGTCAGTTCGAACAGGCCTCCCCTGACTTGTCTGTCACTTTGACAGACAATTATGAATTTAAAAAGTGTAGTTTTCCTAACCGTCGGCGAAACGAGACGCATGGGATTGATGTTCTTACTTAATAAATAAAGCTAAGTTTTGTTTGATTGAAATTAATTATTTATTTCGAATTACTTTTCATCTCAAAAGTGGTATCGTGCCCAAAATTTTCAGTATGTCTGAAAATGAGGAAAATCGCGTTGACGCTTTGGTCGAAGAGGTTAGCAAATTAAGGCTACTGGTAGAAAGTCTAGTGGCGGGACTGAGCAATACGGCGGCTGTTCAAGAATCCAGAATAGCTCCTCCGGATGAATTTCAATCCCCGCGAGGCACTCTCCAAGAAATGCCAGAGTCAACAAGGTATTTTCCAATGGAAGCAGCGAACGATAAAGGTGGATTGGTTTCATCACTCGTTCATGATGGTCAAGCACAACAACATATTTTAGTGAAAGGCTCACCACAGTCACATGTCGCGTATAATAGTGTCCACACGTCGTCGCACGTCAACGCAGGCTATGTATATGCGGCGAGGTATGTTGCCCCTACGACGACGCACAGAAATATGGCACCAACGCACCCAACGAGTGCATCCTGCTTATACCAGCAATACGAAGCGGCGCCGCAAGATTCGTCACCCAGAGATTCAAATATCGTAAATGTCGGAGTTATAATGGAGATTCTGCCAGAATTCGACCCACTTTCGCAAACATCTGTAAGTGGAGATCAGTTTATCAGACGTATAAACCAACTGACTACGGCGTATAATTGGCCTGAGCATGTACTATTGCTGGCGGTTGGCGCAAAACTGAAGGGAGCAGCAAAGCTTTGGCTGGATGGATATCCGGAAGTTTTCACTACGTGGCAACAGTTTGTCGATGCGTTTTTAACAAATTTTCCAATTACCACTACAGAAGCGGATGTTCATATGGAGCTCGCCACAAGTCATCGGAGTAGTGACGAAAGTCTTGAGCACTATTTTCATAGGATGTGTGCCATAGGAAGAAAGGGAAATGTATCAGACCAGGCGATAGTGAAGTATATAATACGAGGTGCAAGTGATAGTCAACTGCAGCTAGCACTCTCGACTCATCGATTTAGTACATTGATAGATTTTCTCATGGCGATTCGGATGTACATAAGCAACGCACCAATGCAGAAAACAGTACAAATTCAGCGACCGAAATTGGAGGCATCGAAAACAAATGCAAACACAGCACGGGAACCCAATTCTGAGCGCTGTTATAATTGCCATGAGAGGGGTCATATTTCTGTTACATTCAGGCAGGGATTCGTAAAGATAAAACACTATTCCGTTAAACTTTTCTAATAAAATTCACTTTTATTACACTTTTATCAACTATTCTAGTATTTCACTTATTAAGTACCAGAACACTATTACTTAAACAATTCTTCAACGTTTCAAACCAATCACTTAATTTACTCTATTACTTTTCACTTATTTATCTTCACAAACTATTACTATCTCGAACTTTAACCAATCACTTTTATAAATCAACTGTCTCGCCCTCTTCTAAAAGCTGTCCTTTTATACCCGCTCCGCCATCTGACGAGAACTTTCTAGCTAATTCTAAGTGGTTCTAGAACAAGGTTCAGTGGTGACAGATTCCAGTCTCCAATTGGAAGTGACACTTGAGTGGAACTTGTTTTGTGACTTTAAGGCCTGGTTTCACCAAACTGTCTAAAGGCCTGGTTTCACCAAACTGTGACTAAGGGCTTGTTTCACCACTTAAGTTACACGATACCTTCCACGCCACAATATCCCCCTCTTAAACTTGTTCGTCCCGAACAAACTCGTTAACATTTTCACCATTATAACGTTGAAGACGATCCACATGAACGACTTTCAGCTTGCCTCTTCCTCGTTGGATGCGATAGACAACGTCGTTGATGCGCTTTACGATTGTATAGGGCCCTTCCCAGTCTTGTTGCAACTTAGGCGATAAACCTTTCCTTCGATGAGGGTTGTATAGCCATACCAGATCTCCTTCCTGGAATCCTGTAGTTGTCGTTTTAGTATCGTACCTCGTTTTCATGCGGTCACTGGCTATCTTAATCTTATCCCTAGTGTCTCGATGCACGTCCCTGATGATATCCCTGAGGTCTGTAACGTATTCCTCCTCATTCTTGGGCTCTTCGCATGGATATCCAAACATCAACTCGCTAGGTAGGCGGACTGTTCGACCAAATAAGATTTCAGATGGAGTATGTCCTGTGGTGTTATGCACTGCTCCTCGATAAGCCAATAAAAACATGGGAATCTGCTTATCCCAGTCTCTCTGGTCTTCGCCAACGACCTTAGAGAGGTGTTCATTCAGTGTCCTGTTGAAGCGCTCCACCATCCCATCTGATTGTGGATGAAGCGGGGTTGTCCTTGTCTTGTGAATCCCGAGTAACTGGCACACTCCTTGGAAAATCTTCGACTCGAAGTTCCGTCCTTGGTCTGAATGCAGTTCCATTGGTACACCGAATCTGCTTACCCAGTTATTGACGATTTGCTCCACCACGGTTTTAGCTTCTTGATTTGGGATAGCAAATGCTTCAGGCCACTTTCTGAAATAGTCCATAACAACGAGGATGTAACGATTTCCATTGTTTGTTTCAGGAAACGGTCCCGCAATATCAACTGCTATCCTTTCGAAAGGGACTCCAACATTGTATTGATGCATTTTGCCACGGACTTTCAGTCTAGGACCTTTGCTGGCCGCACATGTAACGCATTTCCTGCACCAAGTTTCAACGTCCTCCCTTGAATGAATCCAGTAAAAGCGTTCCCGCACTTTTTCGAGCGTTTTATTGATTCCCAAGTGGCCTCCAGACACTCCATCATGCAATTCCCTGAGCACTTCCTTAACCTTTGACCTGGGTACAACAAGCTGCATTACGAACGACTTTCCATCCGGGCTTTCCCATCTTCTTTTTAGAATGCCGTCTTGTACGTGAAGGGAGTCCCACTGCGCCCAGTATGCCTTCAGCTCGGGGCTCCTATTGGATATCTCCTGCCAGTCTGGTTTTCCCTCATGCTCCTTCCAGGCGATAATCGGTTCGATATCCGGATCTTCCCTTTGAGCCTCCCGTATTTCCCGCGCACTCCAGCCACCAATGGGCATAGCTCTCACCCTTTGAACGGACGCGACATCTTTTTCCTCGTGTCGTAAGCAATGTTTGCAATTTGCTTTGCACGGTCGACGGGAGAGAGCGTCTGCATTAGAGTGAAGACTTCCCTTTCGATGTTGTATTTCGTAGTCGTACATCTGCAGCCGTTCGATCCACCTTGCGACTTGGCCTTCAGGATTCTTAAAGTGCAGCAGCCACTTTAAAGATGCGTGGTCTGTGCGGAGGATGAATTTCCGCCCATAAAGGTACTTATGGAAATGTTTTGTCGCCAATACCAAAGCAAGGAGTTCGCGCCTGGTAACACAGTAGTTCCTTTCTGGCTTTGAGAGAACTTTGCTGAAGTAGGAAACTACTTTCTCTTGGCCATCGTGCACCTGGGAAAGGACGGCTCCAATTCCCACATTACTAGCGTCTGCATCCACAATAAATGTTTTCCCAGGGGTGGGGTACGCTAGTATGGGGGCGTTGCACAACTGTTGCTTAAGTTCCTTGAAGCTGTTTTCGCACTCACCTGACCATTTGAATTGTTTGCCTTTTTCTGTCAGTTGATGCAAGCTCTTTGCGATCCTGGCAAAGTCCTTAACAAATCGCCTGTAATAGGTCGCAAGTCCCAGGAAGCTTCTCAGTTGATGTTTGTCTTTGGGAACCGGCCAGTTTTTCACTGCATCGACCTTCTCCGGATCAGTCTTGACTCCTTTGGAAGAGATGATGTGCCCGAGGTACTTCACTTCTGGTCTAAATAGCGAACACTTCTTCGGGTTAAGTTTTAGTTGCGCACTTCGTAGCCTTTGGAACACCTCCTTAAGGTTATCTCGATGTTCGTTAAATGTTTTTCCTACTACGATGACATCGTCCAGGTAGACCAAGCAGGTTTTCCACGTTAGTCCCAGCAAAACGCGCTCCATTAGACGTTCAAAGGTAGCCGGAGCATTGCACAGTCCAAATGGCATTACTGTAAACTGCCAAAGCCCGTTTCCTGCTGTGAATGCTGTTTTCTCGCGGTCTTCTGGATGGATCTGCACTTGCCAGTAGCCACTCTTCAGATCGAGAGTCGAAAACCATTTGGCTCCGGATAGTGTGTCCAGGGTGTCGTCAATTCTTGGAAGGGGGTAGCTATCCTTCTTGGTGACGTTGTTGAGTTGGCGATAGTCCACGCAGAATCTCGTACTTCCGTCTTTCTTCTTGACCAGGACGACCGGCGATGCCCACGGACTTTTTGAGCTTTCAATCAGTCCTTCCTTTTCCATCGTCGACACCATTTCTGCAACCTCCGTCTGCTTAGCCAATGGTAGTCGTCGGGGAGGCTGACGAATCGGTCTCGCATCTCCGTTGTCGATTCGGTGTTGTACGAGATGTGTTCGGCCATACTCGCTGTTCTGCGAAGCAAATATATCAGCGAACTCGTTGATTAAACTACCTGCCATGGACCGCTGCTCCTGATCCAGCTCGCACTCTCCGAGTATATTCTTTTTCATTTCCGATATCTCCGTTGGTCTAACCGGTTTCACATCACTTGCATTGGACAACTTTGTGACCGCAGTAATTGGTACGCACTTTCCAATCACTTCTCCTTGCTTTAGTTTCACGCTTTTGTGTTCCACATTGAGGACACGAACGGGAACCATGTTGTTTTTGGGTTCAACCAGCATCTTTCCGACAATATAGCTCTGATAATAATTTTCTGGATCTGACTCGACTAGGTAGAATCGGTGGCTCCCAGGATCACCTTCCAGCTTTGTCCAAATAACTGTCTCTGACGAAGGTGGTAATATTTCGTCCTCACTTACAACTGTCCTTAGAGCTGCGACGTTCTCGTTCCCGTAAACCATCGGAATCTCGACGTTCTTGTACTTTATGACTTGCGAACCGATGTCGAGCACTATATCATGCGTCTTCATAAAGTCGATTCAGATGATGCATTCGTCACATATATCAGCCACTAAGAATACATGGGAGAAGACTATTCCTGCAAGGTTTATCGTCAAGAGTACCTCACCATACACCTTTGCTGTTGCTCCAGTTGCTGTTTTCAGACAGTAGCTGCTGGTGTTGTGTAGCCATGATTGGCGAACGATGTCCCTTCTGATTATGGAAGCGGTGGCACCTGTATCGATTGTAGCCACATACTTTTTCTGGCCGATATGGGCTTCCACTGTCAGGCTCCTATTACATCGTTTGGTCTGGGAAACCTGAATTGTGGTCCTGGGGGCGTCGATTCCAGAAACCAGCTTCTGCCCCGCGAAGTTGGTTCTTACTCGTTTCCCGACTGATGGCTTTGTGATGTTCCATTCGCCGAACGCTCAAACGCCTCCTCGTTCCTAGCTCTGCAATGTAGACAACTGCCCTGTCTACGTTCGGCTCTGCACTGTCGTTGTAGATGTCCAATTTTGTTGCAGTTCCAGCAACGGATCGGTCCCCTTCGAGAACTGTTACGGTCGACTACTTCTGTTCTCTGGCACGAGCATTCAACGGATGTCATTTCTCTCACGCGGTGAAATCCTTGAGATGCTTGGTCAGCAGCTCTCATGGTTAAAGCAAATGCCAGTGCCTCAGGAAGAGTTCTCTTTCCAGCCATTCGTAGAGCCATCTGCAGTTGTCTGTCCTCTATGGCTTGTGTAAATGCCTCAATAGCCATTTCATTGATGACATCCTCGCCGGCATTGGGATAAGACAAGTGCGTTAGCCGTTCGATATCAGCTTGCAGTTGCTGGAGTGTTTCTCCCCTCTTCTGGATTCGACTGCGAAGTTGCACTCTATATACTTGCTGCATATGGTCGTCACCGAATCGCATCTCAATAGCCTTCACCAATGCATCGTAGTCGCGTTGTTTTTCTGCTGAGACAGTTTGAAGCAATTCTGCAGCTGTACCTCGTAATGCGAGTGTTAATGCAATCGACTTTTTCTCGTCGTCCCATCCATTGGTCGTTGCCGCTGCTTCGAACTGTCTCTTATAAATTGGCCATGATGTTTGACCATCAAAAACGGGTGGTTGCATCTCCTTCCTTCTTGGGCAGTCAGCAGAATATTCCCGAGCCTTTTGCTTCTTGACTTTTTCGAGTTCTTTAGCTATGTTCTCGATGTTTGTTCCTTGTTTATGAAACATTTCATTAATTTTCTCAAACTTTATTTCATGCTCGTTTAATTTTTCATCAATTTCGTCGATTTTTACTTCTAGAACATTCTTAAATTCTTCCACGGCGTCTTTTTGTGCGGCGACAATGGAATTTTTCTGTTCTTTTAAAGAATTCTTTTGTTCTTCTAGAGAATTTTTCTGTTCTTCTAGCGAATTCTTCTGTTCTGCAAACTTCAATTCCATAGAATTTTTCTGTTGTTCTAGAGAATTCTTTTGTTCTGCGAACTTAGATTCCATAGAATATTTCTGTTCTTCCATCTTCGCAAGAAGTAATTCCATCATAGAGCTAATGTCAAAGCCAGGGCTCTCATCGCGTAACTTTTGAAACGATAGTCGTCGAAACGATTGAACACAACGATATCGTTTTTAGTTTGCTTCATATAACATCATCGTCGGATCGTTCAATCGAATCGTTCATCGTTTTCATTTTGAACAGTTTGAACATGACTGTAAACAAACTCTGACAGCTAAAAAATCAAAAAAATGTATGGAAATAGTTTTTTTTCTTGAATTTGTTTATTTTTCTGTGTTTTTTTATTGATTGACATTGATTTTGGCCCATGTTATTCACTTCGAGTGAATAAGGCATTTAATGCAGATGGAGAGGTAGTAAGGAATAAGGCAAGTGAAATGTGAAGTGAAAGTGTACGCGTATACGCAGATAGCCAAAAGTGTGTAGGAACCAACCATAGCCCAATGGAATATGCTAAAGTGTGCACAGGTGTGGTAGGCCAGAAGAATTATTGTTTTTCGAAATATAGATTTGTATTTATTAAATCAATCAAAACTCCAATAAGTTTCTTGCATTTTTTGGAACAGATGAGAATTTTTATTGCTTAGGATCCAGTTGCAAGACAAAAAATACAAAACAAAACTCAACGCATTTCTTTTTTTTGCAAGGATTTCATTCTTTCACAACTCGGATAAGAGCGAGTCACCTCCAAAGAGAACATAAGTGTGTTTTCCTTTAAATATTTTGCTATACTTTTCTCCAAAACTGAAATTCCCTATTCAAAACTGAAAATATGGACCAAAAACGATGAAGCGATTGCAAAATAGCTGTCGTTCAATCGAATCGTTTCGACGAGGGTATTTGACGCTTGAATTAGTAACGTGAAGCAACAAAAAACGATGATCGTCCAATCGTTAGGACGATTATCGTTGTTTGGTTGTTACACGAAGTTGAAGTATCGTCGAGACGATGTCGTTCGATCGTTTTGTGCTTACGCGATTAGAGCCCTGTACTTATTTGTTCTTCTGACACGTCGAATAGCATGGTTTTTGGATCTTCTCCCTCGTTTTCGACAGCTTCCTGCAGACGAAGTATGAGATCACTTTTCCCTCCAGCTGTGGAAAGATTCCGCTTTTCTAGTTCACTTTTCAATTGGGGTATGCTTAGATGTAGCAATACACGACCCATTTTGTTTGTCTCTTGTAATTTCAAAAAAAAAAATCACAAATTCACTTTTTTTTTTTTTTTTAACTACACTTAGACACTTAGCACAGAATAAGTTTTATCCCACTTCTGACACCAATGTTACATTCAGGCTGGGATTCGTAAATATAAAACACTATTCTGTTTAATTTTTTCTAATAATATTCACTTTTATTACACTTTTATCAACTATTCTAATATTTCACTTCTTAAGTACCAGAACACTATTACTTACAATTCTTCAACAATTCAAAACAATCACTTAATTTACTCTATTACTTTTCACTTATTTATCTTCACAAACTATTACTATCTCGAACTTTAACCAATCACTGTTATAAATCAACTGTCTCGCCCTCTTCTAAAAGCTGTCCTTTTATACCCGCTCCGCCATCTGACGAGAACTTTCTAGCTAATTCTAAGTGGTTCTAGAACAAGGTTCAGTGGTGACAGATTCCAGTCTCCAATTGGAAGTGACACTTGAGTGGAACTTGTTTCGTGACTTTAAGGCCTGGTTTCACCAAACTGTCTAAGGCCTGGTTTCACCAAACCGTGACCAAGGGCTTGTTTCACCACTTAAGTTACACGATACCTTCCACGCCACAATACGATGGTCTTATTTTATTTCTATATTGAGCACCAGTGCGAAAAACTTAGCGACATGCTTCGATTTCTTCGACCTGCAGTAAAAAGTGTACTTTTTGTATTGGAAATCAATCTAATATTTGATCGTTATCATCTGTATTGGATATTTATTATTTATTCTTTTTACACCTACACCCTTGTTTGTTTATATCCCGCAAAATAAAACTGAAAACCTCCCATCAAACAGAACTAATTGCTTCCCCTATTTCCCATCAGATGCTGCGCATTTTTCTCCAACGCCACCTATCGTTCGACTACCAGAAACTCAATGCACCGCCATCTATGTGCCACACAATTAAACCCTCCAACCCACCCACAACATTTCGATTTTCCTTCAATGGCCGATAGAACTCAACGGAATCGAAACGAAACACACAAGTTCATTGAAAAATGAATTTAGCGTAACCATACCATACCATCATAACCAGCCCTGAAAACAGCAGCAGCAGCCCATTTGTCTCTGTGTCGTCGTCGGTTGTCTAATTGTCGAACTAGGACAAAGCACAATCAAATCGAGCAATGGGTACCGATTCCCATTGAAAAAAAAAAAAAACAAAATCCACCCAAGGAAAACATTTTACATTCGAAGAATCAAGGATCTTTTCAATCGCAATTAGTTTTTCCCCCGAAATCCGCGAGATAAAAAATCGTCTTTATCTCCCCCATTCATCCGCGAGAGCCGTGCGTGGATCTGTGCCATAATAATCACTCAATCGAAATCGTGAATTTGTGCGTACAAAAAAAAAATAATCAGCCTTCGCCAAAGGAAGAAGAAAGTTCTGCCAAAAGTAAGGAAAATCTTAAATTCAGTGAAAATTTTCGAAGCAGAGATTTTTTTTTACTTGAATTCTTTTTTTTCATCTCTTCGTGTCTTTTCGTTAGTTTTTTTTCACTTTGCCTTTTTTTTGTGTGTGTAGTTATTTTGGAATGGAATTCTCGTCGATTTTGTTCCTCTTCAAAGAAAAATAAAATCGACAACAAAAAAACAACTAAAGAGGAAGGAGCACAGAGAGATAATACGAGTGTAAGTGCAAGAGATAAAAATTTGAAAAAAAAAAAATATACTAAAAGCCGCGAGTGAGAGGAAGAGAATGAACGTTTTGTGTGCAAGTGCAAGTGAGTGAGTGAGTGGATTTTTCTTGTCAGCTCAGAGCTCGGAGAAGGAAAATTTTTTTCCGATTTTGTACATTTATTTGGATTATGAGAAGAAAATAAGGAAAAGCTTGTAAGTGTGTTTTTTCTTTTCTTTTGTTCAATGAATTTTGATGTAATATTTTGAATTTGAGGCGACTGCGACTTGATGGACTTGTTTCGTTCTATTTGGGGGTTTGTTGATGTATGTAATTCAGTCTCGCGGTGTGAAATGGAAAACCCAATAGGAATTATTAACATCCACCAAAGCCAACAAGGAACGTTCAACTCTTTTGTTATTGTTATACACTTGTGTATATGAATAAACCGTGGGCATGCGTGTGTGTGCACTTTTCATGGATTTTCACAACTTTCATTGTCGCTACAGAAGATCGGAATGAGTACAATTATTATTATTTTTTATTTTCATTTATCAATGCGTTCCGTGTGGGCGACGCTATTTGCATATTAACAATTTGTTTATGAAATGTTGGCTTGTGGTAGGGTAGGGAAGTTTGTTGGTGTTTGTAGCTGTCAAGAGATACGAGGAAACTCAAAATTAGTATCTACACTATATGGCCAACAACGGTCCAAGATTCTTTGTGAAAAACGAATAATCGAAATGCACTTGCACAAAATTTATAAGAAGCTTGTACTAAAAAGTGCGCAAAACGATAATCGCAAAAGGAAAACTCCAAGAAGTGACATACATTAAAAAGACAAATCTACCCATAATCAATAGGTACGTTTAGCAGGACTTATCTTGTGATATAAATAATGTATTTAGGTACTACCTTCATAATTAAGAACAAAGTGTCAGTTGCTTTTGAACTGACAGACGTTTGACTGGCTTTGATCGGCTACATTGGGGTCGTTTGGATTCATATTTCCTAGTTTAGTAAGTCTGACAGCTGACTGACTAGATGGGGTCATTTTTTGCAGTTGACGTTTATGGCGAGGAAGCCGACAAATCTAATCAAGAAAATACTGCCTGCATAGGTACTCAGTTGACAATTCTTTATTATTGTTATTACCTATTATTATTGAAATTTTCTTATACCTATTTCGTTTCGTTTTTAATGTATATCAATGTAAATGCAATAAATTTGTTAGGAAAATACAAAATATTTATAAATATTGGAAGAGTCAAATTTGGAATAAACAGAGTGGCCGCTGCTGAATTTTGAAACGTCCAAAAAAGCACCGGCGAGAGAAAAATGTGTCATTTCTAAGGCTACTCTGGAATTTTAGAATTTTCGCACGACATTTAAAGAATTACCTAGGTATTCGAGCGCGAATTACGTGAACATTATAATGTAAATTTCCACACACATAAAAATCATTGTACTGTAAATTAAGTTCAAATTGTTAATTATAATTTTATTTATGAATTTCAATAGCAAATTATGCTAAATAAACGAATTTAACTAACTAACCTGCGATTAAAATAAAATTTCATGTGAATTCAATTTCAGAAACTACTCTCCCATTGAGAGATGCTTGCGAAAAGGTTAGGGAACACTTTTGCAGTAATCTATGAAAAATTACAGAGATAAGTACCTAGGTATAATTCAAAAATTAAAAAACAAAAACCTTTGAAAAGTCGTTAAAATATGTGACAAACTCAAAGAATTTGCTAATTTACTAACAAAATTAGTTGTATTCGATAATTACATGGGGAGATTATTCCTTCTTAAGGCACCAAGTGACAAAGAACAGAAACAGAAACAGACATACATCTGCAACAGAAACGGAACTACGAACAGAACTTGTCAGCAACCGAATCAGCGACAGAAAAATGTCTGTTTGACGACAGAACGTAAACAAGTCTTTACAGATTGAAACAGTGCAGAACGATTTTTCGTTCTGTACCTAGTTAATTCTGGTTCTGCTTACGTATACGTTTCTGAAATGACAATTTATCGTGACAATTTGTTTGGATTTTTCTGCATCTGTCATCTGGCTTTTTGTTTCGCATCGTACTATTTTATATTGTGATGACCACGTATGAATAAGTCGTCTTCATTAATCATTTCCAAAATCGGATCCATTTTTTCGTTGAAGTCAAGGCTAAAATGTAATCAAACGAAACACAATTTGACAGAATAGGCGACAGCCATGTTTTTATGAATCTGTTTCTGTTTCATTTTTGTGTAGATGAGCGAGCAACGTAAACAGAATCAGAAAACGTTCTGTTCTGTTTCAGTTTCTGTTCTATGTCACTGGTGCCTTTACAGCGAAGAATATTTTCTTCGCCACTTTCGAAACTCATCTTGAGGAGAACTGTCAATCTTATTTTGCCGCCTGTTGATACCGTTTTAATAAGCAAGAATTTCAAATCTGGTGTTAATTGACAGCTTTTCCAATTCATACACCAAGAAATTTGTTGAGTAATGTCGTTTTCCATTGGGCAAAAAGAAGCGTCCGGGAGAGTCCGGAATCGAAAAAATCACCTCTGAAACCGTTCCATTGGCACAAAAAATACTCTTCTGGTGATTCTGAGGAGAGAATTTCGCTTCTGGATTTCAAGTCAGAATCCACTCAAGAAGCACTCACACAAGTGTAGTTTGTGTATTTTATACAAGCCAACTGACGGCTGCCGTAGATTATTTTTTGACATTTCACCAATCCTCTTGTGGATTCAATCAGAAGCAGTTTTCTTGTTCCATTGGACTACAGAATGAGTGGATCCCCGAGTGAAACCAATGGAAAACGACATAAAAATTCGTAGCATTATCAGTGGAGGAGAGGTTATAACGGGTGATTTTTTAGCTGGTTTTGTTTTGGCAACACTGGTTTTGACAGCTGACGTGTGTTTAGTACCTTGTGTCACTGTCAAACAGCTTCAGTTTGGTTTGCAATTTAACCATGGATCGTCTTACAAATGAACAACGCTTGCAAATTATTGAATTTTACTATCAAAATTCGTGCTCGGTTCGAAATGTTCATCGCGCGAGTTAAGTATCCATAGCAAGACATATTGAGAAAAAAGATAACATTATTTGTATTCAATGATATCTTTAGTCTCTAGTACAGTCTTGCACACAACGCTACAATGATAACATATGTAAAAGAGATAATATCGTTTGTATACAATGTTGGAATATTATCTCTTCTTCATTATCAAGCAAGACGATTGTACGCTTGGGTCTCCTTGTAGATAGATAAGAAAAGTATATAAATACGACTGTATGATGAATTTATCAACAGTCTTATTGTAACTACATAGTAGCCTTAAGCTCCTTTTAGAATTAGTAAAAAGTATTTCAATAATAAAGGACATAGTTCCAAATAAATATTGTTTAATTTTAAAAGTAAGAAACAAGTGTTTTAATTGGCGATCCTGCCAGGAGGTTAAATATACTTTTTAACTTCAATCGAGCGGACCTCGGGAACAAGTAGTGAAATCTAGTATAAACAGAACACTCGCGTTACCGGTTACAAGAATTACCTAGCATAGCAGGTACAAATATAGCTTCTTCGTACGAAGCAGCAAAGCAATTCAGTGAAAGTGTATATGTGGAGAAAAAAAACACACAAATTCGACGACAACAGACACGAGTTCAAAATGGAACAACTCGCAGTATTAATGGCAAGATTAGAAGCTTTAGAAACCAGGAGCAACACAGTAACACAAACCCTAGAGCACACACGCACAGAGAATGCAAGGTTAGCAGCAATAATAACTAACCAAAATCAAATAAACACTAATTTAGAAACAAAACTAAATGAAGTAAAATCTGGATTAGGCATAGTACCAAACATACCTGTGCTAGAGGAAATAAGAACCACATATACAGATGGTAGTGAAATACAGTTAGACGCATTTAAAAGCCTACCTATTTTCAACGGCGATCAATCAAATTATCGGTCGTGGCGCGAAGAAGCATCCAGATTAATGGACAGCATTAAAAACTTCAAAACACACAGTAAGTACGCAGCAGCATTGACTATAGTGAAAAGTAAAATACAGGGTGCAGCCGCGAATGTGTTAACCAATTATAACACAATTTTTAATTTTGAGGCGATACGTAACAGATTAGATTATACGTACTCTAATCAAGAACCTCTATACGTGCTACAAGACATGATGAAAGCCATCACGCAAAAAAGAAGCACACTGTCTGAATACCACGACGAGATAAATAAAAATCTCAATTTAATGCATACACTGCACAGTTCGAACTTATTGAAGATATAACAAATAATATCGAAACACAAATCTATTTTCGTAACAAAATAAGACTCATAATAAAGTTTAAGGACAAAGACTCTTTACTAAGGCAGATGAAAGAAGTTATACAACCCCAAAAGATTGTAGCTTTGCATACGAAATTTGAAAACATATACAAATATGGTGAAAACATAAAAAAAGAATTCCCACTAGTAAGATTTATATTCACACCAAGAAAACTTCAAGACGTGACAAATTTGGAGGAACAACTAAAACTTGTAAGGGTAACTCACGAAAGAGCACACCGAGGGTTACGTAACAATATACAAGAAATCTCAGAGAAATATTACTGGCCCGATCTAAATAAACAAGCAAAGAGTTTCAACAGAAAATGCATAGCATGTCTATTTGGAAAATATGAAAGAAAACCTATCAGAGAACCTCTGAATAATTCAGAAATACCAACACATGTGGGAACACACATTCATATGGACATATACTTCAACGACAAGTATACTTTCCTTGTAACAGTAGATAAGTATTCTAAATATACAATCCTTCGGGAAATCGAAACTCGAAACAGACTGTACGACGTTATGGAAGAGGTCTTATCTAATTATTTCCCAAAATGTGAACGACTCATGACAGATAACGAGAAGGGATTCAAAACAGAAATGGTGAACCAAATGTGTTTGAAATACAACATAACTAAAGTAGAAACTCCAGTATACAGATCGACAGCGAACGGTCAGGTAGAACGTGTAAACGGTACAATAACTGAACTGTCTAGAATATTCACAATTCAGAATAAAACAAGACTTATCGAAGAAATATTTAGAACAGTGCGTGAATTAAATAATTCTATACACTCAGTTACCGGTTTGAAACCTAGAGACATTTTCTTTAATCAAAATAAATATAGCAATAGTGAAATTATAATAAATAAACTAAACTCAGCATCCAAAAAAGTGATCGAACGTCTAAATAAAGGAACTCGACACAGAGAGTATAAAAAAGGAGATAAGATAATGGTAAGAATCACAGGTCTTAGAAAGAAATCTAACGCCAGATACATAACAAGAATAGTAGAAGAAGATAAAGGAGACACTGTAATCTCTAAAGAAGGAATAAAAATTCACAAGGATAACATAAAGAATTATCATTTTTCAGATGACGAAAATATTAATATTCCTAACATTACTAGGAATTGTACAGAGTCAAGAAGGGCAAGGAAACGTTCAAATAACTGAGTTACTAAACAAGAAGTTTATACTTACGCAAACAGATGACGTGTATTTATTCAAAGAACAAACTTATTTGTTACATGCCACCAACCTGACTTCGATATTTCAACCTTACGTAAATATCGTAACTAGTAAATATCAACCTACACAAGAAGAAAAAATTTGGTTAAGTAAAATTAAGAATTTAGCAGACCAATTACAAGAACATACTAGGCATACTAGATCAATTAACTTTTTAGGAACAGCTTTCAAATATGTGTTTGGTAATCCTGACCATTATGACTTAGTTAACATAGAAACGAGTATAAATAATCTCATAGAAAACAATAATAAACAAAAAACTATAAATTCTAGATTTGAACAAATTTTGCAACAATTCGAAGGTCAGAGCCTTAAAGAACATTTAGTAATAGAACAAGTGTACGAACAATTATTATTATTGACCAGAACAATTAATGCAGCAAAAAATAATGAATATTTATCAGAAAGCCTAGACTTAGATGACATTAAAAATATTATTCAACATGAAATAATTCAAGTACCCATAATAAATATACTTGAGTACTCTAAAATATTATTAGCTAGAACTGATGAATTCTTCATCACAATATATAAATATCCAGTTCTAATTAAATCATGTAAATTGTATAAAGTAACACCTTTAAATTCAAAACATGGAAAAATCATTACAGATAAAACAATTGCCTTATGTAACCAAACTTATTTAAGAACAAGAAATTGTCAAAATCATCTAAGTAAAAACATTTGTGAAATTAACTTTGAAGAAGAAAATTGTCTTATTCCACTTTTAAAGAATATAACTTCAAAATGCAACATTAAACAAGAATACGATTACGACTTAGAAATTGAATCCGGTGTTATGTTATTAAGCGGTAAGCATAAGTTAAATAATCAAACAATTAATGGTATAAACTTAGTTACTTATGAAAATACTATAAATCTAGACGATAAAATATACAAAAACATGCATAAGCAAATTAAAGAAGTTATATTAAGAAATCATAATTCAGAGTCTTACATCGACCAAATAATTAAAGAAGATACAATGTACAAATTCGATAACATAGATACTTTAAAAAAACTAATTATTCCTTTTGAAGAAAAACCGATATTATCAACTATATACACAATTGTAACACTGATTGTTATTCTAGCATTTACGTACGTAATGATAAAAACTATACAATGTATGTATAACAGATCGTCAAAAACAAAAAAAGATTGACGCATATAACAAAACTTATGAAAGAGAAATGTTAAAAATAGCGTCGAAAAATCGGGACGATTTCGTTTAACAAGGGGGGGAGTTAAGTATCCATAGCAAGACATATTGAGAAAAAAGATAACATTATTTGTATTCAATGATATCTTTAGTCTCTAGTACAGTCTTGCACACAACGCTACAATGATAACATATGTAAAAGAGATAATATCGTTTGTATACAATGTTGGAATATTATCTCTTCTTCATTATCAAGCAAGACGATTGTACGCTTGGGTCTCCTTGTAGATAGATAAGAAAAGTATATAAATACGACTGTATGATGAATTTATCAACAGTCTTATTGTAACTACATAGTAGCCTTAAGCTCCTTTTAGAATTAGTAAAAAGTATTTCAATAATAAAGGACATAGTTCCAAATAAATATTGTTTAATTTTAAAAGTAAGAAACAAGTGTTTTAATTCGCGCTGCTTATCGAAAAATTGTGTTCAGCGATGAGGCTCATTTTTGGTTGAATGGGTACGTAAATAAGCCAGAAGCATTGCAACAGCTACCAATGCATCCCGAAAAAGCCACTGTTTGGTGCGGTTTATGGGCCGGCGGCATTATTGGGCCATATTTCTTCAAAGATGATGCGAATCGCAGCGTTACTGTCAATGGTGAACGCTACCAAGCGATGATAACAAACTTTTTTTTGCCCGAAATGGAAGTTCTTGACTTGCATGATATGTGGTTTCAACAAGACGGTGCCACATGCCACACAGCACGCGAAACAATGGCGCAATTGCGAGGCGAGTTTGGTGAACAGTTAATTTCACGTTTCGGGCCGGTCAATTGGCCGCCTAGATCGTGCGATTTGACACCATTAGATTATTTTTTGTGGGGGTATGTCAAGGCTAATGTGTATAGGGACAAGCCCGCTTCGATTGACGCACTGGAAGCCAACATCCATGCATTCATTCGTGAGATACCGGCCGATATGTGTGAAAGAGTATGCCAAAATTGGACTCAGCGGATGGGCTACCTGAGACGCAGCCGCGGTCAACATTTGCATGAAATTATCTTTAAACATTAAATTGCAAGGTTCAAACTTTCGATTCAAATAAATATTTCATTCATTTTTTCGAATTTTTTGTGTTTTTTTTTTTTTAAAAAGTTCTAAACCTCTTAAAAAATCACCCGTTATTATATTCTCTCGATGACTCTTTTTTACGAATTTTTCGAGCTAAGGAACCGCATTGAATAAGAATTGGTAAGAATGAGTAAAAATTCGTAAGATTTAAAAGTAAAGGAACAGACCTAACGTTTCATCATGCAAACAAAAAACGTTAGTTTCTGCGTATTTGTCCACGTCCACGGTACACGGCCAGGTCCTTGTCTCATTTTTGGTGTCATTGGTAGACTACAAACAATTGGGTAAAATACGATAATGAAAAGAAACAAATATGCAATTTATAAGCACTACTTTGCCTTCAGCGAGCTTTCTCCATTTGGCATGTCGGTTTCGCAGAGCCAGGCCTGAACGGCCACTTTGTTTTGGGCTACGACTACACGTGTCATTTTTCGTTGCAAATGTTGACATACTAACGTCACAAAATGTCTAACATTCGGTTGTCACTCGTGTGTCTTTCGTGAGACTTGCAACAACCCGCTTGACCAGACGCTTGACACGATCACACGTAGTGACAAATTTAGGACAAATGTTTACGTCACAATGACGTCGGAATGTCAAAATTTGATATGAAAAGTTGCATGCATAATCGTAGCTTTACAAATCCCTGCATTTTTAAAAAAAAATGTGACAAATCGGTCGCATGAACTGTTTTTCAGTTGATATTATTTATGAATTTGTAGCCAAGGAATTCAGTGAAGAGATTCATTACTGAGTACAAAGTTGACAGTTCGTGCCTTTATGTCGCTGACGTACGAAAAGTGACGTAACCAACTTGTCTAGTTTTTGTGTTCATGTTACATATAGTCCACTTACGATAATATATAAATTATTTTTGCGCTGTTAAGCCAATATAGACATAAGGGACGTTCAAAGTAGGTATACTTGTTTACTTGACTCAAAGGACTATTCATATGAGAGCGCATTGCTAACCTGCACGCAAATATTTGTGGAGTCTGATAACATAACAACATAACATAAAAACATTTTTTTAGTCGCAGTTACCAGCGATTTAGTTTCATATTAAAAGCCTTAAGGATTATTCAGATGAGCGCCAACTGCGGATAGACGATTTACGAACAAAACAATTTAACCATATTTTTGAATTGAAAATTGCTATTTGCTTTACCACAAAGCACTATATTTAATTAATCTTACATCTAATACCTATACAAAAAAAAAACTTAGCGAAATTTGCAACAGCAATTTTTCCACGAATGAAAATTTCGCTCGAACTTAACCTCCAAACTTGCAAATGATTCGCGGGTAACTGGGACTAAAAAAAGTTTTCATGTGAATGAAATGTCAGAATGTACGAATATTCGTTGGTTCACTTGTTCGCATATCGCTCTCATGTGAATAGTCATTTAGTCCGAAGCAATTTTTTATTCGTGGTGGGTTTGTGGATTGTGAATAAAGTGTGGCAGTTCGAAGCAAGAGATTTTCAATTCACTGGACAATTTATGTAATTGTCAATTTTGTTATTCAAATCAATTGAAACTCAAGTTTTTTTTTTCGAATTTATATTTATTGACTACCTATATTGCTTTTTTGGTAGAACAAGGAGCAATTTTCAATTCATAAATACGGTTATATTGTTTTGTTCGCAATTCGCCCAATCGCAATTCATGCTCACGCTCTACTCAATGCAGTTCCCTAACCTACAAATTTTACTGTCATAAATCGGAATCGAGCCAGAACATTGTTCCCCAATAGCTTTTTACTAAATTATCTACAACTGTCGAATGTGTGGTTGTAGGCCTGATAGTTGACAGATGATAAATATGGTCTATTAAGTTAGGTTAGGTAATATATCTAATTCACAGACCGATCGCAAAGTTATTTTAAGTCTTAAGTTATCGAAGTAATATTTCTAAATAAAAATTTAGAGTTCAAAAAATTAAAGATAACCACTGGAAATAATTATTAAGTTCAGCTCATTGCTTTTAAATAAAATATAAATAAAAAGTTCATATCTGTCGATATTTTGTTTAACATTTTCTGTAATAAATTCGACCTTCAATAAAAAAAAAACACATCAAAAACAACAAAACAGACATTTTGTCAGTGGATATTGCCGATTGTGGTGAATCCCACTAATCATTTAAATTTGCAAATTGTTGTTAATTTGCAAGACTTGAATATTCATTTTAGACAAAACAAGCGACTAATACCTCTTTCGTTGTCCAAAGTGTTTCAATTTAGGTCATCGGTCTAGGAAATGTTTTTGTCTTGTTAAATCGAACTGACTAATAGTTAATTATTTTTTGTTAATAATCAATAAGTCATGGTCTTTTCATATAGAATTCGCAATCATGCTGCCAAAGTCCAAACAATGGTGTTTACCGTGGAAATGGTCACAGGGCTAGTTCAAGGGCTTGCACAATTTTTGACCATTTTTCCACTTAAAACTCATTTAAGCGTGAAAACTTTTTAATAACAGAAAATAAGTTGGACATCTCTGTCATAGAGGTGGTTTTGTGTAAAAATACGAGTACCTAGTGTGAGAAGTATGAGACTCTGTTGGAGGTTGAAGCCAAACGGAAAACTGGGGGCGCGTTCACTTTGGAGTTCGTGTGATATTCGCTCTGGTATAAGTAACTCTATGTGTCACTGATGCGCCTGCGTCTCAAAGGTGACGTATCCCATAGATTAACGACCAACGAAAAGTTCAAGGCCTCAGATGGCCGCCCTTAGAGGTTGTTATTGAGAGTATTTGGATCGTCAGATCTCCACCACCTACAGCACCTTCTCGGTCAAAGTCATAGCTGTTGTTCGCGAGTAGAAAATAATCCATCAACCCCACGGATAAATTGCAGTATGAGTTGATAATAGTTCCATCTGGACTTACTCGCCACACTTATTTTACAAATTTTCTTTTCCTTGTCATTTTTGACACTGACGTTACGACACTGTACCTACTAGTTGTACATATTGATGGCGTTAAAATCAAACCGACCGACATTGGGAATGGACCTTACATAAGTTCTGCGCTCGTGAGTTTCAGCTGAAGGAACAATGACTTAATTACTCTCTACAGATGTTCTGTCATTTTTAGTACAATTTCGTGAAGTGCTGCCATACATTAGCAAACGTAAAATTATTAAAAATTTTCTAAGAAACTGTGCGAATGCGACCACGTACTGAGAAAATTGAAAAAAGAAATGAGAGAGAATCCATTTCTCCTTTTTTCATTTTTCTACTCGCCAAATTTGGACTTACTGTAAAATGAAAACTGACAACTAAGTGACAGCTCAAACGTTTGACATATAAAATTCTATTTAATGTTGTCTTCAACGATGTCGGAGGAAGAAGTTGTAATTTAATGCTGCAAAACCTGAGAACCTTGTCAAATGTCAAAATGACATTTCTTAAACTTTTTCTTGAAAGATTTCTTTCTCGATATTTGAGACTTGACATTTTTCAATTTTTATGTTGAAAGAAAGAACATGAACGAACTTTATGTTTTATGCCATTCTGTCAGATTAAAAACAACACGTCTCTAAGTCAGTTGTTAACATGTTATGCTTTTTCCCAATTCAATTATGTATTTTACATATTTTATTTTTCTTTGACACTTGTTTCTCAGAAAGTGGGCATCCATCCGTCAATTGGTTTGATATGATTCAAATTCACAATAATTCTGCAAGAAAAACATAATAAATAATATACTTAAATACATCGGTATATACGTTTGTGTACTTCACTCATAATCGTCTCGAACTCCACTCCGGGTCGATTACAATAATTACAACACCATCGCCCTCATCAAATCACAATTTACAACAACATGAATTTTCTTTGTGTAAAACTATGGAGGTATGTAGAAACGCCAAGGCAAACACAACCAATACAGGTGGAAACCAACACAATCAACCGATTCTTTGTCAATTATATTTATTGTTTCTCGGTGTGGGAAGGCACTCACTTATGAATGAATGAATGAATTTGCGTAATGCTATAAAATTGTCATAATTCCCCAGAGCAATAGCAAATGAATTGTCTTAGTCATGTGCAGCTTTGGGTATACATTCGGTGGGGTTATGGTTTAATACCTTGAATTTTTTTTTATTCGCCCGAGGAGGTACAATATAATTAACAATAATATTTACTTGCTGTTAATAACAAATTTTCGTTCATACAAGCCGGTAAAATGTACCTTATCTAATGAATCAATAGGTACGCGTGTTTTACGACGATTAGGTTGTTCACTAACACTAGTGGAATATTGGAATGAGTATTTGTTTTTTTTTTTTTTTTTTCTTTAAAGAACTCCTCTGACCCGGCTAACAGTTGGAAATGGTTCTTAGCCGTCATAAATCCTAGTGAAATGACAAGTTTGTTTGAGATGAATGATTGGCGTCGTGATGTCATAATTTTTATTGCGAGTGGTAGTTCTTTTGACAAGGTGACATTGGATGTTCATCTGCGATAAGTATTTCTTGAATAAGTTCTACTATTATAACGGCTTTATAAATATATATAAATTGGAGTAAACATATGTAAATCATTCGAGTCTCAACTTAATCCGTGTGTCATATGTGTTAGATAATTATCCTTCGCTTATTTTTGACACTTCTTCTGTGAGTAATGAAAAGAGGAAATTTACTAAATTTGAACACTGAATTCTCAGACGTCAGTTAACTTGCCAACATTTTTCGCAACTTATGTACCTATGTAAAATAATTATGTGTTCATTATTTGAACTCGGCTTTTATTAATACGTGCTAATTTTTCCCCTGCAGCACATTCCAAGTAAAACAAAACGTCACCTAATCAGCCAATAGGATGTGAATAATAAGCTTGATAGTAAAAAATTGCGCCGATAATTTGGAATAGGTAGAGTTAAAAGCAATGAATCGTATTTTGAAATACAAACATGGAGATTTCCTTTTCTTCTAAAGCTGCGCTGAAGTATTAGCTTCGGCTAAATTACTGACATCTCTGATTGAACGCTTTTAATCAATTGAAACTAGTGTTTTATTTGTTCCGCAACGCTCTAAATCTAATCTAAATCGAAATAAAACGTTTAAAATTAGCCACAATATAAGTTTGCAGGGTAATTTTTTGACAGCTGCCAAATTTGTTTTTCACTACGATCAGAAGTCAGAAATTTGGTGAGGATAATTTTTTAGCACATTTGACAGACGGTCTTAGTCACGAAATCGAATATAATCTTCTTCTTCGTCATACGTAGAGAATATTTTAACTGAGGTTTGTTGGTTTTAAAAGAAAAATTAAGTGTCGCTACCACAACCTGACACTTGGGTGTTGATACAGTAGCGAATTTCTTTATCGTCGCTGTCGCTGCAAATGTGTTGCTCCTGTTTGGGAGAAAAGTTATGAAAATAGGAAGTGAATCTAAAGCTGCAAAAATGATGTTTCTATGTACTCTCGTATCGACAAAATCTGTACTGTATTATTATAAAAATGGGTATGGTCTATATGTCGAATATGAATAATATGTTTGACATATTGGTAGAATAAACTGATCAGACTGTGAACAAGAGAATAATAAAGTCATGTCCTATTATGAACTCTACATGTACCTACCTACATGTTAAAAGTAATTTCTGACAACTAATTTTACGAATTTTACTCATTGCCGTTCCCTAACTCGAAAAAATTTTGTAAAAGAGGGCAAAAAGCGTTCCCTAACTTTTTCGTAAGTGTATCTCTCTGTGAGAGAATTTATCCCCACCACTTCCATTTTGACAGTCTTCCATTTTTACTACAAAAGTAAAGGAACAGACCTATTAAGTCAGCCAGTTGTCAGGCTTACTAAACTAGAAATTTGAACTTGAGAGTAAATTTAGATAACCAAGTCCGTCTAATTTCTGTCAGTTCACTTTCTATGTTCATTCTGGGGGTGTGTTCGCGAAGTTTTGAAGATCTTTTTTTACATGTTTTACATAGTTTTGTTTAAACAAATATAATAAGTTAAGCTCATCTAAAAGTTTTCAAGTAGTAATTTATATTTCTTGAATATGCTTGGTTTGTTGAATTATTTATTTGAATCGATGATCTGAGAGGTATTGTAATGGATGGTAGAAGGATTTGGATTTTCCAGAAAAATGTGATCATATTCTTTTTGCTTCGACACAGGACAGTACAATTGTGTACCTCTATACAAGTTGATACAAGTTATTCATAAATACTCGGACAGAATATCTGGGATTACACCAACAGCTCATAATGTCATTTACATAAATGTCTACTAAGAATAGCCAAGACCTATTTGCGGAGGGCAAGTAACATCACAGTCAAAGTCCTACCACCTGATTGCATTCATGGGTTTGCTATTTTTATTGGTGTCCCTTAATTATTTTTACCTTAGAGACATGCTTTTGATGTTTTCGAAGGTTCCTACAAGATATGGGTTAAATATGTTGTGCTTCAATGGTTTTGTTTTCGTGATAAACAAATTATGGCACCGGCCTTTTGAATGTTACACAGGACAATCGCAGTTAAAAAATATTAATTTTAGGTTATTAACAGTAGAGTTATATGCTTTTCACACCGAGCCCAAAACCGGGTTTTCGCCAAAACACACGAAAACTTCATCGAAAACAAAAGTTTTCCCATACATATATCAGTTTTCAAAACGAGTCGTTGCACTCGTTTTCCACCAAAACACCACGAAAACGACTTCCAATCGTTGGGTTGTTGGAACAAACACACCTTTTGCAATATTCATCAAAATGGCTGACTGAACAAATGTCACAACTCACAAATTAAAATCATTTTCCACAATTTATTTATCGGCTAATATTGTTTTTAAAATGCACTAAATTCATTTTGTTTGTTAATTAATGCGATCGAAATTTGTAACCAAATAAGTTTGCACCGAAGTTTAACGACTAGTGTCTCACAGCTGATTCAAACGAAAAACGAAAACGAGTTGGTGGTCGGTGTGAATGCATCGACGAGTTTTCGAGCAAAACACGGTTTTGGGCTTGGTGTGAAAAACATATTAAGCTGCATTCTTGTGATTGGTCACTGGGGACGTGGAAGTTTAGTATTTTAACTCTGACAGCTGTCTGACTTGATGTATCTCAGTTTTGATTGGCTTAAATCGGTCATATGAACAACTGATTCTGTTAACGTTTTTGGAAGGATAGCCGACAAATTTAGTCAAGAAGTTTGTGACTGAGAAATATGTAAGACAGTTCACTCATGTGACTGACGAAGGAAAAGTGACGTTCCCGAATAATCTAGTTTCCAGTTGTAACAATAATTGTCTCATACCTGCAGCATGTTTTTCTTCCTTCTGATTGACACCATGTACTGGTCGCGTTTGTGGGTTTAGCAAGTCGAATCCAAATGATTCGATTTTTAAACAAACAGTCTTTATAAGCCCTTTAAATTTCCTTGCGCAAGAATACTAGATTTATAAACAATTTGTGAACTTGTACTGCATTTACAACAGCAAACTTTTCTAGCACGAAAGATGAAAGGGATTCCCAGTACTAAACAGCCGTGTAAATGAGAGGGACAGCATTACGTAACATGCAAAAATACGTGACACACATTTTGGTCGGCCATCTTGTTTACGTGGTAGGAATTATGAGAAAGTTGAACATGTTGATATTAGCGATGGCTTTTGCGTAAAACAACATGGTTTCCGGAAGTGATTAACGGACAATTATATATTCAATTTGCATAATTTGTTGATGAATTGTTGGTTAAATTTACTGAAACTACTTAATCCTTACATTTCGCATGTTTTAAATCAACAACAGAAAAGTTTTCAAGTGATTGCAGAAATGTTGGTTGCTGGAACTTGTGTTTATTTCTGTTTTACGTATCTGTAATTATGGGTAGAACATCCATGACACTTAAGGACCATTCACATGAGAGCGAATTGCGAACCACGAACCACGGCGAATATTCGTAGATTCTGACACTTCATTTACATGAAAACTTTTTTTAGGCGCAGGTACCAGCGAATCATTTGTATTGTTGAATGTTAAGTTCGAGCGAATTTTTCATTCGCAGGTTTGTGGATTGTGAATAAGAATTTTCAATTCGCAGGAGAATTGGTGAAATTGTAAATTTCGTTTTTTAATCAATCAAGTCTCGTTTTTATTTTTTTTTAGATAAGGTGTTATATTAATTGAATATAATGCTTTTGTGGTAAAACAAATAACAATTTTCAATTCATATATACGGATAAATTGATTTGTTCGCAGTTCGCCTATTCGCAGTTCGCGCTCATGTGAATGGTCCTTTAAGGGTTAAGGCGTCTGATGTGTGATCTCATTCTTACGCCTTTATTAGCATTGACTGCGGAAAAACGAATGTCTCTGTCGCGTCTCGTGCAAAAATCCGCTTGGGTGATATTGTAAGTGCAGTATTAAACCGCATTTACATCATCACGCACGCGCAATTTTGCAACAAAACCGAAAAGAGAGATCCGTTTATCCGCAGTCAATACTATTAAAGGCGTAAGAATGAGATCACAAATCAGACGCCTACGGTGTCATGGATGCTCTACCCATAATTATAGATACGTAAAACGGAAATAGACACAGGTTCCGCTCACCAACATTTCTGCAATTGCTTGAAAACATTAATATTTCTGATTTGGAACATGTGAAATGAGATTTGTTATTAGTTTCAGTAAAATAAACCAACAATTCATCAATCAGTTACACGAAAAAAAATAAATAATTGTCCGTTCATCATTTCCGGAAGCCATATTGTTTTATAGGAATGCGGAATTTTTTTAGTCATCGCTATAAAAATATCAACATGCAGAGCTTTCCTATAATTCCTATCACGCAAACAAGATGGCCGACCTAAATACGTGTCACGTTTTTTTGCGTGTTAGGTAATGCTGTCCCTTTCGGTCACACGGCTATTTAGTATTTAGCATCCCTTTAATTTTGCGTGATAGGAATGTGTGACCATGTAAATGCAGCATTAAACAACATAACATAAATGTCAAAATTCTGCGTTTGATACTGTTCGTTCGTTGTTCGTTGCTTTGCAAATGTCATTTTTCTGTTTTCATTCTGCTAAATTTTAAAATAAGTTAATTGAAAAGTGTCCTCTGACGTCGCTGCTTTTGTTAATGCTACAAAAAATAAGAAACGCTATAGTTCTCTGTAGGAATTGACATACAGGGGTCTAACATGAACCCCTGCGATGGAGGAAATATCGCCATATCTGTGAAAGTGAAGATAGTTTAGACCTTTGACATACCTATTTGGAGGTTAGTGAGAATATCTGATGACAAAGCACGCCTTTGAAGAATATTAGGATTTTGGATGAGTCCTTTAGGTATGGGCCAACACCAACAGCCGCTTTTAAATAAATATTGACAACAAAATATTACGCCATTTTAAGAGCAAGTTTAAGGCTGTTTGCTCGGATGACTGCGCTACGACGTGACAATAAAATTGGAACGACACAACTACAAACCTTGGGTATGGATGATCAAAATGTTGGCGACGTTCAAGCTAAGAAGGCATCACCTCAGGAAGGAGTAGAGCCCAAACTCATAGAACCAAAGGGCCATTGTATACAGGATCCTAATCATTGGTTCTGTTTAATGTTGCAGAAGCAAGGCCTTTGTCAAAAGCTGATGAAAAACCTCTTACGACTTCTTAATACAAATCTTCTTTAAGTGCAATGTTTGGTCAAGTATGTGTGTCCATGGAGTCTGGGAGGGAAGATTGAACAACTCACTTTACGAATTATACAGCCACGGTGGACCTAGACCTGATTTGGTGTACCTTGACGGAAAGAATTCGTTTCTTATCTTTTGTGAAGGTATTTATGTTTTAAATTGCTTGATGTGTAATGTTACTGATCAGATTTCGTTTTTGTTTTGATAGTAAAATCGACAAAGTTCCGTGAACGAATACGGTGTGGATGTGGCCCAAAGTGTCATGGATGTTCTACCCAAAGAGCTTAAAATAAAACAGCTAAGAATGCTGTGGCGAAACGTTTACAACGGAGCACTGTTGGCGCTGTGAGCAAGTCAGTGCATGGGTTACTCCACACAAGAGGGATAACGTAACAGAAGAGGAACGTAAATTAAATGGTGAAGGAGATCGAGCACCTCACATTATCACTTAAGGTGGAGCTACAGCCTGGTGGACCTCAACCAACAAGCGTCTCCAGCCAGCACGAACTCTAGCCATCTTTTTCCAGTTTCGCACACTAAGTTGGTTAAGGTCCCCTTCCACTTGCGTGCGCCACCTAAGATCTAAGTCGCGGTCTCTCTACTCAGCCGTCCCAAGGGTGTGGATTCAAAGAGCATTCATGTCCTTTCGGTGAACCTACGGTCGACCACCTAGCGTGCGTAAACGGAGGCAGTCGGGAGAGTTTTGTTTGTTTAAACGTAGTCCGCCTCTGACTATTATCGCTGTTCCGCATCTACAAACTAAGTCCCCGGTCCGTCGACTCTCCTAGCTCGGTACCGGTTCGATCATCAACACAAACCGCGGTACTAATAATAATTTTTAGTGTCCAGGCTAAATTTTTCGTACTAACAATGGCGACATTTTCCCTACAAAATTGCTTATTGTGACCTAGAAAATATTTAGCGTGAAGGTTAAAAATGATTATTAGTAAGGCCCAAAGAGTTAAAGGCAGTGAACGATATCAAATGGACTAATTGAAGATCTTTGGTGACTTTCAGACCGGATGCCACAAGGTATACCTGCTTGCCTATTACCACGTGTTTGGTTCGGTTCAATGCTTGACTATGTAAAGTGCTTTATCTGAACCTACGACCGTATTACGCGCTACACTAAATATTGAAGACTCTGTCCGAGGAAAGCAGCCCTGATTACCCCCGAGATGACTTTACCATGGCAACATGGGTGTATCATACTCGTCAACACGTTCGTATGGAAACAAAAACAATTGTTTGTCCAGTTCTATCGAGTCCACGAGATCATACATATTTTTTCTTTGAATTATTCATACAGCTGATGGAAAAACAGGCAACAAAACAAAAGATTTATTAATAGCAGTACACCATACATGCCAGAACTTGTTTGGATGGACGCGTGTGCTCTCTCAGTAGGGTCACATCGCACGGCACAGCTCAATTTCTTGCCATCGTCCGCCTCCACAGCCGTACATGGTACACACCACCGCCGCGTCGTCGTTATCATCATCACCATCGCTACATCTGTACAACAATTACCTCACAGCCATTGTATATATGTGCGTGTAGTTAATAAACACCAGTAGCAGAACAAGAAAGAAATAATATTCCCTAACGAACCGGTTTGTACACACCATCACTCCGAGTCGAGATACATTAATTGCTCTACGTGAGATACACAACCATAAATACTTTATCTCTTTTACTACGCGCACACCGCGCTGTTGACGATTATCCGTCAAAATACACGGCTGATAACCTTTGCCAGAGGAGAATGGTCAGCATTTCGATATTTATGAAATTCATGAGCCACTGCCATCGGAGAACAGATGAACTAACAAAATAACGAAACAGTTGTGTATAGCTGGGCCTTCTAATTGAAGAGGAATTGCTACAAATGGGCTTCATTGGTCGCCAAGGGCGGAAGACGTGGGCAAGAGGTTTTCCTTCTTTCGGTTGAGGGCAAACACGCGGTCGGAACGGGTAACAATGACTGTGTGTGTTGGTATACGGCTTGTGCTTGTTCAGGTCGTCTCGGGGTAGATGTGCCTTCTACGGACTACGGACAAGGTCTAGAAAGTAGAAAGACGCACTATAATGCAACATGGGTGTTAGTCCGCGCCGTATATGTGTATAAAATTAGAGGCGATTTCAAAAATCTAACAGGCAGCCACTTGGGCCAACGTTGCCGGTGTGGCAATGCACAATACCGATCGGAAATCGCTGGAGTGCAGCTGTCTTGGTTTTTTATTTTTTTGTTATCTATACTCATATGTTTCGTATCGTAATAGCTGCGTTGCTTTTGACACACAAAAAAGTACACCCGAACGGTCAGCTTATGTTCAGTGAACCCAACCCATGAGTAGGTTAGACTTTTGAAAAATTTGTGATGCTCTGTGATTTTACTATAAGAGTAAACGACCTACCAGGTGTGGGTGTACGTGTTGTAACGCGTGCTGCTTATAAGGCGAATCAGTTTTTGTTGTTTAAAACCGATGGTGACGAATATAAGCTAGGGGTCCTGGGACCGATTCCTGGAAAAACAGAAAACGTCTTACAGTTTTTTCCACTGCGCAACCTCTCGCGAAAGTGACAAATATCGGAGATGTGCCATGAAAGAGCTTCTCAATTAACCGTTTGGAATCGGCATTCATTCGTCCATTCGTCCCAAAAAGGAAAACCTCACACAAACGGATGGTTGTGCGAAACTAGGCCTAGATTTAGATTTATTTACTTGGAACGAGCCTTTACCCGACTAACACACAGCAATTGATTTTTATATAATAGATTTTACACTTTAGGATAAAATAGTCTTATAAATTAGTGAATTTTACAAATTTGAAAAGAGCTACAAGATACAGGAATTTTGGAGGCCTATGGTCTCTTCCATCCTCTGCGAGGCCAGGTACGCTGTTTCCAGGGGTGGAATCGGCTAAGGTGATCGTTTATAGTTGACAATCAAAATCTAAGCTTTACCTACGTCAACGCAAATTGACAATCACTTTTTTGCGATCAATTTCATGTGACAGCTATTTAGGTGTCGCTTTCATACATTTGTGTTATTTTTAAGGTATGCACCTCGGCTTCGACTCCAAATAAAATAAATACCTTCGTAAAAAAAGAATATTAAATAAATTAAAATAAATTTGAAATTTGAAAATTCGTGAAGTGTCATGTTTACTTCACAATTGAAGAAAATAATTACAAAAACATCCAACAATTAAGAAGAAACCGGAAAAATAAAGCAAACGTCTTGTAACTTTCAAACACGATGTAAGAATGCATAATATGATTATAAATATTGATTGGTATCATTTAGGTTAGGTTAGGTAGGCGGGTTGGCGTGGAGTACTCCGTGCCACACTCAGGTCAATGTTGACCCATTGTGATGCCCATTGGGGGAAAGGGTTGTTTCTTACCCATGTTGACCCTTTCTATAAATATTTGTGATAATTACTCACTGTGCCGTTGGATACAAACCATCCTGTGGATTTGATGAAGCTCATTACCTTGTCTACTGGTGTGCTAGATAGCTCGTCTATGTCGTGAAAGAAGTGTCTCCCTAGGAATCTGTGCCTATTGTGTTGGAGGCTCGGGCAGTGGCATAGGAAGTGGGTTGTGTCCTCAAGAGCTTCCTCATCCCTCTTGGAGAGGGATTTCCTATCCTTTCGTATTATACTCTCGTTTCTTGCTTCATTGAATATTGGCCATAGCATTCTTGTAGTATGACAAGTTTCTAGTGTGGTCCACCTAGCGTTCGCCTCCCTTGTGGCTTTTCTCCCTGCTTCAAGCTTGAGTGAGCAAGGCTGGATATTCACAGAGGGATTGGCTTGTTCTAGTACAGCTGCTGAGCCTTGTCTAGCTAATTCGTCCGCTTTCTCGTTGCCTGGTATCATTTACTATTGTGCATTTTAGTTTTTTGAAAAACCTTCGCTTATTAAGCGTTTGTGTTTATTTTGGGACTGTTTGATTTACCATCTGGAATAAGGTTAACGCATGTTCCACGGATCCTTTTGTACTCAATATCCTTACAGCGCTTCCCATTGCTGGTCTGGGCTGTCCAGGCAGTGCTTCAAAAAGCATTATAGAACCTAGCCAAATCCGGATTTTCTTGCATATAAGTGGAAAAGATCCTTATTTGTTCTTTAGTAGCTTGAGACCTTAAAAAAACAAAGATATTTCTGTAATTTGTGAACATATTATTATTCTCAAATTCACTTGCATTTCTCACAATAAAAAAGAAACACACATAAGCTGCACGGAATGACAGCGCCGGCAAGGAAGGGGCCTTGAAAACTCTAAGTTCTGCCAATAATCAATCATTTTTTAAGTGATCGCTTTAAACAGAGCAAAGAAGAGTTTATAATCAAAAACTAAAATCAAAAAAGCTACAATCAACTTTCACCTTAGCTGATTACAGCGCAGACCAAACGCTCATGCATCCGGCTTGTTCTTTTAAACAGAGGTTCGGAACACTTCTTGCATGTAGTTAAGAAGGGGATCCACATGACTTCGAAGTGTAACAGAGTTTGTTCTATAACTGACATTCAGGTGCAGGCTCTCACGATATTTGTTTAGTTAGGTTTAAGTGACTGTCAACAAAGAGTCGACGAGCTTAGATCATTATACGATTCACAAAGAGCCTTTTTACACAACGTTTTAAAAGTCTGTTCTATAACTTGCATCCGCTGATCGACGGTTATAATTTGCAAGACTGTTGGCGATGGGTTTGACATTCATATTCTAGTTTTTGTTTGAAAAAAAAAATACAATCGGAACTAATATTTGCTTACAGTCGGTTTTTCATCTCTGGCTCACAGTATTCCTTCATTATAAGTATCCTAATATCACCCTCCGTAAAAAGGTCGGCTCCTCAGTATATTTTAGGTGACTAGGTTGGTGTGAGGCTAAGGTTATGCGCATATTTGTCTCGTAGTATAGACACGATCGCTGATCAGGATTTAATAAAATACCTCAAAATGGCGAAAGACTTGACAAGGTTGAAGACTTTGCTTTACAAATTAAAGAAATTTCGGTGTATCTTGGAAGCAGGTTGACCAAACTGACAGTTTCTTTTCCAATTGGTTACTTTTGTCAACATGATCTTGCAGAAAAGTAAATACTTTCAACACATAATCACAGGTACTACCGATATTTAGCATAAGTTATTACTTGAACAATTAGGTGTGTATTTTTCGAATCATCAGGAGATATTTTATTGCGCAGGAAATACTTTAAACTGTTTTGGGAGTAAAAACAGCGAACAAAAACATCGACAACAGCGCCACCTATAGGGTTCAAAACTATCCTATCTTTCTAACTGCATACAACCATGCACACAAACCAATTTTCATTGAGATCGGTTGAGCTTCTCAAAAAAATTGACAAAAGCGCCACCTATCGGGTGTCGGTTTCTCGGTGTCGATGACGCGGTGTCGTTTTAAAAGTAACCCGAATTCATTAATTTCTTCCCATCTAAAAGTGTCCAACGCGCCTAAAGAAGTAATAACTTCAAAAAAATGCAACTTGAGGAGTTTGAGTTTGACATCCCTGATGTTCTACACATATTACATCAGTCAAAGTTGCAGCTGTCATTCGTAGTTACACAAGTCGGTACTAATTGCACCAGACAGTTTAGATTGCTACACCATTTAGTTCAAGATCCACATATCAATCGTAGTTAAACACTATTTTAGTAGTCCAAGTCACACCCTTTCAATCCTAGTTCGTTCCATTTTCAAGACCTAGTTCCATAAGTCAGTCTAAGTTAAACCACTCAGTTGAAGCTACACCGCAGCTAGCCGAAGTTGCACCACCTGTACCCCCTTGCAAGGGCAACCATATCCAAGCCGAGGTAATTTTCAACAAAAAGTCCTTAGACATACAAATAGAGTAGGTAAATTATATTTTTTATAATGTTAAATAAAAAATTTCTTGCACTGGGAGCTTGCACTCAATCGGTTTGCGGTATTCATTTGAGAAAAAGTTTAAACAATTTTGATTGCACTTGATTTTCCCTCCCCAAGTATTTAAGCACATATATATACCAACAGAATCCTTGGCTGGCAACAACAAAAAAAACGACTCATGACTCACCATTACCACACACAACTAACGCCTCATATTTGTGTAGCGGGGGCGACTTTGTCTCCAGTCTCGTTGCCTCCCGTGCAGACTCTACCTAGCCCTCTTCTGTTTATCAAGCATGCAACTCCTTTAAATCTGAATATTTATATTTTTCGCATCCTTTATCGGAATTGCAGTACACGGCATTCTTCGCCATCTCTCTCGTTCGCTGGTAGTTTCTCGGCATAAAAAAAAAAACATCCCATACTCCAACCTCATGCAACCACCCACCCACTCACTCATTCATTCACTATACCCAGCCCTACGCCCGTTTGAGCTACACTACACAGTTGGCATAGAGTAGTGCGCGCCCTGTGTAGATGATCATCATTCTAGGTGAGAGAAAAACGTGAATGAGAGCCTTGTATGTATTTTTCTTTTATTTTTCCCTCTGAACGTGTGTGTGAGCTTGTTTCCATTTAGAAGAGGAAAAAGGAAAAAAAAATCTCCCCTGGCAACTGGTATAGGCCTTGTCGGACGGTTGACAACGTCATCGCATCCCCGTCTTCGTCATCATCATCATCATCATCATCATCATCCATCTCATGCATCCTTTATCAAAGTTGAAAAATAAAGGATTAGTTGTGCAGCTAGCCAGGCATCCATCCATACAGCTATGCAAAAAGCTCACTGCTCTTTGAGGAATGACTTTTTCGTCGCACACCCAGCAGTCCCCTCGGCTGATGGATGAAGGACTCCACCACATATTTACACCCATCGAAGCCCCCCACATATATTGTGGCGGGAAAAATGTAAACTTGCTCCATCAATGTACACCACACATGTATGTAGATGGATGCGGTTTTTATTTTCTCCCCCACCGTCGATTACTTTGGTTTTTTTTTTTGCTGCATCCTTTTTTGCAGCCTCTATTTTGCCTTCTTCAAGTGTCATTAAGACGAGAGAGATAGAGAAAGACCCAGCGAAAGCAGGCCCAGAATGAAACAAAGAGCGAGAGCGAATTACGACAGAGGGTGGTGGGCAGCACAGGGTGCCCGTGCCGATTGCGGGTGACGGGTGAGACATAAGACTCCCAAGTGAGAGAGGGCCTTCTATGCACTTTCTCCTGAATGTTTGCCATGAAATATTAAATAAATGCACAGAAAAAAAAATATTTCAGAGCGCGCAGCTTGTGGACAAAGAAGAAAATCCACAGATAGAAAGGAAAGAGGAAACAGCAGCAAGCTGTGGGGGGTTAGTGTTGTTGTTTTTTTTTTTCTGTCCTCTTGCAACTTTGCCACTTTTATTGTTTTGCATCCAAGACCAAGACGAGATGGCGGTAGCGTCGAGAGAATTTATTTATTTTCTCGTTCAATTCTCTGCCTCAGTGTGTGTGTGTGTGAATGTGTGCAATCTGTGCGAATTGTTGAATTTCAGTGCGAAAGCATTTTACATTTTACTCACCGAGTGTATCTTTTGAAACACAGGTCATAACATTTGTGCGTCCGATTTTGTGCATCCAAATTCACGGTGATTCGAGTCGTAAACAATCCCTTGTCCGGACAGAAAACGGACACCTATCAGGCGGCAATTCTAAATGCTGAAATTGTGGGTGGAAAGACATCCGCCCGGAACGCCAGCAACACTGTCAAAAATAATAACACCAATAGACCGGGATACCATCAGCAGCGAGCGTCACCATTCCCCGAACAGCACCAGCAGCCACTGGAGTTTCAGCCAACTGCTGATGATACGGACCAGTGCGATACAGAAGATGAGGTGAGTCATAAATGCTTTTATTTTGTTAGGGGGGTGGGAAGGGGTATGTGGGGTCTGCTATAAATGGAGCGAAAGAGTGTAAACGGTTTTGTTTTTCTGTGTTCGAAACGTACTATACGTGTTCCATTTCAATCTCGCAAAGTGGTGGACTTCCCGCCTTTTTTGTCAATTGCTTCCTTAAATTTAAAATCGCTGTGCTTGTGATCATTGTTTATACTTTCAGGTGTAGGGTCTGTCGTAGGCAGAGTTTTTTTTTTTAATATAATTTTGTAACAAAGGGCGTCAATAGCGCCTGCGCGTAATAAGGCTTGGGGTTTTGCAAAGCCCTTTAAACCACTTCAACTCATCCAGCCTCATTCAGTGTTAAGGACCAAGGGTGATATATAATTGCAGTTGATGGTAGGTACTGTTGCTAGTTTCGTTCGCAAAAAGAGTGGAGTGGCGGTCGAAAACTCGAAAAAAGTGTCCACTTGGCAGCACCTACCTGCCAGTATGAAAATCAAACCTGAGCAAAGTTTTTCTGACAGTTTGTCAGAACTCAGAAGTCGGCATTTGGAATAGTGTCTTTCATATATATACACTGCGGGTCATATGAATAGGGACAACCGCTTCATCATTTGTTTTACTCTAAATCTCCAGTTCTTTAGTTCAAAAAGCAAAAATTAGTTTCCCTTATGATAGATTAGATAGATAGATAGCAATAATCACACATATTGAGCAAAATTAGAGAGTTTTATTAAAGAACAGTTATATTTCTTTATTTTTTTCTGTGTTCACAAATGAACTGCACGTTTTAAATCGGGTCAATAGAATAGGGACAGTTACAATTCGTTCGTCAATTCGAAAAGTGCTATCAAAAAAGCATAACCAACATTTTGTGAATTTGCCAGTGTCCTTTGAGATTGTGGTTTGGCATTAATAGTAAAGTTATAGAAATAATAAGTAGCGAAAAGACATTTAATGTCGCGGAAATGGCAAGAATCCCTTTCAAAGAGGACGGTAACAGTTTACGTGAAATAGCCCGAAAAATTTTAAAAAAGCAAATTGGTTGTGCATAATTATTTAAAAAATACGATACCATTGAGAAATATGGCAAAAACATGAAAGGACGTACGGGAGAAGCGAGCAATCTTACGAGAAGCCTCTAATTCGGCTCGATCAGTGGCGAAAATCAGGGAAAAAGTTGGAGTAAGTGCAAGTTTATCAACGGTTAAACGGGTGATTAAGAGGGCCCCACATTTGCAACTTAAAAAAAATGGAAGAAAAAACCACCATTAAATCCGGTTAGGAAAGAACAACGCTTGGAGTTTGCACGTCAGCACATGGCATTGGAAAAGGAGTGGCAAAAAGTAGTTTTCTCGGATGAATAAAAGTATTTAACTACTATTTCCATTTCCATGATCTGCGAAAGGAAGAACGGTTTTTGACGAGGCATCACAGCAGGGAAGGTGGCGTTATGGTTTGGGGAGCTGTCTCCTACTATGGTGCGATAACATTGAACTTCCAAATTACAAGAATGACAGCAAAATCGTACCAAAAAGTTCCGGAAACAGCTTTTCCGTAATGTCAGCACATTTTCGGCCACCTTGGGTGGAAATAATAATAATAATAGTTGGCGCAATATTTTTGGAACGAATGGAAGGGATCTACAAATTTATGCCGATTACAAATGGCTAATTGAGAAGCTCTTTCAAGACAGTTATACAGTTATACTCCCGGATGTTTGTCAGACGTTCGCGAGAGGTGGCGCAGTGAAAAAACCCTGAGTTGGAATTTGTTTTTTTGTTGTTGCTGGATTCGAACCTGGAACCCCTCGCTTAGTAGTCCAACACACTAACCACTAAGCTACTCGGCCTTAGGTGGAAATACCAGCAGGATAATGCTCCCATCCATACAGCCCGCATGAGAAAAACTTGGATTCAAGCTCAAAGCGTCGATTTGATGACATAGCCCCCGTATTCCCCAGACCTAAACATCATGGAAAATGTTTGGTGATGGCTGACGCGTAAAGTGTACGAAGGTTTCAGGCAGTTCGAGGACAGAAATCAGCTTACTGAAACCATTAAACTTGCTTGGGGTGAAATTTCCCTAGATTATTTAAAATCGTTATACGATTCTATGAATACCAGAATTTTTGAATTAGTTTTCAATAAAGGGGAAGTACTCATTGCTAAAAAAAAACGAATGCATACTTTTTTTGTCACTTTTCGGGAAGTAAAAGTAGAATATTCGGCCCTAGCGAGGTATCCGTCGGAACGGAAAATTCTCCGATTTTATACGATTCGGAGGATTTTTGCTGCGAGGTATTCTTCGGAACAACTGTTCGGAGAATTGTTCCGACATTTTGCAACGCATATCGGCGAATTACGTTGAAGTGCGATGAAGTGTATTTTCTTGTTTAATTTTTGACAGCTAGGCTCCTATATCCTCCGAGAGAAATTGGTTGCGGAATTTGTTTACGATATCCTCCGAGTACAATGAGTCGCGGAATTTATTCCCGATTTGAGGTAAAGTGTTAAATAAATTTATAATAAACAATATAGCAACGAATTTGTTTGTATTTATTGACTAAATTTGTGTTTCCAGTGCAAAATCTAGCGAAAAACAAAGCACCAAACAATACGAGGATGTGAAGTCAATGCGTCATCGCATTTCAATTATATTTTCCGAGAACGGATACCTCGAATGCGATTTGCTGATCCGACAGAGTATGCGCTGCGGAGAATTTTCCGTTCCGACGGATACCTCGCTAGGGCCGATTACTTGTGTCCCTATTCTATTGACCTACTTTTTTTGTAGTATTTTTAGATCATCACAGTTAACTGTGGAAATAAATTGGTAAACATTCCGAATGTATTAATATAACACATCTAGTGAAAGGGCAATGAAATAACCTTTCACCGACATCACGGATGCCGGAGCGCTTGGTCTGGACAACTGGAAGCAGCGTGCCCGGGATCGTAGAGGATGGAAGGCTGTATAGTATCTCAGTTAGAGACTCTCAACGGGTTGAGAACCCGTTAAATAGGGTTAAGTACGGTCATCAATACGATGAACGTTGTTTTCAATCATCAATATGATGCAAGTTCAGCTTGAATATGATGATTTCATTCATCAATAAGACGAATAAATCATCAACTGAATGAACAAATAACTAAATTCATCAAAACAAGTGTTTTCGTCATATGGATGAAAAATGTTTTGATGAAATGACTTATGTTCATAAGAAAATACGCGAAATTCTTATCAGAATCCAGCCCAAAAAAATTGATGAATGCACTTTCTTGACATTGAAAAACGGTTCATCAATTTTCAAAAAATTTTCATGAATTTCTTCATCATACTGATACAAAAATAGGTTATATCAATGAATGTCATGTTGATGAACGCCATTCGTAAATATGAGGACTTTGTTTTAGTGTAGGATAGACAATATTTTGCCTGTAAGTTTGGAGCTGAATGAATATCCCCACTCCTGCCTGAGACGCTCTGAGAGTGCTTCTCCTGACATGAAGAGGTTCTACCTATTTTGAGTGAGTTCCACTGTTTTAACACCTTTGGTCTGTTGACCAACTTTATAGTTGACATTAAACAGCCTCCCTGAAAAGATTCTGGTCTTTTGCTTTGACCAAAGAGATGTTGCATGTGCCTATACCCTGGGAGACCTTCAATCCACTTATACCCCTTTTGGTGCATAGCGAATCCACACTTTGACCCCCATATGAAGCCACCCTTTAAGCCCGGCTTCTTGTCCATCGGCATAAAATTGTAGACGCTTTCCACTAGTCCCAAAAATAAAAAAAAATAAAACTGTCCACAAATCTAATGGCTGTGAGAAGATAGGCCTAGGGAACTATCTGTACGTCTGCGTTGTCGTCCGCAATCCTTTCATAATTTAATTGGTTTCCCTGGTCCCGCTGAAAAAAAATTTTGGCCTCCTCATTCTTACGCAAGGATGTCACCTACTCTGATGTGACTGACGTTTATTTGCTGATGCTTTTTGGTCACTGATGGGCTTAGCGTATGGACTGCAGACAATGTAAAACCTCCACCGTGCATCTAAAGGACGTCGTTTTGCCGACTTAAATCTACCTGCACTAAGAACCGAATTCAAGTTCATATTTTCTTATAGCTCCCGCATGTGTGTAGAGACATTTAATACGATTTCTGCAGAATATTGCGGAGGTATTTATAAACTTGGCATTCAAATCCAATTAACGACGATCATGACTTCGAAAAACCTTCTCCAACCTTGTTAGACGCCGTTTTCGAAAAAAAAAAAAAAAAACTCAAATCACTAAGGCTGCTGCGGACTCTTCGTGCAACATACAACCAGGATGGTTACATCCTCTTGGCCTGCAATAACCTATCCCCATTCCAATCAGTTACCCCTTTGGAAACATCATAGCAATCTTTAAGGACATCCAACCGTTCGTACATGCATTTTTCGCTTGCGTTCTCCCTGTTGCTACGTCCCAAACAATACCGAATGAAGGAGCAAAGCAAAAGTGAACAAAAATAGAAAGGGAAACTACCGTAGAGCGGGACTTCTATTCCCGCGCGCATTCAAAGCTTCTGCAACTTTTCTGTGTGCATTGCGGGAGCGCACCTTAAAATGGTTTGGGGATGACTTTTAATCATCCCTAGATGATTTTTGTTCGTTTTTTTTTTTATTTAATTCTCCAATCCATCCACACATATACACACGGAGCAATGCCTATAGATTAACAATTGATAACTTTTCAATACCGAGACGAGCACACTCCGAAGTGTGCATCATTCAGCATCCGAGGAGTAGAGGCACTCCTGCTCACTCATACACAGCAGACTGGGTGTAGGATTCTTGCACAACACAAGGGCGCGCTGCACAACTGCTGCTCACATCGTATAGCTCGAATAGCATCGCCGCTGATATGTGTGGGGATGGCGATGGCGATGGCGATGTCAGTAACCCCACTATGGAGGCACAGCCGTGCAAATACTATACCCCCTGATGCTTAGTACGAAGCCACAATGTGAGGTGATGTGGTGTAGAGATGCGGGGATAGCTGCTCTGAATCACTACGGAAGAAAACAAAACACTAGCACAATGACAGCGTTATGGCACGCGGCGGTGTTTACTACTTCTCATACTCTCGCGTGCGCGTCTTTGTTTTCGCATAGAGAAAGGGCTTGCCTCTTGTGCAATTGTTTTTTGTTGATTTGTCTACCCTCTGTGTGTTCGTCTTTATCACCTTGTGTGCTTTGGTGTATTCGTCTAAGTTACCTTACAAGTTACAAGCTGTTGGGAGGGTGGAACTTGCTTTTCTTGTAATGTTTATGGCTGGAATTGGAATTGCGTTTTGCCAAAAAGTGTCCAATGTGTCGGCATGATTGATGAATCACGCGTGCATTCTGATTCACTGCCCATTAAGGAGTCGGTAGAGATATGAATCAGAAGTAGCTTCTTTAGGTGTTTGGTAATCCAGAAGGCAGTACCCCCTACTAGATGAAGTATTTACCATAAAATTAATGGAGCCTAACTCCTACAAGGAAATCCATACAGACAAGTATGATTCAATAAGCCAAATTTGACTAATATATATTTGAATGCATTATCGTACAGGAACGGACCTATTATTAAGCAGAAGATGTATCCAATCCTTTATTTCTGTATTTGCTTCTTCATTTGAATCTGACATAGACATTGTACACAATTTATTAAAAATAATTCTAAAGTTACCTTGAGACTATAAATAGCGAATTGAATAACTGACACATGTCAAGTATTTGGAATGAACTTACAGCTGTTTATTTGATAACTTCATAACTTGTGGCGTCGTCTTTAACTGATTCAACTACAGCATTGACAGTTGTAACAGTTCAATCACAAATTTAACTCCAGGCTCAAGAGAGCGGTTGCTTTCATTTTAAAATGATGTCAAAACCTGACAGACATTTATATCTTCTCTTTACAAATTGTTGCTTTTGAACCCACACATACTCGTAGGTACGAATAGGTAAGTTTTAACTTTGACATTCGTAACAAAATCTGCCTCCTATTTCGAAAAGCAACTAAATAAACAATGGCTCTGTCTTTAACTGCAATATTTACTTGAACAGAATGGGGATATTCAAAGCACTAATTAACTTTTATCTGACAGCTAACTGAAGTGATGCGGCTGGGGTTTTATTGGCCTGTGTATATATATATATATATATATATCATTAGTTTGGTAACTGAAGAAAAACAGGAGCATGCAGCATAAATAAATTATTGAAAACTGTCAGAACAGAAAGCTGAAAAATCGTATGAGATATTTCACTCATTCGGTTCTTGGAATCCAATTAGATTGAAAAAGTGGTAAGCGTTTATCTCTTTAAATAATTGAATGCAAATGAAAACTGTACCTATTGCAGTAAAGTTGTAAGAAAAAACATGTGTTTTTGACACTTTACTAGTCTAACCCAACTCAGAAGTGCGAAGGTGTATAAAGTCGTGTACCAGGCAGACAGTTTAGAACGGATTTGTGAAACAAGAAGTACAGTAAAACCAGGACTAGTGCCTCTCGCTTAAGTGCCTAACCCGCTTAAGTACCTTTTTTATTCGAGAACCAAAATTCTGACGATTTTTTTCATATAAAACTCATCTTATAAGTACCTTTCGCTTAACTACCTTTCCCGCTTAATTGCCTTTTATTTTGTATACTTTCATTGAAATTTACCTGAAAAAAATCTTTTAAGTACACATTTTTGAAATCAGCTGCGAAAATACAAAAGCTTTTTTTCCTTTAGCGCTTCCTTGTGTTGTTCTTTAAAAATAAAAAATAAAAAAAAGTAATACTCTTAATCTACTACAATGGTGGAGACTGACTGGGTAGCTGTCACTGTCAAAATTTAAACTGTCAATGTAATTTTGTTTTCTTGCGAAGGTGTGTACATTGTACACTTAAGCGGATTATTTTTATTTTCATAACTGCCTAACCCGCATAAGTGCCTATCAAAACGGGGCAATTAAGGTGAGGCACTTATCCTGGTTTTACTGTATAACAGTTTCACACCGCAATCTGTTTTGTTCTTCTAATTCTTTTTTCTGAGGTTTTCTGTTCAGCACAATTACTAAACAGACTTTATGTAAACCTGTTCTTTAGTTCGCTGTCAAATCTAGTCAACAATTTGTTATAACTGAGTTCTCAGTTGGCTTTTCAATTGTGTCATCGATGTAGTAAAACGTACTAGATTCTGACAGTAGATTTTTTTAATGTGCCAATCACTCGCACGGGCTCGCAAGATTTTAAAAAAAATTCTCAGATATAATCATCTCCGCCCCGAATCTAAAAGAACGCAATGAAAGACTAATCGAAACCTTTGAGAGAACACGCAATGTCGAGCATAAATAAAACAAAGACAAGTGTTTATTCGAGAAAAGTTCCAAAGAAGTTCGGATAAAGGGATAGTAAAAGTTAACCGTGATGAGACTTTTATAAAACTTCCCATACCGGCGAGTATCTCAAATGTTAGGTCGTTTTGTGGGCTCGTGAACAATTTTGGCCGATTTATTCCAGACCTGGCCACTAAAAGTGTCTCCGATTTACGACGTTTTGAAGAGGGACATGTTTGAGTGGAGTCGGGAAGCTACGAAAGCTTTCGAGTACATAAAAGATGAAATTTTTTAACCCGGAAATGCTTTTGGTGCTTAACTTTTTTTTTTTTTTGATGCGCCAATGGATGTCGTAATCTTCTAAAGATGCGGTAACCCGTGCTACCAACATGCACGACTCGATGCAAGGAGTGCGCCTATACGTACTAATCGACACCTTCCTTCCTTCAACCACTCTCCCCGCGGGACTGGTTAGCTTTTTATGCTGCATCTTGTATTATGTCAGCTACTTTTGATCGGATTATCTGACGGCCAACCCGAAAGTTGGCGTATTCGACCTTTTTGCGACTCGTTATTGGGATAGCCTCCGTTTTATGGTCAGCTTGTTCTAAGCCGGCGGATACTAACCAATCTTTGATTTATATAACAGCTTCGTTCGTAGCTGACTCTACTTCATGAATGTCACTTTTGTCACTATAACAACGGCTATTAGTCGCACACCTTGCGGCGACGTAAGTCTCAAAATTCCATCGTACATAATGTTCAATGTTAGGGGGCCCGAGTACCGACCCCTGTGGCACGCCCGCCGAAACGTTGTAGTATTTTAAAGGTCAGTTTCATACCTCAGCTTTCTGTTGGTAAGGTAGTTTGCAACTATTTTTCGCAAGTAATAAGGTTCGTCCATTAATGAACGACCGATTAGCCGAGTTAAAGGCGTTTTTGATGCCCAGTGTCACTACTGCACAGTATTCTTTTGTCCCAAATAGCCATCTTTCTCCTTGTATCGCTTCTGCACCTGTGTCGACTACTCCTTTTATTACCATGACAATAGAGCGCGATTTCCTAAATCCAAATTGATGGTTTGACAATGCTCCTTTCTCCTCTGGTACTGCGAGCAGTCTGTTGTATATGATCCGTTCAAGAATGTTTCCCATTTTGTCTAAGAGACAAATTGGGCGATATGATGACGGCTCCCCAGGTGGTATAACCTTTTGGTAGAAGAACTAAATGTTGTAGCTTCCACTTGTCAGGGAAAACTTCATATACTGGTCATCCCACACTCCACGAAATTTGAACGTTACGCATTTGGGGATTGTAAAAACGAAATCTCTGTTACGGTCTTACGTGTAATGGCCTAATATGAACGCAGAATTGGAAAATATGATTAAACGTCGCGAAGTTTGTTTATCACTTTTGCCGAATCCATGCCAAGCTAAAGTTATTAACTGGGAAAAGCTTGTGAACGTATCCATGTAGACGGGTCCTTTAAGATCTCTGTTTTTTTAGTAATAGCTGATGCTTTCTCGAAATGGATTGAGGTGTTCTACACAAAATCGCCAAGCTCTTCATTCTATGAGCGCCGTTCAATATATTCTCGGTATCGTGGTGATTTGATATTATTGTGGCTGTGGGTAATTAAAATATATCATTAGCGCACTGTACTACATGATTATCTCAACCTTACAAAAGTCAGTGGAAGATAGGTGCCGCGCATGCTCTCTGCGCTTCAAAAGCAGTCGCGGGTTAACACTTGTTAAGAGTTTTTAGAGCTTTGTGGCAAAGATCCAGCAAGTGTTTTCGAAGGGATAGTTACAGGTGATGAAAGATGAAACGTGAGTTCATCACTATGACCCTCAGAGTAAACAGGAGTCTATGCAGTGCAGGGATTAGACCCTCCGAAGATGTTCAAAGTCAATCCGTCGGCTGGCAAAATCATGGCCCCAGTTTTCTGGGATTCTAAAGGAATACTATTGATCGAGTACACAAAAAATGGTGAAACTATAAAGGCAGAAAAACACTCGACCACTTTAGGTACGCCGTTTGACAGAAGCAATAAAATAAAAAAGAAGAGGAAAGCTGACAAAGAAAGTGCTGCTTCTTCACGACAACGCACCGGTTCACACTGCGCGGCTCTCCAAGGCTGCTGTACGAGAGTGCGGGTTCGAGAAAATTAACCACCCACCCTACAGTCCAGACCTGGCCCCCAGTGATTAATTTGCATTTTACAATTTAAAAAAAAAGAAGATAAAAGTACTTGAAATACAAACTTCAACTTCAACTAGTTGAAAACATAACACTCATGCCAATAGTTAATTAATATCCATATGAATTTCAAGTCGAAATAAATAAACAATACATCTTTCACTAACCACATAATTCGCACATATTTGGATGTCTGCTCTGTTTTCTAACTAAGCGCCTCACAATTTCTGAGAAAAATTGTATAACTCCATCTAAAGCGAGCTTCAATTAGCACACATCTATTTGATGCAAGCATGTATCTATCTTCCGAGTTCATTTGTTCACTAATTATATGCACATTTGTAACTCGATTTTGTTGCATTAGCCAACCAAAACCACCATAAACTGTTTCATTGGTAATGTGTGTACTGTACGTCATCAAGATTGCGACCACAAGTACTCATTCCCATTGGCAATCGCCAGCTATCTGCTGCCTCTATCGCTCGCGATCACTATCAATTTATTTTAATTATTCAAATGCGTTGACTGGCGCTGTTGCTGCACGTATACACAGACCAGGCCGTTGGTTTATCAAATCGCATATACTCGTATAAACTCGGACATGGCGAATTTGTTAACTTTATCTAAACTGAACGCGGCGAAACGCGCAAGTAATTTTCAATTTGTGTAAAACGCATGTGATGTTGGCAGCCCACAATGACAACAAACAAATACACACTGCCGCATGGGCGCGCAAATTGTGAAACTTAAAACTCTATGGAGAACTGGTTGGTGGAACTGAAACGGTTACGCAGAATAAATTTCCAAACATCCCACGCATTTTACGAGATATTTTCTTTTCCATTTTCCCGATTTCAGTTTCATTGTTCGATGTCGCCGTTGTGGTAGTGTTTATATTTTTATGGTTACGCGGTAGAGTTTCCTTTTCGATTTCTATTTACAATTTGGATGGGTTTATGGAAATGATTGCATATTTTGTTTGTTTAGGACGTAGGTATGGTTGGTTGTATTTATTAACAAAGACGTTAGTTGTGTACGAGTGACTACTCGTATTTCCGTTCAATAATTGTCAGTTGGTGAAATTTACTTGAAAGAAATCCTGAGAGGATATTGACTCACCTTCCACAAATCAATATCCTCTCAGGATTTCTTTCCTTAATTATAGTTATTTTTCGAATCAAAACCTTCCGAAATAACGACCTTAACAACTTTCGAAAGTTCAGTTTGTCTCAAAACTCTATTTGGATTCAACTTTTTGACAGCGAAATATAATGAGCACGTTCAAGTATCTAGTTTAGTAAGTCTGACAGCTGTCTGACTAGATCTATCTCGATTTTTATTGGCCCAGAATGATCACGCGATTAGTTTTGGCAGTTGACGTTTATGGAGGGGTAGCCGACGAATCTAGTCAAGAAATTCCTGACTGAGTACCATGTTGACGTTTATTTTGCTGTCATCGTGAGCAAAGAGTAAGGTCTCTCTTGCTCTTTTTTTTTCCTGTCTGTGAATACATGGAACTTTTTCAATAAAAAACAATTTGTAAATGATTTTATAGCAATAAATGTAAAAGGAATAAATGTTGAATATTATTTTCTAGATAGCTTGTTTTGTTCTCTATCCATTTTAGCCGCCAAAAAAATAGATATTCATCCACCCATTCACATTTCAGTTTTTTTTTTTGGTTTTCTTTACATGAAAAATATTTTTGACAGAAAAATTCATGCAATTACTTTTGGGAGTTGTTCAAAAAATAGGTTAATACCATGTGAGTTAAGCCCAAGTTTTCACTAGGCAAAAGTGTTTTTTTTTTTATAAATATTCCCGAACTTTGCATAAATTTCCAGTAATTTGTGGGTGTTTTCAACTTGATTTTTAAGCACCATATCTGTACAAAACACCGTTTAAGTTAATTTTACCATTAGACGGATTTCTGTTAGATAAACAATGATTTTATTAGGGTATTTGGCATTGTGACGAAATTATATCAGCAAATACATTTTACAATAATTGCATAAACAATAAAAACTTTCAAACTGAACTGCGATGTGAACGCCGTGTAACAAATTGGCACCAAATTTGCCGAACACAGTCGCCCCTCTTAAATCCGAAGTCAAAAAGTGACGTTCCCGACCAATCTAGTTAGTTTTTGCGTTCAGGTTAAATCTTATCCAGACCAATTTAGTCGACTTAAGTCAACTAGATACTTGAATGCGGCCATTGTTTTGCATGATGATGACTAGCAACTTGTCAAACTAATGTTAAACTGTACATAAAGTACCTATATGGAATTTTGACGTGAGTTTGACGTGCCAGCGATTGGGTCTGAACTAGATGTAATCTGAACGCAAAAACTAGATTAGTCGGGAACGTCACTTTAGATACGTCAGCCACATATGTCACGAATTTCTTGACAAGAGTTGTCGGCTACCCCTCCATAACACCTCGTCTCCACGAGTCTGAATTCTGTCAGACTTTTCTGTCAGACCTCTACACCGCCATATTTGCAATTGCTTTGGATGGGCAAATCCTGTTATGACATTTCATTTCATTAGAAGGCATCAACGAAGAAACAAGGGAGGGTGGCGCTCGCTTCTTCAGCTTCGCACTCAGATTTTCGTGTATCTATTTCAACATGAAAACCAGAGCCAATACAATATTGTCTCTGATGAAAACATCACTTCCTCTTATTTTGTTGATATTTTTTGCTAATGCAAAATGCGTAGGCTTCCCAAATCGATTTCCAAACATTTATACATAAAAAATTAACAGATGCGCACCCTATGCAATGCGTTTGTTTACAGTTAAAAAAATTCTGAAAAAGAAAACATACTCCAAATTTCTTCCCAGGCTTTTTTTTTTTTTGAGTCGACCCTTTTATAAATCGGGCTTTTTAATTCCACAATTGCTCACTTTGTTGGTACATAACGTACCTATTTATTAAATTTATGGTATCACTTTGCGATAGGCGAAAACCAGCCATAATTGTATCCGCGCCCTTGTATTCCCTAGAGTAACCAAAAAAAATGATTTTTTGCTGTCAAATGCTGGTCTAAACTTCATATGTCAAATTTCAGTCAGAAGATCTGTCTGCAGAGATGGCAGGACAAAAAGTCTGACTGAAAAGTCTAGATTTCTGTCATGTCCGAAAAATCGCGGTCTACACGAGACAGATTGTTGTCGTGACGGAAGTCTTATGTGAATTTCTGTCTCGTGGAGACTGGGTGTTAAGTCGATTGAATTGGTCTGGACTAGATGTAACTTTAGCTACGTCAGCCACATATGCGCACTGTCAAGTAAGTATTCGGCCACGAATTTCTTGACAAGAGTCTTCGGCTACCCTTCCATAAAAGTCAACTGAAACAGCTGTTCATATGACCGATCTAATGTGGTATTGGATTGGGCACTCTCAGAGCACTTTTCATGTTCGTTTGGTACAAAAAAACAATCTTTTCCCGATTTTACAACACTTCTGCGAATCTGGATTTTTTCTCAATTTTATCACAACGAGTGCGTTTGAGTTTGACAACAACTGGTGGAGTTTGAATAGCTTTTCGTGAATTTTTCTCCAGCAAAGAAAGGCATTGCATCGGGTGAATCTATTTTTGTAAATTGTTTATATATACATATTTAGAAATCAATCGAGACGGAAATTTCGAATGTTTTAATACAATATTTAACCAGTGAATGGAAATCGCTAAGAAAAGTGTCGAACACTACACATACTCGAATCGCACGAATAGCAGCACAAAAAAGAGCAAGTGTCGTATTAATGTTCGATTGGACACACGAAATCTGAAATCTGAGCAATTCTGAAGAAGCCCAATCGAATATCTACCACATTAGCCAATCAAAGCTGAGATACGAGTACATCGAATCAGACTGTCAGACAGTCAAACTTTATAAACTAGAAAGTCCCCCTGTCCCTTTTTTTGACTAAAACTTCCGTGACTTATGGCAGATTGTTAATTTCTTAAACCAACAACGCTTGACTTTGTTACTTTGTACGCCCGACAAAGATGAGACGATTCTGTGTATTTTCATCATTCCTAATCTATTCGTTGAAATAGCTTTTTAAATGATGTAAGCAAATGCGATTACTATTCATTACCAAATGCTGGTTGGTCAGTTAAACATCTTTCATGTTGGCCAGCACAATTCCCAATTGAATACTAAACCCAACTGTAAAAGAAATAAGCTCAGAACTGAATTTGACAGATAACCTAACATTTCTGTTCAGTATTTTCGCCAAAACTGTATTTAAAACTTGTGGTTTATTTTAATTTCAGATTCCAGCTTCCGTGATAAGCAGTGTCGGCACAATCAATTATCAGCGTAAAAAACCCTTATCGTTCTCCCCAGCATCAGCGGCCACAATCGCAACCACAGCTGCTGCCCATGAGATCTACGTTGTGTCACCGACGCGAACTGCGACGCCAACAAAATACAAAACAACACCAATAACGAATGGTGGTGGCAGTGGACGCAATTTGACGACCAACTGCTGCACAGAAGTTGATGCCAGTGATGCTGCGAAGATGGTTAGAGCTGCGTCGGCGTCGACAACAGTTCTCATAACAAATCAACAATTAGTTCAATCGCATGCCCAAAACGTAAGACATCGTCTTCCGTCACCAATCAAGATGGTGATACCGGCCACTAGCCAACATCAGCAAGTGTTGCATCAGCAGCAGCAACACCAGCAGCAGCGGCAACAACAGCAACACCATCAGCAGATGCAACAGCAGCATCAACACCATCAGATGCAGCAACAGCAACAACAACACGCTCAACATCAGCAACAACAGCAACAACAACAACAGCAGCAGCAGCAGTTGCAGCAGAATCAGCATCTGCAGCAGCCGCCACCTCGTTTACATCCGAAGAAGCGAAAGTTCGATCCAGCAGAGCTAGAGAGAATGGATCATCCGAAAGTACAGCAATTACTACTATCGGAGGTAGGCGGCGGCGGCAGCAGCGGTAACGAAACTGGTCCCATGACGCTGAAGAATGGTACCACCAACATAATAGTGTCTGCTCCCAACTGGCAGTCAACAGCTACCACAGCGTCTAACGAAACGGTGTACATTAGATCAATCCCTTCAATGGTTGTTAGTCCGGCCGCTGGCGGGACTCAAAATATTGGCCGTCTTACCAATATGGAGAGTCCCGAGAAAAAGATCATCATAGCGAGGTGAGTAGTGTTGTGTAGGCGATGTGTCCGATTTGAGTTCTATAATGACTTGAGATTTTGTTGCAGCCCTCAAAATGCTTACAAATTCCAAAACCTACAGACTGTCACAACAATCAACAGCAACAACAATCGATCTACGCATCAGCAATACAATATTAACTACCAGCAGCAGCATCAGCAGCAACAACAACAGCAACAACATCAACAGAACAACACTTCGGTGGGAGTGCTAGATTTAAGTGAATGGACCAATACAAGGGTTTTAGCAAAGTTAGGCAATTACTACGCATCGGGCATCATTCGGCCAACAGAAAGTACCGCACCCAATTCTGTGTGTGTGGAATTCGACACGCCCGAGAGTTGTACACAGTTGTATACGGATGTCTTGACCACTGGTCGATATAATGTGATTCTGGATGCGAGTCCTCCAGCAGCAGAGGTATGTTTATATGAGCTGATATAAACCTGTTGGTTGTTCTACTGTCGCCTGGCGAGGGATAGCCTAGCAATAGCTTTGAGGTTTTTTCCTCGAGTTTCTGACAGTCTTATGCAAGTTTATTCTTTGTTTTCGATGCACACTACTTACAATATGAGTTTCGGCAGTCTTTTTTAAGCACGACTTCGTTTTCGACTAATGAACTTCTTTTTCTACAGATCAATTTGGACACACGAGTCTGTGTGCGAACACAAGTGGAAGGCCGGCCTGGCTGTGTCTTTATAGAAGGTTCCGTGACTGAAATCAATCAGAATACCAAACAATTTTCGGTGCAAATCGGTGAAACCAACTCGGCACAAATTGTAGGCGAGTATTACCTTACAAGCTCCGAATTTCTATTTCCTTTTGTTTTCAGATAAAGACCGTCAAACGGGCAGACCTACGCTTACTGCTGCCACCGTGGTGGGACGAACTGAATGAGGTATCAACCGCAAAACCAACGTACTCATCATCTCGTAGTAATAGCGTTTCCGGGCAGCAGCAAAATTCCGATGTTCTAGAGGGCAGAACCAGCCAACGCATTATAAACAAAAGCGGTCACATCGTTATCAACAACTCGGAGACGAATATAATCTACACCAGCCGAGGCGATGTCCTACACAAGACTCATCCCGTGGCCTATGTTACCACACGATACGAGCCATGTGGCAAGATCACCTCTTCCGGTGGACATCACACACCAACGGCTGTAAGTAACATTGGTGGCATTAATAGTAGTACAACCACTCCACTGCAAATACATCATGTACTGCCAACTCTACAGCACAGCGAGGAGTATTACCGCACCACGGCTACATCACCGTTCCAGTCATCGAATATGCTAAGCAACAACGAGGCCACAGCGACCAGTGCTGGTGGTAATGGTGGCCAAATTCCCGACATCATTGTTTCGCAGAATTTGGCACAGAAAGTGCAAAGCCCCTCCACCGAGGAGATGCATCGTCGACAGAGGTCATACGATGATTATGAATCTGATGACGAACTGAAACGTGTCGAAATCAGTGGCTATGCGATGGACGGTGATGCAGAGAAACTCTCAGGCGGTAGCAAAAGGAGCAGCATGCAAAGTCGAGGCAGTACTTCAAGTCTGCTCGATCAGAGGCTAACTCCACGATCTCATCCAGCAACTCCAAGGTAATGACAGCTCTGTCAGTTGTGATTTCGTTTAGTTTTGCAAAATTTGTGCGTTTGTAGATCTCAGGCGACAACACCCCACCGATTTAAGAAGGGCGATGTCGTTCAATCGGAATCTGGTGTACGTAAGAAATTCAATGGAAAGCAATGGCGTCGCTTGTGTTCGAATCAGTCGTGCTCGAAGGAATCTCAACGAAGAGGTTATTGTTCCAGACATTTGAATCAGAAGGGCAGCACACTGCGTTCCACCGGTCCAAGCCGATTCCCAAGGTAAGACACTGCAAAGCAACGTACATAATCTTAATTATTGATTTGAATCATTGGTTTAGTGATATAAGCAGTCGATCGAGCAGCAAGACACAAGTGGACGAGGAGACTTCCCGTGATTCGGAGACTTCGCCGAATTATCGAGTAGCAGGTCGGTTCGATCAGGAGGAGACTGATGTTGCCAATATGCTCGGTAAGTATGATATAGTGTTCTTGTTTCTTCACAACGATTATAGAAAATACGCGGTCGCGTTTGTCTTCCAGCGGAAATAGTTTCAAAAGACTTCAGCCGATGCTATTGCCTACCATTTTGCGTTACAGCTAGTTTCAATGCATCTTGCGTAGTAGTCTGAGGCACACAGTCATTTTGTACGCAAGTTTTCAAAGGTTTTTTCAATGAAAACTATTTAAAGTAGGTATGTAGTCGGTTTATTCCGATGTAGAAAATCCTTGAGCAATACGCGAATTGTGAATTTTATTTTTTTAATTGAATTATTTTCGATTCGACCTGTACAGGTGAAATCCTGCTATCAACTCCAAATCCTCATCGATAAGAAAACCGAACATGTGCATACTTTTGACGTTTCAATGAAAGCATGTTTTCTGGTTTGTTGTCAAACTGAGAACATAAATTTCTGATCGAATTTTTAACGCACCGTTGTTGATTATTTACTATCAATTTATAACAAAAAGTGGTTTATACATTATAAAAAATTAATACATGTTTTCTTGAATGGCCAATATGAATGTGTTTCAAGAAATCGACATTGGCACAAAACTCTATCTACAGTGCTTAAGTAATTGCCTACCAAAATTGCGCGTGAAAAATATTTTTTGTTTCATATTCTGTGTTTTTTGTTTTTCTAGTGTCTCTGAGCAGTTCCCGATCGGCGACACCGTCGTTTTCCTCGCCTGTTAATCATGGGTCCTCACCCATGAACACAACTCATTCACCAGTAACAGTATCGAATCGGCAGAACTTCTTTACACCAATTGGTGGTCCAGCTCCACCAGAATCCACGACGAAATGGAAAAATTCTCCTAGCCCAGTGCTTTATAATGTCGGCTATTCGCAAGTGATACGACCTGAGTCGGTAAGGGCTCAGCAACCAGCGGCACAGCAGCAGCAACAACAACAGCAACAGCCACCGCCTCCGCAACCACCTCAACAACAACAAATTCAACAGGTAAAACAGGTGCAACAGCAGCAGCCTATGCAACAACCGCCACCGCAATTGCAACAGCCACAGCAACATTCATCGACAGTTCAACAGCAACAGCCGCAACAACAACAACAACAACAACAACAACAGCAGCAGCAGCAACAACAACAACACCAACAGCTGCATCAGCAACAACCTGCAGTGCAAACAACTACTGTTGGACACGCAACCAGCGTAATCAGGATCTCACCAGCATCGAACAACTACCAGTCGTTTCATCCGGTAATTGTGGACGCCACACAATTGGTACCAGTGTTGCCGCAGGGAACAGCTGTTCCGCCAACGCAACCGTCACAACCGCAACAATCGGTGGTCTCTATAGTAGCGCCACCACAACAACCAAGTGAGAAATCGATTCCAAAAAACGGTAAGAACTCGTTGAATACTCTCTGAAACCTGTGGAACTAGATTTAACTCTTTGTTTGCTTTCAGGGATTAACCAGGGGTCGACATTTCAGTGGCACACGCTCCTGCCATTGATCAATTCCCCCGCGAAACAACAATCAACAACAGCGACACCAACCGCATCTACAACGACATGTTCGGTCCCAATGGAATCGCCTGCGAGCGTTAAATCGTCTACGGAGCCAGCAGCATTGCACGACGAATGCGAAGATGAGGTCGACGATGATGTGTTTGAACCGTCGACGCCAATTGCAGCACAACCGCAATTCAATTCATCGGGCAATGGTGTCTACAGATCGGTCGCCTATAGCACTGGAGGAGCAATTCCTGACAACAACAGCAGCCGACCACCTGCTGCAGTCACAGACGTAGAAGCAGCTGAAACTGCTGCGGCGGCAACTGCGGCTGCCAAAAGGCGATCGCACTCTCTCAGTTCGCTGCAGAACACCGCCAAGGAACCCATGAGTCCCATGACGAAGGTAATTATTATCAAAATCAAATGTCCGCCTATTGTGTTTACTGTGAACGCATTTTCCAGAACAAGATTCGTCGTCCAATGAACGCGTTCATGATCTTCTCGAAGAAACACCGTAAACTTGTGCATAAAAAACACCCCAACCAGGACAACCGTACGGTGAGCAAGATTCTTGGCGAGTGGTGGTACGCTCTGAAGCCGGAGGAGAAGGCTAAATACCACGAGCTGGCGAGTTCCGTCAAAGATGCCCACTTTAAGCTACACCCCGACTGGAAATGGTGCTCCAAGGATCGCAGAAAATCGTCAAGTTCGACCAAGGGCGATGCCGCTCGTATTCGCAATGACTCGGGCGAAGGGCAAGATTCGTCGCTGGAGGAGAAGAGCCCAAACACACCAGCCGACGCACATCTTCCTGGTCCCGACATTATTCCGCTCACCGTCGTTGCATACACTACGGAGGAGCCTCAAAACAACGGCAACTACGTCAAGGAAGAGATGGACGTGAAGACGGAATCAGTTAGCGAAGATCCGCAATCGGACGATGAACATGTATGAATCGAGGTGGTTGCATTTGCAACTTGTCTCATTGTTTTCTCTCGTCCACAGATGGTTATTGCTGAAGAGCCACCCAATCCCCCTGATTCTGGCAAACTTATCGACTTGAAATGCCGCGAACGAGTTGCTGACTCTGACATGGAGGACTCTGTGTTCGATTACAGGACAAACAATGAGAAGGTATGCTATTGCAGTGAGTTTCATTTTGGTAGAGAGCGATTTAAACGGTTTCTTTAGCATTCCGAGGCACTCGACCAACAGCGGAAGCATATGGTCCATGAAAATAATAACATGATGTATGGCAATAGCTCCAAAGAACAGCAACAACAACAACAACAACAGCAGCAGCAGCAACTACAACAGCGTCAAGAACAGCAGCAGCAACTGCAAAACGAAGCGGCTGCAGCACAATCTAGAGCTGCAAACTCATCGACTGCGGCGGCAAACTCGGAACGGGATATAACGCTCAAGCCGAAGCCGATCAAAGCCCAGCGGCCAATCGAGAATAATATGCTCAGCTATCAGCAAATCCCAATGTACTCATACAGCAGTCCAAAGAATCCCATTGGGGTGACACCCTTCCAACCAACAGGTGAGTGCAAATGACAACTAGGAACATAAGCCTCTCTAACGGCTGCCACATTATGGCCAGCAAATTGGCCGACCCTGTTAGAGTAAAACAAATCAAGCTTTCACAAGTCTTTCGTCTGAAACTGAGATTTCAATTTGTTCTTAAATATTGTAATTTGTTTTTAATTATATCCACATAATTGCGATAAATTGCGATAATTGTTATGTCGCTACCTTTCCGCGTAATGTAAACACAAGGATCCGCCGCCAATGGTTTCATTCCCATTTTTAAAAGTAGATCATTCAGCTTTATATACCACTGCCTACCTTTCGAATATAACACACTTTACTTTTTCCGACACAGTTATCCATAAGCCCAGAATACATTTCAGGAATTCCCATGTAAATTGTTTCATCAATTTGCACATCCAACTGGTGCAAAACAAGACCCCATTCAAAAGCAATAGCCATAAGCAATCGTATAGAACGATCTACTGAAGCAAATGTTTCCTTAAAATCAATACCAGTACGCTGCGAGCATCCAGCGGCCACCAAACACGCCTTCTACATATCCTTCAGCATCCGTTTTTGTCTGAAACACCCACCTGCATCCAATAATATTCTTCCCTTGCGGTCTATCTACTAAGATCTTGAAAAGCAGAGATCCAGAGTAAGGAAACTATTCAGCAAAGCTAAACGCAATGGCGACTGGCAAACCTACTCTAGTGCTCTCACCAACTACAACAAAGAAATTAAAAAGGCTAAAAAAGAATCATTCAGATGGTTCTGTGAGGCATATTTCCGGCACTTCTGCAGCAGGGAGTTGATGTTCTTGCACCCATCTTCACTAAACTATTTAGCTGTAGTCTGGCCTATGGTCGCACACCGGAAGCCTGGCGAAAGGTAACAGTTAAATACTTACCTAAGGCAGGGAGGATTTTGGATTCTAGTCCGAAATCTTATCGCCCCATCAGTCTCATGTCTTTCATTTTAAAAAGAATGGAAAAACTAATTGATAGACACATAAGAGATGTAGCCCTGAAATCTTTTCCGCTAAGTAAGTCTCAGCATGCCTATCAACCAGGTAAATCCACCGAGTCAGCGCTCAATGACATGGTAACTAAAATTGAATCATCCATCAATAGCAAGGAAATCTGTCTGGTCGCTTTCCTAGATATTGAAGGAGCTTTCAATTACACTTATTTTGAGTCCACTAACACGGCTCTTAATAACATGAATCTATCTCCCATAATAGGAAGATGGATAATGTCAATGCTGAATGGTAGAATAATTCAGACCCGCATCGATGATGTGGAAATCTCGGCAATCACAACTAGAGGGTGCCCTCAGGGGGGTGTTCTCTCGCCCCTTTTATGGTCCCTTGTTATTGATGATCTACTTCAATCCTTGACAAATCAGGGAATCTATGCCATAGGATATGCCGACGACGTAGCAATCGTTGTCAGTGGCAAATTCGAAAGCACGGTTTCAGAAATACTGCAATTCGCCTTATCTGTTGTTCAGAGATGGTGCATCAAAGAAGGTCTTTCTGTTAATCCAAAAAAGACAACCATTGTCCCTTTAACAAAACGGAGAAAATTGGATCTCCTTATTCGTCCTACTATGTTCGGCGAAACCATTGAATTCTCTCAGGAAGCCAAATACCTGGGAATTATCCTTGACAGTAAACTATCATGGAACCAACAAATTGAACGCACCGTAAACAGAGCCACCAGATCTCTCAGGATCTGTCGTCGAGTCTGCGGTAATAACTGGGGTGTGAGACCTCGGATGATCTACTGGCTTTATTCGCTTGTTGTAAGACCAGCGTTGACCTATGCTGCTGTTGTCTGGTGGACGAAGTCACCACAGTCAAAAAGCTAGAGCGAGTTCAACGTATAGCTGTGAACTGCATGACAGGCTGCCTACGTTCCACCCCGACAATGGCACTCAATGTCATCCTAGGTCTAACACCTCTTCACAAGCATATTCAAATGGAGGCCAGACTATGCATCCACCGTCTGTTCCATTCGAACAACTTTGACCCCTACTCATATCAGGGAGGTCATCTGTCTTTGCTTGACAACATGGATCCTTCAAGTCCATTCAGTATGCCTCTGGACGACATGATACCTGAATATGGCTTCCATAAAAACTTCTCCATAATCATTGCCCCTAGGGAAGAATGGGAAAAATACAAACCTAATCCTTCACATCTTGACATCATCTGGTATACAGACGGCTCTAAGATGGAGTCAGGGACTGGCTCTGGAATATACAGCGAGACGCCCCAGGTGAACTTTTCAGTTAGCCTTGGGAAAAACTTATCCATATTTCAAGCTGAAGTCCTTGCAATCTACCACTGCGCTAGAATAAATCTAAGTTCTAGAACTAGGGGTAAAACCATATTTATATTTTCTGACAGCCAAGCAGCTCTCAAAGCTCTTGACTCATCTGTCATAAAATCCAAACTAAATCTAGAAACATTCACTATCATCTATGAACTTTCTAAGAAAAACCTAGTCATCCTCCACTGGATCCCAGCCCATAGAGGATTTGAGGGCAATGAATCAGCTGACTCACTGGCTAAAATAGGAGCATCCTCTCAACTTATTGGACCTGAACCCTTCTGCGGAGTCAGTAAAAACCTCTTCAGGAACTACACTAGGATCCTGGCTCATACCGAATCAAACGAGATCTGGCAGAACACAGTTGGGCAGAACTGCACCAAAAAATGTTTCCCTAAATATTCCCCCAGTAAATCACAGTTTCTCTGGGCTATCACAGAATCCGTCGTATTCGGAATTTTGCTACGAACCCCGAAAGAACTATCATAGAATCCGTCGTAGAGTAAATGTTTGCTAGGAATTTCGATATTCATATCCATCAATATCCCCTACGACTAAATTCGTAGCAAAAATGTTCCCCTACGACGGATTCTATGATAGTTCTTTCGGGGTTCGTAGCAAAATTCCGAATACGACGGATTCTGTGATAGCCCAGTCTAATTAATCTGGACAAAAACCACCTGAGAATCCTAACAGGAATAACAAGTGGCCACGGGTCTAGTGAAAAAACACCTTCGCCGCATTGGTATCTCACCGGATCCAATCTGCAGACTCTGTCTTGAGAGTGACGAATCCTCTCTCCACATACTCACTGACTGTCCGGCTCTTCATCCTAGGGGATGAATTCGTGAATCCAGCATCCCTTGCTGACACACACCCAGAGAAGATACTTGTCTTCCTGACTGCCTCTGGAGTAAAAAGATGGCTCTAGGAACTATAAGGGAAGGCACAATAGGCTCCTCTAAGTAGCCCCTCGTAGGCTCTCCCGCCTTCTTAATCTAATCTAATTTGTCTACTATTTTCCAATTTTTGTTTGCCTTATGAGCTAAAAGTTCATCTCTCGTTGCCTTTTTCCATTCACTAACATTGGAACTACTGACGACATCGTCAACATTTTGAGGACCTAGAGTCATCATACATGCAGCATCGGTAAAAACATCTGAGTCCTCCGAGTCAACATCTATATTCAAATAGTCATCCGTTTTCCCAGATCAGTCTGCCATGTTATTCCTTGTTTTCGATCGCGTTCTCATGCTTATTCCTTCACGTTGTTTGCAACTTGCTTACAGTTTTCAACACATGCCATTTATGCCATTCATGCTCTTCCTGTTGCTCATGCTCTTCCTCCTCTGTCTGATTTTCATGATGTCCATGACCTACATCTTCTGCACGATTTTTATCATCCCCGTGCTCTTCACTGTTGCTATGACTTTCATCATCATCGCTTTACATTTATCTCCAGCCGCACATGGCTCTGACAAAAGTTCCAGTCTATCTCCGGTGGATGTTTTCTCCGGCATCTTGTGATTATCATTTACAAAAATAACATCTCTATTTTTTATAATTTTTCTGCTCGTAGAACACCATAACCTATACGCCTTAGAATTTTCACAATAACCTACAAATGTAAATGGTCTTAACCTCGCGTCAACTAATTACCAAACCATTGAAAGTGATTTACGGTAGGTACCCTGTTTGTCCACAATTTATAAGGGACTTCCCCATTGATACGGCTTGAAGAGCACCGGTTCCTTATAAATGTTGCACAGGCAATAGCCTCAGCCCAAAATGATAAAGGCAAACCCGATTGCAGGTGCATGCATCGACTCATCTCCACCAGCGTCCTATTCATCCTCTCGGACACACCATTTTGTTGAGTTGTGTTGTTGTATTCGTTACGCAAATACGTTTATTAGTTTAAGTTATAAACGAAATCATATCGATTACAGAGGAATAAATAAAAGTTAAAGTAAATGGTGGCACGCAAGTTACAAAAGTCCAAAGGATGTGTTCTAAAGTTAGGTGTGGTCTTTCTACATGTCAAGAATGAGTGCTGCCCAACATGTATATTCCACTGTCCGCTGGTGCTTGATATAATGCTAAATCAAATAATTTTCGAATTCCTTACTGCAGTACTCTCCTCCATTGTCTGATCGCATCGACTTTAATTCGTCTACCTATACGATTTTCACTTTCACACTTCGGACCACCTTGTAGCATCATCAATAAAAGTCGCGAAATAACTGCATCCTCCGTTTGACATATGTACTTCTCATCGAACCACAAATGTCGCTATGTAAAAGATTCCCATATGAGGTACTGATTCTTACTACAACTTACTTACTTACTTAAGGTGGCGTTACAGTCCGGGGTGGACCTGGGCCTCAACCAATACGGCTCTCCAGTTAGCGCGATCTTTGGCTAACTGCCTCCACTTGCGCACTCCAAGTTGGTTGAGGTCCCCTTCCACTTGCGCGCGCCACCTAAGGCGAGGTCTTCCTCTACTACGTTGTCCCTGCGGGTTGGAATCGAAGACTCTCCGGGCCGGAGCGTTGGTGTCCATTCGCTCTACATGTCCTAGACATCTTAGACCACTAATGCGTACTTTTCTGACCAGGTCGATGTCGCTGTACAGCTCGTAGAGTTCGTTGTTAAATCTTCTCCTCCAAAGCCCGTCAACGCAAACGGGACCAAAAATCACTCGAAGAATTTTGCGTTCGAAGCGACAAGAAGATCCTCAACCGTCTTTGCTAGGGTCCGTGCTTCTGCGCCATAGAGCAGGACAGGGATGATGAGGGTCTTATATAGAATCTCCTTAGTGCTTCTTGACAATGCCTTACTAATCCATTGCCGTCTTAGGCCAAAGAAACAGCAGTTGGCAAGTGTGATTCTTCGCTTGATTTCTGATGTGATGTCATTGTCAGAGTTTATAGCGGAGCCGAAGTAGACAAAGTCCCTAACTACCTCAAAGTTATAGCTGTCTATCGTGACGTTCTGTCCGATTCGTCGGTGTTGTGTGTCCCTTCTTGTTGACAGCATAATTATATTTTGTTTTGCCCTCATTCACCACTAAACCCATTTTTGTCGCTTCTGTACTAATACTTGCAAACGCACCAGTGACAGCGCGTTACTACAACATGACCATTAATTTCAGTAGTTTGTTTGTTTGCCAACAACAATAAACGCGGTTCCGTATAATCCAACTGAGAAAACTCGTTTTTATTGCTGCAGATGTGGGAAGTGGCACCAAGAACGATTGTTTGTTTTGCTCACATCAACCGATAAGGCTTCGTCTTTGAGGGGCCCCTTCCGAAAATGATTCCTCTTCTTCTGTGATAGCAGACTTGTCTTCTGCGTTTGACTTTACTTTGCAACTTATTGCTTTGTGACCTATGCGGCCACAGCGGTAACATTTAAAGCGAAAATTACTATTTATTTTTCTCTTCTTGTTCACCAGGTTTCCTACTTCATGTGAATACTTCGTATACGTGTTTACTTTTGTTTTGTGCCTGTTATACTTCTGTTTAGCAAAAAAGGGCTCCACTTTGGTCAATGGATTTAGTTTTTCCTGCGTCATACTCTTCTATAATCTGTACTTAAAGAGTACCTGGTTTTGGCAGCTCACACCTAGACTCAATTGGAATCCTAAAGTTTTCATATGATTCTGGTAGACGCAATAAGAGAATTGAAAGCAGGTCCTCGTTAATATCTAATTGCATATCTGCTAGCTTGTCTACCGCGGAACAAAATTTAGACAGATGGTTCTGAATATCCTCACCCTCGCACATTTTGTTTAAAATAAGTTCTTTTAAAAGAGTTGCTTTTGTCGCGGGCCCTCGTGATTGGTATACTTTATGGAATTTTACCCAAATATCATGCGAAGTCACACAGCCTCTTACCTCCTTTAATTCCGATCTGATTTCGCCTTTCTGTCCCATATCTCTGCATCAACTACATCCTTCTTTGTGTCCCGCATAGCTCTTTACATACAAGAAGACGTATAGAGCCGTTTGCATTTGTCGTACCCGGTTTGCGGGGTCCAAATTATCTGTAGCGAGGCCAACATTTCACCTGTCTTCTTATCCGTTAACACAGTTTGTATATTCTTAATCGTCATTTTTGTTAACCTCCGCAGGTGGCGCCTTCAAAACGATGCCCATCAGTCCGAAGGGTACAAAACTAGATGAACAACCAGGCGGGGGCTGCGGCGGCAACAGCGACAACAACTCCACCATCACGTGCAACAATAACAACTTCATGATCAAACAGGAAGAGTGTGATAAAAAGATCAAACAAGAACAAATGTCGCCATTCAATGTTGGCAGTGGTGGTGGACCAACAATTTTCACCTTCAATGTGCCAACTAATCTGAACCATTTAAAAGGCTCCACATCGGACTTTGTCAATAGTCCGTTGGCCGGTCCACCCAACAGTGGCAACGCCCTGCCCGACTCAGCAAAAGGTAAAGTAAAACCCGAACAAAACGATGCCTTCGAACAAACTAAGCATCAGGTGTCAACTAACAATAACAATAACAAAACAGTTGCACGCAATAGTAGTCTAATGTCAAATAGCTCATCCACGCATGAACACAATAATCATAATAATCAGCAACGATATCATCAACAACGTCACGGTTCTATCACTAACTACCTCCAATCACAACATAATCATTTACAAAACCATAATAATCAATCTAACCCCACTGTCATAACCTCGACTAACAATTGCCCTTTGATCCTTAACAATCTATCATCTGACCGTGACGATGCACATGAAAACACTCCGACGACCACACACAATGACCACCAACAACAACAACAACAACATCAAAATGTCAATGCAGTCTTACCATCCACATCTGTGCTGTACGACGCATTAGTGCTTGACGCTCTTGATGGGTCAACACTCGAAGACGAATCCCTTGTCCATCAATCGGACCATCATCAGATGCAGCAGCAGCAGCAACAACAACCGAAACGTCTTCACCATCAACAGCAGCAGCATCATCATCATCATCAACAACAACATCAACATCGACCCAAGGGAACTGTCCTCTTGATACAGACAAAAAACCCATCAATCGCAACAAACTCTCACGATAGCTCTTCTTCTGCTTCCTCCCTGTATTCTTGTGGTGTGGGTGGTGGTGGTGGTGGTAATTGTAATGGTGTGGCTGATGCCAGTAGTGGTAGAATAAATAACCGACCATCTACTAATCATTCGCTTTTTATTAATAAGAACAATGGTACAAGGATGCTAACCTCTAACAATATTAACAATAACATTAGTAACGATATACAAACAATGAAAAAACTCACACTCAGTACTAATCCCGATGACAAACAATCGATTCTAATGATTAATTCGACTGCGTTAAATGCAGCTTCATTGACAGCGATAGCAACATCCGCTTCCTCATGCTCTTCGTCGTCGTCATCATCATCGTCGTCACTGTCATCGGCATCGTCCATTTCGACGGTTTCACCAGCTTCCGTGCCACCAACGAGTGCAATTCCATCATCGGTTATGTCAACCGGCCAGCAGATCCTAACCACAACGTCTGGACAGAAGCAAATCATGTTTGCCTTCAATAATTCGAATCATCAGGTGAGTTTGCAGATCTTACGCGCCAACCACATATCAATGAAATGGAATTCTATTGAATAGGTTGCATTTTTACCGATGCAGAGCAACGATGAACAACAGCAGCAGAACAAAGTCACGCCGAGTTCTCCAAACGTAGTGCCAACGAATAGTAACAATGCGGTCACACCAACAGTGCAATATTTGTTTAAGAAAAACTGTCAACAGCCAGCGGGCAATCCGCAACAGAATGCGGCTCACAATGCGATACTGTTGCCGAGCTACAGCCAAGGTAAGAGCTTTATTCTTGGTTCCGCAAGGTTTTTTTTGTTTCCTATAGGAAGGGCGAAGAATGCATCATGCACCGTCTTACTTACTTATGTTGGCTCAACTAGAGCGTGGTGCTCCTAGGCCTTGCTCAATATACCCCTCCAGCTGGCTCGATCTCTAGCCTGCCGTCTCCAATTTCGCACTCCAAGTTGTCGGAGGTCTCCCTCTACCTGGTCGCTCCATCGAAGATGAGGTCTACCTTGGCTTCTGACTCCCTCTGGTTTGGCGTTGAAGACTTTTCGCGCTGGAGCGTTGATGTCCATTCGCTCAACATGACCCAGCCATCTTCGTCGTTGAATTCGAATTTTCCTGGCTAAGCTTATGTCGTTGTACAGCACGTATAGTTCGTCGTTGTATCTTCTTCGCCAAATGTTGTCTTCATGGTTTACGCAGACAGGACCATAAATCGTACGCAGAACTTTTCTCTCGAAGACTCCAAGTGCCTTTTCATCCGATTGGGACAGAGTCCATGCTTCTGCACCATATAGCAGGACCGGGATGATGAGTGTTCTATACAGCGTCTCCTTGGTTCTTCTCGATAGGGCTCTATTCCCCAATTGCTTGTTCAGCCCAAAGAAACAGCGATTCGCAAGAGTTAGTCTGCGTTTGATTTCAGCGCTGATGTTGTTGCCTGAGCTTACAGCAGTGCCTAGATAGACAAATTCACTGACTACCTCGAAGTTATACCTATCAATGGTCACATTTTGACCAAGTCGGTGGTGGGATTGGACTTTTGTTGATGAAAGCATATACTTCGTCTTATCCTCGTTAATTTTCAGCCCCATTTTGCTTGCTGCTGACTCCATAGTAGTGAATTCACCGGTTACTGCTCGCTTCGTTCTTCCTATCACGTCAATGTCGTCTGCAAACCCAAGTAATTGTGTTGATTTATTGAAAATGGTGCCCGATGTACTGGCATGAGTGCTCCGTATTACATTTTCAAGCACAATGTTAAAACAGCTGCATGACAGTGCGTCGCCTTGTCTAAGCCCTCTGGTGGTTTCGAAGGGTTCAGTAGAGTCTCTACCAATTTTGACAGAGCATCGAGCATTCTCCAACGTTATTCTGATAAGGCGTATCAGTTTAGCAGGGATTCTAAAGTTAGACATAGCACGATACAGTTCAACTCTATTAACACTGTCATAGGCTGCTTTAAAATCGACGAAGAGGTGGTGGGTGTCGATGTTATATTCTTAGGTTTTCTCCAGGATCCGCACCTCTTTTCTGCGAAAACATCTCTGCATCTCCTCGACTTCGCGTTGCTGATGTTCTTTTTTCTTCTTCCTGAGTAAGCGTTTCTCATCCTTCCTTCGCTCGACATAGAGATTTCTGGTTGCTCTAGTATCTCTCTGGAGCCATGACTTGTATGCTTCCGTTTTAGCTTTGTTTGCCTGAGCACATTCGGAGTCGAACCAGGGGTTTTTGGGGGGAGGCAGCGGCGGTCTCTTCCGATTTAAGTCGTCCAACATTGAATTTCCTTGGCGTAGTTGGTGTTCGCCTTAGAGCTTCCATGGAGATCCGTACTCTAAGTTTTGCACCGACTAGATAGTGGTCCGAATCGATGTTTGCTCCTCGGAATGTTCGGTCATTCAGAATGTTGGAGGAGTGCCTTCCGTCAATCGCAACATGGTCGATTTGGTTGCAGGTTCGACCATCTGGGGATCGCCAAGTGAACTTGTGGATGTCGGGACGTGGGAACCGCATGCTACTCAGCACCATATTTTTCCCCGCTGCAAAATCGAGCCTGAGTCCATTATCGGAAGTGGTGTCGTGCAGGCTGTGCTTTCCGATCGTCATACCAAAGATATCTTCCCTCTCAATTTTGGCGTTAAAGTCCCCCAAGAGGATTTTAATGTCATGTTTGGGGCACTGCTCATAAGTTTTGGCGAGCAGCTCGTAGAAACTTTCCTTCGTAGCGTCGTCTTTCTCTTCTGTAGGGGCATGGGCGCTTATGAGGCTTAGGTGGTGGAATTTGGCCTTTATGCGGATCGTTGTCACTCTCTCGCTGACTTCGCGAAAGCTGAGGACTTTTTGCCTTAGTCTTCCCCTGACAGCGAATCCGCATCCGAACAAACGCGATCTCCCATCAAGGTGGCATTTCCCATAGTAGAAATTACAGTCTTCTGTATTTCTCAGACCCGGTCCCATCGCATCTCCTGGAGGGCCGCTACATCAGCTTTAGCTGCTCGGCCTTGCGCAGCCTGTTAAGTGTGCGCACGTTCCATGTGCAAATGCGTAAATCGTTGTCCGTTTTTCGTTTGCGGGGGGGGGGCGTCGTCAACATTGTTGGTTTTGTCATTTGCATTTTTCATCACAATGAATTTTCCCTTTCATGACCGGCTTGTGAGGCCTGTGCATGACGTGTAGATCGTGTTGGTGGGTGGATCTTCAGAGCGTGTCTTTTCTCCTGCTCCTAGTTCCTGAGAAGGAAACTCAGGTATCTACACCCATTAATCCGGTGGATCCAACGCTCGTCGTTAGTTCACCTTTCGGCTATCCAGCGGGCACCGCGTGGAGGTGACGATGCGATTTTGCCCATCATGCATCGTCAAGAAATTTAAACTTACCTGGTGTGTCAGACTCTTACTGACTAAACTTCCCCTCTCCCTTTGGCTTTCTTCAACAGCTCCCTGGAACCACGATTCGTATTACTTCGGGTACTTCGGGGGGCCGTTATTTTCCTTCTACCTCATAAACGTCCTGTTCTTCTATGAGGGTGTGCTCTGGCTTTCTTCTCTCTTCTTGGTTTTCAGCACGGTTTCGATGAACGCTGATACCCGTTTCCAGCTACGTTCGCTTGCGATCATCTTCCCAATGATGTTTTCGGGGGAAATACAACCTATCTCCGATGCCAAAGTCTGTCTTTCCACGGTACACCTGCTACACGTGAAGAAGGTATGAAAAGCGTCGTCTACCAGTGAGTCGCCGTACTGGCATGTCGGATGTTCAACTTTCCGCATCCTGTGCAGGTATGCATTAAAATTTCCATGTCCGGTTAGAAACTGCGTGGTATAATAGTTTATTTCTCCGTGTTTTCGAGTTGTCCATTCAGCGACGTCTCTGATCAGCCTGGCGGTCCATCTACCTCTTGTTTCAGAGTTCCACCTTAGCTGCCATAAAAGCTTGGTGGTCTGTTTTGCTTCAGTCGTTGCCGCTTCTGCTCCTACTTCCGCTCTCTTCTCATATACAAGCCTTCTCTCTTTAGCTAAGACGTCAATGGGTTTTACTCCTGCAACGACTAGCGCGGCTGGTTCTGATACAGTGCAGTAAGAACTTGCGATGCGGAGAGCTCCGCGTCTCTGTACTTCTCCTGTTTGAGTGCATCTGCCCATATTTCGCATCTATATAGAAGTATCGCGTGTGTGATTGTCATGAGGAGCCTTCGTTTGCTCTCTCTTGGTCCTCCAACGTTTGCCATGAGTCTGCTAAGGAATGTAGTCACTTGTAGTCTCGTTCGGAAGTTGATTTAATATGACTCCAGAAGGTGAGTTTCGAGTCAATAGTTACTCCAAGATACTTTACGGCGTTTTTGTTGGTGATTACGTCTGGGCCTATATGGAATTCAATTTGCGTCGGGATATGTTTTCTGGTTAGCAGAACAATCTCGGTCTTTTCAGGTGCAAGGCTAAGACCATCGGTTTCTAACCAGAAATAAACACGTCTCATGATTTGGTTCAACTTTCTTCGTGCTTCCTCAGTGTCCCTCGCAGTTATCACCGCGCCGATGTGGTCTGCGTACCCTATCAAAAAGGTGTCGCTAGGCATTTCGATACGGAGAATCTCGTCATAAAATATGTTCCAAAGGTCGGGTCCAAGGATTGACCCTTGCGCTGCTCCTGCTGTGATTTGTTTAACACGAGGCCCTTCTTTTGTGGCATCGATTAGTTTTCGTTCGCTGAGGTAGTCTTTGATTATACGAAGTAGGTACTGCGGTATCCTATAGACCTCCTCGAGCGATTTCAGCATGTCTATCCATCTGGCTGTGTTGAAAGCGTTTCTCACGTCTAGGGTTACCAGAACGGCGATCTTTTTCGAGCTATGTCCTCCTCGATGAGCGGCTTTCGCAGTTTTGATCACCTCCTCAACTGCTCCGATCGTTGAGTGTCCTTTTCTGAAACCGTTTTGTCTTTCGGATAGGTCTCCTGCACTCTGGATTGCAGTTGTGAGCCGGGGTTTCAACAGCTTTTCTAGTAGTTTGCCTGCCGTATCTAACATGCAAAGCGGTCTATAGGCTGCAGGAGAGTTTGGGTCCCCTTTTCCTTTGCTGATTAAAGCTAGGCGTTGTATTTTCCAATTCTTAAAAAAAATCCCTTCTTCCAAGCAGCTGTTGTACATCTTCAGAAGATTTTGCGGGCAGGTTTGAGCGATGGCTTTTAGCACTTCCGCTGGAATGCCGTCAGGTCCTGAAGCTCTCTTATTTTGAAGTGTACTCTCTGCTAGTTTCAACTCTTCTTCTGTGAACATCGGGATGTCTTGGACTACAGGAGAAATATCTTGCCCCCAATTAGGATAGTGTTTCCACTATCGTCTGCATTGTATCTGCACTCATGGGTGGGGTGGCCGATCTTCCGCCCAACTTGCGCCCAACTTATAGCCCAGTCCCCAGGGGTCGCTGTTTACATCTTGGCGGAGTTCCTCCCACTTGCGTCGTTTACTCAATATATGGCCCTCTTCAGTTCTGTTTTTGCGATTCTAAACTCTACAAGTGCCTCTTCCGTTGTTTCAGCATGTCACCTTCTTCCTCTGGTGACCTTACGTCCAAGGTGTAGACAGTTTCTTCTTAGTGCAGCAATTTCGGTTGTCCACCAGTATACTGGTTTCCTGCAACCAGTTGAATAGAATGATTTTCAAAGTAGCTTTTAAATTTGTGTACATCAATTGCAGAATCAACGCCAATATCGCCTGGCTACAAGTCACTACCAACGACACCGAAATCCTCCGGTGATACCAAAGGAAGCCTACCCCAATCCGACTCCGATGCGGATAAGCAATACAACGACAACGAACAAGAAGACTCTGAGAGTCAACAGTTTGTCTTGGCACCGACGCCAGCGCAATTGGGACGCGCACCGCTACAGCGACGAAAAAACATGTGTAAGTAGCCTGCATTGTGTGCTCTTTTAGAAAAGCCTCCTACAAATCCCACTCGCATGCCACTGTAGGTAAAAGTGATTCGATATCACACACGGCAGCAGCTACAGTCACATCAACTGTAAACTACTCCACTGCCAGCAGCGCTGATTCGACAATCGTTACGACAATAACACAAACTGCCGCAACACCGACAATGTTGTTGTCGACAGCCCTGCCGACACCGACATCGTCTACCCCCAGTTGTGACGAGCATCCAAAGTCTCCACAGAAAACCAATCCAACAAAGAAGAAGAACGACGACATGGACAAGTGAGTCCAGCAATTTTTTATCAATTAATTTCCAACTGCTAAACTTGGATTTTGTTTTTTCTATGAATTGCAGTGTCTTAAAACAAGTGGACTTTGAAAAGAAATACCAAGCTCTGCCACAATTTAAGCCAGAAGACTGTCAGTCGCCAAGTGCTATATCAGTGCCATCGTCGCCACGCGTCTACGGCACAAACTATAGAAAGAAGAATCCCGTGCAGAAGATTCGTAAGCAATTTACCTCGATGAATCCCTGTGAACCATTATCGACGTGTTCTGTTTTGCTTGCAGACAGCGAGGATGAGTCGACAGATGAAATGTCGATACCGACGCCAACACAGCGTTTCTTTGGCCCCGACTTTAATATTGATCAACTGAGAGGAGGTGAGTCGTTTGACATCTGCCCGTGAACACAGTAAGATTATTTGTTTTTTTTTTTAGAATTAGAATCGAATCAAACAGGCAGATCGCCGAGGACACCACAGACCCCATTGCAAAGTGCTCGATCGGATGCGAGCGAGAAAGGTCACAGAAAAGTGCTCGAACAGCGGCGTACGCTTGTCATGCAGTTCTTTAGCGAACACGGAATGTTCCCCTCGACACAGGCTACAATCGCGTTTCATGTGAGTTTGTCAAGTCCTCATTGTCGTGGAGCAAACAAATAAATTTACAATATAAACTCCCTTGCAGACTAAACATATTGACATATTTCCGAGGAAGCAAGATCTGCAGCTGAAAATACGAGAAGTGCGGCAAAAACAAATGGGCAGCTTCACTCCACAATCAGCTGGCCCGGCAACACCAAGCGAAACAAATACAGGTGAGTGGTTTTAATAAAAGAAGATCTGTCAAAACTGTACAGAAACATCAAATAAACATGAAATATAGTGAACGTAAGTTCGACATGGAGTGTGCCCTCCGCTGCGCCCTGTAACCCCAACTTATATGGCTTGCCAATCTGAGTTGTATTGGCGCTGCTCAGCGGGAAGAAGTCGTTCTTTCAGTCTGATCTTCCAGCTTCGCATTCTTTCGGTTGGACTGGTGATTACAGTCATCGTTCTTTGTGGTGAAGTCATAAATGTTGTTACTTACTACAGTTCGGGGTGAACCTGGCGAGATGTTGTTGTCAGATCGTATAGCGGAGCCGAAGTAGATAAAGTCCCCGACTATCTCAAGTTGTAGCTGTCTATGTGACGTTTTGTCCGATTCTTCGATGTTGTGTTTCCCTTGGTTTTGTGTCTTATTAGATTAGATTAGATTAAGAAGGCGGGAGAGCCTACGAGGGGCTCTGGCACTGCGGCTACTTAGAGGAGCCTATTGTGCTTTCCCTTTTAGTTCCTAGAGCCATCTTTTTACTCCAGAGGCAGTCAGGAAGACAAGTATCTTCTCTGGGTGTATGTCAGCAAGGGATGCTGGATTCACGAATTCATCCCCTAGGATGTCTTTCCTAAGACGATGAAGAGCCGGACAGTCAGTGAGTATGTGGAGAGAGGATTCGTCACTCTCAAGACAGAGTCTGCAGATTGGATCCGGTGAGATACCAATGCGGTGAAGGTGTTTTTTCACTAGACCGTGGCTACTTGTTATTCCTGTTAGGATTCTCAGGTTGTTTTTGTCCAGATTAATTTGAAACTGTGATTTACTGGGGGAATATTTGGGGAAACATTTTTTGGTGCAGTTCTGCCCAACTGTGTTCTGCCAGATCTCGTTTGATTCGGTATGAGCCAGGATCCTAGTGTAGTTCCTGAAGAGGTTTTTACTGACTCCGCAGTAGGGTTCAGGTCCAATAAGTTGAGAGGATGCTCCTATTTTAGCCAGTGAGTCAGCTGATTCATTGCCCTCAAATCCTCTATGGGCTGGGATCCAGTGGAGGATGACTAGGTTTTTCTTAGAAAGTTCATAGATGATAGTGAATGTTTCTAGGATTAGTTTGGATTTTATGACCGATGAGTCAAGAGCTTTGAGCGAGGCTTGGCTATCAGAAAATATAAATATGGTTTTACCCCTAGTTCTAGAACTTAGATTTATTCTAGCGCAGTGGTAGATTGCAAGGACTTCAGCTTGAAATATGGATAAGTTTTTCCCAAGGCTAACTGAAAAGTTCACCTGGGGCGTCTCGCTGTATATTCCAGAGCCAGTCCCTGACTCCATCTTAGAGCCGTCTGTATACCAGATGATGTCAAGATGTGAAGGATTAGGTTTGTATTTTTTCCCATTCTTCCCTAGGGGGAATGGCAATGGAGAAGTTTTTATGGAAGCCATATTCAGGTAGCATGTCATCCGGAGGCATGCTGAATGGACTTGAAGGATCCATGTTGTCAAGTAAAGACAGATTACCTCCCTGGTATGAATAGGGGTCAAAGTTGTTCGAATGGAACAGGCGGTGGATGCTTAGTCTGGCCTCCATTTGTATGTGCTTATGAAGAGGTGCTAGACCTAGGATGACATTGAGTGCCATTGTCGGGGTGGAGCGTAGGCAGCCCGTCATGCAGTTCGCAGCTATACGTTGAACTCGCTCTAGCTTTTTGACTGTGGTGACTTCGCTAGTCTTCGTCCACCAGACAACAGCAGCATAGGTCATCGCTGGTCTTACAACACGCGAATAAAGCCAGAAGATCATCCGAGGTCTCACACCCCAGTTATTACCGCAGACTCGACGACAGATCCATAGAGATCTGGTGGCTCTGTTTACGGTGCGTTCAATTTGTTGGTTCCATGATAGTTTACTGTCAAGGATAATTCCCAGGTATTTGGCTTCCTGAGAGAATTCAATGGTTTCGCCGAACATAGTAGGACAAATAAGGAGATCCAATTTTCTCCGTTTTGTAAAAGGGACAATGGTTGTCTTTTTTGGATTAACGGAAAGACCTTCTTTGATGCACCATCTCTGAACAACAGATAAGGCGAATTGCAGTATTTCTGAAACCGTGCTTTCGAATTTGCCACTTACAACGATTGCTACGTCGTCCGCATATCCTATGGCATAGATTCCCTGATTTGTCAAGGATTGAAGTAAATCATCAATAACAAGGGACCATAAAAGGGGCGAGAGAACACCCCCCTGAGGGCACCCTCTAGTTGTGAGTGCCGAGATTGATTGATCGAATGATGATACTCTTACCCAGCTCGCTTTGACAAGCCATGAAGAGAATTTGTGCCTTATTAACTACCAATCCCATTTTTGCCGCTTCAGCTCCAATACTAGCAAACGCACCAGTGACAGTTCGCTGTGTTCTGCCAATGATGTCGATGTCGTCAGCGTATGCAACTAGTTGCACAGACTTCTGGAAAATTGTGCCTCTGATGTTGGCTTGTGAGTTTCGCACAATCTTCTCAAGAATTATATTGAAAAAGTCACATGACAGCGCGTCACCTTGTCTAAAACCTTTTTTGACACCAAAGGACTCGGTTAGATTGTTTCCGACCTTTATGGAGCAGCGAGCGTTATCCATCGTCATTCTGCACAATCTGACAAGTTTGGCAGGGATGTCAAAACTAGACATGGCTCTGTATAGCTCGTTTCTATAAATGCTGTCATATGCGGCCAGGTGGTGGGTATCGACTTGGACTTCTTGGGTTTTTTCCAGGATCTGCCATAGTGTGAATATTTGGTCGGTTGTGGACTTACCAATCCAATCAGTTCGTTGACATATGGTTTCAGGCGTTCACACAGTACAGCAGAAAGGATCTTATATGCGATGTTAAGAAGACTGATGCCTCTATAGTTGGCGCAGTTTAGAAGGTCTCCTTTCTTGTGAATCGGGCAAACAATGCTGAGGTTCCATTCATCAGGCATACTTTCCTCTAACCAAATCTTGGAGACGAGTTGGTGTACGCACTCTACCAAATAATCTCCCGCTGCCTTGAAAAGCTCGGCAGGTAAGCCGTCTGGTCCACCAGCTTTGTTGGTCTTCAGCTTGGTTGTTGCTATCCTCACTTAATTTTGGTCAGGTGGTCGGAAGTCTTGGCTTCTATCGCCCAAGTGGAATGGTTCATTCTGCCTGACAGCGGAATTTATGTCGTCTTCGCCGTTTAACGGTCTGCAAAAATGGTTTTTCCATGTCCTCAGCACCGACTGTGATTCCACTACAAGGTTTCCTTGTTCGTCTCGACAGGTTTCTGCTCGGGTCTTGTTGCCATGACACGTCGTTTTTACCCTTTGGTAAAACTAGTTCCCGGAATAACACCTCGCGCGCTTCTCATGCTCTTTCGGATGCATGTGCTTGCAGGCACTCTTTATCGAACCAGGGGTTTCGTGGGGGTGGATGCCACTGGTCTTCAGCATTTGATGCTGGCCATACAGGACTTCTCGAGAAGCAAAGGTTCTGGCGGTTTGTTGCGGTTGTATAGCCGTTCAACGTTGAATCTCCTCACAGCATTTCGCCTTCGTTGGCCACTCGGAAAGTTCGGACATCTAGAATACTGGAGGAGTGTCTTGCGTCGATCGTAACATGGTCAATTTGATTGACGGTTTGATGATCCGGCGACCGCCACGTTCCTTTGTGAATGTTGAAGTGTGGAAACCGTGTGCTAGCTATAGTAACATTATGCCTAACTCCGTTTCCAGACGTGGTGTCGTGTAGGCTGTGCTTTCCAACTGTGCTACCAAAGATGTCTTAATCACTTGGAGGAGGTTGGTTCCTCAAACAATATTGAGACCATTATTAAATTCTGCAGGGAAATTGATTGTTTGGGCGATTTGGTTTAGGTTTTTTAACCGTAACGGTTCCCTGGGGATGGCGGTGGGCCCGCTATGGTGCCTGGTCTTTTGTGACGAACTCACAACCCCACTTAACTTAACCTAACACCACGCCCCGACATGCACCCCCATATCATTTATGGTGCTGGAAACTTGATTGTTCGTTTCAGACAGTCTTTGTGGAACGCTTTTTTGGAGGTGCGAAGTACACGCTTTCGCTCATCGCCAACACAAACCTCAAATCTGGATTCATCGCTCAAAATTACTTCCCGCCACTGATGTAATGTCCAATTTTTGTGCTCTTTAGCCCATTCAAGTCGCATTTTCTTCTACCTTGGTGTTAGAAAGGGCTTTTCTTTTGCGTATTAAGATGGGTTGAAAAAATCACAACACAGAATTAACAAAAGAGTTTTAAACAAGCCTTGTAAAATTTATAACCCATATGGTTCATGTTGCGTTTACAAGTGTGGACAGGCACTTCTTTTTTGATGCGGCTTTTCCACTCTACAGTTACCAGCAGTTTGACGACGATTTTCCTTAATTATTTTATTTTATGCCCTACAATCGCTGGCTACCCGTCTTAGTGAAGAGCGAAATAATATTCTGTACTGATAAACGAGGTAGATTGAAGTTTTTAGCAATTTTGTAGCTTGAAAACCCATTTTCAAAAGCTTTGATAATTGAACTTTAGATAGTGGGAACACCACGCGCCATGATAAGCCAACAACTAAATTCATGGCCATAAACCATATTCCTTTAAGCGATAGAATACTTCATCTACAAGAAATATGTTTGTCTGCATGAACTCGATAACCTTACTTTATTAGAGAAATGGCAACAACCCGACATTCCTTTGCTTAAGAAAAACGTCAAAACTGTCAAGGTTCACCAAGTGCCACTGCCTGTTTTCATTATCTCATGCCTCCGCTATTTATGTTCAAAATAAAACAGAATTTTTCTATTGTTTCATTGGGTCTTGCAAGATTTGTAAAATCTAAAATATCTTTATTTATTTTTTATTATCTTGAGCTTCGTAATTGATACGATCCACATAGGTCCGCATAATTAAATTCCACGAATCAATAAACCGATCCATACACATGGACGCACATCTTTTTTCGGAAGCTCCAAGCGTGGCTCCAGGCTTAGCGACGCACTGGACAAAACACTTTTTCGTTATCCTTGTAATAAACTCCTCAGCATTTGCCACATTCAACTGGCGTTGGTATTCTTGTAGGACTTCCTTTTGCTGGTCGGCCGTAAGGTTTTGAAATTTCTCAGCCATTTGTTTGATTTCTTGATATCGATACTGGTAATTTAATAATTTTAATAAAATTAAATAATCAACCTGATACGGCAAAGCGAAAATTTTGTTGTTCTCCTGTAGAAAGTGACAGATGACAGTTGTAAATTGGTTAAGTGACGCATAAATGTTTGAATATGCTGGTAGGTTACTATGATCGCACTCTAGCCGCCTTCTTCATAATAATAATGTCGTTTTCCATTGGGCAAAAAGAAGCGTCCGGAATCGAAAAAATCACTTCTGAAACCGTTCCATTGGCACAAAAAATACTCTTCTGGTGATTCTGAGGAGAGAATTTCGCTTCTGGATTTGAAGTCAGAATCCACTCAAGAAGCACTCACACAAGTGTAGTTTGTGTATTTTATACAAGTCAACTGACGGCTGCCGTAGATTATTTTTTGGCATTTCACCAATACGCTTGTGGATTCAATCAGAAGCAGTTTTCTTGTTCCATTGGACTACAGAATGAGTGGATCCCCGAGTGAAACCAATGGAAAACGACATAAGTAAACCTGGGGCCCAATTCCGCAAGAGTGAGTTTTTTGCCCGTGCACACGCTTAACGAAACTCACACTCACTGCCCATGTACACCAAACACAGTTCACGCGATTCCGCAACGTGCTGTGAGTTTGAATGTGCTGAGTGAAACATTTTTTGTCAGCCGACTGAGCTGAATTCTGTTTGACAGAATTTTTGTTTAAAAAAAAAAGGAAAATGAACGCGATTGTAAGACACACAAGACGGCAAAATCGGTATGTTGGTATATTAAATTGTTTCTAGTTTACTTATTTTATGTATTATCGTTTATATTTTCGCAGGAGAAAATTAATAATTATAAGAAGATATATTAGAAACTCTCGGGATCCATTTGAAGAAGCAACAGAACAGCAGTTTATCGATTTGTATCGGTTCCCAAAGAATTTGTGTTTGGATTTTTTGGGAAAAATTCAACATCTTTTTTTTTAAAATGAACGTCAATCTGCAATAAGCGTTACTACTCGTTTCCTTTGTGCTTTGCGATATTTTGCAACAGGAAATTATCAGCGACCAATTGGGCAAGATTTTTTTTCTTGTATGTCTCAGACATCGGTTCATCGCTGTATTCACGAAGTAGCAGAAATCCTTAATGAAATAGCGCATGAATATGTAACATTTCCAGACGAGCAAGAGCAAGCCACTATTAAAGCAGAGTTCTATAATGTAGCATCTTTCCCCGGGATTGTAGGACTTATAGATGGAACTCATATTAAGATAGTTGCACCAAAGCAGGACCTTGAATACGCTTATTATTGCCGGAAAGGAGGTCATTCTATAAATGTGCTTTTGGTTTGTGACTCAAAGTACTTAATTCGTTATGCGAATGCTAAGTTTCCAGGGACTTCGCATGATGCATACATTTGGCGCCGTTCAGCTTTACAAGAATATTTCAAGACAAAGTACGCAGAAGGAAAAAGAAACTTTTGGCTACTGGGAGATAGTGGATTTCCACAGCAGCCATGGTTAATGACACCATGTAAAACGACATCTAATAGAGCAATGGAAAAGTACAATGTTGCTCATAAGACTACAAGATGTATGGTAGAACGCTGCATCGGGATTTTAAAAAGCAGATTTCGGTGTCTCTCTTCACACAGAATACTAAGTTTTGATCCTGTAAAAGCTGGAAAGATAATAAACGCATGTGTTGTTCTCCATAACATTCTCACAAAAGCAAACATACCTATCAGCTTAACCACAAACGAAGAACCCGAAACATCAAGCAACGATGTTCAATTTTCCAATTTGGACGACACTAATACTTTAAGACGAGGACAAATAATAAGACAGAACATAATTGAAACAAACTTTTCTTGATTTTTTGTCCATGTATTAAAAAAATATATAATTATTGTTTTGTTTTACACAGATATTCTTTTTCTTGAAGGAATACCTCTCTCTCTCTTAACTCAAGAAGCTTTCCTTCATATTCCTTTCTCCAATGAAAAGATTGCTCCTGCACTTCAAAGCTTCTTTTGATATACAATAATTTTTCGGCTTCAATTTTTAATATGTTTTCCTCAAAGGAAGACGCCTCTGAATGCTTCCCCGATGGAGCCTTTTTCCTTTTGCGATGTGTTGTACTTGCATTAGCTGCAAAAGACGGCCGTGCCACGGCTGTAACTGGCATTTCATGCATGAAATTTTCCTCTAAAGGGTCGTCTAAGGCTTCCACAACCCATGGCAAATTCTCATCATCCTCAGGAGCTGATTGTGACGGCTGACTTTGAATCGATACCGATCTCTGAATTTGTAAAAAAAAACACAAAATAAACCATTCGAAAAGTTAAATTAGTTTTGCATTGTCTTACCATATTGACTTGACATTGCGGAAAGACAAACAGCTCCGGAACATCTGCACCGCTTATTGAAGCGGGAGCTAATAGTGCAACTATACGCTCTTCAAATGGACTTAGCTGCTTAACCTTCTTTGTGCCGTTCACTCCACTGATTTGAAAAGACGCTTTTATTAGCGCTTCTCGTTCTTTAGCATGAAGTCTAAACAAAAGAGCAGAAACTAATTTATCAAATAAATTTAACGGTTTGATTTACTTACTTTTGATCCCTCCAGTACTTTCGCCATTGGTTAACGTCTTTCTTCGCACCTCCAATTGAATTTAAATTTTCCGTTAGCATTTGCCATTTAGTGGCTTTTAAATGAGCCCCATCTGATGATTCAAATCTAAAATAAAATAAAATATGTATGTAAAGGTATAAGAAAATATAATATTAGGCAAATAAACAAACCTGTCGTGAGCGAAATCTACGTTTTCCTCCATGAAGACCAATAAATATTCTTTTTGTTCGTCACTCGCTTTTTTCATTGGCTTCGGTTCGCCCATTTTTCTTAAATTTCTCAACTCCCAGTCGAAAACAGAGTGAATACATTTTTTGAATTGTGTGCACGAAAACTGTCAAAAAAGCCTACTTACACTCTTGCGGAATCAGATCAAGCCCGTGTATACTTTTTTTCGGGTACACAAGAAAACTCACTCTTGCGGAATTGGGCCCCTGAATTAGAGCCAAGTTTGGTTTAGTTGCAGAAAACCTTAGGTATTCATAAACTTTTTTTTAAAGATAATTCCGCATAACCGCATTTAGCGGTGAATTAACTCTTGTTTTCCCTGTTTGTTTCAAAATTGTGAATATATTTAACAGTTAAGTAGTAAAATTCGATACATATTATAATACGAAAGTGAATGCGGAAATAATTCAAAATTTTGCAAAAACAACAAAAAATGTAGCCCCTCTTTTTGTATTTTTTTTTTTTTCAGCACGCAATTACAACAACTATTGCGAGTCTCGAGATGTCAATTATAACGTAGTTGTTGTAATTAGCGTACTGAAAGTACTATCCACTCAACAAGTTTCAAGATTCTTGTCATTTGTCAATACGAATTTCAAATGATCAATACTAACGCACCAAACCGTGACCACTCCGTAAAAATATAGCTGTAGGTAGGCAAGTAACGGGCAATCGGAAGTTGGAGGTCTCAGTATTGTCTCGGTTTGGGACGTACGGATAGCTAGTCTATGTAGAATGTCAACTATTTGTCTGGACTAAGTATACGAACGCGTAAAAATTCACTTGTCAACTTGAATTGACATCTGGAGTGCCATTCCAGGTTTTTCAATATTAGCTGGAAAAACAATAAAAATTATTTATTTACCTTAGGATAGAAACACGCTTTTCCCATACGCGAATACCAACAGGGGTGAGCTGTCACCCCAACGTATTCAACTTTAATAAATAATACGAAATTAACTCAAAGTTTAACTTCTATTTTTAAGAACGTTTTATTGAATTCATAAGAAAAAATAATTTAATTACATTTTTGGGAATATTTGCGAAGAAGGATTTTTTTTTCTTTCAATTAAAAACAGTTTATGCAAATTTTAATGCGATTAATGCGATGCTCTAGTTCTAGACTCTAGAGTCTAGACACATTTGCAATACGCATTTTGCGCAAGCAATCTTAACTTTTCTCTCACGGTTTCTTGGACAAAAAGCAGGTTTTAACTGCCATACCATACATGGGTGACGTGCGAGGGGGAAGTAATAAATATTTTTGAGTGGTCCTTGAATACAGATTTGCTACTTGTGATTGCATGTGAATTCGTTTGAATACACTGTGATACACTGTGATTCACCATGAATACGCACAGAAAAGTACTTTGAATACACCTGATTACTTCCCCCTCGGTGACGTGTCACCCCAGACATGCCTGTAAAACAAAAAGTACGACCCACCGCAGCAAGCTGTGACCCAGAAACCAGAACTGAAAGCTCAGCTGTCAATTTTAGAATAGAGAAAAGAAGAGAGCGATGGCATTCCGGGAATCAGGGTTGCCAGAATTTAGTTCGCTTTAAGCGCCCGAACGTTAAAAAAATGTAGCCCAATATCGTTGCCCAGAAAGAAGCCCAAAAATCGTTGAAAATATGTGCGCGTTTTTTCGATCTTCTGCAATTGACATTTTGTGGCTTGTTTCGTTGTGTCAAATCAAAAGGCCTGTTCGATATTACTTGACTGCAAGAGTGCTGCCAAGTTTTAAAAGTGCGAGTTTGTTTGAAAATATTTCTTTTTTTAGTTTTGTGAAACAATAAAACAAACAAAATTAACACACAATTTGTAAAACGATAGGTAGCGCTCATGTAAGAATTTGTATCGTTTTTTTAAGTAAAAAGATAGCCCAAAATACGATAAAAGGCCCAATCTGGCAACGCTGCCGGGAATGTGTGAACTGTGAAATGGAGACCGTTTTGTTTCGTTGGGGTGCTGTACAACCCCTGTTGCTATCCTAAGGTTTATTTATATTTTTCACAGACTTTTCTTCTAAATACGTAAATAATAAGACGCTTTAAAGTTTGACGAAAGACAAATGTTTTGGATATCGAGATTCGCAAAACTGCTCTGACTCTCAAAAAAAAGCGCTTTTTCTGTCCCCTCCCAATGGAAAACGACATAAAAAACAGACTCGCGCCAAGTAACACTGACAGTTCATTGTGAACTTGGGAATGGTACATTTAAGCCTAAGCATGCTATTGTTTCGGAACGGAATTTTTTGGTGTATTCCAAATGGACAGCGGAAAATAATTAGTGGAGAGTAACCATTAGCTACTACACAAGTACGAGTGACATTAAAAAAAAACAGCCAGAATTTGTATTTTGTAATTGAATTATACATATTATGTACATTGTACAGGGTGTCCGCCGGGAAGGTATACTATTTCGTTTGTTTATAATTTTTGATTAAATGAAACAGAATGGATATTATATTGATAAATGTTTGATGTAATGTCGGCAATTATCTATGGAATACAATATCAGGTAAATGTACGCCTCTGTTAGTCTCAGAAATGCGAGCCCTTTGAGCACGTTTTTCTTTACATTCTCACATTAATTCATTAATTTCATATATTTTGTTTGAGTTGCTCAAGCGTTTCTGGTTTGTTTGGATAAACCTTGCTTTTCAGATATCCCCACAAAAAGAAGTCCGGAGCAGTCAAATCAGGCGACCGTGGAGGCCAATCAACATCACCATTTCTTGAAAAAACTTGTTGTGGAAAGAGGTCTCGCAGTAATTTCATTGCAGTCCTGGTTGTATGCGATGTGGCACCGTCTTGTTGATACCACATGTTAATCAAGCCCAAAGCATGAATTTGTGGCGTTAAAAAGTTTTCAATCATATCACTATATCGCTCCCCATTCACAGTTACCGTTACGCCGTTTTCATTTTCAAAGAAGTAAGGTCCAATGATTCCTTCTGACCAAATTGCACAATCTTGCTTGCAGTACGTTGTGGTCCGTGCTTGGGCCTATCACCTACAGACCCTCTTTCTTCGAAATCATTCACTACACGATAAATAGTGCGTTTTGTTGGTACGTTGTTTCTCCCAAAAATTTTACGTAACTTTCTCATCGTCACAGTAATCGATGATTGATTTTGATAAAATGTTTTAGGACCGCTTGCTGATACTACTCATATCGATTTAAGTTCTACTTAAATACCTTATGGGCTACTTTTTCTATGTCATAAACTACACATAAGATTTTAAGTGGAACTTAAATCGCTATGAGTAGTATCAGCAAACGGGCCTTAACGATTAAAACACGTTGGTTTATCGAATATTTTTCCATAATAAATTTGCCACGTGTCTCACGACTGCCAAATATGAACTGTCAAGACTAATGTTTATCAAAATGGCAAAAGAAGTATACCTTCCCGGCGGACACCCTGTAGTTATAAATTTCAATTATTTCTGCTTCAATTCTTCGGAATATGAAAATTCAATATTGTCCACTTCGTAATCACCTCTATCGAGTTATCCGTTCGGAACGGAATATTCTCCGATTTGTACGAAATCGGAAAAATTCTATTTGAGAAATCCGTTCCGATACAACTTTCCGAAAAATTCTCCGATGACATATCGTACCTTGTCGCATTGCTTGGAACCGCGTTATACAACTTACTTTTGACAGCTTTACGGCACATTTTTCCAAAGCTCTAATGTCGTTTTCCATTGGGACCAAAAATCAATCTTTTTTTCGATTCAGAGCACTTTTTGCAGATCTCGATATTTTTTCAGATCTACACACACTCTCACAATACCAATATACTTTGCACATCTGTTTGACGTCATTTTAAGAAGTTAGCTTTGAAGACAAATGGGGGTAGTTTCGTGAAAATCAAAATAACGAAATATATTTAATAGCCATGGATATAATTTAAGAGGAACTATTATCTTCATAGTTTTCCTCGTCATCTAAAGACTACAAGTCCCCAAAAATACTCTATTTGTATGTACAATAGGGGAAACATTTTTCAAGTCGATATCCATTTGTGATTTCTGCAAAAACAAATGCAATTTGAACAGCTGATATTGTTGTCAAATTACGCACTAATCCATTTACAAAAGCAGATCAATTTCGTTGCATGTTCCATTCGCCACGTAAAATCTACGATCTGAAAAAGATTTCTGGTGGTCCCAATGGAAAACGACATAAGACAACTCATTAGGCGTTTTTCTTTTTTAGTTCAGAGCACAACCTGAACTGTTATACAAAAAGTTCGTGTTTCTTTTTTAGCTCAGACACTTCAGAGCTCGAATTTGTGTTTCTTTTTTCGCTCCGAGCATGATCAGAGCGCGCTCTATGAGCTCAGAATAAATTTACTGAGCATCCTGAGTAAAAAGCTGAGCACACATGTAGGTACATCCACACTTCCAGTCACATTTAATGGACAAAAAAAAACAGGAAAAACAAAACATCCTCTGAATGCTCTGAGCACGCATGGTTCAGAGCGCGCTCATAATGCTCGAACTCTGTTCAGTGCTCAGCTCTGAACTAAAAAAGAAAACGCCTATTGCTGCGGAATATTATAATTTGAAATGATCGCATTTATTATGCTTCATTTATTTTGTTCCGAAACGGTTTCTTCGAACGCAATTTGAGTTCCGATCAGATTTGAGTTTCGTATCGGAATTTTTTCTGAGGGGCTTTGAACTTCGTCTATATTTTAATGAAAATGTTTGTTATTTAAATGTGGTAGGTATGTCATTTTGAAATGAACACTTTTAAAAAGTAAAAAGTTTGGCCAGTCATATCTGCTACGATGATCCGTTGCGGTCCTGCAACACATCTGACTGAATTATTTCGTCATTATACTTCGAATTTAGTGAAGATGGACCGATAATTTTAATATAAGATTGACATTGTTATTAGAAGCAAGCTCACTACTATTTGGGTCAACAACTAAGAACACTTTAATAAAAATCACGGTGTTTGTATTGCTGTTGTATCGGCCAGAATTGTCCGACTGATTTAGGACAACAATATCCCCCGTGTGGAAGAAAGAGTCTATCCAAACCAACTAATACCTTACATGTACATATGCATATAATACGTTTTCCAATACAAATCAATCAATCCTAGTTTGTTTATTTATTTATTTTTCTCTGCCTAGGGCGATGGCACAATTTAAGCGGCGTGTAGGGTGAGGATCCACGGATCTTTACACGAAAAGTTAGCATGAACACACTTTATAAAAATTATATAGCACCTACGTTTGATAATCTAGACAAAAAAAAAAACAAACATTTTCTTTCTATTATACAGGGTCCTCAGTTGATCACCAACAACACTCCAACTACGAGTTAGGTCAGCAGCAGCACCATCAACAGCAGCAGCAACAACCAACTCAACAGCAATAGACACCTGCATGCGTCTGCGGCTATCCATAGTTCAGACAAAACACAAGTGTGCTGGCATGAATCAAATCATTTCAAATCACCGCAACGACTTTGAGGAAGGTAATTTTGTAAGGAACAGTCATCAAATATTATAACATACGCCTATACCGTAAATTGTTACAAAGAATAACAAAAACACAAAACAAAAAGAGTTGAATCTACAACTCTAATTGTAAACACAAGACCTTAAAAGAAAACTTACTTTTTTTTTAAAAAAGTGTGCATAAGGAGGGAAACTCAAGTGCAAAGCGAAGAAAAACTAAATTACAATGTGGCAACGTTTTTATTTTCGATAACGTTAATTTTATTAGTATTTGTATTCGTTTATTTTTTTTTTAATTGCAATTTTACCAACAACAGAAAAAAAGTCGGATAATGAATTCCATTTCCTTCGATAGTTTTACTAAATTTTAAAATAGTTGTAAAGAAATTTTAATAAAGGGGGAGTGGGGGAGAAACTGAACGCAAGTAGCAAAATGTGTTCCATCCCTTCTGCACCCTCTAGAATATTTATGGCAAGTTATTTGAATTATTTTCTCTTTTCGAAATTTTTATCTTGTTATAATATATTCTATTTTATTTGTTTGTAAAGAAAAAAAAAAAAACAGCATAAAAGCAAATATCAATCGTATTTTACATAAATATTTTATTTTTGTTAGTGTTTTGTTACAAAAAGTTAAAATTTTAAAGAAATTATTATTTTTATAGTAAGCTCACCATTTTAATTAGAAAATAATAAAACAAATCTTAGTAATGAAGTAAATTGTATGTAGGTTTTAAATTGTATGTATTTAAACTGATTGTGTTAAGTTTTTTTTTATATATATTATTTTCTCTAAAGCTTTTTTTTTACTGTATATATGCAACAAATATGTTTAGATATTTGCACGAGAATGATTAATACCTATTTCTTACTTTTATTATTATTAATTAAACAATCAAAACATGTTACATTTTAAACTTTGATACTTTATAGAAGTTTTTATTTAAAAGAAAAGAAAAATAATATTTTGTAAGAGAAAATTCTTACATTTGTTGCAAATATAAAAATATATATATCATACATCTTTTTTTTTTTCTTATATTGTTTGTTTTTATTATTTCATTGGAATTGGGGATTTCATTTGACTTTCAGTTTGATATCGAAAATATTTGACTAACCGATTTTACCTGCAATTGATTGTTTGCAAAATAACAATTGCAGTGAGTGACAGTTGTCGGGCTCCGCACATGAAATTGCCCAGGTAGGTAGGTAGTTCTTAGTTCTTGGCATGCAAAATGATGAGCACAATTTCAGAGTCAGATCTGAAGAACTTAAGCTCACCCGTGAAATCGATAGTGCGCAGCGGAACTCGGATTCACTTATTTAGGCAAACAAATTATATCGTTCTCAACGCCTCCGACACTATGGGTTTGAGATTACGCTGTAAGCTGTATTATTTAGTTGTAATGAGAATTTCTTTCTACCCACTTGAACAAAAGAAGAATAAATTTCTTTTGACAGTCTTAATCAGTGGGTTGGAGTAATCAATTGGAAAACGCAATTTTGATTATCAATGTTTAGGCGAAGAAGAGGAATCCACTGATCAAAACTACAACTGCATATAAATACCAAGTTGGTGAATACAGACAAAAAAAAGTTTGAAATCTGTTGCAACTAGCTGTATCACTGCAGATATAGTTAACTCCTATTTATTTATTGGTATTAAAAGAAAATGTTCATGTTTTCTTCATTTCTCAATGCAACTAGCGTGTTTACTTACTTATATACGTAGGCAGCTCTACAGTTCGAAATGAAGTGAGGTCTAAAATAAAAAGCCTCTCCAACTAGCCAGGTCCTTGACTAGCTGCCTCTAGTCGGTCTCCTTCTACTTGTGAGCATCACCAAAATCTACTTCCGATAAGCTGACGAAAATTCTTATCGTCGTCAGCACTAAGATTGCGAGCTTACAACTTTAGACCTGCCAAGATTGTTCACAAAAAAATCCCTCAAAGAGCAGCGGCTCATATCCGAAAACTCCTTAGCACGCGTCTAAACTGGAATACATTTGATAGTGGATTTCAAATCACTATGACTATCAGTTAGGGCTCTGCCTTTATGACCCCTTAAGTTAGGACAGACTCCTTTATAGCCATGAATAGTTCGTGCCTATATAGGACTCGATGCTTAGCATCGCACAACGATACCTTTGTGTGAGTTTTATTTTTGATCAAAATGCGAACTGATATTTGATGCCACATTCAAACAAGTGAACAGAGAAGCGATGTCTTGTTTAGCTAAAGCCTTGAACCTCGGCTATATGTGTTCCAGTGGCAAGTAGTTATGTCCATCAGTCCTGCGACGTTTTCACGTGTGTTCTGAAAATAAAGTACTCTGTTTCAAACTCCGCTGTAAGGTGAACAAGGTGAAGGCCGTTCTAGTCCATTGTGGAAAAGTGGGGACAAAGTGGAGAAGTTCAAAGAGCGTAGTCGAGTTTCAAGTTTTTGGTTTGAAGTTGAATAGCTAACATGACTGCCAGAACCCATGGTTGAAAGACGCTGAATAAGTTAGGGAGTCTAGCGGATATAAAAATATTTGAAACAGACTTCAACCGGATCGTTTTTATTTCTCAACAGAGTGATACTAGAGGAAAATGACAGCTGTATGGCTTGAATACAATCTTAATTATACTCAAAAAGATTGTAAGGAACGTTGTAGGTAGGTAAATGGTTGCTCTTGTGGCAATTTGCCACAGCTTCACTTAGACCATTGGGTCCATTGTGTCAAATTACGGGAACCATCCAGTGTGACCTATTAAAATAGAAAAAATAAACCGCTTTTCATATTGGAGCCACATAGATTAGTATGAAGCTCATGGGTTCCTAAAGCTGAGTTGTAACATGATCCCAAAGTTCGTTCTGCGTGTAGCTAATGATATAAAGTCTGTTTATCTACTAGAACCACCCAGATTTGAGTATGAATCTCCAAGAGTGCATTGAGATCAACATTCTTCAAATCATCTAGTTCTAGGTCATCGAAGAAGTAACTGTTGGGAATCCTCTGTCTGCTGTTTTTAAGGGCTGTGCATTCCCAAAGTATATAGCGAACAGATTCTATTTCTTCAACGTCCCTACAGCTTCTGCAAAAATCATTATGCAGCATCCCCAACCGTCCCGCATGTACGCCTATCGCACAGTGACCAGTAATGACCCCCGTGAGTATGCGAATATCTTTGCGGCTTAGTCCGATCATGTATTTAGATCTCTTTTTGCTCACCTCTGGTCACAGTTTCTTTTGTGTGCCTGCAGGTAGTGAGATTGGTCCAGCGTAGGTTAGTTGTACTCCAGGATTCAATGTCAATCTTCCTTGCAATCGTGCTTAGTGTTCTTACTGATTTTAGGGCCATAGATGTATGTTTTTGCAAGCACATCCGCCTATTCATTACCTGGAATATCCATATGCCATGGTACCCTGCATTGGCTTGTGATATTTCGTCCAGATATTTCTTGCAGCGACTTACTGCCCTTGACTTCACCACGACTGACTCCGTGGCTTTTATGGCCGCCATGGCTGTCAGAGTAAATAGTAATTTGTTTACCGACGATGTGCCTTTTCTTTAGGTCTCTCGCTATTTCTGCTTGAAAGACACTCATGCTTATTTTGAGATTCGAACGAATAGTCAATTCTAACGAATGTCTCTATTCGTTCGAATGAACTTTGTGTATTTTGAGATTCGAACGAATAAAATTCACTATCGAGTATGTCATCAAATGAATTCAAGTGAATTTTACATTCGAAATCGGCTGTCTGATGTCATTTGACATGTCTATTTGTATACAAAACTCATATTTTGTCTGTGAAATTCGTTGAAAGTGAAAATAAATCATGGCAATTGTTCCAAGTACGTTTAATCTTCTTAATATTTTCATTTGTTTAAAGATTTGTAAGGCATTTTCGCCTTAACAAAAATCCATTTAAATATGTTCTGGATGAGTTACTTTTTTCCACGTAGCTCCGTCTTTACTTGGAGGTCCGTAACTATTCAGCTTGTCGGGGGCATCCTTCCAAAATCGTCCTATATCTACACGGTTCGTTAAGAACCCTTTTGCAACTTCATGATTCTCCTCCATGAGCCTGATCAACATTACTTTTTGCTCCAGGTTTGTCCAATTGGAATGCGTCCTATATAAAGGAAGTCTATGTTTTCTTACTTTAAACAGCAAATTTAAACTTACATTTTTGTAAATAAACCGTCAGAAAAATGTTGAAGGGAAGCAATCGCTGTTCAGCGTTAGGAAAATACACACGAATAAAAAACGACATTTGTTTCGAACGATTAGAATGTCAAAATACGATAAACATTCGAAAGACAAATAAACTTTCGATTGATAGGATGAACTTCTTATCTGTTCGAATGTCAAAATACAGATTCTTCAAATTCGAGAAACTTTCGAACGAAATCGAATCTTAAAATAAGTGTGACTGCACTCATCGCGTTAGTATACTGCTATATGTCCATTCGAACTGACAACTCTCCCCAACAGTCAAAAAACATTTTTTATTTAAGTAAAGTTTCTTAATTTATCTTAGGAAACTAATATTCATCCGATATTTGTTCTTTCTTTTAATTCAGAATAATCAAGAGCTAACTATTACTTGCCTGTTTCATTTATAACTTTATGTTTTCAGAAATACTTACCACTAAAAGGAATCATTTTCGGTGATTATTTAAAAAAAAATGTACTCAATAATGCACACTTTACAATCCATTAACAATGTGAAAACATAAGTTACAACTAATATTAACATAAACAAAAAATACAAGAACAATTGTGCCAATCATATAAAAATAACAAAATATTTGTCATATAGCTTCAACATCGCAGGGTTTGAGATATAAACAAAAAGAAATATTTTTTAAACAAACAAAATAATAATACGTAATACATGAATATTGAACATGAACACAAATACAATTTAGTAAACAAAAAAGTATAATTAAATTAACGTTAAAACAAAAAATATAATAAATTGATATTTATATATAATTGTATATGCCATAAAGTAATACAAATCTCTAATAGTCAACATAATTCACCACATCCTTCAACCTTCTTTCCAGCTCTTGAGCTACAGAAAATTGTGTACGAGCGATTGTATAAATGCCTACCCCCGTATTAACAAATACTATGCGTAAAAGTTATCAATTCGTTACTCAGCAGTTGTGTCAAATTGTTGTATGCTAACTGACGTCTACTTGCTTGTGCAATTAATAATGCTTGTTTATTAATACGGGGCTAATGTTTCATAATTCGAAGCCATTTGAAATGTTGATCTTTCGAGTAAATAGCATAATTTTTTATTTAAAATTTAAAACATATCCTCGTACATACCATTGAGTAGTGACTTTCTCCAACTTTCTGTCCTTACTTCTAAAGAAATCTCCCTTCCTGATTTCCTTTCTAATCGACTTATGTCACACTGACATTCTCAACTCTTCAAGTAAACAATAACGTAAACATTAGTAAAATATAAAAACAAATAATATAGAAAAATAAACACAAACAACAAAATATACAATATCTATATACAAAAAAAAAAAAAAAAAAATAATTATTATGGGACTCAGGTTGCGCCGCAGCGATTCTCTTAGAGAAAAAATGTAACAATAGGTAACATTTTCACCCACATCCTCTGGTTAAGTTTACCATACTAAAATGGTATAGTAAGTAACCTACAACATTTTGTTTGACATTTTCATCAATTTCCATTTTAGGTCAATTAAAATTCAAGCCAAATCTGTTGTAAAGGTCTTGTCTCGTATGATTTTCCTATGTGTAATTCTTCTTTTCGTAAACAAAAATAGAGGCTTAAATAAAAAGTATAACTTCAACTTTACTAAACTTCTGAAAATGCAAGGTACGAAATGGTTTGGATAAAAAAGACTCCATGACCCTTGCTGGAACACTACACTGTGGTATTTAGAAATTTCAAAGTGACAAAATCACAAAAGTGTCCCCTAATGCGACAAGGGTGCGAATTTAAATAGAATGAAAAAAAAAACACAAATGTTCGAGGGGTAAGTAATCAATATTTTTGAGTGGTCCTTGAATACAGATTTGCTACTTGTGATTGCATGCGAATTCGTTTGAATACACTGTGATACACTGTGATTCACCATGAATACGCACAGAAAAGTACCTTGAATACACCTGATTACTTCCCCCTCGCAAATGTTAGGTAGGTATTAAAAATAGCGGTCGATAGGTGGAACTTGAAGTCAACTGGGCACCCCAATTGTAAGCTTTCGACGCATATAGAACCTGGAAAGTCGAATTTGGTAAGTAAGCTAACTTCTATTGGTTTTACTCGGGGATCCACTCATTCTGCAATCCAATAGAACAAGAAAACTGCATCCACAAAAGTGTTGGTGAAATGCCAAAAAAAATCGAGCTATGGAAGCTGTCAGCTTCTTGAGTTTATTTTGACTTCGAATCGAGAAGCGAAATTCTCTCCTCAGAATCACCAGAAGAGTAGTTTTTGTGCCAATTGAACGGTTTCAGAAGTGATTTTTTCGATTCCGGACATGAGTCCGGACTCTCCCGGACGCTTCTTTTTGCCCCATGGAAAATGTCAGTTCCAATTAGGCGAATGTTATACGTTCACAGGAATCTGGAAAACTAAATGTTTCTTACTTCAAGTGATGGATTTGTATTTAAAACTGTTTAAAGATTGTTATTGGCCAATTTCGGGCAAATCCGCCCGAAAAGTTCGCATAGGAAACAAGTTGTTATTCTCAAAGCTGTTCGGGTTTTTTTTTCACCCGTGCGACAAATTATATTCACCTTTCGAATGAGGTAGAATTTTAAAGAACGCCAAGCAAACCATTTTGACAGGTTGTGAAAAAAATTGTGAAAAGGTTCGTTCGGGTACTTTTTTGCAAACGTAAAATTATTTAAAATTTGCTAAGAAACTGTGCAAATGCGATCACGTACTGAGAAAATTTAAAAAAATGAGAGAGAAATCCATTTCCCCTCTTTTCATTTTTTCGTAATTTTCTACTCGCCGAATTTCGACTTACTGAAAAATGAAAACTGACAACTAAGTGACAGCTCAGAAGTTTGACAAGTAAAACTATTTATTTTCGTTTTCAACGACGTCAGAGGAACAAGTTATAACTGAATGTCCTCCTAGAATATATCAGCGCATTCAAATGGAAAGTTTAATAGGTATTTAGTTTGAAAAAAATGCAATTCCAACTTATTTTGTAGATGCTGCATTTTACAATTATGCCAAACATGACATTTCTTAAACTTTTTGTAAGAAAACCGATCAGGTACTTCTCTCGAAATTGAGAGAATTCTCTCTCGCTTTTAGAGATTTGACATTTTTCATTTTTCTATGCTTAAAGTACACGAACGGACCTGTTGTTTTCGATTAACAAAATCGAAATACGAATGTACGTGGGATTTTTCGAACCCAATGGAACAGAAAACGAGATTTTCCTTTCCTTGCATTTGTGGTGGTGCATGTTTTAAAAGTCAGCTGTTCTTAAATTGTAATTTGTTTTCATAAAAATCTATTCAATTTATGTTAATATGTACATTGCAGCGGCCAAATGTAATTTTTTTCTATTTTTCACAGACTTGTCGTCTAAAAACCTAAATAATAACACACTTTAAAGTTGGATAAATGACGAATGTTCTGGTGTTAGTGGAAGTGTAAATCTCGCTCAAAAATCGAGATTCGCAAAATTTATCTGAACCGGAAAAAAGTTTGTTTTTCTGTCCCAATGGAAAACGACATAGCATTCGAAGATAAATTCTCGTACGCGGATTTCGAAAACTGCAAATTTCGGTTTTTCACATCGCATCGGAGATTTTGATAGTATGCAAGAATTTTTTAGAATTGGGGTCCTGTTATTATGCAAATGGTTGAATATATGCACTAATAATGTACTCGCTCAAAATAAACGGATACTCTACGTAATCATTTGTGTCTGAATCATTTAAGTCTTAAGGCACCTACCCCGTTCAGTCGTTTGAGTTTTTGAAATTTTGAACAGAACTGAGCACAGAAAATTGTATGAGAATACAATTTATTTGGACCGTGAAAATTTATGCATAACGCAGTTTCCTGTGCCTTGATTTTGTGCGGTTTTTTCCGCAATGGCGGTGTCGGAAAGGGTTCACGTATAGGCGGATTCTATAAATGTGTGAGTGATGTCGCGAACTGACAACTTCCAATATTTCCCTGTTCTTATATCGCTTTGTTCCTGCAAATTCCAGGCGAGCTTTCCCACACGCGACCTTTTTAGGTAGCGAGAAGGATGTCGGATGAGAAGAAATGACAACAGCGTGACCGTTGTGCGACAATTTGGTACCTTTTTCGAGGACACTAATACAATTTGTTGTTCCTTTGTTCCTTTTTATTATTTGTAAAATACACATTTTTGGACTATTCGCATGAGAGCCAATGGCGAACGAACTGCGAACAAGCGAATTTTTTTACACTTCAATTACTTCAATCATTGTTTAATGTTAAATTCGATAGAATTTTTTCATTCGTGGGTTTGTGGATCCGCGAATGTCTTATGTAGGATTGTGAATAAAGTGTGACAGTTCGCCGCAAGAATTTTCAATTGCTGTAATAATTGTAAATTGAGCTATTTAAATCGATTGAGAGTCCGATTTTTTTTTAGATTAGACTTAAGATTAATTTAATTTAAGGCTTTGGTGGTAAATAGTATAAAAATCAATTTTCAATTCATAAATACAATTAAATTCATTTGTTCGCAATTCGCGCTCATGTGAATAGTACTTAAAAAAGTTTTCGAAAACTGTGATTTCAAAATGAATATGTTAAAAAAATAACGCGTAAATAGTGTAAATACTACAAAATACTAAATTTATGTAACAGCGTCAGAAAAAGGCACACTTTTCTTTCATCGCCCCTTTTATATGGACTTTTTAAAACTAAATTGAAGGAGATTTCAAAAGTAGATATTGATATAATTTATAAACAAAATTCAATTAATTTTTATATATTTATAAATAAAAATCAAAGATAAAAGGTTTTCATTTTAAAATTTGTCATTTGAAAACGAATTGCATCTAAAGTACTGTCTAGCTTACCCGCAGAACAACCTTAAAGACATCTAATTCTAATGTTATTTGGTTGTTTTGGGTTTATTTATAAAAGAAACGTTGTGAGAGAGTGATCTTTTTACAGTCTATATTGTATTGTGAAACTAAAACTAAAATTTATAACCTTTCTCTAACAGTCCGGGAGATTGTTGCGAAATTCTGAAAAGTAACAAATAAAAAAAAGAAAAAAGTGTCATTTCTAAAGCTATTCTGCAATTTAAGAATTTTCGCACAATATTTAACAATTGTTGGCTCTCCTAACACTATAATCGTGTTCTGATACACAGCAGCGTTATATTTTATAGAAATTCATTTGGAAATCACTGCGTTTCTAAAATTTCCAAAGTGAATTTTCATACTAAAAAAAGGGAAAAAGTAGCAACAAATAGTATGAGGGTCGTCGAAAAAGTGCCAAATTATTGCACTACGGTCACGTTGGTCACAGCGCGCGGCCTCACTCACACACTCAAATCCGATTCGGAACGTTCCCTAGCGACATCGCCTCAAAAACCGCACAAAATCAAGGCACTGATGGCACAATTTTAATGAAAAACTAGAAAAGGACAAAAAGTTGTGTTAAAAACACTTGGGAAGCTCCTCTGTAGTCGCCTCTGTCCAGTGTTGCCAGTTTGGTGGTTTTCTCCCCAGATTTTGGGGTTTTTTTGGTCAACAGGGGAAATCTGGAGGGAGAAATTGTTTAGGAGGAAATCTGGGATTTGTTTAAACTCTATTTTATTTATATTTCGTTATAATACCCTATTTGGTGGTAACCTTAAAATGTGTATGTTATTTTAAAATGCAATCGATTGCAAGATGTTTTCAAAATCCATCATGCGTTGACACTGAACTGTATATATTTGCATTTGGAAAACCATACTTACATGTTTGAGTTTCAATTTCGAAATTTATTTTATTAAGTCGTACAAAAACACGTAAATTTATGACAAAAAGTTGGGGGTTTCTTTGAAAAATGTAGCCAAATCTGGGGGGTTTTCAGAGCTATCGGGGGAAAATATATCGACCGCCTGGCAACGCTGCCTCTGTCGTCTTGTGAACTCCGCACCTTGTGAATACAAATTGCTTAACTAGGTTATTCGATCAATACCGAAGAGCGCAGTTTCGAATTTGTTCAGCTTCGATTTTCTGCTATTTGGAAATAGCAAATTGTGATTTTGAGAGACAAACACTGTCCATTCATTGAACAGCAGCTGTCCCGCACCTTTTTCGAAATGCGTTTAGTCGTGTATCTTACATTTGTAGTCTGGAGATAGAATTACCATTTACTTAGAACGATCATATTAGCTAAGAACTTTACGGTAATTTGGCTTGCACTCTAGGACAAAAGTACTTAAGGATATACTACCGTATACAAATACAAAATACAAATTTTCGGCATAGATGTAAAACACAAAAATACTTTTGGCAACTAATAACACTTTTGGAAATGAGTTATATACTTAAAAAATTAATATATATTAAGGAAAACTAAAAAAAACAAAGAAAGTTTCGGTCTACAAAATTCTAAAATTCAGGTGTAAAACAAGTAAAAAAAACAAAACGTTTACAAAATAGGTAAACGAAAAAAATACATATGTATCATCTTAAGTGCTTTTAATAGAAAAAAAAGAAACAAAAAAAAAATGCTTTTTCAAAACAAATGTAATATTTTTTCATAAAAGATGTTTTTAACAAAAATCATACATAGAAAAGTGAACACACTTTCTTATAGTTAACGAACTTGAAAAGCAAGAGACCCCAAAGATCTCTGTTCGTAAAAAAAGAAAAGAAAAAAAAAAGTTTCAATGAAATTGTCCGTTTTTTTAGAGAATTTATTATACTAAGTATTTTTATTGTTGTAAATCGATCACCCTATTTATCGCCCCTATTTACAAAACATACATGTTGTTACGAGAAATCCCTCACAAAAAAAAAAATAATATATTTTCCCTTAAATGAGGCATAAGAAAAACCATATTCAGCGGACGCAAAATATAAAAAAAAAAAATCTATTAAGCAAATTTAAATAAAACAAACATATTTATGTAATGTAAAGTCACGTAAGGTATAAACAAGTAAAAGTAAAATAATGAAAACGGAAACAAAAACATAAACATAAACTTATTAAATGCTTTAACATAATAACTATATATTTTTCAATAGATTAAATTATACACATTTTTTAACGAACATGAGTAAACTTAGCGAAATACAGAACAATTACAAATACAAACAAAATACATCATCATCATTAGCATTATCAACTTTTGCAGCATAATCACCGCAATAATATCTTTCTCTATTTCCTTAATTATAAATCGTTTTATATCAAATTGTTTTGTTAAGTTAAATGGATTTTTATTTGTGAATAATACAACAAAAAATTAAGCAAATATTTTGCAGTTTACATAATTATGAATATAGTGCTTGATATTTATTTACGTACAACACAAAATACAAATTAAATTACTGTTCTTAGAATTATTTTAACAAAAATGAAAACATAATGATTAAGTAAATAAATACAAAACAAATGGATATTTTCATTTTGTTACACTTTTAAGTAGTTGTAATTGAATATTGCAAATATTTTGCAAAACAAGGCAAACTTAGCGATTAACTTTAAAACAAATATGGTTAATAATAATTATTATAAAATAAATAATTGTTGCTGTTTTATTTTTGCACATGGGTTATAAAACAGCGCAGTTGGTCTAGTTCCATCAACCCTTTAACTGCAAAATTTAAAGGGAAAATTGAAAATAGCCACCAACCCTAAAGAAAATTTAAAGGATTTAAATTTGCAGCCAATTGAAGGATGGTTGGAACATGCGTTGACCTTACTAAAGTTGGTAAATCAGGTAGTCTCAAAACAAACACAAAAGCTTTTTTTCGATAAGCGAAAGATTTCCAAAAATCTAAAATACTCAATAATAAATGCCACCAATCAACAATGAATATTTATAGATAATGCATTCTTACATCGCGTTAGGAAGTTCCAAGATACCTACCTATTTGTTTTATTTCTCAGGTTTGTTCTTAATTAATAGCTTAATAGCAGGACTTTGATATAATTATTTTCTTCATTTCTGTAGAAAAGTTTCAATGAAGTAAACATTGCTCTTCACGAATTTTAAAATTTCACTTTTTTAATTTAATTTTTTTAATATACCTACCCATATTCTTTTTTCACGAACGTATTTAATTTATTTGGAGTCGAAGCCGAGGTGCATACCAATGAGAATGACTAAAATGTATGAAAACGACACCTAAATAGGTGTCACATGAAATTGATCCCTGAGCACCAGGGGTGGAATCGGCTAAGGTGATAGTTGATAGTTGACAATCAAAATCATAGCATTACGTCCACGTAAGGTGATTATCAAATTGACAATCGCTTTTTTCCGATCAATTTCATGTGACACCTATTTAGGTGTCGTTTTCATACATTTTAGTCATTCTCATTGGTATGCACCTCGGCTTCGACTCCAAATAAATTAAATACGTTCGTGAAAAAAGAATATGGGTAGGTATATTAAAAAAATTAAATTAAAAAAGTGAAATTTTAAAATTCGTGAAGAGCAATGTTTACTTCATTGAAACTTTTCTACAGAAATGAAGAAAATAATTATATCAAAGTCCTGCTATTAAGCTATTAATTAAGAACAAACCTGAGAAATAAAACAAATAGGTAGGTATCTTGGAACTTCCTAACGCGATGTAAGAATGCATTATCTATAAATATTCATTGTTGATTGGTGGCATTTATTATTGAGTATTTTAGATTTTTGGAAATCTTTCGCTTATCGAAAAAAAGCTTTTGTGTTTGTTTTGAGACTACCTGATTTACCAACTTTAGTAAGGTCAACGCATGTTCCAACCATCCTTCAATTGGCTGCAAATTTAAATCCTTTAAATTTTCTTTAGGGTTGGTGGCTATTTTCAATTTTCCCTTTAAATTTTGCAGTTAAAGGGTTGATGGAACTAATAATACCTACCTATCATGATTATAAGGCCAATGGAAAATGAAAACATATTCTTCAATCCGAAGCATACCTAAATGTGCTTCCCTAAAAAAAATAAACAAATTTATTGCACTTTGTGAACATTATTATTATTATTCTCAAATTCACTTAGGTACAATTTTCACAATAAAGAAGAAACACTTCGAATATGTAGGTATCATCTGCACGAAATGACAGCGTCGGCAAGGAAGTGACGTTTAAAACTCTAAGTGCTGCCAATAATCGATCATTTTTTAGTGATCGCAAAGAAGAGCTGATAATCAAAAACGACAATCAAAAATGCGACAATCAACTATCACCTTAGCCGATTCCAGCCCAGATCAGCAGAGACTCAAAGTAAACACAACTAGAGGATGCCCACAAGGAGGGGTGCTACTGGTCACACAGGCATCAATGACAACGAGGCTGCGGATGCTCCGGTAAGACAGGGCGCGGCGGAGCCCTTAATAGGGCTTGAACCATTCTGCGGCATAGGGAAACACACCACACGACAAGAGTTCAGCAAAATGGAAAAAGGTAAAAGAACCGCAGCTTTTAAATACCCAAGGCCTGAGGCAAGCTAAGAAACTTATAAGGAACTATAACCTAAGAAGATTCAAAGCATGTATCGGCCTAGGTAGAAACAACCTAAGAATTCTAACAGGTTTCGTAACGGGACACTGTAGACTAAAACAAGTCTTGAGTAAACTGGGCTTATCGGAAGAGGGTCTCCGCAGATTCTGTGATGAGAGCGCTGAAACCACAGACCACATTCTGGAATCCTGTGGAGCACTAACCCACAAGAGGATTAAACATCTGGGCAAGTACCAGTTACTAGAAAAGGATACATAAACCATAGACCCACTACTCATTCTCAGATTCATAAGAGAAACTGGACTGGACGAAGTGCTCTAAAGTTGATATTCCCGCCAAGGCAAACACAGACACATCACAATGGAACTGTGATGTGATGGTGCTCTGGAAAAGGGCACGAACCTTTCCAAGGTATTAGCAGGAGGCACAATAGACGACACCCGATAGTTGTATCTGCATAGTGTACCCACTTATTCCGATTGGCAACCGTCGCGACTGCGACTCTGTTGAGTTAAGATTACATTCAGAGCTCGGTTGTCTATCGAGAAGATACTAATAGCCAGATGCTATCATATATTACCTAGCCAACCGCTTATATTTGAGCTGTGATAGACGATAAGAGCAATAATAAAAGCAAAGGCTTCTTGATATTCAATAAGTTTGTTTGACTACCACTAGTGCGCACTGAGAAGTGTCAGCCAATCTTCACGCCCGTCAAAAACTCTCCACAACCCTGAAAATTCGGCTATCATATCGAACGCAAAATATACTGCCCTAAAGTCTGTCAGTTTTTGAAATTGAAAAATACTTATCTTTTGATAAACGAAGTATGAAAATTTGTTTTCTTCTATTTATTACTAAAAATGTGTGAACTCAATTCTGATGATCTTGTGCTTGCTATAATGAAAACAAGTTGATAAAACTGTTTGCAATATAAGGCTTGTTTTTTTGAGCTTCAATCTCAGCAAAGCAAAGTAAAGTAGGAAAATGTGCACTTAAACGATTCCCAGCAGCTTTCTGAACAGTAGGTTTTATCAAAAAAGGTGGCAGTGTGGGCCTGTTCAGTAGGTAGCATGATACAACATGATTGGGCACATCACAAGAAGTAACTTTTTTCAGTCAAAGAAATACAATTTTTTTGCATAAAATTTTCCAATGGATATTGATCCTTCCTCATATTTTGGGGTTTAAAAAATATAAAAATATATATCTCAAAGATTAATACACTAATATCTTACGATTACAAGTTTAATAAGGTATATTTGTCTAAAACAATATTTGCAGCTTACATAAAAAATAATTTATTGCATATTTTAATAAAAGCCCTTATATTTATTTGTTATTTTGAAAATTAGTTTACTTATGCTTTTCTTTATGAATTTCCACCAATCACAACCAACGAATAGTATGTACTGTAAATAGAGAAACTTTGCGAACAGATTCATATTATACAAGGAGGGCAACAAAAATGTTCTCCCCCTGGACCCCAATTCTCGAATTCCGCATAGCATAATTCGTATACGAGCAAATCCGCCTGAAATTTTCGCATACGGAAGAAATTGGTATTCTCAAAGCTGTTCGGCTTTCTTTTCCACCTATGCGAAAATTATATTCACCTCTCGAATGAGGTAGAATTTTTGAGTCGTCAAGTAACCGATTTTTGACATGTTGTGAAAAAAAATTTCCATCAATTCAAAGAGCAATATTCAAATTTAAATTGGTTTCGTTTTCATATGTTTGATTGACAAAAACAAGAGATATAATAAAATACTTGTATGTTTAGTGAACATTTATGTGTTTTTGCAATGGATTCTTTTGGTGATTTGGGCTTAGAATTTGTTGATTTGGCAATGGAGCAGTTAGGCGCAATGGAAATATACCTACATAATTCAAAACACAAACCGTTATTTGAAGTATATTGAAGTGCCAAACTCACAATTCCGTATGCGAGGCGCAAATCCGCATGGAAAATGCAGACGAGTACAATTCGAAGAGAAATTCTCGTATGCGGATTTCGAGAATTGCAAATTTCAGTTTTTCGCATAGCATCGGAGATTTTGACTGATAAACGTATGCGAGAATTTTAGAGAATTGGGGTCCTGGTGTTCAGAAGTATACATTTACTCCCAAGTGAATCTTGCTGGGAATGAATACCTAGTGTGAGTCGTCGAAGTGTCAAGTAGAGCGTAGTTGTTGTAATTGCGTGCTAAAAATCCTACTTTACTTTGCTTTGCTGAGAACGAAGCTCAAAAAAACAGGGCTATAGACGCGAATATAAAAATGTATGTAGTTTTGATTCCAGATTTTTCCCATTCCATTTTCCTATACATAATATAAAGTTTTTGTTGTTTTCAAACAATTCCCTTATTGTATTGTGGCGTGGAAGGTATCGTGTAACCTAAATGGTGAAACAAGCCCTTAGTCACAGTTTGGTGAAACCAGGCCTTAGTCCCAGTTTGGTGAATCCAGGCCTTATAGTCACAAAACAAGTTCCACTCAAGTGTCACTTCCAATTGGAGACTGGAATCTGTCACCACCGAACCTTATTCCAGAACCACTTAGAATTAGCTAGAAAGTTCTCGTCAGATGGCGGAGCGGGTATAAAAGGACAGCTTTTAGAAGAGGGCGGGACAGTTGATTTATAACAGTGATTGGTTAAAGTTCGAGATAGTAATAGTTTGTGAAGATAAATAAGTGAAAAGTAATAGAGTAAATTAAGTGATTGGCTTGAATCGTTGAAGAATTGTTTAAGTAATATTGTTTTGGTACTTAAGAAGTGAAATATTAGAATAGTCGATAAAAGTGTAATAAAAGTGAATTTTATTAGAAAAGTTTAACGGAATAGTGTTTTATCTTTACGAATCCCTGCCTGAATGTAACATTGGTGTCAGAAGTGGGATAAAACTTATTCTGTGCTAAGTGTCTAAGTGTAGTTTAAAAAAAAAAAAAAAAAAAAAAAAAAAGTGAATTTCTAAATTACAAGAGACAAACAAAATGGGTCGTATATTGCTGCAACTAAGCATACCCCAATTAAAAAGTGAACTAGAAAAACGGAATCTATCCACAGCTGGAGGAAAAAGTGACCTCATCCTTCGTCTACAGGAAGCTGTCCAAAACGACGGAGAAGATCCAAAAACCATGCTATTCGACGTGTCAGAAGAACAAGTAAGTATACAGGCGTTGACATTAGCTCTATGATGGAATTACTTCTTGCGAAGATGGAAGAACAGAAATATTCTATGGAATCTAAGTTCGCAGAACAGAAAAATTCTCTAGAAGAACAGAAAAATTCCATGGAATTGAAGTTCGCAGAACAGAAAAATTCTATGGAATCTAAATTCGCAGAACAGAAGAATTCTCTAGAAGAACAAAAGAATTCCTTAGAAGAGCAGAAGAATTCTCTTGAAGAACAGAAAAATTCCATTGTCGCCGCACAAAAAGACGCCGTAGAAGAATTTAAGAATGTTCTAGATGTAAAAATCGATGCGATTGATGAAAAATTAAACGAGCATGAAACAAAGCTTGAGGAAATTAATAAAACATTTCATAAACACGAGAACATAGCTAAAGAGCTTGGCGCGAACATCGAGAACATAGCTAAAGAACTGGAAAAAGTCAAGAAGCAGAAGGCTCGGGAATATTCTGCTGACTGCCCAAGAAGGAAGGAGATGCAACCACCCGTTTTTGATGGTCAAACATCATGGCCAATTTATAAGAGACAGTTCGAAGCAGCTGCAACGACCAATGGATGGGACGACGAGGAAAAGTCGATTGCATTAACACTCGCATTACGAGGTACAGCTGCAGAATTGCTTCAAACTGTCTCAGCAGAAAAACAACGCGACTACGATGCATTGGTGAAGGCTATTGAGATGCGATTCGGTGACGACCATATGCAGCAAGTATATAGAGTGCAACTTCGCAGTCGAATCCAGAAGAGGGGAGAAACACTTCAGCAGTTGCAAGCTGATATTGAACGGCTAGCGCACTTGTCTTATCCCAATGCCGGCGAGGATGTCATCAATGAAATGGCTATTGAGGCATTTACACAAGCCATAGAGGACAGACAACTGCAGATGGCTCTACGAATGGCTGGAAAGAGAACTCTTCCTGAGGCACTGGCATTTGCTTTAACCATGAGAGCTGCTGACCAAGCATCTCAAGGATTTCACCGCGTGAGAGAAATGACATCCGTTGAATGCTCGTGCCAGAGAACAGAAATAGTCGACCGTAACAGTTCTCGAAGGGGACCGATCCGTTGCTGGAACTGCAACAAAATTGGACATCTACAACGACAGTGCAGAGCCGAACGTAGACAGGGCAGTTGTCCACATTGCAGAGCGAGGAACGAGGAGGCGTTTGAGCGTTCGGCGGATGGAACATCACAAAGCCATCAGTCGGGAAACGAGTAAGAACCAACTTCGCGGGGCAGAAGCTGGTTTCTGGAATCGACGCCCCCAGGACCACAATTCAGGTTTCCCAGACCAAACGATGTAATAGGAGCCTGACAGTGGAAGCCCATATCGGCCAGAAAAAGTATGTGGCTACAATCGATACAGGTGCCACCGCTTCCATAATCAGAAGGGACATCGTTCGCCAATCATGGCTGCACAACACCAGCAGCTACTGTCTGAAAACAGCAACTGGAGCAACAGCAAAGGTGTATGGTGAGGTACTCTTGACGATAAACCTTGCAGGAATAGTCTTCTCCCATGCATTCTTAGTGGCTGATATATGTGACGAATGCATCATCGGAATCGACTTTATGAAGACGCATGATATAGTGCTCGACATCGGTTCGCAAGTTATAAAGTACAAGAACGTCGAGATTCCGATGGTTTACGGGAACGAGAACGTCGCAGCTCTAAGGACAGTTGTAAGTGAGGACGAAATATTACCACCTTCGTCAGAGACAGTTATTTGGACAAAGCTGGAAGGTGATCCTGGGAGCCACCGATTCTACCTAGTCGAGTCAGATCCAGAAAATTATTATCAGAGCTATATTGTCGGAAAGATGCTGGTTGAACCCAAAAACAACATGGTTCCCGTTCGTGTCCTCAATGTGGAACACAAAAGCGTGAAACTAAAGCAAGGAGAAGTGATTGGAAAGTGCGTACCGATTACTGCGGTCACAAAGTTGTCCAATGCAAGTTAGAAAGCGGTTAGACCTACGGAGATATCGGAAATGAAAAAGAATATACTCGGAGAGTGCGAGCTGGATCAGGAGCAGCGATCCATGGCAGGGAGTCTAATCAATGAGTTTGCTGATATATTTGCTTCACAGAACGGCGAGTATGGCCGAACACATCTCGTACAACACCGAATCGACACCGGAGATGCGAGACCGATTCGTCAGCCTCCCCGACGACTACCATTGGCTAAGCAGACGGAGGTTGCAGAAATGGTGTCGACGATGGAAAAGGAAGGACTGATTGAAAGCTCAAAAAGTCCGTGGGCATCGCCGGTCGTCCTGGTCAAGAAGAAAGACGGAAGTACGAGATTCTGCGTGGACTATCGCCAACTCAACAACGTCACCAAGAAGGATAGCTACCCCCTGCCAAGAATTGACGACACCCTGGACACACTATCCGGAGCCAAATGGTTTTCGACTCTCGATCTGAAGACCGCGAGAAAACAGCATTCACAGCAGGAAACGGGCTTTGGCAGTTTACAGTAATGCCATTTGGACTGTGCAATGCTCCAGCTACCTTTGAACGTCTAATGGAGCGCGTTCTGCTGGGACTAACGTGGAAAACCTGCTTGGTCTACCTGGACGATGTCATCGTAGTAGGAAAAACATTTAACGAACATCGAGATAACCTTAAGGAGGTGTTCCAAAGGCTACGAAGTGCGCAACTAAAACTTAACCCGAAGAAGTGTTCCTTATTTAGACCAGAAGTGAAGTACCTCGGGCACATCATCTCTTCTAAAGGAGTCAAGACTGATCCGGAGAAGGTCGATGCAGTGAAAAACTGGCCGGTACCCAAAGACAAACATCAACTGAGAAGCTTCCTGGGACTTGCAACCTATTACAGACGATTTGTAAAGGACTTTGCCAGGATCGCAAAGAGCTTGCATCAACTGACAGAAAAAGGCAAACAATTCAAATGGTCAGGTGAGTGCGAAAAGAGCTTCAAAGAACTTAAACACCAGTTGTGCAACGCCCCCATACTAGCGTACCCCACCCCTGGGAAAACATTTATTGTGGATGCAGACGCTAGTAATGTGGGAATTGGAGCCATCCTTTCCCAGGTGCACGATGGCCAAGAGAAAGTAGTTTCCTACTTCAGCAAAGTTCTCTCAAAGCCAGAAAGAAACTACTGTGTTACCAGGCGCGAACTCCTTGCTTTGGTATTGGCGACAAAACATTTCCATAAGTACCTTTATGGGCGGAAATTCATCCTCCGCACAGACCATGCATCTTTAAAGTGGCAACTGCACTTTAAGAATCCTGAAGGCCAAGTCGCAAGGTGGATCGAACGGCTGCAGATGTACGACTACGAAATACAACATCGAAAGGGAAGTCTTCACTCTAATGCAGACGCTCTCTCCCGTCGACCGTGCAAAGCAAATTGCAAACATTGCTTACGACACGAGGAAAAAGATGTCGCGTCCGTTCAAAGGGTGAGAGCTATGCCAATTGGTGGCTGGAGTACGCGGGAAATACGGGAGGCTCAAAAGGAAGATCCGGATATCGAACCGATTATCGCCTGGAAGGAGCATGAGGGAAAACCAGACTGGCAGGAGATATCCAATAGGAGCCCCGAGCTGAAGGCATACTGGGCGCAGTGGGACTCCCTTCACGTACAAGACGGCATTCTAAAAAGAAGATGGGAAAGCCCGGATGGAAAGTCGTTCGTAATGCAGCTTGTTGTACCCAGGTCGAAGGTTAAGGAAGTGCTCAGGGAATTGCATGATGGAGTGTCTGGAGGCCACTTGGGAATCAATAAAACGCTCGAAAAAGTGCGGGAACGCTTTTACTGGATTCATTCAAGGGAGGACGTTGAAACTTGGTGCAGGAAATGCGTTACATGTGCGGCCAGCAAAGGTCCGAGACTGAAAGTCCGTGGCAAAATGCATCAATACAATGTTGGAGCCCCTTTCGAAAGGATAGCAGTTGATATTGCGGGACCGTTTCCTGAAACAAACAATGGAAATCGTTACATCCTAGTTGTTATGGACTATTTCAGTAAGTGGCCTGAAGCATTTGCTATCCCAAATCAAGAAGCTAAAACCGTGGTGGAGCAAATCGTCAATAACTGGGTAAGCAGATTCGGTGTACCAATGGAACTGCATTCAGACCAAGGACGGAACTTCGAGTCGAAGATTTTCCAAGGAGTGTGCCAGTTACTCGGGATTCACAAGACAAGGACAACCCCGCTTCATCCACAATCAGATGGGATGGTGGAGCGCTTCAACAGGACACTGAATGAACACCTCTCTAAGGTCGTTGGCGAAGACCAGAGAGACTGGGATAAGCAGATTCCCATGTTTTTATTGGCTTATCGAGGTGCAGTGCATAACACCACAGGACATACTCCATCTGAAATCTTATTTGGTCGAACAGTCCGCCTACCTAGCGAGTTGATGTTTGGATATCCATACGAAGAGCCCAAGAATGAGGAGGAATACGTTGCAGACCTCAGGGATATCATCAGGGACGTGCATCGAGACACTAGGGATAAGATTAAGATAGCCAGTGACCGCATGAAAACGAGGTACGATACTAAAACGACAACTACAGGATTCCAGGAAGGAGATCTGGTATGGCTATATAACCCTCATCGAAGGAAAGGCTTATCGCCTAAGTTGCAACAAGACTGGGAAGGGCCCTATACAATCGTAAAGCGCATCAACGACGTTGTCTATCGCATCCAACGAGGAAGAGGCAAGCTGAAAGTCGTTCATGTGGATCGTCTTCATCGTTATAATGGTGACAATGTTAACGAGTTTGTTTGGGACGAACAAGTTTAAGAGGGGGATATTGTACCTAAATGGTGAAACAAGCCCTTAGTCACAGTTTGGTGAAACCAGGCCTTAGTCCCAGTTTGGTGAATCCAGGCCTTATAGTCACAAAACAAGTTCCACTCAAGTGTCACTTCCAATTGGAGACTGGAATCTGTCACCACCGAACCTTATTCCAGAACCACTTAGAATTAGCTAGAAAGTTCTCGTCAGATGGCGGAGCGGGTATAAAAGGACAGCTTTTAGAAGAGGGCGGGACAGTTGATTTATAACAGTGATTGGTTAAAGTTCGAGATAGTAATAGTTTGTGAAGATAACTAAGTGAAAAGTAATAGAGTAAATTAAGTGATTGGCTTGAATCGTTGAAGAATTGTTTAAGTAATATTGTTTTGGTACTTAAGAAGTGAAATATTAGAATAGTCGATAAAAGTGTAATAAAAGTGAATTTTATTAGAAAAGTTTAACGGAATAGTGTTTTATCTTTACGAATCCCTGCCTGAATGTAACAGTATTTATCTTTATCAAGATATATCAACAAACGAATGACAGCAAGCGAAATGACAGCTAAACTTTTCGTTTTGTTCTTTGACAACTGAAATTCGTCAAGATGGTAAACGTACCAAAACAGAGACGTACCTTCTGTAAGAAGTGCAAGGTCCATAAGTTGCACAAGGTGACTCAATACAAGAAGTCCAAGGAGCGCAAAGGAGCCCAGGGCAGAAGGCGTTACGACAGGAAACAACAAGGTTTTGGTGGACAAACCAAGCCCATCTTCAGGAAGAAGGCTAAGACTACCAAAAAGATTGTCCTGCGTATGGAGTGCACCGAATGCAAGTACCGTAAACAAACCCCCCTTAAGCGTTGCAAACATTTCGAATTGGGAGGCGACAAGAAGAGGAAGGGACAGATGATCCAGTTCTAGATTAATATAACAGATTTTATATTAATTAAGCAGTTATTTTTACTTGTGGATCCTTTGATAATTAAACAAAACATAACCTGAAAACAAACTCAACACAGAATTCTGGCCCCGACAAATTAACTAGGGTCAGGGCGAGTTGAGTGCTATATCGAACACATTAGGATTCACCCACGTCAAACAAACCCATAGTTTAGATAGTTCTATTAACCAAAAAAATCGAATTAATCGCCTTAACCAATATTTCCGTAATGTTAAAATGTGGTATTCCCGAACTCTATCCCCCAAAGAGCATTTTTTGAATGTTTTTGCATAGCACGGATTCTAATTGACATAACAGCGATAGGAATAGAAAAGCGCCAAGAGGATTCCTAGTAGGGGGTATCAGTATGATTTTTCTATGCTAGAATGCTAGCTAAGAACTATGCAAGCTGTCTGGAGAGCAACTAATATAAGCGCCACAAAAATTAAAGCTGTCACTTTATACGCGTTAGTTCGTTTCGGCGATTAATTTATTGTAAACAACACGGAAGATTAATGCTGCATTTACATGGTCACACATTCCTATCACGCAAAATTAAAGGGATGCTAAATACTAAATAGCCGTGTGACCGAAAGGGACAGCATTATCTAACACGCAAATAAACGTGACACGTATTTTTTCGTGTAACTGATTGATGAATTGTTTGTTTATTTTACTGAAACTAATAACCAATCTCATTTCACATGTTCCAAATCAGAAATATTAATGTTTTCAAGCAATTGCAGAAATGTTGACGAGCGGAACCTGTGTCTATTTCCGTTTTACGTATCTATAATTATGGGTAGAGCATCCATGACACCGTAGGCGTCTGATTTGTGATCTCATTGTTACTCCTTTAATAGTATTGACTGCGGATAAACGGATCTCTCTTTTCGGTTTTGTTGCAAAATTGCGCGTGCGTGATGATGTAAATGCGGTTTAAAGATATGCCGTAAGCCGTACATATTCAAGAGCCGTCTGAGTGAAGGGGATAGCACTAAATAACACGCAACAATACGTGACACGTATTCTGTTCCGCCATCTTGTTTCACGTGGTACGAACCTGGAACGAGCTATGGGAAAGTTAAGCATATGATATTCTTTCAGCAATTTCGCTTTACTACAAAAGAATATATAGCTTCCGGAACTGATGAACGAGCAATTATTTAATTATTTCATATAATTGATTGAAGAATATTGTTGGTTTTACTAAAACTATTTACCCATCTCATCTGACATGTCTCAAATCAGTAATGGAAACATTTTCAAGTGATTGCAGAAAATGTTTGTCGCCGGAACTTGTGTTTATTTCCGTTTTATATAATCTATAAATATGCATGACACTTAAGGCGTCTGATTTGTGATCTCAGTCTTACCAGTTTATTAGCATTGACTGCTCTCTCTCTCTTTCTCACCTCGTTCAAAAAAGCTCGTACGTGATGTTGTTAATACAGCATTAAGGAAGGCACTTTAAGTGGCAATAAATAAAGTTCTGTAAAATAAAAACCTAATTCTTCTAAAAGTATGACAAGTCCCCTAACAACTAAACATAAGACTGATATCGGCTCAGTCTGAAATAACATTGCGGTTATCTCTTATTACTAATGAACCGGCGCGATGTGAGTAAACACTGACTCAAACCAGCCCAAATTTGTAAACCCTTGCAATGATTCAACATTGTAGGTACACTTCGGTCAGTTTATGTATACCAACGACTTGAAACTCATTCATTTTATCGCATCGTTCTTCATTTTCTGGAAATACGATGCCATTTATGTGTAATATTGCCATGCTGATCAATTTGTGTGACGAACTTTTTGCAACTGCATTTTTAATTGTAAAGTCGACAGAGCTCTTATCGAACAAGGATACACAGTTTTGTACAGCGCTATAAACTTATATTCATGTAATTAAATTATAGCTAGGAAAAGACTACGAAGATTCTGGAATGTCGATCGAAATAACATCACTCGACGGTAAATCTGCATCCTTCACGTCCGCCGCAATCGCTAAAGCTCTGGAAGATGGCGCTTGAATACTTATGTCAGCACATCCCTTGAAGTTTTCCTGAGCCCCACAACCTAAAGCACCGCTTCCATCGTCACAATATCCCCAATTGTTACCTGAACCAAAGTTTTAGTACACACAAATAAAATGTCTTCAGCGTCAACTAACCTCCACTATAGGTCCACCTCAAGACGCAGTGCGAGCAGCTCAAGCCCTCCGGAAGGATGACCGTCGAATTAACCCATCCTGTCGCTGAGCCAATATATTGCTTGTAACTTCCATCGGCCAACTGCAGCAGATAATTGTCAAAGCATTCATCAGACTCGGAGCCGAACTGGTCGAGATCGCAAAGATTGAAATAAAAATATCCCAAATGGTTGGCAGTGACTCTGATTCCCAAATAAGCTGTATAAGTATTCGCATAACGTTTTGTGATGATTCCTTGGCCGTAAGTTCCACCTAGCTCGTTGGGTCTTGGCCTAGCCGCAGCGTAATCATCTCCACACAATCCACATTTGCCACCATTCTTACTCCACTGGGTCTACAAATATACCTAAGGATATTTTACACCCCTTTTAATAACACACTACAACTTACGCCAAATCCGCCACAATAAAGACCGTTGTCGTCGTAATTGGTTGGTGCCGTTCTATCGTAACGCCATCTAGACGAACGACTGGGGGGATCTAACAACATTCCATGGCTGTTAACTTCGTTGAATGCAACTAGGACTATGAGAATCGCAAATTGATGCGATATAAATTTAAACATTCTACGACAAGGGTTGAACTGGATGTCTTAAGCGAAGAAATCCGCGCGACACGAATAATGAAACTACGTTGGTGAATGTCAAGGCTTTTATAGTAAAATGCATGACTTATCAGTAAATTTATGGTTGATTCTTCATATTGTGGTGCCAAACAAAAACTCAGTCCTTATCAGTAAGAGAAAGTGGGGAAGAGATCTAATAGTTTATAGGTTTACTGCCAACACCCATTTACCCGCAATAAAGGGTAAATGGGTATTGCGCCGACGAGCATATAGGAATGGCTAGCGCGCGCCGTTGGCAAAGACAGTACCATTCATGACAGTTCTAAAGGCTGTAAAAAGATGATAATGGCGTATTCTAAATTTACTAACTAAAAAGTTGTTGTTTTCAAATCTGTGCGAAAGCATTCGATGGGGCTTCACAATATTTGAACGTGCTCATTAGAAGAATTTGCTAAAATTACTTAGATTAGTAAGCTTTTGTCGAGAGACACTAAGGACACGCTCGAACCTAGCGAGGTATCCATCGGAATAGAAAATTCTCCGATTTAATAATGTTTAATAATGGGCCAACAAATCTATCCTTTTGCTGATCTCAATATTTTTTCAGATCTACGCTGGTGTGCGTTTGTTTCTTTACGCTTTTGTAGTAGGTTTGTTTGACGTGGACGTGGATCCTAGTGCGCACTGGGTTAACCCTCATATATGTGTTCGATATAGCACTCAACTCGCCCTGGTATTGAAAACCTGTGTTTGACATGACTTCTAGCGCACCCTCGTTGTGCCCTGAACTGACCCTAGTTATGTCCTTTTCCATTGGGACCACCAGAAATCTTTTTCAGATCTCAGATTTTACGTGGTGAATGGAACATGCAGCGAAGTTGATCTGCTTTTGTAAATGGATTAGTGCGTTATATGACAGCAATATCAGCTGTTCAAATTGCATTTGTTTTTGCAAAAATCACAAATGGATATCGCCTTGAAAAATGTTTCCCGTATTGCACATACAAATGGAGTATTTTTGGAGATTCGTAGTCTTCAGATGACGAGGAAAACTATTAAAAGTATTTCGTTATTTTGGTTTTTACGAAACTTTGCCCATTTGTCTTCAAAGTAAACTTTTTAAAATTACGTTTTAAAATCGAAAAAAAGATTGATTTTTGGTCCCAATGGAACATGAAAAGTGATTTAGATAAAAAAAAAGGTTGATTTTTGGTCCCAATGGAAAACCACATAAGTTTATTAAAAAACTAGCAATTTAGCGGTATGTGATCCGAAAATATGGAGCTTATCCGTGTTCCTTGAACCGTAAACTTGAACCGAAATTTATTTATTTGGTTCATGTAAATATTCATATTTTCTGTTAAAACAAACAAAAAGTAGCAACAGAAAGCTCACATGATCAATGAAAAACGCTATTTTATTAGGTTCGCAAGCATAAAAGAAAAAAAAAAATTTTTAGTTTCTTTCCAATATTATTCGGTTTACCGTTTACCTTCGAACACTAAACTCTTCGGATATCCGTTCGACAAATAATAGTCGGATGTTAAGTCTGGGCTCCCGACAAATCTTACTGTTGCTATTTGCAAAACTTTAATCTTTATTTTTGAAACTTATCTTTCAGGAAATGCATATTTTGCAGCAAACCTATTAGTTCCTGGGCTTTGACTTATAAACCTTTGTGTGACTTTGAATTATTAATATTTACCTGTGTCAAATATAAAATTATTTGTTCTGAGTTCAGTTTAAAACGATTATAAAATGATTACTCTGCAGCTATAAAGGTTCTAAGATAGAATAACATTTTATATACACATAAAACTCTTTCCTTAGTTCATTGAGAACAAAATAAATATATGGGTACTCACATTGGTACCGACTAATGTACACACCATTAAGATAAATTTGAAAATGGCACTCCTTGTGCGATTTATGCAAGTGGGTTTTGTGGAAAATTTATTTATTTTCTTCGACGCAATTGTATTCAGCGTTATTTGATACGACTTAGCCAATGGCGGCTATGCTCTTGAGAATTGACAGAAATAAATCCTATCACGTTCTTTGTTATTGATGTGGTAAATTGACGTTAGTTTTTTTCTTTGTGGCATTTCGTTTCTCACTAGCAGTATCATCGCAGTGGTATGCAGAATGGACCTAAGTCAACCTAAGTCCTCTCACCGTGAACAATTTTAACGTAGCATAGCATAACCCAGTATCATATGTTGTTTTCCATTGGTTTCGCTGGGTGATCCACTGATTCTGGAATCCAATGGAACAAGAAAACGTCTTCTGATTGAATCCACAAAAGTGTTGGTAAAATGCCAAAAAATAATCTACGGCTGACTTGTATAAAATACACAAACTACACATGTGTGAGTGCTTCTTCAGTGGATTCTGAATTGAAATCGAGAAGCGAAATTCTATCATCAGAATCACCAGAAGAGTATCTATATTTTGTGCCAATGGAACGGTTTCAGAAGTGATTTTTTCGATTGCGGACTCTCCCGGAAGCTTCTTTTTGTCCAATGGAAAACGACAATAGTTCATTCTGATAAATCCGCTTATTTAACAAGAAAACAAGACAACATTTTATTTTTACGAAATCATTTTGTTTATTCATTAAAAAGGAGAGAAATAATAATAATAATAAAAACAAAAAGAAAGAGGATACTAATGAAATGATAATAAATTATTTTAAGTCTATCGTAAAACAGTTGTAGTAAACGCGACCGCAAAAATACTACAAAATAAAATAACACAAAAATCGACCCAACTCATCAGAAGCCATTTCGTCTTCGAGACTTAGTTGTTGTATCTTTTTAGTTACGGTGATATTACTTCTTCAATCCTTGTACAAACTGCGTTATATCGTATTCCTCATCGTACTGATTCTCAGCCCAGAGTTCGGGAAGATTCTCAATGACATTTGTCATTGACATGTGACTACCAGTTGGTCTACTGGATGATGCCTTTGAGTCGTCTGTCGGAACATTTCTCTGTTTGTTTTCACTCAAGTTGAAGAGATCGAACAATTGTTCTGTGGCCATGGTATCCATGGACGCGTTTTCCGAACTAACCACAGTATTGGCGGTAAGAATCTTGAATTTCTGCAATCCCATAATTTTCTCTTCCAGAGATTTTCTCGTGATCAGGCGGTAGACGTTGACGACTTTCTTTTGTCCAATTCGATGGGCACGATCCATGGCCTGCAGATCTTTCATGGGATTCCAATCGTGCTCGACAAAGATGACTGTGTCGGCACCTGTTAAGTTTAAGCCCAAGCCGCCAACCTGTAAGTAAAGACAAATGCATTTTAGACAATTCAGAGCTTGGGCAGTAAATTAATCAGAGATCTGCAAGTAAATACAGTAAAGATAGGATCAGCAGAGGCCTGTCATCGGCGCGGCTATATCCAGGAAGATTCTCCTTCTTTTAAAGTAAACCTTGAATCCTTGTCTGAACTTTATTGTTCCACCCTATAAACACTGTCCTTCGGATAAATTTAACATGTACCACCTACCTGCGTTGTTAACAGCAAAACATCAATACTGGGATCGGCATTGAAGTTATTCACAATCTCCTGCCGGCATGAGGCTGGCACACTGCCGTCCAGCCTCAGATACGATACAGCCGGCAAATGTTTCTTTAACAAATCATTCTCCACAATATCCAGCATAGCTTTAAGCTGGCAAAATATCAACGCACGATGTTGATTAACGCACTCGGTCTCGACTCCAATGCCACAGTCCAACAGGAGTTGTCTACAAGTAGAAAACCAAAAATAAAACATTTCCAGGCGACCACTTCTTTATTCGAACTCACTTTAGTGCAGGCAGCTTGGCCGAATGTTCGATATCATTCAAATTACTCTTATACTGCGCGAGCTCTTGGGTTATTTTCGAAAACTCGGGATGACTAGCACTCAGCACCAGTTTTGGATGATTGCAAACGTTTTGCAAGTACCTAAGTGCGTGGAATATGTGCGTCTTCTTGTTCAGATTGTCCGCTTCACTCAGATGCTCCAGGCAGTCTTTTAATTCGGAGTTCAAATGGCTTCGACTAAAGTCCTCGTAGAGGCGCTCCTGCAGCGGACTCAATTCGCAAAGCAAATCTTGAGTGATTTTCGGCGGAAGATCGGTCAACACGTCCTCTTTCACTCGCCGCAGAAGGAAGGGTAAAATCTGGCGATGCAGTGATTCCATAGCTAATACACCGGCTTCCTGTTCTTTCGGCGAACTCTTCGAATCACGACTAGCTAGAATTGGACGACTGTAACGAGAGATAAATTGCTTTTCGGTGCCGAGGAAACCGGGCATGAGGAAATCAAACAAAGACCACAGTTCAAGGACGTTATTCTGAATTGGCGTGCCGGATAGAATAAGCCGGTGATTCGCTTTTAGCTGTTTAATGGCCTTCGAGCTCTTGGTTTTGCCGTTCTTGATGATGTGCCCCTCGTCGAGGACACAGTAATTCCAATGCACCGTACTAAAGTACTCGATATCCTTGCGGACGGTGTCATAGGACGCAACTACCAGATTGCACCGGCCGATCTTTGAACGTAGTTTCTCTCGGCCTCCGGGAAGTCCTACATAGTGTAGCGGTCGCAGGAAGGGAATCTTAAGGAATTTCTCAACCTCATACACCCAATGGCCGGTTAGTGTGGGTGGACAGATCACAAGACTCGGTAACTCGGTGGCCTTCTCTGACATCCGTTGGTGATGATCGCCAGCGAGGATGCATATGGTCTGGAGGGTCTTTCCCAGACCCATATCGTCACAGAGAATGCCGTGCAAATTGTATTTATTGAGAAACCACAGCCAGTTGACTCCGGCTTGTTGGTAGGATCGCAGATCGACCGTAATGGGGACGGGAACTTGGAAGTCGGGAATAGTTTTCGGTGCAAAGAGGCAGTCGAGGAATTCGCGATCGCGGGATTTCCGTTCTTGGAGTTCCTGGGGGAAAAAGATTTGCTTATAATTTATTGGTCGGGGAGTGTCCCAGTGGAGTTGTCTTACTGAGGATATTTCTTTTTTGCCGAATTTACTGTCCAGCGGCATCAATTGGATTAGCGTCGCAAAGCAGTGCGTCGACAGCAGGCGCACCGATTCGTCTGGGTCGCTCATGCAACCTAGAAATTGGAAGAAGTAGTTGATTACATGTTAAAGGATGACAAAACATAATGAAATCAAGGATACAGCGGCTGATGGAGTTCAAAGGATTAATTCAATAAGAAGGCACACTCTTAAGTATCATAGTCCGCTTCTTGATGACACACCTTTTAGACCGTTTTAAGCCGCCTGCTCTGCAATGTCGATGTCAATGGCCTCCACGGAAGTATTTTATAAGCCATTTTGCAGGTTTAAAAAGGCTCGCTCTACACTATGTCTCGTTTTCCGTTTGCACAGAGTTCTGGCAGACTTGACAAGAGTCTCCCCAAAACAAATGTACTTTCGCGAGCATTCCGGTCTACTGTGCACGACTTGATCTGGCAGGAAGCGAGGACAAAACGGACAACATTCAGTAATGAAACTTACCCAATAGTGGAACGACTAGAAGAACCACATAAGGAACCATTTTAATCTGCAATTTCTCCACCATTCTCTCTATCGCCTCGATAGCACCCTGCCGGCAAATGACATTTTCCACTTTCTTCAGCAAACTCATCAAATTTTCAACCACAAAGTTCATAGTTTTACAATTGTCGATATCAGCGAGTGTTGCGATGCAACGGGCCACCATGTGTCGAATCTACGGATAAAACCGTTCATTAGGAAACTTGGTTAGGATAACCTACAAAATGACACTCACCGCCTTCAGTGGATGCGTGACAAGTACTCCCAATTTCGGAAGTAGTTTAAAAAGTTCCCCATGTAGACTTACATCGATGCAGGGCGCAGCAATTTCAACCAGCTGCAATGCCGTCATTAGGTCATTGGTAAGCGTTGGATCGACCACCTTGTCGTCTAATAAGTCCATCGTCGGATTGGCTACAAGAAAGTTCTCAATTTTCCCAAACATAATCTGCCAAATGATTGGCACTTTGGCGTTTAAATTCGATCCAAAATGTTTGCAAATGAATTGAATGGTACACATTGAACCGATGCGTTGTGTACGACACAGTTTTGCTTCCTAGAGAGTAAAGTTTTAGAAACAATCTGTGCTGAGAAGCGAAAGCGTGTTTTGCTTACGTTATCATCGACAACAGGTGATCCATTTTCAACGGGCGCTTCTGTCACATTTGGAGGTCTTCCCGGGCCTCTGGATGAAGTGTTATTGTTTGCTTGACCACCGCCGACTTTTTGCTGAACCGACAGAGTGAGTATTCCGTAGTAGGGGTCTGTGGTGTTGGCTCCGTTCGGCTTGGGAGTCGATTTCAATGGGGCGTCTGGAGTTACCTGAAAAAGTCGGACATTAGCGTGTTTGTTAAGAAACAATATTTATGCGAACTTAATTATAGAGGAAAATAACAACGGCAAAGGTAAGTACTCAAATGGTGGGTCAGTGAAGAACAGCGACAATCTTAGTGATCATATGCATCACAGGTCTGCGCACATCCCTACGACAGAAACGAATAAATCATTAACAGCGACTGACGCAAACAATCAGCTCAATGTTGTTTAGAAGATGAATATTTTTACTTGTGATTCGACGAAGTCACAACGTTCAGGGCGACGTGTAACCAGGCCGGCCTCAATGGTGATTGAATAAGTAACTAACTCAAAACAAACTGCAGTCCATGTGGTCGTAAGCTCTAGCTGCGTTCCTGGACATTGAAGGAGCCTTCAACAACGTTAAGATTTGAGCAGTGAAGAGAGCACTTCAGAACTCGAATGTTGATCAATCTCTCACAAATGTAATCGTGAGCTTACTCGGTGAAAGGAATTAAGCGACCTGTTAGAACACTCACTTAGGAAGTTAAGTGGTGGTGAGGTTTCTCTGCAAGGAAACCAGGGGCTGCTCCGAAACGAGCTGCTCAAGACCGTTATACGTGGTGAAGAACCATATCCTACACGAGGTGCGCCTGCTTTCGACTAAATATAACGGATCTAGAGGGGAATAACTCTATAAAACCCATAATCCCGGGTTAACTACCGCGCCCATGGGATGTATGGCACAATGTTATGTGTCTTCTAGCGGCGAACTCTAGATACCTGGGGATACCTCTAGTTTCAATCCAATTCCCCCCTTTTCTGTATACAGGGGGTGAGTACAGAACGATTTCTCCTTCCCCCTTACTCGTGGGTCCAAAATAGATAAATTAAAAACAAACAAACAAAACAAAGGGACTGGTGTAAATGAATGGGGCACCAAGAACTTCGGCAACACCGATTCTCATACGAAAATGACGGAGGAGGAAGAAGCTATCTTACTCCAAGAACCGTCAACTAGTAGGGCCGCTTCGGTTGAGGGAAGCGTTGGAACGGTTGACTTCGGACTTGAGAATCTATTTCTTCAGGACGATGACAATCGCTCAATCGCCAGCTCATCCAAATTCTCGATATCGTCTACAGCTTCAATTAGGAAAAGAGTGCTGAACTGTAAGATGACGATTAAGAAACTAAAGAAGAAGCACCAACTAGAGGACAAGGGCAAACAAAGACTTCAAAACGCCCTTGAAGAAGCCGTTCTGACGCACCCACCCATAAAGCTAACCTAACCTAGGAAGTTAAGTACGTGGACAAAACAATGCAGCCTTGGGGTCAATCCGCAGAAAACCGAGCGTGTCTTGTTCACGAATAAAAGAATAATACCACGATTCGAGCCACCAACTCTGGAGGGAATACCCCCAAGGGTAGCAGATAATGCGAAATACTGGGGAATTATCCTTGATAGGAAACTTAATTGGAAGGCGAATGTCAGCGTCAAGAAAGCAGCGAATGTTTTCTACACATGCAACCGTATATTTGGTAGAAGTTGTTGACCAAACCCCAGAATTATCATCTGAATGTACGAGTATACTGCGATCGTGCGACCAATACTGACATATGGCATTGTAGTCTGGTGGCAAGCCGCCAACAAAGCGATCAATCTTAAGTCGATGACTAAAATAAAAAGAATAGCATGTATAGGGACAACCAGTGCTATGAGAACCAAACCTACAGCTGGACTAGAGGCAATTCTTAATCCGACACCTCTAGACCTATACATAGAAGAATGTGCCGCCAAAAGTGCCTTAAGGATCAGCCAATATATTAGGTAAATACGTAGGGATCGTTGTCACTTCTGACTATATGTCTCCCCATCTGGCCTTCGAGAGACCATTCACCTGCTCCTTTCCGAGTAGGGAAGAATGGGATACTGCGGAACCCACAAAAAGAAAATCAATATCCATCTACACAGACGGTTCAAAGTTGGACTGTGGAACCGGTGCCGGCATATTCTCTGAGGAATTAAATAAACACTGCTCCATCAGACTTCCTGATAGCAGTAGTGTCTTTCAAGCGGAGGATCTGGCTATGGCAATACCTCGTACCGATATTACCATCATCATTGACAGTCAGGCAGCTATTAAAGCAGTTTCTGCTAATGAAAGAAAATTCACCGCTGCCGCGAAGAGCTCAATGTTCTTTTCTCGCAGCACACAACAAAACTCTGCTGGGTCCCTGGACACAGAGACAAAACCGTCAATGAGAGGGCAGATGAATTGGCAAAGAAAAGGGTCCGTAATGGATCTTGATAGAGCCCTTCAATCTATCAAGCCACCACTTTGCAATCTCAGAGAGCGAGTGGAGAACAAAATTCGAATGTCATCTAAAAGAACTCAAGACTTGTGAAATATCACGGAAGCTTTGGCCAGAATATAACAAAGGTCGTACCAACAAACTTCTGCAGTTTGATTAGTCATCGCTATCTATGTTAGTAGGAGCTCTGAGTGGACATAACTTCCTAGGAAACCTCTTAATGAAACTAAATCTCAAAGATGAGGACACATATAGAGTCTGCTAAGACGAAGAGGTACATGAGGACACACCTCACTTCCTTTGTCATTGCCCGAGTCTCTGTCACTTGGAAGTTATTACTTCCATGACGTACATGAACTCTGATGTCCCTGTGTCTGATCTTTACAGGTTTCTGAGGACATCGGGATGGCAAACAGCGTCAGGTAACCACGCAAGGAGGAGTATGAAGATCACTGATGGAACACCAAAGGTTAACTAAAAATAAAGGGCGTCATGGGTCCACGAGGACCTAAGTGAGGTATTTCAGGGCTCACCATGCTCTACTTACCCATTTACCTAACCTAATTAACCTAACCTACCTCAAAACAGAACGGAAGGTACAGTTGCCTTCAAAACCTAAACAAGACTATCACCTGAAGTTTAATAAAGGTTATTGATACTTCATCCTTTAAGTACAAGTCGGCTGATGCTAATAAGCCACATTCAAGTAGAGAGCAAATGCTTCCTGTTTTCAAACCACCGCCTATCGATTGGTGAATGTGTATTTCATACGAAAGACTGACAAAGACAACTACTCCCTCGCGTAGAATTTTTCATCACCTTCCTGTTGAAAAGTAGGGACATTTTGGCAGAGTTTTACAAGCGCAAGTGTTCGTTTGCTTTGCAATAATCGTAACGTGTTAACTTCTTCTAGACCGAATAATAAAAAAAAAATAGCACGTTTCAATGTCAAAGTCGCACTCTAATGAGAGGATATGTCAAAATATTGTAAAAAACAAAAAACCTGCTTAAAATGTGCCGAAAACCATGATGTCAAGGAATGTAATAGTGATTATCTAAAATGTGTTAATTGTTGTAATGCGAATACTAAACTGAACCTTAAACTAAATATAAACCACACAGCTAATGATTCAAGCTGTCCCAGTTTCTTAAGAAAACTAAAAACTGCTGAAGAACAAGTGGCTTATTAGCAATTAAGGTCAATTAAATGCGTATACCTTAATATACAGGGTCTAGAAAACAATTTCACTAATCTTGAAGTCTTAATTAATCAAAAAAACTATGATATAATTGTAACTACCGAGACGCATGTAACGAGTAAACAGGATGATGAATTAAATCAAATAGAGATTGATGGTTATCGACTTTTCAATTGCAGTAGTGAATCAACTCATACAGGAGGTGTAGCGATTTATGTTAAAAATATGTTTACGTGTTTCTTTGTTAAAAAATTTATTGTACCAATGAAATACTGGTGTTTAATAATAAAAATTCACTATAATAATACATCTGTGCTACATCTTTGTGCAATATACCGCTCGCATCTTGCGTCTAAAAGTGAATTCATTAATGACTTTGAGTATTGGGTTGATTTTCTTCAACAGTGTAATACAAACTATGTTATTAGTGGAGATTTTAACATTGACTGGCTAGACAACACTGACACTTATCAAAGGCACATGCAAACAATAGTGAACGACAACAATCTCTCAATGATTTTGACAGAACCGACAAGAATTACTCCAACTAGTAAAACATTAATAGATTATGTACTCACTAACAATAGAGAAATTATTAATGCAAGAGTAGAAATGAATCAAAAAATTAGTGACCATGAAACGATTGAATGTGATATTAAGTGTATGAACACAAAAAATTGTAACAAAAAAATCATTAAATATTGCAAATATGACAGTGATAAATTTATATCTGTATTGTGCCAAAGTCCAGTGTTTTGTAACTATAGTGCTGAGAACCCGTACAACGTCAACGTGTTGAGCGAAGTGTTTGCAACGCAACTAAAGAGGGCTACCAATTCAATGGTCGTTTCAAAAATGGTTCCATATGATAACGCAGAATGGATGAATAGGGAAATACATCTAATGAGGTCTCATAAAATCAATCTTTATAAACATGCTGTGATAACCAATAATTTAAGAGATTGGCAACTATATCGTGAATTTAGAAACTATTATAAAAGAACAATTAATAATACAAAATCTGCATTCATTTCAAGGAAAATCGACAATGCTACTAATCAAAAAGATATGTGGAGGCAACTAAAAAAACACGTCCTGAAAACTAAAAAGGATATTATTTCAGAAGTGCAATTTGTAAACTGTGATATAGAGACTGATAGTGCAATAATCTGTGATAAACTTAATAAATTTTTTGTTGAAAGCGTTAATGACATTTGCCAATCTGTGATAATAGCCGAATATGTAAGCGTAGTAGAAGAGTGCAATATAGATTTTAAGTTCCGTGTTATTGATATTGAAGACATACTAAGTGCAATAAACTCGATAAACCAAAGGAATGATTTTAATTACATGAATGCAAAAATGCTTATAGATTCTATTAATATTGTCGGTCCTGTCCTTGTACGTATAATAAATAGTTCTTTATGTGCAGGAATCTTCCCAGAATCCTGGAAAGAATCGTTCATACTTCCAAAAAAAAAAGTCCCTGGTTCAATTAAGTGTAGTGACTATCGTCCCATAAATATGGTGCCTTTGTATGAAAAAATTATTGAAAAAATTGTTATGTCACAACTACAAGAACATATAAATAATTGTAGCATCTTAAGTCCAAATCAATCAGGATTTAGAACAAATCACTCATGTGAAACATGTATTAATCATGTAATAAGCGAATGGAAAAGTGAAATAGACAAACAAAATTGTGTAGTTGCTGTGTTTTTGGACTTGAAACGTGCTTTCGAGACCGTGAATCATAAAATATTGTTATGTAAACTTGAAAAGTACGGAATTAGGAATACGGAACTAAATTGGTTTAAGTCGTTCATTAGTGAAAGAAGTCAAAGAACTATTGCCAACAACTGTATATCTTCTCCAATGACTGTGAACCATGGAGTCCCTCAAGGTACAATACTGGGTGTTCTACTGTTTATATATTAATGACATGGAGAAAGTTATAAAACACAGCAAATTGGTACTCTTTGCTGACGATGGATTGCTATACATTAAGGGAAAAGATTTGCAACAATGTGTAAACGAATTAAACAGTGACTTAATGTTAATAAGTACGTGGCTTAATATGAACAAACTTAGCATAAATACAGACAAAACTAAATGCATGTTGCTCAACAATCCCTGCCCTCAAACAGTAGTTTCAATTTTAGTCAATAATAAACGTATTGAAGTAGTGTCGTCAATAAAGTATCTTGGTGTCCTACTTGACAATAAACTATCATTTAAGTATCATATAGACTATATTTGTAAAAAAGTATCTAAGAAGTTGGGTGTTTTAAGAAAAATACGATCAAACCTATCAAGAGACAGTGCAATAAAAGTGTATAATGTGACAGTAAAACCTCATTTTGAGTATTGCTCAAGTGTATTGTTTTTGTGTAACTCAACCCTTAAAAATAGACTCCAAAAACTGCAGAATAAACCAATGCGAATTATTCTGAAATGTGATAGATACACACCAATATTAACTATGTCAAACGCTTTAAATTGGCTAAACATTAACCAAAGACTTTATATGATGGCAATGATCTTTGTGTTTAAAATTAAGAACAACATGTGCCCTGAATATCTTCGATCCAGTATCCCTGCTGCAAGAAATATATCGTACAGTCTTCGAAATATAAGTGAGTTCAACATTCAAAGGACAAGAACGGTGCGAGCAAGAGCAAATATTCTTCACGCTGGACTTCAAACATTTAACAACCTACCTGTCAACATAAGAACAATTGATAATTTAAGAAATTTCAAAACGGCTGTTTATATATATGTTAAAAATAATGTAAATTGATCTTGAGAAGCGAATTATCTTAGCTTAAATAAACAAATTTTAATAGATTTTTAATATGTAATAATGTAAAGAAATGGCTATTAAGCCAAATAAAGCTCACTAAACTAAACTAAACATAATGAGAAGCGGAGTTTTTTTTTAACATAAAACATTCATTTGTTTGTGGAGTGTAAGCTGCCGAAGGTTTTGATAATATCTACCCAAAATAATGGCTCCAGAAAAAAACATATTTATAACCAAAATGCGCGTAATTCATTCCGTTGTCACAAATATCCACTACTATACCAGTTATACTTACAACTTTAGGTGTAAACTCGTTATCACTCTTCAGCAATGCACACAGATTGGTGACTATTTTGTTATTGGGACTAGGATTCCGATCACTGATTTGGTCTAGTAGATAAACTAAGAACTCAGCCGACAACTGCTGCAGTAACTCTTGTTCTTCGCGTTTGATTGACTCCATGAGTGGTTTCACCACCGGATTCAGTTTCTCTGGCAGACAGTGCATGCACACAATTGCCCCGGCCAGCGCAGCTTGTGTACTAAAACAAAGAATACAAGAAAAAAAACATGACAACGTTCTTCTGTTTGTAAAGCAACTTCTCATCGACTTACCTAATATCATATGTGTTGCGCTCAGCACTCGTTTGCTGAAAGGAGTTCTGCAGACCCTTACGCCTATCTTCGAGCATATCACCTATTTTCGGCTTTAAATTATGTTTCAACTTAAGATTTTCAGTCATTGTTGTGCTTAAGGCTTCTATTTGTTCAAGCGTTAGAATTTTGGCATTATTGAAATCGTTAATGGGAATTTTGTATTGCTTAAGGGTTGCAATAAAGTCGTGCGCCTCTTGCAGAAGTCTGCAACCAAAGAATGGGTAAGTACAGTAAAAATGAGATATGAAACCGTTTTCTGAGAGACATACCTTGTTAATGACACAGCCACTTCGTCGTAATAAACATACTCCATGACACAGTAGCGAAGTTTCTCCTGAAGTTTCGGACAGCCCGGTCGTACTGCAGCATCGGCTTGTGCCCAAAACGCAATGGTCAAGGCGCAGACTATACGCTGCACCGCTGATCGCGACTGCAAATGACCTAGTAAAACTTTGGTATAGCATTCCATTGGACTCTCAGTGGCCGATGTGTATTCCACACCCGGTGCTGGCTGGACTAAGAAATGCGAAAGTGCTCCAAGAACGCGTGCCGCATTGATGCGAGCTCTGACGAAGTTCCGCTCCCTCACTTCTAATGGTGTCGCCTCACTGCCGCCCAAGTAGAGCTTTTGCGGGAGGCCGGAACATCCACCCAGATCGTCACGATTACGCCGTCTCTCGCTGACCTGATTGGGCACGGTCTGGATAAGGATATTCATGTCGAATGCAAGGCGTGCTGGTTGCATGGCCAGGCAAATCCACGGCGAAACATAGGGGCAGGCGGCGTGCAACAGTGCCGACAAGTTCGCATAGTTGATAAGGTTCATCCAAACTTCTTTGGCAAGACATTGTATGTCACGCTGTGGCTCCACCAATATCCGTTGATATATGTGACGAAGTGCTTCTTGGAGTAGTGGTGATTGCCAGTCGATGACACCGAAATTTAGTTTCAAATTCTTTGAATCAAAACTTAGAACATCTTTGGCATTTGTTTCTGGTTTTACAATACGCTGGCCTGTCTCGCATTTAATCACGTTGCCCTGTGTGAGGGTTTTCAGTGTGGTGAGGGTCGATTTGCGCACAGAGCTGGTACTGTGACTGAGAAATGGCCACAGTCGTGGGACTAGCGTTGACATTGGTTCCATTCTGAGGACAGAAGAAGAGGTGTTTGAAATTTCTGCATACGCGAATGAAGTACTAACTTATTGTGCAACAAAAGTGCAAGAATACTTAAAACTAAGCAATATCTACAACTGTACTTACTGGATCCACTGCGAAGCATTTGGCAGGCAGAGTATGGCAGCCAGCAATCCCATAAAACTGTTGCAAGCCGATGTCAGCTCATCTTGGTCGAGCAGCAAATCCCACAGCACTTTCACAATGCTGGACACCTGAGGTGAATCCAACAATTTAGGGAGCCATGATGCGACTGGTATCAAAGTTGACGCCGCCACCGCACCAACATCATCCACTGAGTCGAGCAAGCCCAGCAATATGTCCGAGATGGTCAGAGGGAGGAATATTTGCAGGAGATCCTCACGAACCACAAATATGTACTTCAGTCCGAGTAGCCCGCCGTGACGTACTTCCCATTCGAGTTGTTTGATTAGCTTTAGTAGAACACTCACTGTCTCATTGACTTTGTCCGTGGGCATATCGCGGACAATTGTTCCCAAGACTTGAGCGCAAGTCTCCCTCACAGGCGCAACAACTTGATCCGAAACAAAGTCGCCAAAACGGTCAAGCGCTAGAACACACAGCAGGCGTAGGGCGGCATCTTCCAGCCACAAATTGTGTCCGTTATCCATCTGAGGGTAGAACACAACAAAACCGTAAGCAAACCGAATACAATGACAATCAAATTCCATGAAATTACCTCCTCTTGCGACATGTTTATGTACTTTCCTGCGCCCTGCGAATGATTGTTGATTAGTTCGCGAAGTGCTGTTGCTGCTCCATGGCGTATTTCCCATTTCGGATTGAACAAGTCGAGATAGAGGCGCGCACAAAAACCTTCCAACGGCCAGGAGACCGCGTCAACCCATACGCCAGTGGCATCAGGCACAGGAGCTAACAAATGTGGATAGTATTATCTCTGCACGCGCATTTATCGCTGAATCTTACCATTCATGCTGTAGAAGAGCTCTGTGACCGCTCTATCACATGTTTCGGGTTTTAGTTTCTTCTTATCCGGTTCATCTACCTGCATGCTGCCATTGGTGGACGAATTGCTACGGCTGAGATTGGCCGACGATGTGTTTGCAGTGTTTGCTGTATTTTGGCGGGCCTTCCTTTTTGCGCGATTTATTTCACGACAACTTAAGGTCTGTCCATTTGATGAGGGGCCAGTAGATTGCCCAGCAATCGGGTTTTTACTCAGGATATGTTGAACTGGTACCTAAAAGAGCAATTAAAAGTGATATATGGTATAATGTCCACACGTGAGAGTGCAATGTGCTTATATTTGTGCATTTTGTTTGTCATTAATCTGTTTATTACAATCCAGAAAATAACCTACAAATTTTGCACACACAATAACCTGCGACAAGTAGTTTGTTGTACTTCGTATATTAATGCACTGTATGTGATCGCCAAAAGCGTAAGCTACACTTGCACATATGCATTATAAATGGCGGTTTCTATTAAAGGACAAAAATTGTCATTTCTATCAAAAAAAAAATCAAATCTAGAAGAGCTCTTTCTATGTTTTTTATGTTTCATTGAAGAAAAATTGTACTTCCAGGGCAACTAACATGACAAAAGTGTCCGGGATGTTTTTGAAGAATTGCCCTGAACTCAACAACACTCTGCATACATATATGGTGTCCACCACTATTGCAAAAGTGTTTCAATAAATTTCGGGGCAATTCTCCCGATCTTCAATGAACAACGCCGTAGGCTTTCGCCAGTTTCGACTGTCATGAACAAATTTGAGAAGGCGTTTTATTTTCATAGGGACCACCTTGCCCTAGAAGCAGAAGCAACCAGCAGCTCAATGCAGGAGAGCATGGATGATCATTGGAATGCTGTGAAAAATACTTTTGTGAGCGGGGCACACACATTATGTCGGTAAAAGGCAGGCACACCATCGCTTTCGGCAGACACCTGGAGACGGATCGATGAGTGCACAGCATTCAAGGCTCGGATTGCAACGGCCTCAGGAGTAGAGAGAACCGAGTTAGAATATATCCACACACTGGCCTCTAGGGCTGAAGAAGCAAGTGCGATAGTAGGACTGTTTACAGCATCACCAAGGAGCTCATTGGTGGTCGAAGCTACAAACAACACCCGGTGAAGAGTCTGGACGGTAACCTCCTGATTTCAGATGAGGATCAGCTCAATAGATGGCGAGAACATTTAGCCTCAGTACTTAACCACCTAAATGATGGCGATATGATCTCAAATTCGTATGAGTATTCCGAAGTAACAAATTCCCGAATACGCACGGCACCTCCCAGCATAACAGAAATTATGACAGCAATCAAGTCCCTCAAGAAAAAGAAAGCGGTGGGTATTGATGGTATCGAACTGTTTCAATCATTGCCAAACACATCAGCAGTTCTGCTCCAACCCTAATGCAGAGAGTTTGGGACAGCGAACAATTCCCAAATGAATGGAAAAGGGCGGTGATTATAAAGCTACCGACTTTCCACATGCAAGGGGCGTTTTTGAGTCCTGAAGATATAGGAAACATGGAACCAAGAAGGTTAATGAGTTTTTAAAGAGCCTCAACAGCTCCCAGGGTTAAATAATAAAGGCCAACACAATAGATCTCTTCTGTTCGCAGTGTACAGGGCCTACTACTTACAATACAATAAAGCTACCGAAATGGGGAATGCGGAAACTGAAGAGGTACATGTGTTCTTACAGCTGTAGCCAAAATAATAGCAAAAATAATTAAGAAGCATTTAGATTCTACTCTTGACGTCGAGCGGACAGGTTTTCGCGCTGGATCCTCCTGCATCGACCACATAAGCACCCTACTTATCACAACTGAACAATGCGTTGAGTACAGGTCTATACTACAGCTGTCGTTTATCAACTTCGAGAAGGCTCTCGATATCTTGGTGGTTATCAGCGATGTACTCCGTGCAACATTGACGGAAGGAAACAATGGAATTCGTTGGACTATGACATCTTACCTTAAACACCTAGACTACACTGACGATGTTTGTCTTGTCACATCGGATAAAGGGCCTTCAACTTATGGCCCATAATCTAGAATCCGAGGCAAAGAAAGTAGGGCTAAAAATAAATACGGTCAAAACAAAAGCCCTCAGCCTCAGCACTTCCAACACTAACGCTCAACTTAACATTGCCGGATAGGAAGTCGAAAGAGTTGACAACTTTCTATATTTAGCAAGTGTGGTCCCGGCTTTAAAATATATCTCAATTGATTGAACGCCTATTGCTAACACACAGAATACACATATGCATTCATTTTTACACTAATAACAGCAACACACGAATCAATTTGCAGATAAGTCAGTCATTACTTTTCGTTGACAGAAATGTCTGATAATCAATTGCATCTGCCGAATGCTGTGTGATTTCTGATACGCTAATGAGTGATGATGACAGGCGATGAGCCGAAGGCCGTCGCAGCTAGTGCTTACAAAAATTATATTGGCAAAAGAAAGTGATGTTAGTTCCTACGCTTATAACTCAAGAACGACTGGATGGATTTCTATGATTCGCACCAATTAGGACTGGTGTCCAGTCTGTTTGAAAGAATAAAAAAAGAAAAGTCGGAAAATTCTTAACAGGTGGCGTTGTAGGCCCAAATTTCGTTTTTCATGGGGAAATGCACTCAAAAATAAATAAAATTGTATAGAAATCGAGTAGTGACACTTTAAATACAAAAAAAAAAAAAAATTTTAAAGGCAATTGTTGTTGTCAATTATTTCAATTATTTTCCAAGCAAATATTTGTTGTAGACAATTTAAATTTTTTTTTTAAATATACGATAGATATACCTACCTAAGTTTCTTTATGTTTACAATGTTACATTTAGTATCTTTTTGAAATGGAGTAGATACTTTGATTTGTTTGATGGTGTTTGGACCAATCATTTTTGTTTGACATGAATTTTCAGGACCCTTGCATTAGTATGTCTGAGAAAGTTGAAATGTAGTGCTGTTTGAGATGACGTGGACAATGATGACAGACAACAGGAGTTGTTGAGCGTCTTGAGGTGTCACGTAGGGAGGGGTTATTACGAAAAATGAGTGAGTGACAATCATGGTGCTCTGCTCATTCGTGAGTAGGGTTATGGGGAGGGCAGCTCAAAGGTACCATAACGCCTTGATACCGGTGTGGAGAGAGAAGGCTTACCAACCAAGATGATAATTGTGGTTAGTTTTCTTTTTGGCTGTTAAAGTCAAAGTCAAAATTTAGATTCCTGTGTCTCTCTCTCTATACAGGTCGAAAGAAATATCACTGTGCGTTAGTCGGGTGAAAATTAGAGAACGGCTCCACCGATTTGGATGATTTTTGTTTTGTGTTGTTCGTCTTGAAATCTTGAAAGTCGGGAAATTCTCAACAGCTGGCGTTGTAGGTACACATTTCGTTTTTCAGTTAAATTCAATCATCTTCTATTCTATAACATAGTAATACAATAACAATGAACTCCATGACGATATAACCCGATAATCACCGGGCCAATTCTTATAATTCTTCTTTTGTTTTGTTCGTATTGCTGTATATCAGGTTTAGGGTGTCTTAAAATATACTACTTTTGGGAACGATAGGTCTCCGAAACAGCTCAACCGATTTCAATGAAATTTTGTTAATGGATGTGGTTGATAGCTTACCCTTGGAGCCGATAGGTGGTGCCGTTGTCGACAAAAAATATGGTCCCTTGAAAAATAAAACTACCTACAGAGCTTCGAAATAAAATTGAATAGGTATGTATTATCAATCCTAAATATTTCTTGAGCGCGTAAGTTTTCGCCACTATAACTTATTGATATTTGTGGTAAAACAGATTTTCGTTAAATTTTTTTGCACTCGGGTACGAAGATATACGCAATTATTAAATTCGCATAATATTACCTCCATTACCATTTGCATGACACTTTGTTTAGGTACTTTACAATCCCCTTTAAAGAGGGAAGGTTATGTGTTTACGTTTTATATTGGTATCAGTATTTCTATTTTAAATTTTCTGTTTCGTCCGAACCAACTTACACACATATGAAAACCAATTAACCAGCTCACTAAAATTCGGCTACAAGTCATACCCAAAATACCAATTTATACATTATATAAACTGTTACTGTTACGGAAACACGTCTGATCTGAAATATAGGAACAGCGCTTACACTATAAACAACAATTTCTACTTGGTTATTGACCAGATGAGTGGCGCTGTCGTCGAACTCCGAAAACAACCTACCTATTTCAAAGAAATTGTGTGCATGTGTATCTAAGGTTTGTTCAATCTTGAGAGATAAGGTAGTTTTCGACCCGATAGGTGCTTTGTCGATCTGCGAAACCACACAATGTCCAAATAAAGCACTTTGCGAAATGCGAGCAAGACTTAAAACGAAAGGTACGGTCAAAGTAGGGTGGGTATAGCTACATATAAAAGAGACTGACGTACGAATATACTCATAACTCGGGATTTTTAGTTTAGATTCGAATTGGCCCAAGGAACGACATATGCTATACTTTTTGTCGAGTACCTAAACAAAGCGGATAGTATCACTTCCATTAGGAATAACAAAAATTATGTAAAATTTTTAATTTTTGTATTCTTTGAATGTTCCCTACCTACCGCTACACAATTTGAAAAATGTCGGCCCATTTATAATTTTTTTGTGAAACCTTGATGCACCGAAAGTTTGGGAATGATGAAACACATCGACATTACTTTGAATAAAGAATTTGAATTGAACGAATAACATAAAGTAGCATGAGCTTTGTACATGCTTGAAATTATTATTTTCATTCCATTAACGAATTCGGGCGGAACAAAGTTCGCCGGGTCAGCTAGTATTTAATATTGGGTCGTATGAATAAAAGCTGGCAAAAATCTACTTTGCTAAAGTAAGTTCGAAAATTCGAATATAGCATTTACTTCGCTGTACGTGTACTTGCCTTGCACTTCCTGTCAAACCTGATCAGTAGATATGAATTTTTAAATTTTTCTTAATAGGCTTTTCCCAACGTTTCGTGGAAAACGACTTATGGCAAATGGAACATGCAACGAAATTGATCAGCTTTTATAAATGGATTAGTGTGTTATATGACAGAAATATCAGCTGTTCAAATTGCCTTTGTTTTTGCAAAAATCACAAATGGATATCGCCTTGAAAAATGTTTCCCGTATTGCACATACAAATGGAGTATTTTTGGAGATTCGTAGTCTTCAGATGACGAGGAAAAATATTAAGATAATATTTCCTCCTGAATTATATCCATGGCTATTAATGTATTTCGTTATTTTGGTTTTCACGAAACTACCCCCATTTGTCTTCAAAGCAAACTTCTTAAAATGACGTCAAACAGCTGTGCAAAGTATATTGGTATTGTGAGAGTGTGTGTAGATCTGAAAAAATATCGAGATCTGCAAAAAGTGCTCTGAATCGAAAAAAAGATTGATTTGTGATCCCAATGGAAAACGCCATTATTCTTCTGTTTTCGATGAAGTTTTCGTGTGTTTTGGCGAAAACCCGGTTTTGCCTATAAGATTCTAACAACTTTGTGGAAATTGAAATTTAAAAAATTAAATTCAGAAATATAAATGCGATTTAGATCATTTTACTGATTTTTGTAAGCCAAATACCTTGTTGATGATTCATTTCTTCTTCAGGTGCCGGGAATTGTATCCGATATTGTTGGAAATATTTATTTGTTATCACATAGAAAATTAGTTAAAAAAAGAACTGTGAATTATAGAGAACTGTCGGCCTAGAAGCCCGGATCTCCGCTATATACCTACCTTACAAAGGTCTGAGTCAACTAAATAGCAATCAGAATTTGCATAGCATTTCTTTGTCTGATAAGTTTTATTCATACTGATCTGAGTAAAAGGTCAGTTCCGCTTCTTTTTCGAACATGCCAAAATTGGTTTTTTTTCATACGACCCAATAATAGAAATGGGTACAATCAGTAATGCGAGAAGCCATTACGCCTTACGGTCTGCAATTTGTTTAATCAGTTCTAAAGCGCATACACACTAAAAATGCTATCAATTTTACATTAAGGACGAGTAGTAGGACTAACATGTTGATGCCAAATCGGCTTATGCTTTCTTTAGACAGTTTTACTCTCGTATCGACCAACCTTATTACGACTCTATTAAGGTACATAACGTAAGGGCCGATCTATAATTTATCACCGATGGCGTACATCGGTTCACGTCATTTCGTCATGTCGGAGGATTACAAGCGAGGGGCACACTGTTTCGGTCACCCGTCGTACATCCTACGACATATCGTCTAATAGTCATCCCCATTTTCACTTCTTTAAGGGGTTGTCCGAGGATTACAGGCGTGTGGACGACTGTTTCGGTTACCCTTCCCTTATCCGAGAATAAACTTTCCCGATTCTGTCTACAAAAGTCTTTGGTCTAAGTGTGTCGTTCTAGACAGCCATCTTAAATAACCTAACCTAACTTTTACTCTCGGATGTTTGTCAAACGTTCGCAACAGGTGGAACAATTTCTCGGGGTGCACTAAGGCCCATTTTATTCACTCGAAGTTGAACACAACTCGGGGAGTTTTCCATATAAAAATACCCAAGTTGTGTTCAACTTCGAGTGAATAAAATGGGCCTAAAGTTCCTGGAGTATTTTTCGTATCTAAAATGATCTGTAGTTCTCTTCTACACAATTAAATCGACAACACTCAAGTATGAAATATCCGTTTGTACTAACATCGACTTGTACCAAACACATTCACTACGGCCCCCCTCTAAAACAATAACCTATAGGAAACAAAAAATCTCACCTTCTCGTCATTAATATTGTAATTACTGGTACCACCTTTCACATCGTCATCTGTTATCATATCGGTTAAATTCATGCCCAGTCTACTGGCTTGAGTAATGCCCAGCTTCTCGTTCAACAGCGCTCGTTGTCGGCTCAAGCGTTCTGTCGACTGGCTGGCATCACCCTCCTCGTGGACATCGAATTCACTGCCCTCGGAGCCAATTAAACGTGCTCCCTTCTGCAGGATATGTGCCAAATTAAACTCGGCAAAAGTCAGGAGATGCGCTTCGGCTTTCAGTTTTTCCTCGTTTTCATTATTTGTTGGCTGGTGCTCCTTTTTCACCGCAATCGGACTCCAATCCGGTACATTCTTTAAGATGGCCTCTACTGCTTGAGCAGCAGCTATACGAGTGTCCCACGAATTACTGTGCAAGTAACCAATCAATCTATTCAACAGATTGTGCAATTCATGTGGGTAAAGCTTTTGAACTTCGCCTATTTGTTTCGCTGCAGCTCGACGAGTGACGGCCGATGAACCAGATTCAAGCAGAATAAACAAGCGATCGAGTCTGAAATTTACTTTTCCATTTAACTGATCCAAACATAAATATCAATAAATGCCGGATTCTTACCTGGAAGTCATATTTATAAATGTCGCTTTTCGATTGTTAGTATCTTCTTCTGAAATTAGACAAAAAAGAAAATGTACTTTAATGTTCGTATGCAGTGTTTCTGTTTGGTGAACGGAAGGATAAAACCTGAGTTGGTTTAGTAAAATTGAGGTATACTTATGAACCTCACAACAACGCAGTGCATTCATAATTTATTGCACGAGCCCAGATTACCAGAGAAAGTGCAGAACACTTGAACGCGGCGTAAACAACTATCAGGAACGATGCCACTAGCATTATCATACTTATAGTAATGTTGCGGGTGACTGTCGGTCATTTGATAACGAATAGCTGGACTCGAGCTGTATTTGATAATATTTATGAATACGACGACGAGTGGCATGTTTTATGAGATTGTAGGCGAACATACACTATCCAAGATTAGTCTTTTTAATGTCGCATGTCTGCCTTCCTGTGGAGTGACCGACGACTATACGTTATAGAACAAGATCGCGTACCCACTTAAGGTGCCAGCATGCTGTTGAGCAATAGGAATGTAAGCGTTTGTGTCAAGGAGCAACTAATGATGCGATCTCAACACATTTCCATCATCATTACTGCTGGCTAATGCTCAGACTGATGCAAAGATAAGTCATAAGAAAATAAACAGACGTCTATTTTCAGCAGCATTTGTTGCTATCGAGCGCGACACTATTAGCACGGTACATCTGACCCGATTTTGATGAATATGATGCAAGCTTAAACAAATAGTATAAATAGTCGAGTTCGGTAAGTTGTTATGCTACCAACACCTTGCGTTAGTCCTTTCAAGCTAAGCATCCGGAAGGCAACTATTATTTTGCTTTGGACCCTGTTAAGTAGGGCAACCAAAACGGTATCAAGACCTTGCGTTGGGACTTTTGAGAAGAGCACTCGGAACGCCACCAATGCCTTGGATTGGAACATATTAAAATATATATAAGCATGGCAACCGAAACTCTACTCGCACCTTCCGCGGAATGGGCTTGGAATGGTACAACAAGAACGTGGGATCGTACTTTACACCATCTCTAATAATATATGTATAGCAGACGACTTGCACTGTGTAAAACGGAAAACAAGAACCGGAGCGGATCACTGGGATCAAGTGTTTAATATATGTCAAACCCTTTAAACAGTGTGGATCTTCTCAACCCCAGGTCGAAAGTACGACCCAAGAGAGACACTCAAAAATCAGTCCTGACCACATAAAGTGAGATGCTAACCTCGATGGCAAGGCCTGCCATACCCAAGTCCTCTGAACTAACCAATGTGGTACCATCGTCGATATTGCCCTTCCGTCCAACGTCGAAGTATCATCATCATCATCATCATGCAGATATGCAATATAAAGCTTCTTCTTTTTCTTCTTCTTCTTCTTAAGGTTCCTCTCCGCTCCGGAGATTGGAAATCATCATTTTTATTGTATGTTTGTTTGTTACTCCTTTCATTATTTCTGAGGATGAGAGATTTAGCCATTCTCGCATGTTTGACAGCCATGTCAGCCTTTGTCTCCCGATTGCTCATCTTCCTTCTATCTTTCCCTGAAGTATTATTTGCAGTTTTTATTTCTCATTTCTCAAAATGTGACCGAGGTATTCAAGTTTTCTTTTTTTAATTAGGTGCATTACTTTCCTTTTCATCCCTTTTTGTCGCAGAACATCTTCATTTGTTATTCTGTCAACCCAGGAGATGTGTAGTATTCTTCTATATATCCACATTTCAAAGGCATCTATTCTTTTAATCGTATCTCTGTGTAACGTCCACGTTTCAGCTCCATATAAGAGTACCGACCAGATATAGCATTTTACTAATCTTATCTTGAGATTGATTTCTCTGCTGCATAATCCTTTTTTCATTTTGCAGAATACTGTCCTTGCTTGTTCTGTAATGCACTGTATTTCTTTACCAGGATTTGCGTTAAAAGCTATTGATCACCAAATCCTTTGGTAATTTATTTTCACCCCGAACTTTGGTAATTAATTTTTTTAATGTTCTCTTGCAGAAGTTGCAAGGTAGGTAGGTAGGTAGGAGTGGCGGTTTAACTTAAAACCTAAGTAGAACTATGTGTTTGTAACCACAACTCATTTGACCTGGTTGTTTAAGATTTTCTAATAGGAGGTTTTAGATCCAGCCTGTGGAACTCAAAAAGGGTTATCAATTCCCAAATACCACTTTTCGAGACCTGTTCAAGGGAGTCGAAGAAGAAGACCAAGAGATCGCTGCCTGGCCCTAGCTAGTGCCGGACAGTCGCAAATGTAGTGAGTGAGTGTTTCCTTTTCGAATGCGTCATTAAAGCTGCCGGAGTGTGTATTATGTGGGATGCCTAATCTTATTGCGTGTTCCCCTATTGGCCAATGGCCTGTGATTATCGCTGTTATTCTGGCAATATCTTTTCGTGATTTACTTAGGAGGTAGGTTGTTTTTTTCCGTGCTGTAGTTTGGCACATTCTTCTGGAAATTTTGACACTTGGAAGTTGAAAACGTGTAGTTATCTCTGGAACTACACGCTCTATTTATATATTTAAAAACTATTTAGAAACCATTATAAATGAGCAAAACCCCTTTTTTTATATGGTGACTAACGTCAAGTAATTTGAGGCTGTATAATGTAACTGTTTATAGTTTGTATTGAGAACTTTCTAAATGTTCAGTCTTAGTCATAGCTCATAGGTTTGTTAAAGCAACATTGATAATGATAACAAATAAACTGAAGTGGACACTTAAACGCTCATTTCAATCCAACAGTTCGTAATAAATAAACAAACAAGTTTTGTCGATATTCTAGAACGGATACACAAAATCCAGCAACTTGTTTGGTTTTTATCTTTAGCGAATACAGATTTCCGGTCAATTCGTCAAAGTTAAATGGAGAACCAAGAAAATTGAATATTTTGTCCAAGTAAAAATAAACTAAAAATAGTCTTTATCCTTTATTGTTTATAATTAAGCGGCTACCCCTACCGTACGACTGACTGGGAACAAAATGTTAGTGTTTCCTGTTGACGATTGGTTGCAGTTGATGACACACTTTTGTTACTTATGCCGTTTGCGAACATTCTTTGTGGGTGCAGTGTGGCCTCCATTTCTCAGGGCAGTCAGAAAAGGAAAAGTAACATAACAAACAAGTAGCATAACTAACACTTCTCAGAAGTCTATTGGACGTACTTACATACAATGAAAACATTTACATGATTACCAAAGCTTAGTGAGTTGTCACTATCATAACTAAACTTTTCTTTCTATGGTTGGGACGATACCCCCACATGGGCAACCCCCAACCTAGAGGACCATCAGGAATTGTTTTGACCCTAGGACAGCGAGCCGGATATTCAGTGGATCCTGTAGAAAGGAGATCGAAGACTCCCGTGTTAAACAATATGACTGCTTCCTTCAAGGTCGGAATACAAGCTTTTCGAAAGATCGAAAGCAACCATGCCAGGGAATAGTTGATGTCTTCAAGCTGAAACTGCTAAATGGGCCTCATGAAGAAAGAGTAATAAGCAAAGAAGAGAACCCACGTACAGTCAATGAAGAACCAGTTCCACTACACCAGGGGTTCCCAAACTTTTTTATACCGCGACTCCCTTTGCAGGTTGTAATTTTTTTCCGACGCCCTTCTAAGAGAGGCTACCTGCTACCTACAGTCTCCCACGCCAAAAAGTGACGTTCCCGACCGACCAATCTAGTTAGTTTTTGCATTCAGGTTTCGTCTTGTCCAGACCAATCTAGTCGACTTAACTTTTGTTCTGACAGCTGTAAAAAAATAAAAATAAAGTGATAGAAATGTCGACCTGTGCGTACCGTCTTGCGACGCCCTTAGGATAGCGCCGCGACTCCCCAGGGCGTCGCGACGCACAGTTAGGGAACTCCTGCACTACACAATATAGAATAAGTTGGCCTAGCTATAAAAAGTTTAAGAATAAAAAAGAAGCACGCTCTAATGGTTTACCATTCGAATTATTTATTCGCGACGAAATAAAAAAAAAAACATCTACCTGTACAAAAAAATAACGTTGATTTATTTTGCTTGTCGTCCTTTGTTATTTCTTCAGTTGTTGCAAACTTAGAAGTTTTTGAGTCGAATTCATTAAAAATAAAGAGGAATCGAAAATCCGAGCATGAAGACATTGAACACTCGCTATCTTCAACAGCGAAATATTACAGATTTTTTTCAAGGAAATTATTTATGTATAATGCCAACCAGTGTTGAGTCTCTTATAAGTTGTGCTTTTTTATTATTACAGGTTTTTCTTTTTAATTCGAACTGAATAATGAATTTATGAATACAGCATTGTGTAGTAACATATCTACTAGTAGGTATAAAGAATGAGTTTTTTTTATCCGGATTTCACTGTACTTTCTTTGTTCTCAGAGCAATTTTCGTGTTCGTTTGGTACAAAAAAAGCAATCTTTTTCAGATTTCAGAGCACTTTTGCGAATCTAGATATTTTCTCAGATTTACCAATTCAAGTGCGTTTGAGTTTGACAACTGGTGGAGTTTGTTTATATTTTAGTGAATTGTTTTCTCCAGCAAAGAAAGGCATTGCATCGGGTGAATCTATTTTTGTAAATTACTAGCTGTACCCCCCGGCTTCGCCCGTGCAAAATGTGGTTTCAGAACAGTTGATGGAAAAAAGATCTAAGAAATTTGCTAAATATATAATCTCATAACGCTTGAGTTGGCCAATAACAGGATATTTCTTCCCACTGCATAAAATAATTTGTCTTCCTTCCGTAATTTTAACAGGTATTCGTTTCAAATGTTAAATCACTTTCTTTCAGTCCCGTATACATTTCGCACCCTACCTAAAAAGCCTAAATCCTGAGGCAAGACTCAACTATTATTATTATTTTATCCTTTGAAAGTCTGAATTCCTTTGTTTTCAAAAACAATCCGCGGTACTAATAATCATTTTTAGTGTCCAGGTTATGTTTTTCGAACTCACAATAACGAAATTTTCCATACAAAATTGCATATTGTGACCTAGGAAATATTTAGTGTGAAGGTTAAAAATAATTATTGGTAAGGCCCAATGTATTTTTTCTTTTGGTCATAATATTATGTCACCAATAATGATTTCAAAATATCGACTTATTTTATTTAAAGGCCAAGGAGGGAACATATTTGTTTTTTTAAATCATGAGCTTAGTAAATATGTAGTAAACTCAACCAGGTGAAAATCGTAGAAATGTCTCAAATTTCGCCTAGTATTTATTTAAAATACCATTTAAGTTATCGAGTTATTGGATATCCTATGTTGTACCTGCAGATGTCCTCTATAAAGGTGGCATTTACTATATTTATTTTCGAACGCAAAGCGTGACAAAGAAAAAATAAATTACTCTTGTCCATTTTATTCCGGAATTTATTTATATCTTGAAACAAACTGGAGATTGTGGGCCTAGGTATCCTCTGTAGGCCTGTGCCTTGTGAAAAATGCACCAAAATATATTAAGAAGTTTCTAAGATTTTTGCATTTAAAGGCAGGCAGTCAAATGCATTCTAAGTCGAACAGAACTACACCAATTTCTTTACAAGATTATCAATGAATTTTAATTTATAAAAACTCACAAAATCGCATTGAAGAAATCCGAATCTGTAATGCGCAATGGCCGGCAAACGTTATTCGAACGAACAAAACACGAATTCGCAAAGTGCAATATGGACGCTGAAACAGCAATGAATGAAGAAACTGCGCAACTGAATCAAATGGCACAGTCAACGTGGACAGCGCCACCACACATGAAACAAAATTGGGCTTCTCGATTGATCGATAATAGATGGCGTTACGTTGCGTGTCTATCTGGCAGCTCAATTGTGATACAATACCTATGTTACATTCAAATTTGATTCTATTTCTGGTACAGCGCCACCTGTTAGAATTTTTCAATTTTTCTTTTTTCCTAAACCTTCGCGGAGCAATTACGAACAAATCCGCAGAAGGAAGTATCCAATTTGGTCCAGTCGTTTTCGAGTTTTAAGCATCCGAACAAACCAAGATCCATTTTTATATACATATATAGATTTAATACAAAATTCAACCATTGAATGGAAATCGCTTAGAAAAGTGTCGAAAACTATGCATAAACAAATCGCACGAATATCAACACAAAAAAAAAGAGCAAGTGACGTTTTTATGTTCGATTAGGTACACAAAATCTGAAATCTGAGAGCAAATCTGAAGAAGCTCAATCGAATACCACATGAAACAAATAAAATTGTTTAGCGAACCAGTATCAAAAGTCTAAAAGAACGTTTTCCGTATCATTCAAAATTACACCCGAAAATCACTTGTGTTTTTAGTTTGTTGTTAATCACTTATTGGGTAAACAAATTAAAGAACGACTAGTACAAATCTGAATATTTCCCCGAAGCAATTCGTGTCAGTATTTTGTTTTTTAATTATGGTGATCAAATTTCCAACGAAATTTTAGTGAAGACATATTTGTGACCTCTTGTTCCCACGAAATGGTAAATTTCCCACGGGTTATCAACACTGAGTATACCCCTCCAGTTTCTTATCATATCACAATACCCGAGCTCTTACTCACTGTCACTGTCACCTTGGTACAGTTTACGCCCTCTGTTTAAATTGACAGTGTTATTCGCGGTAACTACTAAATAGTTGCAACCGATATTCAAGCCCAACATCATAATATGTATCGTCAGCAAAATACGTTAGTACTTTTATCGATGAACTTGGTATATTTTTTTTTTGATAGCTCACCGTTTCGTCATGATAGAAAAGCGATTACAAAGCACCGGCCTTTTGCACACACCCTCGTACGAATGTGTGATGCAAACAGCTCCGGTAAAAGCCTCAACAAATCAGTTCAATTCGAGTGTAAATATAACTACATTAGGTATACCGTTATCAGTGTATATAGGGCTTTTACCGGAATTGAAGAAAATGCGACTAAATTTAGCCCGACGACGAAAAAGCGATAACAAAGAGCATGAGTGCCCAACTATAGCTGTTTGAAACTTGAAACTCATAATAATCGGTGACGGTAGTATATGATTTAGATTACGTCGACAAACGTACATATTTGATGGTAATTTTTATATGTATTTTGTTTTATAACCACATTACTAAAATATAATACTTGACCAGTTCAAAAACACACTTAAATGCGATGGCCCCGCCTGACCACCGGGAGGCTATGCGTTGCCGCTGTTCACTGTGAAATATGAACACGAATCTCCCCAACCGCAGAAAAGTTCTAGACTCATTCTGAAGGTATTTTTATTTTGTTTTATTATTACATAGGACACGTGGTTTCGCTGGAGTGGCTGTATCTGTAGGGAGAGAGACCAAATGCCGACACATTTCGCATCACAACCAACCGAAAGGGGGTACGTGGTCATTTCAATAATTCCCTGTTAATAATTGCATAACTATTCTACTAAGAAAAGTAAACACCTGCGCAGCTGTTTCCCTTATTTTGAAACAGTCTAAGGGCTAATTTTGATAGCTGACGACAGATGAATGCGAATGTTTGTTTGTTACAGTAGCGTCTTGTTGGTAAGCAAGTGAGGTTAAGGTGAAGAATGAGGTCACCGAAAAAGGATTAAATGCGATTTCAGAAATCCTTTAACAAACTCATTGGGCAGACTTAAAACGATGATCTCATATACGAGCTATATATAACTATGACTACAGGTACCTACAGTTTTAAGGTGTGAACTCGCTTGGGGACTCTGAACTTTCGAGCATAGTGGTGAAAAGCTCCCGAACACTGTTGCGACAGCCAAAGAACAGAAAAAGAATTTATGTACTATAAAAGACATTAAGTCTTATTTGTACTCTGTAAAAAATAAATGAAATGAAATGAAATGAATACAAATTTCAACCATGTTCAAATTCAATGTGTTCGTGCACAACATCCACCGTCTTGGCGGAAGGAAATGATATTTTATTGAAGCAATCACATCCAATGATGGTGCCCGATGGGAAAAACATTGATGTAGGAAGAGCTTCTCCGAATTGCTGTCTCCAACAGGGCATTGGCAGAAAATAGTCTCGCATCTGAAGTGAAGTGACATATGTACATCTTACTGTGCAGTGAATGTTAAAAGACTTCAATTGAAAGAGGTGGAGAAGTTCAAGTACTTCGGTGTCTTATTCAGAAGCGATGACAGGACAACTTTAGATTAGACTAGATTTATTTGCTTGGAATTTTACACTTTCAAGACAAAATAGTCTTATGAATTAGTGAATATTACAAATTTGAAAGAAGCTGCAAGAAACAGGAATCTCGGAGGGAATACGAATAAATAGATCTAACAAAAAATAATAAGAAGAATTTTTAGGCCGGAACCGTACAGTGCCACCTGACCTTCTAACATGACGTGGCAGAGAATTCCATAGGCGGATGGTGTTTACAAGAAACAACTGTCGTTCCAATGTAAGACTAGAAAAACGTGGGTGTACAGTATAAGTTGAAAGGATCTGTTTGACACACTAAAGCTTAGTTTGTTAATGATATAACTAGGCTGATTAACCTGGATCACATTAGACAGCAATACAAGAGATATGTAACGAAGTATATGACCAAGAGTCATGTTATAAGGTAATTTCGCGAAGCTAGAGATTCGATGAAATCGGTTTGGATTGAAAACATATCGCACAGTATTATTAAACGCGACATTAAGCTTTCTCCTGCTATTAGCACCACAATTACAGAATATTTCGCAACCATAACTAAGAATTGGAGTAATGAGTGTCTTTGCTGGCAACATACGTGTTTTCAGGGGAGTGTAGTAATGCGACATCCAAATCTGACGTAACATACCATACACTTTACCAAATAGTCACATTGATGTGAGTAGCCCATGTCAGTTTGCTAAAAACCAAATTTCTGGCTGTCTCGACATATTCGATTTTAGAACCACTAAGAATTACACCAGGAAAGTATGAGAGATCTAATGACTTTTCATTTGGATTTTAGGGCGTTAAGGAAGAGTCCGTTCTTCTCTGACCAGGAGGATATATACCCGAGATCATTATTGATAGAATTTACGCAGTCTTCTATCATACCAAGGGAGCAGCTTTGGTATATCTGGACATCGTCAGCATACATATGGACTGACGAAGATGATGATATTATTGAGGGAATTTCATTTACATAAAGTGAAAAAAGGAGAGGCCCAAGAACCGGACCCTGCGGAACCCCTCTGCAAGTATAGAGGAAACCTGACAAATGGTGATCCAATGAGATGGCTTGCTTTCGAGACTGAAGATATGAGGACATTAGGGTAATGTGATCCACGGTATCAAAGGCTTTCGAGAAATCGAGAAGCACTAAAAAAGTCACTTTGTCATCATCCAGCGATTCCCCAATATCATCCACAACTTTAATAATCGCAAGTTGTTCGTAAAAGTGTGTGAATTTATTTGTTTTTACAGTAGCTTCTCGAATATCTTAGGCAAATATGGTAGAATGCTGCAAAAGCATGAGGGGATAGTGCTGCCCCTTCTCGTGAAAATGTACAGAAGCAGTATCCTACTAAATCATGTACCTCAGTCATGGAGACATGTCCGTGTAGTTTTCATACCGAAAGTCGGCAAAAGAGGTCACGAATCCGCGAAGGACTTCCGACCTATCAGCTTAACCTCCTTCATTCTTAAAACTTTAGAGCGTATACTCGACCTTCACATAAGAACAAGCCTTGAAAGGTCCCCCTTATGTAACTCACAACACGCATACCTCAAGGGCAGGTCGACTGAGACAGCTCTTCATGAAGTAGTGCGTACAATTGAGTGGTCACTCTCCCATCACCAATTCACCTTAGCTACCTTCTTAGATATAGAGGGCGCTTTTAACAACGTCCACACTGAATCGATCCAGGAATCTCTCTTAGAACTAGGTGTAGAGGATTACGTCACTTCGTGGATCATTTCCATGCTCAAAACAAGGATCATTCAAGCTAAACTTGGTAACACCCATCTAACCAAATCAGTAAGCAGAGGAACACCTCAAGGTGGGGTGATCTCGCCTCTCTTATGGATTATGGTACTTAACAAAATCCTTTCAAAACTCGACAGGGAAGGTATAAAAGTCGTTGCGTATGCGGATGACGTGGTCGTTCTAGTGTCAGGAATGTTTCCGACCGTGATAAGTGAAATCATGGAAAGGGCCCTGGGTAAGATTAGCGGTTGGGCTACAAGTTGTGGTCTTAGCGTTAACCCAAGTAAAACCGAACTGATGCTTTTCACCACCAAAACCAAAATACCAACCTTCTCACTTCCCCGCTTAAACAACCAAATCCTTCCTTTATCCACCAGCGCTAAATACCTTGGGGTCATGCTTGACCCCAAACTCAACTGGAAGTACAATATCGAACACCGAGTGCGGAAGGCAAGCATAGCTTTCTACACTTGTAGTAAAACTTTCGGCAAGAAGTGGGGACTTCAACCAAAGATGGTTCGCTGGATGTACACAGCGGTGGTACGTCCCATCCTCACCTATGGATCACTGGTATGGTGGCCCGCCTTAAGCAAAGCCTATAACGTCCTTAAATTAAGTAGAGTCCAAAGAACAGCAGGAATTGGAATCACAGGAGCCCTGCGATCAAGTCCGACCGCTGCCCTCAATGTCATTCTCAATTTCCTGCCAGTGGATCTGCATATAAAAAACATTGCAGCATGTAGCGCTGTCAGATTAAAGGAATCTAAGTGTTGGTGCGAAAGGCCTTACGGCCATACCAGCATCCTTTTTTCCCTTCCTGACGGCATAGGTCATATGTCTACAGACTACATAGTACCCAAACACGACTTCCATAAAAACTTCTCTGTTAGATTCCCCTCTAGATTAGAATGGGAGGAGAATGCGGTCGTTAATGAATTCGACATACCTATCTTCACAGATGGTTCCAAGATGGACTGTGGAGTAGGAGCAGGCATTTTCTCTACAGAATTAAACATCTCAAAAAGTCTTCGCCTACCCAACGTAGCCAGCGTTTTTCAAGCAGAAGTACTTGCAATTAAGGAGGCGTGCAGACTGCTCCACAATATTGCAACACCCAGAAAAAAAAGTAGGCATCTTCGTCGATAGTCAGGCCGCGATTAAGGCTGTTGGTTCAACTAATTCAACGTCCAAGCTTGTTGTGGAATGCAGGGAGACACTGACCAGGGCTTGTCATCGGTTTGATATCACTCTCGTCTGGGTTCCCGGCCATAGGAACATTGAAGGGAATGAGAAAGCCGATGAACTTGCCAGAATTGGCTCAGCTCTGTGCGTGTCTCACGCGGAGGAAGTCTTCCCTCCGCTGGGATATGTAAAGGGAGAAATCCTCCTGCACTTCACCTCATGTGCTGAGACTAGTTGGATGAACCTGACGAACTGTGTCATTTCCAGGAAGATCTGGCCAACCTACGATAATGCCCGAACAAACAACCTATTATCCAGATCGCGTGTAGATGTTGCCAGACTAACGGCAATTAGTACGGGTCATTGGCCTTTAGGAACCCACGCAGCCAAGCTTGGCATCCCCCACAATATCCACTGCCGTAGCTGTGATGACACAAGTAAGAGTGAAACAGTGTTCCATTTGTTTTGTGAGTGTCCGGCCCTAGCCAAAACCAGACGCAGTGCACTGGGTCAACCATTTTTTGATGACCTTTTGGCCATCCAAGGCATCCATTTCCACAGGATTATCAAATTTCTCAACTCCACAGGCTGGTTTTGAGCTCTTTTAACTTCCTTCACCTCCTTTTCATATCAGGTTCCGTTAGTTGTGGTTTCAAAACGGCGCTCAATGCGCTACTTGTGTTTTTCCCTCGTCGGGAAATACGGCCACCTAAACCAACCAACCATGGTAGAATAGAGATCGGCCGATAATCGTTACTATTAGTACTTTTATAATTTTTGAAGTTCTCCATTTTTCGGGGTATAAATACCAGTGGTAATAATAAAATTGAAGACATAATATGTACTAACGAAGGAAGAATGACTGGGAGAATTATTTTGACAAACTTGGGATGTATTTCGTCAAAAGCAACGGCATTCGATTTAACGGATAACAAACAAGCGACAATTTCCGCATTATCAACACAAACGAACTCAAAGACACCAACTAAGGAATTGAAGTCACGAGAGACAGACGAGGAAATGACATCTAAAGTAGGAAAAGGGAGTGTAATACCATGTTCCCACCAACGTGATTTAGCTCCACTTGATTTAAGTAAATCATCTCATAAATTACGTGATTTACCATACATTTTCGTGATTACTAATTACATGATTTATACGTGTTTAAATTCTAATTACGTATCTGTCATCGCAAATCCACACAAAATAAATAACATACCTGTTGTTCTTTCAATTCAGTTCAATTCGAATCAATTTTATTCAACAAACAAAAAAACAAATGTGAAAAAATTATTTAAAATCCAATATTCTTCGTGTTTCCGTGAGTTTTGGTATTTTTATTAAGTAAATAATTTTTGGCGCAACAGGTCCGTAGGCTTAGCTTCTCGCAACCATTCGTTTTGTGTGAGTTTTCATTTTTGGAACGAATGGAAGGGATCTACAATTTTATGCCGATTCCAAACGGGCCAATTGAGAAGCTCTTTCATGACAGTTATACTCTCTCGGATGTTTGTCAGACGTTCGCGAGAGGTGGCGCAGTGAAAAAACCCTGAGTTGGAAATTGGGTTTTTGCGGGATTCGAACCTGAACCCCTCGCTTAGTAGTCCAACACACTAACCACTAAGCCACTGCGCCTATTTTTATTAAGTATTGACAATAAAACAATTTATGGATTGTATGTAATCCATAAATTGTTTTATTTTTGGCAGGAATGGGAACAACACAAAAACAACTCAAAAAAAAACCTACCTGGTCCGAAGGGGATGAACTCTTTCTCCTGGATGTCAAACTAAAACACGTAAAGTTCGGTGGAGACGCCTTTCGTGATTTATAAATCACATGAGCTAAATAACGTTGGTGGGAACATGGTATAACAAAACTCTTATTGAGGAGGTTTAAATCTAAGTTTTCATGGATATTTTAACCGATTTTATTATTTCCAATACCGGTTTCTCGTAAATTTTTCCATAATTGTCGACCCTTCATTATGGGATTTAGTTTCTTTTCGTAGAAGTTAATTTTAGTAGTTCTTATTTTCCCGACCACTTGATTACGCAGAGATAAAGTTGTAAATGCATACTAAGCCTGTAACGCTTCCACTCATTGAAAGCCCTATTGCGCTGCTCGATAAGTAGCAGGATTTCAGTGGTGAACCAGGGTCATTGACCATTATTTATGCGTTTCACTTTGATTGGCACATTATTGTTAAAGAGTGCACATTTATTAGAGTTGAGGAAGTCGATTTGGTCACATGGAGAGGAACCGATAAGAAGACCACCATCATTCGATTTTATTTCCACAAAAACATTGTCAATTTCACATCCAGCTGCAGATTCGAATTTCAGATAAGATCTCAACTCCCTTTTAACATATATTGCAGCACCGTCACCCACTCTTCCTATCCTACCACAGCGAAAAAGTTAAAAACCATTCACTTTATATACTTGATCTAAACCACGATTCTGTGACGCAAATAGCATCAACCTTAGAACCTTCAAAGAGATCCCTAAACTCATCCAGTTTGGGAGACAATCTTTGTGCATTAATGTGGCACACCCGAAAGCCAGTCTTTTGGTCACCAAGGACATTTTTACTTTGAAATTTGTTATGAAATTGCTCAAGATAGGGCAACATGTAGGTAGCTATGTCGGTCTGTTATCAGGAGGACCAAATTTAAACCTAACTTTTTTGACGTTTGATAACACACAGTCTTGAGTTTTGGGTGTTGACCGGAAGGATAGCACAACCTGCCCCAATGAGACTTAATTTCTGTATTGCAGGGGTACACGAAGAAATTAATTTTTCGAACAAAACGGCATGCGTCTTGAATGCGTGCATTGCTAAAGATAAATGATAGATCGAGCTGGTGCATATTAACGCTTTGGCCAGCAATTCTATTCCACAGGATTATAATCAAATACTAGACATTTTCTAAGCTCATAAAGGAAACAGAGTAATAAATGTATTAAATGTTCTTATGACTGTTGATGCTACGAATGCTTTAACAAATCGTCTAATGTCGATTGTACCAACAAACAGCCGATATCACTCAAAAGAGCGTGCTCAAAAACGCCTAAAATAATCAACAGACACATTACGCGCTGCAAAAATATATTACATAACAAAACAGTTCATACAACAAAGTGACTATCGTTGGAACGCACAAGTTAAAAACATCACAAGATAATAGTCCGGATGAAAGATGGCTACAAGTTGAATGAAATCCACACCACATTCGATGTGTTTCCGCATAATGGAAGTTCAAGAATTAAACAAACAGCTATATAAAACCATTTAAAACAAGAAAGTCAACAATAAGCAAGTACCAAGTGTACCTACCTATACCTACCCGTACCCATGCCTTTCAAATTCGCTCATATGAAATGCACGCAAATATTTCTCTTATATGTATATGGGAATAACTGATAAAGACTTGATAAGCCCAAGCACATAATGTAAACCCCGAACGCCTTGAACTTTCAATAATATCAACCAATTAAAAAAAAAAAGCTTCTGCTGGCAAGTGTGTACCTATTTGTGTACAATAACATAGGCGATTTGCAATTAATTCGGCCGATTACAGATGTTCTGCAATGATTGGAAGCTATATTAAGTTAGCGAGATAAATACTGATAAGCATATGGCCGACGGAACAATAAACAAGCGATTTTGCCTGTTTTTTGAAACTGCTGCAACTTGAGAAACTACTTGAGTACGATGAAACATACAGTCTTCGTCAGCATTTACCAATCGATGAAATTTCCCCTGCCTTGTCTCCTAAAAGCTGGTCAGTCCCTACCGCAGAGTCCGATGAGGATACGTTCGCTGGTAAGGACACAAAGATTGCTAAAGAGGCGGCTGGAACTACGAAAATATAGTTAAAATCGCTTCTACGACGGACTATTTCTGCAATTAACAGCGCTATTGAAACGATCTTGGAACTACTCCCCAAGGCAAACTATGATGTTCTGTCAGAGCAGTCTTCAATCATCAGCAAATTACGGTCTCGAGATAGTATGTACTTTAGCAACAATCCAATTAAAAGTGCTCTCAAACTAAGAGTAAACAAAATGTTGAACCCTGCAGTCGAAACAATTTATCCGTGAACGAGCATTACGTGACGGAATTTGTTCTTGTTTCACATATAAAATCAACTTAATTCCGTAAAAGTATTACCCGTCCGCGAAAGAGACCAATCGGCCGCTTATTACTTAAGCACTCGCAAAAATATGCCAAAAGAAAGCAAACGAAAGACGTACCCTTATTTGCGTTATCGGATTTATCGATTTTTATAATAGTGTAAAGCGAGGGGTCTCATGTTCGATTTCCGAAAAAAAATTCCATCTTATACCTTTTCACACCGCACAAGAAACCATGCGATTCATTCACACCGAACACCAACTAGTTTTCGTTTGACGTTTCAATCAGCTGTGAGACACTAGTCGTTAAACTTCGGTGGAAACTTTTGTGGTTACAAATCTCGATCGCATTAATTAATAAACAAAAGAAATTGAGTGCATTTCAAACTATTAACTTTTTTAATCATGTAAAGTAAGACACGCCAACAGGCTCGGTGTACACTCAAACGATTTCTCTAGAAGCTGTATAGATAAGAAGGAGCAAGAGACTATCCTCCACCTTCTTTGTACCTCCCCCGCTCTATGTCAGAGAAGAAAACTTTACCTGGCGGCTTTCTACTTTAATGACACTACCACACCGAATATAAAAGTCTACTTCACTGGATGAGAATCTCCAATTGGTTTTGTGGGGACTAAGGATTCTTGATCCAATGGTAGCACAATGCACCTATTCCTGTGGTCAGATTCCGTAAGACGAACGTTAAAAAGTTTTCGTGTGCACGAAGAAATTTGCTTGTGTAACATAGGACTAATCATTCGTTCCCACGAAATCGTTTGTTCGTTTTGCCTTACAGAATCTGACCCTGGTCTAAGTGTGGTGGCTTTCTTAGATAGTAGTCGATCTAACCTAAAATGGTTATAGCGATAAAGCTAAACTTGCGCTAAAGCCCTTTTCTTGCGATAACGATCGTCTTTATTTAATAATCCACGCCATTGTGGTGACCGACACCAAAAAATTCAAGCCGGTATTTTCCAAATTAAAGCCTCGAAAAGCGTTCACTTAGTTTACGTGACCTATTTCATCTAAATGCGCTTAAGAGAAGCAAATACATGTTATTACCGCCCAATTCTTCACATTCACACAGTATTACGTGCTCTTCGTCTTGTAATTTGCAGTAGCAGCAGGGATTCGTGTCTTTTTCTTTAGGAGATTATTGTCCTGTATCCCCTCTTTCTCATCAGTTTAGCTTGTGTACTTACTCCCTTACCGAAGGTGGCGATACAGTCCGGGGTGGACTTGGGCCCCAACCAACAAGGTAGTTAAGTTGGTTAAGGTCAAATTCGAAGGTCTTCCGGGCCGGAGCATTCGTGTCCATTCGCTCTACATCACCCAGCCACCTCAGTCGATGGAACTTCATTCGATGTCGCTTCACAGCCGTACAAATCCTCGTTGTATCTCCTCCTCCATTTACCGTCTATCCAGACGGGACTAAAAATTACTCGAAGAATTTTCCTCTTGAAACAACAAGGAGTAACCTCATCCGCTTTTGAATGGGTACATGCATCTGCTCCATAGAGCTGGACTGTGATGGTTAGGGTATTATAAAGGTTAGTTGTTTGAGAGAGGGCTTTGCTACTCAATTGCCTTGTTAGTCCAAAGAAACAGTGATTGGCAAGAGTTCATCTCCGTTTAATCTCAGCGCTGGTGTCATTGTCTGAGTTCATAGCGCAGCCTAGGTAGACAAACTCCCTAACTCCACCTCATGGTTATATCTGTCTATGGTGACGTCCTGTCCGAGACGTCGGTGTTGGGTGTCCTTTTTAGTTGACAGCATATACTTTGTCTTGCCCTCATTTACCTCCAAACCCATCTTCGCCGCCTCAGTCTCAATACTCACAAACGCGTCATTTACATAACGCTGCGTTCTGCCAATTATGTCAATGTCGTCGCTACGCTAGTAATTGGACGGACTTTTGAAAGATCGTGCCTCTGGTATTGGCGTTTAAGTTTTGCACTATTCTTTCAAGAACGATGTTATAGAAGTCACATGACAGTGCTTCGCTTTGTCTAAATCCTCTTTTAACATCCAAGGTCTGTGTGAGTTCTTTACCGACCTTGATGGAGCTGCGGGCATTCTCCATATTTATTCTGCAGTCCAGAGGATCTCCTTTCTTGAGGATCGGTGGACTGTATTGTTCAGCTTGCTTGCCCAATTTAATTGGACCTCGGGCAATGTGATTTTTATGCAGAAATTGACAAAATGTGTGTCGCAGTCACTGTGCCGGTCTAGGCTATCTGTCATTAGATAAGATGATCTCTCCGTTGTGGTCTAACACAAAGGAGAATCATTTTAAAATGTTCATTATAATCAACACGGCATTCCGGAGAGCGTTTCTAAATAGCAGGTCGTACATCTAGCGTGAGCATCGATCTTATTTCGCTTAGCGCCAATAGGTTATTATCAATGCCCCCAAAATGTATGAAAGCCGCGATTGTATAAATACAGAACCTGTCGAATTTACTAAGCGCATTACGTTGAATCATAACTCAACAATATCCCAACATGATCAGGTTATGACTTTTTTTATATTATTTGTATTTCCTTGCAAAACAGCTGTTGTCGATGCCTTCTGCTGCCTGTGCAGAAGCACACTTGCGTGTCATGTGTCGATCCTCCTAAGATAGTTGGTCAAAAGACACTCATTCAAACGAATTAACGCAATAAACAAAAACAACAACACCAGTCGTAAATAAAAGAAGGGATAAAGAAGAAAGAAAATGCCAAACAACTCTGCAAACAATCTATTTAGTGAGCACCTGTCTATCCAGTATATAAGCAAATTGCGTAATTATATTTGAACGCCTGAAAACTAATCGAATTATTAAAGAACATCTGGAAGAACTGAAAATATTTATGATTAACATGTCCAAGCATATAGTCTTTGTTAAAATATTATAACAAAACTAATTAAAGAACAGAAATAAATGTACACAGTCTACAGGGGTGAGCGGTATACTAGCATTGAACAAAAAACAATGTAAAAGCACCCGGGGGATCGCGACCGCCGATACCAAGTCAAACAATGGGGATGATAACATTGGCACACGGTGGAGGACTGAATAATTAAACTGGAACACGGTCTGCAACCCATGAACTTTGGCTGAAAGGTCCGCCAATCTTTTATACAAAAGTAGAACAAAATCTCAATCGATGTACATACATAAAAATGCAACCGGCTCCTTAAAACTTGTACCAAAAAATCTAGAACGAGTACCTAGTTTGATTGCATTGTCTGGGAACATGAATCCGCCTACTTGGCCATCTGTACAAACACCCAACCCAGCTAGCAACTCAAGTGTTCCCGTCGCAACATTCCATTCGGTTTCACATTTGAGTACACATACACGAATATTATTTCAATTTGTTTGTAGATTGTAGGGCTTCAAGGCTTTTTTGTATATTTTGCTCAACAAATTACGTGTACATTTTTATCAAAATCCAAATTGAGAACATAAATTGCATGCGTGTGAAGGCAAGCCATCAGGCAAATCGATTTGCTTCGACATTGCTAACGATGCATCTAATCAGCGTTGCTAGTGTTTTTTTTTTTTTTTTTCTTCGCTAGAAAAACTATGTAATCGGGTAGAATACAATGAAATTGTTTTAAATTTCCATTTACTGCAGTTCAGTGAAGGTTTTCTGGGGCATTTTAAAAGATTTTTCACAAATTTTACGCTTCCCAATTGGATGGGAAAAAAATAAAATAAAAAATGTAATCGCGACAGGGGCAGATTATCTCGGCACAGTGGGGTTTTGTATTTTCATGAGCGACAATAACAATTACCTTTGACTAGTTCATGATTTTTAATCCGTAAATCAATGGGGACACAGTGTTTTATGGATTTCACAGCACACAATTTTACTTTGCCCGATAATTTAGTCGACTATTTTAATTTAACACTTGGTTTTTTTAAAGAAAATCTCATATATGTATTAGAACAATTTCCACTTTTCCCAGGGAAAGCAGCCATCGTCGAAAGTCAAATTTATACTGTCAGCCATTCCTTCGGTGTAAGGCGATTTATGGCAACGTCAAGCGGTATTGCCATATAAAAAAATAAATAATTTGGTGTTTTTCCTCAAGTTTGGTGAATTTCTTTGGACATGTTCAGTAAGTGGGTGTGTTTGATGAGCTTACAATTTCTAAATGCAAGATAAAAATTCGATTCGATTTTTACCGGAGATTAAAATAGAAATTAGGACGATTAAATTTGTTTAATCTCGTGTAAATTTCAATATTATAATATAAATTTTAATCTCATGCATACGGTACTAAAAACTTTTGTTCTGTGGAACCAGAGGATTTCAAAGATTCGTTTTTTTTATAAGAAAGACATTTCTAGAAAGCTAACCAAAGTGGAATCCACGCTTTTTATGGACTTTTCCGAAACAAAATTAAACAAAAAATGCATATAATGCTGGCTGAACTCTCTTATGAACGAAAACTTGTTAAGATAGAAAACTCAAATTGCTTTTGTATTAATTCATTATTAATACTTGCAGATGTAAAGTCAGTTCTTTTCATATGTAGACGACACATCTGATACTTTTACTTTTGCCTTTAGATCTTGAATTTATATAAACAATTGAGTAGGACGTTTAATGTTTGCTCTACTTCCGCCAAACGTCCATGTTGAATATTTTCTTTTAAATTTAATGGTTTTTTTACAAATGGATTACATGATTATTACGGAAATATTATTCACTCCGGGCTTAGCTCAAGTTTAAGTTAATTTTACACATGACGATTAATCCAGATTTTTTAAACCCGACAATTTAAACCTATTTCCATAATTATTCACTGAAAAACATGCATTAAACCCGCTGGATTAAAGATGGATTTAACTGCGGATTTAAAACAGTTTAAACTGTTTTTAGTCCGTTTTAAACCTGTGTAATGTCAAAATTCACATAACCTAATGAGTTTTTTTTTTGTTTGTCACGTTTTATTAGAAATTTGTTATATGCCAATAGTGTTTTTTTGTTTCCTTTTAACTTTCATTAAAATAAAAGGAGAAATACAGAGATGAATGATTCAAAGAGATGGATATCTTTCGTACCTCTATCCACCCAAAACCCATTTGTTTTTGTAATTTCAGCATGCGTTGCTATCTATTTTATTTCCTGCCTCCTGAGAGTAAAGAAATGTCAAAAATGTAACCTAAACAAAAACAGTGAATATTATGATATTGGACTAATAATCATTTTTAACCTTCACACTAAATATTTCCTAGGTCAAAATATGCAATTTTGTATGGAAAATTTCGCCATTGTAAGCTCGAGAAACTTAGCCTAGACTCTATTAGTACCGCGAATTGAGTTTTAACCGAGTTAAAGTACCTACTTAAACCGGTCTCTGGAGTGAAGTTTAAATTTAATCGGATTAAACGCTGTCAAGTTTAAAAAACTGAGTTTATGTTTGGTTTTAACGACTGAATATTATTGACTTAGGTTTATTTTTTGGGTTAAACTCACTTAAAGCCAGATGTAACCTTTAACCCGGATTAAAGGGAGTGAATAATAGCCGTTAGTAAAGGCCCATTGCGTTCGGAAAATAATACTTTGCTTTAGTGAGATCGAAGCACAAAGAAACAGGCCTAATAATATAACTACTCGGAGAGTGGACTTATGGCTGTTATTGTTACTATGCAAAATGGAATATTCAACTTGAAATCGTAAAAATATCACGTATTGTAAAGAAACCAAAAGCATTGCAGACAGAAAATCAAAATGAGACTCGCCACAAGGTCCACTGCCAATTTCTGGGAAGGAAACAACGGCTTTATATAATCGTGAACTCGCCCTTTCGATTCACACATAACATCCCCGATCTAACTTCTATTCACCACACTCTAACGCCAAAAGTACAACAACAAAAACTTGTGCGGCATCACATCTGTCAAATTCGTACAATTTGTTGTGTGCGTCGATTTTTTCGTAATTCTCCAAGAAGTGTTTTTTTCGCATCGAAAATAAAAGCCCAAAAATGGTTACATTAGGTCCGAAAAAGGACGGAAATCCTAACGTGGAGTTTTTCCAGTCACCAGAATCGTTGCAGGGTTTTGATACGATTCGTGTTTGGTTGCAAAAGAATTGTAAAAAAGTGAGTACCTACCTACCTTCCCATGGCCGAGAGTCACATCGTAAACAAAAATGGCGGTCTTATATTGGAAATTTCCCTTCGAAAAAATTAATTCAAAATTGAAAATTCACAAATAAACTATTGTTTTCAGTACCTCGCAAATAGTCCCGATCCGATAACCAGTCAATCGCTATGCAATTTGCTAATTCAATTTCTGCAATATGTCGAGGCAAAACTCGGAAAGAACACCACTGAACCAGCGACTACTCGAATACCAGTATGTATACCAAGATGATGCATTTGCCAATTTGTATGTAACAATGTTTTCTTCTGTAGATGCGATGCTTCCTGGATTTCAAACCGGGCGGTGGTCTGTGCGTAATATTCGGTACAATGTTTAGGTTCCGTGCTGAGCAGCGTGGCAAGAAGTTTGATTTTACAATTGGAAAGAACCCACAACGAAAGGACCCAAATATTCAGCTGATGATAGATATTGAGCAGGCGTTGATCGAAGCCGATCTGTACCGGATTCCGTACATTTACATCCGCCCAGAGGTGGACAAATCTCTTGCGGCGCGTATTAAAGACATCCTGTCGACGAGGCGTGTAGAAATCGTTTCCGACGAGGAGGAGGAGGTAACCCATGTCATTTACCCCGTTGTTGATCCGCACCCGGATGAGTATGCTCGACCAATATTCAAGCGCGGCAGTCATATAATGCTTCATTGGTATTGCTTTCCGGAGTCTTACGACTCGTGGACATTGAACACTTTCGATTTGCCCGAGAACGTACCGGAAAATCCCGAATCACCTTCAGAAAGGTGGCGAGTTTCGGCATCGTGGATTCTCGACTTGGAGCAATACAACGAGTGGATGGCCGAGGAGGATTACGAAGTCGATGAAAACGGTAAGAAGAAGATGCATAAGCATCGTTTGTCCGTTGAAGATCTAATGTCGTGTTCGGGAGACGAGAAGAAGAGATCGGGAAATAAACAGAAGCGTCGACGTTCACCGTCTCCCACACAGAAGGCTGGCAAGAGGAAGCGTTCGCCGGCGGTGTTGCACAAAAAATCACGCAGTGGTGACGGTGACGATGATGAGGATCTAACCAGGGATATGGAAGACCCTGTGGCAGAGCCAAATATTCAGGAGGTCATAAAGACCTCTGTTATGCAAAGTACAGCGAGTCCAGCGCCCGCTTCCAAGTCAAGAGATAACGATATGCTGCCCATTAAGGGCGGAACAATGACGGACTTGGACGATGACATGGAACGTAGCAGTGGGGCTGGCCAAGTAATTACCCAGGCAGAGGGGGAAAACTCTCAAACAGGAAAAACAAGCGAGAACAGCAACACGCAGGAGTTCACCACCAAAGAGGACATGGAAGACAATGTCACCGAGCAGACACATCATATAATTGTGCCCTCATATTCGGCGTGGTTTGACTACAATTCCATTCATGTCATCGAGAAGCGTGCCATGCCAGAGTTTTTCAACAGCAAGAACAAGTCCAAGACACCTGAGATCTACATGGCTTATCGCAACTTTATGATCGACACTTATAGGTGAGTTGCACTTGTTTCTTAATTTGTGTAAGCGTTATAAGTTCTCAGAGCTTTTCGAAATAACCACGGCGTTCGCTTGGTTTCTGCCTACATGGTTGCGGAGCCCTTAATCGTCTTTTTAGAGTCATAGAGGAGAGAACTTTTTGCTTGAGTCCGTTCAGTTGAAGAAGTGGCACCCATCCTTTGATAGCATTTATCCAACTTTTCGACTTAAACGACGTTTTTTAAGAGGACGCGCCTTTTGCTTATTGTGTTGTTCCAAAGCTTTTCCATTGACCTTGTTGTTGAATTTAGAAGTAGTTCTTGTTCGATGGCAAAGTTTCTTAGGATTGGCCTTGACATCCGCCATTGAGAACTCGATTTATATTAAACATTAATCTGTTCTCACATTTCAGACTAAATCCAACCGAGTACTTGACCAGCACCGCTTGCAGGCGCAACTTGGCCGGTGACGTCTGCGCGATCATGCGCGTGCACGCCTTCCTCGAACAATGGGGCTTGATTAATTATCAAATCGATGCTGAGCTGCGTCCAACGCCCATGGGCCCACCGCCGACATCTCATTTCCACATTCTGAGTGACACTCCGTCTGGCTTGCAGTCACTAAACCCCCAAAAGACGCCACAGCCGTCGGCTGCAAAGTCCCTGCTAGACTTTGATAAGAAAAAGGAGGGTGAAGGTGAAAAGTCGATTCTACTAACAGCAGGTGCAGCAGTCAAAGTTGAGTCGATCGAAAATGGTGGTGGCCAATTCGGCTTGAAGTTGGATCAGTATACAAAGAAGCCGGCAGCAATGAAGAATCGCACCGCGGCTAACATGACACGTGAGTGGACAGATCAGGAGACTCTTTTACTACTCGAAGGCTTGGAGATGTACAAGGACGACTGGAATAAAGTGTGCGAGCATGTTGGCACACGCACTCAAGACGAGTGCATTTTGCATTTCCTTCGGCTGCCCATCGAAGACCCCTACTTGGAAGACGATGGTGGTTTCTTGGGACCGCTTGGCTATCAACCGATTCCGTTTAGCAAGTCCGGCAACCCTATAATGTCGACAGTGGCATTCTTGGCATCCGTTGTTGACCCACGCGTAGCTGCTGCTGCAGCCAAGGCGGCAATGGAGGAATTCGCTGCTATCAAGGTAAGCGTGGTTTATTTTTTTCAGCCGAACCTCTTTGACTAGCTTGATATGATTCTAGGACGAGGTTCCATCGTCAATTATGGACACACACTACAAGAACGTTGAGAAACTGAATTCGACTGGAAAATTCGATCCATATGCTGGTCTGTCCAACAGCGGCATCGCTGGTACAGGAGCCGACAAAGAGGAAGAGGATCCTGCGAAGCCACCAGTGGCCATGATTATGCCACCGTCAACATCTCAAGACGAGGAAATGAAAGATATTTCCAAGAAAGAAGTGACAGGTAACACTCCACCGCCACTTTTGTTAGTTTTTTCTTTAGTTTTTCTTTCGTTGACCGCATGTGCTTAATTCCCAGCTGATTCCAGTAATCCTGAATCCCCAAATTCCGATTCTTCCCATCCTCCACCAGCCGCCGCAGAGACTACTAAACCTTCCGCCTTCACATCTTCACCAGGTGTCGACGAGAAGGAGATTAAAACCGAGGAATCGTCAATGGAATCGACTTCGGGCAGTACAGAAGCCACAAACGGCTCCAAGGAGAACTGCGATGGTAGCCGCAAGCAAATTTTCAACGAGGCCAATCTACAGACCGCAGCCGCAGCTGCTCTCGCTTCTGCTGCCGTGAAGGCTAAACATCTAGCCGCACTGGAGGAACGCAAAATTAAATCTCTTGTGGCGCTCCTAGTAGAGACACAAATGAAGAAGTTGGAGATCAAGTTGAGACACTTCGAAGAACTCGAAACCACAATGGAGAGGGAACGTGAAGGGTTGGAGTATCAGAGACAGCAACTGATCACTGAGCGTCAACAGTTCCATTTGGAACAATTGAAAGCGGCCGAATTCCGTGCCAGACAACAGGCGCATCATCGCCTGCAGCAAGAGCAGCAGTGGCAAGGCAATCCCCCTCAGCCACCACCAGGTGCATCTGGTTCGGTCCCAATACCGGGCACAACAGGTCCCACTCCGCCATTATCAAGTGGTGTTGCAGCACCGACCGCATCCCAACCGACGGCGCAGCCACAGCTCCCTGTTCCGCCGCAGCCACCAAGTGTATTGCAGACACCCTCTGTTTTAGGTATGTGCTTCAAATCGGTTTTTTTTTATTTTTTACAGGAATCTTTCTTTCAGAGCCACACACTCAACAACCACCCATGCCACAAGTTGGCCCCATTGAGCCCATTATTCCACCCCAGGGACCGCCGCCAGTAAATGTTCCGGGCGCCCTGCAACCAACACCCCCACTGCAGATCCAACCACAGCAAATGCAACCACAGCAGATGCAACCGCAGCAGATGCAACCACAGCAGCAGCCACCACCACAGCCGGTTGTTCCTCCAAGTATCATTCCGATTCCACCATCACCATCTTCTCAGACCTAGGCAAGAGCTGCGACCACACATTGGCTATAGCGTAGTTTTAAGAATCCTTTTTAATAGAGTGCACGCGCATACACAAGTGTTTTCTGATTCGAATAATCTTCAAACTATTTTTTTTTTAAATAATATATATATATTCAATCTTAGCTGCAGGACGAATGACGAAGAGTAAAAAATGAGTGTTCTTTCTCAGTAGAATGGGTTAGTATCGCTATCGATGTCAAAATAACAGCATAAATAGTTTATTAATTTATAGTGTTTCTGAAAACTGATACGAAATAAATATATGTAATACTATGTGTCTGCTAAATGCCGTATTTTATTCAACGATAGTACACTGTCGGTCATAAGGAGGACTTAAATGCTATGATAAAGAGTGAATGTCTGTTACTTTCCGGCGAAGGAAATGTTCGTGGCGGACTCCCCATGCATCCGGAAGAACAATTACTGCTTAAATCGTTAGTCAAAATTTAGAAAAGAGATTTCACCGTCAATTTTTAAAGGAACAGCTGAAATTTTCTGGTAAAACGATACTTTCGACCGATCTCGTAACTTGTAATCTACTTTCGGCATAAACGATACTCCCGCAACGAGATTCGTTATTTGTAAAACGGGCCCAGATTTTTATTTTATTCGAGTAACTGCTTCTTTGTCACACAAATAAATAAAGAAGCGTGTTGAATCATTGGGACCAAAAATCAATCTTTTTTTTTTGATCTAAATCACTTTTCATGTTCCATTGGGACCAAAAATCAATCTTTTTTCGATTCAGAGCACTTTTTGCAGATCTCGATATTTTTTCAGATCTACACACACTCTCACAATACCAATATACTTCGCAAAGCTTAGCTGTTTGACGTCATTAAGAAGTTTGCTTTCAAGCAAAATGGGCGAAGTTTCGTGAAAACCAAAATAACGAAATAACATTAATAGCCATGCATATAATTTAGGAGGAACTATTATCTCCATAGTTTTCCTCGTCATCTGAAGACTATGAATCACCAAAAATATTCCAATTTTTATGTGCAATAGGGGAACATTTTTCTAGTCGATATCCATTTGTGATTTCTGCAAAAACAAATAATGCAATTTGCACAGCTGTTTGGCATCACTCAACTCTCTACATTTTGCAGGGAAATAATTTCACTTTTTTTATGTGAAGTTATTTCCACTGTTTATGAATTGTAGGCTTACATTGTCGTCGCATGTTAAGAGAAATTATTTCCAACAAAAAAGTGAAGTTCTTACTCACTTTCAAAGGGAAATAATTTCACATAAAAGAAGTGAATTTATTTCCAATTCAAGGTGAAGTTATTTCCTTGTACCTTTGAAGTGTCATTTCGAAATCAAGATCGTGTTGAAACACATAGCACGATCAGATTCAATTCAAACTGGGAAAACCTACAATTGAAGTAGCATCGTGAATTCCCAAACCAAGGTAATTCGTATTTCATATAACAATATACACAGACAGGATTATTTGCTATGCGCGAAGCCTAAGACAAAAGATAGCATACTGTTGAATAGAAAAGGGGCGACCAAAGCCATTACTGTTGTTGTTTCTTTATCCTTATGTGCAGGATATGCTAAAAGATAAACTGACAAACTGAGTCATATCCAGGATCCACTTGTGGCGAAAACTTTAATACAAGACAACGCCACGGTTTGTTGAACTGCGACATTTTGGTCTATTGTACCCCCTGCTTACGCATCAGAGGGGTATATTCTCTCAAAAGAGTTCCCCTTATCGTATAATTCCTTAAGAAATAATTACAGAGGTTCTTGTAGTCTTCTTTCTCTTTGGCGGAAGAAATCCCTCCTTTAAGAATTTAAGGATCAGAGCTGGCTCCAGTGAGAGTATTTCCCCATCAGATAGTTGGTGCTTGCCGAAGTATTTCAGTCTTTTGTGGATCAGTGCCCCACATGATCCCAGCAAGTGTTCACTGGATTTCACTGGACTCATCGCAGAATCTGCAGAGACCTTGACCTTCTTCAGATATACCCAGTTTCCTAAGGTGTTCCTTGAGTCTACAGTGCCCCCTATTCCGCAGAATGGTTTAGGACCTATGAAAGTTTCTGATGCTCCCTTTCTTACTAGGGCCATTTCGGCCATTTCATTCCCTTCTGTTCCTACGTGGCCAGACACCCAGCAGAGGGTTATTTTGTTTCTCCTACCAAGTTCATTAAGTTACAAGTTTGGATTTAATGATGTAGGAATTAAGTGCCATAATAGCAGCTTGGCTGTCTGACATAATAGCTATATCACAATTGACGTTGTTTCAGTACTTTTGCCCATTGGTTCAGAATATTTGGTTTCACACAAAAATACTTACGCCCCAGTTTCTCATCAGATATCGACCCATTTATGTGTCACTTTGTTGTTTGATTGCTCAGTCTATGAATTGTGGACTCATTGCTCCAGTTCTTCTTCTTAACGCCACGCATGTGCTGTCTATTTTGATTATTGATTAACACGTCGGTTGTTACACATATCCGAGCAAAGGAAAAAATGAAACTGCATTCATGAGCAGAACTCTAGCATTTTTTTTACCCTAGGTCCTCACATTCATAAATCAAAAGTGAAACGCTACTGCCCATGTTCTTCTTTTATTTCGTAACTGAGACTATGCAATGACAAAACATCAATAACAAAAATCAGTATGATCGGATGCCCAGGAGTATGCAATGGAAATGCCGCACTTTAAACCAACTTTTAGCTTTTTTAGATATTCTTATTCTGGTTCTTATGGGGTTTTGTTCGATTGAATTTAGCCGCCTTTTTATTGTGTTTCATTTTTTTTCCACGAGTTCTAACTTTCCTCACAAGATTATCCAGCAAAAGTTTAGTTTCACAACATTTCAGAAAACAATTTCTTAATTTTTGCTCTTTTTTTTCCATATTTTAAAATTCTATATCGAAACTTGCATTCAAATAGAAATAATCTTGAAATGTAAACATCTCGCTTGATTTCTATAACATCCCCGTGCAAAATAGCTTACGAAAAGCTTTTGACAAAGCAAGATCAAATCAAATCAAGATTAGGTACCAGACCAACTCGGCCGGGCACTGCTACTTGGATTAATTTAATCAGTCCCCTTTCCCCTAGTCAAAGCAGCTAGATTCATATCAAATACCGTCGTCGACGAAAAAGTATTTTCTTAACCATAACCTTACTAGCAAGCAAATTGAAACAAAATGTCCGCAACCGAAGGCAAGGTACAATATATTTCCATTCATTATGTGCTTGCACTGAACTCCGATAAGAATTAATAGTTTCCTTCCCCCATGTAATTAAAAGGTTATCAAATGTCGTGCTGCTGTCGCCTGGGAGGCAAAAAAACCTTTATCCATCGAAGAGATTGAAGTAGACCCTCCAAAGGCAAAGGAAATTCGCATCAAAATCGTAGCGACTGGCGTTTGCCACACCGATGCATACACCCTGGATGGCCATGATCCGGAAGGAGTATTTCCAGTAATTCTCGGTCATGAAGGTGCCGGAATTGTTGAGAGTGTCGGTGAGGGTGTCACCAAATTCAAAGCCGGCGACCATGTCATTCCATTGTACATTCCCCAATGCAATGAATGCAAATTTTGCCGCAGTCCCAAAACTAACCTGTGCCAGGCAATTCGTCTTACCCAGGGCAGGGGAGTACTTCCAGATGGCACAACTCGTTTCAAGTGCAAGGGCAAATCATTATTCCATTTCATGGGAACCTCAACGTTTTCGGAATACACTGTCGTTGCCGAAATGTCAGTATGCAAGGTATGGATTCAAGAAAGTGGTGACGAGTGCAAAATGAAACTAACATTTACTGTTTTCAGATCAACGAAAAGGCACCTTTCGATAAGGTTTGCTTGCTCGGATGTGGTATACCAACTGGTTATGGAGCCGCTTTAAATACCGCTAAGGTAAGATGTTTCGTTGGTTTTGCTTAAATTTATTTCGAGAGTATAGTCTTATGTACGAACATTTTGTGCAAACATGCGTACACAAAAGCCAATTCGTATGTATTTAGTTGGCAAAATAAGGCATTGTAACGATTTTGGTTTCCGCAGTCAGGATTACGTCATTTTGTTCTGCTTATGTTTCTGAGCTATAATTCATTTAAAAAACATCGGTTTGATTTTTGTTTCTTCTGTAAATATTTGCTGCACACAGGCCACTGAGCGGCATCACAGTTTGCCAACGACAAGACTTTCGTCGTTGTCGTACACTCTGAGATGTTTTTGTACTTGTTGAATGTGGCTATATATGCAATCGCTGTCGGTGTTAACTAAATTCTCAGATTCCAGATACGATTAGCGGTAGCACTCATCTAAAAAGATCGCTTGCAAATGGAGTAGTCAAATCCCGCACGTTAAATTCTTCTTTACCTATGTGTTGCTAATTTCTTCTCCAAAAATGGGTTGTCCAATGAGTTGTAGGATGTAATTAACGTCTAACAAAGCTCACCTGATAGAATCTCCTTTTTAGCAGCAATCTCACCATGACCTACAGAAAGAAACATTTTTTTTTTTTAATTCGTTACAGGTCGAGCCCGGATCTGTGTGTGCTATATGGGGCCTGGGCGCGGTTGGACTCGCTGTTGCCATGGGTTGTAGAAAGGCTGGGGCTTCTAACATTTATGGCATCGACATCAATCCAGCAAAATATGAAATCGCCAAACAATTCGGAGTCACCGACTTCATCAATCCCAAAGATCACGAAGGCAAGGGTCTCCTTCAGAATGTCCTCATCGACCTAACCGATGGTGGATTTGACTACACATTCGAGTGCATTGGCAACGTGAACACAATGCGTGTTGCTCTCGAGTCCACTCACAAGGGTTGGGGCACATCGGTCATCATTGGTGTGGCTGCTTCTGGGCAGGAGATTTCAACACGTCCATTCCAGTTGGTTGTTGGTCGTACATGGAAAGGCACCGCATTTGGTGGCTGGAAATCTGTTGAATCTGTGCCAAAATTGGTCGAGGAATACCTGAACAAGGAACTTTTGGTGGACGAGTTCATCACGCACAACATGAAACTGAACGAGATCAATGAGGCGTTCGATCTCATGCATCAAGGCAAAAGCATTCGCAGCATCGTCGAATTGTAAAATGCATTCGAGTATTGGATATTCACTTTTTATTTTATTTATGTATATATACATGTGTATAAAATGGGTTAATAAATGCATTTCATAAAAAAAATAACCGAACTGTATTTTAAAGCTACTTCAATTAAAATTGAATAAAAAATAGCCAAGAAATGCACCAGCGTTACGTTGTTTCTCGATGAATTCAATGAATTCAATATAAAAACCGGGAAACCTTGTGTGGGCTTAGTGTGCGTCTTATTTATGAGTTAAAGAACTCTTCTTGTTCTCTGGTTTGCCGCTTTCGTGCGGTGCGAGGTGATTCTTCACTTATCTGTGCCAAGGAACTACTTAATTCATCGATGTCCTCGGAGCCGCTTATCGATTTATCGTCTAAAAAACTTAGTTCGTCGTCGTCGATGATGCTACTGCCACTGATGGCGGCCGATTCAAAGGATTTATTGCCCTTAGCTTGTCGGCCACTTTTAATGGTTGTTATCGATATACCGCTCAGTCGCATGTACTTGTCTTGAAGATTCTTCACCCATGTTGTATCTGACCAATGATACCAGCTCAACACGAACACAATCATTATGAAGAACAGATTTGTGCTGATTCCTGTCGAAAGATAAACATTTCTGCGCCGTTAGAATGGAAACAAGATGGACCCTGGACCACAGGCGAATGCATGACTTACCAATAACAGCAGACATGGCTGGCCAGTTGAACATGACATAGCGTAGTCCAGTGAAGTCGGCGCTTATGTGTAGCGTCACCGTGTAGAATTGTATTTTGTGCGATTGTATCTCCACATAGACATCAGTGATAGGATGCTGCCGCTCCTCAAGGTATCGCGAGAAAATTTCAACTGGCACCTTTTGAAATTCTTCCTTTAGGCCGAGTATGAACAAAGGGCTGAGTGCCCATGTCGATATTGTGCGGATGAGTGGCGATCTGTATCGAAGCATTGCCGAACGACACGAATGTCCGCGTAGTAGGGATTCGATATCGCGCATTTCAGCGCAAACCATGAACATGCCGAGCTCCTGATTCTGCGGCGATTCTGGCATATCAATCTCTATGGAAACTTTGTACGCCTGGCCGACCATGAGCAGTTGTTGCTTTTTCGTCAATGCGACATGAGCATGGGGGAAGGTGCATGGTCCATTGGTGTCCAAGCATGTCCTGGAATGAGTCGCTATAAATCGCAGTCAAACAGGAGTAATCAAAAATTTTCTTACTTGAACTGCATGTGGACGGGTCGAATGTGGGACATAGCCGGCATATAAGCATAGTAAAACGCCACATACATGAAGACCGCACTCCAAATGATCAACACCACAGCAAAGCTAATGATAAACAGCCTCATGACAAGTTCCTTAACTGTCACAACCCCATCTTTAGTGCGTGCGCGATAATGATCGAAAATATTTAGGGCGATGTTGAAAGCCGGTCGAAAGAAAAGCCTTCGCAACAGGCCAAAAGGATCAAAAAAAAAGAATGCAATGTCGAGCAGGCCCATTGTTTAGTATTTGTTATAACTTGTTTTAAAAAACAATTAACGCTGACTGACAAAACGCGAAGAACCAACCAAAAGCGAAGCTCACGGCGCAACGGGCACAACTATAATAATTATGATAAGAACTTGTTATCACAGCTAGTGGCCAACAAGAAATCACACTCATGGATCGAAGTATTAAAGGTCAAAATTGTATTGGGACTGGGAGTTAATATAAGTCGGCACTACGTCATCGAACAAAGGTTCGGATATCTTTTGAGAATGACTAAATTCATTTTACTAGATTATTTCAACTGATAGGGAATTTGTATTTTATGTGATAAAACTTTTTTTAATCAGGCCAAAACAAACTGCATTGTAGATTTGTTTGATTTTTATTTCTTGTAAAATGATGATAAGGTAGTTTTACGCATGATGAGATAACGACGTTTTCAACCTGTTTTCAACCACTCTTAAAAATTTTTATCACCTACTTAAAGTGCGATAAAACTGTAAATAAAGTTTTTATTCACGGACAAGATAAGTTAGCGAATGATAATATTTATTTGGTAGATACGTTGTATCATTCAAATGCCGATATTAAGCAACGGCGAGCTTATCGTTAGACACTGGCTTTTTTCGTTGTTATAAATGGAATTTTAAGATAACCAGAATAATTGCAAAAAGCAGATTAAGTCACATTTAAAGATTGCTGTGTTTGTGGCTTTTATTGCCTCCACTATATTCGACGACCTTATTCGACCATTCCAAAAATAACAGCTCATTTTTTGACATTATACAGAACAAAGGATTCAAGTTTTCTTGAACACGCCTGAGAGCTATTTAATACTAGTCGTCTTATTCCTAGAACTGGTGCTGAAAGCTCTATCGGAAAGTATAAACAAAAATTCATTGGCAAACTGTCAATATTCTTTCTATCTTTTGTCTATAACAAGCCTATAACCAACCCACGGCCATCCCATCAATAAAACTGTTTGGAGTGACTGTTCTGTCTGACTTAAGTAAATTGTTTTGACGTGTGCAAATACTACTGCGTTTAAGCCAAATGAAAATTGATAAAATATAACTTATTTTACGACAGCTCGGTTTTGTTGCGTTTGCCAATTATTCGATTCGTGTGTATTCCCCATTTGATTGCTTGTGCAAGTTGCAAACCAGTTTCAAGCAATGGTCTTTCAGCAGGTGCTATATGGAATACATCATTTAATCGATGCAATCATTCATAAACTGCTTTTACTTCACCACCATTCACCACTTCTCACCAGAGACAATACTGAGACCCCCATCTCCGGCCGATTTTCCGTTACTTGCCTACAAGCTATATTACCATGGGCTTGTGACAAATTTTTGCGCTAGTATTGATACATAGAAATTCGTATTGACTAATGTCACGAAACTTCAAAAAATCCGGCTCACCAATACACCCTCAAAAAAACGTAACAACTTCCGCTGCTTAAAATCTGGCTTCCGGTGTGGGCAAATCTGCTGGCTGCGTTCACACAATTTTATCCGTTACATTTGAAAATAATTATTACAACACAATTTTGTGTGGACAGTGATCAATTTTCAATAATAATTGTATATTTATTTGATATAAAAGAAAGATGAACAGTTCTGAAGAATAATAAACAAATAAAAACATTTTTTAGTGCACATTCGTAAGGCAGTTAACATAAATCGAGTAGAATATGCTTATCACATAATAGCGTATTTTTTTGAGCTTCGATCTCAGCAAAGCAAAGTAAAGTAGGATTTATACTTAGTTGTTGTAATTAGCGTGCTGAAAATTCTACTTTACTTTGCTTTGCTGAGATCGAAGCTCAAAAAAACACGGCTAATGTCGCTTAGTATACTTCTGAACTTTAGTTATAATTTATAAATACAAAGATTTATGACGTTGCTGTTATTAAGTATAAATTATAAGTTTCTCCGTTAGTTTAAATTATTTAAAATAGAGCATACGTATTTGTATTGGTTTTATTTTTACATGTCTCGTATTTCAAAGAATACATTAATATATTTATAGGTCGTATCTTTTGCTATTATAATGGAACAATAAACATTAATCAGTATTTTTGTTGAATAGAAATACCTACAGAATGTTATGAAACAAATAATGTGAAAATTTATGAAAATGTACTGAGATAAGAATATACTTATTCATCAAATTTGAGCTGCAATTCTTTTAAAAAAAAAGCTGTACTCTGAACACAGTCACGATTGTCACAGCCCACCACGGTTGAAACTGACACTGACACAACAGATTCACCACTCTTGTCAAGCTGACTTGACACTTGCATTATTTGTTTCCATTTAGTTTTCGATTTCGTGGATTTATTAAAAGTTTGTGTAATGGATTTAAGTAATGGAGAAAATTTCATCATAGCTCAAGTCCAGAAAGCACGTTCCACCGATCCTCGTACAGCAAATGCACGGATTATAACCGCAAAACTCAATTTCCAAACAACTTTGATGTCCAGGTACTACGTCTCTATGGAGAGAGAATGAATCCTATTCTACAAATTACTTTCAAATTATCTAGTTTGAAGCGTATAAACTGGAAAAAGAAGACAACAGCTATGAGGAAGCTGCCAAGCGGTTTAGTTACATGTAAGTTTCGTATATAAAACACAATTCCTCATTAAAACAAAAGAACGCTCACATTTCAGAATCAAAATGTTGACCTGTGGAACGAGGTCGCCGAACTTACTGCTGCCGAGAGAATGAAATAACTCTCGAACAATTATTTTATGTAAAAATGTTGCAACACGTCTCGGATGATGTGCTGCACAAGATTCTTTTGCTGTGAACCAAACAGAGAACAACTTGGAGCAATGCAAGTTGCAACTTCTGATACTGAAAAGGTTGCCTCAAGCTGATATTACACGTTCGCTAGGTTATCACCATAACCGAAAGACTATGACTGATGATAGAGTGTCGGTCAGCTTTGCCTGCCAAAGATGCCAAAATCTACTCATACTAGATGGGAGTTTGGGCAGTATTAATGAGCAAGCAATGGCAGAATAACGCGTAAGTACATTGAATGAGTTTTAGCTAAATGATATTTCACAATAAAATGCCGTAATTTAGATATCGATCCTAACGAAAGTGGTTTTGATCGAAGTTCGATGCGGCAATGTTTGCCTTCCTAGAGTGCTTCATACAGTTCCAGCAATAGCTGAAAAACTGAGACACAGAGTTTTGCTTGCCCTGCAAAGTGGAGAAGGGAATGATCATTGACCCATCATCATTGACTCAATCAAGTAAGTGTTATACACCTGTGGTTTTGAATATGCAGTCAAAACAATTGTCTATTTCCAGAAAACAATACACAATTTAACTCGGATGAGCAGTGGACCAAAGCTTTTAAGTTTTTACTCACTAAATTAAAACGGCGCCTGGCATGGGTCTCATCTCAATTTACGACACAGTGATTACCAGATTTGGATATAGGATAATTTTATTCGGTTTACCTAACCTTACTTGTGCATTATAAGTTTATATAAAGTAAATAAAGATTTGTTAATTTTATTTAACTCAAATGGATGGACTTTTTTTTTGGATGTCGATGGCTCTTCATTTTATTTACCGTATGTGTATGCTTTAAGGTATTTCTCTTCGTTGATATCGCCACTGAGGTCACGGCAAGCATCATGGTTTGTAGTCTTTTCGATTTGGGCACCGAACGAAGAATGGATCGAAATCCTTCTTTGCCACCGAGCATTTGGAGATGTATATGAACGCCTTGTTGTGGATTACTGTTCGGGGGTGTTTTTCCATTTGGTAGCAGGTAGAACTCTTCTACTTCTAAGTTCTGCAACAAGGAACGCTTTATAAAAAATTACAAATCGAAGAAAACACACATACAGTCGCTTCGCAAATTTGCTGCAGGATTTATTGATTGTTAGTTGTATACAAGACAGTATTTGCCTGCCATGAATATAATATATAAGATATAAACAAAAAAATTGTATTTTGTTAAATATTAATATTAACACGTTTATGAGAAGTCTACATCTCTACATCTGCGTCTGTATACTGCTCCATGGGCACAGCCCTGTGTGCGGTTTCACTTTCCATCACTTCCAGATCACGACATGCACCTGATAACAGCTCTCGTCTCACTTGGTGTCATTTTGGGCTGCGAATGTTTTATAATGATATAAGAAAAGCAAACTATTAAGACAAACTCTTTATAAGATGCAGCATCCAACAACTTACTTTATAGTCCCATCCCTTTGAAAAGATTTGGTTTTGGATTTCATTCGTTTGAGGTATTGCAGGGGATTCCAATACGAGCCTCAATGTACCGAGAAACAACACCAGTTGCTCCCTTGGCAGAGTACACACACCGAGAGACCACGAGCAGCAGTAAAAACGTTGTCCCAATCAGTGAGCATTGCTTTCAATCCAGTACCAATGACTGTGCCAGCAGTCTTGATGCTGATGATGACAGTGATGCAATTTTCTTCTGCCTTTAGACGAATCTGTTTTAGGTTGATGTCATGACTCTCCCAGTCTACCTCGGCTTTGGTTCTCATCTCGTGCTCTAGTAGTTCGATGGTTTGCCGGCGCATTGGCTGCTGGCGTGCGAAACTTTCCTCTTGCCTAGTGTTAAAGGTTCAGGAATCAATTTACATAACTTTAACTATATATGTATATACTTACTTTTTGAGATTGTCCTCCTGGACACGTTGCTGCTGCGACAATTGATCTTCATAGCGGCCGGCGCCTTGCCAATTGGACACGATGCTACTGTTGCTTGGTATCTTCCTAGAAGTGGATACAAAATGGTTATCAATTCGTTGCCAGGTTCATGTAAATTAAAATCAACTTACAATCACAGTCTTACTACGCTTTTTGTTATCGATACGCTTTTGTTCAACGTTCGCCTGTTCACTTTGTGCTTCGTATTCCATGAATTTGGCCATAAACTCTTGTTGGCGTGTATTCTCCTGCAGATTGGACAAATCTGTAAGACATATAATGTATTTATTTATTAATTTAAACACTAAAAATACGCGAAAACTTACATTTTTTCAATTTGTTGCAGCAAAAATTAAATTGTGTTTACATATTTTGACATTTGTCAATCGACTTCTGTCAAAAGAAAACTCACCACATTTTTTTTGGTTCGCTTTTTTTTTGTTGCTCACACGGATTCTAAATTCAAATTACACCGATAGGAAAACAAAATGGCGAATTTGAAAAAAAATCGAGGGGGCCAGCGGCAAGAGGATTGCCAGTTGGGGGTCTCAGTATGGTTTGTCTATGCTTCTCACTCTGTTACCGACAATTGTCTTCTATAAATAATCAAACAGTTCTACTTGCACCGAATACTCTCATTAACATGCCTGCTTTACCATATAAGTGACAGTCTTTTATTTGTTGTGCTGTGTTAATCAAAAAAAAAATCTTAAGTAAAGAATTTTGTATTTTCTCTTTGGAATAGTGACTAATATTTCATGGGAAAAATGTTTGTGTTATTGTCTTAATAATCTCCTCTCTAATTCATAAACGCATTTTACTCGCACTCAGCTAAATTGCATCATTTCATTCGCCAAAACTCAAGGCAAAGAAAAATCTTGCACAAGGGATTGCCCCACAAGCAACCGAAAGTAATGAGTAATTATCGACACGGCTACTGTGGAATTGAAGTACGCGATATGCATCCGAGAATCTCACAAAACTTTACCTACGTCAGTTCCTGCGTAAAGTACATGATATTTATGTTGAATTTCATATTTTGGCTCTTCGGAGGCCTACTCATGGGCATTGGTCTTTACGCGTTCAAGGAAAAGTGGGAGGCAACGGGCTGGGTGCGCCTCGAAAGCTTTTACGACGTGGTCTTGAATATATCACTGGTGATGATGATCGCTGGCATTGTTATCTTTGTTGTTAGCTTTGCCGGATGCCTCGGTGCTCTAAGGGAGAATACGTGTTTGTTGAAATTTTATTCGATGTGCTTGCTTTTGTTCTTTCTCATGGAGATGGCCATTGCTATTATGGGCTTCGTATTTCCGCACAATATGCATTCTTTCTTGGAGGAATCATTCACCGATAAGATAATCCACACCTACCGTGACGATCCGGACCTTCAAAACCTCATTGACTTCGCCCAGCAGGAGTTCAAATGCTGTGGCCTGAGCAATGCTGGCTATCAGGATTGGAGCAAAAATGAATACTTCAATTGCTCATCGCCTAGCGTTGAGAAATGTGGAGTACCATATAGTTGTTGCATCAATGCCACTGATATAAGCTCGGGACTGGTCAATATCATGTGCGGCTATGATGTGCAAGGGCAGTCGGTCGCAGCTGCTAGCAAGCGTATCTGGACAAGCGGCTGTATCGAAATTGTACGCGTCTGGGCTGAACGTAATCTATATGCGATAGCTGGTTTCGCTCTTGGAATCGCCCTTATTCAGCTGTTCGTCATCTATTTGGCAAAGACTCTCGAGGGACAGATTGACCTGCAGAAATCTCGGTGGGCGGCGTGAGTAAAAACCTAGCAGTACATCGAACGCACTGGCTACAACTGATATTGAAGGACCGCAATTGTTAATCAAAGCAGAACCCACTGGATAGTGGCGTGTTATTTGTCATTTTTTTCATTTTATGTTTTTTTCTGTCATTTGAATCTATATATATGTACTCCTGTTTAGTAATTAATTGTGTGTGACAAATTTTTAATTCAAATCAAGACTAGATGAATTTTAAGATAAATCGAACATTGCCATTTACAATGAGATAAACTGTTTTTGTTTTAGATCTCTTCTCTCAAAAAAATCGACTATTCTTTGTGTACTCAGTTTCTTTTTTTTATCTTTTTTACCGTGCTATAGAGACAAAAATTGTTTGTATTATTGTATCCACACTACAAATACATTTTTATAGATCTATCTATAATCAAACAAAATGCTACAAAACAACAAATTACTCATATGGTACATATTTTTGTGATTTTATACACAATTATATTATTATAATCGAATATTAATACCTACAGTAAGGAATATACGTATTATGAAACCCAAATAACCGTTTAATCAATAAGTAGTTGAAAAACTAAAAAAAAAAACAAAACAAAAAAAATCGACAGACAAAACAAAAAATTATTCAAAACTTTATACATAAAAAATTAGAAATGTATTATCCTATTTAAGAAACCAGTAATAAAATACGACCTATTTAGATCCCGCAATTTGTGGAGGTGTTCTTTTTATTGTTTTCTAGACTTTTACAGATGATTTGAGATGGGTTGCCCATCAACGCTCGAGGAACCAATCATTTTTTTTTTTCTAATAAGCATCCTATGGACTCTTGGCGCAGCTGAACAGATATTCTAAGGACGATAAATTGTTCTGATGGCCACAACTTTACCATTTGAGACGTGATGATTAAAAAAGCAGTGAAAAATTGTTTTGACAAAATAAATAGACGCTATTAGAGGAAGAATAAAGATAAGCGGAACACGAATTCCTGCGCTGTTATTTGCTGATGATATGGCTCTCCTAGCAGATAGTATAGAAGGTGCGCAGCTTATGATAAACAAACTAGAAACCTACTGCAAAACCTGGAACTTGTCTCTTAACATAGCAAAGTCGAAGATGACTATTTTCAGGGATGGCGGTGGGAGGTACTGTCAAAGGGAAAAATGGACGTATCAGGGTGCGCCAATTGAAGTTGTGCGCGAATATAAATACTTAGGTGTTTTGATTGCATCAAACTTAAACATGAAGAGGCACTTAACATCGAAATTAGCAGAAGCAAAACGTGCAGTCGGTGCAGTTTGGGGAAGTTGCATCAAAAATAAAAACATATCGCACAGCGCGAAGCAGAAAATATTCCACGCAACTGCATCTTCCATTATTCTTAATGGTGCGCAAGTATGGGGATACCGACCATACGAGGAGGTAGAAAAGTTTCTTCGTTACTTCATAAGAAGGACACTTAGACTGCCGAGCAGTTCGCCTGTCTACATGCTCCATTTGGAGACAGGTATAGCCCCCCTGTTCCTGGACACACTCAAACTCCACTTGGATTATGTGTTAAGAGTTATGGCAATGAGTGATCACAGATTACCTAAAATAGTTTTATCGCACATGATATCGACCAAGGGAATTTGTGTGCAAGAGTGGGAAAGGCTGGCCTCTGCTTGCGAGAATAATATGAGCAGTTAGTATCTCTTAAGATAGGGTTTTATACATTACTGAAGAAAACAGGTCAAAAATTATATGACCAATTTGAAAGTGAAGCACTGGCATCTCAACACAGGTCATACTATAGCTACTATCCACGGGACAAAACTTATTTCTTGGATGGCGCATCCATCGATATGATGACCACTATCTTTAGAATAAGGGGGGAACTTTTACCACTTAATTACATTCCACATCGCCCAGACCTTCCTATACTATGTTCCATATGTAACCGGAAAGAACGTGAGGATGTGTTTCACTTCGTAGCAGTATGCCCCATTTTAACAGAAATTCGTTTAAATATCTTTGGAGTACGTACACTTGAGCTGAATGAAACGATAAGCATATTCAACGGCGACAGAGGTTGGGACGCATTATATAGATATACAACTATTGCCTTACGTTATCGAAACTGTATGATTGCTGAAAATTTTTTAATTATTTTGTTAAATTGGGTATAAAAAATAGCTATAGATTTTGTTACAAATATTTAAAATGTCAGTCTGGTAGACGGCCTTCGGCCAAACCGCTAAAGCCTAAAGATATTGGGCCTTAGCAATAAACATTTTTAGTCTCGACTTTAAATTTACGGGAGCTCACAATTGCGAAATTTGTATGGAAAATATAGCCACTGTAAACTACTTAAATTTAGAGTAGAAACTAGAAATGTTTATTTCTAAGGCCCATTATATTTTTCTGTTTGAGTTTATACATTTTATGAAATAAAAAAATAGTCTAAAAAAACTAACTAAAGTGCGTACCGGGACTAAACGTGCAAATATCACTGTTCTTCATTGAACGGAACGGCTGCTGGTATAGAAATTTAAGAGAAACTATCAGATCGCAGCTTCCAAACTACTGCTGAAACTTGGTAGTCTTGTCATGCTACCAACATGCACTATTCGCTAACCCGAATAATCGACACCATGAATCAACACCTTCCAACCACTCCCCTAGGACTAAAAATGAACGACGAACCGACGAAAGACGCTGCTACAACAACAACAACCACTCTCCTCACGGTACTGATGTTAGGTATTACTTCGCGGGGCTACATCTTCGTGTACACTCGTTATAAAGGATCACATCTCCATCCAGTCGTATTCTCACCTCAACATAAAGCTTATTATAAGGTAGGTAGGTAGAAGTGGCGGTCCAGCTTAGAACCCAAGTAGCACTGTGATATGCCTTTTTGTTACCACGACTTGTGTTACCTAGTTTGAGGTGTTTGTTAAAGGTCTGAAGCATTCGGTGCCTATATCCAGCCTGTGGAGTTGAGAAAACGGATTATGTCTGACATCCCTTTGCTCGAAATGTCGCTAAGGTTGTCGTAAATGGTTGGTTCAGTGTGCGCAGTCTGGCTCTTGCTAGTGCCGGACATTTGCAGAAAAAATGGAAGAGAGTTTCTTTCTCATGTGTATTCGCGCAACTACGGCAGTGAGTGTTGTGTGGGATTCCGAGTTTGGCCGCATGGTCTCCAATTGGCCAATGCCCCGTGATTATTGCCGTGATTCTGGCGATATCTGGGCGGGTTCTATAGCAGGTTCCTTGTTCTGTTTTGATCGTATATTGGCCATATCTTCCTTGATATGATGGGGTTATGGTCAACCCCTCCCATTGGAGATTGGCTTTCTGCAGGAAATTTGAATGAATTTGTCCTTTGACCACTCCTAGTGGAACGTGGACACTTGCCGCGAGTGAGCTGTGCAGAGCTGACCCCCTTCTGGCCAGCTCATCTGCACTACCTATTATGTCACTATGCCCTGGTACCCAGAGAAGTGTGACACTGAAACGTTCACCCAGACGGGCAAGCTCGTTCCGGTACTCCAGCACTAGTTTAGAGGATATGGTAGCCGAATTGATGGCTTTGATGGCGGCTTGGCTATCTATAAGGATAACGATGTTTTGTTTGTGAGTAGTGTCACGCCCTAAATGCGCGCAGGCTTCTCGGATAGCCAGTAATTCAGCCTGAAAAACGCTGGCAAAATTCTTATTATAAACTGAGAGCTTGGTAAATTCGAAGTAAATTGAATTCGCATTTCTTTGAAGTGGAATAAGTCGATGATTTACCCTCAGCTTCATCTTTTTCTGAATCGATGCAACTCAGCTGTTTCTTTTTTTTTTTAATAAGTACTTCAAAAATGATCAAAGATTATTAATTGAACGCTGCTATGTTCTTGGGTTACGCCCAAAGCCGAAAGAAGTGGTCTTACGCATATGGTAACAACCACGATTTCACATACCGCCCAATTTGACAGCTTGGATGCGCGATCGTATTCTTTCGACCATTCCTCAAATCTCATGTCCAAAGGTAAGAGTTCGAACATCACTGGACTTAAGACAGATTACAGATAGTTCGGTCCTCGTGATGATCTGATATGATAGTTCTAGCTAGTTGTCTCAATCCGCGGTACTAATAATCATTTTTAGTGTCCAGGTTAACTTTTTCGAGCTCACAATGGCGAAAATTTCCATACAAAATTCCATATTGTGACCTAGGAAATATTTAGTGTGAAGGTTAAAAATGATTATTGGTAAGGCCCAATATCGACCCATTACCTATTTAATCAGCATCGGTCCTTCAATATCTCATAAATAAGACAAATACAAATAAAAAGTAGCTATTTCAAATGCTCCAAAAAAAGCCCCATGCAAACCTTAATTTAAAGTTCAAGTGGGTACCTTTTCCGAATGTATACTTTTGTTCCGACTTCCGACATTTTCGACACTTGGAATCTACAGAGCGAGCTACAATTTTCGGTGAAAGTTAGAACTTGAATTTTTACAACTGAAACTGAAACGCATAAATTAATATTTGGTGCAAAATGTAGTTCCACTGTTCATACACAACTTGTACTCATTCGTCTGAGGGAAAACGAGAGGGACGTACAAAATTTAAAATGCTTTAAAAATTTGGGAAGCTTTTTTAGGAGGGTTATCACATGTTTGCAAGACGTTCCCGATAATGGGAAAATATCAAACCATACTCTACACACCTCTTGACAATTGTTTTCCCGAGGGGTTTAATATGCGAAATAGAATATTGGTACTCTACCTGCCAATGTACATTTCCTTTTGAAATGGTGTCGCCAAATACCTTACTACGCCATTATAATACAAAATTGCATCAACATTTCTTGCCCCGACAATAAATACTCATCACAAACCAGAAAATACTCCCCTGAAACACTCCTTATAAGAAAAACCCGACCAAAATACTATTTGCTAGGCCGTCACTGGCAGCGCAACCTTTATTATTTATAATTCACCTTGCAGCTACTGCAAAACTATACAACAATTCAATACAATATTCGAAGGTAAAAAAAATCATTTAACTACTTTAGAAAGACATATAGATTTAAAAGAAAATACATTCCTTGCTAAATTTTAGCAGAAAAAAAAATAAAACAATACAAAATTGATTTTCACAACACCTCCCACTTTACAGCTCTGTGTGGTGGGACGGAAACTTCTTCAGAATAGCATGATACAAGTTGTAAAATGCATAAACGGAAACTGTAACAATCACCAGCAATGCACCACCAAAAGCTACGCTAAGAAAATTCCCATCAATTATTCCGGTCGATGTTCGACGGGTCCTCGACCAAATTTCTTCGGTACTTGCTGGCGACGACGTTGGGGTGTTTCTTTCCGCCATTAGACGTTTCATTGAGCTCAGACGCTCACGGAGTACCTCTACAGACTCCGAGTTTAGATCTTCTGTTAATTGAAGATATTAAATTATTATTGTTTCAATATTTAATTAAATAAAATAATTTGCTTGCCTGATGCGGATTGAGACATTTTTTTTTTCTTTAATATCTTGTTATTTGAAATTTTCTTGCGGATGCAAAAAATCACAATTCACAACCTGATGTACTCTCTGGAAAAATTATAAATACAATGCCTAAGAGTATGCAACATCCACTGCGCAGGAATTAAATCAATACAATTGTGAGGAGTTCACGATGACGATTGAGGGAGTTCAATGCTCTGGCGGTATAGATCACGATGATTATAGGGAAATGGTGATTTCCTGTTTGTGAAGTTCGTTACTATTTGAAAAGAATTCAAATGAAATTAAAATATCCGTAGTATAGGTAGTTCAGCTTGTAGTTCTTATCAGAGACTTTACTTTAATAACTGACCAATAGATATTTTTTTGTATGTTTTTGCATGTCACACGGATTCTAAATTGATATTCCACCGATAGGAAAATAAAATGGCGAATTTGAAAAAAAAAAATAATGGGGCCAGCGGCAAGAGGATTGTGAGTTTGGTGCCCTAGCACATCCGTTTGCCCCACACTCTCCTCTGTATGCCCTTGAACTTGAGCTTATGCTCCCATCCACGGGCCATTTCATCCACTAGAGCATTCTCTAGATCTTTGAGCTCGTCGGTGTTCAGCATCTCTCTAGGATAATCGCAAGGGAGAACCGCCACCTGCTCGGCCGTCACCGTCATGGCACGACTTCCACCAGCTGCAGCTGCTTTTGCAGCCGCTGCATAGCTTTTGCCGTGTGAGACAGCAGTATGCTTAGCAGGCTTTGCCCGCGACCTCTCCAGTTTTTTAACTACCTTTGGCTTCTTCTGCGGATTACCTACAGAAGGTGAGATGGTGCTACTGCACCTCTTTGCCGCGGATGTCGGACCAGAACCAGGCTTAGCCTTGTGTTCTTCGGCCTTCTTCCTTGCCTCCTTAGGAGCAAAGCCCTTTTCGGGGTAGCGAAGGTACCATCTAGTGCCTGCACCGCTTAGCCCCTTCCGAAGAGGGTCATCCTTACCACCAGGCTGGCCCGGTGGTGGCATCGGTGGGCCTAGGCGCCCTTTCCTTTTAGCCGTAGCTGCTGCAGGTTGTGTAGGTTCCGGTATACGAGCTTGGCTCGTTGCCGTCTCCGTACTTCCCACTGCGGCCTTGGCCAAAGGTTGAGAGGCTAGAGCTTGGCTCCCGCTTCCCAATCTGGCAGCTTCAAGGCGTTTAGCCAACATAGGTGTCGACACTGGAACATTGGATTTGGCAGTATTTTGGCTGGTGCTTGTTCCAGGCTGACAGTTGAACGAGTTATCACTGAGCCTTTGCTCTACTTCGTAAACCAATCCAGATGCGGTGTCACCCCGCAATCTGTTTAGTTCATTTTTTTGTTTTTGTTTATTTTTTTTGTTCTTTGGTTTCATATCCCACGAGTAACGCGGGAAAGAGTCGTCCGCCACGTCAGAGCCCCGTATAACGTGGTAAGGCCAAAGTTACTCCCTGAGGTGGCCCGGTATCAGAGAGGCTCCGTAACAATACAGTCGGTTACCCCTGACTGCAAACCGTATCCGATAAGCACGGGTCGCATGACTCTCTCGGATTAGGGATGGCAGACTTAGTTCACCAACCCTCATCCCCCTTCAACCGAAGAAACCCCACCAGTGACCGGTTTACAATAAGGTGCTCCGATGGCTGGTGGTGTTGATCCCGTCGATGGGTTCAGTTGAGTTGGCTTAAGCTCCCGCACCGACGCCAAAGTGACGCCATTCGCCAAGGTGTCTGCGCTTGCGGGAGCATAGCAGGGATCTACAATTTTACGCCGATTCCAAACGGCTAATTGAGAAGCTCTTTCAAGACAGTTATACTCTCGGATGTTTGTCAGACGTTCGCGAGAGGTGGCTCAGTGGAAAAAACTCTGAGTTGGAATTTGGGTTTTTGCGGGATTCGAACCTGGACCCCTCACTTAGTAGTCAAACACAATAACCACTAAGCCACTGCGCCTACACTTCTGATGAAGCGAATTAGATTACGAATGTCTATGTTTTTTTAGATCATTCAGATCACTACAGGAGAACGCTCCCAAATGGAGTTTTCGTATTTGTGAGAGAGCCGGACAAGTACAGAGGAGATGGAGTATGGTTTCTTCCTCCTCCTCGTCAAGACAGCTTCTGCAAAAATCGTTTGAAAATACGCCAAGCCTTGTTGCATGTCTGCCTATGAGACAGTGTCCTGTGATGACACCTACTTTAGCACTGATATGCTTCCTACCAAAGGAGATCAAGTGTCTAGAACGTTTTAGATCCAGCTTTGGTCAGACACCATTTTGTAGAGCCGGTTGTCCACCTAAGATTTGTTCTATTTATAGCATCCAGCATCATGTGCCTGTAAGTTCAACTAAATAAATAATATAAAATGCGAGTAAACAAGTTTTTCAATGAAGATGCGGATAAAATGTTAAAAAAGAAAACTTGGTCATATTCAAAGCACAGAAGAATCACCACACCACTTCGGGAAGAAAAATCCATAAACTGGACCCGTACATCCCAGGGATTCATGCATCTTCTTGCAGTCAGTGATTTCGAGTACATCATGGCAAGATCAGCGTCCCAAAAATTAAGTTAGTATAACTCCCATATATATCGAGTTCGGCTCAAAGCATTCATTTACCTTACTGGACAGCATACAGAAACGACCAGTGCGACTGATAGGATCAAATTTACAGCCATAGAAGAACTCACTTCCTGATGAAACATTCAAAGAGGACTACTACATACATCAATTTAAATGCAGAGCCAACACCTATCTTCAAACATTTCGGGACGCGCCGTTTAAAGAAAGAAAGATTCAAATCAAAACTTTTAGTGTGCAGTTCAAAGCAGCTGTGTGATTGAGACCCACCGAACCGCGAAACACCACTTACAATGCACCTGTCATCTTCACAAATTAAAAACAAACAGAAACAACCAGCAATTACTTCAATATTTTGTGTTCTTTATTTTTAATTTCTTCTTACGTTAGGACAGAGTAAAAGAAGAACAAAAGAAAATTCAATAGTATCTTCTCGTTATTCTTCTAGTTTGTGTACGTTCTTCCAAACAATTTTATTAATAGCAATAATAATAAATATAACAAATATTAGCAAAAATAATAACAATCTATTGAATGTGAACAAGTTTCTTTGTTTCTCATTTCATTACCATATCTTTCTTCTTTCCTTTACAATAGTAGATAGAAAAAAAGTACACACTGTATAAATAGCATAACTTCAAGTATTCGTATAAATTTATCAGCAAAAGCAAACGAGTTAGAATGACTTGGGTATAAATTAAATTTTCATTTCATACTAACGCGGCCAGAGTGCTGCGATTCTATTTCATTCATAGAGGAGCGAATAACTAAATTTACTAGAAAAAGAAACTCTGAACAAATTACAAAATAAATACTAAAAAAGAAATACACAAATACACGTACGACTTAGGCATAGATAGGCTCTCATATTATTACTGTAGATTCGTGCACTTGTTAGGTTACGTTTAAGGTTAGGAGAAATGGAATTAAATTTTTTTTTTCGTTTATTCTATACTTTTATCAAAAGCTACTTCAGTTTTTTAGTTGTGATAAACATTCACATGCGCGCAATAGTCTCAAAGTTCCTGTGCACTGTTCCTCAATCTCACTTTCTCTTATCATTTGTGCTCACACTTAAGCTTTATCGATATAAAAAATATATTACTTGTATTTTTAGTAGCAAGACATTTTTGTTTCTTCTTTCACAATGTTTATAAAAAAATGTTTGAGTAAGTTAATTTTTGAGATAAGAAATATTGTTCAAGGCATTGGTATGTTGTCGGGTACATATTCAAGGAAATTCGCTGGGAATTGTCCCTGTCTGCCGTCCAGAGTCTCTCCAAAGAGCCAATCTTCGTTGATTCTGTATAGAACCGTAATGAAATCGTTTTCCTGCAAGAACAATAAAGGAATTTTGTGTTACGAGATAAGAAAAGAGGGTTTTTGTGTCTCACCTGAAGGACCAAATCTCCGGGCTCACCAGCATCGAATGTGTACAGACATCGCACTTGTTTTGGATTGTTGCTTGCTACCGTCGTATTGGTGGTTGTCATCCTCGTACTGAAATGGCTACTAGTAGTTACTTGCTTTTCTTCCTGGCGATAGCTGTTTGTGTACGAGGAACTGCTGAATGAGACAGCATTTGCTGACGTTGCCGCCGTCTTCGTTGAAGTACTAGCATCTTTTAGGGGGACTCTGATATCAATGTAGTTGACGGGAAAGATTCCTTCACAGCCACTTCGGTTACGTCCTCTCAGCCATTCGTCGTTGAGTTTTTCCAAAATGTAGATTTTCTCGTTTTCCTGTAGAACAGAGTTGAAAATTAAATCAAATTAGTGGAGTTCGGTTGACAGTAAAATATGCCATCTACAAGAAATAATAGTTAACGTGGCCGCTTTAAGTAGAACTTTAAAGGTTTTAAGTGGAAAAATTCTTATTCCAAGAGCTGTTTCTTCAGAATAGGTACTCGTTAGCAAAGGTGTTCCAACGAGTTACTAAACAGGCGTTGCATAAGTAGATGAACACTCTGGCGAAGCTGTCAAACTCCAGGGAGGACAAAAACAGATCGATCTATAGCACAGAATCTTCCGACTGTCACTGAAACATGATTACACTGCTAGCACATAAATACAATAACTTAGACTCACCCTAAAGCTAAGATCACCTTCAACGTCCGAATCGAAATCATACAGCGCAATCCCATGCGCTGGACCGTCATCCTCCCTAACATCACAATAGGCACCCAAGCTCATGGCATCCGCTTTACCTTGTATAACGTCCAATATACTAACACCGCCTGGTGGCGGTGGCGGTGGTGGACAATTTGGCATTGGCGGCGATGGTGGCGTGCCAACATCTCCATCTTGCGACTGTTGTCGTGCTGCCCCGATAGCCAGGTTGTACCTCGCCTGTTCCAAGGTTGGTGGCTTTGGTGCTTTTGGTTTCTGAGAGATTTTCGGTTTTATTATTGTCGGCATATTCAGAGCAGCAGGCGGCGGTAGCAAACTCTTGCCGTTACAGAGAGGATTATCCGTGTTCTGTTGTATTCGATTTGTGGCCACATTGTAGTTCCTCACCGGCGCACTGCCTAGCGTTGTGTTAGCACCACTGTAGATATTCTCATTGGTACCGCCGAACGCATCCCACGGATCTATGGGGCTGGTTGTAGCTCGGCTAGCACTGAAGTCGTCTTCGAATCCCGACTCTGGCTGTGAAACACTTCCATTATTAGGCGAACTAAAGTTCGAATCTGAACTGAAGCTGTCCACACTGACACAGTCACTGTTGGACTTTTGAGTGAATGTCGGAGAACTTGGTGGTGAATCAAAACTGATTAGCTGGCTTTCTGTAGACGGTGTCAGAGTGCCCGTTGAAAAGGAATACAATGAATTTGTGCGTGATTGACTGGAATTGATGGTGTAGAGTGTACCATTTTGTGCCGTAAGTACACCGGCCCGTTGAGATGGACGCGGTGGTGCTTTGCTGGATTTCTTTCTACCAAATAAGTTCGATAGGATGTTAACTGATTGTGCTGGTGGCGTTGTATAGCCATTACTTTTGGGCGTGGGTGGCCGTTTAGGTGGCGGCGGCCTCGGTGGTGGTATCTTCTTTCCATTGACCATCGGCTCGAATGGAGATCCATCCCAGTTTGTGGTCGGTGCATAGCGAACGTTTGCCGCTGGAAATTTCCGTGTTATCGACGAAGAGTTTGTTGTCGAGTTGGACGCTAAGGAGTTATTACTATTGCTACGATATATTGAGGAGGTGGTTGCATAATTTCTACCGTTGCCGCCTTTTGTAGGCGGTGGTGGGAGTTTTATTGTTAACTTTGGTACGACGCCCCCATTTTGTTGTTGTCGCTGTTGCTGCTGCTGGTGTTGGAATTGTGATAAATTGTTATTGTTGACGTTTGTTGGTGGCGGTGGTGCAGGGCGGGTTGGAATTGTCATGCTATAGTTTATCTGAAAAAGAGAACCAAGACGATTATTAAATAAAACTGTATTTTATATATGAAAACGAAGAAGAAAAAACTGTTTGTAACAAAACAAACGTTATCGCGCGTCCCCTTATCGCACGACAAAAATGTTTGCTCTTGAGTAAAGAACACGCTTTTCTGATAGTACTTTTTGCATACTTAGGTGCTTGGGATTTATTTATTTTGTTGTTTTTGCATGGGCTAAACCATATGGAAGTCCAATTGGACTTTCTAATTAATATTCATAAATTAAGAAAAAAGAATATTGAGTTATGAGAACGGTAGAGACATTCTTCAAAGCAAGGCATGTCAATCTTAAACTTTCATCAGAAAAATCCACTGCAACAGTGTTTACAACGAAAGAAGTAAGACTCGAGATAGACGAATCAATTGCTGGGAGACATATACCCATCATTGCTCCTGGCAGTCGCACACATGTTTAGCTGGACACGTTGTCTACGTCAAAAATCCTAAGGTTCAGAAATAACATCATCGACTCGACGGAAGTTCGTGGGGTGAAGATAAAGAAACGCTCCTCGCCACATAAAAAGCGATCGGTCGACTGGACTGTGCTCAATTACGCTGCACCTCTCTAGACCGCGCAATTAGGCGACACCAACACAAGCATTCGGACCATCAAAGGATGCCACCTCGTGGCAAACGAAGAACAGCTACATACGGAAAACAATGAAGGTCACGATAAAAATGCACAGCATCATGCTTTCTTACCTGCTTCTATTGGCATTGTCATCTACCTGAACACCATAACCAAAGTCTTATCTTGGGCCAATCAACATCGCAACATACGAAGATGGATCAGTCTTGCAAGAAGAAATAGACCTCGCACAACAACCTAACCTCAACACAGTAGATACACAGAAGGAAAAAAAAACACATTCACTATAATAAAGCGATTAGGCCCTTAAGGAAAAATAAAAAGATAAACGGAATTTATTTCGTTCAACAATATTTTTATTTTAAATTGGAAGATGGTAGCCCTAATAGTATTGCTCTCAGAGTTATGGCGAATTATCATATAAACCATGGAAACCCTGTGAAAGCTTTAAAGAGGGACCGATTTATGTTAGTCATTGCAACCAGACTGAGAGACAAACATCCTATCTTCCCTGTACTGACAATTTTTGCTGGACAGGGAATGACGAGAGAAGTTGCTACAACACAAACAACAGGCGCAACTGTCATACCTACATTTAAAAAAAAAAGTCTATAGTTCCATAGAACCCGTTAACCCAAGATGGAACATTACAAAAGCTGGTAGGCCGAGAAAACCATGGCGCAATTGAGAAGTCACGCCAATTGGAAAATATTTTGAAAGACTTGAGGTATATGACCAGAAAAAAAACCATGATAGCGAGTGGCGAGGATATAGCAGAAATAAGGGGAAACAGGCCGTACAATGAGTGCAAAGAATCTTTATGATTTATCTAGGTACTTAAATTTTGTTTGTTGCACAAAATCATCCGAAGTTGGTTGCAGTTTCAATTTCGGTTGTGTATGGTGCGATTCATGGAGATTTTGTAGACAGTGGCCGCGTTCTAGCACTTTTTGTGAAATATCCCTTTCAGGGAAATTTCTCAATCTAGCGCAAAACTACCCGCTGCTTTGAGAGAAAAATAAACAAAAAAAAAAAACAGCTGTCAAAGGAAATTGTTCAAACGTCTACAAAATAAAAACAAAAATACGAAGCAGAGCTGCAATTGTGATAAAATTGGTAATAAGGTAAGTAAAATAGCAATTCCGATATTATTATGGTTTCTATAAAATGTAACATTTCTTTTTAAATGTAGTTTGGAAACAATTTTGCGACACGAAATCATTTATGAAGGAAAGTCATATGTTTTTGATGCCAACGAAGATGCCGCTGCGCGAGCGTTCCTTCATCTGGGATATTTTGTGCTAGAAGACTAGCGGGCAGTGGAACGCGGCCAGTACCTGCCTACAGTAGGAATTGAATGTTAAAAGTTCATTATATATGTACTTAATCTATTACAAATCGTAATATCCACTACTATACAGTTAAAAGTTACAGTGGATATGTCCCACATTAGAACGCCATGTTAACTTGAGATTGGGGACGTTTGGATTTCTAGTTCAGTAATGCCGTTTTCGATTTGGCACAAAGAAAAAATTTTTTTTTTTCAATATTGCTTTTAATGTTCGATTCGCAAAAAAAAAATCAATCTTGTTTTGTCCTGAGGTACTTTTGCGAAACCTCGATTTTTCTCAGATTTACACATACTTTCACTAATCCCAATGACACACAGCTGGCGGTTAAGAATTGTTTATTGTTGGAAGGATTGCTTTTTTTAAGTGAATTATTCATTTTACGTGTATGGTAACAAGTTTTTATATTACATACTAGCTGATCCGTCGAACTTCGTTCCGCCCAAATTCGTTAGGTAATGTAATGAAAGTAATAATTTCCAGCATGCACAATGCACATGCTACTTTATGTAGACGCTTAAATACCTCTTTCGTTTTGACAAAATTGCAAAAATTCCGCGACCATTACCAATACTTAGCAGTTGATTGGAGAACACTTCGGCAGATGGATCATTTAGCAAACATGCGATGTCGTCAGCTGAAGTTTCTTCAAAGCATTGATCTCATCGGCAGCGGTCGATCGTGGTATTACTGGTAGCGTTTGCCGGAAATCGCTTGAGAGTAAAATCAATGCACCCCCAAAACGTCTTGCGTCATTATACAGATCTTTCATATTGCGATTCAGAGCTTCTAACGCACGTTTATGCGACATTGTGCATTCGTCCCAGATAATAATTTTGCTTGCTACCAAAACTTTGGCCATTGCTGAATGTTTCGCTATGTTACATATTGGTTCTTCAACCGCTTGAATGTTTAATGGCAATTTCAATGCCGAATGAGCGGTTCGGTAACCTTCCAGCAGCGTAGGCGCTATTCCAGAAGATACCATCGTTGCCAGTGATGGTCTCATTAGTCAAATTTCGTGGATAACGCTTGGAACACTTGCCGTCGACCATGCACGGTGATTGTATGTTAATGGCGCCACACGGTCCATGAATCATGTTTGTAATTATGACATCATGCAGGTCTGGATCGGTTTCAGGACCTGGAATCTCGGCACATATCTTTCGACTAACCAAATGAAAATGTGCGCCTCTTTTTTGCCATTCAATCGAATACATCCAACATTGAGTATAACCAAAGACACGATGCTTAACAAAATAGTCCATCAGCGACCGACGAAATATTTGTAACTTTAACAGCCAAGAAGAAAACTAACCGCACCTATCAACTTGGTTGGTAAGCCTTTTCGCTGCTCTCTCTACACCGGTGCCGAAGGTGTTATGGTACCTTTGAGTTGCCCTCCCCATAACCCTACTCACGAATGAGCAGAATACGACGATTGTTACCCGCTCATTCGTAACAACCCCTACGTGCAAACTCAAAACGCTCCACAAACCCTGTTGCCTGTCATCATTGTCCATGTCATCTCAATCACCCCTACATTTCAACTTACTCACACATACTTATGCAAGGATCCTGAAAATACATGTCAAACGAAAATGATGGATTCAATAACCATGAAATAAATCAAATTTCAAAAACTTATCTACTTAATGTAACATAGTAAACATAAATAAACGTATTAGGTAGGTTACATTTAAAAAAAAATTTCAAAATTGTTGACAACAACAATTTGCTTGGAAAATAATTAAAATAATTGACAACAACAATTGCTTTGAAAATTTAAAATATTTTTTTTTGTATTTGAAGTGTCACTACTCGATTTCTACCCATTTTATTTTTTTTCCAAAGTGCTTTTCCCCATGAAAAACGAAGTTCGTGCCTACAACGCCACTGGTTGAGAATTTTCCGACTTTTCTTTTTTCATAAACCATCCCTGATTGAAGACGAATAAAACACAACAAAAATCATTGAAATCGGTTGAGCCGTTCGTGAGTTATAAAGTCACAACGCACTTGCAACAATTTTATATATATAGAGATTTCGAAATGCGTTATTATGTATGAAATTATTTTGAAATGGATTTCCAGTGCATGCGAATAAATATTTTTATTGCGGCAAACTCAATACTCACAAGAACCAATAAAATTCGGTTAGTTTATGCTGTAAGGCGAAACGTTAAAACGTTTTCGTTTGCACGAAGAAATTTGCATGTGTAACATAGGCCAAATAATTCGTGCGCACGAAAACGTTTGATCGTTTCGCCTTACAGAATCTGGCCCCGGATTTCACGTTCGATTTGGCAGCAGAAATGTGAAATCTCAGATCAAAATCTGAAAAGCCAAATCGATAACGATATAAGTCTGACACCTGACTGACTCCACGTATTTCAGTATTTATTGGCATAGATTGGTCACGTGAATATTTGTTTAAGATGACGTTTATGTAGGGGTAGCCGACAAAACTAGTCAAGAAAATCCTGCCCGCATACTCAGTGGACATAATAGCAAATATAACAAAATTACAGAGATATACCTACTTATAACTTTCCATTGGAAAGGCAGCTGCCTTCACACTGTTTTCCCGAAAATTTTAGGAAGTAACGCACAATTGCTAATTTCTATTCTTGTATAATATATGTGAGTTCATGAATTGGACTTTAATGCAAGGATTCGATATTCTCTATTGCGATTTTCACTATTTTTTTGTTTTTTTTTTTTCAATTTATTCAAAGCTTCCACAAAAACCAAACAAATTCTATACGAAGCACAAACACCGCGATGCCTATAAAAGCAAGATACACTGCCGATCAACCAAATAGACTCAGACTTAATTTTTAAGAAAATGGAGTTTATTATTTTATTTTAAGAATATAATTTAGAAAACTTATTTTTTTATTAAGCACTGTTCAATTGGCTTAGCTATAAAAAAGCTTAAGAACAACAAGGCCGCAGGCTCTGATGGTTTACCAGCGGAGCTCTTCAAATGCGGTGGTGATGTTTTGGTAGGGCGCATGCACCAAATCATCAACCAGGTATGGATAGAAGAAAGCATGCCCGATGACTGGACTATCAGCTCCGTATGTCCCATCTACAAAAAAGGCGATCCTATGTCTTGCAAGAATTACCGAGGCATATCCCTGCTTAATGTCGCATACAAGATCCTATCCAACGTACTGTGACCGTTCTGCAACACACTAATCGGCACATACCAGTGTGGCTTTCGGGCCGGCAGATCGACCATAGACCAAAATTTCACACTGAGGCAATTCCTGGAAAAGACCAATGAATTTCAAGTCGAGACTCACCACCTATTTATCGACTTCAAAGCCGCATATGATAGCATTCATCGTCAGGAGCTCTATATGGCGATGGCCGAATTCGGGATCCCGGCAAAACTGATCCAGCTGTGTCGCGTGACGCTGGAGAACACGCACTGCTACGTGCAATTTGGAAGTAGCTCCTCCGAACTATTCCAAACATGCACCGGATTTCGGCAAGGAGATGCGCTATCATGTGACTTCTTCAATCTCGTGCTGGAGCAGATAGTGCGCAGGGCAGGTGTCAACACGGAAGGCACTATCTTCAACAGATCCGTTCAGCTACTGGGGTATGCGGACGATATCGACATCATCGGTCGCTCCCAGCGTGCCGTGACTGAGGCTTTTACGGCGATTGAGGAACAGGCGAAATTTGTTGGCCTTAAAGTAAACGAGGACAAGACCAAGTATATCCTATCAACAAACAAAAACGCATCTGTCCACCGCCTAGGACAAAACGTCACTATTGATAGCAACAATTTCGAGGTAGGTAAGGAGTTCATCTACCTCGGTGTAAATATGAACTCCACGAATGACACCCTAGTGGAGATCAGGCGAAGAATTACCCTAGGAAACCGCTGCTACTTCGGTTTGGCAAAACAATTGGGTTCAAAACTCCTAACTCGAAAGACGAAATGTACGCTCTACAAAACACTCATCCTGCCAGTTCTGCTTTATGGCGCCGAGTGCTGGACGATAAGCAGGAAGGGAGAGCTGATATTGGGCTCCTTCGAAAGAAAAATTCTTCGTCGGATTTTTGGTCCCGTGTGCGAGGAGGACGAATGGAGGAGAAGATACAACCGCGAACTCTATGAGCTGTACCAAGATGTGGATGTAGTCCAAAAAGCCAAAATACGTCGACTACATTGGCTCGGCCACATCGAGCGAATGGACAACAATGCTCCAGCTAAGAGGATCTTTGAATCCCAGCCTCCCGGTTCGAGGCGACAAGGAAGACCGAACCTCCGCTTTAAAGACCAAGCCATCGCGGATGCCAGATTTATTGAAAAAAAAAAAAATAGTATCAAATAAGTTATTATAATGCTTTAATGTTAAATAATAGTGTGTATAACCACCTTTATTTAAAATCACTTCATAAATTCGGTCAGGGATTGAATCGTAGAGAGCCTTCAGATAGTCCAAGGACACTTCGCTCCAGGCGTTCTTAATGGCAGATTTTAATAATTCTATATCCGGATTGATAAACTTTACGCGAAAGCCATCCCCACAAATTCTCTATAATGTTGGGGTCAGGAGAGTATGGAGGCCACTCCATTAAGTTCACATTTTGGTCATTTATCCACTTCTTTACGACTCGAGCAGTATTATCCTGTCTAAGATAATGGCTCAAAAAGGCTGGAAAAATGGGGGAATGCATTTTGGAGCAGCTCTTTGTATCTTATTGCGTTCATCTAAGATGAAACAAACGAACTTTTCTGTCGAATTTTGGCTGCAGAACACTTTGAGTTAGAAGCTTCTCGAAGGATCCTTCGCTCCTCGCAAGGCGTAAGTGCTTTCCAGGAGGGTTTTTTCATATTTGTTCTGTAAGCCGATGGGTTTCTTAAAAAATAGCAAACAACAGACTGACTTCTAGAAATTTTTTCAGCGATTTGTCTGGTTGAAAGATTGCTGTCTCGATACGCCTATATTTTGCCTCTTTCTTCCGAAGTTAGTGCTGCTCCACGCCCCATTATGTGTTAAATTATTCAAAATTTGATTAAGAAGACAATTTGACACTTTTCGCTTGCACAGCTTATCAAAAACTAAAATTACAGCTCCTGAGTCTATTCTGATGATTGCCTAGAATGCACATTCTTTCGGCATAGGCAAAGCAAAATAGAAATATGTAATAACTGTAAATTGTTTGCAATCAACTCTTATCGCTAAAATTAGTCTATTGCTTTGCTCTAAAAAAAACAACAACAACTGTGGTCATAGCTAACAGCAGAAGAAGAAGGAGAAAATTAAATCAAATCAAAAAGGAAAAGAAAAAATATGTTGAGTCTATTTGGTTGATCGGCAGTGTAATTCGTGGTCGGCCATTAGCAACATGTTTTTTTGTTGCTCACACGTATTTACAGAAGTGGTTAAAATTACAAAAACAACAATGTACACAAATGGGTTATGGGGGGATAGACGTACGAAAGATATCCATCTCTTTTAATTATTTCAGCTCTGATATTATATTTTCCGAATACCTAGTCCAAGCAAATATATCTGACGTTTTACATGATCTAGGAACTAGAAAGTATCGGCGAATATGCATACAGCATACACAATCGTCGATCGACAAAATCAACAATTGACTTAAATAAGGGGCGTTAAGAACTCCCCCGTATTAACAAAGGCTGCGTGCAAATCACTAAACAGGTTCCTCAGCTTTACGTCAATTTTAAATATATGCTTTCTGACGTTTGCTGAATTGTGCGAATTTGTTTACTTAACAATGGAAGCGTGTAACTAATGCACTGACAGATAAGGCATAAATTTTGTTTCTGCTTTAATCCGTCGGTTTTTTTTTGATTTGGAATAACTGCATTAGTTCTCCAACCGGAAAAGATTATAATGTGTGTTTTGTTTTTATAAATCGGTGCCAAGTGGGTACTACCTACTTTAATACAATCGAACCAGCCAGCCGCTTAGGTTAGAAGAAACCGACCATAAACCTTACGCAATGGCTGCGCTTGGCCAACAGAAAGACTGAGTTGATTAGGCTACCTTCTGTTCAGGGTCGGCAACCTTTCGTATTAACCCAAATATTCAATTAGACGAACGATAACTATCGCTCAAACAGTGCTTTTGTTATTCAGCAACGATAGACACGTCTTAATTCATTTATCTATAGTTCATTTCGCAAACAAAGCAATCTTCTCTTCCCAGCAAACTGATAGGTACTTCATTATCAGTTATCACCCCGTAAATTGTCATGTACTGTATTCATAATTGTATAACTTAATTCCGCAAATTATTATCTGGTTGCGTGGATTCCACTAACAGATAAATAGGCCGCCCAACACTTACGCCAAACAAACATTTTCCGCCATCAAGAAATGGCAACAGATAAATATGTTATTCGCCATTTCGTCTAAAACGGCACACAAATTCGTGAAAAACCACACACGATGAACGAGAACGATGTTGAAGCGTGAATAATGGCGAATAACTCGCTATTCGTATACGAAACATAAACAACGCGTCTTTTAACAAAAGAATCAAGGTCGTCCTGCATACATAGGTAAATGTATGTTCAAATAGACAAGTGAACAGTGAACTACGTGCCACATTCACTGATTCATTTGTGGAAAAAAAAAATTGCTTCTCTCAAAAAGAGAAAAACAATATTGTTATCGTTTGTTTGTAAATTATAAGAACGTGTTATGTTATATTGTCGCTCTAATTGTTTGCGCCACCCGAATGGCGCTGTGGCTGCGCCGGTGTTCGCGTGGATCTGCCAAGACAAGTCAATTCGCCACGATCGGCGATTCTATTGACATCATCTTCGTTTCGTGCCCGATGACGATACCACCACCATCGCGTTGAATACACATTTATCTATGTATGAACTGTCCATTTTGTTATGCGGATAAACACGCAACAAACACGATCCACTTGGATTAATTGAATTTGCGCGTCCTCCAAGTTTCATTGAGGAAATTGATACGAATTCGATTACAAGCGGCTGTTGCTCCGAGCCTTTTCGATTTGTCGCCGCGTAGGGCAAGTTAAATGACCCGTACTTCATCCCATTATGGAAATGCGGCTGCTTCTAGTGAAACGATTAAAATATTCACATAACTGTAGAAGTGTAGATGTGTATGGGACGGTGTGAATGACATCGATTGGGAAGCACGTATTCTGTACTGTACGTTGGCAAATGAATGAAATCAAATGTTTCCGTTTCGACAGGCAACAAAATTCAAAAGTTTAAGTGTTAATTGCTCTGTTTTAGATTTGAGCATTTCTATTCAAGTGCAATAAACGATAGCTTTTCTTTTTTCCAGCAGCAAACGATTGAGTTTTATTTGGTTAAACTCGTTGTTTTGATTGAATCATGCGGCTAGGTGTGTCATCGGTTTTGAGTGATGGCAATTCTTATCTGCGATAAATATTTGAATTCATGGAGATCTTCAGGAAAGAGTTTATAAATATTTACCGCAAGTGGAAAACTAATAAAATCGTCTCTGGATGGGGAAAACACCATTCTGTTCTGTATTCTCCTGCGGGGAGTCGTCAATCATCCAGTTCGCCTACGTAATGTTTTTTTTATTTTTATTTTTTTGAAACAATATTCCACCGCACGGGTTATTTTATTGTACACGTAGCTGATTTACCACTGGAAACAGGTCAGAGAGTAAAACGCGCTAAGAAGTGATAGTGCGATAGTTGAGGTTATGTTTAGAACAAGATTTCCAGCCAACGCGCAGTTCAGTAAAACTGTCAAAAGTGGTTGTAAAAGAAATATATACATATATTAACGAATTATTTACCCGTAGACTGAAAAAAACCGATCCAATCGATGACTCACCCACCAGTAGTATCGATGCGAACGATTTCAGTGAGGCGTTTTCTCGAGTGACCTAAGATGCGTTCATGGAAAATGCAAATGTCTCTTGAGTGCTTTCAAACTAATGATTCGATAGTTTTCCGCGCTCAACGTGTATTATTGATCGGTGAGAAGTGTGCTACCTATTGTACCCAGGCGACAAAGGACGGCTTCTCTAAATGGAGCAACAGGTGCCGTGTCTTGGTTTAGTCGAGGCAAACTATTTTTTCGTACATGAGAGCTGCTTTAACATATTTGAAACCAGGTTGGAAGAGTCGACGTAAATTACCTGTCGCGAAGGACTACAAGAAGGAGTAATGACAAAAACGAGGGTAAAGGTTACGCCTGTCTTCTACCTGCCATACGATCAAGACAAGTATAAGGCAACTACAAGTGTCGGAAATATGGATGCTGACCTTTGGGTATGCATAAATGGCAGACGGAAACAGTATTAAGCTTTCGATACGTTAGTGCCCGTCCACATAAAGCCACTAGCCGAAAATATAGCCATTTCCGGTTAATATACTCGGTTCTTATCCCGGTACCGCTCCCTGTGGTCAAGTTGCTGAGATCTTTTCGCAATTGACATGTTTCGGTTCTTGTACAGGTTCTGTGCCAATACAGCAATATTTTCGGTACCATCCGTTTCGTTCACGCACTGGAATTCTTCAGATGGCAAGCTTCGAAGGCCGAAAGACGTTTCGAATTTTGATGGTAAATTTTTGAACATTTCAATGCGTTGTTAAATCGAGTAGCGTGCAATGGTAAAATGGTGACTATTATAGAATACAATGACAACAGAACAAGAGCAAAATATCGGAGTCCAATATGGCCGGAGTCGGCAGTCAAAGTTCTATCGTTCTATCACGACTCTCACTCGTAATACTAAATAGCAGCGAGTTCAATCATTATAGAAAGATGATTGATTGATTGTTCGTGATATTGCACTATCCTTAGCATCAGTATCTGGAGCGGCGAAGGTTCTGTCAAGAGAAGGACATAAAGAAGGACAAGTGGATTTTTATTATGTCGAGTCGGAGCACCAAGTTGTAGCTGAATGTGGTGAATTATAATTAACTGAATTGTCCTAAAAAAGTAGAATTTTCTAATAATCAATATTTTTATTTAATTTTTCTATTCATGGCCAAACCGTTATGTCATATGCATATGAGAAAGTATTTCAGAGACATAGTACTACTATACACGCACGTTTTGATTACATTTAGATGGGAAAACAATGATAATGGATTTGCCACACCTTCCGAAACGGGTGACGAGTGCAAAGAAATACAATAAACGTCATAGCTTCCATTAGCATGAAAACAGCCATGAAACGCGAAAAGGAGACACTGTAATTAGGAGAAATGTGGAACGGAAACATTGCATTTGATGTAGAAAATGAATTCGTGAAGCAATCAGTGTTTAAAATAGAGGTGCAGCAAAATGTTGTTAACAAAACATTTCTGAACAGGCCTGTTTACCTATTTAAGACTATGTTGTAAAGTACAGCGGCCGTGGCCATGGAGCGGATTTCAGTCTTCAAAATAAACAGATCGTATAAGTTCGAACGCGCTCATTAAAAACACCCATATGTCAAATTTTATTTTCGCCTTTCTTGGTTTGCAGCCATTTTTTACAAAAGTAAAAGCTGAAACCGACCCATCGCCACGAGCCTGCAAACAATTGTAAGTTGTCTTAATTCGATAATTATATTTAATAATCATTTTAGAAAAAAAACAACTCAACTCAATTGAGCGTTCAAAATATAGTTCGTTTATTTAACCGGGCTCAGGGCCGGAACATCAGCGAAAGTCCACTGCCAGGACAATTGAGCCGCCTGAGTAATAAGGCCCATAATCTAAACTATTTTATTTGTACTAGATTTAGGGCAGGTCTGATCAAAGCTAATCAAATCCTTGGATAGGTTACTAATAGATTTAGGTTCATCAGTGATTATAAATCAGTGATTGATAACCAATAAGTGTATGTTGAGCGTTTTTTCACTTCGGTCACCAAACCATAGGTTTGCAGAAAATCGTTCCAATTTTTGAGTGTATTTGTCAATTCAGTGATTGAACGAATCCATGGTTATTTTCTTTTTGGTTTCACGGATCCTTTTGTTTTTGATAAGTAATTTAATTATCTTACTAAACACAAAAATGTCAATATCAAATAGTACTGCATAACTGAAGAATGAAACTTTGCTTTTGTGAGACAATACGCAATTTTTTGAAAATCAAAACTGAAACAAGGCCAAAATCAATAACCAATAAAATTTGTCACAATATTTCCTGTGTTTTATCTCAATTTATGATAGCTATCGTCGGCTTAAACTGATGAAAATATTAGGTCTGTTCCTTTACTTTTAAATCTTACGAATTTTCACTAATTCTTACGAATTTTTACTCATTGCCGTTCCCTAACTTGAAAAATTCGTAAAAGAGACCGTCACCGAGAGACCAAGATTTTTCTGCTCCACTGAGAATCATACAATTTTTTACTCTACAAATTTCTTGGTGTAAGAAGTGGTAAAGCTGTCAGTCACCTTACAATTAGCAGCTGAATTGAGGTTTGTTATCCCATTTGGCATATGTGCTCATTTGTTTTGATTTTTTGCGTATTAAAATGGTATCAACAAGCGGAAAAATAATATTAAGGGTATTCACTTAATCTCATAATTTTACGCAGTTCGTAAATTCATAAATTTCTGCGGTGCTTTAAGTGAACGCCCCTCTCGGAAATGACATTGCGCAATTCACTGCAAATAACGATAAAGCAATAGAACAACTATATATATTTCATTCAATTTTTACCGTCATTGCTGCAACTCTGAAAACATGAAAAGTAATTCACACAACCGTTTGTCACAATTTGACATTTGTAAACTTGCGTAACCTTCTGCAGTCGATTTCCGAGCCGTAAACTATTCTCCATACAAAATCTGACAGTTCGTTTACGAGGTGGTAAATTTCTGCAGTTTACGCAGTTTATGAGGGTTTTACGCGTTTAAGTGAATACCCTTATTGAATGTTTCCTCAAGATTATTTTCTGCTTCATGTCATATTTAATGCAGCATCACTTTTTCCTCCTCTTCTTGAATTCTTGTTGTTTAATCAGTACAAACTCTTTCACATACTCGGATTCATCAAAAAAATAGAGCTGTCGTGGGACGGCCGAAAGTATTGGCCCGTGTTACGTGGCGGCCTATTTAAAATTCATTTTAATTTTTCATAGTGCCAGTTAGTTTAGATTACTTTCTCTGTTCCTCTTTCGCTCTCTACACACATATATTTAAGAATTTTTCGACTTTTCTTTTTTCCTAAACCATCCCTGAATCAAGACGAACAACACAAAACAAAAATCATCCAAATCGGTGGAGCCGTTCTAGAGTTTTCATCTTCCAAGTGCGCCGTGGAGGGGGAAGTTAACGCTACGGTGACGATTTTTTTCGGTTTACTCCCCATCTTTTTGAATAATTTATATGCGTGACCCACCGACCGTCCGTAAAAAAGCTATATTCGCATCAAAAGAAGTTCGATTATTTCCGAATCACTTTCATAGCTAAACTTGTTAGTAAATTAGCAAATTCTTCGAGCTTATCAAATATTTTAACGACTTTTCGTACCACTTTTTTGAATTTTTGAATTGTGTATCTGGTATTTTTCATAGATTACTACAAAAGGGTTCCCTAAATTTTTCGTAAGTGTCTCTCTCTGTGAGAGAATCTATCCCACCACCGTCATTTTGACAGTCTTTCCCATTCTTACTTCAGAAGTTGAAGAACAAACCTATTCTGTTTGAGATCGCCCTGTATACTTTCAAACGTTACTGATGACATTTAGAGTGAAACACATTGCTGTCAAAGCAAAATAGCCTTTTGACGTTTGGTCAATGTGTTTTTTTCCTTTTTTTATGAAGAATGAGAATCGATGTGAATGCTTTTATTGGTTCACTCCATCTTGCGTTTTTTTTTCTAAAGGGTTTTCCAATCAGAGGTGTTATTTTGGTATTCAAAGAAAATTTTATCTTTGAGGTCTTGAATCGACGCTGGGCTGTTGGCGTAGACCTTTTCATTCACGTGGCCCAAGTCGCATGGCATTAAATCACAAGATATCGGTGACCATTTGTGATCACCTCTTCGAGAGATAACACGATCCGGAAACTTTTCCCGTAAAAGATCAATGGTTTCGTTGCTTGTGTGGCACGTAGCGCCGTTCTTGAAAGTAAACGTTGTCCAGATCAATACCATCCAACTCCGACCTTAAAAAATCATTAATCATTTGTCGATAGCGCAATCCATTCACCGTAACTGTGATCCAACCTCATTTTCGAAAAAGTTAGGTCCAATGACCCCGCCGGACCATGAACCGCACCAAACAGTCACACGTTGAGGATGGAGAGGCTTCTCAACAATAACTCTTGGGTTTTCCGAGCCCCAGATGCTTCCATTTTTAGTAATGGCGTAGTTTCTACTTGTCAAATGTCAAAGAATAAAAGCTTCAAAAGTGACAGCTACCGAAATACAAGGTCATTCACAATAACACCTCTTATTGGGAAAGCCTTTATTATTTGTTATTTTCTTTTTGTTTGCACAATATTGTAAAAGCATTTTTATGTGGCAGACGTCAAAATGAATAAATACACAGTCCTCAATGAAATCTTGAATAAACGAAATTACAGAAAATCAGTGGTTATATCTCATTATCTCGCAAAATCGGCTGGTTATCGATTTCTCTGGTTAACTTATCAAACCACTAGTTTTCTGGTTAGTATTTCGCTGAACAAACACATTCGGTGGTTACCAGCTGGAATAACCAATAAATAAAGATAACCAAGATTGAACAAATTTTTACAAAATCAACACCTCCACCAACACCGGGCTTTTCTTCACAATTATCCGTTGGCACATACTAAACAGGAAGAGATTTTTCAAATAAAAGTCTTTACACTCATCAACTCACACACTTTCTCACAGCGTGTACTGTCGATTTCATGTTGGAACCTATTAAATTTTAAATTAGTTTCGACTCGTCTCTTTACGTCTTTTCTCTATATTTATAAAAACGAAGCATCATCAATGCATGGGGAACACTGGCGAAGTGAACACAACTTACAAGGGTGTTAATATTGCACAAGAAGTTGGCGTCCCAAGTTTTAATTGAACTGTGCCAATTATACCGTCTAACGAGGTGCACAATTCACACGTGAAAAATAAAAAAATATACCTAAATAAAGCGAACAAGGAACAAGTTGTAGGAAAAATATTCATTCTCCAATGACCGCGTGGTTAATTATTCACTCGATAATGGCTTTTACCTTTTAGAATATTAACTGTGCGGGTGAGTGGTCATCCGTCAACAGATGGCTATTTTTAGGGGTTGCTAATACAGCAAGAGAAAACATAAATGCGACAATATAATGAGTCAATGTTTGGTTTAGTTAATGATATCCTTTGACATTGAAGTCGTACATGAATTATTATCAGTGACGCAAAGCAATAAGTAGGGAAATTCACTATTGGCGCACAGCCCCATGAGCCGTGACAATAACACACTCAATATAATTATGGCCTTTGAAACATACGTGAAAAGGTCAGTAGTACCTCTCTTCAGGATTCTGTTCAGTTGATATGATGTGTATCCAAATGGATGATCTTGTCCACCGTTTTCCAACTCGGTTTTCTATAAAAGCTTTTTGCGATTGTGCGAGTTTGAGCCAGGAAAAGGAAAAGTTTGAAAGGAAAAGGATAATGTACGTGTAACTTAAATTACGGAACACTCGACTGGAGGCACCTTTTGTTTCTGAAAGTAGCAAACTTGAACGAGTTGACCTCTAGTCCAGAAAGCACTTTTGATGCTTTTGCATACTATGGTGGGGTTCAGATGTAAAAATAAAATATCTGCTGTTGAGCCAATGGTTTCCTAGAGCCTTCAGTTCACTTGAACCTTCCGCTCACATACCCAGCTGTATTTTTTAACGCTGGACTCGCTTCGAAATAGCAGAAGTAACGAGACGAGTGCAAGGTGACCATTGTTGGACGACTCTGACGCCCCGTAGAATAGTTCTCTCAAGAGAAATGCAGTTTATCAGAATGCCTGAATCAAGGAAATACAAAATTATATGACATTCGCATGATTCCTAGTATTGGTTGCAAAATTTGACAGCTAACTAGGTCTTAAATGTGCTCAATATCCTCAGGTACATACGTGCAAATAGACGAATCCAAATTTGAAACCTAATGAGCTAATGCCGTAACCTTACATTTCCTTCCTTCATAATCATAATGTAAGAGGATCAATTTTGGTACATACATTTCTCATTTGTGTCTTTGTGCGTTATTTTCACCTACTACATGAATATCTCAAATTTGTTTTATTTACAATCTATACTTCGTACCATAAATGTAATAGATTAACAGCCTCATTTATAAACTCACCGTAGTCTGCTTATCTCTACGCACCGTCTAAAATGCCCTTACGCAGGAAAATGTGATTTATAAAGATTTTTCGAACTTAAGCAACGTTGATTTAGGGCTGCGTAAGTTAAACGCGAAAATTTGCGTTTAGATCCTGCGTAGAACTTACGTAAATCTGTTTTTGCATCAAATGTCATTTGCTCGTGGTCGAATTGTAAACAAAACCAAAATGTGAAATTAATTTTTGATTGTTCATTCATTTGGCATGCTGTGCATGCACAATAATTGTGCGTTTGTGATATTATTGCTTCTACTTCAGTTTTTCAGTTGCTTGTGGAGAATGTCTTAGGATGTGTGTGAATATGTCTCCAAATGGCCTGGCATTGAATTTGGCGGTGGTTGGTGGAATAGAACCAGGAATATGGATATAGGAAGGCACATGGATATATGATTGCATTTTGTTATTTCAGCAGTCCCTGGGAAGACATTTCGGAATTTTGCCGGATAATTATTCTTTTGATGGCGTATAAAATAGTTTCACTTGTGAAGCTTATCACAGCTGATTTCGGTTTCAGAGCAAAAAGTAATAGGTTTCTGTGTTTTCTGTAATAGTTTATTGAAATTCTTACCTCTTTAGACACAAACCGCATTTAGTAAAGTTACATCCTTACGCGATGTTTAACTTAACACCATCGTAGAGGCGTCGCGTCGTAAGGGAATCTAATAAATACGACTGTAAGTTATTTTTTTAATTTGAAGTCCTAAGGCCCATTTTATTCACTCGAATTTGAACACAACTTGCGGATTTTTATATGGAAAACTGCCCGAGTTGTGTTCAACTTCGAGTGAATAAAATGGGCCTTAATCAATTATCCTGTAAATAAGAATAAAAGTCACTCCCACATTGTGCACAGTCATCAATGCGTAGTCAAATTTCTACACTTCATTTAGCAAAATTTCAATTGATAATAATTGTGTTTAATTGTACCTATATATTATCTTATCTAAATAAAGTATGACTAGTACATTATCAGTCACCTCACCCGTGCCTTCTACTTTACTGAAGGTGTTTTCAATTGATTTGCATTAATTTGTCGACGAAATTGGTAATTACGTTGGCAGAAAGATAATTTAATCAAAAGCATTAGTTGCATATGACTTTTCTTTTGACCTGTCAAATATCCCAAGTCCTATATTCTGATAATTATTATTCTTACAACAGGGTGTACAACGCAAACCCTTTTGGCCTGTCAATTGATTTTATAAATCACATATGACATGACATATTGTGAACTAAGAGATGAGTTGTAGAATGTATAGGAAAGAAAATTTGATTAGCACGAAACGTATGATAGATCAGTTCGATTACGCAATGGCACACAAACGCATTACTCGCAGTACACACAAGACTCAGAATTTTCCACGAAAAGTCTATAAGGGGATTGTGAATTTGCTGCGTAGCTCCCATAGAAAATTCTGCAAAATTTAGCTGAGCTAAATTTATGCGAATCCTTTTTGCCTGGTGTTACGCAGCTTTGACTAAAAAAATTTAAATGTGCTTTATCTATCTGTCAAACGTGGCCATTTATGTGGTATTCGATTGGGTGCACTCAGAGCAATTTTTAGGTTCGTTTGGTAAAAAAAAAACAATATTTTTCAGATTTTAGAGCGCTTTTGTGAATCGGAATATTTTTCAAATTTGCTTCAGATTTACCAAGTCCAACTGCGTTTGAGTTTGACAACTGGTGGAGTTTGCTTACGTTTTAGTAGATTTTTTCTACAGCACAGAAATTGCATCGGGTGAATGTACTTTTGTCAATTATTTATGTATAAATATTTAGAAATCAATCGGGATCGGGACGGATATTTCTAATGTTTTAATACAAAATTTAACTAGTAAATGGAAATAGCTTAGAAAAGTGTCAAAGACTAGGTACGCATATTCAAATCGCACGGATATCAACACAAAAAAGAGCAAGTGACGTTTTTATGTTCAATTAGGCACACGAAATCTGGAATCTGAGAGCAAATCTGAAGAAGCCTAATTGAATTTCACATCAATGGGTCGGTACATTAGGTCTGTTCCCTTACTTTTGTAACGGGTGATTTTTTAGCTGGTTTGGTTTTGGCAACACTGGTTTTGACAGCTGACGTGAAAAGAAAAAACTGTTTTCTGTGACAATTATTCACAGCGTACTCTTAATGCTGGGAGAAAAAAGTTGGAGAGCAGCACATATTTAGTTTATCTCGAGCAGCTGTTGTTGTGGAACGAAAAATTCCATACAAAAATGACACCACGAAATCACTAATCAAGAACGACAAAATTCGTTTTCCTTTTTGTTTTGCAGTACCTACGGCTACGCTACTGCTGCGAAATGATGGCGAAAAGTAGGTTATTGTAGTAGATTGCTTGGTACTCTCTTTTCGCGCACAATTTATTGTCGGAAACATTAATTGCTTGCGAATATTTGATTTGGTAAATCAAAGAGGACAACATTGAAGCAGGAATACCCGGAAGGTGTTCCAACATCATTAGCATCAGTACCAGTATAATTTTAATTATAAATACATACATACTTTCAATTACAAAATATAAATTCTGGCTGTTGTCAAATGTCACGCGTAGTTGTGTAGCGACTGACGGAATTCTACACAAATTGTTTTCCCCTTACTGTTCGGAGACGTCTCAGTGGAAATCACCGAAAAACGTATTTCCAAACAGCTGCGTACTACGCTTCACGTTGTTTTAGTGCGAAATGATGCTGATGTTTATAGTAGATTCTCATTACTAGAAGTCTACACACTCTTTTCGCACATAATTTACACAATGTCGGAGACATTATTCGCTTGCGAAATGTTGACGTTTATTTTTTATTTTTATTTTTGTTATAATATGAATTGAAGGGAAATATTCGTAGAATGTGTCTGGAACGAAAAATTAGAAATGAAAAAACTGTGAGAATAATTACAACAATCATGCTATCATGAAAATGAAAACAGCAATATTTAGTTTTAAATGTGCAGACGTTGCCTACAGAATTTTTGGATGCATTTTACACATTGGGCTTTTTTATTTTTGCCTGCATGATCTATATAGATCATATAATTTCCATGATTCACAACAACAGTTGGATCTCATATTATTGATAAGCGAAACACCATATTATACTAAATGGTGTGACATAATTTCATTCATTAAATAACAGTCAAAAAATGCTATGCTGATGACGCTTTCTATTAATATTTATCCATTTCACACATTTCAATCGAGTAAGCAATCTTCAATAAATTAACATGATTTATAAAGTGACCCGGTTTAACAATTATTCGTAATAGACTTTCCTGAGCACAAACTGTCGCGATAATTGCCACTTTTAATACGAACAAAAGACGTAAACGAAGAAATGAACCTTTAGGTTGAGACAAGCGATCATCGGGTATTGACAAGCTATTTGGAGCTAGCCTAAAGCACGGTTGCTACATGTTGTATTGTAATATAATCATTTAATTTTGGCTTTCGGGAAGAAGCCCGCAAAAATAAACGTTTCACAAACATCTAAAAATAAAATATCCATCCATAAAGAATTTATTCGTTGATTAAAACTCTTAAATCACAAGCAGACTTCTACCGCTAGGTAAACTACCGCAAAGTGGGATTGCAGTTTGTCGACAACCTTCGACTCTGTATAGGCATAGTTTCGCCTCGATCGGAAGATTTTTGGGAATACAGTTCTTACTATTTTTTTATTTTAACTCTGAACCTTGCGAACAAACAAAAACTCGTCTCAATGTGTAAGAGATTTATATGTATTTAAATTGAAATGTGCAATCGCATTATTTTATATTTTATTTATGGTCACCCTGTCTATGCACTTACACTTTTTCCTATATCTGCTACATTATTATAATGGACTGAAGGCAACGTTAAAGATCCGTTTGGATGATGGCATAGGACAGCTAGATGATACGCAAAAGGAAAAAGTTTTTTTTTATGTTCCGTCGCAGATGGAGAGAAACGTTATCCAAACACATCACGATACCTTTTGCCATGTCGGTGCTGAGAAGTGCTACGATTTCTTCAGAAAAACATACTGGTTTCCTTTAATGAAATCAAAAATAAAAAATTACATAAGTAATTGTTTGAAATGCATTCATTTCTCTCCACCAAATGGCAAAAAGGAAGGAGTTTTGCACAATATTCCAAAGGGAGACAAGCCTTTCGATACCATTCATGTTGACCACTATGGTCCATTGCCCTCCTCCGTGCGAAACATTAAAAAACATGTGTTTTTAATTGTTGATGGTTTCTACAAATATACAAAACTTTATCCAGTCAAAAGCACCAGCACTAAAGAAGTGATAAAATGTTTGAAAATGTACTTTTCCGTCTATAGTAAACCAACGCGTATAATTTAGGACAGAGGCAGTTGCTTTACTTCTGAACAATTTAAAATTTTTTGTACAAACAGTAATGTACAGCACAATCGAATGGACAAGTGGAAAGAATAAACAAAAGTCTCACACCAATGCTAGCTAAAGAGAGTGAGATAGAACCTGGTGAATGGACGAAATACTTGAGCAAAGTTGAATTTGCTCTTAATAATATTGAAAACAAAAGTACCGGATTCAGCCCAAGTATGTTGCTGTTTGGTGTTGCTCAGAGAGGCATAATTAATGATAAAGTTCGAGAGTAGTTACAGCAAAATGTTATTACTGGAGAGAAAAGGGATTTAGAATCGATTACACAAAGAGCAAATGAAAATACTGTTCGCAGTCAGGAGGTTAACAAAGTTTATTTTTACAAACGACATAAGAAACCGCATTCGTATAAAATTGGTGATTACGTTATGATCAAAAACGTTGTTAATACTCCTGGAATAAATAAAAAAACTGTTGGCTAAATACAAAGGCCCTTATGAGGTAATTAAAAATTTGCAGAATGACCGATACCTAATACGGGATCTAGAAAATCTACAAATGTCTCGAGTAGCATACGAAGGAGTAGCATCACCAGAAAATATGAAACCGTATGTGAATGCATCGTAATAAACGTATCGGTATTTAATCTAATTTCTGATTATATTTATGTTGAAAGGATTGTGCTTTAACGATTGCTAGATGAACATTTATGTTTCATTTATGTCATAAAATGTAATATGATTCGAAAATTTGCATGTTATTCATGTTCTTATGTTTATATAAATTTGACGTATTGTTTTAAGTTATTTCAATCAGTATAATGTTTAAAAGTTATAATTTTTTTTTCATTTCATTTCGTTTATTCAATCTACGATATAAGTACAATCAACAGATTTCGAAAAACAATATACAAGGTTCTCACTATCAACGCATCCACATAAGATATCGCGAATGAACATAACATTATACATTTTTCTCCTCGATTCAAGAGATTGAAATCCAAGTAGAAGACATTTCGAGCGGTAAGTACGATGAACCTCAATTCCATCATTATGAAAAAAGTGACGAAGGGCAAATCTTAAGAATTTCTTTTGAACAGTCTCAATTCTGCGTACATTTTGAGCAGTAGTAGAACCCCAGACAACACAAGCATATTCCAAGACAGGGCGCACAATACTGCAAAATAATGCTTTAAGTGTGTAAGGATCTTTGAAATCGGTAGAGTTCCTTTTAATGAATCCTAAGAGGGAATTCGCTCTGGAAACAATGTAGTTAATATGCAAATTAAAATTTAACTTGGTATCAAAAATAACACGAAGATCTTTAAAATCATCAACTACTTTTATTTGTTCACCATTTAGAGAATATTGTGGAAAAATAGAATGGAAAGTTCTATTGAAACTAATGCAAGCACATTTACAGATGTTTAACAGTAAGTCATTTGAACAGCACCACGCAGAGAACGCGTTTAAGTCTTTTTGTAACAGAAAAGTGTCATTTATTGTTGATATCGTCTTAAAAAACATATATAAGGCAAGCGCAAGAGATTAAGTCCGGTATATCATTTACAAAGAGTAGAAATAATAATGGACCTATATGGCTTCCTTCTGGAACACCTGAGGTAACCTGGATCTCATTAGAAAAATAGTCCCCAATAACAACAAATTGTGTTCTGCCATACAAGTAGGAGTTAAACCAGCGGAGCAAGGGACCATAAAAGCCATATGCACTCAATTTCTTTAGGAGGATCATTAGATTAACTCTGCTGAAAGCTTTAACAAAGTCAGTGTAAATTACATGAACTTGTTTATGGCTTTCCAAAGACGTTGAACAAAAATTTGTGAATTCCACTAAATTTGTAATAGTAGATCTGCCCTTCCAAAAACCATGTTGGTATTTGCTGACTTGTTGCTTAATTGTAAAAGCAAGCTTATCTTTTACAAGGTTATCTAAGATTTTTGGTATGACCGAGAGTTTAGTAATTGGTCTATAGTTAGAAATAAGATCTCTTGTACCCGACTTATAGACTGGTTCTATGGTAGAGACTTTCCATTCATTCAAAAAAATTCCCTTAGCAAGGGATTCATTGAACACATCTAACAACGGAAAACAGAGTGAACTAGAGCAGAAACGTAAAACAATTGGGTAAAATCCCAAGATATCCGGTTTTCTTTGTGGCTTTAAGCTATTTAAAACAGTTATAACATCACTGTTTCACATTTTCGTGATAAAAGCTTTGTGAATGTAATTGAATGAGATATTAAATCGAGGACGATTTATGGTCAGGATGATCGAGTTGTAAGAGATTTATATGTATTTAAATTGAAATGTGCAATCGCATTATTTTATATTTTATTTATGGTCACCCTGTCTATGCGCTTACACTTTTTCCTATATAGGCTACATTATATTTAAGTTATCCAATTTATATAAAAGTATTCTTTATAAATATATACAGTAGAACTGTATGATCGTATGATCTGCGACACTGTTTAAAAATGTAAAACGTTAATTTATGTACATGTCTTTTGTTCTCGCATTGTTCTATGTACAAGGTATGCAGCCTTAGCATTTATGCAAAGGTTGTACATATGGATTCTTATATCTGATGGATCACTGTGGATGTAATAAGATGGGGTAGGACGTCCAAATTGAGAACATCTTAGAGCTCTACTCTGCAAATGTCATGTCACTTTTCACACAAGACATTAGCAAAAGTAGCGTATAGAATTCTTTGTGCTGAGATCATACTCACATATTAGAAATAACTTAAACTGGCAAAATTAGCCTCAAACGTCAAATTGCGCAAAGTCAACTATAATGGTTCCACAAATACGGTAAATAGCTAGATATGGAGCTAACTTTCACGTAAAGTACCCAGGAGGTTTGAACTAATTCCTACTGTTCCATTAAATGTAGACAATGGAAGTTGTTTGTTTCCAACAACATCATTGTTTCATCAAGAGATGTTTGTCAAGTGGTGGTGGTAAAATAGCAGCATGGTTAAAAATGCTCGAATCGAACTTTAGAAGCCATCAAAGCGAAGAAAAGTTTTAATCTTTGGTTTAATCTATTTTAACGAACTCGGCCTTTCAAAGTTAGTAGGTACACATAGCGCAACAAATTCGCAAGAAATATTACAGCAGACGGAGCGAGCACTATCAAGAACATCGCACTTAGGTTAGGTTAGGTTAGGTAAATGGGTAGGTAGAGCAGGATGAGCCCTGCAATACCTCACTTAGGTCCTTGTGGACCCATTGTGATGCCCTTCCTTCTTTAGGGGTTACCCGTTGGTGTACCATCGGTGGTCTCCATCATCCTCCTTTGTGGTTATATGACGCTGTCTAGCCATCCCGATCTCCTCAGAAACCTGCAAAGATCAGACAGAGAGACATCAGAAAGTTCATGTACGTCATGGAAGTAGTAACTTCCAAGTGTTCTGTTCCTCAAGTGACAGAGAGACGGGCAATGACAAAGTAAGTCAGGTGTGTCCTCGTGGACCTCCTCGTCTTCGCAGCCTCTACATATGTCGTCATCTTTGAGATTTAGTTTCATTAAGTGACTTCTTAGGTAGTTGTGGCCAGTCAGAGCTCCCACTAACTTAGATAGCGATGACCTATCAAACTGTAGAAGTTTGTTGGTCCGACCTCTGTTGTATTCTGGCCAAAGCTTCCTTGATATTTCACAGGTAGTGAGTTCTTTCCACCTGTTGTTGGTTTTCATTCGAATTTTGTTCTCCACTCGCTCTCTAAGATTGCAAAGTGGTGGCTTGATCGATTGAAGTGCTCTGTCAGGATCCATTTTGGATCCCTCTCTCGCCAGTTCATCCGCCCTCTCATTGCCGGTTTTGTCACTGTGTCCAGGGACCCATCAGAGATTGGTGGCGTGCTGCGAGCAAAGAACTTTAAGCTCCTCGCGGCAGCGGTGGACTAATTTGGATTTTATTTCATTGGCAGAAACTGCTTTTATTGCCGCCTGGCTGTCAATGAAGATGGTAATATCGCTGCCTGATATTGCCAAAATCGAAGCCCTACGGGCCGCTTCTGCGATTGCCAGAACCTCCGCTTGGAAGACACTACTACTATCAGGGAGTCTGATGGAGCAATGTATATTTCGTTCCTCAGAGAATATGCCGGCACCAGTTCCACAGTCAATCTTTGACCCATCTGTGTAGATGGATATTGATTTTCTTTTTGTGGGTTCATTTGTGTTCCATTCTTCCCTATTCGGAAAGGAGCAGGTGAATGGTCTGTCAAAGTCTAGACGGGGAGTCATATAGTCGGATGTGACGACGCTCCCTACGTATTTGCCTAATATCTTTGCATGCCCGAAATTGCAAGGGTTCCAAGTGTTTATTTGGCACAACCTTAAGGCACTTTTGGCAGCAGATTCTTCCATGTATAGGTCTAGAGGTGTCAGATTAAGGATTGCCTCTAATCCAGCAGTAGGTGTCGTTCTCATGGCGCTGGTTGTCCCTATGCATGCTATTCTTTGTATTTTGGTCATCAACTTAAGATTGGTCGATTTGCTGGCGGCTTGCCACCAGACTATACTACCATATGTCAGTATTGGTCGCACGATTGCTGTGTACATCCAGAGGATAATGCTGGGGTTTGGTCCCTAACTTCTTCCGAAGATGCGGTTACATGCGTAGAAGGCATTCGCTGCTTTCTTAACTCTTTCATTAACATTCGGCTTCCAATTAAGTTTTCTATCAAGGATAATTCCCAAATATCTCGCACTATCTGCTACCCTTAGGGGTATACCTTCCAGAGTTGGTGGCTGGAATTGCGGTATTGTTCTTTTATTCGTGAACAAGACAAGCTCGGTTTTCTGCGGATTGACCCCAAGGCCGCATTGCTTTGTCCACGTATTTAATTCCCTAAGGGAATTACCAACAGGTCGCTTATGGTCGGTAAAAACCTCCCTTTCGTAAGTATAACTACATCGTCTGCATATGCAGTTACCTTGTCATAATACAAACATCGCACTTACTATTATATCTTCTTCTTGGAGTCCAAACCGGCTGACTCTTTTACAGTAGAAATAAAAATCTTTACAAAATACATTCTGAAGTAAATCCTTAATTTGTCTTGTATTTTTGGCATGATTCAAACTAATAAAATGTATTAGATTAAAAGGTATAATGCCGCTAATTACATGAAACTTATTTTCCGCCGACCGTCGACGTTGCGCAAAATTCTGTTATTACAACCGACATGACTCCTCTTTGCATGCAGTCTTGTTGCGGGGTGTCCCTCAAAGATGCTAAGCAGACAATGCCGTTCATTGTTTCTTTGTTCTTAAATCTTAATCTTCGTATACAGTGATAAATAAACAACTTGTCATAAAAATTTATTATTTTCCCGTACGCTCTTGCGCTGGTCTGTTCAAGAAATAAATAAAATATGAATAATATTCAAGCAGCTTTAAGTTGAAGATAGTAGACGAGCGATAACAACCAGCAAACATTTTGGTCAACAAACTTTCGACTGGTTGGTTAAACAATACAAAAACAAATTCAAAAGTCCAACTGATTATCGTTCGTTCGGCAATTCTTTTCACTCCACACATTTCTATATCTGTCTCGAAAATATGCATTAAAGTTAAGTCGTTGAGAGTGATGTAAACTTCACGATAAACAAGTGATTTGATGATTCACTGTTTGAAAGAAAGTAACTAGGAAGATTGTATTATCTAAAATATAAAAAAAAATGTTATTTTCAGACAACAAAAGATTTCAATATGAAGGAACAATAAACAAGCGGCCCATTTGGTTGGTAAGGAAATTACAAAACCCACGAGGAGGGATCCTAGCTTCCTCGTTTCGCAAAGTGAAATTCAAAGAAAACTACTGTGCGTGTTTGTTTGTGTGCAGTTTTATTACTCAAACTTCAGGTTTGAGTTGTGCGTTTTGCTCGCTGTTTTTCTTTTTTCTTTCCTTACCAGCCCATCGTTCCATTGACATACAACCATAGGCATAGATTCATGAGAATTCAAGAGTTTAATTAATAAATATTGGCAATATACAACCAATTTGACCTTGTTATTTATGGACTTCTGCGATTCTTAACCTAAAGCCAGCAAAATATCAGACCCCAGAACAAATTACACACGAACAAAAACTAACCAACAACGAAACACTAAACGGCAGCAGACACTATTTACTTGGCCGTGTTACCTAAGCGAAGCCCCATGCTTACATGAATGCATTTGCTAATTATCTTTTTTTTTTTTTTAATTTGTCATTTATACTAACCTGTGAGCGTTGCAATTGGGCAAGAAAATTTTAATTTGTTTGTAGGTTTTTAATAAATTATGAAATGGCAGGAAATAAAATGGAAAAAAAAATTCTGCCCGACGTTGACGGTTTTTTTTTTTTAACTCACTTATGGCGTTTTAGGGTTTTCTTTATTTTGAGACCTTCCGCACAAATCTATTGAACACTTGCAAGTGAATTTTACGCGACTTGTTATGTATTATCACAATTAATTACGTCTTAAAAATGGCAACGAATTTTATTAGAAAATTAAACACATTTTCGACTTCGTGTTGTAGAAAAGTTGAAGTATTTTCGAGGGAAGAGAACAAAAATAATATGGAAAGAAAAAAAAAAATTACACGACGACCGACAAACAATCAACCGTCAGGCGAGCGTCAACGCAATTTTTTTTTTACAAACTCGAATAGCGCAGCGGAGCGAAAACAGGAACACTGAAATTTTTACGTTTTTAAAATGGGTACAGTAGGAATGGAAAATACGAGTGAGTCATGAAAAATGGGCAGCTGTTTTATGGGATATTTTGTAAGGGTGAGTGAGTGGCTTGGTGAAATACGAGTTAATTATTTTTTTGCTTTCTGTGCATTCAATTGGTTATTAATTAGAAGGCCTTTAATCAGAAATCGAGCAAAAGTGCACAAAATGACTTTTTTCTCTGACTGATAAAATTGTACTGGAGCGATTGAATGCATTTGAAAGAACCAGAATTTCCTCTTCAAAAATGTCGGAGGATGCTTTCATAAATAGTCGTGTTTATAGGCCTGTTTTTTGAGCGTCGATCTCAGCAGAGCAAATTAGAGTAGGATTTGTAGCACGTAATTACAACAACTACGAAGAGTCCTCGAAGTGTCAAGTAGATCGTAGTTATAATTTTACTTTGCTGAGATCATTAGCAACAAAACTTCAAACGAAACAGTACCAATGGAGAATGGTTAGTTCAACACAAAGAAATTCGTTGTTGTTAATTTAATTTCTTTTAAAATGTAGAAATTTCTTTAGAACGTGCCAAGTGACGAAACAGAGCAAGTCAATCAGCTGTGCCAACACATTTCTTTTTTGACGGAACTTACACTGTCAAAATTAAGCGAGCATTAATGTCGTTTTCCATTGGTTTCACTCGGGGATCCACTCATTCTGTAGTCCAATGGAACAAGAAAACTGCTTCTGATTGAATCCACAAGAGTATTGGTGAAATGCCAAAAAATAATCTACGGCAGCTGTCAATTGACTTGTATAAAATACACAAACTATACTGGTGTGAGTGCTTCTTGAGTGGATGCTGACTTCAAATCCAGAAGCGAAATTCTCTCCTCAGAATCACCAGAAGAGTATTTTTTGTGCCAATGGAAGAATGGAACGGTTTCAGAAGTGATTTTTTCGATTCCGGACTCTCCCGGACGCTTCTTTTTGCCCAATGGAAAACGACATAAGCGAAGTGGTGGAGAGAAACTTTGGCGAGGCGCTTAATTTTAGCTTTCCTGGAATAGCATACTAGGCTTAAGAAAAAACACGTAATATTGAACAGTGACAATACTGAGACCCGCAACTTCGTCCGATTTCCCGTTATTTGCCTACAAGGTAGAAGCTATATTTGTATGGGGTTTTTGACTGTGACTTTTTTTTTCGCTAGTAATATTGATACATAGAAATTCGTATTGACAAATGTCACGAAACTTCAAAAATTCCGGCTCACCAACATACCCTCAAAAAATATGAACCACTTCCACTGTGGCAAAGTTGCTGGCAGCGTTTATACCTATAATTTTATCCTTTAAATTTGAAAATTATTCGTTATTGTGTGGATAGTATTTTTTTTTTTTTTTAGAAATAAGTGTACTTTTTCTTAAAACATTTTGAAATATCAGCAATATGTAGATTGCTTGAGGGAAAACAGAAACATTTGGAATAATATATCTTCAAGATATACCGAACAGCTAAACAAACTCCACCAAATCGGAGACAAAATCCAGATTTGCAAGTGTTCTGAAATCTGCAAACGATGTTTTTTTGTACCAAACGAACATGAAAAGCTGATGAAAAGCTTGAAGTGTTCTGAGAGCAAAAAAAAGTGCTCTAAGCTGAGCCTCTGAGTTCTGAAAGCGCCCTGTCGAATACCACATTATTGTTTTATCTGTAACTATCGCCCTAAGAATTATATGCCCAATGTCAGAGTGTCATGGATAACCTCAAAAAATGCACTTTGAAGTTTTAAATTTAACGACTACGCCGGAGAGAGCTTTTTCAATTTAAATATTAAATTTATTTCGTTTATGAAATTTGCTTGGTACTAATTTAGTAACATTTATGCACACTGTAAATTATAGCTTGACCTTCAATCTAAAGTTGTTATTAAAATGCAATTAGACACTTCTATTACAGCTTCAATCGTACAGCGACATTAGGTAGTTCCTCTTAATATAGCCTGGGTTCTTCCGGTCCTCTCTTTGACTGGGAGCTTCTTCATCGGTAATGTAGACTGCAGGTAGTATTGGATCCTCCGCAAGTTCCAAATCATCCTCGTCTGCCTCAAACATTCGTATGTGGTTATGCAGAGTAATGCAAGCGCAGACTATTTTGTTGGCCACTTCTGGGTTGGGTGTGTCAAGGTACTCTAATTTCTGGAATCTTGCTTTAAGATTGCTCAGAGCTCGGTTAATTGACATTCCAGCTCCACTTAAGAAATTATTAAAGCGCGACTTTGCCTCACTAAGAAGGCCATTGTCGGGAAAGGCCGTCACTAAATTTCTCATCAATGGAAACGACGAGTTCCCCACCAAGTGGTATTCCCCCGGTAGAAGTGTATCTATTTGATTACAGATGTTGCTATCTCGGTAAACATTTTCATAGCTTAAGCTTCCGGGAGCACCCACATAGACGTCAGTGAATAACCTACGATGATCGCATACAGCTAGAAAGAAAATTATTTGAGCGGCATGAGCTGCAGAGGTGTAACTCTCACCGCTTACCTTGCAAAATGATTGCATATTTACATTTTCCACTGTGATACTCTTTTGGATTGTCTTTGGGTTGTTTCATTTCCAAATGGCAAGAATCGATGGCACCAACAATACCGGGAATGTAGCCACCGGTTTGGTCTTTAAATGCCTGTGGATGTGGGCTAATATCAAACAACATGTTTCATAGTCTGTGAAAAAGCTTACCTGAGAAATATCTAAATATTGGTCGGGCGATGGCCACTTCACATAATCGGCAAAGTGGACAAGTATAGCGTCCAAGATCTCGTTGAAAGATGTGTGCGCACTGCTTTTGGAGTAGTTGAAGCGACTACCTACAGACTCGTAGGAGCCATTTGTGGTTAGCATCCAAAGACTGAAGAGTAGTTTCTTCTCCAGATTACGGATTTCGCTACTTCGCGCCAATTTACTCAACAAATTCTGGGTTAATGGGTTTCAGTTTGAATTTAGTGATTACACGACTGCGAAACTTACATCAAAACATCGTCGGCTCATTTGAAAATGGCTGCGGAATTCGCCTGGTGAGTAGCTAAGTGTAAAGTCGAAGTAGTCACAGTTCCTTTCGGGTAAGTCAGTCAAACCCCACAGTTTTGGATATCGCAGGATAATAGAATCCATATTGGTGTTAACCAGTTGGCAGATCTGCTCTGAATTTTATTTGAAAGTTTGAAAAGACACTCAATCAGGATGAGAAGTGGCTTACCAAATAGAATGTCATCATCGTCAGAATCACCACTCATATTTGCTTTATTGTTATTAGTTATAGTTTATTTATGTATAAAATAAAAACAAAATAAGCACAAAAACGGAGCAAGACGAACCCAGCGAAAACAAGAACTCAAACAAAACAAGCAATTGTCAAACAGACAGTTTATGATAAAGAGTGCGTTCACTTGATTGTCGCAAAGTGATGAAAATGTTTCCACTGAATGAGTTCGCTTAGGACGACTCCTATCAATGATTTATCCATGATTCATTGACATACTATAGGTACATGGACGGCTACTGAAATGTCAATTCCATATAATCTCAGCCCAGAAAATGACGCCAACATAACTAGCGCTCGTGGTTCCATGCGAAAAATAAGTGAAACAAAATGACAACCATCTTGGATTTCTCCATAGAATACTAGAGCCACCTATTGGGCGTGAGTAGATTTGCCAAGTGAAACGGTTGCAATTCAAATTGTTGCGGCAATCGTTTCTTGCAGTTGTTGGGGTTTCTCTGATAACAGAACGATGTCGTAAGCATACAACAAACCCGGAATGTATTCTTCCTCAATTGTCACTTCACTTCCAACGTGATCCATTAGATCATCAATAAAGAGGGTGAATAAGAAGATACTCAATGCACACCCTTGTTTAAGATCCAAAACACGAATCGAGTCTTTTGCCTAAAGTGCTCTTAAGATACCAATTATTTTAGACGAAATTCTGAGATTGCATAGTTTATAAAACATTGCTTCCCTATCGATACTATCAAATGCTTATGTGAAATCCACGAAACACTTGGTCAACCGTAAAGCAGCCTAAGCGAAATCCAGCCTGAAATTCGCTGAGTTCTCGTTCAACCAGGCTGTAAGCCTACAAAATATCATCCTTGCGCATAACTTCATAGATGAGTTCAGGAACGAAACTCCGCGGTAGTTACTTGCCTCAGATGCATATCCTTTTTTAAATAACGGACAAATTACAAAGGACAGGAAACTTGTGGGTATAACACGGGACTGGAATATCTTATTGTAGCTTAATTTTACATTTAAACATTTTAATCATATAACGACATCAAGTAGTTTCTCTTTATATAGCCGGGGTTTCTTCGTTGGTACCTATCGTTTAATGTTTCCGCAGCGGCATTGTACAATACTAGTGCTATTGGCTCGTCCGCAAATTCCTCTTCGTCCTCGTCCATTTCAAACATTCGTATGTGATTATGCAGAGTAACACAGGTACAAACTATCTTGTCCACCAGTTCCGGATCGGATGTGTCGAGACATTTTAATTTCTTGAATCTTCCCTTAAGAATGCTAAAAGCTCGTTTAACACTCATCTGCGCCTTGCCTAGAATTGCGTTGAAACGTGACCTTTTCTCATTAAGTTCACCAGTTTCGCGAAAGTGCGTCACTAAGTTCCTCATCAATGGGTACTCGGAGTCCCCCACCAAGTGGTATTCGCCAGGAATAAGCTTATCAATTTGATTGCAGATGTTACTATTTAAGAAGACTGTGCTATCACTTAAACTTCCTGGAGCACCTACATAGATGTCGGTGAATATCTTTCGATGGTCACATACCCCTGGAAGCAAATTAAAATGAAACACAAGGGCTCTAACTGTGTCGTTGTTGATTACCTTGCAAGATGACCGAATACGTAAAATTGTCGTTGCGGTACACCTTTGAATCGTCTTTGGGTTGCTCGATTTCCAAATGGCAAGCATCAATGACGCCAACAATACCAGGAATGAAGCCACCGGTTTGGTCTTTAAACGCCTGCATAGAAGTGGAATTAGTTCATGCTGATTAAGGCAGGGTGAATGAATACCTTGGAAATCTCTGGATATTCGTTGGCTGACGGCCATTTGACATAATCAGCAAAATGAACCAGTATGGCGTCCAGGATTTCGTTGAAAACTAGATGTGCCATGCTTGTGGAGTAGTTGAAGCGGTCGCCCGCAGATGTATACGATTCACATGTGGTTAGCATCCAAAAAGCAAATAGTAGTTTATTTTCAATATCGTGGATTTCCCCACTGTTCCCCAATTTGTTCATTAAGTCCTGATCAATTGATTAGTTGGCTCTTAGAGAAAATATGAAACAGGTACTTACTGCAAAGCATTCTCTACTAATGTGGAATTGTTGCCGAAAATCGTATGCCAAATAGTTGAGCGATATGTCGTCGTTCCTTTCGGGCAAATCTGTTAATCCCCATAGTTTAGGATATCGCAGGATAATAGAATCCATGTTGGTGTTTACGAGCTGGCAGATCTGTTCTAAATATAAATGGACAGTTTATGAAAATATTCAAGGATATCAAGATGTTAAAGAGTTTACCAAACATATTGTCGTCCTCGGAATCACTTCCCATCTTTGTTGAATAATATAATACAAATATTTACTAATGAAATCCCAATATATAACAAAACAAATCCATTAATCCAAACAAAAACAAGTGCAGGAACTCAAATGTCAAACCGAATCAAAAGCAAACCAATGGATGTATTCAGTGCGGAATTTGTTCGTTATTTATGCATGAGTGCCTGCACTTCACTCCTAGACTAGTCCATAAACCAATGTGGTAGGCTGATGCCTGGGACCCCAATTCTCGAAAATTCTCGCATACGTTTATCAATCAAAATCTCCGATTCTATGCGAAAAACTGAAATTTGCAATTCTCGAAATCCGCATACGAGAATTTCTCTTCGAAATTGTACTCGTCTGCATTTTCCATGCGGATTTGCGCCTCGCATACGGAATTGTGAGTTTGACACTTCGATATACTTCAAATTGCGGTTTGTGTTTTGAATTATGTATATTTCCATTGCGCCTAACTGCTCCATACTCCATTGCCAAATCAACAAATATGCTAAGCCCAAATCACCCAAACCATTGCAAAAACACATAAATGTTCACTAAACATACAAGTATTTTATTATATCTCTTGTTTTTGTCAATCGAAAATTATAATACGAAACCAATTTAAATATAATTTTCGCATAGGTGGAAAAGAAAGCCGAACAGCTTTGAGAATACCAATTTTTTCCGTATGCGAAAATTTCAGGCGGATTTGCTCGTATACGAATTATGCTATGCGGAATTCGAGAATTGGGGTTCTGGTGGTGGTATGGTAGGCTCTGGGGGTCAATTCCCGTTCCAGTGATACTGTGAAATGATAAATAATTTATCATTTCAGTTTTCACAGCAGTTTATCATTTTATCACTTCACGATTACACCTAATGCGATTCTCGAACTTATCATCATAAAAAGTAGTCTAAATGTGTACTAAAATGCACTAAATGATAAATGCTGTCAACTATCTTTGAAGCTCTTTGTCCCCGTTAATTTTTGCGTATCCATCACGTTTTCACACTTCTTCACAAATGAAATGGCTGTGATAAAAAACTTATCATATGAAAAAATTCTGACATTTGTTTTCATTTTTTCATAGATCGAGAATCGAGTTCAGCGTGAACTTGTAAAAACTCTTTTCATTTCACAGTATCACGGAACGGGAATTGACCCCCTGGTGGTAGGTAAGTAGGTAGGTAAGTAACTATTCGATTGGTAAAAGAGCACTTTTTTTTCTAGGTCACTTTAAATCAGCTTTATATATTCGATTGGCAGAAAAAATACCTACTTCTACGAATCTGCTGCTTCATTCTACAAATTCAATTGTGATTGACAACTTGTCCGGTTGGTATTCTTTTCGTAAACTGCAAAGAAACACATATAGAATTGAGTGGATCTATCTAGAATCAAACAAAAACTGTCGTAGTGGAAGAGAGATAGCGCGGACCCAAGCAATAAATATTTTAGTGTGTTTTTTAGCACTGACGCTGCACAACGTCTTTTTTCGACTGGGCTTCTTCAGGTTTGCTCTCAGAATTCAGATTTCGTGTCTAATCGAAAATAAAAACCAGATGAAAACTTCCTTGCTTTATTTTTGACACTTTTATAAGCGATTTCCATTCAGTGGTTAAATATTTAATGAAAACATTAGAAATATCCGTCCCCTTAGATTTCTAAATATTTATACATAAACAATTTACAAAAATAGATTCACCCGTTGCAATGCCATTCTTTGCTGTAGAAAAAAATTACGGAAACTTATGCTGCATTACACGGTCACACATTCCTATCACGGAAAATTAAAGGGATGCTAAATACTAAATAGCTGCGTGGCTGAAAGGGACAGCATCACCTAACACTCAAAAAAATGTGATACGTATTTAGGTCGTCCAACTTGTTTACGTGATAGAAATGCTTCGCATGTTGATATTTTTATAGCGATGGTTAAAGAAATTCCGCGTTCCTTTACAACAATATGACTTCCGGAAACGATGAACGGACAATTATTTATTTTTTAGTGTAACTGATTGATGAATTACTGGTTTAATTTACTGAAATTAACTACCATAGACAAACGATGTTGTCCCTGCTAACTACCACTCTCATTTCACGTGTTTCAAATCAGAAATAGAAATGTTTTAAATCAATTGCAGAAATGTTGGTGAGCGGAACCTGCGTCTGTTTACGTTTTACGTATCTATAATAATTATGGGTACAACATCCATGAAATCAGACGCATAAAGTGTTTCTTTTTATTTTTGTGTATCTACTATGGAGTCGTATTAAAAAAATTACAGTTTTGTCGCACAAGAGGTCAAAATTGTAAAAACAGTGCTTGGGACGCTGGTCCCAAGTCCGAAAAGTACGAAATTTGATATGCGATCCCATACATTTGGATATCAAACAGATGCACTTCTTGGTACAGGAGAGTAAACTGTCAATTACAGAACAAAACAAAGTCGTGACTTGTATTCTAGGTATAATAAACCGGTGTATGTTTAGTAAAATGTTTTGCACAAAATTCATTATAATATAGGTACTCCACCAGATTTTTTAACATCATTTTAAAAATTAAACATCATGCATCTTCATATATTTCAAAATAAACTTTTAAATAGACTTGATGTGAATTGCTTTATTTGCTAGCAGTATAATTTAAAGAGACTGAAATTTTTCGTAGGTACCTACCCATATTCCCCCGAATTCCGAAAAACAAATCCTTGCATTAAAGTAAAATGAATGAACTCACATAGACAAGATTCCATTAGGTACCTTTATTTCCCTACGAAGATTAAGAAATGCAAAAAACCAATAACGAAAAAGTCGAAATACCACTGAATGCAACCAATCAAACAAAAAAACAAAAAACTAATTCGAACATGAAACAAACATACCGGCGAAATGCCCTTTATTTCTGCAGAGGAAGAAAGACTACCTATATTCGAACCATACATTTCTTGTTCGGGCATTGCCGACAACACAACCTGAAAAAAAAAAAAACATTTAGTATGAAACTTCATCCATGAAATAGACCCCAAAGCTATTAAATTAGGTAGGTAGCTAGGTAGGTACGTCCATTTATAAGTTATAGGAAACAATTCCAATTCGATTAAAAATACCGCATATCGGATGGCAATGCCTTTTCGGACAACTCTTTCTCATTCCAATCAACTTCGAATTAGCTCGCCCTAAACCTCGAAAACGGGGAAACAACGAATACACACCACAAATCAGCAATTCGAAAAAACGAGCCAACCATACCACACACATTTCGGGCCGCTACTCACCATCTGCTAAACAAAGAGGGCAAGCGTTCACATCGCGCACATCAAGCAAACACTGCTCACTCCTTTTCGCAATTCTCATTTTTAAATGGCTTAAAGAAAGACGGGCCGTCGAAAAATCCGTGTGTGTATAAAATCGTGTAAATTAATTAAAATAAATTCATTTTTAGCATTTCTAATTAATAATAAATATAAATAATCCAACAAAATATCTATATATCCTATCATCTTGTAAATATATGCATAAAAGTATCTCTCTGTGTACAGTTAGTAATTAAAATCAAACAAAAGAGCGAAAACTTCCCGAAAACCAGCCGCAAAAGTGAAAAAAGCGTGTACACCAATCGAAAAGAACTTTTGCAATTTTGCCGCATTCTCCTCGACAACAAAAGAAAACGCGAAAATTTCTTCGTAATTCGGTCAATTTTGTTCGGGAAAATTTGGTATTTCATTTTTGTTTGTGTGTGGAATAAAAGAAAAATTGCGGCACTCGTCTTCATCGTTATCCAACAAAAAAAGGAAATAAAAAAAAAAAAACGCAGTAAAGACGGGAAAAAAGCGAAACGGCAGGCACACAACAACGTTTCTTCGAGCAAAAAGTATCCCCGGACAGTGAACAAGAAGAAGAAAGAACACACAGGAAGAAGACAAACACTACCAACACCGCCATTCAGCGAAGAAAAGTGAAAAGAAAATTTAAATCTCCTTAATCACAGTTAGCATTTAGCAAGGCGATAAAAGGAAAAAGAGGAAATCCTAAAAAAAACATGCAAATTTTCCTTCCCTTGTTGTAATTGCATTATTTGTATTTCCGATTGAGAACTTTGCAAGCCAATTCAAATATCACCAGGCACCTTGATCGTGCGTGTTTCGAGAAAATCCCAAGAAAATTCGTCCAAAGAACAACAGAAATCCTTTTCTGTCTTCTCCAGGTTTAGCGCAAAATTCTTGAAACCAACTTCAACTCCGTTGCTCTTTTTTCCGTGTTACTCAACTGTGCTCGTTTTTCCTCTCGCTCTTCGTTCAACGAGAGACAAGTGTGATTACTGTGTGTGTGTATGTCGGCTGAAAACCTGGGACATTACATGTGTTGAACCCTTCTAATGCAAAGCACCCCTAATGTGCAACTCGCTCGCTCTGATTGATTTCGAAAAAATAACAACTCGTCGCCACCGCCGCGCCATTGTGTGGTGAAAAACGACAAACGGAGCAAACAAATTTGCTCTGCTGAATTGTGCTCGTGTGAATGTGTGCATTGTTTGTATATTTCGAACGCAAAGAAGAAGAGAAGAACCAACAAGCCGAAGAAAAAAAAAAATAAAACAATTTTTCGCTGTAAACCACATTTTTATTATTTCTGTCAGCTAAACGTGTAATTTTTGTAAATTTTCCGACCGAGTTTTGTATAGTTGTAAATAGAAACAAAATACAATTTGTTCGCGTACAAGAGAATTGTTTAAATTTCCAAAAGATTATATATCTAGTATTTGTTGTGACGGTGTGTTTCTAATTTCGTGCATGAGAGGGAAAAATCAATTTTTCCGTCAAAAATAATTGAAAATATATATTTTGTGTTGCATCAGTGTTTGTGTGCGAAAAAAAGTCAAGAGGTTATTTTTTACCTGTCAGTTATCAATTTGCTAAGTGCATCCAAAAAGTGCAAGTAAAAGAAAAATCAAATTAGAAAATATACCATATACAAATTTTTAATAAACGGAAAAACAACAACAGCGAGAATATACCGTGAATTTAATCAGAAGCACAAGTGCAGAAGAGGGATCAGTTTGAATTTTCTGTGAAGAGAGAGATTCACCCCAAGAAAGAAGAGAAAACAGAAGAAAATTGTAAGTAAGTGTGCGTGGAAATGAAAATTATTCGTTTTGAGCGGTGGAAAATGCTAGAATAAATGATAAAACATTTTTTATTCATTATTTTCAATTGCTTTATTCGTTTTGTTATGTTTGCGCGAATATAGTTACATATTATCACTCGGGCATGGTGGGGAAATGTTAATGGGAACCGCTTCTAGTTGGACAATCTCCACCCTTTGGTACAATTTTCCTTTTGTTCGAGAGGTGTCGGACTCGGACTGTCGGTGTCGGTGTTAGGGACGTGCCCTCTTCTTCCGGCCAATGATACGTTTAAATTTCACCATGCATCTTTTGTGTTTCGTAACTTTTGGCCTCTTCTTTGATGTTTTGTTGTTTTTTTTTTTGTTTTTTATTTTTCGATCGGCGATTCTGCCCGATGACGATGTTGGATACCTACCTAATTGTTTATTTTTGTCCAGTTTTTGGTTGTGCGCCATTTATCACTTTTTTCACATTTTGCGTAGACGAGTTAATTTGCTGTTGTTGAATTCCTCTGTCAAAATTGACTTAAACAGCTGTCGATGGGAATTATTAAATATTTTCCTAGAAAAATGTTGCATGGGTGGTTGTTTGTTATTTTATTTACCTATATATACTTTTTACCGGTTAAATTGTTATTGTGAATCGTTTTTCTAGAAATCAATAACTTGTCCTAATTGAGTTGTGATATTTTGAAACTCGGGTTGACATGTTTTTGAGATGTAGGTCCAATAACCCACTGGGCCTTACTAATAATCATTTTTAACCTCAAAACTAAACATTTATTAAGTCACAATGGTTAGTTTCATATGGAAAAATTTCATTGTGAGTTCGTAAAACCTAGTCTGGACTGGACAGTAAAATATGATTTAGTAGGTATAGCGCACTGACAGTTCTCAGCAAGATGGCCGACACTGGACAGTGAAGAGTGAATTTGGACGTTATCTGGTTTAGAAGACTGACAGCTGGCACACTGAAACTGTTGAAACTGTTTGTATTGCACTAGATCGGTCACATAAACATCTTTTCCAGTTGACGTTTATGTAGTCGTAGCCGACGAATATCGTCATTAGTTAAGATGCAAGTACTGATTTGACAGTTTACATAATTCGTGTCTCAATCTTAGGTATGCCAAGCGAATTTTTCTCATGGTTTCCAAATGAAAGCGAAACGCATTAAGTTAACGCAAAATATTTTTTTTTTAATAAAAATGATACTAGTACTGGTGCTTATATTATTTGGTGAGATCCCATTTTTACAGAAACAACACAAAAAAAAATTGCAATTGAGAAATAGAGGGTGTACCCTAGCGGCTGTTATTTGAACCCTACTAGACATACAAGTTTGACAGATCAACGAAAAAATATACGTAAAAGAAGCTAAGCGAGATTAAATATTAAAATATTGTGGAAAATAAATACATTTGTTTATTAAAAACATACAAATAAATTTCTAAGTAGTTTACAGCAATGAAAAATGAAGAAAAAGCGTTGGATCGAACGTCTCATTTGTGGTGTACCCCAGTGCAACTCATACAGACACAATGTTATAAGAACCATGTACAAAATTCCAAAAGAAATTTTAAACTCTCGATTCCTTGTAAAAATGGGGACAATTGTTCTTTGTGTGTGGAAAAAAAAATATGTAGGTAGTTTACATTTTAAGGCATTCGATATATTAAAGAAAATTGCAAGAGATAATAAAAGATACTGCACACGTTTGGTCAAAAGAGCATTTCCAAGCAGAAACCTTCCAAATTTAGCATAGGTAGGTAGGTATATGGTTATCGAGAAAGTCGAGATAAATCTCGGTTAGTTGGGTCCGCTATTGGTATTTGGGATAATGCTGCACAATAAATAGAATATTAACAACAATTTAAAGAGCTTTAAACAGTTAAAAGAGAGTCTAATCCAAAAAGCAACATTTTTTACACGAAACCAACACAAATTTTTCATTCCACTTTTAAACGATTCAAACATATTTTATGGACCCCGGGTTGTATTATACTTGAATTTTAGACCGACAAGGCATTTATGTTAATTAAAATAGTTTGTCATTTACAAAATAAATAAATTACTTTATAAATTACTTACAAAAATACACGTACCACTTACCGATGGCAGATTCCTGTACGTCTGAAATGCCCAAAACACATGTGCAGAACTCACTGCGCAGCAAGATTAGAATACACATGATGATATGGTTATGGACACACGTAAATTCTGCACTCACTGCAGTACTGCAACATGTCTCTATTTCTAAATTTGCTGCAAAATTCAAACATACCACAACACAAAAGAAAATAAATTGCAATTTCAAGTATTTGGCATCATCGGCTTTTGTGTTTGTTTTTGTTTTGGTTGTAAACACATCAGCTGCTTAGTCGGCGAAAGACAGTTGCCATATTAGCCGATGCAATGGATGTCAAACAATTTTCTGCACTCTGCGCTGCGTACAGAATTTCTGCTCATGTGTTTTGGGCAATAGGGTTCTTTTCTTTGCCACCAGATATCGCAAGGCAACTTGTACATTTGTCAATCGCAAACAGGAGAATTGTACCAAGCAATCTACTACAACAGCAGATTTTCTGTTGTTTTCATCAACCGCAAAACGATAAGATCGAAATTTTTCATTTTTAATTTCTCGTTGTGTCACTTGTTTGACAACAGCAGCGTACCTACTAGGCTTGACGTAGAATAAGTGCTTTTACTGACAAATCTAGTTTTTGCGTTCAGGTTGCATATACATACTCCAGGCCAATGTCCTAGTCGACTTTGCATTATACAAATTAGACAACTAAAATTTTGTTGCTGTCAATTTAGATTGTCCTCTTCCTTTGTCACAAATGTCAACTATGTAGGTAGGTACCTAGTTAAAATAGTTCACAACAGCGGAATCGGGAATGCAAGCACAGAAAGAATCCATAACTAACGCCTTGTTTCAATTGGGCGAAATAAATTCTATTTCGTTGATTTTCTGACGCATAATGTAAGTGTTGAAAGATGCTAACCAAAGTCCAATTTTAAATATCTCGGGCTGGATTGTTTTAAAAAAAATAATAATATTACCTCGTTATAAAATATTTTCATATGTCACTAGTAACCTTGACAAAAAAAAAAATGACATTGTGGGCGTCCGGATATCTATTTAGAAAGTCAGCTATATTTGGCTGACCTAGGTATAGGTAAACGAACTCGTAAAAATGTACTTGTCAACTAGATGTCAACTGATGAAAATGACAACTAGGAAAACTATCCAGGTTGTTTCATATTAGCTGGAATAACAATAAAAAAAATGGCTTTTGGTTACAAAGAGCAAGTTGTTTCTTCTCATACAAATCTTAATAGTTATGCGAATAAAAATGTTAAACGTATACAAGTGCGTGCGCTATGGCGTCCATTTATGAGGGTGAACTGTGTAGTAGGTATTACTAACAAAAAGTTACACAACTCCGTAATGTTGTTAAGTAGTGCAATGTTCCACCTCTTTAACTGTCAAATCCGAACAAATTTTTGCTAATTAAAAAACAGCGCGCATTTGAAACGGCGCCTATATGAAATTCGAAATGTCAACTGAGTAGTAGTAAGGCAGTATTTTGTTGACAAGATTGGTTAGCTACCCTTCCATCAATTTAAATTGAAACATTGGTCAAAGGATGTATTTAGTATCAATTCTAAATTGTTCGAAATCCATACCAAAATGCATTTTGTGACCTACAAAATATGGGAAGGTGAAGGTTAAAATTGATTCATTATTTTAGTAAGAAAAAGCTGTGTCAAAAATCTACTGTTTCTTACGTATAAATCAATCAAAAGCTGTGATAGAAGTTTGAAAGTAGATTGGGAACGTTCGGATTCCTAGTTAAGTAAGGCCCGTTTTATTCCATATAAAAATCCCCAAGTTGTGTTCAACTTCGAGTGAATAAAATGGGCCTAAGTCTGACAGCTGATTGACTAGATGTGTTTCATTTCTTATTGGCTCAGAGTGGTCACGTGAGTAGTTTTAGCAGTTGACGTTTATGGAATTGAAGCCGACAAATCTAGTCAAGAAAATCCTGCCTGCATACCCACGTGACATTTCGAAGAGTTAAAAAACAGAGTGACCTCGGCTGAATTCGAAAATGTCCGCAAAAGGGGTCGGTGAGAGAAAAAGGTGTCATTTCTGAAGCTACTCTGGAAATTTAGAATTTTCGCACGAAATTGAACAACCATTCGTTCGCATAAGACTATACCTATAAAAGTGTTGTAATGGAGAGCCGTGTTTTATTTTAAACGTACTTATTTGGAAACAACAATTTTTATTTTTTAAAAATGTTGAAGAAGGCGCTTTCTAAATAAAAATGGTGTAGGTAAATAGTAAAAATTGTGACAGGCTCTCGAAAAAATTGCCAAATTTCGATTTCATTTCAACAACGGTAATGCCGACCGCTAGAATACAACACAAATTCAAGTTGACTAGTCAGCGCGTTCGGATACCTAGTCCAGGCAAATCTAGTTGACTTTTTACGAAAGAACTCATAGAATCCGTCGTAGAGTAAATAAAGAGTTTGCTAGGAATATCGAAATTCATATCCATCAATTTCCCCTACGACTAAGTTCATAGCAAAAATGTTCCCCTACGATGGATTCTATGATAGTTCTTTCGGGGTTCGTAGCAAAATACCGAATACGACGGAATTTTTGTCAAAAAGCGGCGGGTTTTTTTCAAGCTAAAAGCGGACGTGTGGGTTTGGCGGGTTTCCCAAAAGTCGATATCGACCTGAAAAATTTCGTGCAAAATAGAAAACGGTTTTTTTTTTGTTTTTGTTTCACGTATAATTCTTTAAAATTGAATTCTTTAAAAATTAATAAATAATTTAAAAATTGGATGCTTTTATTGTTCCTCGGAATCGGAGTCAATTGCAGCCATATTCGATGAATCGGAATCATCATCGGCTGGCAACTACGGAATCGGCAAACGCTCATACTTCTGCACAATAGATATATGTCGGAGAACGTCTGGATGTGATTTTAGTATTTTATAAAAATCGATACAACTACTGTCGATATTATATTTAACGTAGAGAACAGATTCGATAGTTTTGGTTGTTTCTTTGACACATGACATTTGCAATTTTCGCACTTTTATGCCAACTGAAGTTATCTACGGCTTAGATATGCCGTCAGGGTTGTTATATGTTTTTTTTAATTTTTAATATGTTTTTAATTAATTAAACTCCGATTTTTTATCAAAAAGCGGAAAAATTGTTGTGGTGCCGGGTGGAGGGTTTTTAGGTAAAAAAGAGGGTAAAACCCGCCAAAAGCGTATAACTCAGTGTGTATTTTGTCGACTATAATTAAAAAATACTAATACAGACATTGTCACGTGCTAAAATAATTTAAAAGTGGGCTTTGTCCGACTATAATTTTGCGCCAATACTATTAGCCCATCAATTAAGTGTGAAAAAAGATTTTAAGTTGTGAGTTCTGTTCGGTCAGCCGTTCTGCTGAATTTGCTGAATATAGAAAAAGGTGAGTTTGTTTCAACAATCCAACTATTGGAATTTAGAAGTCGTTTTCATGGTGTTTTCTGTGACTTAAAGTACATTTACACCGCACCTAAATTCAACATTTCGGAAAAAAAATTCCGAAATCCAGTTTTCCGCTCCCACTGAAACTTCAAAATTTCAAATGAAATGACAGCTAGTGTCAGAATTGATTACTGATCTTTTTTTCTGTTTAGAAGTCAGAAGTGGTTGAACCTAAAGAACTTGTTTTTTAGCTATATTAAATATATTGTTGACTCAATATAGAAGTATGGAGTTCACGATGAATCTTATGTCCACTCAAAGCTTTCATCTAATGAGAACACGGCGGCGTTTTTTATATTTTTCTTTCCATGCTTAAGCTGCGATTACACGGCCATTTTTTCGAGTCATTTAAATGAAGCTCTGCGTGCCATTCAAGCTACGATTCGTCATTGGTCATTTGCGAAAAAAAAAATGGCGATCACATGAAATGACTATTACCGTCATTTTTGTCCCAAAATCAAATGACAGACAGTGCGAGTCATTTAGAATTCTCCATTGGGATGACATTTAAATGACGAGCGAAAAAATGGCGATCACATGGCAATGACTTGCCTTATTTAAATGACAAATGACACCAATGAACAATGAGAAAAATATAGCTACTGTCATTTAGTGTTTTTCTTTCGGCAAAGGCACAAAGGTGGCACTTTTTAAACGATTTAAATTGCAGTGAAAAGAAAACAACTATTGTAATAAATAAAAAATGTCAAAAAGAACTTTGGCGATGATGGTGGAAATTGCGGAGCGTGTGTGCTGGAAAGCAGTAAAGATCTTGATTACGAGCCAACGAGACGGAAGCAGAGTATTTGGCAAAAGAAGTGGTTAAGCCGTCGCGAGAAGAGTGGATTTTGTGCTGGATTGGATGGATTGCTGCTCGAATTGCGCGAAAAAGAACCTGAACTATATCGCAATGTCCTTCGTATGTCAGTCAATCAATTCGATTATTTGCTGAGATTGGTTGACACCGACTCGGTCGATTGCTCCTTTTCGGTCAATACAATCAACAGCAATTCTCGGAAATGGGGATATTTAATTTTACCTGAATCGATTGCACCTTGACCGGACTTTGTCTTGCGCAGTTTGGTCATGAACGCCTTGAAGTTGCTGCGGATGCTATTCCACTTCTTTCTGGATTCTGTTACATCAACTGCGTCGATGGCCAGCTTCAGTACGACGATTTCTCAACAATCGGTTTTGATATTTTGCAGTTTGTATTGGGGAACTGCGCTTTCCCAAAGTGCCCGTTGTTTTTGCACCGCCACAATCAAACGTGATTCCTCCTCGTCACTCCTCAAAGGGATAATTTTTCTATTCCGATTCCCTACTGCTTTTTTGGTCTTGGAATTCATAACATAGTTCACTGAACAGCCCATATTGTCGGCACTTGAGGACGACACGGTTCGTTTTCCATTACGCTCAATAGGTAGGTACCGAACAACATAATCACAAAAAATAAAATTTAAACCGGTTTATTAATTGCACGTCCTTTCGCCACGAGACAAAATTCAAATTTCAAATGAAAGCAAGCGTCATTTCGTCGGCTTACAAGCAAAACTGACCAACTGCCTAAAATTCTATTTTTTATTAATGGCAAGTAGAAAATTCTGCCAAAACTGCCTATCTGATATTTTTCCTTTAAATTATTGGTTGACTATCTGACGTGCACAAAAAATTCAGGAAGAACTGAGAAACTTCAGATAGTCAATTTTCCCAATTTTGCAGTTTCCTTAAACTGACTCGGCTATTTTTAATCCACTTCACTTTGTATGAGCTATATTAACAGTTATCACTTGGTAGTTTTTCAGTTGGTTGATTTTAAGTAATTTTTCTGCGTGTATTAATTTTTACCAAAATAGCAACCACAGATGCGACTCATCCCTTCGCTACAAAAAAAAAAAACAAATCTTTCATTATCTATATCATATTAAATGCTGCTTCATTTGTCATTTGCGTAGAAAATGGCATAGTATGAATTTCGTGCCTAGTCATTTTTTTGAGGCTGCCATTTAAATGGCGCAACAGCCGAAAAGTTTAGTCATTTGTCCTAGGCGTCATTGAAGAGCGATCACACGGTCATTTTTTTCCGTCATTTAAATGGCACAAAATTCATGTCATTTGCTCTGCCATTTTCCTAGACATTTAAATGACACCGAAAATGTTGTCCCAAAAATGGCGATCACACGGAACGACATTTAAATGACGGCTTTGTGACGAGATTTTTACGTCAGAGCGCCATTGAAATGACTCGAAAAAATGGCCGTGTAATCGCAGCTTTACAATTGAATGAAATAGCTTCACCATGAAAAATTATTGATTTGACAGTTACTTTTTTTGTCAGCCGGCTGAAAAGCCAATAAATGACGTGCGCAATTTGTAAAGAGGTTTGTTCGAATTGACAAACTTACAAATGCAACGACGAAATTCAACATTTCGCTGAAATTCAACATTTGGGAATGTTGGGAAATATATGGCGAAATGCTGGACATTTGGCCTGAAATGTCGAATTCAGCCGAAACGATGAATTTAGGTGCGGTGTAAATATACTCTTAAACAACTTGTTTTGAAAACTAATATATTAATGGGAAAACTTCTGTTTTCGATGAAGTTTTCTAGAGTTTTGTCGAAAATATAGTTTTCGGCTCTTGTTGAATAGCGTATAGGACTGGCTTTGAATCTTGTTTTCATCGAATTTCTAGTACCCATGAAGCACTCTGTGTTCAAAAAGGTACATAGAAAAAAAAACTTGTCGATATTCTGCAAAAAGCAGAACCTAACCTGACTTTGGCACGATTCTTTCAGAAAATCATCGTTCTATGAAAATAGGCTTCGTCTATGAACCAATGTGAACAACTGAATACAAGAGATCGCAATTATGCGCCCAGATTAAGATGTTCCAAAGAGATGGGACAGTTCTGTAGCCTTGGGTTTTCAGTAGTCCAACTTACTAACCATTCACTGCCTTTCAGGTACATTATTAGCAAAAGCAAAGGTGCATGACATCTGACTATTTGATACATTTTCAAAAGCTTTTAGTTTTACAAAACAAATAGTTACCCATCTATACCCATTTGCAAATCATTTAATCGAAATGTTGTCTTTGATGGAACTGGTCTTGGGTTTGTTTTCTGTCATTCTAAGAATTCCATCCCGTATTTTCCGCTTGACAGAGCGTAAGTAAATCGACAGAAAATCATTTTATCATTACATCCGATTAAATGCATGCAGTTGATTACTTTCCGTTTCCGATTTACTTTATTTTTTTTTCTCAAATTTAAATAAATATCTAAATATGCTTCTCTTTTCTATTTGTCGTTGCAGAATTTACGAACAAATCAACTGGAAACGTTTCTAAAATAAGAAATAAAATAAAACAAGGATCGATATATCCAAAAAGCGAAAAATATTCATTTAAGCGCGTTCATTTCCTCACCGCTGAGAAGTTCGGTTTATGAGTTCGCGTTCGCGTTCTTAAATTCGTCGAAATATTCGTCGCGCGTCGTGTTCGGTTTTTTTTTCATCCGCACCATCGTTTAATCAAGTGGATCATCGAAAGATAAATCTATAGTGTTGTAATCACAACAATCGACAGCAACAAACAAGTGTGTTTGTGTTGAATAAATATTTCTTGTGTCGCAAGTTTAATAAAAAGCCGTCAAAATAGAGCTGTTAAGCAGTAACAACAATTACCCCTCGATCTCGATTTCGACCCACCATCACAATCATCCGCAACAGCAACACATGAAGTTACTGGGCGGTACTGATGACCGGATTGTACGGGAGCAGCCTGTACGTTCCCAAGACGATGCCGCTGTTGGATATGTGTTTCAGCGTCAGCCGCAGCACGAGGCGGAGTTCGCTGCACAATTTGCCCAGAAGCAAACTAGATGGGCCTGCGGCGACGAACACTCCATTGATGTAAGTATGCATAGTATAGAAGTGAATTTATTTATTTTTATCACAAAATTTCTGTTGCTGACTGTCTTCTAGGAGAGCATTCGAGCGGGACGTGGTGGCATGCGATTTTTATGTGTGTTTTTTTTTTTTTTGAAAGACCTGGTCAATTTGTGTTTAAATGCAATTTGCGAAACGCCTATCTTGGCAATGTAACATTATCCTAATAGACTTGTGGATTGGAAGTAGGTATATCCAACTGAGCGACTTTTAATCTCGTGCGAGTCCAACTTTGTTACGGTGGACGCTACGTCGACATAGAAATATAAAGTCTGCAGTGTGCTAAACTCATGACCAATTATTTCCGTCGAAAATTGCGCCAAAATACCGTCAGACATGCGCAATTGATTTTGTTGTTGAGTTGTACATACGAGTATTTCCGCTTGCACATGACATAACTAAAGCTTCTGTGTTCACAGGCATACTCCTAGGTATGACGCAAATAGAAACTCGTTTCTTGTCCAAAAAAATGATAAGCAAATCAACACCTACCATACGTTAGCCTAAGACTATCTGCGCGTATGCAATTTCCGTCGTCCAGTTGCAAAAAATAGAACACAACATTGAATGTGATCGACGGCACATGCCCACCTCGCAAACACACTGAAATTTATCTGTGCCACAGAAAACAAATTCGAGCGCCTAAGCTTAAGAACAATTAGTAAGCTGATGCGAAGTTCAGGCATAACGGTACCCGTGCAAGTAGAGCCCAAAATTTATATTCAGCGTGATTGGAATATACATTTTTATATCGTGTTTTATTTGTAATCCATTGTGCAGCACCACAGTGTAGTAAATTAAATTAACTTGGCAGCATTGAATTTCGAAATTCAGCTGGTAATACATGCGAGCGAGCATTACAAAGACTGAAATAATTTATTATCTCTTTCTTACTCTCGTTTGTTGCGATTATACTCGTATGATTAATAAGCCGATAGATTCAGGAAACTTTTCTAACAAGCTTTAGTCTCGACTTAAAATCTATCGAAGCTCACAATTTCGGTGTAGCGTCCAGAACTTCATTACTTGTGCTTTTGAAATGTGTGTTTTTCACAAGATTTACGCAGTCAAGGACTCACCACAAAGAATCTGCAACGTTTTCAGTTGACAGTTGGTCAGATGACGTGAATTGTCAGCGAAGAGGTGACAAGTAGGCACGCAAGACATATGCCGTATGTGACTGATGAAGTAGGTTTACTGTAAAGCATCTTTTGAAAGTCGGAAATTTTTTACAAAACTGAAACGAAATGATTTTCATCATCACAATAACAAATGTTATTCTTAACAAATCTTTTTTCGGATAGCTCCATTATATTGGATTTAACGGGAATTCGTCTCCGTTCAATTTGATCATAGCGATCCTGATTATTTTCGGCATTAGCAAACAAAAGTGTGACACTATCCATGTTTAGAAATCTCAATAAATTATTATTTGTTTTACTTTTATCAGTCAAACACTCTGCGAGACTCGTTCGAAAGTAGGACATTTTTTGGTAAAAACTTGGCATTACTTACATTCGATTCTAATTTCAACCATAGTTCTATTTGAAAGTAGAATCGGATTATGTAGTCACATCAACTGATACCTTTGGGGCTGCTATATAATCAAAGGTAAGATGGGATGCCTTCAGTTACATGGGTACAGAACATTAACAGAGCTGCGGTGACTTGTGATACCCATATACAGAGCTGTCAGAAATTCATAAGAAGCTGTCACAGCTTGTCAAAAGATTTTTAGTACCCAGAGCTATCAGAACCTCATAGGGAGTTTGTGAAACAAAATAGGAAGCTGAGAAAGCCTTGTAAAAGTATTCTCATACCTCCATAAACCTTGGTGGATGTTTTAGCCGTTTCGAAGCATTATAAGACATTCATACTTAGCATGACTTCTTAAAAATTTGGATAGCTCACAGCTATCTCTTGAAACCCGGTTAATAACTACAATACCCTCGATTTGGGGATGGCATCCAATATATGGGTAAACTTGTCAAGCTATGGGTGTAGGAAACGATTTTTTTTGGTTTGTTGTACAGAACGGTTCATCATTATATTGAAGGGATGCTCACCGTACCGTATGCCAACTGTCAACTTAGTACTCAATCACGAAGTTCTTGACTACGAAAAAACTGTTCATGTCACCGATTTAGACCAATCAAAACTGAGACACATCAAGTCAACCAGTTGTCAGACTTACTAAACTAGACACTTGAACGCCCCCATTCATTTGGTGACAGATGAGCCAGACACAGCTTTCTGTTACTAGAATTTTTAGCAGAATATAATTTTGTTCAACAAACATTCGACATATAATGAGCTTCTTTGCTATTCCTTCCGTTGAATACGTTATCGGATACGTCAATGCGTTTCGTTCTTTAGAAGTGTACGAGATTTAAATGTTTCCGACTTTCATTAAGCTACGATTAGTGCCGCCATTTTCTCAGTAAAATTGGTCAAGAATTTCAGATTTTGATAAGTGGGTAGCCATGATTCGGCGAGATCTTTTACGAATTTTTGCAATGTTAAAGGTGGAAACACAATAGCACATTTTCTTGAACAGGTAGTCTCACCCGTAAGAAGGGCTTTGGGTCGAAAAAGGGCCAATGGCTCTAAAGTAACCTCTCTACAGTGGTATTCGGAACACTGCTGTTCTACAAAATTATAGTCTAGTGGCGACGGAAGAATTAAGGAAGTGTGGTTGTCAATTCTGATAAATGAATCTTAAGGCCAGTATAGGACAACTGAACAGCCTAAGCTAAATAGACCGACTGTGGAAATGGTATCAAGTAACCTTGACACATAAGGTCCCGAAATAAATGGCAATGCATAAATAATACAGTCTGTAACGTCTCCGGCTAAGGAGCGGGAAATTTGTCTAGCTCAAGGCGACTAGTGCGTCGGCCTTATACTGTCGTCGATTACATAGTTATAAACAGTTAGGCAATAACTGTTGACGATCTGATTATGTCAACAACAACTGATCAAGGCAGGTGAACCAGACGAAAAGTGTATTGACCTTCATTTAACTAATATCGGTGTGCGACTATCCAACTTCCGTTTCGTTTCGTTTTAGCCGTCACTTTTCCTCCTTCTGGAAGAGTGGAAGGGCACGAATAGGACTCCGGACATACACATTCAGCGTAGACAACTTTGCCAAGTCGAATAGAAAAGACCAGGAGCTGTTGGATACTACGGTATAAACCGTGACAGCCTTCTTCTTCTTTTAGAGATCCTGCAACTCTTTTCATTGATTCGTTCTTAAAATAATCACATGTTCTTCTGGATTCAAAAATGGCACAATTTTTAAGTAGTACCTACTTATTTTTAAGTTGGTTGAATTTTAATTTATTAATCGCCTAAAGACCGGTGACTATATACTGTTGACTGCGCAATGATCTGTGTTTCTTCTTATACTTTCGTGGTTGGTTCGTTATAGGTCTTGTCTCTTGAGTGTCGATGTGTGCTTTTTGTGGTTAGTGTAATGTTTGCTAACTGCTCTTGAAAACCCATTATTGTGCTTGCCCTGTCAGGAAGTGAACCTGCACTTCGCTTCGCCGTCAATTGACCAATCGAACACCAACTGAGCAACTCCTTAACATCGCATATAAGATCCTTTCTGCCGTTCTGTGTGAACGCCAGAAACCATATGTCAACGAACTGATTGGACCCTATCAGTGCGATTTTAGGCCCGGTAAGTCCACAACCGACCAAATATTTACACTACGGCAGATCCTGGAGAAAACCCAAGAAGTCCAAGTCGATACCCACCACCTGTTTATCGATTTTAAGGCCGCATATGACAGCATTTATAGAAACGAGCTATATAGAGCCATACAAAATAATCATCAGGGATGTCTGCCAAACTCGTCCGATTGTGCAGAATGACGATGGAGAACGCTCGCTGCTCCATAAAGGTCGGAAACAATCTCACCGAGACCTTTGGTGTTAAAAAAGGTTTTAGACAAAGTGACGCTCTGTCATGTGACTTTTTCAATATAATTCTTGAGAAGATTGTGCGAAGCTCACAAGTCAACATCATAGGAACAATCTTTCAGAAGTCTGTGCAACTACTTGCATACGCTGACGACATCGACATCATTGGCAGAACACAGCGAGCTGTCACTGGTGCGTTTGCAAGTATCCGTACAGAAGCGGCAAAAATGGGTTAAGTGGTGAATGAGGGCAAAACAAAATATTTGCTGTCAACAAGAAGGGACACACAACATCGAAGAATCAGACAGAACGTCACGATAGACAGCTTTAACTTGAGGTAGCTCGGGACTTTGTCTCCCTCGGCTCCGCTATTAACTCTGAAAATGGCATCGCCTTAGAAATCAAGCGAATAATCACACTTGCCAACCGCTGTTTCTTTGGTCGAAGAAGGCAATTGAGTACTAAGGCCTTGTCAAGAACTACTATAAGGAGACTCTATATAAGACCCTCATCATCCCAGTCCTACTCTATGCCGCAGAAGCATGGACGCTACCAAAGGCGGATGAAGATCTCCTTGGTCGTTTTGAACGCAAAATTCTTCGATTGATTTTCGGTCCCGTTTGCGTTGACGGGCTTTGGAGAAGGAGATTTAACAGCGAACTCTACGAGCTGTACATCGATATCGACGTGGTCAGAAAAGTGCGCATTAGTCGACTAAGATGGCTAGGACATGTAGAGCGAATGGGCACCAACGCTCCCGGCCAGAACAGTCTTCGAATCCAACCCGGAGGGACAACGCAGTAGAGGAAGACCTCGCCTTAGGTGGCGCACGCAAGTTGAAGTGGACCACAACTTGGAATGCGCAACTGGAGGCAGTTAGCCAAAGATCGCGCTAACTGGAGAGGCGTGTATTGGTTGAGTCCCAGGTCCACCCTGGACTGTAGCGCCACCTAAGTAAGTAAGTGCTGCGGTTATCAAAGTTTTGTCCATCTTCTCCATTTGTTATTGCCAGCAACAAATTGTGTTAAGTACCATCATTTTCGACAACAGATTGATGTTCTCCCAAATCAAAGCAAAGAACCCCTTCCTTTTGACTGAAAAAAAGGCGCCATCGGCGATAATCTCACCTAATCCCAGTTCCGTCAAGTGCCCAGTTCTCAGTTCTCAGTTCTCAGTTATTTATCGAAATACCATCCCATCGTACCTATATCTCTTTGCCACAAATGCATTAAGCGAAAATGATTCTCTTTGCATTCGCATCTCGTGTTACCAAACTTTTCAATAAAAGCAATCACCAAATGTGTTCATGTACGAGAATTTTGCGAGAGACTTTTTGTTTGTCCCCGGGGGTATTGTTTGCTCCCGTCTACCCAAATATTTTCAACCCCATTCTTTGTTTCAAATTAAGCGACGGGAGCACCATTGACAGAAAAAAAAACGCTAAACTGCATTCCGCATATATCTGGAAGCATTTCCTGTTTTTAAAGGATCAACCAAAGCCAATACCCTTTCAATATGCAATTCAACGCGCACTGTTGCAGCAAAAGGACGTCTTTTTATCGCGTTTCCTTCTTTCCTTTTTTTTTTGCATGTTATTCTTCTCAAGTGAAACTGTTACTTTGAAGAGGCTTGCCTATCTACTCGAGCATAAAGGAGAAAATCAACAGAAAAATATGGCGGCAAAAAAAGTCACAAATACTCACACAAAAAGAAAATCGAATATTCTGAGCAAAAGTCGATGCTGCTGGTGGCAGTCTGCTTCATTTTTTCCCACTGTTTGTTCCGGGTGACATTTGTCATCCTTGGTGTCTGTGTTCACCTATCCGCCATACAGTCGCCACACCCAAACCTAGAACTAGAACTAGAATCACAGCCCGAATGACAACCACCACACGAACAATGCCTGGCACAAACTTTTTTTTTTTTTTTTAATCGTTGGTGTAAAACTAGATTTTAATAAAATCACTCAAGGGACTTAACAACAAAAACAAAAAAAAAACAAATTCCTCTAAATTTAGATGTGAAAGGGAATTTTCATTCCAGAACTACCGCACCGCACAAACACACACACGCGCTCAGAGAGAGAAAGAGTGGAAAACGAAACTGAAAATCAAATTTCTGGCACAATTCCAATGAAATAATAAAAAATAAATTGGAAATGACACAGGACACGGCCAGGGGAACTGGCTCCTCTGCTGTGCCTTGGTACTGCTAACTGCAAAACCATCGCCAATAACAAAAGGAAAAAAGTGAAACTCCATGGCCGCCGTGCAGAGACAGAGAAAGAGAGAGACAGAGATTAGGGTATGGTCTCGTTTAGACATTCGAATGATGAACTACACACTCAATCCCCTCTGCAGATATTTTGCTGTTATTTTTCTTCCCTCACATTATATCACTTTACTAATTTATTTGTTGTTTACATTTGCAGAATCCCGATAAATGGAAATACAATCCGCCAAATCCAATGAACTCGACAAATGCGGTGCCCGGCGGTGGTGGTATTGGTCCGGTCGGCCCCATCGGAATGGGTGGAGGGATGGGCGGCGGTGGCAACATGGGTAACATGGGCACAAATGGTGGCCTTCATCAAATGCCGAATGTTGGCGGTGGCAATGGTGGCATGAATGTAGCACTCCAACAAGCACAAGTTGCCGCTGCCGCTAAACATCAGCAAATGATGAATCATCAGCATCAACAGCAACAACAGCAGCAGCAGCAGCAGCAGCAACAACAACAACAGCAACAACAACAGCAACAGCAACAGCAACAACAACAACAGCAGCAGCAGCAGCAACAACAGCAGCAACAACAACAGCAGCAGCCACCGCATCCATCGCACCAGCAAATGCAAAATCATCTGGGCGGTCCGAATCACCTAAACTCGAATATTTTGAATCACGCCTTGAATAATCAGGCAGCAGTCGCAGCAGCTGCCGCTGCAGCAGGCATGCAGTTGCAAATGCCGAATATGCAGGGCAATATATACGATCACATACATCCGGGCGTTAATATGAATGGAGTACCGAAACCACCGCAAGGAGCGGAACAGTTAGTTTACTTGGGCGGTCAGCCGCACATGGGAATGATGCCGCAAAATCAGTACATGACAGCGGCCACTCGCAATGCAGCAGCGGTAAGTGTTTTCATTTTATATACGAATTTTCTCAGCCTATTTTCATCTTTCGTACATCTGTCCAGTTGAGCCGGATGGTTCATCGGAGGTATGTTTGGCAAAGAAATGTTACTGTCAAAAAATGTGATTTATTTTCACATCCTCACCCGCGCAGTAAACACGAGAATGACGTAGTTTTATGTTAATAACCGCGCCACTCGGCGCATTGCGTCACAGTATAATAAACAACTAAATTCATCTTACTATGGGTTTCTATCGAACCTGTCAAGTTTTATGGAAAAACAACGAAACGTGCACATGCCGTAACGTATTCCAATATTTATTCAATTTATGCAAATTACCCAATTTGATTAAGCTAAATTAAATTAATATAAATGGTAGCTATGGTGGGTTAATCTTAATCATTAAAAAATAAATAGTGGCAATATCAGTTTTTAGTGACACATTTTGCAATCCGTTGTCATATACTTCCAGTGGAAGGGACAATGGAAAACTAATTGCTTTCTTTCTCAATTCGTGGCAACTATTTTCCAGCCGCCCTTATCCTTTTGAACTCAAGTCTATTTGATAAGTGAAATTAACCCAAAGCATATAAAATATACAAAATACGCAAATCGTTCCAAAAACTAGTAAGTTATGTTTGTTGAACACCGACTGTCAGATTGACATCTTCCTTGATCCGTAAATGTTTGCTACTGCACCTATTGACCAAAAGAGAATCGAAATAAGTTGCCAATTCTACTTACGCGAACTGCCCAATTTAATTTAGAAAAATGGCAAATGGAACTAGTAAACAATTGGCTACCATTTAACTGCCTATATCCATCGCCTGTTAATGGTTGACAATGAACTTGAATAACCAGTGAAAATATTCAACAAATCTTCACTTGGTAAATCCGATTCCAAATGGCAGAACAAAATGTGAATATTTTTTCCTGCAAGGATGGTGAAGCCGTTTCGAAGAATCTTCTGACGGCGCGCTCAAAACCATGACAGCATTTTGTATTCACATAACAAAGCATGTGAAAATTTCCCACTAGGTTTCTTTTCCCTTTTAGTTCATACAAATATCAAACCAAAGTTTTAATTTCGCACGTCAATGCTACAAGTATTCATATTTCGATGACAGAAAGTTCCACTTCCGAATTGACAGCTAGTGGAAATAGCTGTCAATGAACTGACACACGATTTTTTTTTTTGGCAATGATTGACATAAGTGGCACTACTGACGGTTAATAATAAAAACATGATCCGTCAATTTAATGACATTCACTCAGGATAGTGCTTATACATAACACTATATTGGGCAGAAACGAACATACGTGATTGATATTTTGACAGATAACAGGGCATATTGTATTGCTAAAGTAGTATAGGGTGTATACAGAACTTTAAAATTAAATAAAACACACAAAAACCATGACATTGACTTTATTCGAAAGGTACTTTTATGTCATTGCAGTTTGATATATATTTTTAACATTTTGGTTCGAATAAAGTCCCATTTGGAAGTAAGATGTTTGTCTCTAGTTTTTCGAATTGGGACAGCGGAAGTCTATGCCTATAGTAATAGTAAATCAAAATGAGCACAAATCAGCTGTAAGTTGTCAAATTAGTGGTTCGAAAATTAAAGTAAACAAAGGCTTATCTATTTCTGAAGAAATTTGAAAGTACAACACTACACAGATGAAAAATAAATTGCTTTCGGCGGAAACTCAATGCAAGTAGTTGTATGTACATAAGTGTGATGGTATAGAAAATGTTTTAATTTAGGTAAGGTCAGTTTTCCGTGTTGGTGGCTATTCCCAGATTCTGTCCAACCATCCTGATGTCCTCAAAAACGTAAAAAGAAGGTTTTTGAATACTTTGAAAGTACCTATAGGAGGTATTCATTCGAATCTTATGTTGATTATAGTCGACCGTAGCATGAACAATACTGTTAACCCTTTTCTGCTACTTTGTCGACCTTTGCCAAAAAACATTAACCAGTAACCACTTCGCAGCGAACTAGCTCAAAAATTTCTCAAATCATCTCACAAATCCCGAGATTAAGTACAAGAGGTTTAAAATGAATTTTTAATTATTTCCACCAGAAAATTAAGTTGACGCATTCAGAGAGTCACTTTTCCATTTTTGACGTCCTCTTTTTCATTCCTGTCGAATGCAGCTGTTTTCTTTTCTTTAGAGTTATCCGATATTAAAGGGAAAATTAATCCCAATCTCGGAGTCAATCTCCGGTGAAAACGAAGCCTTTACAGCACAGAGGGGAACTACTCGTTATTACTATTTACGAATTCTCTTTTCTTCTGTCATTTTAGATACCATATGCCTTTTGCATTGATAATTTAGAATTTAGACGAACTGCCTCTTTCTTTTTACCAGAACTAGAATTGTCAATGGAACTACTTTAAACTATTCCAATGAAGTAAAATATCTCAGTATCACCCTAGTTAAGAAACTAAACTGGAACTTACACATCAAGTCCGCCACAGAACGTGCCTCTAGAGCCATGCGGGCATGTAGGTGTCTGTAGGGCAAAACTTGTGGCCTAAATCCCAGAATGATACACCGGTTATATACCATTATGGTAAGACCCATTGTCTTGTACGCGACAATCGTCTGGTGGCCAAAAGTACTTGAACGAACCACGGCAAACAAGCTTCAGAAGCTTCAAAGGATTGCCTGTCTCGGTATCACAGGTGCAATGCGAACTTGTCCTACAACATCACTTGAAGCCATTATTGGGCTCTCACCCTTGCAGTACTTTGTATGAAGACTGCAGCTAGATGCGCCATCAAACTGCAGCTGGAATATATGCTTAAATCAGTTAACCATGTGGAACATCTGAAAATACTTAACCTAATCCCAAACTTGAAGATGTTCTGCTCCGTCCCGGACACTATGGTTAGGGAGTACAGTTTCGGGAAGCTATACGAGGTAGAAAAACTTGAACGCGCATATTGGACCAATGGTGTTCCGACACTTAACCCCAAAAACTTTAGTATGGTACACCGACGGATCAAACATGGATTCCGGAGTTGAAGCTGGTGTCTTTGGACCCAACACCAAAATCTCGATACCCATGGGAATGTGTCCCACGGTTTTTCAGGCGGAAATTCATGCGATCGGAATTTGCGCTGATCTAAAATCCGAAAAAGGTATGAAAGGCGCAATCATTCAAATCTTCTCAGACAGCCAGGCAGCCTTAAAACCAATACAATGGACTCCAAAACAGTCAAGTGCTGTCACGATGTTCAGCAAGCTCAGCAAGCCCTTGTCAAACAAACAACAAGGTAAGGCTTGGCAGGGTGCTGGGTCATCAGGCTATTGCAGGCAAGGAACATGCAGACAAACTAGCAAGGGCTGGTTCTGAATCTCTTCCCAGTGCACCAGAACCCTACTGCACAGTCAATTGGACTACTGCGCTAAGGCAATTTAACGATTGGGAAAAACAACTTCGTCTTGAACACTGGGAACATGTCCCTGGTCTAAGACAATCCAAACGTTTAATTAGGCCCTACTCATACAAAGAAATCCTTGGACTCAGCAAGGATAATGTAAGAAAGTTAGCGGGCTTCCTCACAGGTCATTGTGGCCTCAGATGTCACCTCAACAAAATGAACCTCTGTCCGGAAACAGAATGCAGATTCTGTCTGGAGGATGTCGAATCCTCTGAGCACATCTTCTGTGACTGCCCGGCCTTTCATTGGTTAATAAAACGTGTCTTTAACCGAGAGACTCGTAATCCAGCAGACAGAGCACTCTGCTACTAAGGACTTATTGACCGTCATCGGGGAGGTCGCACGTCTCTTAGGTTAACCTCTCCACATTGATACAATAGATCTTTCAGGTCGCAGTGTCAGCCAACTGGGCGTGGGAATTTCAAAGAACTAACGTCTACTAAACGTCAGTACACAAACTCGCAAGAAATAAGTCACCTACTCGCTACAAAGTAACGAATATCTTTTCGTGCGGACCTTTCTAAATAAATAGCGTATGTGCGAAGACAGAAATTAAACCCCAAATAAATTGGGTTCGCGTGCGGCAGATTTAACTGTCATCTATTCTAGGGTTCAATAGTATTCAGCGCTTGCGGCTGATTTCACACTCTTCGTGACGTATATGATCCGCCGCTTGCCACTCTACTAAACAATTGCTACTTATCTTTGACATCTCTCTTCTTTTTAGATAGAATTACGCCTTTGCTTTCCTCCACCATATTTGATGCCCACTTCTAGGTTTCCCTTCTTTTTAAGACCGAGAACAATGTAATTGGGAAACATTTGACGCACTTCCGTCAATCCGCGGTACTAATAATCATTTTTAGTGTCCAGGGTACATTTTTCGAACTCAACTCGAACTCGAAATTTTCCATACAAAATTGTATATTGTGACCTAGAAAATATTTAGTGTGAAGGTTAAAAATGATTATAAGTAAGGTCGAATATCTTTTGTAAGAGTGTTACCTCTAGGTCCTAATTCGGATCACTTCATTGTCGTTTTTCTGCACAGCCCTAACCTCAAAACGCAGATTTGCAAAGTCTGCCATCAAATATTTACCCAGTCCAAGCTGACATGACCATCACTTCCCACTGACAGTGACTTCCATAAGACGCGGTTAAAACCCGACTAAACCAATTTTTTGTCGCAACTTCGTTATTCACAGTTTCTGTCGATTGATTGAGTCATTCTCCACACACAATCATGCAGTCTTCATCTGCGAACGCTCATTGATAACCGCATTTGAATAAAGCAGCAGCTTTTATACTCAAGTCAAACGAGCCTCACTACAATGGACACGGTTTGCTTCCTTTATTCATGAAGCTCTTAGTAAAAACACGGTCACAATACGCGCTGTTTCTGCTAAGCACCAGTCCAGGACGTCCAACCTTAAAAAAAAAAAAAAAAAAATACAACTTCTGCAGTGTATGCAGTTTGATTGTTTGTTCCTTTTTTCTTGCTACCACTTTGTTTTTTTATTTTTTTTATCTCCTTCGTCTTCTTCTTATTTATGGTCTTGTCGGTTTTTTTTTTTTAATTTTTCGTTGGTTTTCGCTCTCACTGTCATTGTACTCCAGTGGAAGTGGCCTGGTGCTGCTCCTCTTCTGGAGTGGCTCTAGATTAGATTAGATTAGATTAGATAAGATTTTATTTAAATAATTCAATAAAATTAACAAATTTTTTACAGTTACTCAAAATCGAAATGGCATGGCATTGCCGTCTGCCGTTTGACTAACTAGCTATAACTAATAGATTAACAATTCAAAATATTTATATAATTATATCTACGTACAATTTTTATTTCTAGAAGTTTTCGCTAAGAATTCTCTCTCTATATCCTAGAGCTACCTTACAATAGTTATAAAGTTGATCCACGTTCACCTCGTTCAAAATATTTTTAATTTGATCCTCAGTAATACTATCACATCCAAAATAATGCCTTCTTGTTTCCCGCAATGTTGGACATCTTCCTATAAAATGGATAACATCTTCTCTCTCACCCGTGTTACAGATTGTACACAAAATTTGCAGGTCTGCTCTATGCGGTATGTAGTTTAAGTGAAGCAGTTCCACTCGAACCCTTAGTACCATAGAAATTTGCTTTATGCTGAATTCGTCTCGAAAGTAATTTGCCTCAACTAAGTTATGGTTTAGTGCACTGTACGTTGCTCTATGCACCGAACTTAATGCCTCCTGAGCAAAAGCTTCTCTGCATTGCATGTCCGCTCTCGAAATCAGCTGGTATAGGATTTTTCTCCAAGCCGTAAGTTGCTCCACGTCTAGGTTTAACCTTATCCCGCAGGAGCGAGCAAGTTCCAACCATTCTCCGTACCATCCAGTTTTACTGCTTATAGCTTTCAGTGCGATTATCTTAGGGAGTCTCTCGTTTGCCATGTTCATCACTTTAATAATATAGTCCACCTGTAACTTAAGGGTTTTAATAAAGAGTGGCGACAATCCCGTTTCCAGCATAATTGCATAATTTGGCGTGTTCGGCGGCAGGTGAAACGTTCTTTTGACGAAGTATCTGAGAAGCTTTTCCACTACATCATATTGTTTTCCACCCCACACCTGCGCTGCATACATCAGTATTGATTCAGACACTGCTTCAAAAACTCGAAATTTACTGCTGTGCGCTATGTTTTTGTTTGTAAAACATCTCCTCCAGGACATATTTATTGCAGTTTTGGCTTTCTGTAGCTTTTCTTCGAAATGCTTCTTCATGCTAAGATTTGCGGTGAAATACACTCCAAGATATTTATATTCTCTTACAACTTCTATTCTCTCTCCGTTGTAGAACCACTTTTCATTACTGCCAAGTCTTCCACCACCCTTCCTGAAAATCATAATCTTCGATTTGTCAAGATTTACTGTTAGACTCCAAGTGCTACAATACTCGAATAGGCGATTAATCATTAATTGAAGTGAATCCGGGGAATAGGCGAATAGCACAATGTCGTCCGCAAACAATAAGGCCTTTATGATGCCACCTGCAAATTCAATACCTCCAGGCAGGAAGTCCGTGATGTCGTTAATAAAAAGTGCGAACAGAGATGGACTTAGAGTGCACCCCTGTCTTACACCAAATTTTGTTGGAAATGGCTCCGATAAATCGTTACCATTCCAAACAGCTGCCCACGTGTCGTCATAAACGTTTCGGATTACTCTTCCAAATTTTCTTGACATCCCTACACCAAACAACTTGAAAAGTAAGGATTTACGGTCCACTGTATCAAATGCAGCCTTAAAATCTACGAAGAATGTGTAGAGTTTTTTACCTCGCTCTATGAAGGATTCTGCAATATAATTTAGCACAAAAATATGGTCGATTGTGGAGTATCCTGCCCTGAAACCAGCTTGAAACTCCTTGAGCAGTTTCTCTCTATTTATCCACGTAGACAGCCGTTTTTGGAGTACAGCTGAAAATAATTTATAAGAAGTGTTGAGGAAAGAGATGCCTCTATAGTTTCCTGGATCGGTTTTGCTTCCCTTTTTATAAATCGGAAATATAAGCGCTTCTTTAAATTGGTTTGGTATGACCCCAAAATCCATAATGTTATTAAATAAAATCGTCATAGCCTTAGTAAGTTCCAGTGTACCATATTTATAAAACTCGACCGGTATCCTATCCGAGCCTGGTGCTTTACCGTCTTTTAGCCCTGCCAAAGCTGCCTCTACTTCGGCAACAGTTATTTCTGCATCCAGAAGCTCATTGGAGAAAGAGGGTTCAGCGTAATGAAAAACAGTTCTTGGCATTTCTGGGTTAAGCAGCTCTTTGAAGTGCATTCTCAGAACATCCGGGCTCAATTCATTACTAATTACAAGTTTTTCGCCATTAATATTGCTTAAGATTCTCCAAAACTCGGAGGAGTTTCTACATTCCGAAAGCCTTGCGGTTTGGGCTTCATAGTAAGCTTTCTTTTTGAGGCCACATATTCTTTTGAAGTTACTTCTTGCCTCAATGTAACTTGTATGAAAAAAGCCATCATTTGAAGCACGAAATAACTTTAGCCACTTAAATGATACTTTTCTCGCATTCTTGCAGTCATTATCAAACCACGGACTAGCAAATTTTTTATTGTTATTTATGACCTGGGTAGAGGGCGGATACGAGTTCTTAATCACTTCAACCAGTTGTGCAAAATTCATGTTTTGTTGGTCTCTTAGATGTTCATCCAATTTGTGCCTGTACATCGCCTTGTTATTTTCTTTCCACTTTAACTGTGGCAAAAGCTTCATTAGCTTACTTTCTTCACTATCAACCGCTTTTATATCGAGAGTCAATATAATTGGAAGATGATCAGAAAACGTTACTTCTCCGACTTCCAGATCTTTAACGTATATGTTCCAATCCCCTCCTATGAGACTAAAATCGATCACCGATGCACCCTGTCGCCCTATGAAAGTTAAGTTTCCATCCCCATCTGATTCGCTTGTTCCGTTTTGTATGCGCAACCCAAAATCGTTACAAAATTCCAATAGCTTATAGCCTCTTCCATTACACATGTTATCCTTCGACTTGCGTTTTATTCCTGATTTAATGTTTTCCGATCCAGCTTGTGTTCCGATTCTTGCATTGAAATCACCGATGATCATCGTATTTAGCATATTTTCGCACATAGCTAATTCCTGCAGTCCTTCGAAATCTCGCTCCCAGTGGTTGCAGTTAATATACATTGGAATTATTCTGAAGCTCTTGTTGTCAAATTGTAAATCCAGCACGTTTAGGCCATTCAGTACTCTAAAATTATATTTAATATATTCCCGATCTCGTTTGTACGCAAAATAGCATCCTCCACTAGCTCTTCCCCTAATATTATGTCGAACAGCAGGTACCCACACAAATTCATAGTTTACAAATTTACTTTCAAAAGAACTTAAAAGTTTTTCCGTTAAAAAAGTTTCATACAAAAAAATAATATCGTGCTTGTTAATAAAGCTATAAAAATCTACATACAATGACTTATTAGATAATCCTGAGACGTTATAAGATAATATTTTGAATTCCGAGGACTTAAATTCACTATTGATAGTTTTTTTATTTGTACTATGGCAGACGGCATTTGCGCTAAACTCTTTGAGAGTGTACCTTCCCAAACGTTTGATGTTCCCTGTTGTAACTTTTTTTAGACGCAGTCTCAACAGTTTGATATTCACTGCTGTAACTATGGCTTTGGAAACCAGCTGGCGCACCTGTCGCCGTCACTTCGTTGTTTGTCAGCTGCTGAAGAATCTCTGTCACATTTCCTCGTTCGCATTGTATGTTGTTGTTTTTATCAAAATAAAATGCATTACCATCTACTTGTAGCTTTTGTCCTCGCAATAGTGTTTTTACGTTTTTGTTTTTAGATGTTATATCGGTTTTTAATTTCATCAATTCTTTTCTCCTTTCCCTGGCTGCCCGTGGGTAGTCTCTATGCACTGTGATGCCGGTTCCCCTAAGTGTAAATGCTTCCTTCAACACTCGTTCGGCATCGTCATTATTTTTCATGCGAACAATTACATTTGCAACTTTTTCGTTGGCATGCATAATACTAGAAGACAAAATTAGCGCTTCGTTGTTCGATTTTAATAAATCCAAGCAAATCGTCTTTGCTTTGTCCGCCGCATTTTTGCAGTTTTGTGTTGGTATGTGGGCTATTATGTTATTTTCAGTCGCTTTTCGCTCCAAAAATTCCACTTGCCGTTCCAACGTAGTGCACCTGTCCTTCATTTTTTGCAATTGCGCTTCCAGTGCTTTGTTGTTGTTTTGCAATGACATTATCTCATTGTGTATTCCTTCTATGTCAGCTTTTGTAGGCAAATTTTTCAACCTTTCATCTAATAAATTTGCCATTGTAGCATACATTACATCTTGAAAATCTGCAACCTGCATACTCCCTACCGCCATACCCTCCCTAGCATTCGTTTTGCTGCCACTTGGATTGTCTGACGGCGTCTTCGCACAAACCCTCTTGGGGGCAGGCATTTTCATGCCGATGAAAGTTTTTTCTTGAGGCGAATGGTTCATTTTGTTTGCAATTTTGACTCACCTAAGCAATCTTTATATGTGCAGGTATAGCTAATATTTTCCAGCCAACTTATTGAGCTTTAGAACTATTTTTTTTCTTTGAAAATTTGAGAGCGATTTCTTTTTACGTTATTCCACTTTTTCCCGAGCTGTCAAAACAAAAGGGGTAAGATACCAAGATATTAAGCCGCGTATTGCTAAAAATATTGTGGCAACAAAATTAATTGCTTCTTTTCCGTACAACTTTTTGGTCGACTCAAAGATCTACTCACAAAACAAGTTCCACTCAAGTGTCACTTCCAATTGGAGTGGCTCTACAGAAGGAACTACAGACAAGTTTCCCATAATGACTGCGAGTTGTGCTGTGTGCTTGCCGCTTCTCTCCGTGACGATGACACAGAGGACAGAGTACAGAGAAGCGAAGCATCCTACCGGCAAAAATGAAAAAAAAAAACGCAAAATTAAAAATACACCAACAAAAGAGATAGTCCGCGTGAGAGGGAGAGAGAGGGAAATGCCAAAGTAACAAAACACAAAATGATGGTGGTGGTGGCACTGGCACCGACCAAGAGAGGTGTCACGGTTTGGTTGTTTTTCGTTTTCTTGTGTCTCTGCGTCTATTTATTCTTGATATCTATTTAGGATCTATCCGCGTCTCCTTTGAGTAATATGTTGTCTTGGCATATTCTATTGCCGCGCTGCATCATTGTCAGCTTCATCACAGAAATTCATCTGCCTTATCGGCTGGAAAGTAATGTTTACTCAGGGGTAAGACGGAAAGGACTCGAGGATGATTTCTGCTGGTTTTGGAACTGATGAAGCGGCAACCCGAGACCGCGGACAAAAACTGTAACATTTTAAATTGATTGAATGGGTTGTTGGGTTGTTGGGCTGCGGCAAAATGTGATGTTGGCGGGTGGGATGCATTGCGAGCTTGAGTGTGTAGTGGAAGATAGCACAAAGGTTATTGTGATTTATTTTATAAGTCATATTTTATTTCTTTGTCCGATGCAGGAGTTAAAGTAGTAAAAAAATGGAGATAACGTAAAATGATTTTGGAAGGTTAGTGAGTGCTAATTTTGGTCGTTTGGGGGTTTTGGGAACCAGTTCTCACCAGTTTCCTTTGCTCAGGATACCAAAAGTCTAGGCTAGGGTACTGTACAAAAATGTGTCAATCAACAATCTTGCCCTAATAACTCATTTCTCAACTGGGTTTCGCACACGAATTTGATTGCGGTTACCTATGCGATGTTTGCAACTCCCCAAGCAAGCTACTCCCTTAATGTGTTGTCCTTTTGAGTTTGATTCCAAGGCCGTAAAAGAAATTATCGCTATACACTATAAAAGCCTCTGCAAGCCACTATAAAATGGATTTGTCCATATAGTCGCGCACAAAAAAAAATGAAATTAAAAAACACATTTATGTGCTGGAAGTGCTCCTCTGAACATGTACCTTTCAAAGAAAACTACCCACAATCACTGAACAGCTTTCCAAGCTCCTCCACTGCATTGCCCCTGCAATATCCTTGTTATTTGAAGATACTGATAGGTAAGCGCACACGAAACTAACTCCCTACCCTATTGCGCACATGCGGGCTTTTGTCGCCCCATAAGAACACCTTTGCAAAATCTACGTTTTTAATGAACTCTGCACAGCCTTCGAGGCTCGGATAGACTCGATTTGTCCGCGTTTAGTTCTTCAATGAAACATGCTGCATATACTCCTAAGCGCACATGCGACCATATTCCTTCCGCACATAATTTTTGTGCGCAAAAGACCATCTCAAATAAGTACACTGTACGAAGCACTACAATTAAAGTTTTTCCGTCTTGCATTGTCCTTTATTTTATAGGTTTGAATATCAATGACTTCAAAAAGGAAAATCGTATTGTTCACTTTGTGCGCCTTACTAATAACCAATTTTAGTCTCAACTTAAAATTTACAGCAGATCACAATTGCAAAAATTTGTATGCTCAATATAGCCACTGTGAACTAGTAAAATTTAGAGCCGAAACTAAAAATGTTTATTGGTAAGGCCCTGTATGTATTGATTCTTCAGAGAAACCTATTGTTTGTAAGAGCACACGAGACCAAATCAAAATTACATCTCAGCTCCTTTCCGCACATGCTCGCTCATTTTTTCTGTATAATATAACCTAAGACATTTTCAATATTAAGTACGGACACATAGGTACAACAGTACCGCATTTTGTGTGAGTTTAAAAACCACCGCACCAATTCCTAACGCAAGTAAAGGGTTGTTTTTTTTTTTTTTTTGTAAAGGTATTAAACTTTAAGTTGGCAACACTATTTAAAATGCAACCGAACACAACGATGTGTCAAAAATTTATCTTGAGAAAATGTGCTGACACGTGAAATAGACACGCTAGATTTTTACAGGTGCATAAAGCACATTCTGAAACAGAAGTCTTGACTTTTTAACTAGACCTACGTACCAATCGGGTTATATTTAGCTCAGCTAAATTTTACAGAGAATATTTTATGGGAGCTAGAATTTGGCAGAATACTTCGCTTAAACGCATAAACTTACAAGTCAATACGAATGACTCATTTTTTTTCCGAAACTACAAAGAAGCTTTTTAAATGCGGTAAAAGTGGTCTCTTAGAGAGGAAGCATTTTCGAAAATGCCAAGAAACGCGTTTTATAATTTGTTTACGAAAGTAGGTATTATTAGGTTAGGTAAGGTTAGGTTAGAGAGGCGGTTTGCATTTTATCCAATTGCACCCAGAAACCATCGAGGCGCAATGTGACTTACTATTGCTATAACTGAGCTGCATTTAAATCTGTTTAAAACTGCAAATCGCATTACAGTAGTTCCGGAGAACGTCAATGTCAAATGTGGAGAAGAAAAAAACAGTTGACCTCGTGCGATTGTGATAGTGATTGACATAAGAGAACTGTCCTTTTTTATTATATACTTGTTGCCCAAGAATGATCTGTAATCATGGGGGAAAGCAAACTACCATAAGCGCACATTTCACATTATGTAAAGCGCACACTCTGTGTGCCAGAAAAAAGAAGAGTATCCATAAGTGGACTACTGTCAAATATATATTCCTAATTATAGGAATTATAGGATATTTGCGCTTTGCAACTTTGAGAATGTGCGCTTCCATACGCTCTCCATTGTGACAAAATTATTCGTAAGCGAACCATCTGCCCAATACGTTGATTCACCCGATTTCTTCGCAATTATAAAGCTGTAATAAATATTGGTCGTTAAATTTTAACTACGTATACGAGTATAGCTTAATTTCTTTTTGAAACTTTTATGGGCGTATCCTATATTGGCTGACACGACGAACCTACCGCCTACGTAAGTCTATTAAACCGCTCTCGCCACAGAAATGCCAAGTGGGAACTGCAAATGCAAGCCTTTTTTACCCGGCCTAAGTAGAGAGGATTAAACTAAGCCAGTTAGTTGTGGGTTCGTTATCGCCGCCGTATACCTAAATCAGCAATTTAGCGGATTCTTCAATGGTGAAGAAGATTATTTTGAGTTTCTTCTAATTTGTCAGTACTATTTGTTCCTCTCCCTCTTGATACATTACAGGGTTCTTCTGTTGTTCTACTGTTAAAAAAAAAAAACCCCCGTCAACGATGGCCATAAAAATGTATTCGTAGAATCGAAATCATAAGTAACGCCAACGAAAGAAATAGAAAGCAAAACCGAAACATGTCATGCCTGCCAATATAGACGATTCCCTAGTGTGTAGCGCTGTCGCACCATTCCCTCCCCCCCCCCCCCCATACTTGTGCTCATATACGAGTGTGATTGTCATCGATTTACCTTATACAGTGACATCGATGATGGGAATGATAATGGCGATGGCCGGCACTGTATGTACACACTTACTCGCTCGCAGTGTGGTGCAGGTCATTGATTTGCCTGCAGCAATGGCTTCTGCTTCTGGTTTCATGTTGATCACTCATCGCTACACGCTGCCAATGGCTTGTACGATATAAATTATCCGCCATAAAGCCATAGTTTGTTCTAATTACGCCGGCACGAAAACGGAGTGGGATGAGGGCAGGCATTGTTTTTGTTTGTTTGTTTCTTTTCTGTCTAAGAAGAATCGAATTATTCGCTTTAATTTTTTTTTTTTTGCAATTGTGATTGCAGCGAGAGAGATACAGACGAGCCACAGAATATATAGAAACCGAGTGACAGACGGCAAGGAGCGCAGTACCGGCAGGCGCATAGCAATGGTATATATTGACGATTGACCACCCAAAGCAATAGCAATATGTGGTGTGCACTGTTTGTATATGTGCACATAATTTGATTTCCGGTTATTTGCTGTTGACAGCTGTTCTCCGTAATTGAGTGCAGATTTTCAGAATTTCGATACTGCGAATGGGAAATTTGATCTGTGGCTAGATGTGAATGTTTTAATTAGCAAGCGTTGCAGCAATTGTTAACTTTGATTGGCGGGGAATTTGAAACGGAATACATCAAATTATGAAATGTGTTCGCTTGGTCTGGGAGTTGCGTTTACGAATTTTTTGACAGTTTATATCGAGAATTGACTCACTTTCGAGAATTGGCTCTTTATAGTTAAATTTTCCAACTTTGAACTGTCATAACTGTCAATGCTGTTGCAGGGACAATACTGAGACCCCCAACTCGCAATCAAATCAATCAAATTCGTTTTGTTTTCCTATCTGTGGAATGGAAATTTAGCATCCGTGTGACATGCAAATACATTTAAAAAAAAGTAAAATAAATGTTGTGGGGGAAATGTGACAGAGTTCGAGAATACCATATTTTTGCATGGCTGAATGCTATTGGTTAGTTATTTTATTATATATTTTTAAAAGGCGAAAAATATACAGTAAAACCCGGATAAGTGCCTCACCTTTAATGCCCCGTTTTGATAGGAACATATGCGGGTTAGGCAGTTATAAAAAAATTCCACTTAAGTGCACATTTATGCACTAGTCTCAAAAATTATGAACAAACAAATGAACAAAACAAATTTACATTGAAAGTTTACATTTTGACAGTGAAGTCAGTCTCCACCATTGTAGTAGATTAAGATTATTACTTTTTTTATTTTTTGTTTTTAAAGCATGAAACACAAGGAAGCGCTTGCAAATGTTAACGTGAAAAATAATTATTCATATGAAAGTTTTTTGAAGTTTGGTTTCATATTTTCGAAGAACAAAAATCGGAATTGCGGAAAAAGGGTGAAACCATGTTCGTTTCACTTCTTCACAGACCGAGAATTGACCCCCAGATGACAGTCGGTTTATTCTGTTGAGTTTTCTAAATGAATGATTTGCATCAGTTTACTAAAACTAATCACAGTAGCATATACAAAGTTTTAAATCAGTAATAGTAAATGTATCCAGTTGATTGTAGACATGCTGTTTGCCGGACACTGTGGTTGCTTCCATTTTATCTGGCTATAATAGCTTTCTTTTTTCCGTGACACTTTGATGACAATTTTGCGAACAAAGTGACAAAAGTGGGCGCAGGGTCATAAGTCCACAGGCCAAAAGTCCACAATGGACTTTTGAGCCAAAAGTTCACACAAAATTCTTGTGAATTTTTGACTCACTGATTGTGGTCTTATGTCTCACGGATGAAGAAGGTGAAGAAGAGGACAACGAGCTTGAAAGCGAAGCTAAAAATTCTAGTAATGACCTCATTTGCGGTGTTTGCCTTCAAAACCCACAAGACACACTTCTTCAGCTTTCAAACTATGAATTCTGTATGGGGGGGCATGCTGCCCCCCTGCAACCCCCCCGCTTAGGTTTACTGATGGATTACGGGTGGGTGCAAGGTTCTTCTTATTACTCAAATTTTGTTGGCGTTATTGCACTTTGTGGGAGTGAAATAAGACCAACTGTTGGAAGTTATCCTTATTACACTATTTAAGAGCGAAATAAGGTACATTTTTAGAAGTTGGTCTTATTTCACGGCATCTATCAAACATTCCCATACTTTTTTGAGTTGTTAAAACAACTCTTTTTTTCATATGGATAATTGTGGACTTATGGCCTACTTCCATTTTAAAATTGTGAACCTATGGCCCAAATTATTGTGAACTTTTGGCTCATCTGGGTGGGTTATAAGTCCACAATTGATTTGTGGACTTATAACCCACAGAGATGGGTCAAAAGTCCATTGTGGACTTTTGGCCTGTGGACTTATGACCCTGCGCCACAAAAGTGTCAGGAAAACATATTTCTCTCTTGCTGTAAAATTTGTATGTATAAATGTCGCATAACTAGCTCATAATAGGCACATACGAATATGAATGAAAGCAGCTGTCAAATAGTAGATATTTCTGTTGCCAGGTGACTGTCAAAAAATGCAAACTCATTTGAATGTGATTGGAAAGCTGACGAAAGGTTTGTTTGTCGAAGAATTCCAGTTCCTTCTATTACGAAATCATTTAAAACCAACTTTAACAGTTTTTAAAGAGAAACCTCAACCGCCACATCTATTACCAATACTAAACAATTTAATTTATTTCCCTCACACATGTCAACTTTTGTCACTCCCTTTACTTTTGATGCATATACAAATTTTCCGTCGCCAGCTGTACGCACTCTTTCATTAGGTCAGTAAATCTATTACAATAACAAATCAATCAAACACTATAATTATTTTGTATACAAACATCGTGTATAATGAAGAACACCCCAATTGTTCCCATCAAACAAAGTCTTAACCAATTAACAATTAATAATTGGTATCGAAAATGTGTCAAAAAAAAAAACAAGTTAATTATTTTATTTGACATTTAATTCCCTCTGCTAATTGCTGAAATTACGATTACTAACTTTTTTCATTACGATTAGATCAATATCGTTCTTTTCTTTAACTGCCCGGCTGTGTCTTCTTGTTCATTTCCCCAAATGTATGTAACCAACCACGATCGAGACGATTAAATTCGCACAAGCACTCGCGAACGCAACGTAATAATGTCGTCAAAATAATAACAAAACAAAATTAGACACAGCACACACACATAACACATCCAAATCGGTGTTCAGTTGTGGTAGAAAAGAACTACGAATGGCGAAGAAAACATAACGAGATAGATAGAGAGAAACGTGACAATAACAGACGTAAAAAGCCGGCATGATTTTATTCGTTATCTTAGTTTGAGTGTGCGGTCGCATATATATCTGTTTCAGTTTGTGTGCATGCTTTTGCTTTGTTTCTCGCCATTATCAATGCTCTTAGGTCTTCGGTCTTTGGTGCTTGCAAATTTTTTCTATTTTTCGTTTTTGTTTTCATATTACTTTTTTCAATTTATTGAGCCTCCTCTGTTACTGTTGTTTGTTGTTGGACGAGTGCGTTCTGTGATGCAAAAAACAAGGAGAAGTATAATTTTTTTTTAGCGCAGTGCTTGCTTGATAAACCAAACCATGTGTTACAATGTAACGCGTGCTTTGGGGGGGATCGATGTTGCCAGTTTTATTTTATTTTTTTGAGATCGAGATGAATTTTGCCGTTGGTCACAATAGCAGGTGACAGGATAAATAAGTCACTGGCCGCGCCGCTAGACGTCTAGCACAAAATAACCCATTTGATGGAACGCTCGCGCTAGAACGATAGCGCCAGCGGCAAAGTGACATTTGACACTAATTTTCTAATCATTTGGAAATTGAAAATGTTTGGAAAAGTTTCTGAAAAAATGGATAATTTAGATCATAAATGTGATTATATTATAAAAACAATCTGAATTGCTATTTTACTTACATTATTACCAATTTTATCACAATTGCAGCTCAGCTTCGTATTTTTGTAAACGTTTGAACGATTGCCTTTGACAGGGTGTTCTTTTTTTTTCTCTCAATCCAACGGGTAGTTTTGCTTTCGATTGAGAAATTTTCTGAAAGTTATATTTCACAAATGGTGACATTTTTTTATATGGAGTCTGACATGCCGCTTGTCATCTAGCGGAAAGTGGAACGCGGCCACTGATTGTCAATAACTACGAAAGAACTTGACACATTTTTCATAAATATGGTCTAGGTTTAAAATGTGACATTTGCAAGAGAGACTAGTAAAAAAAAAAGTGAGCAATGTATTGCCCTAGGTGTATGTAGAAAGTGTGCAAACAAATAAAAAGGATAAGGTTTTTTGATTTACTTTTCGGATTCGCCACAACAAAATAAAACGAAGAATCAATTATACAATCGGCAAAAAGAGTCCTTCGATTAATTTTTCTTTCTAGCGAGCAAATGTCCTTATCGAATCTTCGTTCTTCTTGTTTGTCACTTAAATCACATTGATTTTCGTTTAAAAATGTAGGTACCTTAATGTCTAAAAATTAAATGTAGCTTAATGCTGATGTTACATACAAGTCGCTGGAAATGCAGCTTAAGTTTTTCAATGTGAAGTCTGACGACTCTTGATTCCCCAGCAAATTTTTAACACAAATTAATTCCACGCAGATTTTTTAACAACTGTCATGAATGACAGTGACATTTGAATGATTTATTTATTTCCTGATCTAAGAACCATTTTTGTCTCTGCAACACTTAATTTTGGAAACACTCGGCTTACAGCTTTTTATAGCCTTTTCACACCAAGCCGAAGACCGTGTTTTCGTTGAAATTTACATCGTCCACCAACTAGTTTTCGTTTGACGTTTCAATCAGCTGTGTTCGGTGCAAACCTTTTTGGTTACAAATTTCGATCGCATTAATTAACAAACAAAATGAATTTTGTGCATTTCAAAATAATATTAGTCTAGGTATCAATTAATTGTGGAAAATGATTTTAACTTGTGAGTTGTGTCATTTGTTCCGGCAACTATTCTGCTGAAGTTGCTGATTATTGCAGAAGGTGTGTTTGTTTCAACAAATCAACGATTGGAAGTCGTTTTCGTGGAAAACGACTTTTGACGACTCGTTTTGAAAACTGAAATATGTATGGGGAAACTTCTGTTTTCGTGGAAGTTTTCGAGTATTTTTATGTAAAGGATACAAAATCTTACGGTCTTTTTTTACACTAGTGTTTCGTGTTACGTATATCAAGGGCAATCTTTCTTAGTCCAATACTAACCTTCAAATCATAGGAATATTGCGATGTTCGTATGTCGTGTGCATGTGATATACATACTTCAAAACTGCTCAACTGATTTAGCTGAAAATCTGACAGTTTGTTCCTATTAGTGTCAGCAGTGCTTTGAAAGCGGTTTAAATTGAATTCGATGGGTGGCGCTGTTGCTTCTACAGAGCTAACGTTTCAGTGTGTACATTTGTATGACTGCGCTCATCTCGAGAACCACTGAACGGATATGGATGACGTTTTCACACCATTTCTTGGGGATGTCACAGTTTTGTAAAATTAGGTTACTTTTTTCCTTTCGTAATAATGTGTCCTTAAGAAGTAAAATTCTAAGATGTATCTACCTACTTGTACCTCACCTCAAATTTCGACATTTTCCATCTTTCGTCAATCGTGTGACCTGTCAAAACTTTAGTCAAAAAGTAAAACTGGCAACTCCACCAGAACTCATCGTGTATCGTCATTTCGTCATAATTATCGCGGCATTTCTCTATCTATTCGTTTCACTTACACATCTCTTTACTTTTGCGGCTTTTTTTTGCATTCCTCATTCCTGTGTGTTTGTATACTCATTCGTATTCATTCTCGTCGTTGTTTTATGTCATTCGTTGCAGCATAGCCGCACAAATGATGGCTCTGCATAGTTAGCCGGTTTTCGTGGCTTTTTTTTCGCCGTCTGCTTGTTGTACTAAGTATTCACTCAGTCCTCTTGTGCTCACCGCTGGTTCTAAGTCTAAGTCAATTACGAGACTGTATAATGAAATATTGTGTGGTTGCCGGCATTTAAGCGGAGTAATTGTCCTTTTGCGTGATCCTGAGTGGTGGTCCCAACTCCCAAGTGCATGTCATTATTTACGAGTTGTCTATTCACCGCAAAAAAAGAAAAAAAAAAAAAAAAATCGGTGTCTGAAATATAACAACCCTCGTTCTGTCATCTGTCACATGTCCTTCGCGTGCTGAGAACAGCTGTGCCGGGTCAAAGGCTACCCGTTTTCGGTTTAATATAATTTTTTGTTTGCCTCCTAAATGAAGTGCCTTACTGTTTGAGCGAGTGTGTGCTCTTAATGTGAAAAGTCCTTGATTTGAATTCGATTTGTATAACAGTGCAGATTGCACTTCGTCCCAATGAAGCTATTGCAGGAATTTATATTCGCATCTACAAGGAATGTCGATGATATTGCATTCACACAGGAAATGGTAAATAGACGTGTGTTAGAGTATGTCTCCGATATCCACCCCCAGCGGGGTGTTCAGGTGAATCCACTCATGTCCTATACGCATGACAACGGTGTGCACCCCCAATATTTTTGTCCTTCTTCCCGGAGTAGGTAGCTTTAGTTTGAGTGTCTGCGACTGGATTTAAAACACCAACACCGCCCCACTTGAGATTATTATTCAATTTGTGTTGTGTATCTCGTTTTCGGATTCTACTGACTCCGCATGCATGTGGGACAAGATATCAAGATATGAGACCAAAGTGATTAATAGGTGATTTGTGTTTCGTAATGGTAATTAAAGCTGGGCAAATACAAGAGCCATTAGTTCGAAGACAGGTGGATCTTTAAATTTATCTTAATGGTGCGAGGAGATAATTCAGCTCTTTGCTGTGTTTGATTATAGTGAGCGCACAAATTGATAAAGGGGGGCTAATTAAATTAGACGAATGTTTGTTTTGCTAAACCTTCTGTCAGAATTTAATAGATTGTTTTGGCATTTTCATACAAATTGCGGAAGCAATGAAGTTTAACTGACAAGTAGATGAATGGAGTCGATTTGATACAATTTGCCGTTCATGGACCGTGTGGTGAATTGTGCTCAATGATGAATAAGGTTGAAAAGCACATGTCACTTCTGATCTGGAATTGTACTTAACCTCAATAAATTGTAGTTTATTTGAATGTTACTTTGCTTTAGGTGGTTTGAAATAGGATAACAAGCTTAAAGCGTGTGTCAATTGGTTTTAAAGGGCCAATTTTTCTGACACTATCGTGGTGAGTAAGTTGTAAGCTGATTGGTTGACGTTTTACTTTACTGCAGTGTGTTCAATACTGAATTCTAGTTGCAACGAAGCGTAGAATTGCAAAATGTGCATTTTATTTTTGGGGTTTGTGACATTTGTTTTTCACCACTGACAGGTATACGTCAGAAAATCAACCGAGGATAGTTATTTAATGATTTGTTGACGTTTTACTTTACTGCAATGTGCTAAATACCGAATTCTAGTTGCTAAGAAGCGTAGAATTACGAAAGTTGCATTTTATTTTTGAAGTTTGTGACATTTGTTTTTCACCACTGACAGGTATACGTCAGAAAATCAACCGAGGATGATTATTTATTGCTTACACGGACCTTACTCGACTTTCTTAGCGACAATTGCAATATAATATGAAATAATTAGTTTCAATTTCGAAAGAATAAGTCACGGGGTCCTAAGAGGTCCTAAAACTGGGTACGAAAGCCGCTTATAACTCTGTTCCCGTACTGGGGAATGGTTGGTAAAACGATGCGATTGGGTGTCTATGATAGGATTAAGTAGACATTATGAGTAAAAAGGGAGTTTTCCAAAACCACTCCACAAGACCCCTCTAAATAAAAGAAGAAACTCTAGCTAAAATGCTAAACCAACCACTAAAGTTAAGAAAGTTACTGATTTTGTTAAATTTTGTTTGTCTGAGATGATCAAGGGCCTTCTTGGTATTAGCCAGGGCAGTGATCTACAAAGACACCACAAATCAAATAGGTCTTCACATTAGCTTGCGGCCGGTCCTCGTAATTTAGACAGTGGGATAGTTTGAAAGGTGTCAAACTTGGTTACGGACATGCCTATTATCGACAAGTCTCACACTAGTAGTCTCCTGGTTTGTTTTATATACGGCTTTGTGTTTTTTGCTTAAAACTTTCGTTGTAATCAGGCCAAATCCGACATTGAAATGAGACAATTTTACAGATTTGTCCACCTAGTCTCTACCATTAAGGTTACAACAGCTTTCTTTCTTAACTTTCCTGTCTTGAGACGACGTATGTGACGGGCCAGATCCGACTATATTTTTTGTTGAATTTAGAGCTTTAATGACGCTCCAACTGTCGAAGAGGTTTTTGTTTGGCAGCCGATTTATTGTTGCCAGTTTTGGTTTTTAACTCTTTCGGAACACTAACTACCAATTGTGATTGGGGCTTCAAGGGAAAAATGCTGTTTGGAAACTGGGTTTAGCTGTCTTCAGTGCACATTTGACCTACAATATTTTGATTCTACATACGACTGGATCAACATGAATTTTCATTACAATTTGACACTGCAGCAAACCTGGGGTCAAACCGTGCGGTCAATGAACGAGTCTTACGCGACGGAATTTGTTTTTGTTTCACATGTAAAATCAACTTAATTCCGTGAGCTCGTTTACGGAAGTGGGGATTCGACCCCTGAATTTCAGTATTAATTCATTTACGTCGTTTGCGCGTTTGACATTTAAGTACAGCTCAATGAATGTCATGCTCCAGATCCAGTCTTTATTCCACAATAATTAATCCACTTGACTTGACAGCTTTCCGGTTGTCATTCCTTTTCCGTAGTTTAAGGAGTTCTTCAAAATATAGAAATCGAAAATTGCTTCCATAAAATCAAGAAACGTCAAGTACACGGGAACAATAAATTGTACTATATCGACTGAATGGAATATTGTGACTCATGCATTAAAATTGTGTAGCAATTTGATAACGAACAGTTCACAATGACTGGAAAAAATCAACAATCTCTGACTGGTTTACTAATTGTGATGACAGCTGGCTGGGCGCAATTTGTTTGAGTGTTGAAATCATCACGTGAACAATTCCTTCCAGTTGACTCCGTAAAATCTAGTCAGTAACTAGACTAACTGTCATCCCCTTAATAGCTGTCAAAATGTAATTGCCCACTGAAAGCACCCATTTGTTCACCTCAAAAAATCCACCACAATCTCATATATTCCAACTAGACAGCTCACCATTCATCACTTACTAAAGTGCCAGCCATAAATACCGCCAGGGTTGTTACATCGATTCACAAATTTTTCCCGTCAAAAACCTATTGGGCCTTCTACCGAAAATACATTTTAACATTTTAACCTTCACCTTTAAAATCCACAAACGGCTAATTTTATTCATAAACCTTAAGCTGGGCACACAAACAGATTTCGATTACCACGTTGAAATTTAAAATTTATAATCACTTTCTTATGATGATTTATGTGCCAACTCTGTTTAAAACTGTTTATTTCCCCCTTTACACATTCACATTCGCTAATTAAATGAGGCATTCAAATAACCATCCAACCAAACCACCGATCAATACTTTAGTTTTGCCGTTGATTGTGCTCGCTTGTTATGTCTGACTGTCTGGGTGGTGCAAAGACCTTTCCCGCAGTTCCCACTTCCCACCCAGTGTACAGTGTGTACAGCAATTCAATAACTATGTACATGCATGTGCAATATAAAAAGGGCACGAGCATGTACATGTATGAGCATTTCATTAACTGGTTAACCAACGAAACATAAAAATGAACTGTCACCTTTGTGATTGATTGTTGTCACTGAAAACACGTGGAAATTCATCAAAAAATGTGTCCCATAATGGTCATGGAGCAGATATTGTGGTCATGGAGTGTAATGAGTTTGACATTTGCCGGCAAAAGTGTCACTGCGAATTGGATGAGACATGTCTAATATGATTGGTTTTGTTCATTAAAAGAAAAAACAAAAACAAAGGTAACTGACGTATATTCACGCAGCGGAGTAAGTGACAGAAACGAGTAATGCTGACTGACTGGTATGGCATCCGTCATATTCACAGTTCTTACTGTCAAAAGAAGTGACGTTTGTCAACTTGTCGCATGGATATCCTCATTTTTCTGGTTCTCTAGAGTCACCGTTCCTTTTTGCTACTATATTTATATTAAATTCGTTAACGTCATTTCTACAGTTTTTCAAGTGGAAATGTCATATATGAAGTGACATCTATATTTAATTTGTATACTGGGAATAATAATCAAATCGTGAATGAAGAGCTGTGGAAGATTTTTTTCTTAGAATGGGAGCAGTTCCAGTGAAACCAAGAATTCAACTCTGTGTAATATGTTGGAGACCAAATTCCAGTTCTTCCAGTTCATAGACTGACTTTTGACACCTAGCCATAGGTCGTAACAGACTGTCAACATGGCGTCGATGGAGTCGATTATCGCCTCTGGCTATTAGTTTTACAAACCAGCGTCTGTGACTCTTTTAGGTAAAGGGAGAAACTTTGGAGCTCGGTGAATTTTAAGAGGACTCCGACTTTCAGTTACGCGCACAAGTAATACCTATTTGCAAGCATCCGGAATAGCTTTTGAAAAGTTTTGGGTTTGCTTTGCCGATCTATTAAAAAAATTGGCGCCATTAGGTGTTTGGGAGGTGTTCGCAAAACAGTTTCTGATTCTGTTCTCAAAGGGTCTTCATTTTAGACCGTTCGTGAGAAGGGTCCACCACCGGCTCCGGGTTTAAATCTCAGACTTGCCTTGAATCTGTATATATTTTGAGAGTACGAACAGTCACCTTTGCACAGCATATTCCAATCGACAAGGGGTCACTCTAGGTTGATGAGTGTTGTTTCTTGTCTTAGGCCGTTTTATTAGCCCTTAGCCATTCTGTTGAAATAGAGCTTGCATTTGTTATTTAATTCTATTTGTTTGAATATTTTATTGTTGATTTGCATTATGTGGAATGTTTATTTGTGGTGACCTTAAAGTAACAGTGACGTAGCATTATCGTATCTGCGTACTTGCCGTAAATGAAAGTGATTTTAAATAGCCAACGGGTTATGTTACACATCTTTGCGGAATTCCGCTGCCGGTTAACATTAAGTTATCGCTCAGTCTGTTACTATTCTCAAGAAGCATATTTTCCAGTTAAAAATGTGTCACCAACCCGATATACTCAACATTCTGGCAGTCATTGTTATTCCCCAGATATTTTGCATATGGCCAACCCGAGGCCCCACAGTCGCAGTTGTCAAGTTCTAAATTAAAACAGCCCCCACCCCTTATCAGCCAATGGTAATTACTTACACAACACCACCGATGAAATCCGAAAAATCCTACAGTTTACAAAACAATCGACGTAAACTATTTTCCATGGCACACGAGCGATGTTGTCGTCCTATGCACCCACCTTCCTTTAAATAAAACACAGCCCGAGCCCAGTTGTGTTGATGAGAGAAAGAGAACGAGTAGATGCATTCCCGATAACAGCTCACACCAGTAGTCAGACTAACAAACGAACTGCAACCGACATGCATACGTGTGTTATCCTGCCTTTCATACAGACACGAACGAACATCAGCACATCTGAAAGTGACTTCAATGGCGCTGTATGCTGCTGAGCTGCTGTATGTCCTGTTTGTTTTATTCTGGGTCAGAATGTGCTGAGGAATATATAAAGGTACGTGGGTGGGGGGTTGGTTGGCGGGTATATTTTCACTCGCATTAGTGCAGCTATTGATTCTGGTATTGTTGCCGCCGAGCGCGCTCCTTGTGTTCACATGGACAGACAAAGAGTCGGCCCCCAACATAAATAGATGTACGGTTTGTTGGGATTCTTTTTTTTTACCTCCCAGTTTTGTCTTTCAGTGACATACACACTGCGAGTGTGTCAAACGTTTCAAGGATCAAAAATATAAGAGAATGAAATCTATGAACTGGATTATGCGAAGGAGTGTTTATTTTTTTTTATCTTTATTTTTTTGTTTCTAATTGTGTCGAGCGAAATTTTAGGGAGTGCTTTAAAAGATTTCGAGATATACAGCGCATGTGGCAGTGTGATGCGTTTTATCACCAGTTTAACTGTTGGTTAGGAGATTTAGGAGATTTTTTTTGGGACTTTTTACCCGTCAGATGCTGGCGACATATTTCTAGAGGTAGAAATTAGTTTTTCCCTTTTTTTGAGCTGCAAATATAACGAGGAACTCAACGGAGACCTGCCAGCGATAAATAAAATAAATGCATTTTTTTTATGCATCTAACTTCGCTTGCTCTCACTTGATTTAGGTTATATCTGCTTTTCTTCGAATCATTGTTTGTTCTACGTTTGAGTCCTTTTTTTCCGAATAATTTGAAATTAGTTTTAGATGACGACGCGGCATAATATTTCCTTCTGTTAAATTTCTTTTACTTCGTAAAATAAAGATTGTTTTTGTTTCTTGAACACGGTCCAACTAACCTGACTTACTTTGACGGATACGTCAACGCATTTAACGGAAGGAAATATGTTTATATGCACAAAAGTACAAATATTCTACAGGACTTTGTTTGTTTTTGACTGAAGTCATCGCCGTTTTAAAGTTCCCATGATTGAACGTACTTTATTTATGGAAACTGTCAACGGATTGAGCGGACTCTAACCATGCTTTCTATATATAAATAGATTCTTTTCATCGTTTCAGAAACGTGGTGTAAGTCACGATTGTTGATTGCTATCGTTTGTGATAAAACATTACAAGTTTGAATTTTTAAAATAATACATAAATTTAATCAATTATAAATAACAAAGATACATTCACCTTTCATTCGGTCTATAGCTCATAAAATTCGTCGTTAAAATAACGCCGCAATCGGTACGACAAAAAAATGCAAACCTTCTACAAAACGTTGGCAATACTTTCAATGTGTCTATTAAGCTTACTACGCTGATCGAGCTAAACTAAATTTGAGCTGCTCTCAAACTTTTAACTTTTCTTAAAAAAATTCCTCAAAATCCTGGCTAAATTTTGACATTGAGTACTCTCTGTGGATAAGTGTCACAGAAAACAGCTGTTCTTTAAAGAAACTTCAAAAATTCAATTACGGGTCATTAAAAATGTTGAACATTAGAGCTGATAATTAGCGATGGCTGTGGATTAAAAATCCTTAAGAAAAAAAATGTTAGACGTCTATTTACGAAGAAGTATTTTATTAAAGTGAAGGATCAATATTAAGAACAATATAATAGTATGCCAAGATTAGGTGAGTTAGGTGAATAAGAAAAAGATATATTTAAAGTACAGATGGCAGTATTAATTGTAAATGTTGCCATGTAGTACAATAGGATCAATTTATTATATTTAATAAAAAAAGGCTAATTTTTGCTTACTTTTCCGCAAGACAACAAGGCAACCGAGCACAACGATCTGTCAAAATTTAGTTTGAGAAAATGTGCCGACACACGAAACAGGCACACTAAATTTTGACAGATGCATAAAGCACACTCTGAAACAGAAGTTTTGATTTTTTAACTAGAGCTAGAGATTCGCTTAAATTTAGCTCAGTTTATTTTCGGAGAGAATTTTATAAGGGCTTTAAAATTTGGCTCGAGAAGAATACTGCGCTTAAACGCATAAAATAACAAGTCAAGACAAACGACTCATTGTTTTTTCGAAGCTACAAACAAGCTTCTTAAATGCGGTAAAAGTGTTCTCTTAGAGAGGAAGCATTTTCGAAAATGCTAAGAAACGCGTTTTATCATTTGTTTAGGAAGGTAGGTACTATTAGGTTAGGTAAGGTTAGTGCGGTTTGCACTTTATCCAATTGCACCCAGAAACCATCGAGGCGCATTGTGACTTACTCTTGCTATTACTGAGCTGCATTTAAATCTGTTTAAAACTCGCATTAGAGTAGTTCCCGAGAACGTCAATATCAAATGAGGAGAAGAAAAAAACAGGTGACATCAAAAACTTGCAAAGGGTGTTTCTTTTTAGAGGTACAGAACTTTAAGTTGGCAACACTATTTTAACTGGCGGCCATTTTGTCAGTTGTCAAGTGATTTATTTTTAGTTTAATTTGGCGTTTCAACATGAATAGACTGGCGCCTGAACAACGCTTCCGAATCGTTCAAATTTATTTTGAAAATCATGGTTCTGTTCGAAATACGTATCGCGCACTACGTCAATTTTCGTAAGCGAATTTTGTTTAGCTCACTTTTGGTTGAATGGATACCTACGCCAAAAAACAAAACAGTTATATTTGGAGTGATGATAATCCTCAAGTGTATGTTGAGGCACCGTTACATCCACAAAAACTGACTGTTTGGTGTGCTTTATGGGTTGGTGGAATAATTGGTCCGTACTTCTTATAAAAACGATGCTGGCCAGAACGTTACAGTGAATGGTGACCGCTTTAGAGCCATGATTAATGACTTTTTCGTTCTTCAATTGAAGAATCATGATGTACAGTAGCTGTGGTTTCAACAAGACGGCGCAACACGTCACACAGCTCGTGCCACAATTGATTTATTAAAGAAAACGTTTGGTAGCCGCTTAGTTTCACGTTGCGAGCCCGTGAATTTAATTTAATTTAACTCCGCTTATCGACGTAGACTAGCGACGACTTCACATATCCAGACAGAAATGACTATATGTGAACGCCGCTTCAATAGTCAATAAGCCCGAAACGATTGACCACTTGGATGACTACATTCGCCGCGTTATTGCCGATATACGGCCACAAATGTTGGAAAAAGTCTTCGAAAATTGGACCTCCAGATTGGACTACGTCCAAGCCAGCCGTGGTGGTCATATGCCAGATATCATTTATATTCTAATGACAGAAGATTATCTTTTGAATAAAGTAAGTTTCATGTCAATTAAAAATCTGATGTTTTGTTTTATTCCATTTCAAAAGTTTTATACCTCTAAAAAGAAAATCCCTTTATTTTGCTGAACGTGATCATTGTTTTGGTAAACGAATTCTATCTAACAAAAATGTCAAACTTTTTTTCAGCCTTTATAAAGTTAAGTCCAGCATTTTTCGTAACCTAAAACGATTACTAAAACTATATTTTACCTAAAAAAAAATGTAATACGTGAATTGTCAATTGGTCTGTCGCCTTTTTCATTTAAATGCAAATTTATTTCTCCTTAAAAGGAAAAATTTCAAGTTTTAGGAAAATCGGACATAAAAAATAAAAATATGACCCCCCTAAGGTGAATTGCCTTCTAAAAATCTTCTATATCCCCTGTTACTTTACAAAATTCCACATCGATGTGGTGACAAGGAACCATTTTTTTTTTAATTTGAATTATTGTTAATTGTCCTGATTTATTTCTTCTTCAAAATCCTTTGTTTTATTTTAAATCTTATTATCATCGTCGCCAGTGGAGTATTCTTGGATTTATAAATAAATACGTCTGCACGTTATGCTGTCTAAAAGAAAAGTAATTTTTATTTCTATAAACTATTGACAATTAATAACAATTTCTAATAACGGTTGCTATTTATAATAAAGTAGTACAGTACCGGTTGCTACCGATACTTCAGGTACCTACGTTCCCCTCAAAATGGGGGTCAAGGGGTCATTTAGGGAAAGGCAAACATTTAGTAATTTTTACTGCTCTCTCAACGTGCAGAGTTAAACGTAAGTACTACATACGAACTATTCGTGAGGTATTAAGAAAGGCCCCCCTTAGTGCGGCTGGGAGGGTCCTACCTGCAAATTCTTCTACACAGCTGGTGAAAAACACCATCAGACTCTACAAAAAGCAGCTTGGCATTTGCACTGTATAATATATGTATATAGAGAGCGGTGGCCTAGTGCTCAATGAAGGTGGTAAGTTACCGGCGAACTTCCTGACAATGAAGCAACAAACAAACGTCTTTCTTAGAGGAATGCATCTACTGCGCAGAATTGACAGTCAGAGTGGCTATATTTATTGTGTAAGCTTCGATATTAATCAGCCCTCTCGTACAGGTAAAGGTCACTCAAGCGGTTCCGCACGGGTTGAAAGAAAATGCTTCATTGTTGCTTCAAACTTGTAGTAAAGCTCCCAGCACATTAACCGTTCTTACTACTGCCAAGTTTGGGGATGAAAACTGCCAGTTGGATCTGTTATATTGAACTCCCTCTTTGCAAGATCAATCCCACACTCAAAGTCCAAGTCATTTTTGATCGCTCTACAAAAGATGGACCCTCCCATTTCACTTGCGTCAAAACTACTCATTGAACCCTCTACACACCATCCGTTTAGACAACAACACCCCTTTAAAAATTAGAAGTCATCTCATAATTTACAACTACGTGCATTTATCTCAATTCGTCTAATCAACCTCGGCAGTTGGTATACGGCCGCACACACATAACACGTGTTTCTATATGAAAATTCCATTTCCCCATACCTAACAAAGAGTGTCTGCAGAAACACAACACAACACACAGTCAACCCTGAGAGCAATAGAGATGGACAAGGGTAATTTTTCAATTCCATACCGGAGTTCCGGTAGACGACAGAAGTTTATGCAGATACTCGTATACAATTTGAATTTCACTGCGCCTTTCTCAGGCTCGAAAGTGAGTGAGTGAGCTGTGTATGTTGTGTATGTTCTGGTCGATGTTACCCTTCTTCCGCATTTGTATTTTCCTTTTTTTTCTAATCTACCCTGTCAATATGTATCCGATTGTATAAAAGCCATTGTTTATTAGTTTCTTTTACTGTTCTTTTTATTCTTTTGCCGGTTAACTTTCCCAGAAGGGGGAATACCAAAAAGATCAATGCAAACAGTTTCCATTTCCATTATACGAGCAGTAAGCACTTCCCTGTATACACCTCGTCATCGTGTCGCGTCGCATTGTGGTGAATGACGAACGGTGATGGCGCGTATCTATTGGAGCATGAAATAGTCTGTGTGACCGTTGAATTGAAACCGGAAAATATTTATTTTAGTTTAAATTGGGCCTACATTTAAATGCTTTCACGGATCGCGAAGATACGCTTTCCGTGTGGTGCATATTCAAGTGACTAAACAATACAGACGCCGCCGGTGCCGTTGTCCGTGTCGGTGGCGGTCTATGGTGCGGCAAGTAATTCAACCGCTGGGATGTTTTCAACACACAAAAAAATGCTAAAATGACAGCGCGGCACTGGAAAGAGATACTGACCATGCAATGAGTGTGCTTAACTGCCTTTGCAATGCGTCAATTTTTTCTATCAAATTCTGTTTGGCTACTAACGAATATAAGTTTTACTAATGACGACTCTAGACGACAGACCGTAGGATTAAGAATTGTTTGCCAAGAAATAGCATCAATGACAGATGTGTGTAGCGATTTCATTGAGAAGACGGTTGAAGTAGGTCCGTGGGTTGTGTTTAAATTAACGCCGGAGAAAGAAAATATTGAACAAAAAAACCAACAGTCTTATCGCGAAATTTAACAGTCTGTAAATTTTTTTAAGAAATTTCAGTAATTTCAAGAAATGATGGACATTGGTGGGAGTACCATCGACGTATCTATGATATCAAACAATCTATGCCAGCTAGAACTTAAAATTTATGTGTTATTCCAATTCATGTCAACAACAGCTAAAAATGTCAGCATAGTGAAGTATTCCACTTGGGTATTGAATACCAGCGTAGTCAGTCGCCGCAATCATTGTTGTTTCCCAACAAGAACACCAAGGAAAACAATAACACCGAGTAAAACGACATCAGGAAAAATAACAACACCCAGCAAAACAATTAAGGAGAAATAACAACAACAGCAACAACAAAAATAGTAACAGCATCAACCACAAGAGCAAACACAATAACAACACCAAGCAGAACAGATAAAGGCGACGCAAATTGCCGCTAATAACACCAAATTCCGAGCAACAACACCAATATTACCAATAACAACAGCAATAACTGGAACAATAATTAACAACATCAATAACATCATTAACAACATCAACAACATCAACAACATCAACAACATCAACAACATCAACAGCATCAACAGCGTCAACAGCATCAACAGCATCAACAATATCAAGAACATCAACAACATTAACAACAAAAAGGACAAAAACAATAAAAGCACCAAGCACGACAGATAAAGGAGAAGAAAAAATGAGTTCAACACCGAAATGCCACTAATAATACAACATTTTCACTTACAACACCAACATTTTCACTAACAACACCAACATTACAACTGACAACAGCAATAACTGCAAAAATAACCTCGACAATGACACCAATAACCACTTATTTGAAAGCATATTGCATGTACAATTATCGGATAAAAAGGATATTCAGCATCTAATACAAAAACATCGTGGATGGTAGGCACCTTACAGCTTCAACTTGGTACGCCTCCAGTGACGCCTCTTAGCGTTGTATCGAATTGTGTTTCCAGTACGCTGACGGACCCATTGAGGTACCGATCTATTTTGTTTTAGCTTTTTAGCTAATTTCTGTTTAATCCTAAACGATTTGTGGGCAGCCATTTCGTCCGCACTTGACAAAGATTGGGAAAGAAACTTATAACAACAAATTACCACTAGGTTAGGTTAGGTTAGGTTAGGTTTGGTTTATGGGTGGATGAGCCCTGTCGCACCCCAAATTGCCACTAACAACAGGTTCCTTTGCGTTGTCTTCCTTTGTTCTGCATATTGTAATCCGTTGTGCTGCGTTAACTGAGCTGTACTGCGTGTCTTTGCGTTGCTATTAACCGGATTGATTTGCTTTGTATTGGGTTCCGTTGCGCTGCTTTTGCATATTATTGCGTTTCTGCGTTACACTGCTCCGTTGCATTGTGTCGCGTTAAGCTGCTCTGCGTTGCTCTAAAAAATCGTAATAAATGTGTAAAAATTGACCAAAATGCTTCATTCTTGCGGTCTAATTTGGATGGCGCAGCTTAAGACAACTAATGTCAAACTTCATCTAATCGTATCACACCTGGCACTTCACTCTGATTACGTCTATCTGACATTTATTCGCAGACGAAAAGTTTTGCGTACAGATATCCGGTGCTCCCAAGAAAAAACTTCAATTCTACACTCATTCATATGCAGTAGAGATTACACTTCAAAGTTTACGACTCTGTCGTAATCTTCTCAAAATCTACAAAACATTTGTAAGTGTATACAGGCGCACTTCCAAGCTTTTGAAGTATGTCATTCTGAGAGTAAGGAGTTGGTCGGTTATAGTTCATTTCCAGCTATGCAACGCCCTTCGTCCAACACCTTGTTCAAAAACTTCCGAGGAGACAGGAGACAAAGCGATGACAGTTGGGTGGCCCTTTATTGGAGAGATCATTCGCATTTTCGTTTTCGAAAAGAGGTTTGTTTAATGCATTCCCACTTCAATGTACCAAGAGATCTATTGAACTTATTCGTTACCTAAGGCCTTGAATATTTCTGTCCGCAGTTAAATAACCCCGATGAAATTTCGCCAACTTTTAGCAATGGCATATGTCAATCTTTTTACAGACATTTAAAATGCAATGTTTGACACACCAAGAGCTGTTTAGGGTGCAGCAAATCGCTCTACGAGTACCACAATCGCTGTTGAATCCGAATGCCAACTCTACCTCCTAATCAAAATATTTATCAGGGATTACGTAATGAAATGAAATTTTGGGTAAAAGGATTCTTACGAAATCAGACGAAGCACTGCGCCGCTCACCACTTTCATTTAATTCAGCAGTCTTTCACCATTGACGTGCAATGACATTTTTGTTGGTTTAGTTCAACTAAACAGAAACCCTTGGAAATTGCCCAAATTTATGTCCATTTCCACAGAAACAAATGCCCACTTCCAATGACTCGCAAAATCGGATTGGAAAACCACTTCACTTGGAGTGTCCAACACCTTGTGCCGATCATCGCCAAGAAAACCAAACCGAAAACAAACTAAAAATACTCGTGTACAACTAAAAATCATGCAGCTGTCATCTGGCCTGGGTCAAGTTGAATGAAAACTTCCCGCACGGGCAACTCTCAACCATGCATTACGGAAAACCAAACAAAAGAAGGTTTTATTTATTTATTTATGTATCGCACTTTTCAAGTTTTTTTTCATTAAATCTTTTTAAGTGGTGCGCTAATGTACAGTGGCACATAATGAGCTTAAAAAGAAACGTACTGCTCTTGAGTCTTTTTACTGTGACGCAGCTCGCTTATTTAGCGCGTCAGTTGGCAGCACTTGTGTAAATGTGCGAGTGGCGAATGACTCGTGCAAAGTAAATCTTGTCTTTGACAGTTAATTGGCAGACTGTTACAAAAGACGCACGCGCTTTCAAATCAAGATTTATTTCGAAAAGCAGGTAGGGAAAAATAAATAATTAGATGGCGGGTGTAGAGGTTGACAGTTCTTGGACTGGGGAAATGGGGTAGAGATGATCTACTCTTCGATGTGCATTATGTGTCATAGCAGCTGTTGTACTTTCAAACTTAATGTCCTTTCACAGAGAATGATTGCACAGAAATATAAAAATTTTCAGTTTCAGAAACTGTAACACTCAACTAGGGATGAAAACAAATCGAAGGGTTCGGTTAATTTCGCACTTTTATTAAAATTTGTACAATTGCAGAAGTAAATCGTTCATTCGCACGAAAACGTTAGACCGTTTCGCCTTACAGAGCACCGACCCAGGCTTAATAACAACCTTGAGTAATTTTTTTTCCAACTAGGTACATATCTGACTAACTAAAAAACCGACAACTCTCCTCCCGGGAGAATATTACAAATTCGGTGAAAAAGTACTGGACTAAACCATGCAACCCTTTGGACCATCAGCTGGTTCACATTCATTGATCCAACCCAAACCGCTGTACTATTTGACGTCAAAAACTGAATCTACATTGCCAGTAATTCACTGGACATTACAATTGGTGATTGATTGCAATTCCCATTCCTTCCTTCCTTCGCTATTGACGCTGTCAAACGCAACTTTGAAATCCCCAAAACACACTTACAGCTTAGGGACACTGATCACAGCAAAAAAATTGTGAGCATATTGTTGAGTTTCCAACGCTTAGGATTTGTAATTCAATTTCGAAGAATTGAATCGAAAATATTCCGGACCAAGTTCAGTATGGAGGTAGGTTCGTCTGCAGTTTTCGGGGAGTCTAGGATCTCCTTCCCTGAAAATGTAAAAGATGAGTCTGCAATGCCATAAAATTGCAATAAAAATTGTTGAAAAAAAAAACCTTACAGACAAAGTGCTTATTCTCCCGTGAGTTCGCCTAATCCACGCATAATCTTCCCGCATGCATTCGCATAAGCTTCCTCTAGCAGTCAATCGTATTTTGTTTGATATTTATATCAACATTTGCCTGTGAGTTCGCCTAATCCACGTATAATCTTCCCGCATGCATTCGCATAAGCTTCCTCTAGCAGTCATTCGCATTTTGTTTGATATTTACATCAACATTTGCCTTGACATACTCAATTCTTTTGCTCAAAATATGTATCACCTGCGATTCCCCGATGAATTAGCCTGCGAATTAATTCTTCTTCTTAGGGGAACCCAAAGCGAACGCAATGCGAATCGCCTTTTTTTCTGGGGTCCATTCAATTTGTGGAATGGTTTTATAAATAGAGTAAGCACAGCTTCTTAAGCTGAAATGAAAACTCTTCTTGAAGACAAATGTGTTGTCTGAAGGTAGCCCTAGAGTCGTAAAGGGTTCAGTCTTTGTCAGTGGTCAGATTCTGTAAGGCGAAAACTATTAAACCTGCGCACGAATGATTTGCTCTTAGTTTGCAGAAGTAAATAGCCCGTGCACACGTAAACGCATAAACGTTTGAAAGTTAATCTTCACCAGAAAAGTACATCGTTGCTATTGGCGTTTCTTGTTTGCAGTCGTATACGAGAAACTGTAAAAATCTAACCAACTGACAGCTGGTGCAATGACACACAGAGACCTTTGACAGCACGTATCGTATTCAAAACCCTCTGTGCGAGCGGCAATTCTCAATTCATTAGTCTAAGGCTTTGGCAGCAATAAAAAGTCTTTTTAATAGTTTTCCCAATCTGACAACTGCAGTTTAAGTTGCCGTCAAATGAGCTTCCACAACCTTCGACTTTCCCCATCATCCTCTCATTTATACCTTCCGTTTATGGCATCCTTTATGCGCATTAACAAACAAAAAATCAATAAAACTTTACGACACTAACCGATACGGTTCTCCCTTATATTATGACCGACAGATGAAGTCCATGACATTTTCTCTCGCACGGCAGAGGCAGTTCATTTGCCGCCACAGCAGCGCACATGCACAAGCACATCAAAGCAACTGCATGCGTAGTACACTGCCAATTCCAATTATCAAGCATACGAGTACGAGTACGTGTGCGGGACCGCCCCCTTTTAACTATGATTTCACTTCGGCGGATGACATGACATGCTGAGAATATATACCTCAGCAGATAATCCACCTTCCTTTTGGGGTTTTTGTGCTTTTCGGCAGTTCATCATCATAATCGCCATCGGTGCATCCACATTAACGATGACGTTTCGAAAGTGATTATTACCAAAACCCTGTAGCTGGGATATACTCGCCGCCTGCACAAAGTAGACGCAACACATACACAACGGCACAAATTGTAATTGTCCGCGAATCTGTTGAGAAGAGTGTCTAGCGGCTGGCACAGATGCTGCGCCGGCACAAGTGATAATAACATCAGTGGTGGCGACAGCACTCATCATCATCATCATTGAGTGAAAATGACAGCTCTATAGTTATGGGGGACGACTACACTGTAGCCGATGAATGATGAATTAGCGACGTGTCGGCTGTGTATGGTGGAATGCACACAGGATGCACGACAAGAAGCAATATCATGTCGTTCGTGTTTCCGACTTATTTTTGGTGCACCATACTCATAGAAAACACACCAAATTGGGTACGGTGCGGCTGGGTGCACGCGTTTAAACAACGAGGTGTAGATGTGCTTCTAAAAGACTGTAAATGCGGTGGCCGACATGATTTAAAACTTGAAAGGTGCCTATTGGCGTAGTTGGATTTTTCGGCTCAAAGAGAGTTAAGTTGTTGGTTCCAAGTTGAAGGGACCATCTTTAACAATCTTGTTGTTTGAAAATGTAGAGAGACTTCCTCGATAGATGTTCTGAGGAACTTACCCAACTCTTTCTATTATTATATCTGTTGCATTAAATTGTGTTCCGTGTTGTTTGGCAGAGCAACAACTTGTCTACGAAAACTACAGCTCGATTTGTAGATATTCCAAACCATACCCGCTTATTCATCACCAAACTTGGTCAAATGATTGTTTGAACAGGTGAATTCTGACGGTCATTATTGTTGCCCGACAGGAAGTGAACTATGCAGTACGTCAGTTGTCAGTTGACAGAGCTCCTTTGACTAGCATAACTTGTCACTGGGGCGCCTATGATTGAATTCAACAGAGAGGGTGACGGCCCGTCTGTTTGGTATCTCTTCTTCTCCCTTCTTCTCTTCTACTACCTTCTTCTCTTCTACTACCTTCTTCTCTTCTACTACCTTCTTCTCTTCTACTACCTTCTTCTCTTCTAGTACCTTCTCTTCTAGTACCTTCTCCTCTTCTACTACCTTCTTCTCTTCTACTACCTTCTTCTCTTCTACTACCTTCTTCTCTTCTACTACCTTCTTGTCTTCTACTACCTTCTTCTCTTCTACTACCTTCGTCTCTTTTACTACCTTCTTCTCATCTACTACCTTCGTCTCTTCTACTACCTTCTTCTCTTTTACTACCTTCTTCTCTTCTACTACCTTCTTCTCTTCTACTACCTTCTTCTCTTCTACTACCTTCTTCTCTTCTACTACCTTCTTCTCTTCTACTACCTTCTTCTCTTCTACTACCTTCTTCTCTTCTACTACCTTCTTCTCTTCTACTACCTTCTTCTCTTCTACTACCTTCTTCTCTTCTACTACCATCTTCTCCTCTACTACCTTCTTCTCTTCTACTACCTTCTTCTCTTCTACTTCCTTCTTCTCTTCTACTACCTTTAAGATTTTCCTGAGCTTTTGTGATATCGTGGGATCTACATGTGCCTAAATATACGAGTTACACTCTTGTAACCTCTTTAGCGAGGTTAATACTAAATTATTTTCACTCTTACATATATTTACTTATTAAATTTATATTTAATCGAGTGAATATTGCACGATTGAATGTCTTTAATGTTTTCTTTTACCACTTCAGCCCACTGAACTGCATTGACTTGGGGAAGTGTTCTTAAAGTCTGCGTTCAGTGCTATTACTTTTCAAGCGCTTTGTTATTATTTTAGTTGATGTCGGATATTTTGATTCTCCCCACTGAATAGACCTGTGAGTCACGCAAGATGTCAGCAACACAAACGACAAATCCATACTGAGCCAAAAACGCGCCTCGTCCAAGAAGATGAGTTTTTGAGCAAAATCCGGATCTTCAGTCGAAATGTCTCCAAACACCAGTCGGCGAACAAACCGCCACCAAACGTTGGACAGCTGACTTTAAAAGGACACCGCATCTGCCGCAATACGCCCAGCGTTTGCATTAACGAACGCTCCTGTCAAAGTTGTATCAATTGGACGTGCTGCTCAATCGTGTTACTTGTCATGGTGATTTGGCATCAGTGACTAAATAATAACCATCATTTTCGGTAGAGGTCACCAAATCCAACATCGACCTGTTCCATTTGAAAACAAAAACCCGTTTTTATGCAAAATGCTTTGCAAAATGCCCCACTATAACTGTTTCATGCCCTCTGTCGACTTGTTAACGAATTTGGCAATGGTATATATGTGCTCCCGTTTCGATTTTCTTGTAAAAAACAATCCATAGCTTCCATTATTCAGTTTGTTGTTACAAAGTCGCCAAAATATGTACAGCAAAAAAAATATGCCTCATATTTCATGCTCCCCAACTTGACATTTCTGGTGGCAACCACATGCGAAATATTTCGCATACCCCTTCAAACTATTTCACAATTTAAACTCAGTTTGCCGGCTATAGAAATTTAAGCAAATTTAAATCCATTTCCATTCAGAGAGTGGGAGAAAAAAAAAAAAACTACGCCTATGACAAGTATGACAAGCCATTTTCATCGACGCTACAGGTCAGTAAACAGTAAACTAACTTGTTTAGCAGACTGTTGTCATGTTCGCACACACATAATCACCCTAATCCCACCATTAAAGAAGATACAATATTAAGCAGCGATCTAATGGGGAATTATCGACATGTCCGGCCTTGACTGTGACGCACCGAACACCACACACAAATTTGTAAAAAAAAAAAACTGTCAATGTCAAGAGCAACACACAAAAAACACACATACACACAGAGATTGCAAATTAAACGCATTTATTTTGTTTTATTTTTTTTTTGTTTGGCGTTCTTCGGTTTCGGACTTTTCCTTTCTGTGTTTTATTTCGGTGGGCCTTAAATTCTTTTCCACCACGTACAAAAAAAGGATAGATTCAAAGTTAAGGGGGAAATTTGTGTGTGGCTGGTTTGCCATTGTGTGCTATGCATACGGAATTATTTTTAGTACCTACTATAATTGTTGGCAAGCAGCTAATGACCTTTCAAAGTGTCTGCCTTAACAAATATGCCAGAGAAAGAGAGAGAGAGAGAGAAACCAACAGAAATTATTTTCCCTTCAATTTTGAATAATGTCAACTTTGTCAATAAGTCGACTGCACTCATGCAACAAGCTGATAAAAATAAACCGACAAGAGCAGGTGTTTTCATTTGACGTTTTATAATGGCTCACAACTCGGTTATCGGTGTGAACGTCGTTATGGTTAACTACCCTCTAAATGGGCCCTAAGCAGATTGGTATCGATAGTGCGAAACTGGTTTTCCCGTGCTTTCGTTTGGAATAACACTTTATTTTGATGGATGTCATTACAGACGTTGCAGATGCAGTTTGTTATATTTTTTTTTTTCGTGTTTTTGAAAAGGTCTTGGAGCACGCGGTGTTCGATTATTATTCGCCCGTCGGCTTAAAGCTTTTGCTATCCACTATCTGTCTGTCCGATGGACAGACGACGTTTTCTTATTTATTTATTTAATTTATTGACCAAATCGAAAAAGGACATGCAACTGGAACTGGTACAGCTAGTTGGGGGTACTTCGCAACCTCGAATACTAAGCGGACCTCGCAGCAAAATATTTAAATGCGTTTGGTAGGAGAAGGCACGATGACGCTCATGTAATGAACTTGCTAGCAGCTGCCTTGGGGATTGACTTGCTCAAGTGACAGTATAAGTGGTCGCACGTTTTTCGGTTAATGACAAATTCTTGAGTATTTGTTACATCTGCAGCGGAGAAAGACAGATGAGGCGAAAAATTCTTACGAGACGGTTTAAAAAGTTTTCCAGATGACTTGAGTGTGACAACTATCCCTGCCTATACAATTATTAAAATTCACCCGCGTGCTCGCTAGACTACTCTCAGGTTAGGCTGCGTTTGTGGGCTATCAAATAAATACTATCGACTTATTTGATAGCCGTCTATACGGACGGTTCAAAAACAGAAAATGGAACAGGAGCCGGCATATTCTCAGAAAGGCTTGCTATTAGCCAGTCGTACCGACTGACCGATCACTGTAGTGTCTTTCAAGCTGAGATATATGCGGTTAAAAAAGCAGCACAGACTATCTTATCGATGGGACTACCAGCAATGGAAATAACCATCTGTGTGGACAGTCAAGCAGCACTTAAAGCTATCGGCTCAAATCTTATAAATGCGAAATGTGTTACAGATTGCCTCGTGGCGCTTAGGGCTATAAGTCATCACTCAATTCTACTCTGCTGGGTTCCGGGACACGTTGGAGTGGAAGGGAATGAAAAGGCGGACGAACTGGCCAGATACGGCTCTGATATGAACCCTCAACTAGCGGACGGAGAGGTGTTACCGCCTTTCAACACTGCTAAGACTTTTATTGAAGGCGTCACCACACAACTGGCTAAGGAACAATGGAGCAACACCATCGGTTGCGTCATAACCCGGAGTCTGTGGCCTGTGGTTGACACCAAAAGATCAAAGTTCCTAATCTCCCTTAATAGAAGCCAAATCCGGATGCTCGTCGGCGTTTTAACCGGACACTGCATCATAGGAAACATGGCTAAAAGGCTAGGACTTTTTGCAAATGACTTCTGCAGAAGCTGTAGAGACGAAGAGGAAATAGAGTCCGTGGAACATCTTCTATGCCACTGCCCAGCTTTACAGGAACGCCGCTCATCCTGTATGGGAGCTAGGTTCTTCAAAGGTTTGGACGACTTGGCAGGGATACCTCTATCGGACATAAAACTATTCCTAAACAGATCGAAGTGGTTTTGTTAGCCACATGTCCTTGCATGTACAGACAGGGTATTCACAATGGGCCTTTCATGGCTTCTGGGTGAAATTTGCATCGTTTGCAAAACTGCCCTCCCAACCTAACCTAACCTAACCTATTTGATAGTAGCTGAAAATTCATTCATACTACTAACGAATGAAAATAGTAATTGAACGAAAAGTAAGTAAGTCACGACTTTTTTCACTTAGTAAGATAGTAAGTGGTCGCAGTGGCTTAGTGGTTAGCGAGGGGTCCAGGTTCGAATCCCGCAAAAACCCAAATTCCAACTCAGAGTTTTTTTCACTGCGCAACCTCTCGCAACGTCTGACAAACATCCGAGAGTATAACTGTCATGAAAGAGCTTCTCAATCGGCCCGTTAAAAAAACTCACACAAAACGAATGGTTGCGAGAAGCTAGGCCCTGGGTCCCTAGAGACCTGTTGCGCCAACTATTATTATTATTATTAAGATAGTAAGTTTGAACGATTCGATTCAAACATTCAGTTTTCTAATATTTCCATCCCATATTAGGCTTGAATGATTCCAATCGTTCAACTACTATATATTCGTTACTAAGTCTGCGTCTGAACGATTACTTTTCGTTCGATAGTTCGAGTGAATGATTTTCGGTTTTAGAGTGAAGTTTTGCATTTTGTATGCAGTGAAAAAAGTATTTATATACGTGCGGGGATTGTGGGATTATTTCTTCTGTTTCTATATTTTTTTTTAAATATATGTACTTATGTTGCGAGTTCTTAAAATTTTTAAGTTTTGGTTTTATTAAATATCTAAGTTGTATTGTGTTTGTCGCCAATGTTCTCTGTAATGCGTGAACCGATTTTGATTCTGGAATTTTCCCATGAAAGGTGACGTTAATACTATGGTTTGTAAGTATATACGGTGTATTGGTTCATGAGTTATAGGGGCGTGGCACCTCCCATACAAAAAATGCATTCAAAATATTATATTTCGTATACCACACAATTGATTGAGTTCAAATTTACACACAATCTTAGGTATTGGCCCAGGAGTATTCCTGTGAAGATTGGTCAAAATTGGACAAAGGGGTGTGGCGCATCCCATACAAAAAAAAATTCAAACGCTATTATTCGACAGTCAAAGCCAAAGTTTGCAAAATTGGTAACATTGGTAAGCATTGTCCTGATACACTAGAATTTTATCTACGCAATACGATTCCTGGAAAAACGAAAAATGTTTTATAAGACAGAGCATTCATCCACTCACAACAGAGCGTTACAATTAAATTTTTTTCTGTTTTAAATGAATTTTAAATTGTTTTTACAATTTTTTATTTACCTGTATGTGCGGAGGTTCTTATCTATGGTTTTTGTGTACACACGGTCTTTGTATGTGGATTAGTTCATTTTTTATGTAGTCTTTAGGTACTTTATTTAAATAAAAACACATTAGTTTCCGTTTTAGTTCATTTAGGTTTGTTTATTAACGCAAAATTGTGTAAAAAAATAGATTTGTTTTTTTCTTTTTGTAAAATTTAGAATAAAGTGGGGGAGGAATGGGTAAATGGGTTGGGCGAAACTTAGCGGGCAACTTAACTCGGTTCTTGGCGCTTATCGACTGCTTGACTTTTTCTTTTCTTACATTGCCTTAACTCATCTTACTTTTCTTTCCTTTTCGTGTTGCTTTTCTACTGACTTTCTTTTACTTCTCGGCTCTACTTTGCTTTAATAATGCTTCAATTATTCCACATTTATAGGCATTTTAGGGAACATACATGCATTTGTGTGTATATGGTTTAATATATGGGGGGCAATATTTTCAAGGTTCGGTTGCTGAAATATTTATTTATTTATTAAGTAATAATCGCGTTTTTCATTTGGCAACACCTTTCTTATGTTTCAAAAAAATAAAGTAGAACTACAATTTTGCTCGGCGGTCCTATCAGCCTTCAAAGTTTCTCCGAAGACCTTTAGGACATGCAAAGCGTAACGGCGTTTGTTATGCGTCTTTTTCGATGGAGTGCGATGCCGCCCTGTCTCACTGGAAGACGTTTGAGCGGTCATGCCTCCTGATACGCTGGTAGCAGTGGTAGGGCCATGCATTTTCACAATCCCACCACTGCTAGGATGTGTATGTTTTTTAATCTGTTGCCCGCTACAGCTGCTAGCAGTAGAAGAATCATGAATGGTCACGATATTTCCACCGCTCACAGCCCCAGGAGCTGTACCAGTAGTCAGCAAAGTCGCCACACTACTGCCCGGTTTAGAAGAAGAACCGGTCTCATTTTTTTTTTTTTTTTTTTTTTTTAAATTTTGTTTTTATTCATAGTAATACCCACGAGTAGCGGATAAATGAGATCCGTCTGTGCAGAGATCCGCATTACACAGATGGGGCTAGCTAATCCGGAGGTCGCCAGGTATCCGGATACTCCGGATCTGAATATTTCTTGTTTATTCTTTTTTTTTTTTTTTTTTTTTTTTACAAGGAACAGGATAAAAGTTTGCGATTATGACAGCTTGTTTGATGTGTCGCCAAGACAACTGCTTTAATATTACCTGTGGTTAACGCGTCGTCAGTAAAAAGGTTTGCATTTTGTTGCAGTGCGTTATTAAGGAGGAATTTTTCTGTAGAGGAAAAGGCAGAAATTGTATTTCGTTTGGAGGCAGGCGAAAAAAATAGTGAAATTGCACAAAAGTTTCACACAACCGTAGGTATCCACAATATGAAAAAAAAAAACCAACAAAAAATTTAGTTTTTTCCGAAACACTAAAACAAAATAAAAATAATGTGAATTAAATTTAATTTAAAAACAAAATTAATTGCTTTCGTTCGTAAATGTTTTTTTTTTATTTTTTTTTCCTGAATATTTGTAGAAGGCAGTCGGATATAGCGACGGCGCCGGTTATAACGACCCTTATTTCCTCGGTCCCTTCACCGTCGTTAGAACCGACTTCTACTGCCAGGGAAAACTTCAAAATTGGTCAGGGAAAATTCTTTTAAAAAAAAAAGTGGCAACCATGAAGCTAGGGAATTCTGAAAGTGGTCAAGGAAAATTCGAACTCGGCTCTTTTTTTAACATTTATGTTTTTGATCTGATTTTCTTATCACAGAAGTCGGCCACGGAAACCTGCTGCGGATTCCACGTCACCACGTTGTACTTGCAGCTTAGGCCGATTCGCAGCGGATATGTCTTTCTGAAACCTTTCATGGTCATTATAATCGTCTGGAATATTTTCCGTATTGTCACCGGCGTTCTTAGGCGACTACCAGCTCGTGGAGGCAGGCTTCTTCTTTTAGCTGGTACTCAGCATGCTTCCCCTGAAGTGCACTTGATCGTGGCTTAGGACTAATGTCACTCTCTGTCACCTTCGGTCTTTCTTAGCGGCATGGTCCCTCGGCAGTTTTGATCTGTGAGCAGGCGTAGCCTCTGCAGTTGGTCGCTTCTTAAGCAATTGACAGCTTTTGGGCCTCATAATCGCGTCTTTTGCTATCGTTTTTTTGGCCCACTTTATGGAGGCGGTTCGGTCCTTCCAAGTGAGGGAGAACTGCTCTTTCAAGTCGATAAGTCATTGATTTGCCTGGGCCTTTAGTACTTTGTTTTTTTTTTTTTTTTGGCAGACATGGCGACATATTGCTCAGCCTTCTGTTTGCTGGATCTCTTTTCACCTTAGAGCTAGTCCCCCTTCTCCATCGGGATCTCCTCGTTTTTTGAGCTGTTTGCTAGGGCCCACTAAGGCCCATTTTATTCACTCGAAGTTTAACACAACTTCGGGATTTTCATATGAAAAACTTCCCAAGTTGTGTTCAACTTCGAGTGAATAAAATGGGCCTAAATACTCTTTTCAACTTTGATTCCAAGTTTTCAATCTGCATTTCCAAGAGTATGGCCAAAAAGGTCGATTATTCCTGGTAGGGCGTTACACAGACTACACGTATTTCCCGGGGCATATAAGTGTCAGCTCGTTAGCAGTTGCTTCCCCTCGGATGTGCTCACACTACCACTGCAATGAGGTTGAAAGTTCTTCGATAACTTGAAGATCTGCGCCACTGAATCATAACCGCCTCCATCTGCTCCCAACAAAGAAAGAAGTGTTCCCCATTATCATCTCTCACTGCGTCAATCAACGCTGCATCTGCGTGCTTATCCGTCACGTTCCCTCATCTTCCGAATGCGTTTCAATCCAACACATCTCACATCTCGCACAGAGATAACAACCAATCATTTGTGGCTGCTTGCTTTGTGATAGGTTCCTTGAACCGACCATCGTTCCTCTCAGTGCTCATATTCCCATCTAATTAGCGTATCGATTACACACTGGCATACATAACATAGCCGATAAGAATATTCCAAGCAATCAGAGGAGAGTGGTGCCTCCTCCCTTTCACATGAAACATCAGAATCAATGAACATAAGTTCAAATCAGACCACAAGCACATATGAGGAAGAAACATCAGCCAGCCAGAAGCTATTGAATAATTGGAGCCATGGCGTTAAAGGTATATTGCACCCTATTCTCCAATGCATACGGTATTGTTTAAGCCCTTCCGGAGAAGAACAGCCCCAAAGAGTGGCAACTGAATCGTGTTAAGTATATATATGCCCCTCCAACAAAGTGCAATCAATAATTTCACAGTGGAAAGAAGAAAAATGAAAATGGAAAGAAAACTATCGCCCGGTGACTAACTGATGGCATGTCGATGTTGAAATTTTAAACCCACACCCTCGCAGTTTGTGTCTATAAATGGATTAAGTTTAAAAAGAACGCTTCTCCCCCAGCAGTAGTTGCGATGTTAGCTGGGGTAAAAGTCCATCCAGCGGCTGTTGTTGTCAGGGGTACTTCGTTGTCGAAATTTTACTGTCGAACGTCGTTTCTGTTCAGCAAGACTGCTGCGGGTGTCCTTCGATGAAATAGGACTCCTTTAAACAAGTGTTCCGGTGTTACCCGGCAGAGCTTTTGGAATTACGTCAGTGGTTTAAAGGTCACGAGCGGGACTCTCTTTTTTCCTATGCCTCGCGCTAATTAAAGGAGAACGCAACACGCAAGTTGGGTAAGTGAAACGGCTGACTTGTGATGGGAAACGAAGGGATGGTGTGGGTGGATATAACTGGTGTCAGGCTGACGTACGCAACAGTCACAACACTGCGTACCTGGGTTCAAACACCAACTGACTTAAGACGGTGTCCTGGTCTGAAACCGGGCAGTCTTCCATTTTCTAGGACCTCACCAGTTCTCCAAATCAAGCGCACTGGCTTCGCCTTTGAATCGAAGGTTTGGTCTTACTTGAGAGGCTCGCATGCTAAGATCAACTTGACAGAGACATTGTCCTGACCCTGACGATGAATTACCTAAAAATGCGGCCTTCAAGTAAGTCTCAACTCGGTTGTACCGGGACTACTGGTTGTTGACGACCAGGGTAAACGAAAAAGCTAGGTTAGGCTGAAGTGGGAACACTTGATGTAAGACTACACTTTTGCGGCACCTGGACACATATTTCAACTGCGTACTCGTATTGAACCGGCAACTTCTGTCTTTTATTCTGATTCGGGCCTTGAAAGTGGTCCGACTTGGTGTTACTTGGTGGATGTTGTTTCAGGCTCTTAAGATCGTCAACCCGGTTTAGACAGACTTGGGAACCCACATCGTAACCTTCTACTCGTGTCCCGAAGTTTCCTAATAGCAACAAGCATTTCTTCCGTTTTGTGATCTGAGAGTTGTTAGCTCGCGCTAGGTCTGCCTATCTACGTAAAGAGCTGCAAATGTCTCGATACAGGGCAGTTCATCAACTTCTATCATCTTTGGAACAACCCCCACAGGTTTGTTGTCTGTAGGGCTGACTTGTGCTTGAAATTGATAGGCGCAGAATTTGTTATTACATCAGGGTCTACATCTACAGCAAGGGGCCTAGGATCGAGCCTTGTGGTACACCGCCAGATACTTGGAAATTTTTATTTATTTATATTTATTCCAGGGATGATGCTTTGATACATTTATACAGTTGACAAAGGTTAGGAACGAAATAAGAGGGTAACATTCTGTAGCCATTTAAAGGCTGTACTTCTTAACTTCATGGGCAGAAACCTGTTCACAAGGGAACTTGTTATAATTTTACAAAGACAGTCAGCGAGAGCTCACAGTCCATTCCCAGTTCGGTGAATAAAACGAATTTTATACAAGTCACAGGGTTGATGTTTGTCTCCTGGATTGCGTGTTCCTTGAAAGAGTACCAACATCATCCGTATGCATTCAGCAAACTTCCCAGCAATCGTTCAATTGATTTTCATATTTTGACACCTCCCTCCTTAGATAGTTAGCTAATAAACGTCATTTGGCATAACTAAATTTTACGTGACTGCTGTGTTACCCCTTGATATTTTTCACACAGCCTTTTATAAAAAAGGGGGTAAAAAAAAACGTTTGAGGGCTCAATCGCATTCGAACAGACTTACAAGCACACTGCCTGAAAGAAAACTAAACAGATAAACAGACGAACTGCCGTACCGATTCAGATGTGAAACACTAATTTGCGAAGGGAAATAATGCCAACAAAACATTATTTAAACAACAGAAGTGGATTATCTTGAAGGATATTCATATTGTTTATCATTGGAACAACAATTCACTTACTTAAGCAAGTGACAACCAGTAATGCTTTTTTTCGGTTTATACTTCATTACCGACATGTCTTCCAGTAGTTTGGTGAGTGATTCAATGGTAAAAATAATGTTAATGATTAAATAGTAAAAAACACTTAAATAGACATTGAAAAAAAACTAATCGATAACTTACCTAATGCGATTTGTAAGAAGCATTAACGTATTTATTTAAATACCAAACCCGGCGATCTTTGTCCCGCCGTTCGAACGCGTTTTACAGTGAAACGAATTTTGTTTCTAAACTATCCTCTTTCATTAAAAAAAAATATTATAAAAATCAACCCAGCCGGATTCTAGATATAAGGCCACAGAAAATGAAACTCATTTTTACATAAATGCAGATTAACTTAATTTATTTAGCGACTTTAAGCCCTCAAAACGCATTAAGCATTAGCATTGAGTTAGAGTGATGTAAATTAAAAGAAAATGCAATATCATTGAAGAATTGAATGAGTTTTTAATTTATTTTCACTATTGAACTATTTCAATGAAATCAATTTTTAAAAGAATTTTCCAATGTCAAACAAAGATTTTGAAAAATGGCGAAATGGTCTAACAGAATTTATTTAACCATTTCGGGGAACGTTGTAATACCTAAGGACAAAGAGTTAAGAAGTTATTTGACAGTGAAATGGTTTCTATCAATGATTACTTATACAGCAGAATTTTTAATATTGTATACGTCCAGTTGTAAGGCTTTCCAATTGCTTGTTATTATTTACCACCACCGGCGTCGAAATAAAGGCGAAGTTCATTCTCAAAAATTCATTTTGATGGAAACCAATGAAATTAATTAGTAACATTGTAAAAAATCAGTCATTGAACCTTTTAATGAATGCAAATGTTTTCTTTTGTTAAATTGCCGCTATCTCATTACTTTCACTCCAATTAAATAAACCAATGAGAATAGAAATAATGTTTCCTTGCCAATGATATTGTCAATGCCAATCAATTTTATTTGTCATTTGCATTGATTTTCAGTATTGCTAATGCTAATTAAATTTTCGAAAAAAATTCACCAGCTCATTCGAATAGGGCAATACGCATTTTGTTACCGACATTTGACAGAATTTCGAATTTAGTTTTCAAAAGTCATTTTCGAATGTTTCAATGGCTCATTTGAATAGAGGAATAGCCACGAATTTTATTCATCATTCGTGAAATATGTCAATTTGTTCAAGTGGAAAGAACTGAAAGTTGGAAGGTGTCGGAAAAGATGTGACCAGCAATTTGATTTTGTAGGTGACTTCGTTACTGACATTTGAGAGAATTTCGAATCCGTATTTCAAATGTGATTTTCGAAGTTCTCACTGGCTCGAATGGAACTTAGTGAATGACGTGAAAAGAGAAAGTGAGCGGAATACAGGGGCCACCTTCTGTAAGGCGTGCAAATTTCTTCGACCAAGCGAAAACGTTTTAACGTTTTGTCTTATAGAATGCCGACCCTGGATTTTCGAAAATTTCACTGACATTTGAGAGAATTTCGAAAGAGATCTTCAAAGCTTTCACTGGCTCGAATGGAAGTGAATGACGTCAAAAGAGAAGGTGAACGGAATACAAGATTTTCGAAAATTTCACTGATATTTTAAGAGAATTTCGAAACAGATTTTCGAAGTTCTCACTGGCTCGAATGGAAGTGAATCTGAATGACGTGAAATGAGAATGTGAACTTCATACAAGATTTCCGAAAATCTGACATTTTAAGAGAATTTCGAATCCAGATTTCGAATGAGATTTTCGAAGTTTTCACTGTCTCAGTCGAATAGCGGAATAGGCCTGCATATCTGCATGTACTCAGTAAGTTTTGTGTGGCATCATTTTGTGACAATTTCGACTGTATATTCACCTGATGACACCACCAACAAGTTAACAAAACCTCTTGTATTTGACAATCTTCTTTCGAACCTGGTTCCGCCCTGTATTTATCACGTTGAATTATGTATGGGTTAAATTTGCGATGACGCTATCCCACAAAATAGTTTCTATCCAGCTTTTGCGTTTGTATTTCGCAAAACTATTGTCATTGCAAAGTGACACATTGAACCGTATTATTATTTTTAGAAATCTGCTGCTGCCAAATCCATTATAGAGACAAAGATTAATATTCGGCAGCATTCATTGTAATGCAAATAAACGACAGCAAAGGTATACACAATACTCCCAACCTCTGACAACGATACGCTGTTCATAAATGTTTGTTCAGTTCGTCGAAATTCTAATAAACAATCAACGTAAGCACTTTTTGGCGCCGTAAGACGCCGATGGAATAGTAAAGGCAGCTGAGAGTGGAACAGATGTCTTTCAAACACAACAAAGACAGCGCAGAAGTTGTTAATGCAAACCAGGGCTGTCATGTGTCAACATTTGCTGAGAACTTTCATCGGCGATTATGTTTCAAAGGTTCAGTTCTTGGAATTTTGTGACTGCGCGATTTATGCTGACCTTCGACGAAGAGTTGACAAATTTATTAAAACACTCTGTAACAATTGGTTGCAAATGACAGATGCCGTTGCAGAAATGTCACTCTTACTTACTAGAAGTTACTTTTCAGCTTAAGGTTTTTTCCACAGCGCCACCTCTCGCGAATGTCTGACAAACAATCGGAGAGTGAAACTGTCAGCTTCCCAATAAGCTACTTTAACTCGGCATTAAGTTGTAGATCCCTTGAAATTCCTTTTCGGTCAAAAGTGTCAATTCTATCATCATGCCCTTTGAAATTTTCTACTGCCTTCCATCTAAGCTTGGTTGTTAGACAGACTTCGGTGCGGAGTCGAGAAACTTAAAATTCAATACTAGGCAATGACGAAAGAGGACCGTTTCGTTACTTGTCAAAATCGGGTCCAATGCTGCCCAACCAACTCCAACAGTCGACAGAATTTTTGCGAACATTTCAGGCGACCTGACCTCACATCTAAGGGCAAGGGACACGGGCTAGCTTCAATATGAATTGCGTGTGTCATATCAATGTCCGAATTTGTCCCGTTTCATGTCTTTCGCAGCCTATGCAAGGCATACGCCCCCAAAATTTCCTTAACCTCACTTTCCGCGATAAAATCAAAACCCTTATTGAATTTGTCGGGCGAAGTGCGCCCCACCCAACTCAAGGAGCCGCCATGCAAGCGGCAAAGCTTCCACATTAATTCGTGTTTGGCATTTCACTCACGTTTCCAATCGTCCACTCCACTGCCGCCTCTGGCACACATATCTGTACAGCACACCACTCTAAATTGAATGGTCAAAACTAAATGGATTTCCACAGCACCAGTAGCACAGGAGGCATAGTTAATTCCAGCTTACATCTCGCTCTCGCATTGGAGCCCTCAACTTTCATAAACGCAGCAGAAAATTAAGAACGATTCACATCTTACTGCCGTAATGTGCCTATCCATATCCATTTCGTTCCGTAATGGTTATTAACACATTCTCTCGAAAGTTCAACGTAACAAGACGTCAACGACAACGATTCCTTCTTCTTTCCTCCCCGCCTCTCATTCTCGTGCACAGTGTGAGAAAAGAAACTTGAAAAACTATCTTGTGAAAGAATTCTAGGCAAAAAGAAAAAAAAAAGAATAATGGCAACGGACCAAGTGCCGTCACAACTTATGCAGGTGGAGGTGTTGGTGCGCCATTCCTTTGGTACCTCTCTGGAAGTCTTCAAAATATTATATTGCCGTCGTCGTTGTCGTTGTCGTTTCTGTGTTGGGCATTGTGTGCTTTTTGCTTGTTGGCTGTTGACGATGCGAGATGGAACAAGCCACTATACAACAGTGGTGTATCTGTTACCTTTTTTGCGAGTGTTTGCTACTGTGGCGCATTTTACACTTGTACTCCTTTCAGATCATTGACTGTTGGGCTATGGGTGTTTGGCAGCAACCGGCTGCAAGTATGAGACCTTGCGCGTTGTTTGTCCCTTCGCACAGGTGCATAGAGTGCGCGTGTGTGCGGCAGACTTTTCCCATTGAACCGACAAGGATTTGAGGAAAACAGAAAGTCATTCAAAGCTCGACAAAGTCATCTGAGATGCACATTGCACAGTCCTATTCAAGTTCGAATGCGCGGTTTCCTTTGCTTCAGCTTTCCTTTGATTGGGGTCAGTTGCCTCGGAGTCCTTGGGCGGACTTTGATTTGGTTGGCTATATGCATATAGGTCAAGTGAATCCGGGTGAGTGATGAAACCGCCACAGCCAAAGGACGCCAAAAGGGTTGCTGATTTAATCTCCAAATGGACAGATGTATTTTTCCCCTCTCCTTCTTTACACGATTGCAATAGGTTTTTATTAAATTTGTATTCATTTTTTTTTCTTTTTTTCTTTGCAGATAACAACATCGACGGCAAAGAAACTGTGGGAGAAGTCAGACGGCAAGGGGCCAAACGGCGGTGGGGTGTCGGCGGGCCCGTTGAATCCATTGCATATACCTGGCGTGGCCGATCATCCTGTGTGGAAGGACTCGACATGGTCGACACAGGGCGAGAATATATTAGCACCGCCAAGACCGAGAACCTTTCCACAGGCGCCAGATTCGAACTCAACCGGAAATGCTGGAATATTGAGGTAAGATTGGATTGGATTTGTATATTTTTTTTTCCACCACCACATGGGTGGTAGTTGTGTGTCTTTACTCTTTAGCAGCTGGATGAAGGAGAGGGTTGGATGGTTTAATTTTTTAAGATAATTTGTGTGAGTAATGCGGTTAGTCGAGTAAGTGACGGTTTTAGGTTAGGGGGGAGGTAGTCGTCATTTGGATTACGTGGGCTACATTTGATGGCGCTACTGTGGGTATAACCTGAAGACATTTGCCGCTAAACGATTATTTATTTAAATGAATAAAACTAACTTTTCACTTTGGCATAATTATTTTGACATATAAGTTTTACTTAAAAAAAAAATATGCATACCTATCGGCCCTAGCGAGGTATCCGTCGGAACGGAAAATTATCCGCAGCACATACTCTGTCGGAACAGCAAATCGAATTGAGGTATCCGTTCTCGGAAAATATAATTGAAATGCGATGACGCATTGACTTCACATCATCGTATTGTTTGGCGCTTGGTTTTTCGCTAGATTTTCCACTGGAAACACAAATTTAGGCAATAAATACAAACAAATGCGTTGCTATATTGTTTATTATTAATTTATTTAAAACTTTACTGCAAATCGCGAATAAATTCCGCTACTCATTGTACTTGGAGGATATTGTAAACGAATTCCGCAACCTATTTCTCTCGGAGGATATCGGAGCCTAGCTGTCAAAAATTTAACAAGAAAAAAATGCACTTCAACGTTATTCGCCGTTATGCGTTGCAAAATGTCGGAACAATTCTCCGAACAGTTGTTCCGAAGAATACCTCGCAGCAAAAATCCTCCGAATCGTATAAAATCGGAGAATTTTCCGTTCCGACGGATACCTCGCTAGGGCCAAATAATAATAATGAACGCCAAGCATTGTTGATTTTGGGAACAATTCGGTCAAGATCTACAATGCGTTTTCTGTTGCTTCCTCTGGCATATTGCTGCCAGATTGTTGGAAACCGGTCGAACTGCACCCGCTTTGAAGCTTAAGAATAGTCTTTTGACGGTTGACAAGCCAACGTGTACAATGAACAATAATTCGGCGACAGCGAAATTGATGCGAGAATGCAAAATCATTATTTGGGATGAATTCACGATGGCGCAAAAACGAGCTTTGCAGGCAGTAAACCGAACGATGAAGGATCTACGAGGTGATTCGAGACAATTTGGTGGGGTTATGATATTGCTCTCCGGAGATTTTCGTCAAGTCGCATTGCAGAATGACCCATCGGCTGCTGAATTCTCGAGACAACAGCTAGCGCTTGGCAATGGCCAAATTCCTGTTGATGTTTCGAATGGCTTGATATCGTTCCCGGCAAATTTTCGCTGGTGATTGCACAGAACGCTCTTTGCTTAATCTATCACTCTGGAGTTTATCTGAAGGCGTTAAATTGGGGCAAGAGAAAGTTCGCCGGGTCTGCTAGTTATAAATACTTTAGACTAAGACTTGATTTTTGAAAAAGTCCTATCCTAAATGTTTTATAGCTAAGGCCCATTGAGTGCAATTAATTATTTATCAATTTCAAATTTGTCAAAATAAAAAAATTACTGCTGTTTTTAAGGGCTGGGCATTCGCAGAGTAGGTGACGAACAGATTCTATTTCTTCGACGTCCCTGCAGCTCCTGCAAAAGTCATTATGCTGTATTCCCAGCCGTTCCGCATGTACGCCTATTGCACAGTCTCCGGTAATGACCCCCGTGAGTATGCTTATATCCTTTGCGGCTTAGTCCGATCATGCATTTAGATCTCTTTTCACTCAACTCTGGCCACAGTTGCTTTGTGTGCCTACAGGTAATGAGATTGGTACAGCGTAGGTTAGTTCTACTCCAGGATTCAATGTCAATCTTCCTTGCAACGGTGTACCAAAGTCATACAAAATATTGCTCCCCACACCCTATCCAGTTTACGTTTCAACTTTCATACCCTTTCGAAAGTACAAGAAACAGGTGACAAAGTGAAAAATTTAACTTGCTCTGATGTTCTTACCTACATCTATTTAATTTTGGTGCCTGAAATTTTTAGGACAACATTACAAACTTTCACACGCAGATTCTAAAGCAATGCATTTATGACTATTACTTAGTACTCTTGGAGTTGGTCCAAAGTGAATAGCTATACCAAGCAATGGAAGCGAAGTTGTAGTTCTTGTCCAAAATCAAAAAACCAGTGGACTCAGCACGTTGCAACATAAAAAGATTCCAGTTTCCGATGGTAGATCTTTACATGCAGATAATTGTGAGCTTAGTAAAACCTGCCCCCTAATCTCAATAATATATGTTCGTCTACTCACTCACAATCAAAGATCGTTTGTCTTTCTGGCTTATCCACAAAAACCAGTGCTACAGTTGTATCAGCTTTTATTCGAAAATTCAAGGTTTGGAGTTAACCAGAAAATAACAGACAAAAAGTCACCAAATTAGACTCATGCCTGTTCAAAGAAATCTTTCAAATCTTAGGTATGAAATGTTTAAGACCAAATTGGTAGGACAAAACCACTAGAAACCAATTTTGTCCTCTGAAACAGAGAGAAGAAGTGGTCCATTCAAGTCCCAAGGTCATCGGTGTCCCCAAAATATATGAGAATAATTTTCGGCTTCAAAAGATGACACACATTCTGTTGCGATGTTTGTATTTTTAAAGTTTAGGCTCCTGTGGGGGCGTTAGTGAGTAATAAATACCAGACCCACTAAAGACCTAAGTGGAGAGCAAAAGCCTGCTCGCAACAACCAGACAACCCGGGGTCAAATTACCTCATTCTTAAGCGAGCAGTACGTCACTGAATTTTGTGGGTTTTAAAAGCAAAACAATAACAGATTCAGCGGTACCGATCACGGATAATTTTTAATTCAATAAATTCAACCCCAGGCAATCTGGAAGACTTAAGACATATTTGTAACAGCTCTCGGAAAAATGATTCCTGTGCTCAGTCTTAAACTAGTCACAAAAAAAAAATTTCCTTTAGACCTTTTGAGAGCTCCAAATCAAAGCTAACATTGCTTCTTTAAGCACCTGTCGTAATAGATTGAGATGAATACCTACCATCCTTGTGGTGCTTTCCCATCCCATCTCACTTCCTGGAGAGCTCTGTCAGATTTGTAAATATCTATGGTTGTAAATATCTATCTAGGAATTAGGGTCATTCACGGCAGATCCGTACATCATTGTCTCAATTTTGCTTGCCAGAGTCGCCAACAAATGGTTTTCATTTCCGAGCTTTGTCGTTGTAACGTAACAACTTTTTCAAAGCGCCCAATTTTACTCAACTCGAACGTTAATTTTGTATTTTTATTTATTATTTTCATATATAAACAACAATAACACGGAGTTTACTTTCAATTATTTATTTTCAGTCCACGGGATTCGACAAGCGGCCTAGGTGTGAAAATGGTTGAATACGTACTTGGTGGTTCTCCAACAAACAAGGAGAGTCCATTGTCCGGCTTGGAGCCTCGCTTAAGAGCATTGAAGTTCGATGATAATGACAAAGTAAGTACTACTCCTTTTGCGCAAAATTTCTTTTTGTTTTAATTTCGGTGGTGCCTTTATAAATTGACATTAAAACGTCGGCTGTCAAATGTCAATCACATCTTTTAATAGTAGACACACTCAAACATTTTTGTCTTAATCCGACTGAATTGGTCAAGTCAAAATTTACCCTGATTTGTCGGTAACGCGATTTTTTCTACGTCAGCCACATGTACGAAATGTCAACTTAGTCACGAAATTTTTGACTAGACTTGTCGGCCACCCTTTTATAAACGTCAACTGTTCACGTCACCAGTCTAGGGCAGTAAAAAATGAGACAAATTCAGTCATCCAGTTGTCAAACTTTTTCCTTTTTACTAAATTAAATTCTTGATAAATAAATTCATTGTCCACACCCTGTGCGACGCCAAAGTCTCCATTCAGCGGAAGTCGAACCATATCTCATATCTCTGGAGGGTTGCGTCTTTTTGGTTTTCTAAATTTCAACCCAGAGATTCCTTGTCTTTTTTTTGTGTGGGCTTTTCTATTGCTTCCATTTCTCGGTCTCAATCTTGGACACTCCAGCTGTCAGACAGAGGTAATCTGCTTGTTACCCATTCGACTGCTAGTTTGGTACATCCAGATAGTGCTAGGTCTCCAACTGTGGGATAAATCAATCTTCCTTTTCGTACAGTGGAAAGAGCGCTGCATCTACCTAATTGTTTAAAGAGGTGGCTCGCAAAAGCTTCTTAGTTGTCTTATTTTTCTGAACTTCTTCCGAAAGGTGGAAAAATTCATTTGTCTAGCTCCTTTTTTAATAAGAAGCATTTTTGCTCTCACTAATAACCTCCCTGTAGCACTCACGTCCATTCTAAGCTCATATAAAAACGCGGATAAATCTTCCAGCTTGAGATATTTTGAATCACTAAAAACGCCTAACTGACAGGCAGTGCGCTTTTCGTAGCAATAGATCCACTGGTGATTTGATGGCTTGTCTTATCGAAAAGTTGAACTAATCTTCCCGTAGCGGTGAAACGAAGACAGTGATGACTCGATATTTAAAAGGCTTTCGACAGAGTTTACCCTCAAGGCCTTTAGTCTTTTAGGGATCAATGTATCTTTTATTTAATGGATCAGAAACTACCTTCCAAACTGTCCAATTTAAGCAGCGTAAATCCTGTGAAGTTAATTAACTTTTCAGCTACAATCATATGCCAATAGAGGGCGTTGTTTGGATCATATGCAAGGTTGGTGTTTGCTGCCCCAAAAACTGCCAAAAACACTGCAAAAGGTCTAGGTTTCCTTAAACGATGGAAGAAATAGTTTACCCCCTCAGATCTCTCAACAATTTAAAAGGTTTTCAATCGCCCCAAAAATGCGTACACCTCTTCTATCTGGTGTGGTACACCAAAAACCACCTTCCACCTAGACAAAAAATAAAATAAAAGCATCTAAGCATCCAGCGTTATAAAATCTAGAAGTACACTTGTGTTCTCGGTGACAATGTCATTCCAGAGAATTGTCCAGTCGACGAGCTTCCTAAACTAGGTTCCCCAGCTTCGTTAACAGCTTCGCGGTTGCTTTTTAAATCAAACCATAGATGACACTCCTTCACAGCTCTCTACCAAAGAACTCTAACGACTTACAAGACTCAAAGTCTCATCACTATTTCTGCATTCTGCATCTTATAAGCAGACGACATGCTCTGTCGACTCTGAAGCTTCGACTACGGAGACGAAGACCGGGCTCTCCAGTTGCGGAGTCTTATGCAATCAAAATTGTGTCTTTTTTTGCTATTAGTCGATTTAGGCTTTAATTCGCATATTCCTGAGTAGATAAGACTTCCTCTCATTCACTTATACCAATTTAAGTTCTACTTAAAATACCTTATGGGCTACTTTTCCTATGTCATAAACTGTCACACAAGTTTTTAAGTGGAACTTAAATCGCTATGAGTAGTATCAGCAAACGGGCCTTAGAGACTTTGAAGTTGGTCCCATTGTTGATCCACCTACCTTGTTATATTTATTGCCGGTTTTTTTTTGAAGACTCGTCCTGGGATCACTCTGTCGAATCTCCTGTCAAAGCATAAAGTTGTTGGAAGTCGGTCATTTGTGGTAGGGCATCCATGTAATAACTTGGAGGTTTTTATAAATATTTGGCGTGTTGTCGAAGCTTCTACCTATTAAAGCTAATTTCAGCTATGTACAAAAGATAACGACTCAAGCCAGCCTTTGTAGCCAAACCGGGGATCAGATTCTGTGAGGCGAAAGCGCATGAATGATTTGCTCTAAGTTGCAGGAGTAAATCGATCGTGCACACGAAAAATTTTAAACATTTCGCCTTACCAGGTTTACAACAAAGAATTCTTCATCTTTTTTAATGTTGGCCTATTGTTGAGCAGCAGATATCTCACAAGTTATCCCTTCCTTGATGACTTCTCATCAAATCTAGTTTCGAGACTCTGTAGCTTAGTAAAGTGCGCTTTTTGCTGCTCTAACTAAGCAAGCCCACGTCCTACCTTGTACCCTTCAGTTTAAACTTTCTAGGTCAAACGCCCTTATCGCTGATGTTTTGCAACTCAAATCCTTCGTCCGCTAATCGATTTACCAATAAACACAGCCGAAACCGTTTCCCTCCCCAGCGTCATGCTCTAAAAAGGGAATTTCCATCTCAGACTGATTAAATTTACTCAAAGTTGGCCTCCCAATTGTACACACACTTTCGCAACTACAACTACTCGTACCTCGAACTGCGTTTGTGAATATCTTCTCCTTTCTCTGTCTCCATACGAGTATTGGCGTTGTCCGTCTGCATGTAAATATTTATCTGACCTCGAAATAACCACAGACACCGACAGAATGAGACGAAACAAAGTCGCCCGGTCGATAACTTAATTTTTCCCTTCCCCTTGCCTCACCACCCTCCAACCCTTGCAAAGAAAACGAATAATCAGCTCGAATTTTTGTTTATTGGCACAGCCACTGTATAAATAACTTAAAAAAAAAATCAAGACTAGTCGCCGGCGAAATTATTTTTCTTCTCTCATTTTTAAACACAAATTATCATTTTATTTAATGTGCGACTGTGTGTGTGTGTGTGTGTGCTTTCTTCTTGCAGAACCATGACGACAAAGAAAAGGCTAATTCTCCGTTTGATACAAATGGCTTAAAGAAGGACGACCAAGTTACCACCACAAACGGTGTCGTTGTCAACGGAATCGATGATGACAAAGGATTCAAGTGAGTTATTTTGGGAATTTGTATTTAGCATTTTCTTCTTGGATGATGTGCTGACGTAACTGTGTTTGTTTTCGTTTTGTGCGCGTATAAGGAAGATATGGTATATGTAAACTGTTTCTGTTTACGATGGAAGTGTCGCGCGATAAACTTATTACTCCTGCAGACGCGAGGGCATCCGCTTTAAAGGAAAAGCTAAACTTGTTTGTCTGCTGCAACCAGACAGGTGTGTGGCACCTTGAAACAGAAACCGAAACACCCAATCCAGTATACAAGATGGGAGATGCCATCTTGAACGAGTACACTTGGAGAGGTACCTACTCGTGCCGACAATATCGCCTTGAACAGAGTTGGCAGCTTGAGTGTGTGCAAAGGGACACCCCACCCCCCGTGCAAACTAATAATCGCATATTCTATGATCATTCTCCTGGGTGGTGTTTGGTTTAGTTGCGGTTTATCACTCCCTTGATGTGTTTGGGTCATGGTTGCCAAAAGCATTACGAGGGGAAAAAAAATTAAATTCAAAAACTCCACGGACATTCAGGAGGCTTATGCAATCGGTGGATGTAAAACCGACTTACGTCATGTATTACAAAATTCTTGCCGAAGTTTTATGTGGAGGGTGCGGTGCAGGTAAACCTGTGAGTGGGATCAGGAAGGTGATTAGGATGCAAAGCAAAGTTTCTGTTTATACCTCCGTAACACTAATGTAATGTAAGTGCAGTTTCACCTTGAAAAAAAAAAAAACTAAAACCAGCCGGCTGCAATTGCATCAGTTGGACGTAGGCCGGTGCCTATGGCAGTTTTTTTTTTGCTTTACTTTGCATTATTTTGTTTTTGCACACTCATTCGTTGGTCGCGTCATTTCTTTTCGCCGATTTTCCCTTGTGCGCATTTGTGTTACGCATTCTCGCTGTTGGATGGGGTAATTGCGAAATTATGCCATAGACGACTAGACACGGCCGAAACGAAGCAGAAACAGAACCGATGATAAAGATGGCTCCGAGGAAAGAAGTTGCCTTAATTGGGGGGCAATTACTTGTCTGGGGGAAACTAAGAGTTGAAATTGTTCTACCAGTTTGACTGGAATGAACGAAGCCACGGTTGACCGGCCGGTGCTGCGGTGAAGGTGATTTGCAGGCAAAGTGGGGTCTATTCGATGGCAGAAGTGTAGGACACGATTTTTGCGGCGGGAATTTGAGAGCGAGATATCCGCCATTTTTATGTTTTCCTGCAACTGCCCAAGAGGGCGCAGAGATGCGCACAGATGCGTCCAAGAACTAAGCCAAGCTGACTTTTTTTTTTACTCATCTTTTTCAGTTGTTCACATACACAGCCTTATCGTGAATAAAAACTCCCTCGGAATGGTTCCTACTTCCCGATACTTCTACCGTGAATGATGTTCGAATGAGGGAAAATATGAAGTTCCCTGGGAAAAAATGGCTCCATGAAATTATGCCCCAATGAAAAATGGCCAAAAAAAAAAAAAATGAAAAAAGGCCCCAAAAAATTATATAGGAAGCAACAACAACGTTTGATAGTCTGATTGGGGTGATTTTTCATTATGTTGGGGCCTCTTGTCATTGATAATTTGGGGTAAACATTCATTTTTATTTGTGAAATTATACCCCAACGTAATATTATCAGGATTTTTTTTTAAATGAAAAAAAAAAAAAAAAAAAAAAAAAAAAAAAAAAAAAAAAATTGCCGTAGATGCAATATCACCCCAAAGTAACGAAAAATGGCCCCAAATTCAATGTACAGAGCCCCCAAATTATAACAAATATTCAATAAAAAGAAACAACTTGTCTGTAAAGTTTTTTTATTATTTTAAATAAAAGCTTGAATTGTATTGTCAACGCTTTGCCTGCAATACGGACACTTGTATTTTTGGCTGTTATCCATCGCTACTGCCTCTGCCATTTATTTTAAGTCGCACTCTGGAGCAAACTTTTAAGTGCTTGCAAGGTAAAAAAAGAATATTTGCCCGCAAGTCCCGGCAAACTACACAAAGGCCGGACTCCTCTGGTGACATAATTTCGTCCTCTTCGTCATTGTCCATTTCAAATTCATCAATTTCCCCATCGGTGGATTCGTCGTCCTTGGGAACCATATTGCCACAAATTTCGTTCCCTTCGAATACCATTCTAGAAAGAAATGTTGCGGCTGTAATTTTTTCATGCTCTAAAAGTAGAGTTGCTTCGTCAATTTTAGAAGACTTATCGGTATATTTCTTCTTTCTTTTTTCACACATCGTGCCCCCGCTACGTAACAAGCAAGGCAAAAGATCGATGTTTAAAAAATTCTTCATCACGGATTAAAAATTATAAAAACAAGGTTTGAAACATTTGAATTAAACTAAATAGGTACCAGCAGCCAACATTCTTTGATTGGGGATGGACATTTTTTACTGCCTGTCTCATGGCTTTTTCATAATCTGTGATAAAAACAGACGGAGCCATATCGAAGAGGCTTTCTTTAACGTAAGTTAAAAGGTGTTCATGGGATTGCGCACACTTCTTGTTCATAAGAACAAAAAACACTGGAAAAATCTGTAATACAAAAATGCGTTAGTACCAGCAATCAAATTGATTTTTTTTTTAATTTTATAAAGCTTTTAATTTTAACTTTAGAAATAAAATAAAAAAAAAATAAAATTTAAAGTTAGGTATTAGAAAACCTACGCTGACTCTTAATTTTCTAATTTACCTTTTCAAAATATTCGACATATATGACGAGAAGTTGTTTAAAACATCCCTTTGGAACAATCTTAAAAGTAGCATCCATTAAAATCCGGCGCTGACCTTCAGGAATATTTTCTTTGATAAGGTCGATCGTTTTAAATGAAGAAAATATACAAAATGCATAATTGACTTCGTCTCGCGACATTCCAAAACTATTCCAAATGGACTCCAATTGAAAAGTTTCAATAATTTCAATTGGAGTCATCATCGGCGAAGCAACCAATTTCGTATTTACGCGATGCTGAAGTCCCCTTGTAATTTTTGTAAAACTAAGGTCCTTAGTCTCCTCCTGATATCTGTCAACAAAATGAAAGAAACAAAAGTAAAAAAATATATCGTAATATCATTTATATACGTTACCTCTTACACGTGGTTCGAAAAACATGCCGTATTCCCGAAATGGCGACAGAACTACCAGCACTCAAGATAGTTGCCGGATCCAGGCAACCTTTTTTATTTCATTTAGAGCTTGAAGCTCTTTGAACTCCGCCTCTTGGTGTTCGTGGTTGTGCTGTTCATAGTTTTTCACTAACTCACATTTTCCTTCCGGAAGCAAATTTATTCTGGATTTACATGCATTTTTCCAGCACTCGTACTTAACAATTGATTTATACACCGACTTTTTCCTATATATCATTTTTTGTTCCATAACATATTCACTATTCATTTTTTTGCCGGTAAATTTAATGCATTCCATTGTAATATTTTTTTTGTTTGTCAACACGTTATGGTCACTGCACTTTCGTCACTAAACTGATCGATTTGTACTCACAAATTAAATTTTAAGTATGTAATTTTGTCCTTGAAACGATTGGGGCCGTTGTAAAAACGTTATACTTCGCGTTTCTTCTAGTAGAATTTTGTTTTCATACCAAAATAAGAAAAAAAAAATTGCCCCAACATTCTGCATTTATTTGGGGCAATATTGCATAGATGGGGTCATTTTGCATTATAAAATATTACCCCATTTTATTGGGCCCTTTTTTCATTTTTTTTTTGGGCCATTTTTCATTGGGGCATAATTTCATGGAGCCGAAAAAATACCTACCGCGAATGAGAATTCGGGGGAATTTTTGTTGGAATTTCCCTCCGATATTTCCGTCATTTTTAGTTGGAGAATTTATGAAAAGCAAGTTGGTTGGTTCTGAAAAATTAAAAAAATCAAATCAATTGAATGTCAAAAACAACAAATAAACACCAATTCAATATTTTAATTAATTTAATGGATGCGAGTCCATATATTGCATTATAGTATGTAAAGGGTTTTCCAATGAGAGGTGTTATTGTGAATGACCCGCCATTTCGGTCGCTATCACTTTTGAAGCTTTTATTCTTTGACATTTGACAAGTAGAAACTACGCCATTACTAAAAATTGAACGATACACGCTTCAACAACGCATTGAAATTATTAAATCAACTACAAAAATGGTGAAAATCTTGCAGTCACAGTTCGCAAAACTAAAGCATTTTTTGGTCTTCGTGAAGCACCTTGCCGGACCGCAATACAAAAGTTGGTGGAAAAATTCCAGCTGTTGGGTTCACAAGTTAGTGATGTGAAGAATAAAACCCGTGCACGTCGCTCGAAAACAACAGAGAATATTGCTGCTGTAGCCCAAAGTGTTGAAGCAAACCCAGGTTTGTCCATTCCTCGTCGTTCTTTGGAATTGGGCATTCCACAAACGTCATTGCACCGTAATTTTCATAAAGACTTGGGTCTTAAGGCTTATAAAGTTCAGATGATCGGCCGGCGATCATCAACAACGTCGTGTCTTTGCTGATTGGGTCCTTGAAATGCATGAAAATGATCCGGACCGTGTTATCTCTCGAAGAGGTGATCACAACTGGCCACCGAGATCTTGTGATTTAACACCTTGCGACTTCTTCCTTTGGGGCCACGTGAAAGATAAGGTCTACGCCAACAGCCCAGCGTCGATTCAAGACCTCAAAGATAAGATTCTTGAGGCTATCGAAGAACGAGGACATAGGGCAGCCACTTTGCGATTTGGTTATGGAAAAATTGCATGAAAAGGATATGGTCCTGTATGCGAGCTCGTGGTGGCCATTTGGCTGATATTGTTTTTCATTATTAACGGCGTACCTTCCTCTTTATTATGAAATAAACATTTGATCATTTATCTCCAAAAATGACATTTTTCTTTGAATACCAAAATAACACCTCTTATTGAAAAACCCTTTAGAAAAGCTTGTTTCCAGAGGGAGCAACAATTTTTACGTGAGTACCATCAATGGATCCTACAACGCCAGGTATCCTGTGCTTCTCGTAGAAGGACAATGCTACTCTTCTTTTCTCTCCAAGTGTGACGTACATTTTGATCCACACTGGGCACAATTGTGTTTCGAAAATGGCTAAAACCTCTGAAAGGTCTTTACTAAAACTTGGTTGCGCTATTTAATAATGGGTGAAATTCCAAAGGATTTTTTAGGCTCAGGCGAAGAAGTTTCTAGAACGTCAAGTAAGTACCTACTTGCATGCGGCTGTTAGCCCTGTAATATTTTTGGAACCTTAAAGCGGAGATGTTGTAATTATTTCCTTACAAAATAAAGAGATTCCATGTTTACATACAGTGATATTGGTTAGTTCCAACGGATTTGAACAACCTCTAAAGCGTCTTTTAATTGAACGTTGTCGCTTAAATTCCATCTCATCCAATTCCTCAGCCAAAACTCTTGCAATGCAATTCTAAACATTAGTTTTTAATTATTTGTGTCACCGAAATAAAATTTTAATCTTAGATTCTAACCAAATAAAATTGACGGAACATTTTCGAAATAAGCTGTTTTTCTTTTCGAGGAGATATTTCGGTTTCCGAGGGAAATCAAATTCAGGGGAGATTGGCGATAGGCGGATTTTATTCCTGGCAACACCCAAATTCGGAGGAAGGCAATATTCCCTTGGCATTCGCGATAAGGCTGACAGTCTTTCTCGGATTGAGGCAAATGTAATCAACTCATAAAGTCGCACTATTTCCACCGTTCAAAACGCTTTTTAACCATGAATCTGAAACAAATTAAGCCAAGGGTTCTAGAGCCCCACGAAAATGTAAACCAACCTGCATAACATTCACTCGAGTTATGTTGTTTTAACGTTTACTTTCAGTGGACTTTGACTTGCTTACTTACACTTCTTTCATTTACAAACAGACGTTAGCCGATCACTTTCTTTGGACGGTAATAATGACAGTTTTACCTGTGACATTTGACAACTGACATTCTAAAAATGCTCGCATTTGACTTGTACAAGGTGGGCCAAAAGAAGTCATCCGATGTTGGTTGGCTCTCATTTTTTTCTAAATGAAAAACTTTTCGATTCTGTTTTTCGATTATGTTTATTTCAACCTTTAGAATTTTATTGGTCAAGGCGAGACATTTGATTGCCATACGGGCTCGTTTTATGGCATTTTTCATCACTTCGGCGAGAACTTCATGCGACAGATTCCCGCACTCGTGTCGAATGTTGTCCTTGAGGGCTTATAGGGTCTCGGGCTTGTTCACGTAAACACCGGACTTCAAAAAAACCCACAAAAAAAAGTCTGGAACGGTTAAATCGGGCGATCTTGAGAGCCAGTGCAAATCGCCAAAACGAGACCCGGGAACGCCGCCTTCAGAATATCGGTTGTGGCTCGCGCAGTGTGGTTCCGTCCTGTTGGAACCACATGTCCTCCAATCCTAATTCGTCCAATTGCCGCAGAAAGAACTCGGTTAACATGGCCATATAGCGCGCACCGTCCACTGTTGTCGTTTGACCAGCTGCGTTCTCGAAAAAAAAAAAATGGCCCGATGACTCCTCCAGCGCACCATGCAGTAACTTTGAGCGGATGTAATGGCTTCTCGTGCATTACTCGTGGATTTTCGGTTCCCCAGAAGCGATAGTTTTGCTTGTTCACGTACCCGCTGAGATGGAAATGCGCCTCATCGCTCATGATTTTGGTCGATAAATCGATAGACACGATTATTCCGCGTTCTTGTGGTGTGTATTGCTCCATGGCTTGTTCACTTGTATTTTCCATCTGTCTAGTCCACAAATGTCAAAACAGATTTGGCATTGGCGGCAATTTGGAAAAATAAGAGCATCTCCCAATAGAGTGATCTCTTTTGGCCCACCTTGTATATCTAAACGTGTGACTGTTTTTCTTTTTAATTCCCTTAAACGGACAATAAAAGCGCTCCATTGCTTGGTAGCTTGACACTTCTTCTTGTTGGCTTGAGAGCCCGTTTTAAAGAAGTCTCAACTGTTGAACGCACCCATCGGACTTTATTTTCTAGCTCAAATTACAATAGTTTTCAAAAACTTGTCACAGTAAAGAACGCTTCTTTTTTGTTTTCGGGAAGTTCTTTCCTTTCTCGTTTTTTTTTGTACAGTAAAACCCCGATAAGTGCCTCACCTTAAATGCCCGGTTTTGATAGGCACTTATGTGGGTTAGGCATCGCTTAATAGGCACTTATCTCTAGAGTTATGAATAAACGTGTACATACCTTCGCGACAAAACAAAATTACATTGACAGTTTAAATCTTGACAGTGACAGCTACCCAGTCAGTCTCCATTGCTCCACCATTGTAGTAGACTAAGGTTACTACTTTTTTTTTTATTTTCGATTTTTAAAGCATGCGACACAAGGAAGAGGTAAAGAAAAAAAAACTTTTGTATTTTTTCAGCTGATTTAAAAAATGTGTACCTACATCTGTACATACCTACTTAAAATAATTTTTTTCAGGCATATTTCTATAAAAGTATACAAAATAAAAGGCTATTAAACGGGAAAGGTAGTCAAGCAAAAGGTACTTATAAGTTATAAGTTGAGTTTCATATAACAAAAAATCCTCAGAATCTTGGTTCTCAAAAAAAAGGTAGGCACTCATATGCGGGCTAGGCACTTAAGAGAGAAGCACTTATCTGGGTTGTACTGTAGTTAAGTAGCAGGAAGTGTTTTCTATATAAAACTATTCATTTTTGTCTTAGACAGACCACTTCCTTAGACGGATAACTCTTTTCGAGGGACAAACAATGTGTCACAAACATTAACATTTTGTCTCTGTTTTACCAAGTGAGGCTTCAAAAGCCTTTCCTTGGGAATCAAACTCAATAAATCTCGATGATTTGTTAAAAAAAACATGGGAGTTCTCGCATAAGAAGCATTTTCTTTGCGGCTGTCAAACAAACTTAACAAGTAATGTGTCAAAAGAAAAACAGCTTCCTGAGCACCAACGAAAAACCTACTAAAAATATTCTGTTTTTAAAAACAAACGAATTGGAGTTCTCGCACGCGAGCGTTAGTTGAAAGCAAATATCCTTTACGCGGATCTTAACTAATTTTTTTTTTTTTTTTTAATTTATTTATATATTTGCAGGTTTGCATTTTAAGATACAATATCTTAGAAACTAATACAAACTTCTGTTTTAGAACAATTTTAAGCTACTTACAAAAAGACAAAAAATTCAAATACGTTTTATTAAGCTTAACAAATAGTTTTAAAAATTCATTTCTCTATATTCTTAATTAACATTTCATTTATATAAAAAGAAATTGAAAGAAAACAAACATTTTTATACATATTTTCATTAACTCCATTATATTAATTTAGATAAACAAATATTCTGCTTTGGTTCAACACAACGTACGAGTATAAAACAAGGGAAACAAAACACAACAAAACCCCATTATTTTTAATGGAACGATAAATGTGTCGCTAGTTCTTTTTTAAAACACTCGATATCCCTTATTCACTTAATATTACGCGGTAGAGAGTTCCATAACCGAGTGACATTTACAAAAAACTGACGTTCAGAGGTTAAGCAAGAGAATCGAAATTGTGTTAGTTGTTGTGATCTACTTGATGAGGACAGTTGCAATCTGTTGAAGAGGTAGCAGGATTGATGTGACTGCATTATCCTGAATAATAAAATCAAAGTCCGATATCGGATAAGATTGTCAAATGAAAGGTTGTATATGGATTTTGCGAAACGTGATATTCTGTCACATCTTTTCAGACCGTATATATATCTAGCAATATTATTGTATGCTACATTAAGTTTTCTCCTACTATTGGAGTCGCAATTGCCATATATTTCACATCCATATGTCAATATAGGAATTGCGAGTGTTTTAGCCAGCATTAGTCTGGTTTTCTGTGGAGTGTAATATTGCGCTGTCCACAAAGTACGGAGAACTCCATAAACCTTCCCCACGACTGAATTAATATGAGTGTTCCAAGTAAGATTCCGGTTAAACACCATTCCTAAGTTCTTTGCAGTCTCAACATATTCCAGTGCAGCACCGTCGAGAATGATTGCTGGAAAGTATGAAGGATCTAAAGGCTTTTTGGAAATAATAAGACATTTAGACTTATTTGGGTTTAAATAGAGACCATTACATTGAGCGTAAGATAAAATTTTTCCTAAGTCCTCATTTATATTAACGACACAATCTTCAATTAGTCCAAGAGGGCAACTTTTGTACATTTGGACATCATCTGCGTACATTTGGATAGAGGTTTCATTTACAGTTAGAGGAAGTTCATTTACGTATAGGGAAAATAGAAGCGGACCAAGAACTGAGCCTTGTGGAACGCCTCTAGAGGTAGGAAGGAAGTTGGAAAGAGTTCCATTTACCATGACAGCTTGCTTTCTGCCAATTAGGTATGAATTCATCAATTTTGTGGCGGAATTCGAGAAGTTGAACAGCATTGACAGCTTTTTACAAAGATTCTCACGGTCAACTGTGTCAAAAGCTTTGGAAAAGTCCAACATTACTAAAAATGTTACATTTCCATCGTCTAAGGGTCCTCTTATGTCTTCAATAACATTAATAAGTGCTGTGGAACAACTGTGCTGTTTCCTAAAACCGGATTGCCTCGGTGACAACATATTAGTTCTTTGTAGAAAACAATTGATCTGCTTCTGAACAATTTTTTCAAATACCTTTGATAAAAATGGTAGTATTGAAATGGGCCTGAAGTCATTACTATTAGGACTTTTTGCTACAGGTATAACCTTTGCTATTTTCCACTGATCAGGAAAGACACCTGTAGTCAGAATTGTGTTAAAAACGTGCGTTATATAAGGCAACAAAATAGGCAGAATGGCCTATGGTGATGAACTTTGGGTGTATGCCATCTAATCCCACAGCTTTTGACTTTACGGTTAAAAAACTCTCCAGAACATCTGTGCTCTCTACTCTAGAGAAGCTAAAACTATTGAGCAGTTCACTTTGTAAATCAGAATCCCAATTATTACGACGGAAGACCCTGTAGAAAGCACAGGAAAAGGTAGAGCAACAAATTTTTGATTAAGGTCATTACCATCTAATGCGGTGTTAAATGAAAGAAAATTTCCCAGAGGAAGACTTACGCTTTAAAACATTTCAACAATTTGTTGAAAAAAAAAAGACTCATGAGAGTTCTCGAACGGGTGCGGTAGCATAAATTCTTTTTGCTGCTCTTATACCTATCAAATCTCAGTAAATGAGGTGTCAAAATAGAGCCAATTCCTTAAAGCTGCACGACTTACACTAAAGCAATTTTAACGGTTTGTTGAAAAAGAAACTCGCATGAGAGTTCTCGCACGAGTTGTTCACCAGTTGTTATGACTCTCTTATCTTTCTTTACGCATAATTTCACTTGTTCTTTTTAATTCTTAAAACGACTTCCAAATATTCATACAAACAATTTCGACGTTAAAAAATCCAGCCGTCAAATTTACTAAATGACTCGCTCTCTTCACCAAATAAAGTCCCAAATTGGCGCAAATGTTGTGTTGGCTATGACAAGCACATCTGAGATCAGACACCCTGTCCTCCGCTTTAACTACCCGCTCCATTAAGCAATTATCTTTAATTTCTACTCGGCGAGGTCAAGTGTAGTTAAGCTCTTGGCTACCAACAGAAGTTTTTTTTTTATGAATTCAACGTGATTACATGTTTTCCCTTGTTGTCCACACTTTGAAGGCTCATTAATGTCGCTTGATTTATGACACACGATGATCAGATCTCTCCACTCTTTCGCTGAAGACTGACATTGACAGACTCCAGAGTAGACCACAAAAGACGACCTTGCCCTTTCGAGCATCCATGTCATTTGTCAGGCCTGCAACGTTATGTCAGACGAGACCATTATTTAGTTTTCGTGTAAAAATGACTTCGAAACGAGTTATTGCCAATAAAACACTTTGGCTCAATCATCAACTGAAGAAATTACTTTCAAGGTGCTGCAAAAGTGCTTTAAAAGTGTCCCGTTTGGAACACCTCGCATCATACCAAAGGCAACACTGTACACATTTTTACGTCATAACGAATACGAAACCGAACAGCAACAGCAAGCATCGCATCCGCATGTACTCGAGAGAGAGAGGGAGCGAGGTCTGAATTGAATAACAGCGCGACTGGCTAAAGTGTTTCATTGTGATACTCTATCGCTATCCTCTAACAACTTCGTGTTGTTTAACTTAGTTCATATCTGTGTGTGTGTTTGTGTTGTTTAGCGTCTACCATAACCAGCCCCAACCTAAGCCGCCGTCACCGCGTTGGTTGGCTTGACTCGAACGGAATAGAAACAGATAAATAACTGACACATAGACAGGGGGCCGCGTGTACACAATTGGGGCCACATTTCGTTGGTATTATTGGCATGGCTGGGAATCGGCGTTGGTGTTGGTGTAGCGCGAAATAGCAAAAGCAAGAGCACGTTGTTTGCTGTCAGCCTCAGCCAGCAGCGTGGTATTGTGTTTTGTGTGGCATTCGTCGAATTTTGTTGCCAATCGTCTCGTGCGCTCTCTTTTGGCCAGATATTCGCATGGCATTGACATTAGAACAGCTTAACTGGTTTCTTCAAGGTTCTCGGTGACCGTCAACCGAACCGTGCATCTGGAAAACGTAAACGTTCACGAGATCTGGTTCGGTCGCAGTCGCAGCACTTGGTGTGCGTGCGTGGTGTACCTAGGTATGTTTTTTTTTGGTTATAGCCGATTGAATTATTTGCGGAATGGGAGACTGACACGATATTACATTACGCTGGCTACGCTACGTAACCGCACATGACGGAGGGCATCTTTACAGTCAGTGTCGTTGTTCTTTTCTGTGCTGTTGTGTTGTTGGGCGCATTCCTTCCCTTGGTGTGGTGGAACTCGATCTGCGATTCCTTCTTCGGAACGCTTGTGCACGCTCCTTGACTGTGGTCAGAACAAGCGAAGAAGACACAGCTATCTGTGTGTGCATGCACAGAGAACGGGAACACTGCTCCCATGAGTCTTTGTCTAAACACAAGTGAGATGAATGCGGTGGCAGGAAGGGATGACGAATGGAGAGCAGCGTGCGGAACAAAGCCGGGGGTGGGACTTGGGCTATTTATTATTTCGTGTCTGGGATTGCTCGTTTTTTAAACGGAGCATTTTGTTTTGCCTCCCCCCCTGATGCTCATCTGTAGTTTGATTTCGAAGACAATGTATGTTAAGTGAATAAAAGTTGGGGATGGAGTTGATGCTCCCCATGAATAGATGTAGGCACAAATGCTCGAACGGTAACAGATGATAGAGTCGAACAACTTTGTCGGTCTAGTTTTATTAGCATAGGATGTGCTGGGGGCGAATTCATTTCGAGTATGAATACAAGGATTAGATTGCGTCTTGTTAATGATGGATATTAAAGCGAACCACCCCTGGCATGGTTAATGATGATGTTTCGTTCCACATAAGTGGTATACTTTTTGTTTTTGGGTTGGATTTGAGAGATGTTTTTTTCCTTGCCACTCACAGATGAGACTGTCGTTATGGATCGATTGGATGAAGGCTCGGAACTTGCTTCAAGAAAAATTATGTAATGAAGAGTACTTGGTCGGTTTTTGAATGCCCTGCTCGGACTTCAAGACAGATATCCTCTCGTTATTGAGATGATTGACTATAGTCGGACAAGTTTGCACTCGTATGACACAATGACAGACAAAAATTTGCATAATCCAGCTGTCAGCTGTCAAATTAGTTGTCGGCGGGAAAAATTGCTGCAAATTCGAAAAGCAAGACTCTAAAAAAGAAAAAAAAACTGCTTTAGTGTTTTTGGTAGAACTGATACGAGAATATTGGTCTGAGTTGTCAATGCAGTTTCAGGGAAGTGTATCAATATTTGTACTGTCATCGTTCATTCATTTTGCCTGACTGCGGAATATTGCTATCTCCGCCGTTTAACAATCCACAGAAGCGGTCCCTCTTACTGAACACCGACTGTGAATCTAATGCTGCATATTCGCCCTACAAGCTGCTCTTTTCACATTGTCACATTGGGAAGCCGGTTGAAGCCTCCCAATACTAAGATTTGAACGGTATTTTGTTGTCTTCTAAAAAGTCCTCCCTCTGTTTACAGACAGCTTGCTCAGCAGATAAGGTTTTAGTCTGTAGCGTTGGGTGATAGACCTGACAGGACATCTGGCAATATTGAGACTGATTCTCCGACCTTAAAGCTGGCTATGTAATTGCAAAGGGGTTAATCGAGATGGCGTCGACAAAAACTTTGGCTGTCTCTTGCGATGCAGTAGCCGTGCGACGTTTTTTCTTTGCCCTTAACCTTCTTTTCCATAGGCGGCTTTTCAGTCCGAGGCAAGCCAGGACTACAATAAACAATATATAAAATTGGTCCAGTCTTTAGTTTTGAACTCTTAGGTCCCCATATACTTGTCTTCGTCATCTAAGGTATGGCCTTCCTTTACGGCGTTGTCCATATATGTTATCCGTCTTGAACTCGAAGACTCGGGGACACCGCTCTTCATGTACTAGCCATCTAAGACGATTTATGAGCAATTTTTAAACAAGGTCAGGTTAAATCTTTTCCTCCAAAGACCGTCAACGCAAACGAGACCGACAATTTCTCTCAATTCGATGGATCTAGTCGCAGCTTCACTTGCGTTTAACCGGTTTAACAAAATCTAAGAATAATTAATTAAGATCTAAGAACTCAAGGAAAATTAATAATAATAATAATTTTTTTGGCGCAACAGGTCCGTACGGACCCTAGGCCTAGCTTCTCGCAACCATTCATTTTGTGTGAGTTTTCATTTTTGGAACGAATGGAAGGGATCTACAATTTTATGCCGATTCCAAACGGCTAATTGAGAAGCTCTTTCATGACAGTTATACTCTCGGATGTTTGTCAGACGTTCGCGAGAGTTGGCGCAGTGAAAAAACCCTGAGTTGGAAATTGGGTTTTTGCGGGATTCGAACCTGAACCCCTCGCTTAGTAGTCCAACACACTAACCACTAAGCCACTGCGCCTCCTTACAAGGAAAATTGGCGACTAGAATTCGGCTCATAGCTTGATAAGGTCTTGTCAGGTCACTGCAAAGTCCTTATCGCTCCCTTTTGAGTATACTCTCGACTATGCAATCTTTATCGGCCCTGAGGTGAGTTTTATTTTCCCAAGCGGCCTCTATAACGGTAGTAGAATACTTGAGGTTTTGGTGAGCTCTCCATTATGAAATTTAAAAGCTTTGCCATCAATTCCAGTTGATTTGTAGAGAAGATCAATCGCAATAGGAACTTCTGCAACTGTTGGAGGCCCGATAAAGGAGGGTCCGGCATGTTAAGCCAGTTAATCGTAACCGGCATTCGGACTAAGCAGGGGCAAATATATTTCACGCATCCGGATAGATGACCCTAAATAGATACAAATGAAGTTCTGTTCAAGTTTAGTTCAGACGGCTGCTAAATTAATACATAGTTGACGAACTGCAGACTTGTAGCTCTTCTCAAACCTAATATTTTATGACTGAATCTAAATGAGATTTAAAAGCTTTCTCAGCACAGTTTTCATCTCGAAGGGGTGTCAGTTTTTTCCCAGACGCGCGCCGTGCAGTTGCGGTCTAATTTGTGTTGAACCCAGAACCTAAGGTCAGTACTTCCAATAGAGATCAGCTTGTTATTCATTCAGTACTTTTCTGTTGCATCGCTTTTTTACAGCATTTTTCTATGTTTATCCTCGTCCTCCTGTCACTTCTACATCGCTACGAACCATCCTAAGAGCTAACCGCTTTTTTCTCTGTGGCGTTCTTCATCTATCAACTTCATTTCAAGCGTCATTTTGTAGCTTTAGCCTCTGTGGGCACAGAAACTGAAACAGCCTCCAAAAGTACGTCAACAAAACTACGCACGAATTTAGTTTAGGGTCACGAAAGAAGAATTCAATCTTGTTTAAACAACAGAAAACTTTATTAACAATGAGGATTTCCTCAGATTAAAAATATGTATTTCTCAAATTTGCAAAAACGTCTTTCGGCATGTGTACAAAAGTGACAATTAATTACACTCTAACGAACGTCGTCAGTCGTCAAGTTGGTGTCGGCAAAAGGGTGCGTCTGGTAAACTCCTTCGTACATTGTAGGTAGAAAGATCAGATGGCGCTTTAACTAAAGTTTACACTTGTAGAACTTTTACGATAAGATTCGGCAAAAAAAATCTCACGTTTCAAATAGACAAGAAACAACTGAATATACCACCTGGTGAATCGAACATAGAGAAACGTTCAAGAACCTGAACATTTCCATGGGCAAAAATTACATGCTACAGCTCTCAAGCTTCAAGTTGTCGTCGGCGTCGTCTTCATTCACGAATTCTTGTGTTTTGCACCCATTTTCAGTGCAAAACTGACAGGCCATGTCGCACCATTCGCTTTTTAAGCATAATTCTGAAGATTAAACTAAAAATGTAGCAAAGCCTCAAACCAGTGAGTGGCATTTCTTTCGAACAAAAGACAAGGCATTTATACTCCAACTTGTTGGTGCTTTTTTTGTGATCGCAAATTTGTTGCTCCCTCCCAGAGCTGGTAACTCTATTTACCCAGGACACAAAGCAATTTCAAGAGAGAAGTTGTTTTAAAAGTGTTGCTGTCGTCAAGCACTGGTTTCGCAATACTTCACTCGTACAAATCATATGCATAGGCCACCACGAGCACACAATACCAATGCCACGGACCTTGGGCACAATGTATACAAACTTTGTAAGAAAGGACTTCACCTCGAATCTGAATAATGATCCACACTAGATTCCAAACTCTAACCTCAAAAGATGACCCAATTCGCGAAAGCAAACTTCTTTCTCATCGATCAGCCTCTAAATTTGGTGCACATTTCCCATTGATTCATACAGTACATTGGCCACATCTGACCCAAATTGTGTATTTTAGTTCAATTAAATGACGACGGTATGTGTCTGTGTCTGTGTATCATCAGACTGTACCTCTCATTCGTCACATCAAAGGCACATTATACAGTCTTCGTTCAAGACGAAGCCACACTGAAAGCAAGCGTTCTTCGGTGTGCTCTCTACTTCTTCGACTCCAGCTTGGCCCGTAATTTTATGCACTGAATAGCTCCGCTAATTACCCCCAGGAATCGTCAAACGATGATGAATACACAATGCGAAATAAATTTATGCCCTCCCCCTGTTGACTCCCTGAGTGAGTTTTGCATTCTATGGGCTGGTTTATGCTTTGGCTAACTTTTTACCTTTTTTGTTTTTTTTTTGTGTAATGCGTTCTCTGAGATGACATCCATTGTTTATGCATTCAAGGTGCATGTTGCACAACGTTAATTTCAGTCATGCCTCCTGCCTGCTTGTGTTTTGTTGGAGTCTTCTTCTATCCCGTGTATGTTGTGAGTGCAATTTGCAACAATAAACAATGCGTTGCACGTATTTCGCTCTTCAGGAGCGCGTCCCCTTTGTCGCTCTGTCTTTATGCAGCCAGTTTTTCTGCACAAATCAGCGATTAATTAATTCTGCAGCAGAAACGAACAAAAAAGAAAAAACTACGACCAGCAGCGACTAACTTAATCCCATCAGAAGCTTTGTTCGATTTGAGTTTCGTTTTCTTCGTCTTCCTTTTGTGTTTAGAAGAAGTCCTGTACCGATATTAGCAACGATGGTGCTTCATCATCGTTCCGGCAGACAAAAACGTTTGCTATATCATCTGTTTGACTAAACAACCAGCAGCTGTATACAACGAGATACATACTCGTAGAATGAAGGAAAAAAAAAATTTATACAAATACCTACCAAACGGCATTGAAGCATGAGTTGTGCTGTGTTGATGACGACGACGACGACGAGGAGGAGGTCTGGTGAGATGCTGCCTCGGCTGCTTCTGCTTTGTGGTGACGTCTGATGGTGCATGTGTTAATGACCCGACTTTGGAGCTATAAATTCTTTAAGTGAGTCATCACTCGCTCGCACAAACATCATCGTTAGCATTGTGACAGTTGAGAGGTTTGTGTTTTTTTTTTTTCACAAGTTGCATAGACTTTACGTAGCGTATGTAGAGTTTATTGCGAAGTGGAAAGCTTCGTCTGTCTTTTAACTCGGTGGTGCTGGTGTTGCTGTTGTTGTTATGTTGCGCATACGGAGCCACTGCAATTCATGTCCACGGTTGAAATGCTTCGAACTGGGGTTGGTTCTTTAAAGGGGGTTTTTGTCTCTAGAAATGAGAGCTGTTCTTTGACCGACCGTACACGGACTGCTGTCAAATTTACTACCTAATGACCATCAGTCGCGTTTGAGGCACATTTATTCAAACTTGTCCAACATTCACCGCCAAATCGGAAGGTACCACTAACAAAAACTACCTCAGTGAGAGATTTACTCGCTGAACCTTTAACAAGCAAGCAAAACTATAAAACTCGACAAGTAACTCTCAAAAAATCGATAAATTTCACAAGGTCCATCAACTGTCAAACTAACAGTTGCCATCACTAAAAGAAAATGCCCCTTTGAAAAGAGAAAGTTTGTGAAATCGACGTCTAACAGTCATTAAAAAAGCGACAACTGTGAATACTTAAGGTCCTACCATAATTGGATTTCGTTGGCTTAAGCTGACGGACGGCAGAAAATCTACCGAAATATTGGTAGAAGAAACAACAATAGGAAACTATTCTTTACTTCCGATTCCAACAACAAGAAGATGGTGCAAAGTGTTCCTACTTACCCGTAATAGAATTACGCTGGCTTAAGGTAGTGTCAGAACATCTACCGAAATATTGGCAGCGTTTTACCTGAACCAACAAAAGGAAATTATTCATCACGTCGACGTTCAACAAACACAAGATCGTGCCAAGTATCCATTACAGATCAACCGTAATAGAATTAAGTTGGCTTAAGGTAGTGTCAGAACATCTACCGAAATATTGGCAGCGTTGTACTACAACCAACAAATGCAAACTATGCCTCAAGTCCACGTCCAACAACCACAGTATCGCGCAAAGCGTTCCTTCGTATAGATCACCCGTAATAGAATTAGGTTCGCTTAAGGTGCTGTCAGTTAAACGTCTTCCGACAAAGTGCACTACTTAAATGTGCATCGACAACCGAAAGCTATCAAATATGTACCTACGTCCAATAATCACCAGTTCCGATGAATACTTACTGGATTCCATAATAAAATTAAGTGGACTTAAGCTACTGTCAGTTTAATATCCACCGAAAGAATGTATTTGTTTATTTGTTTATTTATTTAAGAATGTACAAGCATGAACGAACAAAAACTATCGATACGAAAACATCAAAAGTGTACCCAAGCACGACATGATTCCCTACGTAATATATGATTACGTAGGCTTAAGCTTGTGTCAGTTTAACAACTACCTACCAACTTCATGTACAATGTACATGCTCCTTGAATATGCGCTGGTAGAAGGAGACTTTAAAACACATCCAACAACCATTATTATTATTTCTATCATAGCCGACAATTGCGTAACGGATTCCATAACAAGATAGATTAAGTGGGCTTAAGCTAAAGTCAAAAATGAACAAAACCCACTCTAGCTCAGTCAAATGACTGAAATGCGCTACTAAACATTTTATAGTCTCGATATGAAATATCAATGTAATCAACTGGCTTAAGCTGGCTTACGCCGTGGCATCTCAGCGTGCAGTCAAAAGTTTTCACTCAGAGACAACGATATTGACAGAACTGTATGAAAAGCTGTTCCAAATATGATTATCAAAACCCGAGCTGAATTTGAAGAGATATCTGCGAACGCATTCTGTAAGCCATATGTATCGATCTAGGACTGTCCCCCAGGTTAAACAGGGTTTGTATCAATTCATGTTTCTTACAGCTCCTTCCTTAAACAAGTATGCGATGGCCTTTCAAACAGAAATCTATGCTGTTCGAATAGGACTACACGATGTTGGGAATAAGTGGAAAAGGGCGAAGTACATCAGTCTGTATTGACGGCCAGGGGTCGAGTTACCGGATCCGTGAGCGAGCCATATACGTCACTGAATTTTGTGGATTTTACAAGCAAAGCAAGCGTCACGAAGTACTGTCACTGATGCGGTAATTCAACCCCTAAAAACTTCCTCACTCCCTCAACCACTTGTAAGTCCACGTGACAACTCAATAAAGTCGATGAACTCAAACGGGTGACTGAATTCACTTAGTTTTGTCAGGGTTTCATGTGGATCTCCCTTAAAATTATATCTCTGATAAACTTTCTGGCCTAAATACGTACTGGCTCATATGGGTTAACCGTCAAGAGTCTGGTTCGCTCACAAAATATGTCAGACAACTTCGTGAACTCGGTTGTTGAGGAGATATATGAATTGAAATTGCTAAGGACACTGATGCCCCAATATTCCCCTCTCATTTGGATCGGGCAAAGGTGGCTGAGACCGAAAATCCATTCATCTGGCATACACTCAAATGATCAAGTCCCAGAAATACGCTCCGGTTCACTTGAATGAAGGCAACGATTTCACAAGACAATTGTCTTAACTTTTTTTTTTTTTTTAATAAAAAACGAGGAATCAAAGTGGAACAAAAATTAAAGAATATAGATTTGAGTGTATGTACATATGCTCTCCTTAAAGTCATCTCTCGAAATCGAAACTCAACAGGAAGCAGGAAGCTGTCGGCGTCCTTGTTTGTCTTCCAAACCCGCATTTGGCTCATCTGACTCTGGTCTTTAATTCGACAAAACAGTCTCCGTTCCTAACCTAACCTTTTGTGAATTGCTAAACTGCATAGTCGACAGTATACAAGAAGAACGTATTCTCCACGGACTACTGTTCAATATATCGAATTTGACAGATTGTTCGACTTCATTTTGTACGTCAACTTCACACTGCATTGTAACCCAAATCAGATAACAAAACCGAACCTCTAAAAATAGATCCAAAAACTAAACCAAACCACTATCCCATCGGCAGCTGAAAACAGAAAACCGTGATAAATTCACTCGGCTAAATAAGCCACTAAATATAATTGCTAATACTTGCCAGTCGGTGAATTGTTAGAGCTATAAGTATCACATAATTACACACTTCAAGTTCAAAATGAGCCACTTGAACGTAACAATGTGAACATTTCGAGTACATAAAGTCTATCGCAACTAAATGTGGTATTGTTCCAGTTTCACAGTCACCAGCAGAACGGTCGATCGGTTGACCGCCACACAAGTCACTGCCAAGCGCTGCGAAAGATATGAAATGACAACAACAACAACTACAACAACACGAACAAGACCAACTGGCACTGGCAAAGAGAACCGAAATGAGTAATCATAAAATTATGGTCTGCGTGCTTCACACTCGGTCGACGATTCGTGGTCGAAAAACGTAGCCGGCAACGAGATGGATTAATCTTTTTGTGTCCCGTCATGGATTTCTTTTTTTTTATCATTAACGAATCTCCCCTTCGCAAGTCTACCGTCAAAAATTGTTTAATCCATTCTGTCTGTGGCAGAGTCGAGATGAATTCGCTGTGCGAAAAGCAAATTGGTGAAGACATTGCCTTATTTGTGCACTGCCGTGGTGTAGTTGAAGATGATACTGTTCAAAAGGCACGTACAGGTGAGCTACGTGGTGGATGTAAAGGTTTGGTGTATGCCCTATTTGGTGTGGAACCTTCGGGGAGGTGATTCATTTGTGAATGTCTTCAATCCCACCGGCTCTTCTGTGTCCTTAATAGAACTGTCCACTCCCAAACTTGAGGATCTTGGTTTTTACGGTTGTTTCCAATCATGTGGCATGTTAACAACAATATATCAAACGCAAGGTGGAGGGTAGAGGCTCGAAACTTTCAAGGTCGCTAGAAAATTACTGAAAGTTGCCATCAAAGATAGCAAAAGTAAAAGTTTCAAGAAGCTGCTGGACGAAGCAGACATCAATCCCTGGGGAACTGCCTACAGGATCGTCATGACGAAAGTGAGAGGTCACCGATCG